>CM036918.1:0-1417265 GCA_020800305.1 Porphyrio hochstetteri
AAGAAGCTGTGCAGACACCAAAGCCGGGGAGGATGGGGGAGGAGACACTCCAGGTGCCAGAGAGAAAGATGCCCCTGCAGCCCGTGGAGAAATGCCATGGAAAAGGCCACGAGCCCACCTGCAGCCTGTGGAGGAGGGGCTCCACACTGGATGGAGCAGGTGGAGACATAGAGAAGATGCTGTGACCCTATGTTGGAATAAGCCCCTGCCAGCACTTGCAGCCCGTGAAGAGAATCAGAGACACAGAGATGAGCGAGAGGCAGTTTTGCGCTGGAACAGGTTTGCTGGGGGAGGGGGCTGGTGACCCCATGGAGGATTGAGACTGAGAGACATTGTGATTTATTGCTGCCCACCCTAGCAGTGATCCAGGCGGAGCAGCTGATGAAGAGATAAAGCCCTGGGGGAAGAGGCTCACATTGGAGAAAGTTCATGGATGACTGTCTCCCGTGGGTGGGTTCCCACAGTGCAGCAGCGGGAGAGTGTGTGGAATGAATGCCGCCACCCCCCCCACCCCCAAGCCAAGAAGGAAAACAACTTGCAAGGAACTGACCAAAGCCCCCTTCTCCCAGTCCCTGACCCCTGTGCTGTGATCAGGGGAAGAAGGGAGTGAAATCAGGACTAGAGTGAAGTCTGCTAAGAAGGGAGTGAGGAGGGGAGGTAGAGGTGTTTTAAGATCTGGAAAAGGAAAACAGCTCATGAAGAAGTAACTGAGAACCCCATTATTTTTGTTTCTGCGGGGGACAGTTTTCAGCGATGTACTGACCGGAACAAAAAGCACCCGGAACAAAAGTCGCCACGTCGTTGTTTCTGCGAGGGACACTTTTCGCCGATGCACAGCCCGGAACAAAAATCACCCGGAACCAAAGTCGCCACGTCGTTGTTTCTGCGGGGGGGGGGGGGGACGACGCTTTTCAGCGATGCACTGCCCGGAACCAAAAGCACCCAAACCAAAGTCGCCGCGTCGTTGTTTCTGCGGGGGGGGGGGGAGACACACTTTTCTGCGATGCACTGCCCGGAACGAAAAGCACCCGGAACCAAAGTCTTCGCGTCGTTGTTTCTGCGGGGGGGACAGTTTTCGGCGCTGCACAGCCGGAACCAAAAGCACCCGGAACCAAAGTCGCCGCGTCGTTGTTCCTGCCGGGGGACAGTTGTTCGCAGCTGCACAGCCCGGAACAAAAAGCACCCGGAACCAAAGTCGTCGCGTCGTTGCTTCTGCGGGGGACACTTTTCAGCGATGCACTGCCCGGAACCAAAAGCACACGGAACCAAAGTCATCGCGTCGTTGTTTCTCCAAGGGATACTTTTGAGCGATGCACTGCCCGGAACCAAAAGCACCCGGAACCAAAGTCGCCGCGTCGTTGTTTCTTCGGGGGGGGGGGGGACGGACAGTTTTCAGCACTACACAGCCCGGAACGAAAAGCACCCGGAACCAAGGTCGCCGCGTCGTTGTTTCTGCGGGGGGACACTTTTCGGCGATGCAGTGCCCGGAACAAAAAGCACACGGAACAAAAGTCGCCGCGCCGTTGTTTCTTCGGGGGGACAGTGTTCCGCGATGCACAGCCCGGAACGAAAACACCCGGAGCCAAGGTCGCCGCGTCGTTGTTTCTGCGGGGGACAGTTTTCGGCGATGCACAGCCCGGAATAAAAAGCACGCGGAGCCAAGGTCGCCGCGTCGTTGTTTCTGCGGGGGACAGTGTTCCGCTATGCACAGCTCGGAACCAAAAGCGCCCGGAACCAAAGTCGCCGCGTCGTTGTTTCTGCGGTGGACACTTTTCAACGATGCACTGCCCGGAACCAAAGGCACCCGGAACCAAAGTTGCCGCGTCGTTGTTTCTTCGGGGGGACACTTTTCGGCGCTGCACAGCCCGGAACAAAAAGCACTCGGAACCAGGGTCGCCGCGTCGTTCTTTCTGCGGGGGGGACAGTTTTCGCAGCTGCACAGCCCGGAACCAAATGCGCCCGGAACGAAAGTCGTCGCGTCGTTGTTTCTCCGCGGGGACACTTTTCTGCGATGCACTGCCCGGAACGAAAAGCACCCGGAACCAAAGTCGCCGCGTCCTTGTTTCTGCGGGGGGGATAGTTTTCGGCGATGCACTGCCCGGAACAAAAAGCACCCGGAACCAAAGTCGCCGCGTCGTTGTTTCTCCGGGGGGGACACTTTTCAGCGATGCACTGCTCGGAACCAAAAGCACCCGGAACCAAAGTCGCCGCGTCGTTGTTTCTGCGGAGGGGGACCATTCTCTGCTATGCACAGCCCGGAACAAAAAGCACCCGGAACCAAAGTCGCCGCGTCGTTGTTTCTGCGGGGGACAGTTTTCGGCGATGCACAGCCCGGAACAAAAAGCACCCGGAGCCAAGGTCGCTGCGTCGTTGTTTCTGCGGGGGACAGTTTTCGCAACTGCACAGCTCGGAACCAAAAGCGCCCGGAACCAAAGTCGCCGCGTCGTTGTTTCTGCGGTGGACACTTTTCAACGATGCACTGCCCGGAACCAATGGCACCCGGAACCAAAGTTGCCGCGTCGTTGTTTCTTTGGGGGGGGGGGACGGACACTTTTCGGCGCTGCACAGCCCGGAACAAAAAGCACTCGGAACCAAAGTCGTCGCGTCGTTGTTTCTCCGGGGGGACACTTTTCTGCGATGCACTGCCCGGAACGAAAAGCACCCGGAACCAAAGTCGCCGCGTCCTTTTTTCTGCGGGGGGATAGTTTTCGGAGATGCACTGCCCGGAACATAAAGCACCCGAAACCAAGGTCGGCGCGTCGTTGTTTCTTCGGGGGGGGGGGGGGGGACACACTTTTCAGCGATGCACTGCCCGGAACCAAAAGCACCCGGAACCAAAGTCGCTGGGTCGTTGTTTCTGCGGGGACAGTTGTTCGTGCTGCACAGCCCGGAACAAAAAGCACCCGGAGCCAAAGTCGCCGCGTCGTTGTTTCTGCGGGGACACTTTTCAGCGATGCACTGCCCGGAACAAAAAGCACCCGGAACCAAAGTCGCCGCGTCGTTGTTTCTGCGGGGGGGGGGGGGGGGGACACACACACACTTTTCGCCGATGCGCAGCCCGGAACCAAAAGCACCCGGAATCAAAGTCGCCGCGTCGTTGTTTCTGCGGGGACACTTTTCAGCGATGCACTGCCCGGAACCAAAAGCACCCGGAACCAAAGTCGTCGCGTCGTTGTTTCTCCAAGGGATACTTTTCAGCGATGCACTGCCCGGAACCAAAAGCACCCGGAACCAAAGTCGCCGCGTCGTTGTTTCTTCGGGGGGGACAGTTTTCAGCACTACACAGCCCGGAACGAAAAGCTCCCGGAACCAAGGTCGCCGCGTCGTTGTTTCTGCGGGGGACACTTTTCGGCGATGCAGTGCCCGGAACAAAAAGCACCCGGAACAAAAGTCGCCGCGCCGTTGTTCCTGCGGGGGGGGGGACAGTTCTCTGCTATGCACAGCCCGGAACGTAAAGCACCCGGAAATAAAGTCGCCGCGTCGTTGTTTCTGCGGGGGACAGTTGTTCGTTTTGCAGAGCCCGGAACCGAAAGCACCCGGAACCAAAGTCGCCGCGTCGTTGTGTCTTCGGGGGGGGACACTTTTCAGCGATGCACTGCCCGGAACAAAAAGCACCCGGAACCAAGGTCGGCGCGTCGTTGTTTCTGCGGGGGGACAGTTTTCGGCGATGCACTGCCCGGAACAAAAATCACCCTGAACCAAATTCGCCGCGTCGTTGTTTCTGCGGGGGGGGGGGACACTTTTCGGCGATGCACAGCCCAGAACAAAAAGCACCCGGAACCAAAGTCACGGCGTTGTTGTTTCTGCGGGAGGACACTTTTCGGCGATGCACTGCCCGGAACCAAAAGCACCCGGAACCAAAGTCACGGCGTTGTTGTTTCTGCGGGGGGACACTTTTCGGCGATGCACTGCCCGGAACAAAAAGCACCCGGAACCAAAGTCGCCGCGTCGTTGTTTCTGCGGGGGGGACACTTTTCAGTGATGCAGAGCCCGGAACCAAAAGCACCCGGAACCAAAGTCGCCGCGTCGTTGTTTCTGCGGGGGGGCGGGGACGACACTTTTCGGCGATGCACTGCCCGGAACAAAAAGCACCCGGAACCAAAGTCGCCGCGTCGTTGTTTCTGTGGTGGGACAGTTGTTCGGCGCTGCACAGCCCGGAACCAAAAGCGCCCGGAACCAAAGTCGCCGCGTCGTTGTTTCTTCGGGGTACAGTTGTTCGTTCTGCACATACCGGAATAAAAAGCACCCGGAACCAAAGTCGACGCGTCGTTGTTTCTGCTGGGAACACTTTTCAGCGATGCACCGCCCGGAACAAAAAGCACCCGGAACCAAAGTCGATGCGTCGTTGTTTCTGCGGGGGGGACACTTTTCAGCGATGCACTGCCCGGAATGAAAAGCACCCGGAACCAAAGTCACCGCGTCCTTGTTTTTGCGGGAGACACTTTTCGGCGATTCACACTCAGAACAAAAAAAGCACACGGAACCAAAGTCGCCAGGTTACTTTTTCTGGTTTGACAGTTTTCAGCAACGCACTCCCCGGAACAAAAAACCCCCGGCACTAAAGTCGCCTGGGCACAGTTTATGGGGGCGATCTTTTTCAGCAACGCACATCCCAGAACAAAGAACACCCAGAACCAAAGTCGCCGGGTCACTGTTTCCACGGGGACGGTTTTCAGCGACTGGCAGAATGGAACCAAAAGGATAGAGAACAGCATGGAGATAAAGAAAGGGAGTGGACAACAGGGAGGGGGTTACAACGTGGAGGATCAATGGGGAATTGAGAGGGAGGGACGACTGAAAGCAGGAGACAGCAAGACTGTGGGGGGACGCAACCTCGGGAGGCTAAGAACGGGGAGAGAGGGGGGCGCACAAGGAGACAGGGGGCTCAGTGCTGACAAAGAAGAGGGAAAAACCAAGGAGGAGAGGGGACAATAGAGACTGGGACCACAAAGAAGGAGAAACAAGAAAAGGTGAAACCACAAAGAGGTGGGACACTCAGAAGGGGAGAGGGACAAAGGAGGGGGAAACCCACAGGGATGAGGGGCTCAGAAAGAGGGATAAAGAAGGTAGGGCCAAGGGGGGGGAACAGGACACAAAGGACGGAGAGCAAGAAGGGGAGGGGAACAGAGAGAAGGACAAAGGAAGGAAGGGTACCACCAAGAGGGGAGACGCAGAAGGGCGGGACCACCATAAAGTGGGGGGGCAGACCGAGAAAAGAGAGGGGAACATAGGGAGGGGAGAACTAAGAAAGGGGTGGAACATAAAGAATGGGGCAGGAGAACAATGGTTGGACATGATCATCTTAAAGGTCTTTTTGTGTGATTTGTGTGATTCTGTGAACAACGTGGGGGAGGAGATATTGGGGGTACTGAGGGGGCATGGGGAGTACCACAGAAGGAGAGGACCAAAAAGGTGGACCGACGAGGTGGGGGGAGTAGCACAGAGGCAAGGGACCACAGAGGGGAAACAACAACAGAGAAGGCAGGGGGACCACTGGGGGGGGCAACTAATAAGGGGACAAGAGGTCCCCCTGAGAATGTGGGAGCTCAAGAAGAAGACAAAGAGAAGAAGGGGAAGGGAAAGAGATAGAGTGGCATAGCAAGACAAGGGTAGGAACCAAGAGAGGGGACAAAAGGGAAGGCAGGAGGAAAACTAGACAAGAACAAAGAGGGGCAAGGAGGAGAGACTAGAGAGGCAGACAAAGAAGGGAGAGGGGGGAACCAAACAATTGTGGGGGGTGGGGGGAGCAGCACGGATACAGAGAGAGACACAGAGAGGGTCACAGGCCACAGGGCCAAACGCCACTGGTCAGAGACAGGGTGAAAGTGGAGAGACAGAGGACTGGGGTAAGGAGAGAGAGAGAAAGGAGGGCAGAGGGACTGAAAGACAAGGAGACAAGAAGATACAGAGGAAAAAATGAAAAGCCAAAAACAGGACAGGCAGAGAGAGATACAGCCAAAGACATCAGGGGAAAGAAACACATAGACACAGATGATGAGGAGAGAGACAGACAAACGACAGGGGTAGAGAAAAACAGATATACAGAGGAAGAGGAGCAGACAGTCTAACTCTGACGCCTAAAAATAAATCAAAGCCACACAAAAAATTGACACTGAACACAGCGCACAAAATACTTTATTATGATGTCTATACTTTTATGAGCTTCATCATCTCTTTGTTGTTTAAATTTTACACGTAACAGACGCTTAACAGGCTTCTAAACACTATTAACTGTCATATCTAATGCTGCTACAACATACATGCACATCAACATACCATTTTTTCTTTTGGCCAACGCATGTGATGATTTTTGCTTGAAGTGGACATATTATACAAACCGACATCACTGACTGGGTTCTTTCCATTAACCCCCAAAGCAGTGAGAGCTCTGACATACTGGATACGTTCTCAACTATTGCACCTTTACAAGAAAAAGAAATTTGGTCATGAAAATCCCTATATGACCAAAACCAAGTCTACAGTGCTCACAACCTCTAAATCCAATTGACCCCTAACTTGCAATCCGGTCCTCCCCAAACCACTTGCCTAGGCTGGCTGCGTGCCATTCCACCGCAGCTGCCAGAACTCACTTGCCACAGCCATTTCGCAAACAATCCTCCCTCAATCAACAGGCAATTGGGATATTCTGCAAGAGCCCTCCAAAGGAAGCACACCTGCAAAAACCCACCCTGCACAAAAAGCCTTGGGAACACAGTTCCCATGGCTCTACAAAAATATCTCCCTGCCTGCAAAAACCCCGGCCCAAGCAGCACATACCCCAAAACTTGAGCAACAATATTCAACTCGCAGACCGAGCGGAGAAAAAAAAAAAGACCCAGCCACAAGGAGACAATATCCCCCTGGCAGGGACTTTTTTGGGGGTCGGTGGTATGCTTTGTATTTTTTATTCCAACGTTATACCTAAGTGTGGACTACACCTGAACAAAAAACTTCTCACACACACACACAGGGGTTAACCACACTCACAACTCAATCAGCCCTCAGACCACATGTGCTCACCCTACACCTAAAATCAACCCAGAAGCAGCCCACATCTGTGGGACATCACCCCAAATCTGCAATGGTTCCTGGCACACACTCTGCAAACAACTTTGCTGTTCTATGTAACACTAAAGACTCACACGGCATAAACCAAAGCCTCTGGAAACACTTTGCTCTCTCCGAGACGACTTTCCAGGAAAATTAGCTGAAAGATTGACTGCTGTGATGTGAAGCACAGTGTACTACCTGGGAAAACAAAGACTAGAGCTCAAGCCGCTACAACACTATATATTACACCACCCCAATACAGAGCCACACAGTGCACAGCAAACCCAACAGGGAGGCACACTATCCCTTACGCCACCCCAGTACAGAAGCACATGACACACGTTGAGCACGATAAAGGCGTGCAGCACAAGGTCAGCGCAATGCAGAGTCACACTATCGATTTCACCACCCTAACGCAACAGCGCACATCGCAAGATGAGCGCAATAGAGGCACGCTATCCATTACACCACCGTGATACAGAGGTACAGGGCACAAGGCGAGGGTGATAGAGAGGCACACTATTTGTTATGCCAGCCCCAGAGACGTCTGGCACAGGACACCACCCCAAGATAGTGGCCTGCTATGCATTACACCGCCACAATACAAAGCCCAAGACCCA
This sequence comes from Porphyrio hochstetteri, assembly GCA_020800305.1. NCBI lineage: Eukaryota > Metazoa > Chordata > Aves > Gruiformes > Rallidae > Porphyrio > Porphyrio hochstetteri. Next base: position 7,671 of record CM036918.1, read on the forward strand.
AGCCCAATAGAGCTGGATGGCACGACACTGCATCCCGTCACATAACTGTGTGCGTGGTTGAACTGGGATGCTCCCCCTCTGTAGCTTTCCTCATCTTCGCTGGCAATGTGGAACGACACTCTTTGCCAGCAGCCGGCCGGTGGCAACCTCCGCTGTGGAGATACTTGCTCTCGCAGCTCTACCTTAGCTGTTCTGACACAGATCATCCTTTGCTCCACTATGTGGAGGCCTGCCCGTCACCTGCGACACTAAAACAACAAGGAACGATTCAATAGAATTCCTCTAAGGCCACTGCATTGATGCAGCAGTCACTCGCGTTGCCAAAAGGCAGCTCACGTGCCGAGATCCCGCTCGGCCCGTGGATTTGCACAGAGTAAAACCAGAAATGCATAGGCGAGTCGCAAGTGATCGCGGTTGCTTTGAGCCTCTGATGTCAGGTGCCAGCCAGCCTCTGTTTGATGCTCCGCCTCTTCCACAGGACTTCAGCTCAGGGCTTGTCACTCACACCTGAAAAACCCAAGTGAGTGGTCAAAGAGAGTCACACCAGATGACAACCGATGCCTCGATCAGGCCAGCGGTCAGTCATCTATACCTAAATAACCCAAAAGCCAGACAAACCGAGCCCCGGAGATCGAGCCTCACATATACGATGGAAGGCACGTGCGATAGTCAACCTCCTCAACTGCCGTGCAAACCGCTGCTCCAGGAACGCTGGAAGACCTCTTCTGGAACCTGCCAAACACAATGGAAATAACTGTGTGGAAGCTGTCTATGCAGAAAGACCCTACCGCCTTTGCCAAAATACCTGCCCAGGTCAACATTTTACCACCGCGCTCTAAAGCTGTGCTGCCCCTAGCTCTAACAGTGCCACGCCTCCTCGCGGGGCAGGTCTGAACCCGAGATGGCACGCAGACAACACAAACGTGATTGTGAAATGCAAGATGGCCACGATCGATAGCAACGATGACCACAGCAAAGATGATGCTGTCAAGGCAACCCGATGGCACCGCGATAGTGCGGATGCATTAAGGTAGCACCAGAAGAGACGTGATGACTGTTGCCCATAAGAGAATGCAACGGTCAAAGCTAGAGCAACTGGTGTACGAGAAGCCACGCTTTAAGACCCAAGACCGGTGAACATGAGGGGATGACCTCAGAGAAGATTTGTTGTGCCAAACAAATGCCTAGTGGAAAGACTTCCCATCCAAACTGCGACGATGGATGCGCAAGAAGCCCTCCTTCAAGGCCTAACGATGGAAGGACGCGGGGAAGAAGCCTCAGTCCAGGAAAAGAGATGGCTGCAGAACACGGCTACCCACAGAGCCAGCAATCGTGCCCCAAGACAAGACTGACCGGTATCTTCTGAGACGTGAGGATGAACTGCACCACGAGCTTGCTAAATCGATCGAAGAGGAGCCCGATGGGCATTGTGCCTGTGAGTGTGGGCATTTGAGACCCTAGAGACCGTGGCCAAGCGCAAAGACGATACCGACATACAGAGAAGGACTAAAACACAGAAGATGCCACACAACAAGCACACACACTGACATGAGATAGACCTGCCCCTGCCCGGCACACCCTAATGTCATGCTAGTGAGTAACCCGCCTGCCCCAAGGGGACGGCTCATGGACATCCCCTTCCAGTACATCAGCTTTCAGGGGCAAGCGACCTCACTGCTGTTGCCTTTGCCCCACCCTTCTCCCCTTCTCCTCCCGCTCCCTCCCTAGCCCTCCGCTTAGCTCTCAGACCGCTGGGGATCTATATGCATCCTGAAGGAACACAGCGCATCCCTCCATAGGCCAAAGGGGACGTTCCTGTAGTTGCCACGTTGTTCTTCAGCCTCTATGATAAGGACGAGCAGAAAACCAAAATAGCGCCATGGGTCAACATCACATGCATCAACGCCCGAGCTCTAAACCCTACCCCTCTCAAAAGGGATGAGCCATTCAGGTCACCTGCTCGTTTCAAACGGACAAGCTAGCTGTCATTGCTTGTGGCGCCTACCGCCCGGGAGATGCCGATTCACTCTTACGCTTGTGAAAAATCATGGCTCTCATGATGGCGCTTCGACACATGACCGCACCCCATCGACGCCACCTGCAAAAAGATAAAGCCTAAGGCCCATGCTGAAAGACCGCCTGAAATCACAGGCGGTCCAAAACGCTTGACCATCTTCCATTTCCATACCTCGACAGACCGCTCCCTGGCCTCGGTGGTTCACAGCTTTCCACGCCGAGGCCAGTGCCTCGCCTATGAAACAGAGAAGAGGGTGCCAATAACTGGCTCTGCCAAGTGACCGCTATTCCCGCCCCCTAAGAAAGGCTCACTGGGCCACCGTCACCCCCTGTGATGGCATCGCGCTTTCCGCCTCGCTTTCTGCCTTCAAAAACAAACACAGACCCATGTAAATCTTGAAGTACCTGCAGAACCGCTGACCGGCTCGATCCAGAGACCCGCCGTGTCACGGTGCTCCGCTCGAGGCTTCCATCCCTGGATTAGCACGCATGGTGTGAGGCCCCATCTGAAAAACCCAAATATTTATTAGCGACTCATCATGGTGCCCAAGGACAACCGCACACTGCCTGAACTCTCGCTTCCATTCAGGAACATCATCCACTGTCTAACTATAGACTGCCTTGAAAACAAGAATGGAAGAAAGCAGTCATGATTCTGAGCCCTGCGCAGATGAGCCTTCAACCCTGCAAAATGCCATCTGCTTTTCCCAGTGCTAAAGGGCTCCTCTGAGGCAGCTCTGATCTTTGCCCAGGATCGTGATGGAAAGCACTCTCTGGGCAGCCTGACCGACGGCTCCTCGATCCCAGCAACCGTACTGCCTTTGAGGAGGCCGCCTGGGCTTAGCTACATGCTGACCCTGCGTTCTTATTGCTATGCCGACGCACCCCAACTCTACAGCCCCGGGCAGAGCAGCTCCACGTCAAACACCTGCAAAGAATGCGTCTACACAGACCGCTACAGACAACGTGCATCCAAGGTAGGAGAAATCTCTCATCAAGAAGGGCTCCCAGACCAGAGATGCTGTAGAGCAACGGTACCTACAGGGGTGAAGCACGGAAGCTCTTAGGCAACCCCAGAAAAGAGTGGGCCAGATTAGCACGGTGGAAGGAGTTACTGTCAAAATGGACACGATGGGTGCGCAAGAAGCCCGACTGCAAGACCGAACAATGGAAGGACGTGGGGAAGAAGCCTCGATCTCTGAAAATGGATGGCTAGAGAGGACTGCTCCCAAGAGAGCCAGCGATTGTGCTGCAAGATCAGACTGACCGGAAACTTCCGAGATGCAAGGATGAACCATGCTGTGAGCTTGCGAAGCAAGCTAAGAAGGGCCCAATGGGCACCAGGCCTACGAGCAAGTGTGGGTGTTTCAGACCCTAAAGACCATGCCCAAGGAGCACGCTGCGCACCTCTGAGCGCAAAGAGGATGCTGACACCCGGAAAAGGACTAAGACACAGAAAGCGTGACACGCGATAAGCATAAACACAGATGGAGGCAGGAACTGCCCTGCCCGGCACGCCCTAGCAACATGCTGACAAGTAACCCTCTCGCCCTTTGCCAGCTCAGAGGGGACCGCTCCCAAACAGCGCGCCTTTGCCTACGCTGACTTTCGGGGGCAAGCAGCCACCCTGCTGCTGGCACCACCTTCACCCCACCCTTCTCTCCTCCTCCCCCCCCGCCTCCCTCCCCAGCCCCGGTCCCTGCACTTTGCTCTCAGGCGACTAGGGAACCGCATCTGTCCTGGAAGGAAACGCATGTGATCCCCTGCGTGGGCTGACTGGGACATGCTGGTGGTTGCCACCTCATTCTTCAGCATCTATAATAAAGATAAGCAAACTCTAATCAAAACTCTGCAGGCAGTCAGTACCACGCACCTCGACCCCGACCTCAACTCCCTGTCGCCTTCTCAAAAGGGATGTGGCATTCCACTCACCTGATCATTCCAGAGAGGGACGGGCTGGCTGCCATCGCTTGTGTTTCCTACTGGGCTTACAAATGCAAAATTACTGTTGTGCTTGGAATTCACCCGACCAGAGATGCCTCCCATGGAACTATCCAAATTTGCTTCTGGCTTCACAGCATCAGAAGAGGAAGTCAGACACTCATGTGAGTCTTGAAATAGCCAGGGCCGCCAACACTCTCGCCACACCCAGAGAACAAGAGAGCTGGATGGCACGAGACTGCATCCCGTGACATAACTGCAGAGGCCTGCCCGTCACCTGTCATGCTAAAACAACAAGGAATGATTCAATATGATGCCTCTAAGGCCACTGCATCAATGCAGCAGTCGCTCGCCTTGCCAAAGGCGGCTCGCGTGCCTAGATCCCGCTCGGCCCCTGGATTTGCACGGAGTAAAACCAGAAATGCATAGGCGAGTCGCAAGTGATCGCGGTTGCTTTGAGCCTCTGATGTCAGGTGCCAGCCAGCCTCTGTTTGATGCTCCGCCTCTTCCACAGGACTTCAGCTCAGGACTCGTCTCTCACACCTGAAAAACCCAAGCAAGGGGTCAAAGAGAGTCACACCAGATGACAACCGATGCCTCGGTCAGGCCAGCGGTCAGTCATCTATACCTAAATAACCCAAAAGCCAGACAAACCGAGCCCCAGAGATCGAGCCTCACGTATATGATGGAAGGCATGTGCGATAGTCGACCTCCTCAACTGCCGTGCAAACCGCTGCTCCAGGAACGCTGGAAGACCTCTTCCGGAACCTGCCAAACACAATGGAAATAACTGTGTGGAAGCTGTCTATGCAGAAAGACCCTACCGCCTTTGCCAAAATACCTGCCCGGGTCGACATTTTACCACCACGCTCTAAAGCTGTGCTGCCCCTAGCTCTAACAGCGCCACGCCTCCTCGCGGGGCAGGTCTGAACCCGAGACGGCACGCAGACAACACAAACGTGACTGTGAAACGCAAGATGGCCACGACCGATAAGAACGATGGCCACAGCAAAGATGATGCTGTCAAAGCAACCCAATGGCACCGCGATAGTGCGGATGCGTTAAGGTGGCACCAGAAGAGACGCGATGACTGTTGCCCATAAGAGAATGCAACGGTAAAAGCTAGAGCAACAGGTGTACGAGAAGCCACGCTTTACGACCCAAGACCGGTGAATATGAGGGGACGACCCGAGAGAAGATTTGTTGTGCCAAACAAATGCCTGGTGGAAAGACTTCCTGTCCAAACTGCAACGATAGAGGCGCAAGAAGCCCTCCTTCAAGGCCTAACGATGGAAGGATGCGGGGAAAAAGGCTCAGTCCAGGGAAAGACATGGCTACCTACAGAGCTGGCAATCATGCCACAAGACAAGTCTGACCGGAATCTTCTGAGACGTGAGGATGAACCGCACCGCGAGCTTGCTAAGAAAGCAAAAGAGAGCCCGATGTGTACTGAGCCCGTGAGCAAGTGTGGGCGTTTGAGACCCTAGAGACCATGGCCAAGGGGCACGTTGTGCCCCTCTAAGTACAAAGAGGATGCCGACACCCGCAGAAGGACTAAGACACAGAAGATACCACACAACAAGCACACACACAGACATGAGCTAGACCTGCCCTGCCCGGCGCACCCTAACGTTGTGCTTGCGAGGAACCCACCTGCCCCAAGGGGACCGCTCACTGACAACCCCTTCCAGTACATCAGCTTTTAGGGGCAAGCGACCTCACCACTGTCTTTGCCCCACCCCCCTTTTCCCCTTCTCCTCCCGCTCCCTCCCTGACCCCCAGCCCTCCACTTAGCTCTCAGACCGCTGGGGATCTATAGGCATCCTCGAGGAACACAGCACATCCCTCCATAGGCCAAATGGGACGTTCCTGTAGCTGTCACGTTATTCTTCAGCCTCTATGACAAGGACAAGCAAAAAAACCAGAATAGCACCATGGGTCAACATCACATGCACCAACCCTGAGCTCTAAACCCTACTCCTCTCCAAAGGGACGAGCCATTTGGGTCACCCGCTCATTTCAAACAGACAAGCTAGCTGTCACTGCCTGTGGCACCTACCGCCCGGGAGATGCCAATTCACTCTTATGCTCGTGATGAATCATGGCTCCCACAACGGCGCTTCAACACGTGACTGCACCCCACCGACGCCACCTGCAAAAAGATAAAGCCAAAGCCACGTGCCGAAAGACTGCCTGAAATCACAGACTGCCCCAAACGCTTGACCATCTTCCATTTCCTTACCTCGACAGACCGCTCCCTGGCCTTGGTGGTTCACTGTCTTCCACGCCGAGGCCGCTACCTGGCCTATGAAACACAGGTGAGGGATGCCTGTAACTGGCTCTGCAAAGCGACCTCTACTCCCAACCCCTAAGAACAACTTACCTGGCCACTGTCACCCCCTGTGACAGCATCAGGCTTTCCTCCTCGCTTCGTGTCTTCAAAAACAAACACAGACCCACTTAAATCTTCAAGTACCTGCTGAACTGCCGACTGCCTCGAACCAAAGACCCTCCGTCTCGTGGTGCTCCACTTGAGGCTTCCGTTCCCGGATTAGCATGCATGGTGTGAGGCCCCATCTGAAAAACCCAAATATTTATTGGCGACTCATCGTGGTGCCAACCATCAGCCTCAGGCTGCCTGCCCTCTCGCTTCCATTCAGGAACGTTATCCACAGCCTAACTACAGACTGCCTTGAAAACAAGAAAGCGGGTGTGACTGAGCCCTACGCAGATGAGCCTTCAACCCTGCAAAATGCCATCTGCTTTTCCCAGTGCCAAAGGGCTCCTCTGAGGCAGCTCTGATCTTTGCCCAGGATCGTGATGGGAAGGACACTCTGGGCAGCCTGACCGACGGCTTCTCGATCCCAGCAACCGTACTACCTTGGATGAGGCCGCCTGGGCGTAGCTACGTGCTGGCCCTGCGCTCTTATTGCTATGCCGACACACCCCAACTCTACGGCCCCGGGCAGAGCAGCTCCACGTCAAACACCTGCAAAGAATGCGCCTACACAGACCGCTACAGACAACGTGCATCCAAGGTAGGAGAAATCTCTCATCAAGAAGGGCTCCCAGACCAGAGATGCTGTAGAGCAACGGTACCTACAGGGCTGAAGCACGGAAGCTCTTAGGCAACCCCAGAAAAGAGTGGGCCAGAATAGCACGGTGGAAGGAGTTACTGTCAAAATGGACACGATGGGTGCGCAAGAAGCCCGACTGCAAGACCGAACAATGGAAGGACGTGGGGAAGAAGCCTCGATCTCTGAAAATGGATGGCTAGAGAGGACAGCTCCCAAGAGAGCCAGCGATTGTGCTGCAAGATCAGACTGACCGGAAACTTCCGAGATGCAAGGATGAACCATGCTGTGAGCTTGCGAAGCAAGCTAAGAAGGGCCCAATGGGCACCAGGCCTACGAGCAAGTGTGGGCGTTTCAGACCCTAAAGACCATGCCCAAGGAGCACGCTGCGCACCTCTGAGCGCAAAGAGGATGCTGACACCCGGAAAAGGACTAAGACACAGAAAGCGTGACACGCGACAAGCATAAACACAGATGGAGGCGGGAACTGCCCTGCCCGGCACGCCCTAGCAACATGCTGACAAGTAACCCTCTCGCCCTTTGCCAGCTCAGAGGGGACCGCTCCCAAACAGCGCGCCTTTGCCTACGCTGACTTTCGCGGGCAAGCAGCCACCCTGCTGCTGGCACCACCTTCACCCCACCCTTCTCTCCTCCTCCCCCCCCGCCTCCCTCCCCAGCCCCGGTCCCTGCACTTTGCTCTCAGGCGACTAGGGAACCGCATCTGTCCTGGAAGGAAACGCATGCGATCCCCTGCGTGGGCCGACTGGGACATGCTGGTGGTTGCCACCTTGTTCTTCAGCATCTATAATAAAGATAAGCAAACTCTAATCAAAACTGTGCAGGCAGTTAGTACCGTGCACCTCGACCCCGACTCCCCATCGCCTTCTCAAAAGGGATGTGGCATTCCGCTCACCTGCTCGTTCCAGACACGGACGTGCTGGCTGCCATCGCTTGTGTTTCCTACTGCGCTGAGAGATGCAAGATTACTGTTACCCTTGGAACTCACCCGACCAGAGTTGCCTCCCCTGGAAAGATCCCACTTTCCTCCTGGCTTCGCCGCGTCGGAAGAGAAAGACAGACATGAGTCTTGAAACACAGCAGAGATACACATGTTGCTAGCAAATAATGTCCCTAGGGAATATACAAGAAGCCCCGCCGGGACAAGTGTCCAGCGGTAGCTCCTTAACCGAAGCAGCGAGGACTGAAAGGCATACCTGGCCCGAAACCTACACAAGCAGACCCTCCGACAGCACCCCAATACAGAGGCACACTATCCGTTATACCACCCTGATACAGAGGTACGAGGCACATGGCACAAGACAATGCCAACAGAGCCACGATATTTGTTACACCACCCCCAAATGGAGCTTTACGGCACAGGACACCGCCCTGAGATACATTACACCACCACATTACAGAGCCTGATAGAGCTGGATTGCACCAGACTGCATCCCGTGACGTAACAGCAGAGGCCTGCCCATCACCTGTGATGCTAAAACAGGGTACAATTCGACAGGATACCTCTAAGATCACTGGTCAATGCAGCAGTCACTCGCCTTTCTAAAGTCAGCTTGTGTGCCCAGATCCCACTCGGCCCCTGGATTTGCACGGAGTAAAACCAGAAATGCATAGGCAAGTCACAAGTGCTCACGGTTGCTTTGAGCCTCTGATGTCAGGTGCCAGCCAGCCTCTGTTTGATGCTCCGCCTCTTCCACAGGACTTCAGCTCGGGGCCCATCTCTCACATCTGAAAAACCCAAGCGAGCGGTCAAAGAGAGTCACTGGATGACAACCGATGCCTCGATCAGGCCGGCAGTCAGTCATCTATACCTAAATAACCCAAAAGCCAGACAAACCGAGCCCCGGAGATCGAGCCTCACGTATACAATGGAAGGCACATGCGATAGTCAACCTCCAACTGCGGTACGAACCGCTGCTCCGGGAAGGCCAGAAGACCGCTTCTGGAACCTGCCAAACACAATGGAAATAACTGTGTGGAAGCTGTCTATGCAGAAAGACCCTACCACCTTTGCCAAAATACCTGCCCGGGTCGACATTTTACCACCGCGCTCTAAAGCTGTGCTGCCCCTAGCTCTAACAGCGCCACGCCTCCTCGCGGGGCAGGTCTGAACCCGAGACGGCACGCAGACAACACAAACGTGACTGTGAAACGCAAGATGGCCACGACCGATAAGAACGATGGCCACAGCAAAGATGATGCTGTCAAGGCAACCCGATGGCACCGCGATAGTGCGGATGCGTTAAGGTGGCACCAGAAGAGACGCGATGACTGTTGCCCATAAGAGAATGCAACGGTAAAAGCTAGAGCAACAGGTGTACGAGAAGCCACGCTTTACGACCCAAGACCGGTGAATATGAGGGGACGACCCGAGAGAAGATTTGTTGTGCCAAACAAATGCCTGGTGGAAAGACTTCCTGTCCAAACTGCAACGATAGAGGCGCAAGAAGCCCACCTTCAAGGCCTAACGATGGAAGGATGCGGGGAAAAAGGCTCAGTCCAGGGAAAGACATGGCTACCTACAGAGCTGGCGATCATGCCACAAGACAAGACTGACCGGAACCTTCTGAGACGTGAGGATGAACCGCACCGCGAGCTTGCTAAGAAAGCAAAAGAGAGCCCGATGTGTACTGAGCCCGTGAGCAAGTGTGGGCATTTGAGACCCTAGAGACCATGGCCAAGGGGCACGTTGTGCCCCTCTAAGTACAAAGAGGATGCCGACACCCACAGAAGGACTAAGACACAGAAGATACCACACAACAAGCACACACACAGACATGAGCTAGACCTGCCCTGCCCGGCGCACCCTAACGTCGTGCCGGCAAAGGAACCCACCTGCCCCAAGGGGACCGCTCACTGACAACCCCTTCCAGTACATCAGCTTTTAGGGGCAAGCGACCTCACCACTGTCTTTGCCCCACCCCCCTATTCCCCTTCTCCTCCCGCTCCCTCCCTGACCCCCAGCCCTCCACTTAGCTCTCAGACCGCTGGGGATCTATAGGCATCCTCGAGGAACACAGCACATCCCTCCATAGGCCAAATGGGACGTTCCTGTAGCTGTCACGTTATTCTTCAGCCTCTGTGACAAGGACAAGCAAAAAAACCAGAATAGCACCATGGGTCAACATCACATGCACCAACCCTGAGCTCTAAACCCTACTCCTCTCCAAAGGGACGAGCCATTTGGGTCACCCGCTCATTTCAAACAGACAAGCTAGCTGTCACTGCCTGTGGCACCTACCGCCCGGGAGATGCCAATTCACTCTTATGCTCGTGATGAATCATGGCTCCCACAACGGCGCTTCAACACGTGACTGCACCCCACCGACGCCACCTGCAAAAAGATAAAGATAAAGCCAAAGCCACGTGCCGAAAGACTGCCTGAAATCACAGACTGCCCCAAACGCTTGACCATCTTCCATTTCCTTACCTCGACAGACCGCTCCCTGGCCTTGGTGGTTCACGGTCTTCCACGCCGAGGCCGCTACCTGGCCTATGAAACACAGGTGAGGGATGCCTGTAACTGGCTCTGCAAAGCGACCTCTACTCCCAACCCCTAAGAACAACTTACCTGGCCACTGCCACCCCCTGTGACAGCATCAGGCTTTCCTCCTCGCTTCGTGTCTTCAAAAACAAACACAGACCCACTTAAATCTTCAAGTACCTGCTGAACTGCCGACTGCCTCGAACCAAAGACCCTCCGTCTCGTGGTGCTCCACTTGAGGCTTCCGTTCCCGGATTAGCATGCATGGTGTGAGGCCCCATCTGAAAAACCCAAATATTTATTGGCGACTCATCGTGGTGCCAACCATCAGCCTCAGGCTGCCTGCCCTCTCGCTTCCATTCAGGAACGTTATCCACAGCCTAACTACAGACTGCCTTGAAAACAAGAAAGCGGGTGTGACTGAGCCCTACGCAGATGAGCCTTCAACCCTGCAAAATGCCATCTGCTTTTCCCAGTGCCAAAGGGCTCCTCTGAGGCAGCTCTGATCTTTGCCCAGGATCGTGATGGGAAGGACACTCTGGGCAGCCTGACCGACGGCTTCTCGATCCCAGCAACCGTACTACCTTGGATGAGGCCGCCTGGGCGTAGCTACGTGCTGGCCCTGCGCTCTTATTGCTATGCCGACGCACCCCAACTCTACGGCCCCGGGCAGAGCAGCTCCACGTCAAACACCTGCAAAGAATGCGCCTACACAGACCGCTACAGACAACGTGCATCCAAGGTAGGAGAAATCTCTCATCAAGAAGGGCTCCCAGACCAGAGATGCCGTAGAGCGATGCAACATATGGGGGAGAAGCGCAGAAACTCTATGACAACCCCAGAAAAGAGTGGGCCGGAACAGCACAGTGGAAAGAGTTACTGTCCAAATGGAGATGATAGATGCGCAAGAAGCCTGACTGCAAGACCTAACAATCGAGGACACAGGGAAGAAGCCTTGGTCTGTGAAAATGGATGGCTAGAGAATACAGGTCCCGACAGAGCCAGCAATTGTGCTGCAAGATGAGACTGACCGGAAACTTTCAAGATGTGAGGATGACCTGCACCACGAGATTGCTAAGCGAATGAAGAAAAGCCCATACAGCACCCTGCTGATGAGCAAGCACAGGCATTTAAGACCCTAGAGACCACATCTGAATGGCAGACTGCGCTCCTCTGAGTGCAAAGAGGATGCTGACACTCCGAGAATGACTAAGACGCAGAAAACATGACACACAAGTATAAACCACACAGAGGTGGAAACTGCCCTGCCTGGCACACCCTAGCAACATGCTGACAAGTAACCTGCTCCCCCTTTGCCAGCCCAGAAGGTACTGCTCCCAAACAGACCCTTTGCCTACACAGAGCAGCCCCCTACTGCCACCATCTTTGCCCCACCTCTCTCTTCTCCTCCCACTCCCTCCCCAGCCCCGGTCCCTGCACTTAACTCTCAGGCAACTGGGGAACCGCATCTGTCCTGGAAGGACATCTTGCCCTTTTCTCCTGCTCCCTTGACTTAGCATTGAAGAGTCCAGGGATCCCAAATCCACTCTTGAGAGGAATGGAGATGCACACTGGAGGTCTGCTAACCAGGACGTGACCCTCGGGGGCCACCTGTAAAATATAAGAAATAGCAGTTTGACCTTTACTGACAGGATTCGCTTCATGGAGCCATGCTTCAGGTATTGCATACAACACCTTCCGCCACAGTCTAAAGCCTGTAACGTGCCGTAAGAGAAATAAAGTCCCAATACTTACAGTCAACAAAGGACCTGCCGCAACCTGTGCCAGTTCTAGAAGGATCACGGTTCTCTGAGAACAACGAGGAAAAGCCATACACTGTCCTGTAACCTGGAAGATGGTTGTCTTTGATACCGTTACTTTATTAGAAGATGCTAAAAGTCTATATGCAAGTAAGAAGCTTACTCAAACCCTAACTAGATAAGCTTATCAGACCTAGTAACAGAAGCGGTGCTAACGGCTTACAGTTTAAAGAGCAAAGCTGGTGAAATAAAACCCCAACAGTCCATCTCGTGCAAAGTCTGGCATGCTGGTAAAATGCTATGCGCCTAGAAGCAAAAAATCAACAGCTAAGTATATAGGATTGAGTTGCCTTACAAAGACCTTGAAAAGCCAACGCAAAATGCACAAACTAAATGCAAGCAAAGCTACATAAATAAGTACTTTTGACTGGGTAGACACTGGTCACACATAGCTAGTTGTAAAACACTTACCTGAAATGCATGAGCCAAGACAACAGCAGCAACTGAAATGCTTCAGCTGCAGAATGAAAACTAGAACACTGCAACAGGAGACAAAGCAGAATGAGCTGCCAAAGGCAAGGAAGCTGCCTTATATACCCCAGGCCTCACCCACTGCCCTTCCCACAGTGCCCTGGGAAAGGGGAGGATGCTGCCTACAGAAGGATTAAAAGCAGCTGGAGGAGCAGGTGGGGCTCTTCTGACCCAAGCTGTTTATCAGAGAATCAATGCTGAATGGAGAGAGGGATTCTTGCTGAAAACATTCTCTACTCTGCTCAATCTTTATACTGATGATTCAAACAGGTATGTAAATAACCATAAGTTTACTAAAACATGGATAAAACATACGAAAGTGTTAAACTTCAGAGAAAAAATATTAAGGCTATAAGAGTGCTGTTAGGAGACTGTATTTTAGACTTGCAGAAAGCAAGACAAAAACCTACATAGTTGATATTTCATTTTATTGAGATGGAGTGCAGCACCTGACTTCAACAGGGAAAACAATCCAGAGAAGACCAAAGAACAAGGAGCAGTTGCATCCCTAAGAACTTCCAACAAAAGGATGTGTCTGCATGTGAGCCACATAAATTAAGTACTACACTAAATGTAAACATAACTCTGACACATTTCCATAGGAAATATAGATAAGACACATATTTGTAACAAATACTGTCCCTAGAAAATATAGAAGACACCCCACCAAGAAAAATATCCAGCAGTAGCTCCTGAACAAAAGCAGCTATGACAGAGACATACCTGACCTGAAACCTCCACAAGCAGCTCCTCTGACACCACCCCGATACACAGGCATGCTATTCCTTACACCACCCCATTACAGAGGCTGCGCAGCCATCTTGCGCCATGTGCATCTGCAAAAACAGAGCCAAACACTCCATCTACCTGCCATGTAGTGCTTTCGTATTAGACATCAACATGGACAACGACCACCTCATCTTCACAGTGCATTCAGATGTGTGGCTATGCCCCAACGATGCTGCCTGTGGGGTCTGCAAGAGACAAAGCAAAAAGCCACAAGGCGAGAGACTGCCTGAAACTAGTTCCCATCTCCCATTCCCTTACCTTGTCCGATTCTTCGCAGCCTCCGCCAGTTACAGGTGCCCGTGCCAAGGTTCATGCCAGGGCTATAAAACAAACAAGGGATGCCTATAAAACTCACCTGCAATGCAACACCAGCCTGCTAGGAACAGCTCACCTGGCCCAAGTTGCCTGCCCTGGAAACGGCCCTCTTTCCTCCCTGCTTCGCCCCTTTAAGAGAGAAAGCCACGCACAAACAAATCTTAAAAATGGCACAGGGCCGCTCACCATTTCATCATGCCGACACCACCAGCAGACCTACCTGCTTGTGGTCTTCCCCTCAACTCCTCTGCCGCTGCATCAGTACACATCACATCTGGCCCTGTCTGAAAAACACAACAATTTATTAAGCACGTCACCCCAATGCCAACTCCTTGCTGCACCATTGCAGACCTCTCGCTTCCATTGAGGAACCCTACCTGGAGTCTAACTCCAGGCAGCCGTTAAAACACAAACAGAAAAAAACCCAGCAGGCATACCTCAGAGCCCCACAACCTTACACCCCTGCAAAATTCCATCTGCTTTTTCTAATGCTGAAGGGCCTCACCCAGTCAGCTCCCATCATCTCCCAGGAGCAGGATGGAAAGGATGGTCCACACCCCCTGCTGACGGTACCACCCTCACCGAGGCCTCCCAGGTATAATCCTGCACGCTAAGCCTGGACTCTTACTGCTATGCCACGTCACCCTGACTCCACAGCCCTGGGCAGAGCAGCTCCATGCCAAACATGCACGCAGAATGATGTAATGCAGAAGCCTGTGGACGATGCGACTCTAATGCAGAAGCCTGTGGACGATGCGACTCCAAGATGATTGAAAACAGTCAGCAAGAAGGGCTCCTGGACGGGAGACTCCATCAAACAATGCCCTCGAGGGGTGGATGGGAGGAAGCTCTATAGGCAACCCCAGAAGAGAGGGGACTGGAATGGCTCATTGGAAGGACTTATTGTCAGAATTGTGACAGTAAGTAAGGATGCACAAGAAGACCGCCTTTGAGACCTAACGATGGAAAGATGTACGGAAAAAGCCTCAGGCCATGAAAAGGAGAACCTGGAGAGCTGACTTCCTGACAGAGTCTGCGATGACGCCGCAAGAGAAGACCGACCGGAAACTTCCGAGACGTGAGGACAAACCGTGCCGTGATCTGGCTAGGCAGATCAAGAGCAGCCCCGAGTGCGCTACACTGATGAGCAAGTGTGGGCATTCGAGACCCTAGAGACTACACCCAAGAGGCACGCTGCGCCCCTTTGAGAGCAAAGAGGGTGCTGACACCCAGAGAACGGCTAGGACACAGAAGACATGACAAACGTAAAGAGAGACACGAGCTGGAGCTGCCCTGCCCGGCACACCCTGGCATTGCGCTGGCAAGTGACCTGCTCCTCCCCGTGCAGTCTTACCCAGCCTCTCCCCGAGCCCTCCCATCCCTGCCCTCTTCTTCGGCTCCTTCTACTTAGCTTTGAGGAGTCCGGGGATCCAAAATCCTTTCTTGGCGGGATGTCTACTGGACGTCTGCTCACTGGGACGCTTTGTCAGGTCAAGCCTCGCGTACCGCCTGTAAAGCAAAAGAGACGGTTAGAACTTCACAGACACCGTCGCACCTGAAAAAACAATCGCTGCTTTAGCCCGCTAGTCTCAGCTCACCTGGCTGAGGTCACCGCCGGTGCTGATATCTGGCTTCGCTTGGCACTTTGTGACTTCAAAAATAACCTTACAGGCCAAAATGGATAAGATAGTCATACGGCCACCGGTCACATCTTACCTTGCGTAACGTGTGCTGACCCGCTTGCTTATGGCGCTCCGCTCGATGCTCTTTGCAGCCGCAGAGGGACGAGCGAGTCACCTGGATGCAGACCGACAGCTTACCGAGTCCAAACGTCTCCGCAGGAAGCCTCCCTTTTTCCCAGGCTGAACTTCATTCATTATTTATCTCCCTTCCTCGCCCCTCTCCGGTTGGCACAGTTCCCCAAAAACTGCAGTGGCGAGGCATACCTCGTGTTTTGCAGACAATTGCTATGTTCGGTCTTCTACTGAACTCTGGGCTCTGCTACAGGCCCGTGAAATAAAGGGCTAATGCTTAAAGACCACGAGGGGCCTGCCGTGGCATCCAAACGAGATGGAAAAAAACACAGTGATCTGGGAACCACTAGGAAAGCCGTGAGCTCTCCCGGAACCGGGAAAATGCTACGTATTCAATTCCTATTACTTTATTAGGAAAGGCTAAAGCTCTATAGGCAGACAAAAGGATCGCCCTGACCCCAGCAAGATAATCTCATCATCAGGCCCGTTAGGAGAAGCAATGCTCACGGCTTACACATTATAGAGCAAAGCTGGATAACAAAAGCTGAGGTTCTATCTTCAGTATGGTCAGGAATGGCAGTAAAATGCCACGCGCATAGAAACAAAGACCAATAGAGAATTGCATAGGGTCATCTTCCAACCCCCTATAAACACAATACAAAATAAGTTCAAAACCCAAAACCAAACCACAAACCTCTCTACGAGTACACTTTTTATTATATACATGCTGCTTAACATCGAGCACTCCTTAAGGTCTTACCTCAGATGCATCTTCCCAAAAAGCCCAACGGACTACAAAGCTCCATCTGCCAAATGAAAGCCAGAGCACTGATCCTGGGGAAAGCCAGCAGGAGAATGAGCTGCCTAGGGCAAGACCCATGGTTTATATACCCTTGGCCCCACCCGCCACCCTTCCCATGGTCCCCTGGGAAAGGGGAGGGTCCTGCCTGCAGAAGGCTTAAAAGCAGCTGGAGGAGCAGGTGTGTCTCTTCTGACCTGAGCTGTTTATCAGAGCCTGCAGAAGACAAAGGCCCCCAAAGGAGCCAGAGAGGGTTTTCTGACTTGAGTTAGCTTTGTGGGATGCTGGGCGCCAAATGGAGAAAGCGACTCATGCCAGAACCAATGATGCTGCATCTGTTGCACTGGTATGTAAATAGCTTTAATTTTTCTGGCGTGTAGATTGTCACAGTTTGGCATGGTCGGGTGCTGGAAAAGAACAGGGGTGCACAAAATGGCTGCTGCGAGGAGCTGCTGGAATTCTCCACAGCTCTAATGTATAAACAATTCAAGGCCACAGTCACTGCTGACCAGGGCCAAGCCAATGAGAGATAGTCATAGCACCTCTGAGAATCACATATAGAAGAAAACAACGCGGAAGCGGTGGCATTTTGCGACCGGAGAAGGGAGTGAAAAGATGTAAGAAGCTGTGCAGGCACCGGGGCCGGGGAGGACGGGGGAGGAGGCACTCCAGGTGCCAGAGAGAAAGATGCCCCTGCAGCCCGTGGAGAAATGCCATGGAAAAGGCCACGAGCCCACCTGCAGCCTGTGGAGGAGGGGCTCCACACTGGATGGAGCAGGTGGAGACATAGAGAAGATGCTGTGACCCTATGTTGGAATAAGCCCCTGCCAGCATTTGCAGCCCATGAAGAGAATCAGAGACACAGATGAGCAAGAGACAGTTTTGCCCTGGAACAGGTTTGCTGGGGGAGGGGGCGGGGCTGGTGACCCCATGGAGGATTGAGACTGAGAGACATTGTGATTTATTGCTGCCCACCCTAGCAGTGATCCAGGCGGAGCAGCTGATGAAGAGATAAAGCCCTGGGGGAAGAGGTTCACGTTGGAGAAAGTTCATGGATGACTGTCTCCCGTGGGTGGGTCCCCACAGTGCAGCAGCGGGAGAGTGTGTGGAATGAATGCCACCCCCCACCCCCAAGCCAAGAAGGAAACCAACTTGCAAGGAACTGACCAAAGCCCCCTTCTCCCAGTCCCTGCCCCCCTGTGCTGTGATCAGGGGAAGAAAGGAGTGAAATCAGGACTAGAGTGAAGTCTGCTAAGAAGGGAGTGAGGAGGGGAGGTAGAGGTGTTTTAAGATCTGGAAAAGGAAAACAGCTCATGAAGAAGGAACTGAGAACCCCATTATTTTTTCCTAGTCACCACCCCACCCCCATACCATGAGCAGGGAGGGAAGAAGGGCATAAAATCATGGCTAAATGCAAGTCTGTTTCGAATGGAGGGGTGGGGGGAAGGTGCTACTAAGAACCCCATTTTCCCCAGTCCCTGTCCCCCCTGTACTGCAAATGGGAGGGAAGAAGGGAGTAAAAATCCCTGACTAAAGTCTGCTAAGAAGGCAGTTGGGGGGGGGGGGGGGGGAAACACCTTTTAAGATCTGGTTGCATTTGTTTTAAGATTTGGTTGCGCTCCCAACTCCGATTTTCACTGTTCTTTTTAGTGTAGTGTAATAAATTAGAATAGTTTTCTGCCTTCACTGTGTGTTGAGTCTGTTTTACCCACGCCGTTGCTGATAAAATGATCTCTCCATGTTCTTATCTTGACTCCTAAGCCTCTCAATATATATATTCTCCCCTGTCCAACTAAGAAGGGGAGTAATAGACTGGTTTTGGTGAGCATCTGGCCTCCAGCCAGGGCTAAAGCAGCACAAGATAGAAAAAGATAAATATTAAATGAAACTTGGTAGGAAAAGGGCTACTTATGCACTGTAAAAATACCTTCCTTAGAGCCTATGTTACACTTTGAATCCAGTGACGCTACGTGTAGTGCCAGACTTGTACCGGAACTATGTTCTGGACAAGGCTAAATGAGGAAGCAGAAATATACTCCTCAAGTCTCCACTGGCTGTGGCACGAGAACAACAAGCATTGCGACTCAGACAGCCTGGAAGGGAGATGAGGGTGGCACACCGAGGAGGCAGCTGTGGATTTGGAGATCGGCGGTAGGGATGGCCAGTTGGACATCTTGCTGCACTTCCTGATACTGGCAAATCCTGCTTTGCCCCGAGGCTTCTCTCCCTGCCTCCTCTATATCTTCCTCAGCAGTCTGGCTACTTAAAGCTTGCCCAGCCAAGAGATGTTGGTGAGTGCCTCGAAATAACATGGCCACATTATCTGAAGGACCGTTTTGAGCGATGCACACCCCCCGAACAAAAAACACCCGGAACCAAAGTCAACAGGTCATTGTTTCTGCGGGGGGGGGGGAGGGGGGGGGGACGGACAGAGACTTCAGCGATGCACACCCGGAACAAAAAGCACCCGGAACCAAAGTCGCCGGGTCATTGTTTCTGCAGGGGGACAGTCTTCAGCGATGCACACCCAGGAACAAAAAACACCCAGAACCAAAGTCCCTGGGTCATTGTTTCTGTGGGGTCCAAAGGGGACAAAGGAGTCTTCTTGGGGAAAACGGGGGCAAAAGGGTTCTTTCTAGTGAAAATGGGGTCCCTCGGGACCTTCCTGGGGAAAAAGGGGGCCAAAGGGGGAAAAATGGGGGCGGAAGGGGGCCAAAGGGAAAATGGAGGCCAATAGGGTGTCAAAGTGGGCCGAAGGGGGCAAAAGGGGTCTTTCTGGGGAAAATGAGGGGTAAAGGGGCCAAGAGGGGGCCAAAGTGGGCCAAACGGGGACAACTGGGAAAACGGGGACCAAAGAGGGGCAAAGGAGCCTAGCTGAGAAAATGGGGGCCTAAGAAGGCCAAAGTGGGCAAAAGGGGTCTTTCTGGAGAAAATGGGGGCCAAAGAGGGGAAAATGGGGTCCAAAGCAAGCCAAACAGGGCCAACTACAAAAATGGGGGCCAAACAGGGGGCGAAGGAATCTGAGAAAATAGGGGCCAGGGGGGGCGCCGGGGGGGGGCGCCAAGGGGGGGTGGGTAAAGGAGGTTGTTCTGGGGAAAAGCGTGGCAAAAGGCATCTTCCTGGGGAAAATGTGGGACAAAGTAGGCCAAACGGGGCCAACTAGGAAAATGGGGGCCAAAGTTGGTTAAATGGGGCCAAAGGGAGGCAAGGGGGGTTGCTGAGGAAATGGGGGCCAAAGGGGGTGAACTGTGGGCCCTCTGGCACAATGGGGCCAAATGGGGTACTCTAGGAAAATGGGGCCCAAAGAAGGCCAAAGTGGGCAAACTAGAATAATAGGGGAAAATGGGGGGTCCAATGGGGCCCAACTGAGATAATAGGGGGAAATAGGGGCCCAATGGGGCCCAACTGAGATAATAGGGGGAAATAGGGGCCCAACTGAGATAATAGGGGGAAATAGGGGCCCAACTGAGATAATAGGGGGAAATAGGGGCCCAACTGAGATAATAGGGGGAAATAGGGGCCCAACTGAGATAATAGGGGGAAATAGGGGCCCAACTGAGATAATAGGGGGAAATAGGGGCCCAACTGAGATAATAGGGGGAAATAGGGGCCCAACTGAGATAATAGGGGGAAATAGGGGCCCAACTGGTCCTTCTGGTAAAAAAGGGGCAAAATAGGTCCTAAGGAGGCCATCTTGAAAAATGGGGGCCATACAGGGGACTTATTGTTGCGCTCTGCTCCAGGCCTCTGTCCCTGGATTAGGACACATGGAGGAAAGCTGATAGAAGAACAGAGCTTTCACAATCCACAAACATATAGACTAATTTGGCAGAGGTTAACCCCCCCCCTGCGTTCCAACCGACCTCAGATTGTTCTGGGTGGCTGGGGGCAGCTGAGCTTAACTCCTGTGGCATGTTCAATTAGGTGCTTTGTGTTGACCAGGTCTTCGCAACCCTCGGGAACAGAGTTGAGTCAAAACGGAGTCAAGGTTCCAGTCACTGTATATGGCCTACAAGCAGCATGCAAGACAACGGGGAAAAGAAAGAAAAAAGTGTGGGAAAGAGAGAGCGCTTGAGAGCTAGCGATTGAGGGAGCGTAATTGCAATACCTACCACGATAGAGCTGCAGAATCCCATCAGTCTGAAGCGACTTCACATCAGGTGGGGAATTCCATTCGTTGCTAGTTGTCACGGTTCAGCCCTGGGTGCACAGGGGAGGATTGCTCCACTGCAGACGCGCACACTTAGGTGGCAATTCTTCTTGGCTCTATTCCGTTCAATACTTACTCTTTAGGTTATCTCATACACCTCTACGTATTCATAACCTGTTCCCGCTGCTTATCGAGTTCCGAGAGGTGATTTCCTTAACGCACTCCCACTTTGTCCCAAGACAAAAGATAGCACACTATCCTTTACACCACCCAAAAACCCACTTACATGATGCATGACAAGCCTGATACAGAGACAATCACTTCACCTTCTCGGTGCGCTCACACAGGTTGCAGTGTCCCGCCAACACTGCCCGCACAGCCTGCAAAAGAAAAAGCCAAGGCCACAGGCTAAGAAACTGCCAAAAGCCATTCCCATCCTCCATTCCCTTACCTTGACCAATTGCTCACCTTGCCTCCGTCGCACAGGAGTGGCCACACTGAGCCTTGGGCCTGGCCTAGACAGGGTACCACCCCCCTACCCAGATCCAGGCAGCTGCCACCGCTGCTCCACACCTCAGACAGGGATCCCTCAACTCCCACCCTGAAGGGGCCATCACCCTCTTTGAGGCTTTGTCCAGGACCCTCCAGTCCATCATGCAGCCCACTCACCTTCTCCCTCAGTGCATCCGCAGCCCAGTGATGACTCCGCTCCTCCCCTGCCTCAAAACAGTCCCTCCACAGCTGCTAGGGCAAAGGCAGTAGGAGCCACCAGACCCTCCACAGGCAGACAGCCTCTTGCAGGAACAGGCCACTCCCATCAGCCTCACTGCTGGCACCTGGGGCTCCCTCCTGCCCTGGGCACATAGCTGCAGCCAAGTAGAGAAAAGGGGAGGGCACCACCACCTGATCCCTGTGGTGGTTTCACTCTGGCTGGAAGCCAGATGCCCACCAAAGCCCTTCACTCTCTTTGTCAGCTGGGCAGGAGAGAAAGTTTATATGGAGAGGCTTATAAGTCAAGATAAGGACAGGCAGAGATCACTCAGAAGTAACATCACAGCTGAAACAGACTCAACACACAATAAAGTCACCTAATGTGTTCCCACCACCCCACCCCCCAACAAAGTTCCCACTGAAATCAAAGTAGTGTAATGGGAAATAAACCCAAATCTTAACACACCTCACCCCAGCTCTTCCTTCTTCCCGGGCTTAACTTAAATCACAGTTTCTCACTCTTCCTCCTCCCTTGCCTACGCCCTTCCCCCCGCCCCTCCCCCAGGTAGCATAGTTCCCCAGGAGCTGCAGTTCAGAGCCACACTTCATGCTTTGCAGACAACTCATGTCTTCTGCCAAATTCCAGGCTACACTTAGCTCTCAGACAACCAGGGAACTGTATGCATCCTCAAGGAAGGGACACACACATTGCTCTGCAGGCAAACTGGGACATTCCTGTAGTCACTACATAATTCTTCTGCCTCTATGGTAAAGGAAAAAACAAACAAAAAAAAAAGGAAGAAAAAAAAAAAAAGAAAAAAAAAGGAGCATCACAGCTCTTAGAATCCTACAGACAAGGAGAAAAAAACCAAAACATGGGGCCAGGGAGCTGGACTGAGAGAAACAAATAGAAAAAGGCAACAAATAACAGGGCAGAGAGAGGCAGGAAATGACAGGGAGTGACAGAGTGAATTGACAAGGGTCGGGGTCAGTCTACACAGACAAACACCAGCACAAACTGAACCACATAGCTACACACTATCAGGCAGAGGGGCCAAAGTAAGAAACAGGGGTGGGGAGCTGGGGAAATAAAAGAAAGATAGGTAAGAAGGAAAAAAGCTGCAGAGCAAAAAGCATAGCCATGCATGCAGAACTATGAGGGCAAGGAATTCTGAAAGAGTGTCACCTGGGAACCAGCACCTGGTAGATGGAGCAAAGATAAAAGCAACCAGCTACAGGGAAGGGAGGGCAGGATTAACAAATCGGGGCCAAGCTGTGGCCAGTGAGAAATGGAGAAGTGCAGAACATCACCAGGACTATGTGGCAGAGAGGGAGGATTCTAAAATAAAGGGACTGGGACACAGACAGGGACAAACAGAGAAAAACACCAAATGCAAACCAGTCACAGGCTACCAGCTGGAATTGCAGACAAATAGCCTGGGCCACAGGACAGACAGCTGTGAACTTCAAAGACTGAGAGAGGGAGCTGACAGAGAAAGACAGAGTGACCAAGGAAAAAGTCTAGACAAGCTATGGCAGAGAAAGCGAGAACTTAAAAGCTGGGAATAAGGAGCCAGACAGAAACAGATGCAGAAAATAAACAGATTAAAATACCCAAAAGAACCCCCACAAAGCCCAAAAACCAAAGAAGCCGCAAAAAACAATTCAAAACACCCACAAGCCTCAGACCCCACAAGAAAAGCCACAGAACTCTCTTACTCTAGAAAGAATTAGGAAAACCGTAAGCTGACCTGGAAGATACTACACCTTTGATCCCCATTAGTTTATAAGGAAAGGCTAAAACTCTCTATGGACAAGAAGCTCACTCTAACCCCCCTAGAAAAATCTCACCACTAGACCTGTTAGAAGAAACAATACTCACAGCATATAGAGCAAAGCCGATGAAAACGAAAAAGGAAGTCCCATACACCTAGAATTAAAAACCATAATTATGTAGAATTAAGTCATCTTACAAACCACTGAAGATTCAAAATAACACCACTCAAAGCTACACATGAATGTACATTTTGTTACATACATGCTGCTTAGCCTTGACTACTCCTGAAGCTCTTACCTCAGATATACCTCTCCAAACAGCCAAGCCAGCTCAGATGCATGTTCCCAAAAAACCAAGCCAACTACAAAGCTCCATCTACCAAAAGAAAGACAAAGCACTAACACCCCAGAAACCCTGCAGGTGAGCGAGCTGCCTAGGGCAAGGCCAGTTGCTCATATACCCCTGGCCCCACCCACCACCCTTCCCACAGTCTCCTGGGAAAGGGGAGGGTCCTGTCTGCAGAAGATTCAAAGGCAGGAGTGGGTGTTCTGACTTGATTTTATGGGATGCAAAGTACCAAATGGAATGAGAGACTCTTGTTGAAAATGATTTCCACTTTTACTGCAACTGTGTCTTTCATGTTGATGGTGCAACTTGCTATGTAAGTAGCTTTAATTATTCTGGGATGTGGATAGAAAAAGATTAATACCCTACTAAACGTTTTAGAAAAATAGCTAATTAAATACAGTAAAAATACTATCCTTGGTAATCATATGCTTTAGCTTTGTACAAAAAAGCCTAAGTGCTACATGGTTATACTATGCTTCTAGCGAGATCATATGTACCACCTGACTTCTACTAGTACTACATTTTGGATGAGGCTCTATGATAATGCAGAAACAGATCCCTCAAGAGTCCATTCTAAAGAATATCTCTATTTGCAAAGGCAAGAGTTTAAATGGTCAACTAACCTTAAGCCTCTCTCTGACCAGTACCCTTAACAGAACTAAATGAGTCCCAAATGAGAGAAACCTGGTCATGACTTGAAAGCTCCCCAGGTAGCCCAGCATCAGGTTAGAACCTCAGGACTTTCCTAGCCAAGGGAATAGTCCTAATTTTTCCTTACATCGCTTTTAGGCTCTAGCAGCACCCACCAGGGAGAATGGGAACAAGAGGGAGAGAGAAAGTGGGAGCAGGACGAAAAGAAAAGAGAAAGGGTAAAGGGAAGCCAAGAAAACCACAGCAGAGTGGAAAAAAGATGGGCCAGGGCAGGAATTGCCCAGCATGCAAGAGGGAGCACAGGGTGTTCAGAACCAAGTTATGAAATGGTTGAGGGAAGGGGAAAAGGCAGCAAGATCTTTTTCAGGAGTAATTGGAAGCCTGCAGTAAACCACTCAAAACCAGCAACATAACCAATCCCTGTGCTTGAGCAATCTATGCTGTACAGACACCATAGCTGCAAAAAACCCACCCAAAAACGCCACCTCCCAGCATACAGTGGCAAGTGCTGCCTGGTTAGCTGAGTGTCTCAGGACTACACCTCCTGGCATGTCCCAGAGAACAATTATGGCCAAAAGCCAGCCACGTACCCCAGTGTACTACACTGCCCACATGCTGCAGAGGTGGCCATCCGTGCTTTCTCACCCTGCGGGGACACCGTCCCATCCCCTGTGCTAACAGGGCACACACACCACCCCCTGAGCCAAGCAGCTGCTGCCACTGCTTTATGGATCCCACTGCCCTCTTAGTGGCTTTCTCTGGGACCCTCCAGTCTATTGCACAGTCCCACTCACTTTTTCCCTCGGTGCAGCCACAGCCCCTTCACAGCTGGCCTGGGGCAGGGTAAAAAGAGACACCAGCCCTTCTGTGGGCAGACCCCATCAACCTCATTACCAGCACCTGGGACTCCTCCAGCCCCAGCACACAGCTGCAGCCCAGCAGGAACATTAAGGGGTGCCACTGCCTGACCCCCAGTAATGGTTTAAACCTTGGCTGGAGGCCAGATACCCACCAAAGTCCCTCTATCACTTCCCTTCTTAGTTAGACAGGAGGCAAAATGGATATTGAGTCTTTTACTTGTCAAGATAAGGACAGGCAGAGATCATTCAGCAAGCACCATCACTGGCAAAGCAGACTCAACACCGAATAAAAAAGAATGCTGCTAATTTGTCACCAGCACCACCTCCAATCCTCCCCAAAGTACCCACTGAAAAGAGAGTAGGATAATGAGTGCTCTACCGTCCTCTCAGGAAGAGCCTCTTCCTAAAATTCAACCTAAACCTCCCCCATCGCAGCTTCACACCGTTCCCTTGGGTTCTATCACTGGTCACCAAAGAGAGGTGATTGGCTCCCACCCCTTCACTCTCCCTTGTAAAGAAGCCATAAACCACAATGAGGTCTCCCCTCAGCCTCCTTTTCTCCAGACTGAAAAAAATCAGGGATGGGCAGGAGGCAGGCAGAGATCTGCTGCATGGCAGCAGGGCTACCAGTTCCTGACACTGGCAGGAGACCTCCACCACCTCAACGCTTCTCTCCAGCTCTGCCTCTTCCTCCTCCACAGTGGCGCCTGCCTGACCCTTACCTGCTTGGATGCCTCAATGGTCCTGATCTGCAAAGCTTCCTGGCTTCCTATGGTTTAGCACATAGCCGACACAGGCACCGAGCTCCTGGCATCACATGCTGGTCTGCTCTCTTATGGGCAGCTCAGAGAGATCCTTCCTCACTGCAGGGACTGGCCATCCTTTGCCAGAGGTGCCTGTCTGCAGGACCCCTTTGGATCCACTCCTCCATCAGCGGCCCCAGGCACAGATGCCCAGACAACCCCCTTTACAGCTGGAGCCCCTTCATGGACCAGGCCCAGCCCCTCAGCCTCACTGGCCATGCCTGGGGCTGCCCCAGCTGCAGCCCCACAGCACGTCATCCAGCACATAACCCCTGCACCTGTCCACAGCCATGGGCTCTGCATCCAAGGGCTACAAACACATACAGAGGTATCAGGAAAACTTTACTCAATAGCACATGTAAATCCCAGCAGCGAGTTGGCCACAAGGCTCAATGCCCAAATGCAGCAGGAGACAGAGCGAAAAATGATAAGTGGGAGGAAGGATGGGGGGACCTGGAGAAGAGTTGTGGGACAGGGAAACGGAAAGCAGGATGTGGCTAACGAGATGGATTTAACCTGGTAGGGAGTTAAAACAACCACACAGCCATTTGCTGGTTCAGCTCCTCTCCAGTGAGATGGGTGAAGAGAATCAAAAAGAAAAGCATAAAACTCGTGGCTTAAGATAAAAAGAGTTTAATAGGACAAAAAATAAAGACAATAGTAATTATAAAAAAAAAAACAAGGAATACACAGCACAACTGTTCACCAGTCAAGAGAATCAAAAAGAAAAGCATAAAACTCGTGGCTTAAGATAAAAAGAGCTTAATAGGACAAAAAATAAAGACAATAGTAATTATAAAAAAAAAACAAGGAATACACAGCACAACTGTTCACCAGTCAAGAGAATCAAAAAGAAAAGCATAAAACTCGTGGCTTAAGATAAAAAGAGCTTAATAGGACAAAAAATAAAGACAATAGTAATTATAAAAAAAAACCAAGGAATACACAGCACAACTGTTCACCAGTCAGAGCCAATGCTCAGATAGTTCCTGAGCTGCCTGCTCCCCTCAGTCGTATTCAGAGTATGACATCATATGTTTGAAATATCATGTTTGAAACGACAGTTTTCAGCGATGCAACCCGGAACAAAAAGCACCCGGAACCAAAGTCGCCGGGTCATTGTTTCTGCGGGGACCGTTAACAGCGATGCACACCCCGGAACAAAAAGCACCCGGAACCAAAGTCGCCGGGTCATTGTTTCGGCGGGGGGGGGGGGGGTGGGGGGGGAACAGGACAGCTTTCAGCGATGCACACCCAGGAACAAAAAGCACCCGGAACCAGCCCGGGCTAACTCACCTCATCCGTACCGGTGGCAGCTCTGCGTGGCCGCACCCCCGAGGCGCCGCAGCGACCCTCGGCGCGCAATGCCCGCGAACCGCGGAGACACCCCCCGCCCGGCCCAGACGCCCCGCCGCTAGCCGCGGAGAAAAGCCCCGGCACGGAGCGGCGCCGGGACAACGTCGGCCCCGGGCGGGGGGAGAACGCGCGGCGCCTCGCCGCCCGCGGGCCCGGCACCGACCCCGCGGAGCCCCGGACCGCCGCGACCCCGTGCGCCGCCGACCGCCCGGCCCCGGCCTCGGTCCTGAGGCGCTACCGCGGCGTGGTCGCTAGGCAACGGCAGCGCGCCGCTTTCAAGCGCCCTGCCGCGGGCGCTGCGCCGCCCGGCCGCAGTACCGCTCAGTGTCCGCAAGGCGGCAGCACGCAGCGGGTTTCGTGCGCCTCGCCGCCCGCCAGCTACCGCCGCGTGTCCTCAAAGAGGCAGAAGCGCTCTGCCGCTCCAACTGCGTCTCCCACCCGCAGTACCGCGGCTTATCTCCAAGGAGGCAGCACGCAGCGGGCTTCGCCTGCACCGCCTCAGGAACGCGGGGAGTCCGTAAGGAGGCAGAAAGCGGCGGCTTTCGTGCGCTGAGCAACCCGGCGCAGTACCGCCGTCAGCTGCCTGCATTTATCAATTACCCGCCAGGTGCTTACGCACGGTACATTTCCCGGCATTCCGCCAGGCTTCCTATCGCCCCAGAGCGCATACGCAGGGTACTCCTGGCAGCTTCAGTTCGCACTACTGCGCATGCGCCTCGGTCCTGCAGCGCTACCGCGGCGTGGTCGCTAGGCAACGGCGGCGCGCCGCTTTCAAGCGCCCTGCCGCGGGCGCTGCGCCGCCCGGCCGCAGAACCGGCCTGTGTCCGCAAGGCGGCAGCACCCAGCGGGTTTCGTGCGCCTCGCCGCCCGCCAGCTACCGCAGCGTGTCCTCAAAGAGGCAGAAGCTCTCTGCCGCTCCAACTGCGACTCCCACCCGCAGTACCACGGTCTGTCCACCAGGCGGCAGCACGCAGCGCGGTTCGTGCGCTGCGCCGCCCGGCCGCTTTGCTCTCTCTTCCTTTCTGTTCTCCAGCCTTCATTAGCACAGACACTTCTTTCCCCGTATTTATCTTCATAAAGTTCCTACAAAGCTATGACAGGATTGTGGCTCAGTGCATCCTGGGGAACTGCAGCGCTGACTTTCACCTGTGGGGCCAGGGCTGCTCAGCACCAGTGGGCAACAGCTGTGAAAATCACAGAGTCACAGGGCTGGGAAGGGACCCCCAGAGCCCACGGGGTCCCACCCCCTGACAAAGCAGGGTCCCTAGGAGGGAGGCATCCAGACGCGACTGGAATCTCTCCGCAGAAGGAGACTCCACACCCCCCTGGGCAGCCTGTCCCAGGGCTCCCTCACCCTCACTGGGCAAAAGGTCTTCCTGTGCTCCAACTTGCAGCCATTGCCCCTGCTCCTGTCCCCACAGACCACTGAGAAGGGGCTGCCCATTTCCCCCTGCGGCCCATACTTAACATATTGACCAACATCAATAAGGTCCCACCTTAGTCTTCTCCAGGCTGAACAGTCCCAGCTCACTCAGCCTTTCCTCACAGGGGAGATGCTCCAGGCCCTGTTCATCATCTTTGTAGCCCTTCTCTGGACTCCCTCCAGGAGATCCCTGTGTTTTTTAGACCAGGGAGCCCAGAACTGGACACAACACTCCAGGTGGGGCCTGACCAGGGCACAGCAGAGGGGGAGGATCCCCTCCTGTGACCTGCTGGCCAAAATGCTCTGCAGGAAGGAAGCACGACCCGAAACAAACATTTATTAAAAAGGACTGTACAAACAAATGAAACAGGGAGCAGCACACTGTTGCTCCTGCTGGGCAAAGAAGTGAAATATTTCAAACACGGCAGCCCGTGAAAGTGCCAGAAACTGCTCAAATACCTAAATGCTGAAAGGAAAACCTACGCCGGAGGAATTGGAAAACTGTAAAATAAAGCAAAGCACTTCTCTTTATTTAAAGGGCTACTAAAGTCTCTATTTCTTCAATTCTGCTATTTAGAGTAGTACCTCAATGGCTATTCTTTCAAAATTAGCTTCTGTAACTTGCAGCCACTAGCAGGTTCAGTCAGTCAGCACCCTGTTGAATCTAGCAAGTGTAAGGATGAAAATTCAGCTTACCTTTCCTCTAATGATTAACGGGGTCCTTGGCTCTAAAGTTTGAACAACTTACCTACCCCAGCCTGGGTATAGAAATTTCTACAGCACAGCCTTTAGACACAGTAGAGCGTTTGCATCCTTTTAGCGTGGGCTTAAGGTGGGGGGCAGGGACAGAGGCCTGTGACTTTTTTTGCCATTTGCTTGCAAAACAACAGGGCCGTATCCTTTGGGGCAATGGAGGAAATCAGGAAGAGACCCTAGAAACCAGCTATAAAAAAGAATCCAGTGATTTTTCTTAGCGCTTCAATACCCATTGCAAAGGGAATGATAAAGCCAGGGTTAAAACAGACTAGTAATATCAAACTCTTGTAAACTTTGAGAAGGGTCTCTTTATGGCTCTTCTGAGAAATTAACTGAATAAGAAGGAATTTAAGCCAAGTGAAGAAGTATCCTCAAAGAACCTTAGGTACAAAGGAAAAGGCAGTTGTT
Organism: Porphyrio hochstetteri; assembly: GCA_020800305.1. Taxonomy (NCBI): domain Eukaryota; kingdom Metazoa; phylum Chordata; class Aves; order Gruiformes; family Rallidae; genus Porphyrio; species Porphyrio hochstetteri. Next base: position 37,395 of record CM036918.1, read on the forward strand.
GCTCCACGGAGCAAAAATGCAGTAGACGTGCAAGACCTGCACTTCAGGCAGCTTCCTGCTCTGACTGAAAAACCCCACTAAATCAGTATTTCGTAACTTTCCCTCCGGTCCCTGGAGAAAGGTGCCTGGGAGAAAAAAAGCCTGCGGCTGTCACAGAAAAGCTCTTCAGTTCAACTTCCTTAATCTGTAAGAGAAAAGAGTACCGGCTCTCTAGAAAAGATACTGCTTCCTTCCCCCCAGCCCAAGGATCCCTTGATCAATAATACAGATTTTGTCTCTTTGAAATAGAATATTCCCAGTTGGGAGGGGACCCATAAGAAACATCCGGTCCAGCTCCCTGCTCCTCACAGGAGTACCTAACGCTAAACCAGATGCTCCTTGAGCTCTGGCAGGTTTGGTGCTGTGACTACTTCCCTGAGGAGCCTGTTCCAGCGACTGAGCACCCTCTCAGTGAAGAGCCTTTTCCTAATGGCCAATCTGAACTTCCCCTGATGCGGCTTCATTCTGTTTTCTTGTGCCCTGTTACTGGTCACCATAGAGGAGATGAGCACCTTCCTCTCCGCTGCCCACCCTGAGCAAGTTGTAGGCTGCTGTAAAGCTCCCCCTCAGCCTTCTTTTCTCCAAGCTCAACAAACCAAGTGACCTCAGCTGCTCCTCCAATGTCTTGCCCTTGAGACCTTTCTCCAGCTTGGTTGCCCTCCTCTGGACACACTCTGATGATAGCTGATGTCCTCCTTGTGCTGAGGTATCCAAAACCGTGCCACTGTGTGGTTTCCTGGCCACTTGCAGCTGTTGGGCAGCTGCCGCCAGAGACTCTGGGGTGGGAGGCTCCTGTGCTTCTGTCTGCCAGTCTGCTTTTCAAAGTAGCGAGACAAAAGAGAAATCAATAAAAAATGGAATCGTCTTTTCAAGTATCCCCTTAGTTTTGGAACTGGTCTCCTGCGTCAGAACAGAACGGATCGTGTTTCCCTGTCGTGGCCCCCCACCAGGCTCAAACTACCTATGCTTGGACACCACTTGGAATAGCTGATAAACGCAACGAGTGGTATTTTCCTCTGCATTTGTCAGCTTCAGCCAGATTTCACATTGTCAGCTTCTAAGATATGTAGATGTACAACTGGAAATAAATCAAACGGGATGGGAAATAGACAACACACATGTTCAATCTTCAACAGCTTTAGATGCACCGCTGTCAAACTTAGTTGGTTTATGTTTTAGTCTGTTAGGTAACTTTTGTATGCAGTGTATTCATTCATGCCTTGTAGTGTCAAGGTGCTTGGAATGGAAAGAGGCATTTCTGAAGAAATGCCAAAGAAATCTGGACAACTCTGTGTCTGAAAATTATGCCAAACGTGCCGGGTGTCGAGAGAAATGTTTCTTACAACATCATTTGCATTGAAAACTGATCCGTCAAAGAAAGCACACTCTTCTTTGAATAGCAGCTACTTCTGCCACACTCCCCCCACGTAGGTTATGCCTAAAAAGGAACCTGCAATTTATTCTCCAAATCTATTCCACATCTTGGGTAAAGTTACTTGCTGACAGGCGTAGGCTAAATGCCACTGCCCTGTGCATCAGCAAAAAGTAAAACTCTAACTGGCAGTAGCACAAACCTACTGAAGAACGCTGTTTTGTATGCCTTTCCTGTATTGCCTCCTACCTAAATTTAACTCCCAGTAAATTCAGACTGAATCTTATGAAATACAGATGCTCCTACATCCCCCTTTTTTGGGTAACCTGGTTTTCATGCTTACCTCGAGTTCTTTTTTTCAACAAAAGCAAAGTGACAAACAGTAGGACCGATAGAAGCTACAAGGCCAGGCAACGTTTGCCCTGGAGACTTACTCAAGGGACAGCTCCTCCTCCTCCTCCTCACACAGATCTGGCAGCCTCTGCAATCCCAGAGTCATTCGCAAAGCGTCCACATGCTCCTTCAGGGGTTTCTACTCCTCATGCAGGCGATGAGTGGATTCCAAGAGCTTGTTGAGGTCATTCTCAGACTGCTTGACAGTATTCTCCATCTGAAACAGGGGGATGAACATGCTTTTAAAGAGATACTCTTCTGACAGGTCTCTAATTGAGCAAGAGACTGTCAGAAAGATGAGATTCTTCTCGATCGGGCTGGAAAAGATTTCAGACAATGCAATAGTAAAACAGTCAAGGCGCGGGAAGGATGGAAACCAGGCAAGGAAGAAGCAACTGACAGTGACATCTGAGGTGTGTTTGGGTTTAGAAAAAGGCGTGCTCAACCTACCTGACCCTCTGAACCACGCCAAAAAGTAGACGGGCAACAGGTAAGTCAGCAAGTGAGGAGCTATGGAAAAGTCTCAAGGGACGTTAAAAAAGACATTAAAGGAAAAGCAGGTCATTTTCTGTGCTTCTAAGGTACAGTGGTTAGCACTTAACAAGAAAAGGAAAGCTACCAGCCTCTCTTACTGCTGTAAGTGGGAACAGCAATGGAAAAAACCACAATCTGACAGGAAAAAGGGGAGGAGGAAACGCAGACTGTGCTTATGCAGCTGGGGAGGGGAACAGACATTTCAAGTAATAAATAAATGCAATATGCAGCTTGTACTTGTTTACAGTGGGGGAGCTTTTTTTTCCAGTGCAAAACACAGATACCATCAGAGCTAGAAACCACTGTTAGTTGTGTAGATGTCCTACCATGACGTAGAAAGTACGGCTTTAAAAATATATTCCCCATTCAGCACCTCTAATTGGCCAATCTTCATTTAGAAATTGTTCTCTCTTAATGGCAATCATTCCCTTCAGGGTGATGCTTCTTAATGTTTGATGGCTCCACTCGGTGCTGAAGGCCCCCTCTTGCCATGAAATTAACAAATACCATATATTTTCCAAAAATCTCTGTTCTTCCAAACACCTCCAATCAAAAGTCCCATCCAGCTGCCCAAGTCTCTCTGTGTCCAGGTGGTAAATGAGAAAAGGAGAACAGGAAAAGGAGTTTTCTGTGGGATTGTCAGAGTGATGTTACTGTGGCTACTGGCAAAGTGTACCCACAATGGACTGCAATAGTGCAAATGCTTACTATGCCAACATTACAGAATATCACACCCAACTCAGACAGGAATAAACAACTGTCCTGAGGTAAATTTACTTTGCACTCTTCATGGGATCCTGGGATGGTGGTGTGACGTTGGGATTACTGAAGCAATGAAGCCAAAGGAGGCTCTCTGGGAAAATGAGGGCCAAAGGCGGCCAACTGGGAAAATGGGAGCGAAAGAGGGCCCGAGGCGTCTTTCTGGGAAAATGGGGGCCAAAGTGGACCAAAGTGGTCCCTCGTGGAAAATGGGGGCTAAAGGAGGCGAAAAGGAGCCTTCTGGGAAAACAGGGGACAAAGGGGGCCAAAAAGGGCCCTCTGGGAAAATGGGGGCCAAAGAGGGCCATAGTGGGCCAAAGGCGGCCAATTGGGACAATGGGAGCGAAAGAGGGCCCGAGGCGTCTTTCTGGGAAAATGGGGGCCAAAGAGATCTAAAGAGGACCAAAGGGGTCCAAGTGGGATAACAGGGGGAATGGGGTCTAAGGGGTCTTTCTGGTAAAATGAGGGCCAAAGGAGGCCCTCTGGGAACATGGCGGGGGGGGGCCAAAGGAGGCCGAAGTGGGCAAAAGGGGGCCCCCTCCCCAATCGCTGGTGCTGAGACCCACTCCCCCACTGCGCCCCAGCTGGTTTCAGGCCCAGACCCACAGCACTTTGCTTTGGGGCCAAGGCCTGAAAACACAGCACTTTGTCTTTGGGGTGCATGTGTGTGTGTGTCAAGCTGCCAAACCCCAGGACTGAGGTGGGGTTTGCAGCCCCAAATGCAGAACTCAGTCCTCACCTTGGGGGGCTGGAGACACCGCCGGGGCTGCTGCTCCAGACAGTTGTGTGAAGGGAGAGGGTGCCCACCCCCAGCCCAGGGCCCTGGCCCGCGAGTGCTTGTGAAGTGGGGGGCACCTCCCACAGGGAGGAACCAGCCCCGGGACACCTGGGGCAGCATCTCCCCACCCACACCCGGGGAAAGCCTTATTGCACTCCATTACACTTCACAACACCACAGGTCTCCTTGTGCCTTCCATTACAACATCACAATAACAGGGTGAGCAGTGTTTTCTGTTCATTCTCTATCTACCCATCAATTCCCGCCTCAGCCCGCCCGGGAGCCGGGACAAGGACACCCCAGCACAGCTCGACCACAAACCCTACCCCTGGTGCGGCTCTCCCCCGCTCGGGAACCGAACTGCCCCCACAACCCGAGCAGCGCCCGGTGGCACCGCCCCCACCCTCCCCGCGGACGCCGGGACCCGCTCAGCTCCGCGCCGCCCTCCGGGGCTGCACCCGCCCGACTCAAGCGGGGAGTAGCCGGCAGGACGGGGCTCGGCTCTGCTCGGCCCAAGGGGCCGGACCGGCTGCCCTACCCAGGGCACCGCCCGCCAGAACCCGCCTCGGCACGGCTCTCCCCACCCGCCTCCCGCCGGCCCCGCAGCACACCGCGAGCCCACCTGCCTACGCGGAAAGAGGCCGCGGGCCGCCCAGGCACACGGGGCTCGCAGCCGCTCAGCGCCGCCCCGCTCCCAGCACCCCCGGCCCGGCTCACCAGCCCTCCCGGGGCAGCAGCTCCGGCACGGCACCGCTCCGCACTAACGCCACTGCGCACGCGCTCTCCAGGCTCCGGCCCCGCCGACCCGGGGCGACGAAGCGGCGGCGGCGACTGAGCTCGGCTCTGCGAAGAGCCCGCCCCTTCCGCCCTTCCTTTCCGGCTCCCGGCCGCTTCCGCCCGGCCCGGCCCGGCTCCGCAGCTCCCCTGGCGCCCCCGCGCCGGGGCCCGGAACACCTCCTCGAGGGAGGGCGGCGTTGCGGGACTCCAACAGGAGCGGGCACGGAGGCTCCGCCGCCCCGGGGCTCTCGGGCCGGGGCGGTCCCAGCTCTGGGACAGCGCAGGGCCGGGTTGAAACATCGGGCCGAGACTGGGCACAGCCAAACTGAAAGGGCGAGCTGGGACCGCGCGGAGCGGAGACGGTGCGGACCGGATTGAAACGACGGCCGGGGACTGGATGGAGTGGCCACCACGGGGGACGGGGACCGGATTGAAAAGGAATTACGTGATTGGGCCAGAACGGGATTGGCGCGGCAGCGATAGGCGGGCGGGCGCCGGTGGGCGTGGTCAGACACTTTAAAGGGGCGGCGGGGCCCCACTGCTGTCAGTGAGACGCGGCGACGGCGGGGGGATCCGGAGCGCTGTTAAGCCTGGCCGGGGAGCTCTGGGAGAGGGGCGGTGCCGCGCTGGTCACCCAGGGACTCGTATATTTGGGTGCGGTTGGGCGGAGCCGAGGGTCGTGGACTCGGCCTGGGTAGGCTGTGTACCGCGGAGAGTGGTGCGGCAGTGGGGTCCTGTCTTGTCTTGGCGGCTGCTTCTCGCTCATGGCGCTGAGCCGCAGCCACAGCTGCCGCTACAGGCGTGGGACGCGAGGGGCCAAAGCCCCATTGCAGGTCGGGGGGGGCCAGGCTCGGAGAGCCGCGGGTGTTGCCACGAGCAGCATCTTATAGCTTTAAATGACTACTCGTGGTGGCAATAAAGCTGTGACGCTGAAACCTGCTGTGTGCCCCGATGGCTCAAAGACACCAAGAGCACTGAAGTGAAATAAAGTCTGTCCCGGCGGGTGCCGCTGCCCTCCGCGTCCCCGGCCCGGCTCTGCCCAGCAGGAAGTGTCCTCAGTATCCAATCGCTCCCAGGCCCTGGGGTGGGTGCCGTCCCCATTCTCCCCATTCCCCCAAAAGCTGGAGGAGTCGTCCTGAGGGTGCCTCCAGCCCCTTGTAGACACGTAAGTGCTGTGTGTCGGCCTGAAGCAGGAGGGGGGCTGAGGCTCAGCACCAGCCTTTGGGGAGGAAGAACTGGAGGCCCAGCAGCTGTTCCCACTCCCCAGCTGCTGCTGCTGGCAGGGCCCTGGGATCCTCGCTGCAGGTGGGGCTCCAGGCACAGTGGTCACTAAAGTGCAGGGCACGGGCCTGCATCGGCAGCTGAGGCTGGGCACCGACACTGCGGGGGACCACCACAGCCGGGGAGGGGGGCTGTGACTGATGACAGTGCTTGATTTATGACCTTGTCAACAGCCCCCAGTGCTGCCGGGAGAAGGCGGAGGCAGAGGGAAGATGTAGAGCTGGAGCTGAGATAGACACTGCGGGCCTGGAGCTGAAACAACGCTGAGCTGGAGTAAAGTCAGTAGGGCTGGAATAAACGGGGCTTTAGGGGCAAGGGGCTGGAAGAAAGGGGGGAGCAGTAGTGTGGGGCTTGGAAAGGAGCTGGAATCACTGGGGGCATGAAGAAAGACACTGCGGCTGGGGCTGAAATTATTGCTGGGTGGTTTGGAAAGGAGCTGACATCACTCGGGGCTGGAAGAAGACAGAGGGGTTGGAATAAAGATGGTTGGGGCTGTAATAAAGACTGTGGGGCTGCAAAAAAAAAGCACAGAGCTGGAATAAAGGCGGCTGGTGCGGGAAAGGAGCTGAAATCACGGCTGCGGGGCTGGAGCTGAGACATGACGGAGCTGGAGTTGAATATTGGCTGTGGCTGGAGATGAAACACCAAACCTGGGGCAGGAATCAAAACTATAGGGCTGCAATAAAGATTGTTTGTGTGGGAAAGGAGCTGAAATCACTGGGGCTGGGAGTAAAGACACTGGGGCCGGGGCTGAAATTAATGCTGTGGGCTTCGGAAAGGAGCTGAAATCACTTGGGGCAGGAACAAAGACACAATTAGGGTTAATTGGGGCGTAATTAGGGTTAATTGGGGCGTAATTCATTAGGGTTCATTGGGGCGTGGTTAATTGGGGGTGGGTTAATTGGGGGGTGTGGTTAACTAGGGTTCAATGGGGCGTGATTAATTCGGGTTCATTGGGGCGCAATTAATGCGGGTTCATTGGGGCGTGATTAATTGGGGTTCATTGGGGCGTGATTAATTGGGGTTCATTGGGGCGTGATTAATTAGGGTTCATTGGGGCGTGATTAATTGGGGAGTGGGTTATTGGGGGCGCGATTAATTCGGGTTCATTGGGGCGCGATTAATTCGGGTTCATTGGGGCGCGATTAATTCGGGTTCATTGGGGCGCGATTAATTCGGGTTCATTGGGGCGTGATTAATTCGGGTTCATTGGGGCGTGATTAATTCGGGTTCATTGGGGCGTGATTAATTCGGGTTCATTGGGGCGTGATTAATTCGGGTTCATTGGGGCGTGATTAATTCGGGTTCATTGGGGCGTGATTAATTCGGGTTCATTGGGGCGTGATTAATTCGGGTTCATTGGGGCGTGATTAATTCGGGTTCATTGGGGCGTAATTAATTGGGGTTCATTGGGGCGTGATTAATTGGGGTTCATTGGGGCGTGATTAATTGGGGTTCATTGGGGCGTGATTAATTGGGGTTCATTGGGGCGTGATTAATTCGGGTTCATTGGGGCGTAATTAATAGGGGGTGGGTTAATTGCGGGGCGTGGTTAATTGGGGTTCATTGGGGCGTGATTAATTGGGGTTCATTGGGGCGTGATTAATTGGGGTTCATTGGGGCGTGATTAATTGGGGTTCATTGGGGCGTAATTAATTCGGGTTCATTGGGGCGTAATTAATTGGGGTTCATTGGGGCGTAATTAATTCGGGTTCATTGGGGGGTAATTAATTCGGGTTCATTGGGGCGTAATTAATTCGGGTTCATTGGGGCGTAATTAATTCGGGTTCATTGGGGCGTAATTAATAGGGGGTGGGTTAATTGCGGGGTGTGGTTAATTCGGGTTCATTGGGGCGTAATTAATTCGGGTTCATTGGGGCATGATTAATTCGGGTTAATTGGGGCGTGATTAATTCGGGTTCATTGGGGCGTGGTTAATTCGGGTTCATTGGGGCGTGGTTAATTCGGGTTCATTGGGGCGTGGTTAATTTGGTTTAATTGGGGCGTAATTATTTCGGGTTAATTGGGGCGTAATTAATTCGGGTTCATTGGGACGTGGTTATTTGTGGTTAATTGGGGCGTGGTTAATTGGGGCGTAATTAATTAGGGTTCAACCCCACGAGCAAAAAAAACCACAAGCCGCAATTAAAAAGAGACACAAACCCAACACAAACCCCACGGACACCCCCCCGCACCCCCAAAAACCCGCCAGCCCCAACCAACTTCCCCTATCCAACTAAAACAACCCCACAAGCCCGCACCGACCCCACTAATCCCAGGCCCAACGCAAAGCCCCGCAGAACCCCGATAACCCCAAAACCCAGCGAAAACCACAAGCCTGAACAACAACCCCGCACCGCCACCTTCCCCCCCCGACCCCGCCGAGCACCGAGCCCAAAAAACCCGGGAAGCACCCAGGACCGCCCCGCCCGGCCCCTTCGATGGGGGAGCGATGCCAGGCGCTGAGGAACCAGCCCGGGCTGACTCACCTGATCCGTACCGGCTGCTCGCGGAAGGGCAGCTCTGGGTGGCCGCACCCCCGAGGCGCCGCCGCGACCCCCGGCGCGCAATGCCCGCGAATCGCGGAGATACCCCCCGCCCGGCCCAGACGCCCCGCCGCTAGCCGCGGAGAAAAGCCCCGGCACGGAGCGGCGCCGGGACAACGCCGGCCGCGGTGGGGGGAGAACGCGCGGCGTCTCGCCGCCCGCGGGCCCCGCACCGACCCCGCGGAGCCCCGGCCCGCCGCGACCCCGCGCGCCGCCGACCGCCCGGCCCCGGCCGACCCCGCGCGGGGCGGCGGAGGCGGCGCCTCAACGGGAGGGAGCGCGGAGCCGGCGGCACCGCCCGGCGCCCAGCGCGGCGTCACGCGGCCGGGACCGGCCCCAGGAGCCCGGGCGAACCGCGCGCGCTCCGCGGCAGGAGCCGCGCGTGGGCTGGGCGCGCTTCCCGGCAATCCGCGGGGCTCCACACCGCCCCAGAGCGCATGCGCAGGGTCCCCCGGGCAGCTTCAGCGCGCTGTACCGCGCATGCGCCTCGGTCCTGCAGCGCTACCGCGGCGTGGTCGCTAGGCAACGGGGGGACAGTCGTCAGCGCTGCACAGCCCGCAACAAAAAGCACCCGGAACCAAAGCCGCCGGCTCATTGTTTCCGCAGGGGAAGGGGGGACACACACTTTGCAGCGCTGCACATCAGGGAACAAAAAGCACCCGGAACCAAACTCGCCGGGTCACGGTTTCCCTGGGGACACTTTTCAGCGCTACACACCGCCCACCCCCGGAACCAAAAGCACCCGGAACCAAAGTAACCGGGTCGTAGTTTCCGTGGGGACGATTTTCAGCGCTGCATCCCCTCCCCCCCGGAACCAAAAGCACACGGAACCAAAGTAACCAGGTCGTAGTTTCCGCGGGGAAACTTTACAGAGCTGCACCACCTTCCCTCCCCGGAACCAAAAGCACCCGGAACCAAAGTCGCCCGGTCGTTGTTTCCCTGGGGACACCTTTTAGCGCTGCACCACCCCCCACACCCCTCCCCGGAACCAAAAACACCCGGAACCAAAGTATTCAGGTCGTTGTTTCCGTGGGGACACTTTTCCCAGAGCTGCACAGCCCCACACCCGCCCGGAACCAAAAGCACCCGGAACTAAAGTCGACCGGTCGCTGCTTCCCTGGGGACACTTTTCAGCGCTGCACCACCCCCACCGCCCCCCCGGAACCAAAAGCACCCGGAACCAAAGTAACCAGGTCGTTGTTTCCGTGGGGACACTTTTCAGAACTGCACGGCCCCCATCCCCCCGGAAACAAAAGCACCCGGAACCAGCCAGGGCTGACTCACCTCATCTGTACCGGTGGCAGCTCTGGGTGGCCGCACCTCCGATGCGCCGCCGTGACCCCCGGCGCGCAATGCCCGCGAACCGCGGAGATACCCCCCGCCCGGCCCAGACGCCCCGCCGCTAGCCGCGGAGAAAAGCCCCGGCACGGAGCGGCGCCGGGACAACGCCGGCCGCGGGCGGGAGGAGAACGCGCGGCGTCTCGCCGCCCGCGGGCCCCGCACCGACCCCGCGGAGCCCCGGCCCGCCGCGACCCCCGCTAGCCGCCGACCGCCCGGCCCCGGCCGACCCCGCGCGGGGCGGCGGAGGCGGCGCCTCAACGGGAGGGAGCGCGGAGCCGGCGGCACCGCCCGGCGCCCAGCGCGGCGTCACGCGGCCGGGACCGGCGCCGGGAGCCCGGGCAAACCGCGCGCGCTCCGCGGCAGGAGCCGCGCGTGGGCTGGGCGCGCTTCCCGGCAATCCGCGGGGCTCCACACCGCCCCAGAGCGCATGCGCAGGGTCCCCCGGGCAGCTTCAGCGCGCTGTACCGCGCATGCGCCTCGGTCCTGCAGCGCTACCGCGGCGTGGTCGCTAGGCAACGGCGGCGCGCCGCTTTCAAGCGCCCTGCCGCGGGCGCTGCGCCGCCCGGCCGCAGTACCGGTCTGTGTCCGCAAGGCGGCAGCACCCACCGGGTTTCGTGCGCCTCGCCGCCCGCAAGCTTCCGCAGCGTGTCCTCAAAGAGGCAGAAGCTCTCTGCCGCTCCAACTGCGTCTCCCACCCGCAGTACCGCGGTCTGTCCACCAGGCGGCAGCACGCAGCGCGGTTCGTGCGCTGCGCCGCCCGGCCGCTTTGCTCTCTCTTCCTTTCTCTTCTCCAGCCTTCATTAGCACAGACACTTCTTTCCCCGTATTTATCTTCATAGAGTTCCTACAAAGCTATGACAGGATTGTGGCTCAGTGCATCCTGGGGAACTGCAGCGCTGACTTTCACCTGTGGGGCCAGGGCTGCTCAGCACCAGCGGGCAACAGCTGTGAAAATCACAGAGTCACAGGGCTGGGAAGGGACCCCCAGAGCCCACGGGGTCCCACCCCCTGACAAAGCAGGGTCCCTAGGAGGGAGGCATCCAGACGCGACTGGAATCTCTCCGCAGAAGGAGACTCCACACCCCCCTGGGCAGCCTGTCCCAGGGCTCCCTCACCCTCACTGGGCAAAAGGTCTTCCTGTGCTCCAACTTGCAGCCATTGCCCCTGCTCCTGTCCCCACAGACCACTGAGAAGGGGCTGCCCATTTCCCCCTGCGGCCCATACTTAACATATTGACCAACATCAATAAGGTCCCACCTTAGTCTTCTCCAGGCTGAACAGTCCCAGCTCACTCAGCCTTTCCTCACAGGGGAGATGCTCCAGGCCCTGTTCATCATCTTTGTAGCCCTTCTCTGGACTCCCTCCAGGAGATCCCTGTGTTTTTTAGACCAGGGAGCCCAGAACTGGACACAACACTCCAGGTGGGGCCTGACCAGGGCACAGCAGAGGGGGAGGATCCCCTCCTGTGACCTGCTGGCCAAAATGCTCTGCAGGAAGGAAGCACGACCCGAAACAAACATTTATTAAAAAGGACTGTACAAACAAATGAAACAGGGAGCAGCACACTGTTGCTCCTGCTGGGCAAAGAAGTGAAATATTTCAAACACGGCAGCCCGTGAAAGTGCCAGAAACTGCTCAAATACCTAAATGCTGAAAGGAAAACCTACGCCGGAGGAATTGGAAAACTGTAAAATAAAGCAAAGCACTTCTCTTTATTTAAAGGGCTACTAAAGTCTCTATTTCTTCAATTCTGCTATTTAGAGTAGTACCTCAATGGCTATTCTTTCAAAATTAGCTTCTGTAACTTGCAGCCACTAGCAGGTTCAGTCAGTCAGTACCCTGTTGAATCTAGCAAGTGTAAGGATGAAAATTCAGCTTACCTTTCCTCTAATGATTAACGGGGTCCTTGGCTCTAAAGTTTGAACAACTTACCTACCCCAGCCTGGGTATAGAAATTTCTACAGCACAGCCTTTAGACACAGTAGAGCGTTTGCATCCTTTTAGCGTGGGCTTAAGGTGGGGGGCAGGGACAGAGGCCTGTGACTTTTTTTGCCATTTGCTTGCAAAACAACAGGGCCGTATCCTTTGGGGCAATGGAGGAAATCAGGAAGAGACCCTAGAAACCAGCTATAAAAAAGAATCCAGTGATTTTTCTTAGCGCTTCAATACCCATTGCAAAGGGAATGATAAAGCCAGGGTTAAAACAGACTAGTAATATCAAACTCTTGTAAACTTTGAGAAGGGTCTCTTTATGGCTCTTCTGAGAAATTAACTGAATAAGAAGGAATTTAAGCCAAGTGAAGAGGTATCCTCAAAGAACCTTAGGTACAAAGGAAAAGGCAGTTGTTGCTCCACGGAGCAAAAATGCAGCAGCCGTGCAAGACCTGCACTTCAGGCAGCTTCCTGCTCTGACTGAAAACCCCACAAAATCAGTATTTCCTAACTTTCCCTCCGGTCCCTGGAGAAAGGTGCCTGGGAGAAAAAAAGCCTGCGGCTGTCACAGAAAAGCTCTTCAGTTCAACTTCCTTAATCTGTAAGAGAAAAGAGTACCGGCTCTCTAGAAAAGATACTGCTTCCTTCCCCCCAGCCCCAGGATCCCTTGATCAATAATACAGATTTTGTCTCTTTGAAATAGAACATTCCAAGTTGGGAGGGGACCCATAAGAAACATCCGGTCCAGCTCCCTGCTCCTCACAGGAGTACCTAACACTAAACCAGATGCTCCTTGAGCTCTGGCAGGTTTGGTGCTGTGACTACTTCCCTGAGGAGCCTGTTCCAGCGACTGAGCACCCTCTCAGTGAAGAGCCTTTTCCTAATGGCCAGTCTGAACTTCCCCTGATGCAGCTTCATTCTGTTTTCTTGTGCCCTGTTACTGGTCACCATAGAGGAGATGAGCACCTTCCTCTCCGCTGCCCACCCTGAGCAAGTTGTAGGCTGCTGTAACAGTCAAGGCACGGGAAGGATGGAAACCAGGCAAGGAAGAAGCAACTGACAGTGACATCTGAGGTGTGTTTGGGTTTAGAAAAAGGCGTGCTCAACCTACCTGACCCTCTGAACCATGCCAAAAAGTAGACGGGCAACAGGTAAGTCAGCAAGTGAGGAGCTATGGAAAAGTCTCAAGGGACGTTAAAAAAGACATTAAAGGAAAAGCAGGTCATTTTCTGTGCTTCTAAGGTACAGTGGTTAGCACTTAACAAGAAAAGGAAAGCTACCAGCCTCTCTTACTGCTGTAAGCGGGAACAGCAATGGAAAAAAACCCACAATCTGACAGGAAAAAGGGGAGGATGAAACGCAGACTGTGCTTATGCAGCTGGGGAGGGGAACAGACATTTCAAGCGATAAATAAATGCAATATGCAGCTTGTACTTGTTTACAGTGGGGGAGCTTTTTTTTTCCAGTGCAGATACCATCAGAGCTAGAAACCACTGTTAGTTGTGTAGATGTCCTACCATGACGTAGAAAGTACGGCTTTAAAAATATATTCCCCATTTAGCACCTCTAATTGGCCAATCTTCATTTAGAAATTGTTCTCTCTTAATGGCAATCATTCCCTTCAGGGTGATGCTTCTTAATGTTTGATGGCTCCACTCGGTGCTGAAGGCCCCCTCTTGCCATGAAATTAACAAATACCATATATTTTCCAAAAATCTCTGTTCTTCCAAACACCTCCAATCAAAAGTCCCATCCAGCTGCCCAAGTCTCTCTGTGTCCAGGTGGTAAATGAGAAAAGGAGAACAGGAAAAGGAGTTTTCTGTGGGATTGTCAGTGTGATGTTACTGTGGCTACTGGCAAAGTGTACCCACAGTGGACTGCAATAGTGCAAATGCTTACTATGCCAACATTACAAAATATGCCACCCAACTCAGACAGGAATAAACAACTGTCCTGAGGTAAATTTACTTTGCACTCTTCATGGGATCCTGGGATGGTGGTGTGACGTTGGGATTACTGAAGCAATGAAGCCAAAGGAGGCTCTCTGGGAAAATGAGGGCCAAAGGAAGCAAAAAGGGGCCAAAGAGAGCCCTCTGGGAAAACGGAGGGCAAAGGGGGTCAGAGGGGTCTTTCTGGGAAAATGGGGGCCAGAGGGGTCTTTCTGGGAAAATGGGGGCCAGAGGGGGCCAAAGGGGGTTTGGAAAGGAGCTGAAATCACTTGGGGCTGGAATAAGACGGAGGGGTTGGAATAAAGATGGTTGGGGCTGCAATAAAGACTGTGGGGCTGGAAATAAAAAGCACAGAGCTGGAATAAAGGCGGCTGGTGTGGGAAAGGAGCTGAAATCACGGCTGTGGGGCTGGAGCTGAGACATGATGGATCGGGAGCTGAATATTGGCTGTGGCTGAAGATGAAACACTGAACCTGGGGCAGGAATCAAAACTATAGGGCTGCAATAAAGATTGTTTGTGTGGGAAAGGAGCTGAAATCACTTGGGACGCGAGTAAAGACACTGGGGGCCTGGACTAAAGACACCGAGGGAGGGGCTGAAATTATTGCTGGGTGGTTTGGAAAGGAGCTGACATCACTCGGGCCTGGATAAGACTGTGGGGTTGGAATAAAGATGGTTGGGGCTGCAAGACTGTGGGGCTGGAAATAAAAAGCACAGACCTGGAATAAAGGCGGCTCGTGTGGGAAAGGAGCTGAAATCAGGGCTGCAGGGCTGGAGCTGAGACACGACAGAGCTGGAGCTGAATATTGGCTGTGGCTGGAGCCTAAACACCAAACCTGGGGCAGGAATAAAGACTGCGGTGCTGGGAGTAAAGACACTGGGGCTGGAATAAAGATTGGGATTAGAAAGGAGCTGAAATCTCAGAGCTGGATTAAAGATGGAGGGGCTGGGGCTGAAATGATTGTTGCGGGGCTCGGAAAGGAGCTGAAGTCACAAACCAAAGCTGGGGCCAAAAGAAAGCCCGCAGGGCTGAGCCTGTAACCTCACAGCCAGAACAAATGGTTTTGTTTTGGGAAAGGAGCTGAATTCACTTGGGGCTGGAGCTGCCTCTGCGGAGCGGGGCCAGGCAGGAGCTGCGCTGAAGCGTGTGCAAGCTGGAGCTGGCTTGATGTGTCCCTGGGCTGCAGGGCCAGCACCGCTGAGCAAAGGACCAGCGCTGCAAGGCCCCGGGCCCAGGGCTCCCTGGCAGGGCCTGGCCCGTGCCCAGCAGCCACCCCGTGCAACCAGTGAGCGATGCTCCTGCCCTGAAACCTCCCCGTGTAGCCCACAAGCAGCCCCACTGACCTTGGAGCTCTGTGCTCAGCTCTAAACTAAAAAAAAAAGGAAAGGACGCCTTGCCTCCTGCACACAGCAGTGACGGATCCAGGCATTCCATCCCATGCTCGATCTCAGCGTGCGGCTCCAACGCATCACACTGGGCCGGCACGCCTGCCAGCACAGTCAAGAAGTTGTCGGCTCCACGCAGTCTCCCTGGGTCAAAGGGAACACGGACAGTCAGAGACAAACAAACCACCCTTTTTCTACCAGCGCCACACACCGCTCGCTCACTCCCACGGAGGCAGCAGCCAGAGTCCCCAGGGCTGGGGACCAGAGCGCTTACTGACAAGCGCCCCAAAAACAAGAACCCGAGACAAAGTGCACAGCCCCAGCAAGAACGCGGAGCGCTTCACCCGCCCGAGGAGGCAGGAACGCGAGCCCCTGCCCCACCGCTTACATGGGTTATGCTACCACAGCACAGGGGGATGATAAAGGGAAAGGCCACCGCGCTGCTTTAAAGGGCCATCACTGCTTTATGAATTTTCCTACAGCTTTCTGTGCCATCCAACAATCACCGAGTACCCAAAGTCAAAACAAACATTCCACTTCAGTCACAGCATTACCTGCTCTACAATAGATGCCAGCCTCCCGAGGGCCAAGCCACACTCGTCCCCTCGAGTCACCGCAGCGCTGCCCAGCTTCACTACAATCCGCTTTGCATTCTTCAGCTCACTGCGGCGTGCAGATGATTTCCCATGAGCACGGCTGAGTGGCATGGTGACAAACGGGATGTCTCTCCAACAACGGATAGATTCATTCCTTAATCTGTGGTTACGGCAAGGGAGAGCTGTGATTAAAGAGAGAAAGAATGAAAAACAAAAATGCAGTTTGAAGTGTTTCATTCAGACATTAAGCCTCTGAAGTCAGGCAGTGTTTCCCACTCTTCCAAAGCGAAAGCTCGCAAGACGCACTTTGCCCTGACTAGTGCACCTACAATGAAGACAAGTTCTAACTTTGTCTACAGAGAAGCCAGAAAAACCCCAAAAGCTCTCACCAAGCAGACAAAATACACAAAGCACAAACACCCCCACAGACTAATAAATAAGACGTTAATTAAAAACTTCTGCCTTACTTGGAGAGGAAGTAGCAATAAAAAGAAATGCAAAATGCATTCTTCAGTTATTTCTCCAACAGTCCTTCCAAACTAGTCTCCAAACCCGACTTTTGAAAGGATTATTCTCCTATTATCTCTTAGAATAATAAAGTTACGCTTATATTACTGCTCACAGAGAGCAGTACTAGTTTCCATCAGTTTACTGTCTTCGTAACATTTATTAAGTAGCACAGCACGTTTAGGTTCTGTTCCAGCCCAGCCCAGAGAGGCTTCGTCACCTTCCCAAGCAATAAGGGCTCTCAAATCCTAAAACTGGTGCTTTTAACCACACGCTCTGCAGCACTGATTTTTCAGACTGACGACTGCAGGCCCACAGAACATCCACAACCATTTGCAACGAGTCGACAAAACAAAACGAAATCAAACTTTGCCGGGGTTTTCTACACAAAGGCCACTATCCCCACCCAGCGTCAGGACACTCCACAGGTGGAAAAAAGATACCTGGAATCCAAACTCCTACAGAGAACGCTGTCCTGTGCTACGCTGGAGCAGTTCTGCAGAGATCATTCCCATTCCAAGGGGCCGCACGCGGCTCCAGTGAAGTAAGCCTTACCAATAAGCCTGTAACACCTGGGGTGCGGCTGTTCTTTAAACTGCTCTGTTACCTTACAAACCGACACTCTCCTTCAATAGAAGTCTGGTGTGGGAACAAGCACGCCCAGTTCCTGAGGATTCCTCTGCCGCACCAGCTGCAGGTTTTCCTGTAGCTCTTTCCAAGACCCGTCTGCGGCGTGAAACTCCCTCAACGTCACCTCAATGGGGCCCTTCAACGGCTTCAGAACACGCTTGCCTTCTCCAGGACAGCATCTGCAAGGGCAAAGCCCAAGTCCAGCTCAGCTCCCACTCTTGAGCAGAACTGAGAGCAACATAACCATTCCCAAAGAGACACCGCAGTGCAAAACCTACTTGCTCGGGCCCGTCTGTTACACAAACTGAGGTTGCAGATGTCTGCTGACAAGGGAACAAAAGGCAGAGCAGTCTCTGCACTCCATTTCCATTTACGGTAATGTGGTAAACGAATAAAAAAACCCCATCCAAGGCCTGAGCCCACCCAGACCAGAAAAAAAACCTTTAAAAAAACCTGCAAGCCACAGAAAACCCTAAAACCCAATTTAAAAAAAGTAAAAGCACAACAAAAAACCAAATCAAAACAACCACTAAACGCCACAAAAACCACAACAGAAGCCCCAAGCCCTCCTCCACCAAAACAACCCCACGAGCAAAAAAAACCACAAGCCGCAATTAAAAAGAGACACAAACCCAACACAAACCCCACGGACACCCCCCCGCACCCCCAAAAACCCGCCAGCCCCAACCAACTTCCCCTATCCAACTAAAACAACCCCACAAGTCCGCACCGACCCCACTAACCCCAGGCCCAACGCAAAGCCCCGCAGAACCCCGATAACCCCAAAACCCAGCGAAAACCACAAGCCTGAACAACAACCCCGCACCGCCACCTTCCCCCCCCCGACCCCGCCGAGCACCGAGCCCAAAAAACCCGGGAAGCACCCAGGACCGCCCCGCCCGGCCCCTTCGATGGGGGAGCGATGCCAGGCGCTGAGGAACCAGCCCGGGCTGACTCACCTGATCCGTACCGGCTGCTCACGGAAGGGCAGCTCTGGGTGGCCGCACCCCCGAGGCGCCGCCGCGACCCCCGGCGCGCAATGCCCGCGAATCGCGGAGATACCCCCCGCCCGGCCCAGACGCCCCGCCGCTAGCCGCGGAGAAAAGCCCCGGCACGGAGCGGCGCCGGGACAACGCCGGCCACGGGCGGGGGGAGAACGCGCGGCGCCTCGCCGCCCGCGGGCCCCGCACCGACCCCGCGGAGCCCCGGCCCGCCGCGACCCCGCGCGCCGCCGACCGCCCGGCCCCGGCCGACCCCGCGCGGGGCGGCGGAGGCGGCGCCTCACCGGGAGGGAGCGCGGAGCCGGCGGCACCGCCCGGCGCCCAGCGCGGCATCACGCGGCCGGGACCGGCGCCGGGAGCCCGGGCGAACCGCGCGCGCTCCGCGGCAGGAGCCGCGCGTGGGCTGGGCGCGCTTCCCGGCATCCCGCGGGGCTCCACACCGCCCCAGAGCGCATGCGCAGGGTCCCCCGGGCAGCTTCAGCGCGCTGTACCGCGCATGCGCCTCGGTCCTGCAGCGCTACCGCGGCGTGGTCGCTAGGCAGCGGCGGCGCGCCGCTTTCAAGCGCCCTGCCGCGGGCGCTGCGCCGCCCGGCCGCAGTACCGGTCTGTGTCCGCAAGGCGGCAGCACCCACCGGGTTTCGTGCGCCGCGCCGCCCGCCAGCTTCCGCAGCGTGTCCTCAAAGAGGCAGAAGCTCTCTGCCGCTCCAACTGCGTCTCCCACCCGCAGTACCGCGGTCTGTCCACCAGGCGGCAGCACGCAGCGCGGTTCGTGCGCTGCGCCGCCCGGCCGCTTTGCTCTCTCTTCCTTTCTGTTCTCCAGCCTTCATTAGCACAGACACTTCTTTCCCCGTATTTATCTTCATAAAGTTCCTACAAAGCTATGACAGGATTGTGGCTCAGTGCATCCTGGGGAACTGCAGCGCTGACTTTCACCTGTGGGGCCAGGGCTGCTCAGCACCAGCGGGCAACAGCTGTGAAAATCACAGAGTCACAGGGCTGGGAAGGGACCCCCAGAGCCCACGGGGTCCCACCCCCTGACAAAGCAGGGTCCCTAGGAGGGAGGCATCCAGACGCGACTGGAATCTCTCCGCAGAAGGAGACTCCACACCCCCCTGGGCAGCCTGTCCCAGGGCTCCCTCACCCTCACTGGGCAAAAGGTCTTCCTGTGCTCTAAATTGCAGCCATTGCCCCTGCTCCTGTCCCCACAGACCACTGAGAAGGGGCTGCCCATTTCCCCCTGCGGCCCATACTTAACATATTGACCAACATCAATAAGGTCCCACCTTAGTCTTCTCCAGGCTGAACAGTCCCAGCTCACTCAGCCTTTCCTCACAGGGGAGATGCTCCAGGCCCTGTTCATCATCTTTGTAGCCCTTCTCTGGACTCCCTCCAGGAGATCCCTGTGTTTTTTAGACCAGGGAGCCCAGAACTGGACACAACACTCCAGGTGGGGCCTGACCAGGGCACAGCAGAGGGGGAGGATCCCCTCCTGTGACCTGCTGGCCAAAATGCTCTGCAGGAAGGAAGCACGACCCGAAACAAACATTTATTAAAAAGGACTGTACAAACAAATGAAACAGGGAGCAGCACACTGTTGCTCCTGCTGGGCAAAGAAGTGAAATATTTCAAACACGGCAGCCCGTGAAAGTGCCAGAAACTGCTCAAATACCTAAATGCTGAAAGGAAAACCTACGCCGGAGGAATTGGAAAACTGTAAAATAAAGCAAAGCACTTCTCTTTATTTAAAGGGCTACTAAAGTCTCTATTTCTTCAATTCTGCTATTTAGAGTAGTACCTCAATGGCTATTCTTTCAAAATTAGCTTCTGTAACTTGCAGCCACTAGCAGGTTCAGTCAGTCAGTACCCTGTTGAATCTAGCAAGTGTAAGGATGAAAATTCAGCTTACCTTTCCTCTAATGATTAACGGGGTCCTTGGCTCTAAAGTTTGAACAACTTACCTACCCCAGCCTGGGTATAGAAATTTCTACAGCACAGCCTTTAGACACAGTAGAGCGTTTGCATCCTTTTAGCGTGGGCTTAAGGTGGGGGGCAGGGACAGAGGCCTGTGACTTTTTTTGCCATTTGCTTGCAAAACAACAGGGCCGTATCCTTTGGGGCAATGGAGGAAATCAGGAAGAGACCCTAGAAACCAGCTATAAAAAAGAATCCAGTGATTTTTCTTAGCGCTTCAATACCCATTGCAAAGGGAATGATAAAGCCAGGGTTAAAACAGACTAGTAATATCAAACTCTTGTAAACTTTGAGAAGGGTCTCTTTATGGCTCTTCTGAGAAATTAACTGAATAAGAAGGAATTTAAGCCAAGTGAAGAAGTATCCTCAAAGAACCTTAGGTACAAAGGAAAAGGCAGTTGTTGCTCCACGGAGCAAAAATGCAGTAGACGTGCAAGACCTGCACTTCAGGCAGCTTCCTGCTCTGACTGAAAAACCCCACTAAATCAGTATTTCGTAACTTTCCCTCCGGTCCCTGGAGAAAGGTGCCTGGGAGAAAAAAAGCCTGCGGCTGTCACAGAAAAGCTCTTCAGTTCAACTTCCTTAATCTGTAAGAGAAAAGAGTACCGGCTCTCTAGAAAAGATACTGCTTCCTTCCCCCCAGCCCAAGGATCCCTTGATCAATAATACAGATTTTGGCTCTTTGAAATAGAATATTCCCAGTTGGGAGGGGACCCATAAGAAACATCCGGTCCAGCTCCCTGCTCCTCACACGAGTACCTAACGCTAAACCAGATGCTCCTTGAGCTCTGGCAGGTTTGGTGCTGTGACTACTTCCCTGAGGAGCCTGTTCCAGCGACTGAGCACCCTCTCAGTGAAGAGCCTTTTCCTAATGGCCAGTCTGAACTTCCCCTGATGCAGCTTCATTCTGTTTTCTTGTGCCCTGTTACTGGTCACCATAGAGGAGATGAGCACCTTCCTCTCCGCTGCCCACCCTGAGCAAGTTGTAGGCTGCTGTAACAGTCAAGGCACGGGAAGGATGGAAACCAGGCAAGGAAGAAGCAACTGACAGTGACATCTGAGGTGTGTTTGGGTTTAGAAAAAGGCGTGCTCAACCTACCTGCCAAAAAGTAGACGGGCAACAGGTAAGTCAGCAAGTGAGGAGCTATGGAAAAGTCTCAAGGGACGTTAAAAAAGACATTAAAGGAAAAGCAGGTCATTTTCTGTGCTTCTAAGGTACAGTGGTTAGCACTTAACAAGAAAAGGAAAGCTACCAGCCTCTCTTACTGCTGTAAGCGGGAACAGCAATGGAAAAAAAACCACAATCTGACAGGAAAAAGGGGAGGATGAAACGCAGACTGTGCTTATGCAGCTGGGGAGGGGAACAGACATTTCAAGCGATAAATAAATGCAATATGCAGCTTGTACTTGTTTACAGTGGGGGAGCTTTTTTTTCCAGTGCAGATACCATCAGAGCTAGAAACCACTGTTAGTTGTGTAGATGTCCTACCATGACGTAGAAAGTACAGCTTTAAAAATATATTCCCCATTCAGCACCTCTAATTGGCCAATCTTCATTTAGAAATTGTTCTCTCTTAATGGCAATCATTCCCTTCAGGGTGATGCTTCTTAATGTTTGATGGCTCCACTCGGTGCTGAAGGCCCCCTCTTGCCATGAAATTAACAAATACCATATATTTTCCAAAAATCTCTGTTCTTCCAAACACCTCCAATCAAAAGTCCCATCCAGCTGCCCAAGTCTCTCTGTGTCCAGGTAGTAAATGAGAAAAGGAGAACAGGAAAAGGAGTTTTCTGTGGGATTGTCAGTGTGATGTTACTGTGGCTACTGGCAAAGTGTACCCACAGTGGACTGCAATAGTGCAAATGCTTACTATGCCAACATTACAAAATATGCCACCCAACTCAGACAGGAATAAACAACTGTCCTGAGGTAAATTTACTTTGCACTCTTCATGGGATCCTGGGATGGTGGTGTGACGTTGGGATTACTGAAGCAATGAAGCCAAAGGAGGCTCTCTGGGAAAATGAGGGCCAAAGGAAGCAAAAAGGGGCCAAAGAGAGCCCTCTGGGAAAACAGAGGGCAAAGGGGGCCAGAGGGGTCTTTCGGGGAAAATGGGGGCCAGAGGGGTCTTTCTGGGAAAATGGGGGCCAGAGGGGGCCAAAGGGGGCCAAAGGGGGTTTGGAAAGGAGCTGAAATCACTTGGGGCTGGAATAAGACGGAGGGGTTGGAATAAAGATGGTTGGGGCTGCAATAAAGACTGTGGGGCTGGAAATAAAAAGCACAGAGCTGGAATAAAGGCGGCTGGTGTGGGGCGTAATTAATTCGGGTTCATTGGGGCGTAATTAATTCGGGTTCATTGGGGCGTAATTAATTCGGGTTCATTGGGGCGTAATTAATTCGGGTTCATTGGGGCGTAATTAATTGGGGGGTGGGTTAATCGGGGGGTGTGGTTAATACGGGTTCATTGGGACGTAATTAATTCGGGTTCATTGGGGCGTAATTAATTCGGGTTCATTGGGGCGTGATTAATTAGGGTTCATTGGGGCGTGGTTAATTAGTGCTCATTGGGGCGTGATTAATTCGGGTTCATTGGGACGTAATTAATTCGGGTTCATTGGGACGCAATTAATTCGGGTTCATTGGGGCGCGATTTATTCGGGTTCATTGGGGCACGATTTATTCGGGTTCATTGGGGCGTAATTAATTCGGGTTCATTGGGGCATGGTTAATTCGGGTTCATTGGGGCGTGATTAATTCGGGTTCATTGGGGCGTGATTAATTCGGGTTCATTGGGGCGTGATTAATTCGGGTTCATTGGGGCGTGATTAATTCGGGTTCATTGGGGCGTGATTAATTCGGGTTCATTGGGGCGTGATTAATTCGGGTTCATTGGGGCGTAATTAATTCGGGTTCATTGGGGCGTGATTAATTCGTGTTCATTGGGGCGTAATTAATTCGGGTTCATTGGGGCGTAATTAATTTGGGTTCATTGGGGCGTGATTAATTCGGGTTCATTGGGGCGTGATTAATTTGGGTTCATTGGGGCGTGATTAATTCGGGTTCACTGGGGCATGATTAATTCGGGTTCATTGGGGCGTAATTAATTCGGGTTCATTGGGGCGTAATTAATTGGGGGGTGGGTTAATTGGGGGGTGTGGTTAATTCGGGTTCATTGGGGTGTAATTAATTCGGGTTCATTGGGGCGTAATTAATTCGGGTTCATTGGGGCGTAATTAATTCGGGTTCATTGGGGCGTAATTAATTCGGGTTCATTGGGGCGCGATTTATTCGGGTTCATTGGGGCGTAATTAATTCGGGTTCATTGGGGCGTAATTAATTCGGGTTCATTGGGGCGTGATTTATTCGGGTTCATTGGGGCGTAATTAATTCGGGTTCATTGGGGCGTAATTAATTCGGGTTCATTGGGGCGTAATTATTTGGGGTTCATTGGGGCGTGATTAATTCGGGTTCATTTGGGCGTGATTAATTCGGGTTCATTGGGGCGTGATTAATTCGGGTTCATTGGGGCGTAATTAATTGGGGTTCATGGGGTGTAATTAATTCGGGTTCATTGGGGCGTAATTAATTCGGGTTCATTGGGACGTAATTAATTCGGGTTAATTGGGGCGTGATTAATTCGGGTTCATTGGGGCGTGATTAATTCGGGTTCATTGGGGCGTAATTAATTCGGGTTCATTGGGGCGTGGTTAATTCCGGTTCATTGGGGCGTGGTTAATTCCGGTTCATTTGGGCGTAATTAATTAGGGTTCATTGGGGCGTAATTAATTCGGGTTCATTGGGGCGTGATTTATTCGGGTTCATTGGGGCGTGATTTATTCGGGTTCATTGGGGCGTGATTAATTTGGGTTCATTGGGGCGTGATTAATTCGGGTTCATTGGTGCGTAATTAATTCGGGTTCATTGGGGCGTAATTAATTCGTGTTCATTGGGGCGTGATTAATTCGTGTTCATTGGGGCGTGATTAATTCGGGTTCATTGGGGCGTGATTAATTTGGGTTCATTGGGGCGTGATTTATTCGGTTTCATTGGGGCGTGATTAATTCGGGTTCATTGGGGCGTGATTAATTCGGGTTCATTGGGGCGTAATTAATTCGGGTTCATTGGGGCGTGATTAATTCGGGTTCATTGGGGCGTGATTAATTCGGGTTCATTGGGGCGTGATTAATTCGGGTTCATTGGGGCGTGATTAATTCGGGTTCATTGGGGCGTGATTAATTCGGGTTCATTGGGGCGTAATTAATTGGGGGGTGGGTTAATTGGGGGGTGTGGTTAATTCGGGTTCATTGGGGCGTGATTAATTCGGGTTCATTGGGGCGTGATTAATTCGGGTTCATTGGGGCGTGATTAATTCGGGTTCATTGGCGCGTAATTAATTCGGGTTCATTGGAGCGTAATTAATTCGGGTTCATTGGCGCGTAATTAATTCGGGTTCATTGGAGCGTGATTAATTCGGGTTCATTGGGGCGTGATTAATTGGGGTTCATTGGGGCGTGATTAATTGGGGTTCATTGGGGCGTGATTAATTCGGGTTCATTGGGGCGTAATTAATTCGGGTTCATTGGAGCGTGATTAATTCGGGTTCAATGGGGCGTGATTAATTGGGGTTCATTGGGGCGTAATTAATTCGGGTTCAATGGGGCGTGATTAATTGGGGTTCATTGGGGCGTGATTAATTGGGGTTCATTGGGGCGTGATTAATTCGGGTTCATTGGGGCGTGATTAATTCGGGTTCATTGGGGCGTAATTAATTCGGGTTCATTGGGGCGTGATTAATTCGGGTTTCCCTGGGGACACTTTTCAGCGCTACACACCGCCCACCCCCGGAACCAAAAGCACCCGGAACCAAAGTCGCCCGGTCGTTGTTTCCCTGGGGACACCTTTTAGCGCTGCACCACGCCCCCACCCCCCCCCCCCGGAACCAAAAACACCCGGAACCAAAGTATCCAGGTCGTTGTTTCCGTGGGGACACTTTTCCAGAGCTGCACAGCCCCCCAGCCCCCCGGAACCAAAAGCACACGGAACCAAAGTAGCCCGGTCGTTGTTTCCCTGGGGACACTTTTCATCGATGCACCACCCCCCCCACCCCCCCCCCCGGAACCAAAAGCGCCCGGAACCAAAGTCCCCCGGTCGTTGTTTCCCTAGGGACACTTTTCAGAGCTGCACAGCCCCACACCCCCCCCGGAACCAAAAGCACCCGGAACCAAAGTCCCCCGGTCGTTGTTTCCCTAGGGACACTTTTCAGAGCTGCACAGCCCCACACCCCCCCCGGAACCAAAAGCACCCGGAACCAAAGTCGCCCGGTCGCTGCTTCCCTGGGGACACTTTTCAGCGCTGCACCACCCCCACCACCGCCCCCCCCCCGCCCCCCGGAACCAAAAGCACCCGGAACCAAAGTAACCAGGTCGTTGTTTCCGTGGGGACACTTTTCAGAACTGCACGGCCCCCATCCCCCCGGAAAGAAAAGGACCCGGAACCAGCCAGGGCTGACTCACCTCATCTGTACCGGTGGCAGCTCTGGGTGGCCGCACCTCCGATGCGCCGCCGTGACCCCCGGCGCGCAATGCCCGCGAACCGCGGAGACACCCCCCGCCCGGCCCAGACGCCCCGCCGCTAGCCGCGGAGAAAAGCCCCGGCACGGAGCGGCGCCGGGACAACGCCGGCCGCGGGCGGGAGGAGAACGCGCGGCGTCTCGCCGCCCGCGGGCCCCGCACCGACCCCGCGGAGCCCCGGCCCGCCGCGACCCCGCGCGCCGCCGACCGCCCGGCCCCGGCCGACCCCGCGCGGGGCGGCGGAGGCGGCGCCTCACCCGGAGGGAGCGCGGAGCCGGCGGCACCGCCCGGCGCCCAGCGCGGCGTCACGCGGCCGGGACCGGCGCCGGGAGCCCGGGCGAACCGCGCGCGCTCCGCGGCAGGAGCCGCGCGTAGGCTGGGCGCGCTTCCCGGCATCCCGCGGGGCTCCACACCGCCCCAGAGCGCATGCGCAGGGTCCCCCGGGCAGCTTCAGCGCGCTGTACCGCGCATGCGCCTCGGTCCTGCAGCGCTACCGCGGCGTGGTCGCTAGGCAACGGCGGCGCGCCGCTTTCAAGCGCCCTGCCGCGGGCGCTGCGCCGCCCGGCCGCAGTACCGGTCTGTGTCCGCAAGGCGGCAGCACCCACCGGGTTTCGTGCGCCTCGCCGCCCGCCAGCTTCCGCAGCGTGTCCTCAAAGAGGCAGAAGCGCTCTGCCGCTCCAACTGCGTCTCCCACCCGCAGTACCGCGGTCTGTCCACCAGGCGGCAGCACGCAGCGCGGTTCGTGCGCTGCGCCGCCCGGCCGCTTTGCTCTCTCTTCCTTTCTGTTCTCCAGCCTTCATTAGCACAGACACTTCTTTCCCCGTATTTATCTTCATAAAGTTCCTACAAAGCTATGACAGGATTGTGGCTCAGTGCATCCTGGGGAACTGCAGCGCTGACTTTCACCTGTGGGGCCAGGGCTGCTCAGCACCAGCGGGCAACAGCTGTGAAAATCACAGAGTCACAGGGCTGGGAAGGGACCCCCAGAGCCCACGGGGTCCCACCCCCTGACAAAGCAGGGTCCCTAGGAGGGAGGCATCCAGACGCGACTGGAATCTCTCCGCAGAAGGAGACTCCACACCCCCCTGGGCAGCCTGTCCCAGGGCTCCCTCACCCTCACTGGGCAAAAGGTCTTCCTGTGCTCTAAATTGCAGCCATTGCCCCTGCTCCTGTCCCCACAGACCACTGAGAAGGGGCTGCCCATTTCCCCCTGCGGCCCATACTTAACATATTGACCAACATCAATAAGGTCCCACCTTAGTCTTCTCCAGGCTGAACAGTCCCAGCTCACTCAGCCTTTCCTCACAGGGGAGATGCTCCAGGCCCTGTTCATCATCTTTGTAGCCCTTCTCTGGACTCCCTCCAGGAGATCCCTGTGTTTTTTAGACCAGGGAGCCCAGAACTGGACACAACACTCCAGGTGGGGCCTGACCAGGGCACAGCAGAGGGGGAGGATCCCCTCCTGTGACCTGCTGGCCAAAATGCTCTGCAGGAAGGAAGCACGACCCGAAACAAACATTTATTAAAAAGGACTGTACAAACAAATGAAACAGGGAGCAGCACACTGTTGCTCCTGCTGGGCAAAGAAGTGAAATATTTCAAACACGGCAGCCCGTGAAAGTGCCAGAAACTGCTCAAATACCTAAATGCTGAAAGGAAAACCTACGCCGGAGGAATTGGAAAACTGTAAAATAAAGCAAAGCACTTCTCTTTATTTAAAGGGCTGCTAAAGTCTCTATTTCTTCAATTCTGCTATTTAGAGTAGTACCTCAATGGCTATTCTTTCAAAATTAGCTTCTGTAACTTGCAGCCACTAGCAGGTTCAGTCAGTCAGTACCCTGTTGAATCTAGCAAGTGTAAGGATGAAAATTCAGCTTACCTTTCCTCTAATGATTAACGGGGTCCTTGGCTCTAAAGTTTGAACAACTTACCTACCCCAGCCTGGGTATAGAAATTTCTACAGCACAGCCTTTAGACACAGTAGAGCGTTTGCATCCTTTTAGCGTGGGCTTAAGGTGGGGGGCAGGGACAGAGGCCTGTGACTTTTTTTGCCATTTGCTTGCAAAACAACAGGGCCGTATCCTTTGGGGCAATGGAGGAAATCAGGAAGAGACCCTAGAAACCAGCTATAAAAAAGAATCCAGTGATTTTTCTTAGCGCTTCAATACCCATTGCAAAGGGAATGATAAAGCCAGGGTTAAAACAGACTAGTAATATCAAACTCTTGTAAACTTTGAGAAGGGTCTCTTTATGGCTCTTCTGAGAAATTAACTGAATAAGAAGGAATTTAAGCCAAGTGAAGAGGTATCCTCAAAGAACCTTAGGTACAAAGGAAAAGGCAGTTGTTGCTCCACGGAGCAAAAATGCAGTAGACGTGCAAGACCTGCACTTCAGGCAGCTTCCTGCTCTGACTGAAAAACCCCACTAAATCAGTATTTCGTAACTTTCCCTCCGGTCCCTGGAGAAAGGTGCCTGGGAGAAAAAAAGCCTGCGGCTGTCACAGAAAAGCTCTTCAGTTCAACTTCCTTAATCTGTAAGAGAAAAGAGTACCGGCTCTCTAGAAAAGATACTGCTTCCTTCCCCCCAGCCCAAGGATCCCTTGATCAATAATACAGATTTTGGCTCTTTGAAATAGAATATTCCCAGTTGGGAGGGGACCCATAAGAAACATCCGGTCCAGCTCCCTGCTCCTCACACGAGTACCTAACGCTAAACCAGATGCTCCTTGAGCTCTGGCAGGTTTGGTGCTGTGACTACTTCCCTGAGGAGCCTGTTCCAGCGACTGAGCACCCTCTCAGTGAAGAGCCTTTTCCTAATGGCCAGTCTGAACTTCCCCTGATGCAGCTTCATTCTGTTTTCTTGTGCCCTGTTACTGGTCACCATAGAGGAGATGAGCACCTTCCTCTCCGCTGCCCACCCTGAGCAAGTTGTAGGCTGCTGTAACAGTCAAGGCACGGGAAGGATGGAAACCAGGCAAGGAAGAAGCAACTGACAGTGACATCTGAGGTGTGTTTGGGTTTAGAAAAAGGCGTGCTCAACCTACCTGCCAAAAAGTAGACGGGCAACAGGTAAGTCAGCAAGTGAGGAGCTATGGAAAAGTCTCAAGGGACGTTAAAAAAGACATTAAAGGAAAAGCAGGTCATTTTCTGTGCTTCTAAGGTACAGTGGTTAGCACTTAACAAGAAAAGGAAAGCTACCAGCCTCTCTTACTGCTGTAAGCGGGAACAGCAATGGAAAAAAAACCACAATCTGACAGGAAAAAGGGGAGGATGAAACGCAGACTGTGCTTATGCAGCTGGGGAGGGGAACAGACATTTCAAGCGATAAATAAATGCAATATGCAGCTTGTACTTGTTTACAGTGGGGGAGCTTTTTTTTTCCAGTGCAGATACCATCAGAGCTAGAAACCACTGTTAGTTGTGTAGATGTCCTACCATGACGTAGAAAGTACAGCTTTAAAAATATATTCCCCATTCAGCACCTCTAATTGGCCAATCTTCATTTAGAAATTGTTCTCTCTTAATGGCAATCATTCCCTTCAGGGTGATGCTTCTTAATGTTTGATGGCTCCACTCGGTGCTGAAGGCCCCCTCTTGCCATGAAATTAACAAATACCATATATTTTCCAAAAATCTCTGTTCTTCCAAACACCTCCAATCAAAAGTCCCATCCAGCTGCCCAAGTCTCTCTGTGTCCAGGTAGTAAATGAGAAAAGGAGAACAGGAAAAGGAGTTTTCTGTGGGATTGTCAGTGTGATGTTACTGTGGCTACTGGCAAAGTGTACCCACAGTGGACTGCAATAGTGCAAATGCTTACTATGCCAACATTACAAAATATGCCACCCAACTCAGACAGGAATAAACAACTGTCCTGAGGTAAATTTACTTTGCACTCTTCATGGGATCCTGGGATGGTGGTGTGACGTTGGGATTACTGAAGCAATGAAGCCAAAGGAGGCTCTCTGGGAAAATGAGGGCCAAAGGAAGCAAAAAGGGGCCAAAGAGAGCCCTCTGGGAAAACAGAGGGCAAAGGGGGCCAGAGGGGTCTTTCTGGGAAAATGGGGGCCAGAGGGGTCTTTCTGGGAAAATGGGGGCCAGAGGGGGCCAAAGGGGGCCAAAGGGGGTTTGGAAAGGAGCTGAAATCACTTGGGGCTGGAATAAGACGGAGGGGTTGGAATAAAGATGGTTGGGGCTGCAATAAAGACTGTGGGGCTGGAAATAAAAAGCACAGAGCTGGAATAAAGGCGGCTGGTGTGGGGCGTAATTAATTCGGGTTCATTGGGGCGTAATTAATTCGGGTTCATTGGGGCGTAATTAATTGGGGGGTGGGTTAATCGGCGGGTGTGGTTAATACGGGTTCATTGGGACGTAATTAATTCGGGTTCATTGGGGTGTAATTAATTCGGGTTCATTGGGGCGCAATTAAATCGGGTTCATTGGGGCGTAATTAATTCGGGTTCATTGGGGTGTGATTTATTCGGGTTCATTGGGGCGTAATTAATTCGGGTTCATTGGGGCGTGATTAATTCGGGTTCATTGGGGCGTGATTAATTCGGGTTCATTGGGGCGTGATTAATTAGGGTTCATTGGGGCGTGGTTAATTAGTGCTCATTGGGGCGTGATTAATTCGGGTTCATTGGGACGTAATTAATTCGGGTTCATTGGGACGCAATTAATTCGGGTTCATTGGGGCGCGATTTATTCGGGTTCATTGGGGCACGATTTATTCGGGTTCATTGGGGCGTAATTAATTCGGGTTCATTGGGGCGTGATTAATTCGGGTTCATTGGGGCGTGATTAATTCGGGTTCATTGGGGCGTGATTAATTCGGGTTCATTGGGGCGTAATTAATTCGGGTTCATTGGGGCGTGATTAATTCGTGTTCATTGGGGCGTAATTAATTCGGGTTCATTGGGGCGTAATTAATTTGGGTTCATTGGGGCGTGATTAATTCGGGTTCATTGGGGCGTGATTAATTTGGGTTCATTGGGGCGTGATTAATTCGGGTTCACTGGGGCATGATTAATTCGGGTTCATTGGGGCGTAATTAATTCGGGTTCATTGGGGCGTAATTAATTGGGGGGTGGGTTAATTGGGGGGTGTGGTTAATTCGGGTTCATTGGGACGTAATTAATTCGGGTTCATTGGGGTGTAATTAATTCGGGTTCATTGGGGCGTAATTAATTCGGGTTCATTGGGGCGTAATTATTTCGGGTTCATTGGGGCGCGATTTATTCGGGTTCATTGGGGCGTAATTAATTCGGGTTCATTGGGGCGTAATTAATTCGGGTTCATTGGGGCGTGATTTATTCGGGTTCATTGGGGCGTAATTATTTCGGGTTCATTGGGGCGTAATTAATTCGGGTTCATTGGGGCGTAATTATTTGGGGTTCATTGGGGCGTGATTAATTCGGGTTCATTTGGGCGTGATTAATTCGGGTTCATTGGGGCGTGATTAATTCGGGTTCATTGGGGCGTAATTAATTGGGGTTCATGGGGTGTAATTAATTCGGGTTCATTGGGGCGTAATTAATTCGGGTTCATTGGGGCGTAATTAATTCGGGTTCATTGGGGCGTGATTAATTCGGGTTCATTGGGGCGTGATTAATTCGGGTTCATTGGGGCGTAATTAATTCGGGTTCATTGGAGCGTAATTAATTCGGGTTCAATGGGGCGTGATTAATTGGGGTTCATTGGGGCGTGATTAATTGGGGTTCATTGGGGCGTGATTAATTCGGGTTCATTGGGGCGTGATTAATTGGGGTTCATTGGGGCGTGATTAATTCGGGTTCATTGGGGCGTGATTAATTCGGGTTCATTGGGGCGTAATTAATTCGGGTTCATTGGGGCGTGATTAATTCGGGTTTCCCTGGGGACACTTTTCAGCGCTACACACCGCCCACCCCCGGAACCAAAAGCACCCGGAACCAAAGTCGCCCGGTCGTTGTTTCCCTGGGGACACCTTTTAGCGCTGCACCACGCCCCCACCCCCCACCCCCCCCGGAACCAAAAACACCCGGAACCAAAGTATCCAGGTCGTTGTTTCCGTGGGGACACTTTTCCAGAGCTGCACAGCCCCCCAGCCCCCCGGAACCAAAAGCACACGGAACCAAAGTAGCCCGGTCGTTGTTTCCCTGGGGACACTTTTCATCGATGCACCACCCCCCCCACCCCCCCCCCCCGGAACCAAAAGCGCCCGGAACCAAAGTCCCCCGGTCGTTGTTTCCCTAGGGACACTTTTCAGAGCTGCACAGCCCCACACCCCCCCCCGGAACCAAAAGCACCCGGAACCAAAGTCCCCCGGTCGTTGTTTCCCTAGGGACACTTTTCAGAGCTGCACAGCCCCACACCCCCCCCGGAACCAAAAGCACCCGGAACCAAAGTCGCCCGGTCGCTGCTTCCCTGGGGACACTTTTCAGCGCTGCACCACCCCCACCACCGCCCCCCCCCCGCCCCCCGGAACCAAAAGCACCCGGAACCAAAGTAACCAGGTCGTTGTTTCCGTGGGGACACTTTTCAGAACTGCACGGCCCCCATCCCCCCGGAAAGAAAAGGACCCGGAACCAGCCAGGGCTGACTCACCTCATCTGTACCGGTGGCAGCTCTGGGTGGCCGCACCTCCGATGCGCCGCCGTGACCCCCGGCGCGCAATGCCCGCGAACCGCGGAGACACCCCCCGCCCGGCCCAGACGCCCCGCCGCTAGCCGCGGAGAAAAGCCCCGGCACGGAGCGGCGCCGGGACAACGCCGGCCGCGGGCGGGAGGAGAACGCGCGGCGTCTCGCCGCCCGCGGGCCCCGCACCGACCCCGCGGAGCCCCGGCCCGCCGCGACCCCGCGCGCCGCCGACCGCCCGGCCCCGGCCGACCCCGCGCGGGGCGGCGGAGGCGGCGCCTCACCCGGAGGGAGCGCGGAGCCGGCGGCACCGCCCGGCGCCCAGCGCGGCGTCACGCGGCCGGGACCGGCGCCGGGAGCCCGGGCGAACCGCGCGCGCTCCGCGGCAGGAGCCGCGCGTAGGCTGGGCGCGCTTCCCGGCATCCCGCGGGGCTCCACACCGCCCCAGAGCGCATGCGCAGGGTCCCCCGGGCAGCTTCAGCGCGCTGTACCGCGCATGCGCCTCGGTCCTGCAGCGCTACCGCGGCGTGGTCGCTAGGCAACGGCGGCGCGCCGCTTTCAAGCGCCCTGCCGCGGGCGCTGCGCCGCCCGGCCGCAGTACCGGTCTGTGTCCGCAAGGCGGCAGCACCCACCGGGTTTCGTGCGCCTCGCCGCCCGCCAGCTTCCGCAGCGTGTCCTCAAAGAGGCAGAAGCGCTCTGCCGCTCCAACTGCGTCTCCCACCCGCAGTACCGCGGTCTGTCCACCAGGCGGCAGCACGCAGCGCGGTTCGTGCGCTGCGCCGCCCGGCCGCTTTGCTCTCTCTTCCTTTCTGTTCTCCAGCCTTCATTAGCACAGACACTTCTTTCCCCGTATTTATCTTCATAAAGTTCCTACAAAGCTATGACAGGATTGTGGCTCAGTGCATCCTGGGGAACTGCAGCGCTGACTTTCACCTGTGGGGCCAGGGCTGCTCAGCACCAGCGGGCAACAGCTGTGAAAATCACAGAGTCACAGGGCTGGGAAGGGACCCCCAGAGCCCACGGGGTCCCACCCCCTGACAAAGCAGGGTCCCTAGGAGGGAGGCATCCAGACGCGACTGGAATCTCTCCGCAGAAGGAGACTCCACACCCCCCTGGGCAGCCTGTCCCAGGGCTCCCTCACCCTCACTGGGCAAAAGGTCTTCCTGTGCTCTAAATTGCAGCCATTGCCCCTGCTCCTGTCCCCACAGACCACTGAGAAGGGGCTGCCCATTTCCCCCTGCGGCCCATACTTAACATATTGACCAACATCAATAAGGTCCCACCTTAGTCTTCTCCAGGCTGAACAGTCCCAGCTCACTCAGCCTTTCCTCACAGGGGAGATGCTCCAGGCCCTGTTCATCATCTTTGTAGCCCTTCTCTGGACTCCCTCCAGGAGATCCCTGTGTTTTTTAGACCAGGGAGCCCAGAACTGGACACAACACTCCAGGTGGGGCCTGACCAGGGCACAGCAGAGGGGGAGGATCCCCTCCTGTGACCTGCTGGCCAAAATGCTCTGCAGGAAGGAAGCACGACCCGAAACAAACATTTATTAAAAAGGACTGTACAAACAAATGAAACAGGGAGCAGCACACTGTTGCTCCTGCTGGGCAAAGAAGTGAAATATTTCAAACACGGCAGCCCGTGAAAGTGCCAGAAACTGCTCAAATACCTAAATGCTGAAAGGAAAACCTACGCCGGAGGAATTGGAAAACTGTAAAATAAAGCAAAGCACTTCTCTTTATTTAAAGGGCTGCTAAAGTCTCTATTTCTTCAATTCTGCTATTTAGAGTAGTACCTCAATGGCTATTCTTTCAAAATTAGCTTCTGTAACTTGCAGCCACTAGCAGGTTCAGTCAGTCAGTACCCTGTTGAATCTAGCAAGTGTAAGGATGAAAATTCAGCTTACCTTTCCTCTAATGATTAACGGGGTCCTTGGCTCTAAAGTTTGAACAACTTACCTACCCCAGCCTGGGTATAGAAATTTCTACAGCACAGCCTTTAGACACAGTAGAGCGTTTGCATCCTTTTAGCGTGGGCTTAAGGTGGGGGGCAGGGACAGAGGCCTGTGACTTTTTTTGCCATTTGCTTGCAAAACAACAGGGCCGTATCCTTTGGGGCAATGGAGGAAATCAGGAAGAGACCCTAGAAACCAGCTATAAAAAAGAATCCAGTGATTTTTCTTAGCGCTTCAATACCCATTGCAAAGGGAATGATAAAGCCAGGGTTAAAACAGACTAGTAATATCAAACTCTTGTAAACTTTGAGAAGGGTCTCTTTATGGCTCTTCTGAGAAATTAACTGAATAAGAAGGAATTTAAGCCAAGTGAAGAGGTATCCTCAAAGAACCTTAGGTACAAAGGAAAAGGCAGTTGTTGCTCCACGGAGCAAAAATGCAGTAGACGTGCAAGACCTGCACTTCAGGCAGCTTCCTGCTCTGACTGAAAAACCCCACTAAATCAGTATTTCGTAACTTTCCCTCCGGTCCCTGGAGAAAGGTGCCTGGGAGAAAAAAAGCCTGCGGCTGTCACAGAAAAGCTCTTCAGTTCAACTTCCTTAATCTGTAAGAGAAAAGAGTACCGGCTCTCTAGAAAAGATACTGCTTCCTTCCCCCCAGCCCAAGGATCCCTTGATCAATAATACAGATTTTGGCTCTTTGAAATAGAATATTCCCAGTTGGGAGGGGACCCATAAGAAACATCCGGTCCAGCTCCCTGCTCCTCACACGAGTACCTAACGCTAAACCAGATGCTCCTTGAGCTCTGGCAGGTTTGGTGCTGTGACTACTTCCCTGAGGAGCCTGTTCCAGCGACTGAGCACCCTCTCAGTGAAGAGCCTTTTCCTAATGGCCAGTCTGAACTTCCCCTGATGCAGCTTCATTCTGTTTTCTTGTGCCCTGTTACTGGTCACCATAGAGGAGATGAGCACCTTCCTCTCCGCTGCCCACCCTGAGCAAGTTGTAGGCTGCTGTAACAGTCAAGGCACGGGAAGGATGGAAACCAGGCAAGGAAGAAGCAACTGACAGTGACATCTGAGGTGTGTTTGGGTTTAGAAAAAGGCGTGCTCAACCTACCTGCCAAAAAGTAGACGGGCAACAGGTAAGTCAGCAAGTGAGGAGCTATGGAAAAGTCTCAAGGGACGTTAAAAAAGACATTAAAGGAAAAGCAGGTCATTTTCTGTGCTTCTAAGGTACAGTGGTTAGCACTTAACAAGAAAAGGAAAGCTACCAGCCTCTCTTACTGCTGTAAGCGGGAACAGCAATGGAAAAAAAACCACAATCTGACAGGAAAAAGGGGAGGATGAAACGCAGACTGTGCTTATGCAGCTGGGGAGGGGAACAGACATTTCAAGCGATAAATAAATGCAATATGCAGCTTGTACTTGTTTACAGTGGGGGAGCTTTTTTTTTCCAGTGC
The DNA here is from genome assembly GCA_020800305.1 of Porphyrio hochstetteri. NCBI lineage: Eukaryota > Metazoa > Chordata > Aves > Gruiformes > Rallidae > Porphyrio > Porphyrio hochstetteri. The sequence goes on from CM036918.1 coordinate 72,782, forward strand.
AGATACCATCAGAGCTAGAAACCACTGTTAGTTGTGTAGATGTCCTACCATGACGTAGAAAGTACAGCTTTAAAAATATATTCCCCATTCAGCACCTCTAATTGGCCAATCTTCATTTAGAAATTGTTCTCTCTTAATGGCAATCATTCCCTTCAGGGTGATGCTTCTTAATGTTTGATGGCTCCACTCGGTGCTGAAGGCCCCCTCTTGCCATGAAATTAACAAATACCATATATTTTCCAAAAATCTCTGTTCTTCCAAACACCTCCAATCAAAAGTCCCATCCAGCTGCCCAAGTCTCTCTGTGTCCAGGTAGTAAATGAGAAAAGGAGAACAGGAAAAGGAGTTTTCTGTGGGATTGTCAGTGTGATGTTACTGTGGCTACTGGCAAAGTGTACCCACAGTGGACTGCAATAGTGCAAATGCTTACTATGCCAACATTACAAAATATGCCACCCAACTCAGACAGGAATAAACAACTGTCCTGAGGTAAATTTACTTTGCACTCTTCATGGGATCCTGGGATGGTGGTGTGACGTTGGGATTACTGAAGCAATGAAGCCAAAGGAGGCTCTCTGGGAAAATGAGGGCCAAAGGAAGCAAAAAGGGGCCAAAGAGAGCCCTCTGGGAAAACAGAGGGCAAAGGGGGCCAGAGGGGTCTTTCTGGGAAAATGGGGGCCAGAGGGGTCTTTCTGGGAAAATGGGGGCCAGAGGGGGCCAAAGGGGGCCAAAGGGGGTTTGGAAAGGAGCTGAAATCACTTGGGGCTGGAATAAGACGGAGGGGTTGGAATAAAGATGGTTGGGGCTGCAATAAAGACTGTGGGGCTGGAAATAAAAAGCACAGAGCTGGAATAAAGGCGGCTGGTGTGGGGCGTAATTAATTCGGGTTCATTGGGGCGTAATTAATTCGGGTTCATTGGGGCGTAATTAATTGGGGGGTGGGTTAATCGGCGGGTGTGGTTAATACGGGTTCATTGGGACGTAATTAATTCGGGTTCATTGGGGTGTAATTAATTCGGGTTCATTGGGGCGCAATTAAATCGGGTTCATTGGGGCGTAATTAATTCGGGTTCATTGGGGTGTGATTTATTCGGGTTCATTGGGGCGTAATTAATTCGGGTTCATTGGGGCGTGATTAATTCGGGTTCATTGGGGCGTGATTAATTCGGGTTCATTGGGGCGTGATTAATTAGGGTTCATTGGGGCGTGGTTAATTAGTGCTCATTGGGGCGTGATTAATTCGGGTTCATTGGGACGTAATTAATTCGGGTTCATTGGGACGCAATTAATTCGGGTTCATTGGGGCGCGATTTATTCGGGTTCATTGGGGCACGATTTATTCGGGTTCATTGGGGCGTAATTAATTCGGGTTCATTGGGGCGTGATTAATTCGGGTTCATTGGGGCGTGATTAATTCGGGTTCATTGGGGCGTGATTAATTCGGGTTCATTGGGGCGTAATTAATTCGGGTTCATTGGGGCGTGATTAATTCGTGTTCATTGGGGCGTAATTAATTCGGGTTCATTGGGGCGTAATTAATTTGGGTTCATTGGGGCGTGATTAATTCGGGTTCATTGGGGCGTGATTAATTTGGGTTCATTGGGGCGTGATTAATTCGGGTTCACTGGGGCATGATTAATTCGGGTTCATTGGGGCGTAATTAATTCGGGTTCATTGGGGCGTAATTAATTGGGGGGTGGGTTAATTGGGGGGTGTGGTTAATTCGGGTTCATTGGGACGTAATTAATTCGGGTTCATTGGGGTGTAATTAATTCGGGTTCATTGGGGCGTAATTAATTCGGGTTCATTGGGGCGTAATTATTTCGGGTTCATTGGGGCGCGATTTATTCGGGTTCATTGGGGCGTAATTAATTCGGGTTCATTGGGGCGTAATTAATTCGGGTTCATTGGGGCGTGATTTATTCGGGTTCATTGGGGCGTAATTATTTCGGGTTCATTGGGGCGTAATTAATTCGGGTTCATTGGGGCGTAATTATTTGGGGTTCATTGGGGCGTGATTAATTCGGGTTCATTTGGGCGTGATTAATTCGGGTTCATTGGGGCGTGATTAATTCGGGTTCATTGGGGCGTAATTAATTGGGGTTCATGGGGTGTAATTAATTCGGGTTCATTGGGGCGTAATTAATTCGGGTTCATTGGGGCGTAATTAATTCGGGTTCATTGGGGCGTGATTAATTCGGGTTCATTGGGGCGTGATTAATTCGGGTTCATTGGGGCGTAATTAATTCGGGTTCATTGGAGCGTAATTAATTCGGGTTCAATGGGGCGTGATTAATTGGGGTTCATTGGGGCGTGATTAATTGGGGTTCATTGGGGCGTGATTAATTCGGGTTCATTGGGGCGTGATTAATTGGGGTTCATTGGGGCGTGATTAATTCGGGTTCATTGGGGCGTGATTAATTCGGGTTCATTGGGGCGTAATTAATTCGGGTTCATTGGGGCGTGATTAATTCGGGTTTCCCTGGGGACACTTTTCAGCGCTACACACCGCCCACCCCCGGAACCAAAAGCACCCGGAACCAAAGTCGCCCGGTCGTTGTTTCCCTGGGGACACCTTTTAGCGCTGCACCACGCCCCCACCCCCCACCCCCCCCGGAACCAAAAACACCCGGAACCAAAGTATCCAGGTCGTTGTTTCCGTGGGGACACTTTTCCAGAGCTGCACAGCCCCCCAGCCCCCCGGAACCAAAAGCACACGGAACCAAAGTAGCCCGGTCGTTGTTTCCCTGGGGACACTTTTCATCGATGCACCACCCCCCCCCACCCCCCCCCCCGGAACCAAAAGCGCCCGGAACCAAAGTCCCCCGGTCGTTGTTTCCCTAGGGACACTTTTCAGAGCTGCACAGCCCCACACCCCCCCCCGGAACCAAAAGCACCCGGAACCAAAGTCCCCCGGTCGTTGTTTCCCTAGGGACACTTTTCAGAGCTGCACAGCCCCACACCCCCCCCGGAACCAAAAGCACCCGGAACCAAAGTCGCCCGGTCGCTGCTTCCCTGGGGACACTTTTCAGCGCTGCACCACCCCCACCACCGCCCCCCCCCCGCCCCCCGGAACCAAAAGCACCCGGAACCAAAGTAACCAGGTCGTTGTTTCCGTGGGGACACTTTTCAGAACTGCACGGCCCCCATCCCCCCGGAAAGAAAAGGACCCGGAACCAGCCAGGGCTGACTCACCTCATCTGTACCGGTGGCAGCTCTGGGTGGCCGCACCTCCGATGCGCCGCCGTGACCCCCGGCGCGCAATGCCCGCGAACCGCGGAGACACCCCCCGCCCGGCCCAGACGCCCCGCCGCTAGCCGCGGAGAAAAGCCCCGGCACGGAGCGGCGCCGGGACAACGCCGGCCGCGGGCGGGAGGAGAACGCGCGGCGTCTCGCCGCCCGCGGGCCCCGCACCGACCCCGCGGAGCCCCGGCCCGCCGCGACCCCCGCGCGCCGCCGACCGCCCGGCCCCGGCCGACCCCGCGCGGGGCGGCGGAGGCGGCGCCTCACCCGGAGGGAGCGCGGAGCCGGCGGCACCGCCCGGCGCCCAGCGCGGCGTCACGCGGCCGGGACCGGCGCCGGGAGCCCGGGCGAACCGCGCGCGCTCCGCGGCAGGAGCCGCGCGTAGGCTGGGCGCGCTTCCCGGCATCCCGCGGGGCTCCACACCGCCCCAGAGCGCATGCGCAGGGTCCCCCGGGCAGCTTCAGCGCGCTGTACCGCGCATGCGCCTCGGTCCTGCAGCGCTACCGCGGCGTGGTCGCTAGGCAACGGCGGCGCGCCGCTTTCAAGCGCCCTGCCGCGGGCGCTGCGCCGCCCGGCCGCAGTACCGGTCTGTGTCCGCAAGGCGGCAGCACCCACCGGGTTTCGTGCGCCTCGCCGCCCGCCAGCTTCCGCAGCGTGTCCTCAAAGAGGCAGAAGCGCTCTGCCGCTCCAACTGCGTCTCCCACCCGCAGTACCGCGGTCTGTCCACCAGGCGGCAGCACGCAGCGCGGTTCGTGCGCTGCGCCGCCCGGCCGCTTTGCTCTCTCTTCCTTTCTCTTCTCCAGCCTTCATTAGCACAGACACTTCTTTCCCCGTATTTATCTTCATAAAGTTCCTACAAAGCTATGACAGGATTGTGGCTCAGTGCATCCTGGGGAACTGCAGCGCTGACTTTCACCTGTGGGGCCAGGGCTGCTCAGCACCAGCGGGCAACAGCTGTGAAAATCACAGAGTCACAGGGCTGGGAAGGGACCCCCAGAGCCCACGGGGTCCCACCCCCTGACAAAGCAGGGTCCCTAGGAGGGAGGCATCCAGACGCGACTGGAATCTCTCCGCAGAAGGAGACTCCACACCCCCCTGGGCAGCCTGTCCCAGGGCTCCCTCACCCTCACTGGGCAAAAGGTCTTCCTGTGCTCTAAATTGCAGCCATTGCCCCTGCTCCTGTCCCCACAGACCACTGAGAAGGGGCTGCCCATTTCCCCCTGCGGCCCATACTTAACATATTGACCAACATCAATAAGGTCCCACCTTAGTCTTCTCCAGGCTGAACAGTCCCAGCTCACTCAGCCTTTCCTCACAGGGGAGATGCTCCAGGCCCTGTTCATCATCTTTGTAGCCCTTCTCTGGACTCCCTCCAGGAGATCCCTGTGTTTTTTAGACCAGGGAGCCCAGAACTGGACACAACACTCCAGGTGGGGCCTGACCAGGGCACAGCAGAGGGGGAGGATCCCCTCCTGTGACCTGCTGGCCAAAATGCTCTGCAGGAAGGAAGCACGACCCGAAACAAACATTTATTAAAAAGGACTGTACAAACAAATGAAACAGGGAGCAGCACACTGTTGCTCCTGCTGGGCAAAGAAGTGAAATATTTCAAACACGGCAGCCCGTGAAAGTGCCAGAAACTGCTCAAATACCTAAATGCTGAAAGGAAAACCTACGCCGGAGGAATTGGAAAACTGTAAAATAAAGCAAAGCACTTCTCTTTATTTAAAGGGCTACTAAAGTCTCTATTTCTTCAATTCTGCTATTTAGAGTAGTACCTCAATGGCTATTCTTTCAAAATTAGCTTCTGTAACTTGCAGCCACTAGCAGGTTCAGTCAGTCAGTACCCTGTTGAATCTAGCAAGTGTAAGGATGAAAATTCAGCTTACCTTTCCTCTAATGATTAACGGGGTCCTTGGCTCTAAAGTTTGAACAACTTACCTACCCCAGCCTGGGTATAGAAATTTCTACAGCACAGCCTTTAGACACAGTAGAGCGTTTGCATCCTTTTAGCGTGGGCTTAAGGTGGGGGGCAGGGACAGAGGCCTGTGACTTTTTTTGCCATTTGCTTGCAAAACAACAGGGCCGTATCCTTTGGGGCAATGGAGGAAATCAGGAAGAGACCCTAGAAACCAGCTATAAAAAAGAATCCAGTGATTTTTCTTAGCGCTTCAATACCCATTGCAAAGGGAATGATAAAGCCAGGGTTAAAACAGACTAGTAATATCAAACTCTTGTAAACTTTGAGAAGGGTCTCTTTATGGCTCTTCTGAGAAATTAACTGAATAAGAAGGAATTTAAGCCAAGTGAAGAAGTATCCTCAAAGAACCTTAGGTACAAAGGAAAAGGCAGTTGTTGCTCCACGGAGCAAAAATGCAGTAGACGTGCAAGACCTGCACTTCAGGCAGCTTCCTGCTCTGACTGAAAAACCCCACTAAATCAGTATTTCGTAACTTTCCCTCCGGTCCCTGGAGAAAGGTGCCTGGGAGAAAAAAAGCCTGCGGCTGTCACAGAAAAGCTCTTCAGTTCAACTTCCTTAATCTGTAAGAGAAAAGAGTACCGGCTCTCTAGAAAAGATACTGCTTCCTTCCCCCCAGCCCAAGGATCCCTTGATCAATAATACAGATTTTGGCTCTTTGAAATAGAATATTCCCAGTTGGGAGGGGACCCATAAGAAACATCCGGTCCAGCTCCCTGCTCCTCACACGAGTACCTAACGCTAAACCAGATGCTCCTTGAGCTCTGGCAGGTTTGGTGCTGTGACTACTTCCCTGAGGAGCCTGTTCCAGCGACTGAGCACCCTCTCAGTGAAGAGCCTTTTCCTAATGGCCAGTCTGAACTTCCCCTGATGCAGCTTCATTCTGTTTTCTTGTGCCCTGTTACTGGTCACCATAGAGGAGATGAGCACCTTCCTCTCCGCTGCCCACCCTGAGCAAGTTGTAGGCTGCTGTAACAGTCAAGGCACGGGAAGGATGGAAACCAGGCAAGGAAGAAGCAACTGACAGTGACATCTGAGGTGTGTTTGGGTTTAGAAAAAGGCGTGCTCAACCTACCTGCCAAAAAGTAGACGGGCAACAGGTAAGTCAGCAAGTGAGGAGCTATGGAAAAGTCTCAAGGGACGTTAAAAAAGACATTAAAGGAAAAGCAGGTCATTTTCTGTGCTTCTAAGGTACAGTGGTTAGCACTTAACAAGAAAAGGAAAGCTACCAGCCTCTCTTACTGCTGTAAGCGGGAACAGCAATGGAAAAAAAACCACAATCTGACAGGAAAAAGGGGAGGATGAAACGCAGACTGTGCTTATGCAGCTGGGGAGGGGAACAGACATTTCAAGCGATAAATAAATGCAATATGCAGCTTGTACTTGTTTACAGTGGGGGAGCTTTTTTTTCCAGTGCAGATACCATCAGAGCTAGAAACCACTGTTAGTTGTGTAGATGTCCTACCATGACGTAGAAAGTACAGCTTTAAAAATATATTCCCCATTCAGCACCTCTAATTGGCCAATCTTCATTTAGAAATTGTTCTCTCTTAATGGCAATCATTCCCTTCAGGGTGATGCTTCTTAATGTTTGATGGCTCCACTCGGTGCTGAAGGCCCCCTCTTGCCATGAAATTAACAAATACCATATATTTTCCAAAAATCTCTGTTCTTCCAAACACCTCCAATCAAAAGTCCCATCCAGCTGCCCAAGTCTCTCTGTGTCCAGGTAGTAAATGAGAAAAGGAGAACAGGAAAAGGAGTTTTCTGTGGGATTGTCAGTGTGATGTTACTGTGGCTACTGGCAAAGTGTACCCACAGTGGACTGCAATAGTGCAAATGCTTACTATGCCAACATTACAAAATATGCCACCCAACTCAGACAGGAATAAACAACTGTCCTGAGGTAAATTTACTTTGCACTCTTCATGGGATCCTGGGATGGTGGTGTGACGTTGGGATTACTGAAGCAATGAAGCCAAAGGAGGCTCTCTGGGAAAATGAGGGCCAAAGGAAGCAAAAAGGGGCCAAAGAGAGCCCTCTGGGAAAACAGAGGGCAAAGGGGGCCAGAGGGGTCTTTCGGGGAAAATGGGGGCCAGAGGGGTCTTTCTGGGAAAATGGGGGCCAGAGGGGGCCAAAGGGGGCCAAAGGGGGTTTGGAAAGGAGCTGAAATCACTTGGGGCTGGAATAAGACGGAGGGGTTGGAATAAAGATGGTTGGGGCTGCAATAAAGACTGTGGGGCTGGAAATAAAAAGCACAGAGCTGGAATAAAGGCGGCTGGTGTGGGGCGTAATTAATTCGGGTTCATTGGGGCGTAATTAATTCGGGTTCATTGGGGCGTAATTAATTCGGGTTCATTGGGGCGTAATTAATTCGGGTTCATTGGGGCGTAATTAATTGGGGGGTGGGTTAATCGGGGGGTGTGGTTAATACGGGTTCATTGGGACGTAATTAATTCGGGTTCATTGGGGTGTAATTAATTCGGGTTCATTGGGGCGCAATTAAATCGGGTTCATTGGGGCGTAATTAATTCGGGTTCATTGGGGTGTGATTTATTCGGGTTCATTGGGGCGTAATTAATTCGGGTTCATTGGGGCGTGATTAATTCGGGTTCATTGGGGCGTGATTAATTAGGGTTCATTGGGGCGTGGTTAATTAGTGCTCATTGGGGCGTGGTTAATTCGGGTTCATTGGGACGTAATTAATTCGGGTTCATTGGGACGCAATTAATTCGGGTTCATTGGGGCGCGATTTATTCGCGTTCATTGGGGCACGATTTATTCGGGTTCATTGGGGCGTAATTAATTCGGGTTCATTGGGGCATGGTTAATTCGGGTTCATTGGGGCGTGATTAATTCGGGTTCATTGGGGCGTGATTAATTCGGGTTCATTGGGGCGTGATTAATTCGGGTTCATTGGGGCGTGATTAATTCGTGTTCATTGGGGCGTAATTAATTCGGGTTCATTGGGGCGTAATTAATTTGGGTTCATTGGGGCGTGATTAATTCGGATTCATTGGGGCGTGATTAATTTGGGTTCATTGGGGCGTGATTAATTCGGGTTCACTGGGGCATGATTAATTCGGGTTCATTGGGGCGTAATTAATTCGGGTTCATTGGGGCGTAATTAATTGGGGGGTGGGTTAATTGGGGGGTGTGGTTAATTCGGGTTCATTGGGACGTAATTAATTCGGGTTCATTGGGGTGTAATTAATTCGGGTTCATTGGGGCGTAATTAATTCGGGTTCATTGGGGCGTAATTAATTCGGGTTCATTGGGGCGCGATTTATTCGGGTTCATTGGGGCGTAATTAATTCGGGTTCATTGGGGCGTAATTAATTCGGGTTCATTGGGGCGTGATTTATTCGGGTTCATTGGGGCGTAATTAATTCGGGTTCATTGGGGCGTAATTAATTCGGGTTCATTGGGGCGTAATTATTTGGGGTTCATTGGGGCGTGATTAATTCGGGTTCATTTGGGCGTGATTAATTCGGGTTCATTGGGGCGTGATTAATTCGGGTTCATTGGGGCGTAATTAATTGGGGTTCATGGGGTGTAATTAATTCGGGTTCATTGGGGCGTAATTAATTCGGGTTCATTGGGACGTAATTAATTCGGGTTAATTGGGGCGTGATTAATTCGGGTTCATTGGGGCGTGATTAATTCGGGTTCATTGGGGCGTAATTAATTCGGGTTCATTGGGGCGTGGTTAATTCCGGTTCATTGGGGCGTGGTTAATTCCGGTTCATTTGGGCGTAATTAATTAGGGTTCATTGGGGCGTAATTAATTCGGGTTCATTGGGGCGTGATTTATTCGGGTTCATTGGGGCGTGATTTATTCGGGTTCATTGGGGCGTGATTAATTCGGGTTCATTGGGGCGTGATTAATTCGGGTTCATTGGTGCGTAATTAATTCGGGTTCATTGGGGCGTAATTAATTCGTGTTCATTGGGGCGTGATTAATTCGTGTTCATTGGGGCGTGATTAATTCGGGTTCATTGGGGCGTGATTTATTCGGTTTCATTGGGGCGTGATTAATTCGGGTTCATTGGGGCGTGATTAATTCGGGTTCATTGGGGCGTAATTAATTCGGGTTCATTGGGGCGTGATTAATTCGGGTTCATTGGGGCGTGATTAATTCGGGTTCATTGGGGCGTGATTAATTCGGGTTCATTGGGGCGTGATTAATTCGGGTTCATTGGGGCGTAATTAATTCGGGTTCATTGGGGCGTAATTAATTGGGGGGTGGGTTAATTGGGGGGTGTGGTTAATTAGGGTTCATTGGGGCGTGATTAATTCCGGTTCATTGGGACGTAATTAATTCGGGTTCATTGGGGTGTAATTAATTGGGGGTGGGTTAATTGCGGGGTGTGGTTAATTCGGGTTCATTGGGGCGTGATTAATTCGGGTTCATTGGGGCGTGATTAATTCGGGTTCATTGGGGCGTGATTAATTCGGGTTCATTGGCGCGTAATTAATTCGGGTTCATTGGAGCGTAATTAATTCGGGTTCATTGGCGCGTAATTAATTCGGGTTCATTGGAGCGTGATTAATTCGGGTTCATTGGGGCGTGATTAATTGGGGTTCATTGGGGCGTGATTAATTGGGGTTCATTGGGGCGTGATTAATTCGGGTTCATTGGGGCGTAATTAATTCGGGTTCATTGGAGCGTGATTAATTCGGGTTCAATGGGGCGTGATTAATTGGGGTTCATTGGGGCGTAATTAATTCGGGTTCAATGGGGCGTGATTAATTGGGGTTCATTGGGGCGTGATTAATTGGGGTTCATTGGGGCGTGATTAATTCGGGTTCATTGGGGCGTGATTAATTCGGGTTCATTGGGGCGTAATTAATTCGGGTTCATTGGGGCGTGATTAATTCGGGTTTCCCTGGGGACACTTTTCAGCGCTACACACCGCCCACCCCCGGAACCAAAAGCACCCGGAACCAAAGTCGCCCGGTCGTTGTTTCCCTGGGGACACCTTTTAGCGCTGCACCACGCCCCCACCCCCCACCCCCCCCGGAACCAAAAACACCCGGAACCAAAGTATCCAGGTCGTTGTTTCCGTGGGGACACTTTTCCAGAGCTGCACAGCCCCCCAGCCCCCCGGAACCAAAAGCACACGGAACCAAAGTAGCCCGGTCGTTGTTTCCCTGGGGACACTTTTCATCGATGCACCACCCCCCCCACCCCCCCCCCCGGAACCAAAAGCGCCCGGAACCAAAGTCCCCCGGTCGTTGTTTCCCTAGGGACACTTTTCAGAGCTGCACAGCCCCACACCCCCCCCCGGAACCAAAAGCACCCGGAACCAAAGTCCCCCGGTCGTTGTTTCCCTAGGGACACTTTTCAGAGCTGCACAGCCCCACACCCCCCCCGGAACCAAAAGCACCCGGAACCAAAGTCGCCCGGTCGCTGCTTCCCTGGGGACACTTTTCAGCGCTGCACCACCCCCACCACCGCCCCCCCCCCGCCCCCCGGAACCAAAAGCACCCGGAACCAAAGTAACCAGGTCGTTGTTTCCGTGGGGACACTTTTCAGAACTGCACGGCCCCCATCCCCCCGGAAAGAAAAGGACCCGGAACCAGCCAGGGCTGACTCACCTCATCTGTACCGGTGGCAGCTCTGGGTGGCCGCACCTCCGATGCGCCGCCGTGACCCCCGGCGCGCAATGCCCGCGAACCGCGGAGACACCCCCCGCCCGGCCCAGACGCCCCGCCGCTAGCCGCGGAGAAAAGCCCCGGCACGGAGCGGCGCCGGGACAACGCCGGCCGCGGGCGGGAGGAGAACGCGCGGCGTCTCGCCGCCCGCGGGCCCCGCACCGACCCCGCGGAGCCCCGGCCCGCCGCGACCCCGCGCGCCGCCGACCGCCCGGCCCCGGCCGACCCCGCGCGGGGCGGCGGAGGCGGCGCCTCACCCGGAGGGAGCGCGGAGCCGGCGGCACCGCCCGGCGCCCAGCGCGGCGTCACGCGGCCGGGACCGGCGCCGGGAGCCCGGGCGAACCGCGCGCGCTCCGCGGCAGGAGCCGCGCGTAGGCTGGGCGCGCTTCCCGGCATCCCGCGGGGCTCCACACCGCCCCAGAGCGCATGCGCAGGGTCCCCCGGGCAGCTTCAGCGCGCTGTACCGCGCATGCGCCTCGGTCCTGCAGCGCTACCGCGGCGTGGTCGCTAGGCAACGGCGGCGCGCCGCTTTCAAGCGCCCTGCCGCGGGCGCTGCGCCGCCCGGCCGCAGTACCGGTCTGTGTCCGCAAGGCGGCAGCACCCACCGGGTTTCGTGCGCCTCGCCGCCCGCCAGCTTCCGCAGCGTGTCCTCAAAGAGGCAGAAGCGCTCTGCCGCTCCAACTGCGTCTCCCACCCGCAGTACCGCGGTCTGTCCACCAGGCGGCAGCACGCAGCGCGGTTCGTGCGCTGCGCCGCCCGGCCGCTTTGCTCTCTCTTCCTTTCTGTTCTCCAGCCTTCATTAGCACAGACACTTCTTTCCCCGTATTTATCTTCATAAAGTTCCTACAAAGCTATGACAGGATTGTGGCTCAGTGCATCCTGGGGAACTGCAGCGCTGACTTTCACCTGTGGGGCCAGGGCTGCTCAGCACCAGCGGGCAACAGCTGTGAAAATCACAGAGTCACAGGGCTGGGAAGGGACCCCCAGAGCCCACGGGGTCCCACCCCCTGACAAAGCAGGGTCCCTAGGAGGGAGGCATCCAGACGCGACTGGAATCTCTCCGCAGAAGGAGACTCCACACCCCCCTGGGCAGCCTGTCCCAGGGCTCCCTCACCCTCACTGGGCAAAAGGTCTTCCTGTGCTCTAAATTGCAGCCATTGCCCCTGCTCCTGTCCCCACAGACCACTGAGAAGGGGCTGCCCATTTCCCCCTGCGGCCCATACTTAACATATTGACCAACATCAATAAGGTCCCACCTTAGTCTTCTCCAGGCTGAACAGTCCCAGCTCACTCAGCCTTTCCTCACAGGGGAGATGCTCCAGGCCCTGTTCATCATCTTTGTAGCCCTTCTCTGGACTCCCTCCAGGAGATCCCTGTGTTTTTTAGACCAGGGAGCCCAGAACTGGACACAACACTCCAGGTGGGGCCTGACCAGGGCACAGCAGAGGGGGAGGATCCCCTCCTGTGACCTGCTGGCCAAAATGCTCTGCAGGAAGGAAGCACGACCCGAAACAAACATTTATTAAAAAGGACTGTACAAACAAATGAAACAGGGAGCAGCACACTGTTGCTCCTGCTGGGCAAAGAAGTGAAATATTTCAAACACGGCAGCCCGTGAAAGTGCCAGAAACTGCTCAAATACCTAAATGCTGAAAGGAAAACCTACGCCGGAGGAATTGGAAAACTGTAAAATAAAGCAAAGCACTTCTCTTTATTTAAAGGGCTACTAAAGTCTCTATTTCTTCAATTCTGCTATTTAGAGTAGTACCTCAATGGCTATTCTTTCAAAATTAGCTTCTGTAACTTGCAGCCACTAGCAGGTTCAGTCAGTCAGTACCCTGTTGAATCTAGCAAGTGTAAGGATGAAAATTCAGCTTACCTTTCCTCTAATGATTAACGGGGTCCTTGGCTCTAAAGTTTGAACAACTTACCTACCCCAGCCTGGGTATAGAAATTTCTACAGCACAGCCTTTAGACACAGTAGAGCGTTTGCATCCTTTTAGCGTGGGCTTAAGGTGGGGGGCAGGGACAGAGGCCTGTGACTTTTTTTGCCATTTGCTTGCAAAACAACAGGGCCGTATCCTTTGGGGCAATGGAGGAAATCAGGAAGAGACCCTAGAAACCAGCTATAAAAAAGAATCCAGTGATTTTTCTTAGCGCTTCAATACCCATTGCAAAGGGAATGATAAAGCCAGGGTTAAAACAGACTAGTAATATCAAACTCTTGTAAACTTTGAGAAGGGTCTCTTTATGGCTCTTCTGAGAAATTAACTGAATAAGAAGGAATTTAAGCCAAGTGAAGAAGTATCCTCAAAGAACCTTAGGTACAAAGGAAAAGGCAGTTGTTGCTCCACGGAGCAAAAATGCAGTAGACGTGCAAGACCTGCACTTCAGGCAGCTTCCTGCTCTGACTGAAAAACCCCACTAAATCAGTATTTCGTAACTTTCCCTCCGGTCCCTGGAGAAAGGTGCCTGGGAGAAAAAAAGCCTGCGGCTGTCACAGAAAAGCTCTTCAGTTCAACTTCCTTAATCTGTAAGAGAAAAGAGTACCGGCTCTCTAGAAAAGATACTGCTTCCTTCCCCCCAGCCCAAGGATCCCTTGATCAATAATACAGATTTTGTCTCTTTGAAATAGAATATTCCCAGTTGGGAGGGGACCCATAAGAAACATCCGGTCCAGCTCCCTGCTCCTCACACGAGTACCTAACGCTAAACCAGATGCTCCTTGAGCTCTGGCAGGTTTGGTGCTGTGACTACTTCCCTGAGGAGCCTGTTCCAGCGACTGAGCACCCTCTCAGTGAAGAGCCTTTTCCTAATGGCCAGTCTGAACTTCCCCTGATGCAGCTTCATTCTGTTTTCTTGTGCCCTGTTACTGGTCACCATAGAGGAGATGAGCACCTTCCTCTCCGCTGCCCACCCTGAGCAAGTTGTAGGCTGCTGTAACAGTCAAGGCACGGGAAGGATGGAAACCAGGCAAGGAAGAAGCAACTGACAGTGACATCTGAGGTGTGTTTGGGTTTAGAAAAAGGCGTGCTCAACCTACCTGCCAAAAAGTAGACGGGCAACAGGTAAGTCAGCAAGTGAGGAGCTATGGAAAAGTCTCAAGGGACGTTAAAAAAGACATTAAAGGAAAAGCAGGTCATTTTCTGTGCTTCTAAGGTACAGTGGTTAGCACTTAACAAGAAAAGGAAAGCTACCAGCCTCTCTTACTGCTGTAAGCGGGAACAGCAATGGAAAAAAACCACAATCTGACAGGAAAAAGGGGAGGATGAAACGCAGACTGTGCTTATGCAGCTGGGGAGGGGAACAGACATTTCAAGCGATAAATAAATGCAATATGCAGCTTGTACTTGTTTACAGTGGGGGAGCTTTTTTTTTCCAGTGCAGATACCATCAGAGCTAGAAACCACTGTTAGTTGTGTAGATGTCCTACCATGACGTAGAAAGTACAGCTTTAAAAATATATTCCCCATTCAGCACCTCTAATTGGCCAATCTTCATTTAGAAATTGTTCTCTCTTAATGGCAATCATTCCCTTCAGGGTGATGCTTCTTAATGTTTGATGGCTCCACTCGGTGCTGAAGGCCCCCTCTTGCCATGAAATTAACAAATACCATATATTTTCCAAAAATCTCTGTTCTTCCAAACACCTCCAATCAAAAGTCCCATCCAGCTGCCCAAGTCTCTCTGTGTCCAGGTAGTAAATGAGAAAAGGAGAACAGGAAAAGGAGTTTTCTGTGGGATTGTCAGTGTGATGTTACTGTGGCTACTGGCAAAGTGTACCCACAGTGGACTGCAATAGTGCAAATGCTTACTATGCCAACATTACAAAATATGCCACCCAACTCAGACAGGAATAAACAACTGTCCTGAGGTAAATTTACTTTGCACTCTTCATGGGATCCTGGGATGGTGGTGTGACGTTGGGATTACTGAAGCAATGAAGCCAAAGGAGGCTCTCTGGGAAAATGAGGGCCAAAGGAAGCAAAAAGGGGCCAAAGAGAGCCCTCTGGGAAAACAGAGGGCAAAGGGGGCCAGAGGGGTCTTTCGGGGAAAATGGGGGCCAGAGGGGTCTTTCTGGGAAAATGGGGGCCAGAGGGGGCCAAAGGGGGCCAAAGGGGGTTTGGAAAGGAGCTGAAATCACTTGGGGCTGGAATAAGACGGAGGGGTTGGAATAAAGATGGTTGGGGCTGCAATAAAGACTGTGGGGCTGGAAATAAAAAGCACAGAGCTGGAATAAAGGCGGCTGGTGTGGGGCGTAATTAATTCGGGTTCATTGGGGCGTAATTAATTCGGGTTCATTGGGGCGTAATTAATTCGGGTTCATTGGGGCGTAATTAATTCGGGTTCATTGGGGCGTAATTAATTGGGGGGTGGGTTAATCGGGGGGTGTGGTTAATACGGGTTCATTGGGACGTAATTAATTCGGGTTCATTGGGGCGTAATTAATTCGGGTTCATTGGGGCGTGATTAATTAGGGTTCATTGGGGCGTGGTTAATTAGTGCTCATTGGGGCGTGATTAATTCGGGTTCATTGGGACGTAATTAATTCGGGTTCATTGGGACGCAATTAATTCGGGTTCATTGGGGCGCGATTTATTCGGGTTCATTGGGGCACGATTTATTCGGGTTCATTGGGGCGTAATTAATTCGGGTTCATTGGGGCATGGTTAATTCGGGTTCATTGGGGCGTGATTAATTCGGGTTCATTGGGGCATGATTAATTCGGGTTCATTGGGGCGTAATTAATTCGGGTTCATTGGGGCGTAATTAATTGGGGGGTGGGTTAATTGGGGGGTGTGGTTAATTCGGGTTCATTGGGACGTAATTAATTCGGGTTCATTGGGGTGTAATTAATTCGGGTTCATTGGGGCGTAATTAATTCGGGTTCATTGGGGCGTAATTAATTCGGGTTCATTGGGGCGCGATTTATTCGGGTTCATTGGGGCGTAATTAATTCGGGTTCATTGGGGCGTAATTAATTCGGGTTCATTGGGGCGTGATTTATTCGGGTTCATTGGGGCGTAATTAATTCGGGTTCATTGGGGCGTAATTAATTCGGGTTCATTGGGGCGTAATTATTTGGGGTTCATTGGGGCGTGATTAATTCGGGTTCATTTGGGCGTGATTAATTCGGGTTCATTGGGGCGTGATTAATTCGGGTTCATTGGGGCGTAATTAATTGGGGTTCATGGGGTGTAATTAATTCGGGTTCATTGGGGCGTAATTAATTCGGGTTCATTGGGACGTAATTAATTCGGGTTAATTGGGGCGTGATTAATTCGGGTTCATTGGGGCGTGATTAATTCGGGTTCATTGGGGCGTAATTAATTCGGGTTCATTGGGGCGTGGTTAATTCCGGTTCATTGGGGCGTGGTTAATTCCGGTTCATTTGGGCGTAATTAATTAGGGTTCATTGGGGCGTAATTAATTCGGGTTCATTGGGGCGTGATTTATTCGGGTTCATTGGGGCGTGATTTATTCGGGTTCATTGGGGCGTGATTAATTCGGGTTCATTGGGGCGTGATTAATTCGGGTTCATTGGTGCGTAATTAATTCGGGTTCATTGGGGCGTAATTAATTCGTGTTCATTGGGGCGTGATTAATTCGTGTTCATTGGGGCGTGATTAATTCGGGTTCATTGGGGCGTGATTAATTTGGGTTCATTGGGGCGTGATTTATTCGGTTTCATTGGGGCGTGATTAATTCGGGTTCATTGGGGCGTGATTAATTCGGGTTCATTGGGGCGTAATTAATTCGGGTTCATTGGGGCGTGATTAATTCGGGTTCATTGGGGCGTGATTAATTCGGGTTCATTGGGGCGTGATTAATTCGGGTTCATTGGGGCGTGATTAATTCGGGTTCATTGGGGCGTAATTAATTGGGGGGTGGGTTAATTGGGGGGTGTGGTTAATTAGGGTTCATTGGGGCGTGATTAATTCCGGTTCATTGGGACGTAATTAATTCGGGTTCATTGGGGTGTAATTAATTGGGGGTGGGTTAATTGCGGGGTGTGGTTAATTCGGGTTCATTGGGGCGTGATTAATTCGGGTTCATTGGGGCGTGATTAATTCGGGTTCATTGGGGCGTGATTAATTCGGGTTCATTGGCGCGTAATTAATTCGGGTTCATTGGAGCGTAATTAATTCGGGTTCATTGGCGCGTAATTAATTCGGGTTCATTGGAGCGTGATTAATTCGGGTTCATTGGGGCGTGATTAATTGGGGTTCATTGGGGCGTGATTAATTGGGGTTCATTGGGGCGTGATTAATTCGGGTTCATTGGGGCGTAATTAATTCGGGTTCATTGGAGCGTGATTAATTCGGGTTCAATGGGGCGTGATTAATTGGGGTTCATTGGGGCGTAATTAATTCGGGTTCAATGGGGCGTGATTAATTGGGGTTCATTGGGGCGTGATTAATTGGGGTTCATTGGGGCGTGATTAATTCGGGTTCATTGGGGCGTGATTAATTCGGGTTCATTGGGGCGTAATTAATTCGGGTTCATTGGGGCGTGATTAATTCGGGTTTCCCTGGGGACACTTTTCAGCGCTACACACCGCCCACCCCCGGAACCAAAAGCACCCGGAACCAAAGTCGCCCGGTCGTTGTTTCCCTGGGGACACCTTTTAGCGCTGCACCACGCCCCCACCCCCCACCCCCCCCGGAACCAAAAACACCCGGAACCAAAGTATCCAGGTCGTTGTTTCCGTGGGGACACTTTTCCAGAGCTGCACAGCCCCCCAGCCCCCCGGAACCAAAAGCACACGGAACCAAAGTAGCCCGGTCGTTGTTTCCCTGGGGACACTTTTCATCGATGCACCACCCCCCCCACCCCCCCCCCCGGAACCAAAAGCGCCCGGAACCAAAGTCCCCCGGTCGTTGTTTCCCTAGGGACACTTTTCAGAGCTGCACAGCCCCACACCCCCCCCCGGAACCAAAAGCACCCGGAACCAAAGTCCCCCGGTCGTTGTTTCCCTAGGGACACTTTTCAGAGCTGCACAGCCCCACACCCCCCCCGGAACCAAAAGCACCCGGAACCAAAGTCGCCCGGTCGCTGCTTCCCTGGGGACACTTTTCAGCGCTGCACCACCCCCACCACCGCCCCCCCCCGCCCCCCGGAACCAAAAGCACCCGGAACCAAAGTAACCAGGTCGTTGTTTCCGTGGGGACACTTTTCAGAACTGCACGGCCCCCATCCCCCCGGAAAGAAAAGGACCCGGAACCAGCCAGGGCTGACTCACCTCATCTGTACCGGTGGCAGCTCTGGGTGGCCGCACCTCCGATGCGCCGCCGTGACCCCCGGCGCGCAATGCCCGCGAACCGCGGAGACACCCCCCGCCCGGCCCAGACGCCCCGCCGCTAGCCGCGGAGAAAAGCCCCGGCACGGAGCGGCGCCGGGACAACGCCGGCCGCGGGCGGGAGGAGAACGCGCGGCGTCTCGCCGCCCGCGGGCCCCGCACCGACCCCGCGGAGCCCCGGCCCGCCGCGACCCCCGCGCGCCGCCGACCGCCCGGCCCCGGCCGACCCCGCGCGGGGCGGCGGAGGCGGCGCCTCACCCGGAGGGAGCGCGGAGCCGGCGGCACCGCCCGGCGCCCAGCGCGGCGTCACGCGGCCGGGACCGGCGCCGGGAGCCCGGGCGAACCGCGCGCGCTCCGCGGCAGGAGCCGCGCGTAGGCTGGGCGCGCTTCCCGGCATCCCGCGGGGCTCCACACCGCCCCAGAGCGCATGCGCAGGGTCCCCCGGGCAGCTTCAGCGCGCTGTACCGCGCATGCGCCTCGGTCCTGCAGCGCTACCGCGGCGTGGTCGCTAGGCAACGGCGGCGCGCCGCTTTCAAGCGCCCTGCCGCGGGCGCTGCGCCGCCCGGCCGCAGTACCGGTCTGTGTCCGCAAGGCGGCAGCACCCACCGGGTTTCGTGCGCCTCGCCGCCCGCCAGCTTCCGCAGCGTGTCCTCAAAGAGGCAGAAGCGCTCTGCCGCTCCAACTGCGTCTCCCACCCGCAGTACCGCGGTCTGTCCACCAGGCGGCAGCACGCAGCGCGGTTCGTGCGCTGCGCCGCCCGGCCGCTTTGCTCTCTCTTCCTTTCTGTTCTCCAGCCTTCATTAGCACAGACACTTCTTTCCCCGTATTTATCTTCATAAAGTTCCTACAAAGCTATGACAGGATTGTGGCTCAGTGCATCCTGGGGAACTGCAGCGCTGACTTTCACCTGTGGGGCCAGGGCTGCTCAGCACCAGCGGGCAACAGCTGTGAAAATCACAGAGTCACAGGGCTGGGAAGGGACCCCCAGAGCCCACGGGGTCCCACCCCCTGACAAAGCAGGGTCCCTAGGAGGGAGGCATCCAGACGCGACTGGAATCTCTCCGCAGAAGGAGACTCCACACCCCCCTGGGCAGCCTGTCCCAGGGCTCCCTCACCCTCACTGGGCAAAAGGTCTTCCTGTGCTCTAAATTGCAGCCATTGCCCCTGCTCCTGTCCCCACAGACCACTGAGAAGGGGCTGCCCATTTCCCCCTGCGGCCCATACTTAACATATTGACCAACATCAATAAGGTCCCACCTTAGTCTTCTCCAGGCTGAACAGTCCCAGCTCACTCAGCCTTTCCTCACAGGGGAGATGCTCCAGGCCCTGTTCATCATCTTTGTAGCCCTTCTCTGGACTCCCTCCAGGAGATCCCTGTGTTTTTTAGACCAGGGAGCCCAGAACTGGACACAACACTCCAGGTGGGGCCTGACCAGGGCACAGCAGAGGGGGAGGATCCCCTCCTGTGACCTGCTGGCCAAAATGCTCTGCAGGAAGGAAGCACGACCCGAAACAAACATTTATTAAAAAGGACTGTACAAACAAATGAAACAGGGAGCAGCACACTGTTGCTCCTGCTGGGCAAAGAAGTGAAATATTTCAAACACGGCAGCCCGTGAAAGTGCCAGAAACTGCTCAAATACCTAAATGCTGAAAGGAAAACCTACGCCGGAGGAATTGGAAAACTGTAAAATAAAGCAAAGCACTTCTCTTTATTTAAAGGGCTACTAAAGTCTCTATTTCTTCAATTCTGCTATTTAGAGTAGTACCTCAATGGCTATTCTTTCAAAATTAGCTTCTGTAACTTGCAGCCACTAGCAGGTTCAGTCAGTCAGTACCCTGTTGAATCTAGCAAGTGTAAGGATGAAAATTCAGCTTACCTTTCCTCTAATGATTAACGGGGTCCTTGGCTCTAAAGTTTGAACAACTTACCTACCCCAGCCTGGGTATAGAAATTTCTACAGCACAGCCTTTAGACACAGTAGAGCGTTTGCATCCTTTTAGCGTGGGCTTAAGGTGGGGGGCAGGGACAGAGGCCTGTGACTTTTTTTGCCATTTGCTTGCAAAACAACAGGGCCGTATCCTTTGGGGCAATGGAGGAAATCAGGAAGAGACCCTAGAAACCAGCTATAAAAAAGAATCCAGTGATTTTTCTTAGCGCTTCAATACCCATTGCAAAGGGAATGATAAAGCCAGGGTTAAAACAGACTAGTAATATCAAACTCTTGTAAACTTTGAGAAGGGTCTCTTTATGGCTCTTCTGAGAAATTAACTGAATAAGAAGGAATTTAAGCCAAGTGAAGAAGTATCCTCAAAGAACCTTAGGTACAAAGGAAAAGGCAGTTGTTGCTCCACGGAGCAAAAATGCAGTAGACGTGCAAGACCTGCACTTCAGGCAGCTTCCTGCTCTGACTGAAAAACCCCACTAAATCAGTATTTCGTAACTTTCCCTCCGGTCCCTGGAGAAAGGTGCCTGGGAGAAAAAAAGCCTGCGGCTGTCACAGAAAAGCTCTTCAGTTCAACTTCCTTAATCTGTAAGAGAAAAGAGTACCGGCTCTCTAGAAAAGATACTGCTTCCTTCCCCCCAGCCCAAGGATCCCTTGATCAATAATACAGATTTTGTCTCTTTGAAATAGAATATTCCCAGTTGGGAGGGGACCCATAAGAAACATCCGGTCCAGCTCCCTGCTCCTCACACGAGTACCTAACGCTAAACCAGATGCTCCTTGAGCTCTGGCAGGTTTGGTGCTGTGACTACTTCCCTGAGGAGCCTGTTCCAGCGACTGAGCACCCTCTCAGTGAAGAGCCTTTTCCTAATGGCCAGTCTGAACTTCCCCTGATGCAGCTTCATTCTGTTTTCTTGTGCCCTGTTACTGGTCACCATAGAGGAGATGAGCACCTTCCTCTCCGCTGCCCACCCTGAGCAAGTTGTAGGCTGCTGTAACAGTCAAGGCACGGGAAGGATGGAAACCAGGCAAGGAAGAAGCAACTGACAGTGACATCTGAGGTGTGTTTGGGTTTAGAAAAAGGCGTGCTCAACCTACCTGCCAAAAAGTAGACGGGCAACAGGTAAGTCAGCAAGTGAGGAGCTATGGAAAAGTCTCAAGGGACGTTAAAAAAGACATTAAAGGAAAAGCAGGTCATTTTCTGTGCTTCTAAGGTACAGTGGTTAGCACTTAACAAGAAAAGGAAAGCTACCAGCCTCTCTTACTGCTGTAAGCGGGAACAGCAATGGAAAAAAACCACAATCTGACAGGAAAAAGGGGAGGATGAAACGCAGACTGTGCTTATGCAGCTGGGGAGGGGAACAGACATTTCAAGCGATAAATAAATGCAATATGCAGCTTGTACTTGTTTACAGTGGGGGAGCTTTTTTTTTCCAGTGCAGATACCATCAGAGCTAGAAACCACTGTTAGTTGTGTAGATGTCCTACCATGACGTAGAAAGTACAGCTTTAAAAATATATTCCCCATTCAGCACCTCTAATTGGCCAATCTTCATTTAGAAATTGTTCTCTCTTAATGGCAATCATTCCCTTCAGGGTGATGCTTCTTAATGTTTGATGGCTCCACTCGGTGCTGAAGGCCCCCTCTTGCCATGAAATTAACAAATACCATATATTTTCCAAAAATCTCTGTTCTTCCAAACACCTCCAATCAAAAGTCCCATCCAGCTGCCCAAGTCTCTCTGTGTCCAGGTAGTAAATGAGAAAAGGAGAACAGGAAAAGGAGTTTTCTGTGGGATTGTCAGTGTGATGTTACTGTGGCTACTGGCAAAGTGTACCCACAGTGGACTGCAATAGTGCAAATGCTTACTATGCCAACATTACAAAATATGCCACCCAACTCAGACAGGAATAAACAACTGTCCTGAGGTAAATTTACTTTGCACTCTTCATGGGATCCTGGGATGGTGGTGTGACGTTGGGATTACTGAAGCAATGAAGCCAAAGGAGGCTCTCTGGGAAAATGAGGGCCAAAGGAAGCAAAAAGGGGCCAAAGAGAGCCCTCTGGGAAAACAGAGGGCAAAGGGGGCCAGAGGGGTCTTTCGGGGAAAATGGGGGCCAGAGGGGTCTTTCTGGGAAAATGGGGGCCAGAGGGGGCCAAAGGGGGCCAAAGGGGGTTTGGAAAGGAGCTGAAATCACTTGGGGCTGGAATAAGACGGAGGGGTTGGAATAAAGATGGTTGGGGCTGCAATAAAGACTGTGGGGCTGGAAATAAAAAGCACAGAGCTGGAATAAAGGCGGCTGGTGTGGGGCGTAATTAATTCGGGTTCATTGGGGCGTAATTAATTCGGGTTCATTGGGGCGTAATTAATTCGGGTTCATTGGGGCGTAATTAATTCGGGTTCATTGGGGCGTAATTAATTGGGGGGTGGGTTAATCGGGGGGTGTGGTTAATACGGGTTCATTGGGACGTAATTAATTCGGGTTCATTGGGGCGTAATTAATTCGGGTTCATTGGGGCGTGATTAATTAGGGTTCATTGGGGCGTGGTTAATTAGTGCTCATTGGGGCGTGATTAATTCGGGTTCATTGGGACGTAATTAATTCGGGTTCATTGGGACGCAATTAATTCGGGTTCATTGGGGCGCGATTTATTCGGGTTCATTGGGGCACGATTTATTCGGGTTCATTGGGGCGTAATTAATTCGGGTTCATTGGGGCATGGTTAATTCGGGTTCATTGGGGCGTGATTAATTCGGGTTCATTGGGGCGTGATTAATTCGGGTTCATTGGGGCGTGATTAATTCGGGTTCATTGGGGCGTGATTAATTCGGGTTCATTGGGGCGTGATTAATTCGGGTTCATTGGGGCGTGATTAATTCGGGTTCATTGGGGCGTAATTAATTCGGGTTCATTGGGGCGTGATTAATTCGTGTTCATTGGGGCGTAATTAATTCGGGTTCATTGGGGCGTAATTAATTTGGGTTCATTGGGGCGTGATTAATTCGGGTTCATTGGGGCGTGATTAATTTGGGTTCATTGGGGCGTGATTAATTCGGGTTCACTGGGGCATGATTAATTCGGGTTCATTGGGGCGTAATTAATTCGGGTTCATTGGGGCGTAATTAATTGGGGGGTGGGTTAATTGGGGGGTGTGGTTAATTCGGGTTCATTGGGACGTAATTAATTCGGGTTCATTGGGGTGTAATTAATTCGGATTCATTGGGGCGTAATTAATTCGGGTTCATTGGGGCGTAATTAATTCGGGTTCATTGGGGCGCGATTTATTCGGGTTCATTGGGGCGTAATTAATTCGGGTTCATTGGGGCGTAATTAATTCGGGTTCATTGGGGCGTGATTTATTCGGGTTCATTGGGGCGTAATTAATTCGGGTTCATTGGGGCGTAATTAATTC
The DNA here is from genome assembly GCA_020800305.1 of Porphyrio hochstetteri. Lineage (NCBI taxonomy): Eukaryota > Metazoa > Chordata > Aves > Gruiformes > Rallidae > Porphyrio > Porphyrio hochstetteri. The sequence continues at coordinate 96,322 of CM036918.1, forward strand.
GGGTTCATTGGGGCGTAATTATTTGGGGTTCATTGGGGCGTGATTAATTCGGGTTCATTGGGGCGTGATTAATTCGGGTTCATTGGGGCGTGATTAATTCGGGTTCATTGGGGCGTAATTAATTCGGGTTCATTGGGGCGTAATTAATTGGGGGGTGGGTTAATTGGGGGGTGTGGTTAATTAGGGTTCATTGGGGCGTGATTAATTCCGGTTCATTGGGACGTAATTAATTCGGGTTCATTGGGGTGTAATTAATTGGGGGTGGGTTAATTGCGGGGTGTGGTTAATTCGGGTTCATTGGGGCGTGATTAATTCGGGTTCATTGGGGCGTGATTAATTCGGGTTCATTGGGGCGTGATTAATTCGGGTTCATTGGCGCGTAATTAATTCGGGTTCATTGGAGCGTAATTAATTCGGGTTCATTGGCGCGTAATTAATTCGGGTTCATTGGAGCGTGATTAATTCGGGTTCATTGGGGCGTGATTAATTGGGGTTCATTGGGGCGTGATTAATTGGGGTTCATTGGGGCGTGATTAATTCGGGTTCATTGGGGCGTGATTAATTGGGGTTCATTGGGGCGTGATTAATTCGGGTTCATTGGGGCGTGATTAATTCGTGTTCATTGGGGCGTGATTAATTCGGGTTCATTGGAGCGTAATTAATTCGGGTTCAATGGGGCGTGATTAATTGGGGTTCATTGGGGCGTGATTAATTGGGGTTCATTGGGGCGTGATTAATTCGGGTTCATTGGGGCGTGATTAATTGGGGTTCATTGGGGCGTGATTAATTCGGGTTCATTGGGGCGTGATTAATTCGGGTTCATTGGGGCGTAATTAATTCGGGTTCATTGGGGCGTGATTAATTCGGGTTTCCCTGGGGACACTTTTCAGCGCTACACACCGCCCACCCCCGGAACCAAAAGCACCCGGAACCAAAGTCGCCCGGTCGTTGTTTCCCTGGGGACACCTTTTAGCGCTGCACCACGCCCCCACCCCCACCCCCGGAACCAAAAACACCCGGAACCAAAGTATCCAGGTCGTTGTTTCCGTGGGGACACTTTTCCAGAGCTGCACAGCCCCCCAGCCCCCCGGAACCAAAAGCACACGGAACCAAAGTAGCCCGGTCGTTGTTTCCCTGGGGACACTTTTCATCGATGCACCACCCCCCCCACCCCCCCCCGGAACCAAAAGCGCCCGGAACCAAAGTCCCCCGGTCGTTGTTTCCCTAGGGACACTTTTCAGAGCTGCACAGCCCCACACCCCCCCCGGAACCAAAAGCACCCGGAACCAAAGTCCCCCGGTCGTTGTTTCCCTAGGGACACTTTTCAGAGCTGCACAGCCCCACACCCCCCCCGGAACCAAAAGCACCCGGAACCAAAGTCGCCCGGTCGCTGCTTCCCTGGGGACACTTTTCAGCGCTGCACCACCCCCACCACCGCCCCCCCCCCGCCCCCCGGAACCAAAAGCACCCGGAACCAAAGTAACCAGGTCGTTGTTTCCGTGGGGACACTTTTCAGAACTGCACGGCCCCCATCCCCCCGGAAGCAAAAGCACCCGGAACCAGCCAGGGCTGACTCACCTCATCTGTACCGGTGGCAGCTCTGGGTGGCCGCACCTCCGATGCGCCGCCGTGACCCCCGGCGCGCAATGCCCGCGAACCGCGGAGACACCCCCCGCCCGGCCCAGACGCCCCGCCGCTAGCCGCGGAGAAAAGCCCCGGCACGGAGCGGCGCCGGGACAACGCCGGCCGCGGGCGGGAGGAGAACGCGCGGCGTCTCGCCGCCCGCGGGCCCCGCACCGACCCCGCGGAGCCCCGGCCCGCCGCGACCCCCGCGCGCCGCCGACCGCCCGGCCCCGGCCGACCCCGCGCGGGGCGGCGGAGGCGGCGCCTCAACGGGAGGGAGCGCGGAGCCGGCGGCACCGCCCGGCGCCCAGCGCGGCGTCACGCGGCCGGGACCGGCGCCGGGAGCCCGGGCGAACCGCGCGCGCTCCGCGGCAGGAGCCGCGCGTAGGCTGGGCGCGCTTCCCGGCATCCCGCGGGGCTCCACACCGCCCCAGAGCGCATGCGCAGGGTCCCCCGGGCAGCTTCAGCGCGCTGTACCGCGCATGCGCCTCGGTCCTGCAGCGCTACCGCGGCGTGGTCGCTAGGCAACGGCGGCGCGCCGCTTTCAAGCGCCCTGCCGCGGGCGCTGCGCCGCCCGGCCGCAGTACCGGTCTGTGTCCGCAAGGCGGCAGCACCCACCGGGTTTCGTGCGCCTCGCCGCCCGCCAGCTTCCGCAGCGTGTCCTCAAAGAGGCAGAAGCGCTCTGCCGCTCCAACTGCGTCTCCCACCCGCAGTACCGCGGTCTGTCCACCAGGCGGCAGCACGCAGCGCGGTTCGTGCGCTGCGCCGCCCGGCCGCTTTGCTCTCTCTTCCTTTCTGTTCTCCAGCCTTCATTAGCACAGACACTTCTTTCCCCGTATTTATCTTCATAAAGTTCCTACAAAGCTATGACAGGATTGTGGCTCAGTGCATCCTGGGGAACTGCAGCGCTGACTTTCACCTGTGGGGCCAGGGCTGCTCAGCACCAGCGGGCAACAGCTGTGAAAATCACAGAGTCACAGGGCTGGGAAGGGACCCCCAGAGCCCACGGGGTCCCACCCCCTGACAAAGCAGGGTCCCTAGGAGGGAGGCATCCAGACGCGACTGGAATCTCTCCGCAGAAGGAGACTCCACACCCCCCTGGGCAGCCTGTCCCAGGGCTCCCTCACCCTCACTGGGCAAAAGGTCTTCCTGTGCTCTAAATTGCAGCCATTGCCCCTGCTCCTGTCCCCACAGACCACTGAGAAGGGGCTGCCCATTTCCCCCTGCGGCCCATACTTAACATATTGACCAACATCAATAAGGTCCCACCTTAGTCTTCTCCAGGCTGAACAGTCCCAGCTCACTCAGCCTTTCCTCACAGGGGAGATGCTCCAGGCCCTGTTCATCATCTTTGTAGCCCTTCTCTGGACTCCCTCCAGGAGATCCCTGTGTTTTTTAGACCAGGGAGCCCAGAACTGGACACAACACTCCAGGTGGGGCCTGACCAGGGCACAGCAGAGGGGGAGGATCCCCTCCTGTGACCTGCTGGCCAAAATGCTCTGCAGGAAGGAAGCACGACCCGAAACAAACATTTATTAAAAAGGACTGTACAAACAAATGAAACAGGGAGCAGCACACTGTTGCTCCTGCTGGGCAAAGAAGTGAAATATTTCAAACACGGCAGCCCGTGAAAGTGCCAGAAACTGCTCAAATACCTAAATGCTGAAAGGAAAACCTACGCCGGAGGAATTGGAAAACTGTAAAATAAAGCAAAGCACTTCTCTTTATTTAAAGGGCTACTAAAGTCTCTATTTCTTCAATTCTGCTATTTAGAGTAGTACCTCAATGGCTATTCTTTCAAAATTAGCTTCTGTAACTTGCAGCCACTAGCAGGTTCAGTCAGTCAGTACCCTGTTGAATCTAGCAAGTGTAAGGATGAAAATTCAGCTTACCTTTCCTCTAATGATTAACGGGGTCCTTGGCTCTAAAGTTTGAACAACTTACCTACCCCAGCCTGGGTATAGAAATTTCTACAGCACAGCCTTTAGACACAGTAGAGCGTTTGCATCCTTTTAGCGTGGGCTTAAGGTGGGGGGCAGGGACAGAGGCCTGTGACTTTTTTTGCCATTTGCTTGCAAAACAACAGGGCCGTATCCTTTGGGGCAATGGAGGAAATCAGGAAGAGACCCTAGAAACCAGCTATAAAAAAGAATCCAGTGATTTTTCTTAGCGCTTCAATACCCATTGCAAAGGGAATGATAAAGCCAGGGTTAAAACAGACTAGTAATATCAAACTCTTGTAAACTTTGAGAAGGGTCTCTTTATGGCTCTTCTGAGAAATTAACTGAATAAGAAGGAATTTAAGCCAAGTGAAGAAGTATCCTCAAAGAACCTTAGGTACAAAGGAAAAGGCAGTTGTTGCTCCACGGAGCAAAAATGCAGTAGACGTGCAAGACCTGCACTTCAGGCAGCTTCCTGCTCTGACTGAAAAACCCCACTAAATCAGTATTTCGTAACTTTCCCTCCGGTCCCTGGAGAAAGGTGCCTGGGAGAAAAAAAGCCTGCGGCTGTCACAGAAAAGCTCTTCAGTTCAACTTCCTTAATCTGTAAGAGAAAAGAGTACCGGCTCTCTAGAAAAGATACTGCTTCCTTCCCCCCAGCCCAAGGATCCCTTGATCAATAATACAGATTTTGTCTCTTTGAAATAGAATATTCCCAGTTGGGAGGGGACCCATAAGAAACATCCGGTCCAGCTCCCTGCTCCTCACACGAGTACCTAACGCTAAACCAGATGCTCCTTGAGCTCTGGCAGGTTTGGTGCTGTGACTACTTCCCTGAGGAGCCTGTTCCAGCGACTGAGCACCCTCTCAGTGAAGAGCCTTTTCCTAATGGCCAGTCTGAACTTCCCCTGATGCAGCTTCATTCTGTTTTCTTGTGCCCTGTTACTGGTCACCATAGAGGAGATGAGCACCTTCCTCTCCGCTGCCCACCCTGAGCAAGTTGTAGGCTGCTGTAACAGTCAAGGCACGGGAAGGATGGAAACCAGGCAAGGAAGAAGCAACTGACAGTGACATCTGAGGTGTGTTTGGGTTTAGAAAAAGGCGTGCTCAACCTACCTGCCAAAAAGTAGACGGGCAACAGGTAAGTCAGCAAGTGAGGAGCTATGGAAAAGTCTCAAGGGACGTTAAAAAAGACATTAAAGGAAAAGCAGGTCATTTTCTGTGCTTCTAAGGTACAGTGGTTAGCACTTAACAAGAAAAGGAAAGCTACCAGCCTCTCTTACTGCTGTAAGCGGGAACAGCAATGGAAAAAAACCACAATCTGACAGGAAAAAGGGGAGGATGAAACGCAGACTGTGCTTATGCAGCTGGGGAGGGGAACAGACATTTCAAGCGATAAATAAATGCAATATGCAGCTTGTACTTGTTTACAGTGGGGGAGCTTTTTTTTTCCAGTGCAGATACCATCAGAGCTAGAAACCACTGTTAGTTGTGTAGATGTCCTACCATGACGTAGAAAGTACAGCTTTAAAAATATATTCCCCATTCAGCACCTCTAATTGGCCAATCTTCATTTAGAAATTGTTCTCTCTTAATGGCAATCATTCCCTTCAGGGTGATGCTTCTTAATGTTTGATGGCTCCACTCGGTGCTGAAGGCCCCCTCTTGCCATGAAATTAACAAATACCATATATTTTCCAAAAATCTCTGTTCTTCCAAACACCTCCAATCAAAAGTCCCATCCAGCTGCCCAAGTCTCTCTGTGTCCAGGTAGTAAATGAGAAAAGGAGAACAGGAAAAGGAGTTTTCTGTGGGATTGTCAGTGTGATGTTACTGTGGCTACTGGCAAAGTGTACCCACAGTGGACTGCAATAGTGCAAATGCTTACTATGCCAACATTACAAAATATGCCACCCAACTCAGACAGGAATAAACAACTGTCCTGAGGTAAATTTACTTTGCACTCTTCATGGGATCCTGGGATGGTGGTGTGACGTTGGGATTACTGAAGCAATGAAGCCAAAGGAGGCTCTCTGGGAAAATGAGGGCCAAAGGAAGCAAAAAGGGGCCAAAGAGAGCCCTCTGGGAAAACAGAGGGCAAAGGGGGCCAGAGGGGTCTTTCGGGGAAAATGGGGGCCAGAGGGGTCTTTCTGGGAAAATGGGGGCCAGAGGGGGCCAAAGGGGGCCAAAGGGGGTTTGGAAAGGAGCTGAAATCACTTGGGGCTGGAATAAGACGGAGGGGTTGGAATAAAGATGGTTGGGGCTGCAATAAAGACTGTGGGGCTGGAAATAAAAAGCACAGAGCTGGAATAAAGGCGGCTGGTGTGGGGCGTAATTAATTCGGGTTCATTGGGGCGTAATTAATTCGGGTTCATTGGGGCGTAATTAATTCGGGTTCATTGGGGCGTAATTAATTCGGGTTCATTGGGGCGTAATTAATTGGGGGGTGGGTTAATCGGGGGGTGTGGTTAATACGGGTTCATTGGGACGTAATTAATTCGGGTTCATTGGGGCGTAATTAATTCGGGTTCATTGGGGCGTGATTAATTAGGGTTCATTGGGGCGTGGTTAATTAGTGCTCATTGGGGCGTGATTAATTCGGGTTCATTGGGACGTAATTAATTCGGGTTCATTGGGACGCAATTAATTCGGGTTCATTGGGGCGCGATTTATTCGGGTTCATTGGGGCACGATTTATTCGGGTTCATTGGGGCGTAATTAATTCGGGTTCATTGGGGCATGGTTAATTCGGGTTCATTGGGGCGTGATTAATTCGGGTTCATTGGGGCGTGATTAATTCGGGTTCATTGGGGCGTGATTAATTCGGGTTCATTGGGGCGTGATTAATTCGGGTTCATTGGGGCGTGATTAATTCGGGTTCATTGGGGCGTAATTAATTCGGGTTCATTGGGGCGTGATTAATTCGTGTTCATTGGGGCGTAATTAATTCGGGTTCATTGGGGCGTAATTAATTTGGGTTCATTGGGGCGTGATTAATTCGGGTTCATTGGGGCGTGATTAATTTGGGTTCATTGGGGCGTGATTAATTCGGGTTCACTGGGGCATGATTAATTCGGGTTCATTGGGGCGTAATTAATTCGGGTTCATTGGGGCGTAATTAATTGGGGGGTGGGTTAATTGGGGGGTGTGGTTAATTCGGGTTCATTGGGACGTAATTAATTCGGGTTCATTGGGGTGTAATTAATTCGGGTTCATTGGGGCGTAATTAATTCGGGTTCATTGGGGCGTAATTAATTCGGGTTCATTGGGGCGCGATTTATTCGGGTTCATTGGGGCGTAATTAATTCGGGTTCATTGGGGCGTAATTAATTCGGGTTCATTGGGGCGTGATTTATTCGGGTTCATTGGGGCGTAATTAATTCGGGTTCATTGGGGCGTAATTAATTCGGGTTCATTGGGGCGTAATTATTTGGGGTTCATTGGGGCGTGATTAATTCGGGTTCATTTGGGCGTGATTAATTCGGGTTCATTGGGGCGTGATTAATTCGGGTTCATTGGGGCGTAATTAATTCGGGTTCATTGGGGCGTAATTAATTGGGGGGTGGGTTAATTGGGGGGTGTGGTTAATTAGGGTTCATTGGGGCGTGATTAATTCCGGTTCATTGGGACGTAATTAATTCGGGTTCATTCGGGTGTAATTAATTGGGGGTGGGTTAATTGCGGGGTGTGGTTAATTCGGGTTCATTGGGGCGTGATTAATTCGGGTTCATTGGGGCGTGATTAATTCGGGTTCATTGGGGCGTGATTAATTCGGGTTCATTGGCGCGTAATTAATTCGGGTTCATTGGAGCGTAATTAATTCGGGTTCATTGGCGCGTAATTAATTCGGGTTCATTGGAGCGTGATTAATTCGGGTTCATTGGGGCGTGATTAATTGGGGTTCATTGGGGCGTGATTAATTGGGGTTCATTGGGGCGTGATTAATTCGGGTTCATTGGGGCGTGATTAATTGGGGTTCATTGGGGCGTGATTAATTCGGGTTCATTGGGGCGTGATTAATTCGGGTTCATTGGGGCGTAATTAATTCGGGTTCATTGGAGCGTAATTAATTCGGGTTCAATGGGGCGTGATTAATTGGGGTTCATTGGGGCGTGATTAATTGGGGTTCATTGGGGCGTGATTAATTCGGGTTCATTGGGGCGTGATTAATTGGGGTTCATTGGGGCGTGATTAATTCGGGTTCATTGGGGCGTGATTAATTCGGGTTCATTGGGGCGTAATTAATTCGGGTTCATTGGGGCGTGATTAATTCGGGTTTCCCTGGGGACACTTTTCAGCGCTACACACCGCCCACCCCCGGAACCAAAAGCACCCGGAACCAAAGTCGCCCGGTCGTTGTTTCCCTGGGGACACCTTTTAGCGCTGCACCACGCCCCCACCCCCCCCCCCGGAACCAAAAACACCCGGAACCAAAGTATCCAGGTCGTTGTTTCCGTGGGGACACTTTTCCAGAGCTGCACAGCCCCCCAGCCCCCCGGAACCAAAAGCACACGGAACCAAAGTAGCCCGGTCGTTGTTTCCCTGGGGACACTTTTCATCGATGCACCACCCCCCCCACCCCCCCCCCCGGAACCAAAAGCGCCCGGAACCAAAGTCCCCCGGTCGTTGTTTCCCTAGGGACACTTTTCAGAGCTGCACAGCCCCACACCCCCCCCGGAACCAAAAGCACCCGGAACCAAAGTCCCCCGGTCGTTGTTTCCCTAGGGACACTTTTCAGAGCTGCACAGCCCCACACCCCCCCCCGGAACCAAAAGCACCCGGAACCAAAGTCGCCCGGTCGCTGCTTCCCTGGGGACACTTTTCAGCGCTGCACCACCCCCACCACCGCCCCCCCCCCGCCCCCCGGAACCAAAAGCACCCGGAACCAAAGTAACCAGGTCGTTGTTTCCGTGGGGACACTTTTCAGAACTGCACGGCCCCCATCCCCCCGGAAAGAAAAGGACCCGGAACCAGCCAGGGCTGACTCACCTCATCTGTACCGGTGGCAGCTCTGGGTGGCCGCACCTCCGATGCGCCGCCGTGACCCCCGGCGCGCAATGCCCGCGAACCGCGGAGACACCCCCCGCCCGGCCCAGACGCCCCGCCGCTAGCCGCGGAGAAAAGCCCCGGCACGGAGCGGCGCCGGGACAACGCCGGCCGCGGGCGGGAGGAGAACGCGCGGCGTCTCGCCGCCCGCGGGCCCCGCACCGACCCCGCGGAGCCCCGGCCCGCCGCGACCCCCGCGCGCCGCCGACCGCCCGGCCCCGGCCGACCCCGCGCGGGGCGGCGGAGGCGGCGCCTCACCCGGAGGGAGCGCGGAGCCGGCGGCACCGCCCGGCGCCCAGCGCGGCGTCACGCGGCCGGGACCGGCGCCGGGAGCCCGGGCGAACCGCGCGCGCTCCGCGGCAGGAGCCGCGCGTAGGCTGGGCGCGCTTCCCGGCATCCCGCGGGGCTCCACACCGCCCCAGAGCGCATGCGCAGGGTCCCCCGGGCAGCTTCAGCGCGCTGTACCGCGCATGCGCCTCGGTCCTGCAGCGCTACCGCGGCGTGGTCGCTAGGCAACGGCGGCGCGCCGCTTTCAAGCGCCCTGCCGCGGGCGCTGCGCCGCCCGGCCGCAGTACCGGTCTGTGTCCGCAAGGCGGCAGCACCCACCGGGTTTCGTGCGCCTCGCCGCCCGCCAGCTTCCGCAGCGTGTCCTCAAAGAGGCAGAAGCGCTCTGCCGCTCCAACTGCGTCTCCCACCCGCAGTACCGCGGTCTGTCCACCAGGCGGCAGCACGCAGCGCGGTTCGTGCGCTGCGCCGCCCGGCCGCTTTGCTCTCTCTTCCTTTCTCTTCTCCAGCCTTCATTAGCACAGACACTTCTTTCCCCGTATTTATCTTCATAAAGTTCCTACAAAGCTATGACAGGATTGTGGCTCAGTGCATCCTGGGGAACTGCAGCGCTGACTTTCACCTGTGGGGCCAGGGCTGCTCAGCACCAGCGGGCAACAGCTGTGAAAATCACAGAGTCACAGGGCTGGGAAGGGACCCCCAGAGCCCACGGGGTCCCACCCCCTGACAAAGCAGGGTCCCTAGGAGGGAGGCATCCAGACGCGACTGGAATCTCTCCGCAGAAGGAGACTCCACACCCCCCTGGGCAGCCTGTCCCAGGGCTCCCTCACCCTCACTGGGCAAAAGGTCTTCCTGTGCTCTAAATTGCAGCCATTGCCCCTGCTCCTGTCCCCACAGACCACTGAGAAGGGGCTGCCCATTTCCCCCTGCGGCCCATACTTAACATATTGACCAACATCAATAAGGTCCCACCTTAGTCTTCTCCAGGCTGAACAGTCCCAGCTCACTCAGCCTTTCCTCACAGGGGAGATGCTCCAGGCCCTGTTCATCATCTTTGTAGCCCTTCTCTGGACTCCCTCCAGGAGATCCCTGTGTTTTTTAGACCAGGGAGCCCAGAACTGGACACAACACTCCAGGTGGGGCCTGACCAGGGCACAGCAGAGGGGGAGGATCCCCTCCTGTGACCTGCTGGCCAAAATGCTCTGCAGGAAGGAAGCACGACCCGAAACAAACATTTATTAAAAAGGACTGTACAAACAAATGAAACAGGGAGCAGCACACTGTTGCTCCTGCTGGGCAAAGAAGTGAAATATTTCAAACACGGCAGCCCGTGAAAGTGCCAGAAACTGCTCAAATACCTAAATGCTGAAAGGAAAACCTACGCCGGAGGAATTGGAAAACTGTAAAATAAAGCAAAGCACTTCTCTTTATTTAAAGGGCTACTAAAGTCTCTATTTCTTCAATTCTGCTATTTAGAGTAGTACCTCAATGGCTATTCTTTCAAAATTAGCTTCTGTAACTTGCAGCCACTAGCAGGTTCAGTCAGTCAGTACCCTGTTGAATCTAGCAAGTGTAAGGATGAAAATTCAGCTTACCTTTCCTCTAATGATTAACGGGGTCCTTGGCTCTAAAGTTTGAACAACTTACCTACCCCAGCCTGGGTATAGAAATTTCTACAGCACAGCCTTTAGACACAGTAGAGCGTTTGCATCCTTTTAGCGTGGGCTTAAGGTGGGGGGCAGGGACAGAGGCCTGTGACTTTTTTTGCCATTTGCTTGCAAAACAACAGGGCCGTATCCTTTGGGGCAATGGAGGAAATCAGGAAGAGACCCTAGAAACCAGCTATAAAAAAGAATCCAGTGATTTTTCTTAGCGCTTCAATACCCATTGCAAAGGGAATGATAAAGCCAGGGTTAAAACAGACTAGTAATATCAAACTCTTGTAAACTTTGAGAAGGGTCTCTTTATGGCTCTTCTGAGAAATTAACTGAATAAGAAGGAATTTAAGCCAAGTGAAGAAGTATCCTCAAAGAACCTTAGGTACAAAGGAAAAGGCAGTTGTTGCTCCACGGAGCAAAAATGCAGTAGACGTGCAAGACCTGCACTTCAGGCAGCTTCCTGCTCTGACTGAAAAACCCCACTAAATCAGTATTTCGTAACTTTCCCTCCGGTCCCTGGAGAAAGGTGCCTGGGAGAAAAAAAGCCTGCGGCTGTCACAGAAAAGCTCTTCAGTTCAACTTCCTTAATCTGTAAGAGAAAAGAGTACCGGCTCTCTAGAAAAGATACTGCTTCCTTCCCCCCAGCCCAAGGATCCCTTGATCAATAATACAGATTTTGTCTCTTTGAAATAGAATATTCCCAGTTGGGAGGGGACCCATAAGAAACATCCGGTCCAGCTCCCTGCTCCTCACACGAGTACCTAACGCTAAACCAGATGCTCCTTGAGCTCTGGCAGGTTTGGTGCTGTGACTACTTCCCTGAGGAGCCTGTTCCAGCGACTGAGCACCCTCTCAGTGAAGAGCCTTTTCCTAATGGCCAGTCTGAACTTCCCCTGATGCAGCTTCATTCTGTTTTCTTGTGCCCTGTTACTGGTCACCATAGAGGAGATGAGCACCTTCCTCTCCGCTGCCCACCCTGAGCAAGTTGTAGGCTGCTGTAACAGTCAAGGCACGGGAAGGATGGAAACCAGGCAAGGAAGAAGCAACTGACAGTGACATCTGAGGTGTGTTTGGGTTTAGAAAAAGGCGTGCTCAACCTACCTGCCAAAAAGTAGACGGGCAACAGGTAAGTCAGCAAGTGAGGAGCTATGGAAAAGTCTCAAGGGACGTTAAAAAAGACATTAAAGGAAAAGCAGGTCATTTTCTGTGCTTCTAAGGTACAGTGGTTAGCACTTAACAAGAAAAGGAAAGCTACCAGCCTCTCTTACTGCTGTAAGCGGGAACAGCAATGGAAAAAAACCACAATCTGACAGGAAAAAGGGGAGGATGAAACGCAGACTGTGCTTATGCAGCTGGGGAGGGGAACAGACATTTCAAGCGATAAATAAATGCAATATGCAGCTTGTACTTGTTTACAGTGGGGGAGCTTTTTTTTTCCAGTGCAGATACCATCAGAGCTAGAAACCACTGTTAGTTGTGTAGATGTCCTACCATGACGTAGAAAGTACAGCTTTAAAAATATATTCCCCATTCAGCACCTCTAATTGGCCAATCTTCATTTAGAAATTGTTCTCTCTTAATGGCAATCATTCCCTTCAGGGTGATGCTTCTTAATGTTTGATGGCTCCACTCGGTGCTGAAGGCCCCCTCTTGCCATGAAATTAACAAATACCATATATTTTCCAAAAATCTCTGTTCTTCCAAACACCTCCAATCAAAAGTCCCATCCAGCTGCCCAAGTCTCTCTGTGTCCAGGTAGTAAATGAGAAAAGGAGAACAGGAAAAGGAGTTTTCTGTGGGATTGTCAGTGTGATGTTACTGTGGCTACTGGCAAAGTGTACCCACAGTGGACTGCAATAGTGCAAATGCTTACTATGCCAACATTACAAAATATGCCACCCAACTCAGACAGGAATAAACAACTGTCCTGAGGTAAATTTACTTTGCACTCTTCATGGGATCCTGGGATGGTGGTGTGACGTTGGGATTACTGAAGCAATGAAGCCAAAGGAGGCTCTCTGGGAAAATGAGGGCCAAAGGAAGCAAAAAGGGGCCAAAGAGAGCCCTCTGGGAAAACAGAGGGCAAAGGGGGCCAGAGGGGTCTTTCGGGGAAAATGGGGGCCAGAGGGGTCTTTCTGGGAAAATGGGGGCCAGAGGGGGCCAAAGGGGGCCAAAGGGGGTTTGGAAAGGAGCTGAAATCACTTGGGGCTGGAATAAGACGGAGGGGTTGGAATAAAGATGGTTGGGGCTGCAATAAAGACTGTGGGGCTGGAAATAAAAAGCACAGAGCTGGAATAAAGGCGGCTGGTGTGGGGCGTAATTAATTCGGGTTCATTGGGGCGTAATTAATTCGGGTTCATTGGGGCGTAATTAATTCGGGTTCATTGGGGCGTAATTAATTCGGGTTCATTGGGGCGTAATTAATTGGGGGGTGGGTTAATCGGGGGGTGTGGTTAATACGGGTTCATTGGGACGTAATTAATTCGGGTTCATTGGGGTGTAATTAATTCGGGTTCATTGGGGCGCAATTAAATCGGGTTCATTGGGGCGTAATTAATTCGGGTTCATTGGGGTGTGATTTATTCGGGTTCATTGGGGCGTAATTAATTCGGGTTCATTGGGGCGTAATTAATTCGGGTTCATTGGGGCGTGATTAATTCGGGTTCATTGGGGCGTGATTAATTCGGGTTCATTGGGGCGTGATTAATTCGGGTTCATTGGGGCGTGATTAATTAGGGTTCATTGGGGCGTGGTTAATTAGTGCTCATTGGGGCGTGATTAATTCGGGTTCATTGGGACGTAATTAATTCGGGTTCATTGGGACGCAATTAATTCGGGTTCATTGGGGCGCGATTTATTCGGGTTCATTGGGGCGCGATTTATTCGGGTTCATTGGGGCGTAATTAATTCGGGTTCATTGGGGCGTGATTAATTCGGGTTCATTGGGGCGTGATTAATTCGGGTTCATTGGGGCGTGATTAATTCGGGTTCATTGGGGCGTGATTAATTCGGGTTCATTGGGGCGTAATTAATTCGGGTTCATTGGGGCGTAATTAATTCGGGTTCATTGGGGCGTGATTAATTCGTGTTCATTGGGGCGTAATTAATTCGGGTTCATTGGGGCGTAATTAATTTGGGTTCATTGGGGCGTGATTAATTCGGGTTCATTGGGGCGTAATTAATTCGGGTTCATTGGGGCGTAATTAATTCGGGTTCATTGGGGCGTGATTAATTCGTGTTCATTGGGGCGTAATTAATTCGGGTTCATTGGGGCGTGATTAATTTGGGTTCATTGGGGCGTGATTAATTCGGGTTCACTGGGGCATGATTAATTCGGGTTCATTGGGGCGTAATTAATTCGGGTTCATTGGGGCGTAATTAATTGGGGGGTGGGTTAATTGGGGGGTGTGGTTAATTCGGGTTCATTGGGACGTAATTAATTCGGGTTCATTGGGGTGTAATTAATTCGGGTTCATTGGGGCGTAATTAATTCGGGTTCATTGGGGCGTAATTAATTCGGGTTCATTGGGGCGCGATTTATTCGGGTTCATTGGGGCGTAATTAATTCGGGTTCATTGGGGCGTAATTAATTCGGGTTCATTGGGGCGTGATTTATTCGGGTTCATTGGGGCGTAATTAATTCGGGTTCATTGGGGCGTAATTAATTCGGGTTCATTGGGGCGTAATTATTTGGGGTTCATTGGGGCGTGATTAATTCGGGTTCATTTGGGCGTGATTAATTCGGGTTCATTGGGGCGTGATTAATTCGGGTTCATTGGGGCGTAATTAATTGGGGTTCATGGGGTGTAATTAATTCGGGTTCATTGGGGCGTAATTAATTCGGGTTCATTGGGACGTAATTAATTCGGGTTCATTGGGGCGTGATTAATTCGGGTTCATTGGGGCGTGATTAATTCGGGTTCATTGGGGCGTAATTAATTCGGGTTCATTGGGGCGTGGTTAATTCCGGTTCATTGGGGCGTGGTTAATTCCGGTTCATTGGGGCGTAATTAATTAGGGTTCATTGGGGCGTAATTAATTCGGGTTCATTGGGGCGTGATTTATTCGGGTTCATTGGGGCGTGATTAATTCGGGTTCATTGGGGCGTGATTAATTCGGGTTCATTGGTGCGTAATTAATTCGGGTTCATTGGGGCGTAATTAATTCGTGTTCATTGGGGCGTGATTAATTCGTGTTCATTGGGGCGTGATTAATTCGGGTTCATTGGGGCGTGATTAATTTGGGTTCATTGGGGCGTGATTTATTCGGGTTCATTGGGGCGTGATTAATTCGGGTTCATTGGGGCGTGATTAATTCGGGTTCATTGGGGCGTAATTAATTCGGGTTCATTGGGGCGTGATTAATTCGGGTTCATTGGGGCGTGATTAATTCGGGTTCATTGGGGCGTGATTAATTCGGGTTCATTGGGGCGTAATTAATTGGGGGGTGGGTTAATTGGGGGGTGTGGTTAATTAGGGTTCATTGGGGCGTGATTAATTCCGGTTCATTGGGACGTAATTAATTCGGGTTCATTGGGGTGTAATTAATTGGGGGTGGGTTAATTGCGGGGTGTGGTTAATTCGGGTTCATTGGGGCGTGATTAATTCGGGTTCATTGGGGCGTGATTAATTCGGGTTCATTGGGGCGTGATTAATTCGGGTTCATTGGGGCGTGATTAATTCGGGTTCATTGGAGCGTAATTAATTCGGGTTCATTGGCGCGTAATTAATTCGGGTTCATTGGAGCGTAATTAATTCGGGTTCATTGGGGCGTGATTAATTCGGGTTCATTGGGGCGTGATTAATTGGGGTTCATTGGGGCGTGATTAACTGGGGTTCATTGGGGCGTGATTAATTCGGGTTCATTGGGGCGTGATTAATTGGGGTTCATTGGGGCGTGATTAATTCGGGTTCATTGGGGCGTGATTAATTCGGGTTCATTGGGGCGTAATTAATTCGTGTTCATTGGGGCGTAATTAATTGGGGGCGGGTTAATTGGGGGGTGTGGTTAATTCGGGTTCATTGGGGCGTGATTAATTCGGGTTCATTGGGGTGTGATTAATTGGGGTTCATTGGGGCGTGATTAATTCGGGTTCATTGGGGCGTGATTAATTGGGGTTCATTTGGGCGTGATTAATTGGGGTTCATTGGGGCGTAATTAATTCGGGTTCATTGGGGCGTGATTAATTCGGGTTTCCCTGGGGACACTTTTCAGCGCTACACACCGCCCACCCCCGGAACCAAAAGCACCCGGAACCAAAGTAACCGGGTCGTAGCTTCCGTGGGGACACTTTTCAGCGCTGCACCACCTTCCCTCCCCGGAACCAAAAGCACCCGGAACCAAAGTCGCCCGGTCGTTGTTTCCCTGGGGACACCTTTTAGCGCTGCACCACGCCCCCACCCCCCCCGGAACCAAAAACACCCGGAACCAAAGTATCCAGGTCGTTGTTTCCGTGGGGACACTTTTCCAGAGCTGCACAGCCCCCCAGCCCCCGGAACCAAAAGCACACGGAACCAAAGTAGCACGGTCGTTGTTTCCCTGGGGACATTTTCATCGCTGCACCACCCCCCCCGGAACCAAAAGCACCCGGAACCAAAGTCCCCCGGTCGTTGTTTCCCTAGGGACACTTTTCAGAGCTGCACAGCTCCACACCCCCCCCGGAACCAAAAGCACACGGAACCAAAGTCGCCCGGTCGCTGCTTCCCTGGGGACACTTTTCAGCGCTGCACCACCCCCACCACCGCCCCCCCCGCCCCCCGGAACCAAAAGCACCCGGAACCAAAGTAACCAGGTCGTTGTTTCCGTGGGGACACTTTTCAGAACTGCACGGCCCCCATCCCCCCGGAAGCAAAAGCACCCGGAACCAGCCAGGGCTGACTCACCTCATCTGTACCGGTGGCAGCTCTGGGTGGCCGCACCTCCGATGCGCCGCCGTGACCCCCGGCGCGCAATGCCCGCGAACCGCGGAGACACCCCCCGCCCGGCCCAGACGCCCCGCCGCTAGCCGCGGAGAAAAGCCCCGGCACGGAGCGGCGCCGGGACAACGCCGGCCGCGGGCGGGAGGAGAACGCGCGGCGTCTCGCCGCCCGCGGGCCCCGCACCGACCCCGCGGAGCCCCGGCCCGCCGCGACCCCGCGCGCCGCCGACCGCCCGGCCCCGGCCGACCCCGCGCGGGGCGGCGGAGGCGGCGCCTCACCGGGAGGGAGCGCGGAGCCGGCGGCACCGCCCGGCGCCCAGCGCGGCGTCACGCGGCCGGGACCGGCGCCGGGAGCCCGGGCGAACCGCGCGCGCTCCGCGGCAGGAGCCGCGCGTGGGCTGGGCGCGCTTCCCGGCATCCCGCGGGGCTCCACACCGCCCCAGAGCGCATGCGCAGGGTCCCCCGGGCAGCTTCAGCGCGCTGTACCGCGCATGCGCCTCGGTCCTGCTGCGCTACCGCGGCGTGGTCGCTAGGCAACGGCGGCGCGCCGCTTTCAAGCGCCCTGCCGCGGGCGCTGCGCCGCCCGGCCGCAGTACCGGTCTGTGTCCGCAAGGCGGCAGCACCCACCGGGTTTCGTGCGCCGCGCCGCCCGCCAGCTTCCGCAGCGTGTCCTCAAAGAGGCAGAAGCGCTCTGCCGCTCCAACTGCGTCTCCCACCCGCAGTACCGCGGTCTGTCCACCAGGCGGCAGCACGCAGCGCGGTTCGTGCGCTGCGCCGCCCGGCCGCTTTGCTCTCTCTTCCTTTCTGTTCTCCAGCCTTCATTAGCACAGACACTTCTTTCCCCGTATTTATCTTCATAAAGTTCCTACAAAGCTATGACAGGATTGTGGCTCAGTGCATCCTGGGGAACTGCAGCGCTGACTTTCACCTGTGGGGCCAGGGCTGCTCAGCACCAGTGGGCAACAGCTGTGAAAATCACAGAGTCACAGGGCTGGGAAGGGACCCCCAGAGCCCACGGGGTCCCACCCCCTGACAAAGCAGGGTCCCTAGGAGGGAGGCATCCAGACGCGACTGGAATCTCTCTGCAGAAGGAGACTCCACACCCCCCTGGGCAGCCTGTCCCAGGGCTCCCTCACCCTCACTGGGCAAAAGGTCTTCCTGTGCTCCAACTTGCAGCCATTGCCCCTGCTCCTGTCCCCACAGACCACTGAGAAGGGGCTGCCCATTTCCCCCTGCGGCCCATACTTAACATATTGACCAACATCAATAAGGTCCCACCTTAGTCTTCTCCAGGCTGAACAGTCCCAGCTCACTCAGCCTTTCCTCACAGGGGAGATGCTCCAGGCCCTGTTCATCATCTTTGTAGCCCTTCTCTGGACTCCCTCCAGGAGATCCCTGTGTTTTTTAGACCAGGGAGCCCAGAACTGGACACAACACTCCAGGTGGGGCCTGACCAGGGCACAGCAGAGGGGGAGGATCCCCTCTTGTGACCTGCTGGCCAAAATGCTCTGCAGGAAGGAAGCACGACCCGAAACAAACATTTATTAAAAAGGACTGTACAAACAAATGAAACAGGCAGCAGCACACTGTTGCTCCTGCTGGGCAAAGAAGTGAAATATTTCAAACACGGCAGCCCGTGAAAGTGCCAGAAACTGCTCAAATACCTAAATGCTGAAAGGAAAACCTACGCCGGAGGAATTGGAAAACTGTAAAATAAAGCAAAGCACTTCTCTTTATTTAAAGGGCTACTAAAGGCTCTATTTCTTGAATTCTGCTATTTAGAGTAATACCTCAATGGCTATTCTTTCAAAATTAGCTTCTGTAACTTGCAGCCACTAGCAGGTTCAGTCAGTCAGCACCCTGTTGAATCTAGCAAGTGTAAGGATGAAAATTCAGCTTACCTTTCCTCTAATGATTAACGGGGTCCTTGGCTCTAAAGTTTGAACAACTTACCTACCCCAGCCTGGGTATAGAAATTTCTACAGCACAGCCTTTAGACACAGTAGAGCGTTTGCATCCTTTTAGCGTGGGCTTAAGGTGGGGGGCAGGGACAGAGGCCTGTGACTTTTTTTGCCATTTGCTTGCAAAACAACAGGGCCGTATCCTTTGGGGCAATGGAGGAAATCAGGAAGAGACCCTAGAAACCAGCTATAAAAAAGAATCCAGTGATTTTTCTTAGCGCTTCAATACCCATTGCAAAGGGAATGATAAAGCCAGGGTTAAAACAGACTAGTAATATCAAACTCTTGTAAACTTTGAGAAGGGTCTCTTTATGGCTCTTCTGAGAAATTAACTGAATAAGAAGGAATTTAAGCCAAGTGAAGAAGTATCCTCAAAGAAACTTAGGTACAAAGGAAAAGGCAGTTGTTGCTCCACGGAGCAAAAATGCAGCAGACGTGCAAGACCTGCACTTCAGGCAGCTTCCTGCTCTGACTGAAAAACCCCACTAAATCAGTATTTCGTAACTTTCCCTCCGGTCCCTGGAGAAAGGTGCCTGGGAGAAAAAAAGCCTGCGGCTGTCACAGAAAAGCTCTTCAGTTCAACTTCCTTAATCTGTAAGAGAAAAGAATACTGGCTCTCTAGAAAAGATACTGCTTCCTTCCCCCCAGCCCAAGGATCCCTTGATCAATAATACAGATTTTGTCTCTTTGAAATAGAATATTCCAAGTTGGGAGGGGACCCATAAGAAACATCCGGTCCAGCTCCCTGCTCCTCACAGGAGTACCTAACGCTAAACCAGATGCTCCTTGAGCTCTGGCAGGTTTGGTGCTGTGACTCCTTCCCTGAGGAGCCTGTTCCAGTGACTGAGCACCCTCTCAGTGAAGAGCCTTTTCCTAATGGCCAGTCTGAACTTCCCCTGATGCAGCTTCATTCTGTTTTCTTGTGCCCTGTTACTGGTCACCATAGAGGAGATGAGCACCTTCCTCTCCGCTGCCCACCCTGAGCAAGTTGTAGGCTGCTGTAACAGTCAAGGCACGGGAAGGATGGAAACCAGGCAAGGAAGAAGCAACTGACAGTGACATCTGAGGTGTGTTTGGGTTTAGAAAAAGGCGTGCTCAACCTACCTGCCAAAAAGTAGACGGGCAACAGGTAAGTCAGCAAGTGAGGAGCTATGGAAAAGTCTCAAGGGACGTTAAAAAAGACATTAAAGGAAAAGCAGGTCATTTTCTGTGCTTCTAAGGTACAGTGGTTAGCACTTAACAAGAAAAGGAAAGCTACCAGCCTCTCTTACTGCTGTAAGCGGGAACAGCAATGGAAAAAAAACCACAATCTGACAGGAAAAAGGGGAGGAAGAAACGCAGACTGTGCTTATGCAGCTGGGGAGGGGAACAGACATTTCAAGCGATAAATAAATGCAATATGCAGCTTGTACTTGTTTACAGTGGGGGAGCTTTTGTTTTCCAGTGCAGATACCATCAGAGCTAGAAACCACTGTTAGTTGTGTAGATGTCCTACCATGACGTAGAAAGTACAGCTTTAAAAATATATTCCCCATTCAGCACCTCTAATTGGCCAATCTTCATTTAGAAATTGTTCTCTCTTAATGGCAATCATTCCCTTCAGGGTGATGCTTCTTAATGTTTGATGGCTCCACTCGGTGCTGAAGGCCCCCTCTTGCCATGAAATGAACAAATACCATATATTTTCCAAAAATCTCTGTTCTTCCAAACACCTCCAATCAAAAGTCCCATCCAGCTGCCCAAGTCTCTCTGTGTCCAGGTAGTAAATGAGAAAAGGAGAACAGGAAAAGGAGTTTTCTGTGGGATTGTCAGTGTGATGTTACTGTGGCTACTGGCAAAGTGTACCCACAGTGGACTGCAATAGTGCAAATGCTTACTATGCCAACATTACAAAATATGCCACCCAACTCAGACAGGAATAAACAACTGTCCTGAGGTAAATTTACTTTGCACTCTTCATGGGATCCTGGGATGGTGGTGTGACGTTGGGATTACTGAAGCAATGAAGCCAAAGGAGGCTCTCTGGGAAAATGAGGGCCAAAGGAAGCAAAAAGGGGCCAAAGAGAGCCCTCTGGGAAAACAGAGGGCAAAGGGGGCCAGAGGGGTCTTTCGGGGAAAATGGGGGCCAGAGGGGTCTTTCTGGGAAAATGGGGGCCAGAGGGGGCCAAAGGGGGCCAAAGGGGGTTTGGAAAGGAGCTGAAATCACTTGGGGCTGGAATAAGACGGAGGGGTTGGAATAAAGATGGTTGGGGCTGCAATAAAGACTGTGGGGCTGGAAATAAAAAGCACAGAGCTGGAATAAAGGCGGCTGGTGTGGGGCGTAATTAATTCGGGTTCATTGGGGCGTAATTAATTCGGGTTCATTGGGGCGTAATTAATTCGGGTTCATTGGGGCGTAATTAATTCGGGTTCATTGGGGCGTAATTAATTGGGGGGTGGGTTAATCGGGGGGTGTGGTTAATACGGGTTCATTGGGACGTAATTAATTCGGGTTCATTGGGGTGTAATTAATTCGGGTTCATTGGGGCGCAATTAAATCGGGTTCATTGGGGCGTAATTAATTCGGGTTCATTGGGGTGTGATTTATTCGGGTTCATTGGGGCGTAATTAATTCGGGTTCATTGGGGCGTGATTAATTCGGGTTCATTGGGGCGTGATTAATTCGGGTTCATTGGGGCGTGATTAATTCGGGTTCATTGGGGCGTGATTAATTAGGGTTCATTGGGGCGTGGTTAATTAGTGCTCATTGGGGCGTGATTAATTCGGGTTCATTGGGACGTAATTAATTCGGGTTCATTGGGACGCAATTAATTCGGGTTCATTGGGGCGCGATTTATTCGGGTTCATTGGGGCGCGATTTATTCGGGTTCATTGGGGCGTAATTAATTCGGGTTCATTGGGGCGTGATTAATTCGGGTTCATTGGGGCGTGATTTATTCGGGTTCATTGGGGCGTGATTAATTCGGGTTCATTGGGGCGTGATTAATTCGGGTTCATTGGGGCGTAATTAATTCGGGTTCATTGGGGCGTAATTAATTCGGGTTCATTGGGGCGTAATTAATTCGGGTTCATTGGGGCGTGATTAATTCGTGTTCATTGGGGCGTAATTAATTCGGGTTCATTGGGGCGTAATTAATTTGGGTTCATTGGGGCGTGATTAATTCGGGTTCATTGGGGCGTAATTAATTCGGGTTCATTGGGGCGTAATTAATTCGGGTTCATTGGGGCGTGATTAATTCGTGTTCATTGGGGCGTAATTAATTCGGGTTCATTGGGGCGTGATTAATTTGGGTTCATTGGGGCGTGATTAATTCGGGTTCATTGGGGCATGATTAATTCGGGTTCATTGGGGCGTAATTAATTCGGGTTCATTGGGGCGTAATTAATTGGGGGGTGGGTTAATTGGGGGGTGTGGTTAATTCGGGTTCATTGGGACGTAATTAATTCGGGTTCATTGGGGTGTAATTAATTCGGGTTCATTGGGGCGTAATTAATTCGGGTTCATTGGGGCGTAATTAATTCGGGTTCATTGGGGCGCGATTTATTCGGGTTCATTGGGGCGTAATTAATTCGGGTTCATTGGGGCGTAATTAATTCGGGTTCATTGGGGCGTGATTTATTCGGGTTCATTGGGGCGTAATTAATTCGGGTTCATTGGGGCGTAATTAATTCGGGTTCATTGGGGCGTAATTATTTGGGGTTCATTGGGGCGTGATTAATTCGGGTTCATTTGGGCGTGATTAATTCGGGTTCATTGGGGCGTGATTAATTCGGGTTCATTGGGGCGTAATTAATTCGGGTTCATTGGGGCGTAATTAATTCGGGTTCATTGGGACGTAATTAATTCGGGTTCATTGGGGCGTGATTAATTCGGGTTCATTGGGGCGTGATTAATTCGGTTTCATTGGGGCGTAATTAATTCGGGTTCATTGGGGCGTGGTTAATTCCGGTTCATTGGGGCGTGGTTAATTCCGGTTCATTGGGGCGTAATTAATTAGGGTTCATTGGGGCGTAATTAATTCGGGTTCATTGGGGCGTGATTAATTCGTGTTCATTGGGGCGTGATTAATTCGGGTTCATTGGGGCGTGATTAATTCGGGTTCATTGGGGCGTGATTAATTTGGGTTCATTGGGGCGTGATTAATTCGGGTTCATTGGGGCGTGATTAATTCGGGTTCATTGGGGCGT
This sequence comes from Porphyrio hochstetteri, assembly GCA_020800305.1. Lineage (NCBI taxonomy): Eukaryota > Metazoa > Chordata > Aves > Gruiformes > Rallidae > Porphyrio > Porphyrio hochstetteri. The sequence goes on from CM036918.1 coordinate 118,940, forward strand.
GATTAATTCGGGTTCATTGGGGCGTGATTAATTCGGGTTCATTGGGGCGTGATTAATTCGGGTTCATTGGGGCGTGATTAATTCGGGTTCATTGGGGCGTAATTAATTGGGGGGTGGGTTAATTGGGGGTTGTGGTTAATTAGGGTTCATTGGGGCGTGATTAATTCCGGTTCATTGGGACGTAATTAATTCGGGTTCATTGGGGTGTAATTAATTGGGGGTGGGTTAATTGCGGGGTGTGGTTAATTCGGGTTCATTGGGGCGTGATTAATTCGGGTTCATTGGGGCGTGATTAATTCGGGTTCATTGGGGCGTGATTAATTCGGGTTCATTGGCGCGTAATTAATTCGGGTTCATTGGAGCGTAATTAATTCGGGTTCATTGGCGCGTAATTAATTCGGGTTCATTGGAGCGTAATTAATTCGGGTTCATTGGGGCGTGATTAATTCGGGTTCAATGGGGCGTGATTAATTGGGGTTCATTGGGGCGTGATTAACTGGGGTTCATTGGGGCGTGATTAATTCGGGTTCATTGGGGCGTAATTAATTCGTGTTCATTGGGGCGTAATTAATTGGGGGCGGGTTAATTGGGGGGTGTGGTTAATTCGGGTTCATTGGGGCGTGATTAATTCGGGTTCATTGGGGTGTGATTAATTGGGGTTCATTGGGGCGTGATTAATTCGGGTTCATTGGGGCGTGATTAATTGGGGTTCATTTGGGCGTGATTAATTGGGGTTCATTGGGGCGTAATTAATTCGGGTTCATTGGGGCGTGATTAATTCGGGTTTCCCTGGGGACACTTTTCAGCGCTACACACCGCCCACCCCCGGAACCAAAAGCACCCGGAACCAAAGTAACCGGGTCGTAGCTTCCGTGGGGACACTTTTCAGCGCTGCACCACCTTCCCTCCCCGGAACCAAAAGCACCCGGAACCAAAGTCGCCCGGTCGTTGTTTCCCTGGGGACACCTTTTAGCGCTGCACCACGCCCCCACCCCCCCCGGAACCAAAAACACCCGGAACCAAAGTATCCAGGTCGTTGTTTCCGTGGGGACACTTTTCCAGAGCTGCACAGCCCCCCAGCCCCCGGAACCAAAAGCACACGGAACCAAAGTAGCCCGGTCGTTGTTTCCCTGGGGACATTTTCATCGCTGCACCACCCCCCCGGGAACCAAAAGCGCCCGGAACCAAAGTCCCCCGGTCGTTGTTTCCCTAGGGACACTTTTCAGAGCTGCACAGCTCCACACCCCCCCGGAACCAAAAGCACCCGGAACCAAAGTCTCCCGGTCGCTGCTTCCCTGGGGACACTTTTCAGCGCTGCACCACCTTCCCTCCCCGGAACCAAAAGCACCCGGAACCAAAGTCTCCCGGTCGCTGCTTCCCTGGGGACACTTTTCAGCGCTGCACCACCTTCCCTCCCCGGAACCAAAAGCACACGGAACCAAAGTAGCCCGGTCGTTGTTTCCCTGGGGACATTTTCATCGCTGCACCACCCCCCCGGGAACCAAAAGCGCCCGGAACCAAAGTCCCCCGGTCGTTGTTTCCCTAGGGACACTTTTCAGAGCTGCACAGCTCCACACCCCCCCGGAACCAAAAGCACCCGGAACCAAAGTCGCCCGGTCGCTGCTTCCCTGGGGAACACTTTTCAGCGTTGCACCACCCCCACCACCGCCCCCCCCGCCCCCCGGAACCAAAAGCACCCGGAACCAAAGTCACCAGGTCGTTGTTTCCGTGGGGACACTTTTCAGAACGGCACGGCCCCCATCCCCCCGGAAGCAAAAGCACCCGGAACCAGCCAGGGCTGACTCACCTCATCTGTACCGGTGGCAGCTCTGGGTGGCCGCACCTCCGATGCGCCGCCGTGACCCCCGGCGCGCAATGCCCGCGAACCGCGGAGACACCCCCCGCCCGGCCCAGACGCCCCGCCGCTAGCCGCGGAGAAAAGCCCCGGCACGGAGCGGCGCCGGGACAACGCCGGCCGCGGGCGGGAGGAGAACGCGCGGCGTCTCGCCGCCCGCGGGCCCCGCACCGACCCCGCGGAGCCCCGGCCCGCCGCGACCCCCGCGCGCCGCCGACCGCCCGGCCCCGGCCGACCCCGCGCGGGGCGGCGGAGGCGGCGCCTCACCCGGAGGGAGCGCGGAGCCGGCGGCACCGCCCGGCGCCCAGCGCGGCGTCACGCGGCCGGGACCGGCGCCGGGAGCCCGGGCGAACCGCGCGCGCTCCGCGGCAGGAGCCGCGCGTGGGCTGGGCGCGCTTCCCGGCATCCCGCGGGGCTCCACACCGCCCCAGAGCGCATGCGCAGGGTCCCCCGGGCAGCTTCAGCGCGCTGTACCGCGCATGCGCCTCGGTCCTGCTGCGCTACCGCGGCGTGGTCGCTAGGCAACGGCGGCGCGCCGCTTTCAAGCGCCCTGCCGCGGGCGCTGCGCCGCCCGGCCGCAGTACCGGTCTGTGTCCGCAAGGCGGCAGCACCCACCGGGTTTCGTGCGCCGCGCCGCCCGCCAGCTTCCGCAGCGTGTCCTCAAAGAGGCAGAAGCGCTCTGCCGCTCCAACTGCGTCTCCCACCCGCAGTACCGCGGTCTGTCCACCAGGCGGCAGCACGCAGCGCGGTTCGTGCGCTGCGCCGCCCGGCCGCTTTGCTCTCTCTTCCTTTCTGTTCTCCAGCCTTCATTAGCACAGACACTTCTTTCCCCGTATTTATCTTCATAAAGTTCCTACAAAGCTATGACAGGATTGTGGCTCAGTGCATCCTGGGGAACTGCAGCGCTGACTTTCACCTGTGGGGCCAGGGCTGCTCAGCACCAGTGGGCAACAGCTGTGAAAATCACAGAGTCACAGGGCTGGGAAGGGACCCCCAGAGCCCACGGGGTCCCACCCCCTGACAAAGCAGGGTCCCTAGGAGGGAGGCATCCAGACGCGACTGGAATCTCTCCGCAGAAGGAGACTCCACATCCCCCTGGGCAGCCTGTCCCAGGGCTCCCTCACCCTCACTGGGCAAAAGGTCTTCCTGTGCTCCAACTTGCAGCCATTGCCCCTGCTCCTGTCCCCACAGACCACTGAGAAGGGGCTGCCCATTTCCCCCTGCGGCCCATACTTAACATATTGACCAACATCAATAAGGTCCCACCTTAGTCTTCTCCAGGCTGAACAGTCCCAGCTCACTCAGCCTTTCCTCACAGGGGAGATGCTCCAGGCCCTGTTCATCATCTTTGTAGCCCTTCTCTGGACTCCCTCCAGGAGATCCCTGTGTTTTTTAGACCAGGGAGCCCAGAACTGGACACAACACTCCAGGTGGGGCCTGACCAGGGCACAGCAGAGGGGGAGGATCCCCTCCTGTGACCTGCTGGCCAAAATGCTCTGCAGGAAGGAAGCACGACCCGAAACAAACATTTATTAAAAAGGACTGTACAAACAAATGAAACAGGCAGCAGCACACTGTTGCTCCTGCTGGGCAAAGAAGTGAAATATTTCAAACACGGCAGCCCGTGAAAGTGCCAGAAACTGCTCAAATACCTAAATGCTGAAAGGAAAACCTACGCCGGAGGAATTGGAAAACTGTAAAATAAAGCAAAGCACTTCTCTTTATTTAAAGGGCTACTAAAGGCTCTATTTCTTGAATTCTGCTATTTAGAGTAATACCTCAATGGCTATTCTTTCAAAATTAGCTTCTGTAACTTGCAGCCACTAGCAGGTTCAGTCAGTCAGCACCCTGTTGAATCTAGCAAGTGTAAGGATGAAAATTCAGCTTACCTTTCCTCTAATGATTAACGGGGTCCTTGGCTCTAAAGTTTGAACAACTTACCTACCCCAGCCTGGGTATAGAAATTTCTACAGCACAGCCTTTAGACACAGTAGAGCGTTTGCATCCTTTTAGCGTGGGCTTAAGGTGGGGGGCAGGGACAGAGGCCTGTGACTTTTTTTGCCATTTGCTTGCAAAACAACAGGGCCGTATCCTTTGGGGCAATGGAGGAAATCAGGAAGAGACCCTAGAAACCAGCTATAAAAAAGAATCCAGTGATTTTTCTTAGCGCTTCAATACCCATTGCAAAGGGAATGATAAAGCCAGGGTTAAAACAGACTAGTAATATCAAACTCTTGTAAACTTTGAGAAGGGTCTCTTTATGGCTCTTCTGAGAAATTAACTGAATAAGAAGGAATTTAAGCCAAGTGAAGAAGTATCCTCAAAGAAACTTAGGTACAAAGGAAAAGGCAGTTGTTGCTCCACGGAGCAAAAATGCAGCAGACGTGCAAGACCTGCACTTCAGGCAGCTTCCTGCTCTGACTGAAAAACCCCACTAAATCAGTATTTCGTAACTTTCCCTCCGGTCCCTGGAGAAAGGTGCCTGGGAGAAAAAAAGCCTGCGGCTGTCACAGAAAAGCTCTTCAGTTCAACTTCCTTAATCTGTAAGAGAAAAGAATACTGGCTCTCTAGAAAAGATACTGCTTCCTTCCCCCCAGCCCAAGGATCCCTTGATCAATAATACAGATTTTGTCTCTTTGAAATAGAATATTCCAAGTTGGGAGGGGACCCATAAGAAACATCCGGTCCAGCTCCCTGCTCCTCACAGGAGTACCTAACGCTAAACCAGATGCTCCTTGAGCTCTGGCAGGTTTGGTGCTGTGACTACTTCCCTGAGGAGCCTGTTCCAGCGACTGAGCACCCTCTCAGTGAAGAGCCTTTTCCTAATGGCCAATCTGAACTTCCCCTGATGTGGCTTCATTCTGTTTTCTTGTGCCCTGTTACTGGTCACCATAGAGGAGATGAGCACCTTCCTCTCCGCTGCCCACCCTGAGCAAGTTGTAGGCTGCTGTAAAGCTCCCCCTCAGCCTTCTTTTCTCCAAGCTCAACAAACCAAGTGACCTCAGCTGCTCCTCCAATGTCTTGCCCTTGAGACCTTTCTCCATCTTGGTTGCCCTCCTCTGGACACACTCTGATGATAGCTGATGTCCTCCTTGTGCTGAGGTATCCAAAACCGTGCCACTGTGTGGTTTCCTGGCCACCTGCAGCTGTTGGGCAGCTGCCGCAGCTGCCGCCAGAGACTCTGGGGTGGGAGGCTCCTGTGCTTCTGTCTGCCAGTCTGCTTTTCAAAGTAGCGAGACAAAAGAGAAATCAATAAAAAATGGAACCGTCTTTTCAAGTATCCCCTTAGTTTTGGAACTGGTCTCCTGTGTCAGAACAGAACGGATCGTGTTTCCCTGTCGTGGCCCCCCACCAGGCTCAAACTACCTATGCTTGGACACCACTTGGAATAGCTGATAAACGCAACGAGTGGTATTTTCCTCTGCATTTGTCAGCTTCAGCCAGATTTCACATTGTCAGCTTCTAAGATATGTAGATGTACAACTGGAAATAAATCAAACGGGATGGGAAATAGACAACATACATGTTCAATCTTCAACAGCTTTAGATGCACCGCTGTCAAACTTACTTGGTCTATGTTTTAGTCTGTTAGGTAACTTTTGTATGCAGTGTATTCCTTCATGCCTTGTAGTGTCAAGGTGCTTGGAATGGAAAGCGGCATTTCTGAAGAAATGCCAAAGAAATCTGGACAACTCTGTGTCTGAAAATTATGCCAAACGTGCCGGGTGTCGAGAGAAATGTTTCTTACAACATCATTTGCATTGAAAACTGATCCGTCAAAGAAAGCACACTCTTCTTTGAATAGCAGCTACTTCTGCCACACTCCCCCCACGTAGGTTATGCCTAAAAAGGAACCTGCAATTTATTCTCCAAATCTATTCCACATCTTGGGTAAAGTTACTTGTTGACAGGCGTAGGCTAAATGCCACTGCCCTGTGCATCAGCAAAAAGTAAAACTCTACCTGGCAGTAGCACAAACCTACTGAAGAACGCTGTTTTGTATGCCTTTCCTGTATTGCCTCCTACCTAAATTTAACTCCCAGTAAATTCAGACTGAATCTTATGAAATACAGATGCTCCTACATCCCCCTTTTTTGGGTAACCTGGTTTTCATGCTTACCTCGAGTTCTTTTTTTCAACAAAAGCAAAGTGACAAACAGTAGGACCGATAGAAGCTACAAGGCCAGGCAACGTTTGCCCTGGAGACTTACTCAAGGGACAGCTCCTCCTCCTCCTCCTCACACAGATCTGGCAGCCTCTGCAATCCCAGAGTCATTCGCAAAGCGTCCACATGCTCCTTCAGGGGTTTCTACTCCTCATGCAGGCGACGAGTGGATTCCAAGAGCTTGTTGAGGTCATTCTCAGACTGCCTGACAGTATTCTCCATCTGAAACAGGGGGATGAACATGCTTTTAAAGAGATACTCTTCTGACAGGCCTCTAATTGAGCAAGAGACTGTCAGAAAGATGAGATTCTTCTCGATCAGGCTGGAAAAGATTTCAGACAGTGCAATAGTAAAACAGTCAAGGCGCGGGAAGGATGGAACCAGGCAAGGAAGAAGCAACTGACAGTGACATCTGAGGTGTGTTTGGGTTTAGAAAAAGGCGTGCTCAACCTACCTGACCCTCTGAACCATGCCAAAAAGTAGACGGGCAACAGGTAAGTCAGCAAGTGAGGAGCTATGGAAAAGTCTCAAGGGACGTTAAAAAAGACATTAAAGGAAAAGCAGGTCATTTTCTGTGCTTCTAAGGTACAGTGGTTAGCACTTAACAAGAAAAGGAAAGCTACCAGCCTCTCTTACTGCTGTAAGTGGGAAAAGCAGTGGAAAAAACCACAATCTGACAGGAAAAAGGGGAGGAGGAAACGCAGACTGTGCTTATGCAGCTGGGGAGGGGAACAGACATTTCAAGTGATAAATAAATGCAATATGCAGCTTGTACTTGTTTACAGTGGGGGAGCTTTTTTTTCCAGTGCAAAACACAGATACCATCAGAGCTAGAAACCACTGTTAGTTGTGTAGATGACCTACACCATGATGTAGAAAGTATAGCTTTAAAAATATATTCCCCATTTAGCACCTCTAATTGGCCAATCTTCATTTAGAAATTGTTCTCTCTTAATGGCAATCATTCCCTTCAGGGTGATGCTTCTTAATGTTTGATGGCTCCGCTCGGTGCTGAAGGCCCCCTCTTGCCATGAAATGAACAAATACCATATATTTTCCAAAAATCTCTGTTCTTCCAAACACCTCCAATCAAAAGTCCCATCCAGCTGCCCAAGTCTCTCTGTGTCCAGGTAGTAAATGAGAAAAGGAGAACAGGAAAAGGAGTTTTCTGTGGGATTGTCAGTGTGATGTTACTGTGGCTACTGGCAAAGTGTACCCACAGTGGACTGCAATAGTGCAAATGCTTACTATGCCAACATTACAAAATATGCCACCCAACTCAGACAGGAATAAACAACTGTCCTGAGGTAAATTTACTTTGCACTCTTCATGGGATCCTGGGATGGTGGTGTGACGTTGGGATTACTGAAGCAATGAAGCCAAAGGAGGCTCTCTGGGAAAATGAGGGCCAAAGGCGGCCAACTGGGAAAATGGGAGCGAAAGAGGGCCCGAGGCGTCTTTCTGGGAAAATGGGGGCCAAAGAGATCTAAAGAGGACCAAAGGGGTCCAAGTGGGATAACAGGGGGAATGGGGTCCAAGGGGTCTTTCTGGTAAAATGAGGGCCAAAGGAGGCCCTCTGGGAACATGGGCGGGAGGGCCAAAGGAGGCCAAAGTGGACAAAAGGGAGCCCCCTCCCCAATCGCTTGTGCTGAGACCCATTCCCCCACTGCGCCCCAGCTGGTTTCAGGCCCAGACCCACAGCACTTTGCTTTGGGGCCAAGGCCTGAAAACACAGCACTTAGTCTTTAAGACTTAAAGCGCTCTACCGCGCGCACTGCGCCGCCCGCCCGCGGAACCGCGGAGTGTCCGCCAGGCGGCAGCACGCAGGGGGTTTCTCCTACATCGTCGCGGTACCGCGGTGTGTCCGCAAGGAGACAGAACACAGCGGCTTTCGTACGCTGGGCCACCCGGCGCAGTACCGCGGTGTGTCCGCCAGGCTGTAAACTTTTGGCACTAAAAGGAATTGACAAAATCCGATGTTGCTGCCACTGCCCCGAGCATCCCTGCAAGCAAAGGATGACCCTCTTGCCTGCAAGCAGTGGCAAGAACCATCACGGTCTGTGTTCCACATACGGCAGTCACAGTGTTGGAACTAAAGGGGACGCACTGGCTATCTCCTAGAAGGATTATGAAATACCAGGTAGCCCTTACACAACAAAATGATGTAACCTTGAAAACAACTAACCCTGTGAATCCTGCCGTTTTCTTGAGTGCTGCGCAGGAAGAAGATCCTCCTAAACCTAACTGTATCATGGCCAATAGACATACATACTCTGAGCGAGATGCGAAGGACGTTCCCGATGAGGATCCTGAGCAGGAGCTGTTTACAGATGGCACCAGCTTTGCTCAGAAAGGAACTCGACACATGGGATACGCAGTAACGACTGAGAATACGGTAACAGAAGCAAACGGATCACCCACTGCAGCGCCTGCACAGAAAGCAACAGCGACTGCATTAACAAGGGCACTGGAATGGAGTAAAGGAAAGAAAGTAAATACTTGGACGAGTCTTCACGGGACTCGTCCTGCGGAGCAGAGCAGCTGGCAAACAAAAGGCACTGAGGCTGAGCAAACACCCAAGGCAGCAGGGCCCAAATTCGCTGCTGCCGTGCAGCAGATGCTCCTCTCGCCACACCAGCCAGAAGGAAAACAGAAAAGAACCCCTGGTGCCGATCCCCAAGTTCCCGCACGAGAAACCGCTGGCACTCTGATGCTGCGGCACGCAAAGCGTAACCCCTTCGGGACGCTCCGGTCCAGTCAGGACACCGGCATCACGTTAAACCGGTGGTGGTTTGGTGTCCGAGCCCAATGTAACCAGGTTTCCCAGGACAGCGCTTTCTTTTATCTTTACCCAGTAAAGATGAGAGGGAAGCAAAAAGAAGGCTTCCTCTGCAGCATCAGGCTAAACCCAGATGATCTTGAGGTGAAAGCTTTTTTCTCTGCTGAAACTGATGCGTGCGTGCCAACGGCTCCGATAACATGGAATAAAGTCCAAGCAGAGCTGAGGGAATGGTCCTAACTGAGCCCCACGTCACTTCCCGGCTCTACAAGCATTCACCTTCCAAAATGATAAACGTCCAGCAATAGCTCCCAAACCAAACGTGCGAACAGTGAACGCTGCTGCTGGCCTGAAACCTCCCCAAGGAACCCCTAAGCAGCCTACTGACCTTGGGGCTCACGGAGATTCTAACCGAGGCACAATGGTCCTAACAGTGCCCTGTGTCACTTCCCAGCTCTACTAACGTCCACCTTCCAAACTGCTAAATGGAAGCAGTAACTCCAAAAAGAGCCCCTGACAGCAGCAGCATTTGGGGAGGGGGAACAGCTGCTGGGCCTCCAGTTCCCCCTCCCCAAGGCTGGTGCTGAGACCCATTCCCCCGCTGCCCCCCAGCTGGCTTCAGGCCCAGACCCACAGCACTCTGCTCTGGGGTCAAGGCCTGAAAACACAGCACTTTGTCTTTGGGGTGCATGTGTGTGTGTGTCAAGCTGCCAAACCCCAGGACTGAGGTGGGGTTTACAGCCCCAAATGCAGAACTCAGTCCTCACCTTGGGGGGCTGGAGACACCCCCGGGGCTGCTGCTCCAGACAGTTGTGTGAAGGGAAAGGGAGAGGGTGCCCACCCCCAGCCCAGGGCCCTGGCCCGCGAGTGCCTGGGAAGTAGGGGGCATCTCCCACAGGGAGGAACCAGCCCCGGGGCACCATTTCCCACCCCCAGCCCACCCGGGAGCCGGGAAAAGGACACCCCAGCACAGCTCGACCACAACCCCGACCCCTGGTGCAGCTCCCCCCAGCTCGGGGGCCATCTGGGAAACTGAGGCCAAAGGGGGCCAAAGGTAGCCCTCTAGGAAAACAGGGGCTAAAGGAGGCCAAAGATGGCCAAAGGTGTCCGTCTGGGAAAATGGGGGCCAAAACGGGCCCTCTGGGAAAACAGGGGCCAAAGGGGGCCCTCTGGGAATATAGGGGGTCAAAGGGGAAAATAGGGCCAAGGAGGGCTTGAGAGGGACCTCTGGTAAAATGGGGGACAAGGAGGGACAAAGTGGGCCAAAGGCAGCCAACTGGGATAACTGGAGCTAAAGAGGGCCCAAGGAACCCTCTCGGACAATGGGGGCCAAAGGGGGTCAAAGTGGGCAAAAGAGGGCCAACTGGGAAAACGGGGGCCAAAGGGGGCCAACAAGGATAATAGGGGCCAAAGGAGACCCAAGGGGTCTTTCTGGGAAAATGGGGGCCAAAGGGAGCCAGTTGGGATAATAGAGGCCAAAGGGGGACCTCTGAGAAAATGGGGCTTAAAAAGGCCAAAGGAGGCCAAAGGGGGCCAACTGGGAAAATGGGGACCAAAGTGGGCCAAAGTGGCCAAATAAGAGAATAGGGCAAGTCAAAGCAACGCGCGCCGCGCCTTTCCTGCCGAGGCGCCGCACCAGCACGCTGGCGCGGCCACGGCGCCCCCGCCCGCGCGGAACCCGCCACTGCCGGCTCGGAACGCCCGAGCGCTCTCCGCCCGAGCACCTGGGAACACAGCACCCGCGGAGCTCAGCGCTGCTCCGCTCCGCCGCACCTCGTCCACGCACGGGCCGGGCGGCACGGGCCGGGCTGTACCGCAGCGGAGCGCGGCCGGGGCCTGCGAAGGGCAGCGGGGCGCGGGCGGGCGGCACTACCCGCCCAGCACGCATGGCAGCTCGGCGCATCGGGGCAGCCGCACGCAAGCGACTTGCGGCTCATCCGCGGGCGTCGGTGCCGACCCGAGCACCCCAGCCCCGCTAGCAGAGGCTCCCGGCGGCGAGACGCGACCGGCGGCCGCGGCCGGAAGAGCTCAGAGCCGCGGCCATGCGGCCGGAAAAGCCTGGCGGGCCGGCCCAGCTGACTCGGGCCAGCCAATCCCCGGCCTCCTGGCAGCACGAGCCACGCCCCCCGCACGGGCTGCAAACCGACCGCTGGGGATGCAGCCCCCGCGCGCAGCCACGCCCCCGCCAGCGCGCGCAGCTCCCCGTCCCGCTGCCACAGACAGGGTTCAGACACGGGGCAGGGCCGCGAGCAAGGTTGGGCCCGGCCCGGCCCGGCCCAGCACGGCACGGTTCGGAACCACTCGGCTCGGAACGGCCTGGCTCGCCTAGGCACTACTCGCCCTCCCGAATCACCGGCTCCGCCTGTGCCAACAGCAGGTCGCTGCGACGCGTCACTCCAGGCGCCGTCAGCGCCGCGCACTTGAGCCGGGGTTGGGTTTTGCCCTGCGTCGCGGAGCCCCGGCCCGCCGCGACCCCGCGCGCCGCCAACTGCCGACCTCACGGCCCCGGCCGACCCCGCGCGGGGCGGCGGAGGCGGCGACTCACCGGGAGGGAGCGCGGAGCCGGCGGCACCGCCCGGCGCCCAGCGCGGCGTCACGCGAACTGCGCGCGCTCCGCGGCAGGAGCCGCGCGTGGGCTGGGCGCGCTTCCCGGCATCCCGCGGGGCTCCACACCGCCCCAGAGCGCATGTGCAGGGTCCCCCGGGCAGCTTCAGCGCGCTCTATTGCGCACGCGCCTCGGCCCTGCGGCGCTACCGCGGCGTGGTCGCTAGGCAACGGCAGCGCGCCGCCCGGCCGCAGTACCGGTCAGTGTCCGCAAGGCGGCAGCACGCAGCGGGTTTCGTGCGGTGCGCCGCGCCGCCCGCCAGCTTCCGCAGCGTGTCCTCAAAGAGGCAGAAGCGCTCTGCCGCTCCAACTGCGTCTCCCAGCCGCAGTACCGCGGCGTATCTGTAAGGCAGCAACACACAACGGGTTTCGCCTGCACCTCCGCAGGAACGCAGCGAGTCCGCAAGGAGGCAGAACGCAGCGGCTTTCGTGCTCTGCGGCACCCGGCGCAGTACCAGGCAGTTTCCGCAAGGCGGCAGCACGGAGCGGACAGCACGCGATCTACTGCGCATGCGCCGTCAGCTGCCTGCAGCTGTCAGTCACCCGCTTCATAAAAGTAGACAAAAAGAGAATTTCAAGAGCGACAGATTAAGGGACAAGGCGGTGTTTTAGCACTCCCGATTCATTAAAAAATACTGAGCTGCAATTTTCTCTAACTTCTGGGGGAGCAGAAGGTTCTGCCTTTGAAGGTAAACTGTTAATTGCAGATTGGTTTGGAGAATCAAAGGCAATTCTGCGGAGTCATTAAAGCTTTTAAAAAGTCGGTATTTTCCCTTTATAAAAGGCTAGGTGCTATTCGTAATAGTAACTGCAGGAGTTAAGCAAAGTAAATTATGGACAGACAGATGATAGACCTTGTTAGAAATGTCAATGGTCCTGAGAAAGGACTCGAGGTAGACACATTAGTGAAGCAGTAATTTATTATACGTTCTTGCAAGAGCGGGTGACCTAACAAAGTAGGCACACCTTTGGTCAGAGCTGATAGGATTTTTATACCATATCCCCGTCCGAAATTATTAGATTACATCATACACCTATACATATTCATAACCTGTCCCGCTTCGTATTAAAATGAGTTCCAAGAAGTCATTTCCATAAACTCCTCCCAACTGCGCCTGCGCACTGCTGTTTGGTGGTGGTCGTTGAGGGTCATGGGGGATGAAGTCAGATGGCTCCTCTTCATCACCGCAAGTAACCTTCTGTTTTGCACAGGCTCAGTTCCCCCTTGACTCTGATCCAAACTACAAACCCGGTTTCAGCAGGTTTTGCACAATTTCAAAGACAAGAGAGAGCTCGAACTAGCTACAATAAAATACTTTCTCTGAATTTATGACCAATTATGAGACAAGCAAGAAATTCCTGAACAGATAAGGAGTTCGTTAGACCAATGGGGGGGGACTAGAACTCATCAAAGAAATAATTCTATTTTCACAGAGCTCATAGTAGACATTGTTTATGCAAGGTCATTTCTGACACAAACTGTTAGTAAGCCCCCCTTACCAATATTTTACTAGCAAGCACCCTTTAACCCTTTATAAGCATCTTGTTAGAAAGCCCCATGTCAATCCCCCCTTTTCTATAAAGTTAGTAAATTCTTTTACTACACCTTAATCCTAATATAATGATTCTCTGTCTAACTTTTCAAGATATTTGTCTGATTCTAGCTTTTGCCTTCATTGGATTCACGCATGCATGAGCTTCCTTTTCTAGCACTTTCTGTGGGGAGGTTGGGGGAACACTGCGCCTGCGCATTTCCAAAAACACACAGCTAGGGGAACGAGCACCCGAGCGGCAGAAAACGGCTGGCGTGGGTGAAGGGACCCCAGATCCCCAGACTTCCCAAGAGGTAAGGCCTCCCCTCTACAGCACTATAGCCAGGCAGCAGGGACAATGTCCTTGCTATGGCTAGAGTGGTGTATTGTTCCTTTACCCGTAGATTCTCAGGCCATCATCGCCTACCAGACGGGTGCTTTTTCGCCTCCCGGAGGAACAAGAGAGGTGGGTGTTCTTGAGACTGAGTGGTCTCTTCAAACTTAGATAGTTGGCCTAGAAAGGATCAAGGCCTTCCTTTTCTGTTATTGCTTTATTTCTAGGCAGACGACCCATGCCTCTCCCCACAGAGTGGCACATGATAAGGAGATGTATGAGCGACGCCTGAGGATTGCTATTTATGCACTGATAGCAGTTGCTACTATTATGATTTTCCTCATGATTGTGACTGCTTACCTTTGCTGTTTTATGATTGTGAACACTAATGAAGTTTAGTCTTGTTTAATTAATCAGGAGTTTCTCTATATAAATCTATTAGACAAAAGCGGGAAAAAGGGGGAGGAAAGTTGCTACACCATGTGACTGATAACACGTAAAGTAAAAGTTTCCCTCCCCTTTATCTTATGTGCTATTTGTAACAGTCTAAATTCCCTACAAAGGATGTCTGATGAGACAGCCTTAGTCCTCCACAAAATACAATAACCCTTTTCAGTTTGCAAAAGCAACATTTCTTCAGCATTTTCCACAACCTGCAAGTTTTAACAGCCTTCAGGCACTGGTCACAGGTAGAAAAAATCCTGGTATTTCACAAATTGAACAAACGTTTTTGGCATTTCTGGTAGAGCTACAGCAGGGTCTTCCCCAGCAAACAGCCCTCGCCGCCACGCCGGCCAGCAGTCTCGACCGGGAGGCACAGCAGGCCTGGAGCATATGTACTCAGCATCATGAGATGTCAACAACGAGGCCTCTGAAAAACAGAAATCCCAAATTGTATTTCAGTGTATTTTTAAAAATAGCACAGAAGAAGGTAGGGGAATTCCATCAGGATAAGGGACAGTAGTCGAGCTAAACAGGTCAGCTCAAAACACAACACAGCCTTTAAAAGCTAGAGTGATTTGAACACTTAAATCAGTGTGCAGACTGATGTGACTTTGGAGCACAGCATAAAAGTAAACATTCTTACTGGCTTTGGAAAATGGCTCATCCCTTCCTTACAGTGTAAACTGGAAAGACAAAATTAATAATGCTATTGAGAACAGAACAGAACTGGTCTGAAGGCCTAGAATGTGAGAACACAGTTGGAAGACAGTACTTTTGAGAAACAAAAATAAGTTTGGAGATAAAGATGTAATAAATGTTGAATAAAACTTTGTCCTTGGAGATAACAGGAGCAAAACGAACTGCACATAATTGTGTAAGCCAGCCAGAAGACCTTGTGGCCACGTGTGAATACTGAGGTTAACCAGCACACTATGGTGAGGAAGACTATTGGCAACCACCAGAGGACCCCTCGAGACCACCACTCAACATGAATATGCTGTGGGAAAGGGCATATATGCCTATTCATTAATTCCAGCGAAAACAATGAGTATGTGAAATTATTTATCAGAAAAATAATTAATACCTATCACTTTGCTGTATATACAAGTCACTTTTCACTATCTTGAGCGCGCTCGCCTTCGCAAAGCTTTTGGCTTGTGCACCAAGTGCTGCAGTAACAGAATGCCTTGCTCTCTGAATCCTACAGATTGGTTTTAGAGAGCTATTGCTCCGCTATTTCGGTAACAACAGCGCTGCTGCAGGCAGATAAGCCTGGGAGGCTGCGTTACAATGTCATACCCTAGTGAGACTCTACGCTCACAGATCCACGACAGCTACAGCCCTGGCACTGCTGCTGCACACCTTGCTTGGTTAGTAAGGCTGAATGTGAAGTGTAAAACTTCAAAGAGTAACATGAAACATAAAGAACAAATCTCAGTAAGTAACTTTTTACTAAAAAGGTGTATGTTTGTATAAATCCAATAAAAAACACTTGCGCTATGAAGGTATTGTAATTTCCTCTTGCATTAATTTAACTTGCATAGATGTGAACTGATGACATTATCTACCTCCAACTCTAATGGTTTAACCCCAGCTAGCAACCAAGCACCACACAGCCGCTTGCTTGCTTCCAGCCCACACCACCCTCCCCCCAGTGGGATGGGGAACAAAAGCAAAGAGTACAAGTGAGAAAACTCATAGGTTGAGATAAAAACAATTTAATAGGTGAGACAAAAACTCAACAAGGAGTTCATTCACCACCTCCCAGCAGCAGACAGGCGTTCTGCCATCTCAAGGAGAGAAGGGCACTATCCCACGCAATGGTTACTTGGGAAGATAAATGACTCTGAATGTCACAACAGCTTTAAATGTTGAGTATGACATCATATGTTTCAGGATATCCCTTTGATCAGCTGTCCTAGCTGTAGCCCTTCCCAGCTTCACACCCACAGCCTACTCACTGGTGGGGTAGTGAGAGAAGCAAAAGAGGACTTGACTTTGTAAATGCAGCTCAGCAATAATGAAAATACCTCTGTGTTATCAGTATTGGTTTCAGAACAAACCCAAGACATAGTTATGAAGAAAATTAACCGTATTCCAACCAAAACCAGCACACCAAAACACACCGTTATAATTTAACTGGGAATTATGTGTGTTACATAATTAGGAAGGGAGCAGTGCCACTGGCTGGACATGAGAGAGGCTTCTGAACTGCCAGTGAAACATCCCATTGTAAGAGAGCCAGAAATCAAGTATTTCACAGCACTCCATCGAAATATTGGGAAAAAACACTGTTGCTTTTCTTTTTAAATATTTAGAACCTAACTGCTTAAATATACCTAGTAAATTGTATGCTAGAGCTATTTGGCCGTTGCTGTTTAAAGAATGCTAGTAAATTTGTAAATTACACTTTGGGGTTTTTAAAGTTTCATTAATTATAGAAAAATCAGTGAGATAAGAGAACCCCCATATGATTTTTCTTTTGGAAAGGCTACCAACAAGGACCGGCAGATGTGCTGAAGAAGGACTTTTGGCTGTAATGAAGCACGCAGAGAAAGATGAGCTTATGATACCTCGACTGTTACAGCTAAGAACCCAAAGACCAGTGATGCCATCACAAAAGATGCGCTGTGCTTGAATCTTTGGAAGGAAATATTAGTTTGGTTTTTATAGTGAAAAGTCTTGTTGCAGACCTGCTCTGATGGGAAGTTGATAAAGTGCAATTTCTTTGAATAAGAAAGATTTCCAACTGAAGTAAAAAATTAGGTAGGTTGCAGAAAATTAAGGACACTCTTGCAGCAGTAAATCACCAAAAGACACAGCAGGACTCGCTGTCACTAGCTGTAATACTACAATGCTGGTAATGCTTCTTGGGAAAGATTGCACACAGGAGCAATGCAGATTTGTCCTATTTTGTCCATGTCTCTTCTTCAACCCAGATTGCTTTTAGTACGGATACTAGTATCTCAGTGAGGTCTTGTGGTACTACTTATTTTTTTAACTTACTGACTGAAAAAGCATAAAGCTTTTTTTCATTTTATAATGAACATCTGAACACTTAGGAGCAGTTTCTTTCCTCTTTTAGCACAAAATTCTTTTCAGAGTATGGTTTAATAGTAAGCACACAGAAACTGAAGATTATGCTTTCAGAATGAGAAAATGAATGGAGAGAATAAGCTTTACATAGGCTACCATGCTCCAAAACAGACCTTATTTTATTTTTAGCATTGCTGTTAAAGTATTTCAAAGCACAACTACAGAAGGAGAATTGGTACGTTCTTAAAAGTTAAATTCAAAGTCCATACTACAAGTACCTTAAGAAAAATGCAGACACACCTTACAGACATACCTTGTACTTGTACACCACTGTGGATCTATTCCATCTGGCTTGTACTTTCTTGGTGGAAGGAAGGGTGACAATGGTGAAACAGCAGCAGCTGACATTCAGCTGAGAGAGGAAGAAACCCTTTAGCATAAAGGTGGGTAGGAATCTAAAGCTTCCTTTTTTTTTTTTTCCTTTTTTGGGGTAGGTGGGCAGGGTGTGTGTGTGAACACTTGTGAAGAATACAACTGAATGGATGAAAAAGTATACCGTATCATCTTTGGTACAGTTGTTGACACAAGCCACTACAGCATTTACACTTCTTAGACAACTGTGTCGTTTTTTCCTCATTGGAAGCTTTAGTTTCACTAGAACTCCTAGATGCAGAGAGATAACAGACATCAATACCTGCATATATTTTCTCAACCCTGCATGCAGCCAAGATTTCCTCACCCTATACGTCCTGAGTTGAGTAGTTTTGTTGAAGAGTACGACACTCCATCTGTCCTTGTGAACTGCCTCCTTGCAAAAATAAAAAAAAAGATTTTTTTTTCAGGCCATTTCTCCAAATGGTCAAGATCTTTTTAAACTGCATCTGTGCCACCAAACCTGCTCAGAGTCCTTCCCAGCTTTTGCTGTCCTTAACAGGCACGTACTCTATTCCATCTTCCAACAGCAAAAATACGTCATGCTCTCAGGCCCCCAGCATAACCCTACAGATGTCCACATGCACTCTGCTGTTTTGATGAGGAGCCACTGAACATCTCTGTGAGCACAGCCACACATGCAAGATTAGTTTCACCTGCACTGTGAGCTACCAATTGCAATGAATGTCGTTTTTGAAGCTTTAAACAGAAAGCCATATCTTGACAGTCTACCACTTTAGAAATGATCCAGAACTAGAACTCTACAAAAAAGTAGTTAAAGACAAATTGCAAACACAAAGCAGAAACACCTTCAGAAATATTTAAATCATGAATCAGGGAAAAAAATAAAAGAGCTTCATCACATACACAGGGAAGTAACCAGAGAGAGAAGAGAGTCGGTGTTCACAGCCCCCAGAGAAAACAGGCATTCTCCTCCTATTCCTAAATCCATCTGTAACATCTAAACACCGCAGCACTGCTGTGGCAATACGGAGAGTAGGGAACAACCGCTCTGCCAATGGACATATTATTGGCTGATGCTATTTATGTATCAGTACACATAAACTGAGAGGCATGTTTTGCTACAACCTGACTTTCCTGAAACTGTATGTTTACCAAAATGAGTCACTTGGAAAAAATTGCCAAACAACATTTGGCAATAGAACTTGGATGTGTTTGTGTTTTGGTTTAACCCAGAAAGCAGCTAAAGCAATTGCACAGCCATGCACTCACTTCCCCCCACCCAGTGGGATAGAGGAGAGAATGGAAACAACTTCAAAACCAAACACCAACAGATTGAGATTAAAAGTTTAATAGCAGAGAAGATAAAATAATAACAACGATAAAAGAATACACAAAACAAGTGATGCACAGCACGATTGCTCACCAACTGCTGACTGATGTGCAGTTAGTTCCCCAGCCCTCCTCAGCTAACTCCCCCCAACATAGATACTGACCATGGCATCATAAGATATGGATTATCTCTTTGGCCTGTTTGGGTCAGCTGTCTTGGCTGTGCCCTCAACCACACAGCTTCTTGGGCACTTCCTGGAGAAGGCTCATGCCTCTGCACTGGCAGGGCCTGGGTGGCTGAGAAGTCCTCACTTACGAACACCACTTAGCAACAACTAAAACTTAGTGTTTCATACTAAATCCAAAACACAGTATTATACCTGCTACTAAGAAGAAACATAATTCTATCCCAGCTGAAAGTAGGACAGTTTGACACAGAGATTTCTGATAACTTGCTATTTGCTTCCTGTTGGTTTTCTTTCAGAAAGTCTGTTTGTAGTAAAGTTACTCTCTACTGGTTATGAAGTTTACCTTCCTGGTATTACCAGAACATTTTCACAGGCAAGTAACTTAATTGCTCTTCTAAAATTATCCAGGTGATAATTACAGCCATGAAAGGAGTGAAAGAAAAGGAGAGGTCAGGCAGCAAGAGAGCTCTGCAGGCTGGCACCAGCCAACATTGCATTAAAAAACCCCAAAAAAACAAACCACCAAAACCTCACACAAACACACAGATACCACGACCTTATATGTTTGTGGGGTTTTTTTCCCCCTCTCCTTTCAGAGCTCATCCCTGTCAGCATATTGTCATGTCAGAGCACAAAGTACAGAAGATCTGTATCCTGATGACATTTCCATGTGATGAATACACATTCAGAACCAGTCCAGGTTTGTAAGATCACTGTAATTTTTGTGGTTTTAATAATCATAACTCAAATTTTATTGACACTTGTGAGGAAACTAATTACCTTTTAAATGTAGCATCTCCTTGAGGGAAAATGTGTTAAGAGACTGAAAAAAAAAGATTCAGAGCTCCAAAACATGATGGACTGGTGGGGAAATTAATTAAAGTGAAGACAAACAGCAGCACCATTATGTGAAATTTAATTCTGATTGTGTACTTAAGAACCTCTGCAAGTCTACACCTCAGTCCGATCAATGATTAGTCCTTTCTTGGAAGGGCAAACTTTTTTACATAAAAGTCCTAGATTGAAGGCTCCATGAAACAGAATATGGATTCAACCACATGGCTATTTCCAACTTGCCTGCAAAATTAGTATGAACAAACAGAAGAGAAATATTTGACCCTAAAGAAAGTAGCAAACAGCTGTTAATTTATTGTAGATGAAAGTTCATTCTTTTACCTGAAAGGAAAACATTCCTAACTACCAAGGGACCGATTCAGCAATGAGCTGTGCTCCGTTAACTGCAACTTTTCATCAGCTTTTGTGTGCTGGCAGCAGATTTCCCTTTTCTGTGGGTTTCACATGGAGGATCTGTAGCATCCATCCTTGAACTTGCAAATGTTACTCCCTGCTCCCCCAGCCCCGTACATGCTATGTACCTGAGCACACAGTGGAATAATCCATGCAGGATTTCCTTCAAATGGTGCAGAAGGCGATACTGGGAAAACAGGAGGCAAAACCTGAACCTGGTCCTCCACACCCAGCCAACCATGAAAAGATAGGAGGATTCTGCCAGAGGGGCCATGCAGGGCCAGGCTGTGCATCCTGGGAGCGCCGACTGGCTGGTTTCTCTCCCCTTTGCCAGGTCCTGAGGGGATGACACCACCTTGTGCTGCCGCTGCCTGGCGGGTGCCCCTTCAGAGTGAGGCTGCCCCTGGAGAGGCGGGGAACCAACCCCCCCCCCAACTTCTGCCCCTGGGAACAGGACTGGGAGAGACCCTCCATGCAGAGAGAGGCGTGTGGCACGGATTTAATCCCCATGGATAAGGCCGGGCTCCTGGCTGGCAGGAGGGCCCCTCGCCTCCACGCTGCCCAGGGCTGTGCCTGACCACCCTTCAGCCATGTTGGAAGCACAGTCCAGCCCACAGACACTCTAGTGAACAGACACCCCAACTAACTGCACCTCCTGCTCATTACAGCTACAGGTGATTTTGGCTGTGGCTAACGCATGCTCCAGACAGTGGACATGCTGTCTCACTCCATGTCCTGCTTGCAACATTTCTGGCTAAATGAAGACCCAGCCCTGCACTGAAGCTTTTTTGCTTTTTTTTTTTTAGCTCCTTCTCTTTACAAGCTCCATCTATTTGCAATAGTCTAAGCTTTTTACAAGGTTGTAAATCAACTGCTGGCACAACTTGAGTAATACTATTAAATGTCATAGCTGAACAGGGTGTAAACATTATTTTTTATTATTATCTAGTTAATAATTATTCTAAGCAATGTACAAAGAAGAGCTGGACTCAAATGAGGGCATGAGGGGTCTGAAAAGCATCCTTCACCCCATAGACCACCTCAGACACTGAGTTTAGCCTGGTGCATGCCAGCCTCCCAAACTTCAGTGTCCAATGTGACCAGACTGCCACCTCTGTGGCCCAGGATAGAGTAGGAGCTGAACCAGGGTCAGCCACAGGTGAACTGCAGTACATCACCCTCCACTTTTCACAGTTCAAAGCTATCCCTCATCCCAGCAACCTCTCTCAGCCCCAGCACGCTCTCCTTGTCCCAGCATGCTGACCTCCCCACCATTTGTTTCACGTTGTCCAGCAAATTCCCAGTTGTAGAAACTCCATCAGCTCTGAGCACGGACTCCCAGTCCCAGTTCACCTTCACTGCAGTTGCAGTCACAGTCCTAGTCCCAGCACGCAATGCCTGGCTGCAGCTCCATCATCCCAAACAGACCCCACCACAGCCACTCCAAGCTGTACTGCCCTTACCCACTACAGCACGCTGGATGTAGAGGGGGTCATTGCTATTAGCCCCATTGGCTGCACCTGGGGCTTTCTGTCTCCAGCCTCCCATCCTACAGCTGTTGCTGGCCAGGAATAGGAACCATCACCATCAGTCCCCATCAAGGACAGGTGGGGCTACCAGGGCAGCAGAGCATACCTCAGCTCCTGAGAGCAGCTTGCTGAAAGAAAAAAAAAAAAAAAAAAAGAAGAAAAAAAAGGTGGGGGGGAAGCCCTGGAGTGTACAAAAAAAAAAGAGTTTTAAGGGGGAATGAACAGAGAGCTATGGGGTGCAATGGAAAGAAGAAAACCACCAAAGGATGACAGGGCAAACTGATGACTCTAGGAGGTACAGCCAGCCAAAAGCAGGAGGCTCTGTGGCACACAGAATCCCTATCTCCCAGCACCACCGGCACAAGCCTGAGCCCTCTGCCTGACATACAGTGGGGAAATGTCAGGCTGCTGCAGTCAGAGTCTGCTGCAGCCTGGGGACATCATGCACCTCGTGGAGTGTGAGTGTCTTTCCCTCTGGGATCAACAGCCCGATGTTTATTATTTTAGGATTTAGACCCATCTATTTAACAGTAAACTGTAAACCCTGAACTCAAGCTGAATAACTGCAAATCTCAGAACCTAGATGGTTGCTGGGGCTTTACAACCTATGCCTGAGGTTAGATTTTCAAACCTGTGCCTTGAACAGTAAACATGTAAACTGCAAATCCTGACTGATTTGTTTTTAAAATATCAGAGTCCCACAGAATTTAAAAAGTAAAACAAAACACCTGAGTGAGAAAAACCCTCAGTGAGAAATTCTAAACCAAAAGCTGCACAGGAAAACCTCCAAACCCTCTGTTTTATGCAAGAAAAAACAAAGCACACACAAACAGGAACACAGTTAAAGAGAAGTCAAGGAGTTTCTGCCCACAGCTTAATACACTTCCACTTAATCTGTGAAAGCAGCAGGACTGCAAGGCACATCACATACATTTTATAATTGCTGTTTATAAGCTTGGGTTTAGCCACCGCTGAAATGTGACTATACAAAAAGCAACACAAAGGATTCTACTAAGCTGTACTTGTACTGAACACACCTGGCACACCGCGACACCAACTCACCTGCAGTAGCAACAAACGCATGTTATCCAGGCTATCCAGAAGATGGGGAAACATGATGTGAACTAGACATGTTTTTAAACTCTTAAACCACATTGTAAGCATTTCTAGTCCAAGCTACCTAACCACTAAGGCACACAGCTGACTTCAGCCTTTGGCAGAAAGTACTCCTCAGGGAAACTGCAGTGCAGACACTGCAATGTTAGAACTGTTTTACTTGCCTGAAAAACACCTAACACTGAAAGGGGGACTAAGCAGCCCTCTCACCTGTGCAATTTCTTATTCAACACAGGCAAGAGAAGGAAAGCTAAAACCTCTCAGACTCTTCCATGCTCAAGAGCACTGCCTACTCAACATACTGCCACCAGAAACGCCCCTCTCACACATCTGAGAACAAGGCCATCAGCCTGCACACCACCCCTCTGACTCCCACACCCCACCTATGCTTCTTTGCTTAGACTGCTCTTTAGCCCTTCTCCCACAGAAACAGCAGGTGCACAACACCCATGGCACCCACATTTTTTGGTCTTCTCCCACCATTCAGAAAGCAGCCTCTAGAACTCCAAGCACTAGAGAGAGGAAAATAAAGGGAAACAGAACGTAGCCAGGACAACAAGAGGTGGTTTTGCTTCATTTTCATAGGCTGCCTCATACAATTAGCCCAAGTCAAACAAACCCTGCTTGAAAGCCCTGTGACTCAACAGTGTCCCAAGGGTGAGTCAAGAGCAAGCTGCTGCTGCTGCAGAGAGGTGCAAGAGGAGCAGAAAGAGGCTGGTGCAAGGAAGGTACCTGTTTAGGTCAAGAAAGATCCAACAGGAAACCAGGCTCTGTGCCAGTATCACATTCATGAGACAAACTGCACCCGGTGACAGCCTGTGCCTGGTCACAGTTGAGTAAGAGGCAATGACAGGCTACACAGAGGACAGTCTGCACTTCGAAGCGGAGGACAGACGGTAACAGCAACTCCGGACCACCCCACTACGGGTACCTGCCCTAACATACAAGTTATGAGAGCCATCAGAGACTGATTTCTGTCTTAGACTCATAGAATGCTTTGGGTTGGAGGGCACCTCAAAGATCATCTAGTTCCAACCCCATGCAGGAGCAAGTTTGTGTCTACTCGGTGTCACAGCATTAAAACACACAATTGGGGTGGCATTAACAAGCTATTTCCACAGTTATTCTGCTCAGAGTTTCTTCATGTCTCTTGCTTTTTGGACTCCATGCCAACACTGCATTCCAGTATCTGATTGCAAACTTTGCCATTCCAGGGAAAGCACTAAGAAATCTACCAATAAATCAAGTTTCTGCTTAGCCTTTTAGAACAGAACTCCTCCAATTGCTCCAGTTCTTGCAGAACTTTTATGTTAAAATTTAAAACATCAAGAGAAGTGTAAAAGAAATACACAACTGCACAAAAACTTTAAAACAATAGTAGTAAAGTGATTTAGTTTCCACTTTGTTTCATTTATACAAATTAAGATCAGAGATTCTTAAATATTTACAGCATGAAAACAGAAGTGAACTATTATCAATTAACAAAGACATCTTTGACAATTCATCTTTTAATAGAAAGTATTTAAATTATATTTTTAAAACAAAGCTAAGAACAGTTGAAAATTCGTAATAAGACAAGTATCTTGCAGCATTTCTCATCCTTTTTTTGGTTTTGTGGTGTAAGAAACTCAGAAAAAAACCCTCCTTTCATTACTGAAAAAACAGGGGACAGGAAGACAGCTGAACTCATCAGCCAAGGACTTTCAAATTACCTATGTGCTGCACAGTAGACAAATACTCAATTGTCTACACCCCCAACACCCCCCCATCCCACCCCACCCCTGAACTCTCAAAAGCAACGTCTCAGTGCTTTGGATTAAATGATGACCAACTGAATTGATTTTGTCGTCTTGGCAACACTAAATCCAATGACAGATCTCGTTGTTCTTTTTCTGAATCCACCAGCTGATAGCCAAGCATATTTATAGCACCTTTGCAAACCTCCTGTATTTTCTTAATTTTCTGGAAGGAAAGAACATTTCTCCAGGCCTGTGAAACACTAACTGCATCTCGAGATGTGATTTGGAAGGCTTCTTTTTTTTTTCCTGGTCCTTGTCCATGTGTGATATTATAGATCCAGCTTTTGAGTGTGGGGGTCAAACTGAGATCTGCAAATTGATACATTTCTTTGATTTCTGATAATGGATCTCTGACCAGATCTTCGAAACGGATCATTAAATAGCGATCTTTGAGGAAATTAGGTGGTTTTAGAGTAGCCGTTTCATAAATCTGAACATGACTTCTACAAATCTCTTGCATTACTCTGTATTTGCTGTCTTCCACTTTAGTGCCATTGGTACTCAAAACAATTCCATTGTCACGGGCTAATGCTTTGACAGATTGTTCTCGTGACTTGACAACTGCCCTGGGGTCACGGACCAAGTGAATAATTTTGAGATTCAGGGATGGATCAGTGAGAAGGGGGTAGAGGACCTTCAAGTCAAAGAATCGAACCTCCTTGATGACAACATGGCTGTAAGTTTTACAGGCTTCCTCCGCCTTGCTGAACGGGTACCGTCCACAAAGAGTCTTGCATGCCATTTCACTGGTTATGTCAGTACGCTGGAAAGAGTCACAGGCAGGAGCTGAACACAGAGCCCGACTCACCGCCCACTGGAAAAGGTCAGATAAATTTCTTTTCCAAGGCATGTAAGCATCAAACACAGACATGTCACAGAGGAACACCGACCGGACTAGGTCCCGCACTGCCATGTGCAAGACCTTGGCACTGTTCTGGTACATTGTAACCCACACGTGCCACGCGGGCTCCATCAGGTAGAAGACGCTGGGGTGCTGGCTGAAAAGTTGGCCGACAAAAGAAGATCCCGACCGCCAAGAGGAGAGAATGAGGACATGGACTTGAGATGGTTTCTCCTCTGACTGAGACATGAAGCTACTGTACCGGGCATACATGAAGAGTAAGAATCCAGTCTGAACCATAACAAAAAGTATAATGATTGTACTAGGAATCCGAATCCTTGCCATTCTCACTGAGGAAAAGCAATTAAAACAGCTGAAAAAGAAAAGGAAAATGTTGGTGAAACACTGCTCCTGTGGCACAACAATAACAAGAAAACTTACAGAATACAAACCTTTCTTCAAATATTCATGTATGTTATTTGGCACTATTTGCGTCCTTAATGAGTGGCACAGAGAGATGGTAATCTGCAGATGTCAGATGTCTGAAACTTAAAGAAAGTAACATGTGACAGCCAGATCACAGCAGAAATAACTTTGGAGTAAATGTCTGATGCTGAAGGAAACCTTGGGTTGATGCAGCTCTACTGTTAAGAGAAAAAAAAAATCTACAAGATACACAAAGCCCTCAACTTGCACTGTGATAAATACTGCTGGGGGAAAAAAACCCAACCAACCAAAAAACTCCCACCACCTTTCTCAAACACTACGCTGTATTTGCTTTGCAGTTCTAACATTACAAGGGCCTCTGTCCCTTAAAAGGACCAAATAGGAGCATCAGTAACTGTGGCTACTGAAATAAAAATCATCTGAACTGAAGTTTCCCTATAGTGATGGTTGATGCTTTTACACAACCCTCTGCCTTCCAAATTGCAGGAGGTGGGTAAAAACTTGAAACCTGAAGCTGCATCTGGCCACAGATGTTAAAATGAAAAAGCACCTGATGTGCCTTCGGGCTGGAGCACATGTACCCCATGACTGAATACCTTGAGCTTTCAGTTAAAGAATTATCCATTCATGAGTTAGAATTGGCCCGCATGTAACTCCTAGAAAAATTTAGACATGTGGACTGCAAATGGACTTCTGTTTCACTTTGCAAGCCACATGCACACATCAACTTTTTACTAGAGGTTTTTTGGCACCTACCCGTTTGTGCTCTCACTTCTGCAGATTCCACATCTAAGTGGTGTTAGCAGACACAGTATTAGGAAAATAAGAATCCTCTTGTATGAAGATCATCTCAAGAGTGACTCAACCACTTCCCTAGGCAGCCCGTTGCTTGATAACCTTTTTGGTGAAGGATTTTTGCCAATATCCAATATAAACCTCCCTTGGCACAATTTGAGGGCTTTTTTTCTTGTCCTATCACTTGCTACTTGGGAGGAGGGACTAAGTCTTATGTCACTACAGCCTCCTTTCAGGTAGTTGTAGAGAGTGATCAGGTCTCTGCTCAGCCTCCTTTCTCCAGACTGAACAACCCCAGTTCCCTCAGCCGCTCTTCACAGGACTGGTTCTCTAGACCCTTCACCAGCTGCATTGCTCTTCTTTGGACACAAAGTTCTGTATACTCTTTACATCCGCTCTAGTTTATGCCCACTCAGCTAAAAAATACCTTTTTACTGTTTTATTATGTCCCCTGCTTCATCATACAATGTTTCTGTAGCTTAGCAATGGCATTTATTTAGCTCTAAAACTATGGTTATCAAAGAGTTTTTAGTGGTCATGCTGCCTACTGAGGCAAGAGCCTTTTCTCCAGTGGTTCCACATTCTCACCAACTCTGCACAAATGTCCACGACATATGGCTGCAATAAACCTCCTGGCACTAAATCCATGCCCCCCTGAGCCTTCGTTGCATAGTCCCAATGCTTATCAGACACTCTGCCAAGCCCTTTCAGTCCGCTAGCCTGAAAGGAAGCTACCTGCTCCTTTTTCTTCACTCAGCTCTTTAGCACTGAAACAACTCAGCGTAGCACAGATCAATACCACAGCTGGAACAAAGCAGGGAATGAAAAGGCATGTAGGGGAAAAAGAGCAACTCGACCCATCAGCCAATTGCCCACTCAATGCATTATGGTTTTGTCTAGTTCCATGTACTGTGAGATACAGTATCAAAAGCCTTACTGAAATCCAAAAAAACCCGAACCCCATCAACTGGCTTCTCTGGGTCAACCAGCTGGGTGACCCTGTCATAAAAGGAAATCAGATTTAATGGACAGGACCTTCCTCTCCTGAACCCGTGTTGGCTGTGACCAGTGACTGCATTGTCCTTTAGGTGTTTTTTTTTTAACAACTCCCCTTATGATTTTCTCCATAATTTTACCAGGCACTAAAGTGAGACTGACAGAACTGCAGTTACCATGGTCTTCTTTCTTACCCTTCTTGAAAACTGGAACAATGTTTGCCAGCTTCCAGTCAATTGGGACATCTCCAGATTCACAAGACTGTTGAAAAATAATTCAGAGAGGTTCCTCCCAACAAATTATTTGGCAATTCTATACAGGCTGCTCCTATGATCACCTATTTTTTCCACTGCAGGACTCAGCAGAGGGTGCTGTTAGGCAAGCATTTTTTCCACAGAGAAAGGCAACATGCCAAAACAAAACTTCATTAGTTATTCGGTGAAACACTGGTCTGTGAGTTGCTTTGCACTGCCTCACCTCTGTTTTTGCCAGTGCTCTTATCTACTTACAGCTTAGGGCGCTACCCGCCTATCCCAAGGTCCCCTTGGGAGACATAAAAGTGGCTTGCTCCTGCCACCATTCTTCCTTCTTTGCTTCACAGCAGTCCTTCCGTGCAGTTGCATCTGTCTGACTAAAAACATGGGTAGGAAAGGGAGAAGCACCAGAGAGGCGAGATGTCCTAGCATTACTGCCACTTCAGTGGCCACCTCTAGTAATCAGTTGCTCATCAAGTCATGAAATCAGACTGAGGGACATCAAGTTGCAGCACAGAGCACTCCAACACACTGGATACATGTTGGAAGTATTGAGACACTTGGTGGTATCACAATATGTGCTTTTCTACCTAATGAATACTGTTAAGCATAAGTTATTTTAATAATGGGTACAAGGCTATTCCTCTTCTGTGATAGCAGCATTTCTGCTTTTGTGATACTATTTCTTCAGGGGGAGCTCTGGCAAACAACAGAATAATTAAAAGTCTAAGTCTAACAAACTCCCAAGGCAGAATCGTCTCTTCACAAGCCAACACAAATGTTCGAAACACAATCTGAAAAGTATCTGCACGTATGGTTTAGTTGACAGTCAAGAGTCACGCTCTGTCACCATGCTTGTCTGCTAACTGTTACTAATGGAAACAAGATCCTGGACTAGATAAACCCTGTGTCTGCCTCAGAACAACTATTCTTACATACTATGCAAAGGAAATTAATTATACAACCTGGCCCACAAAACAGTAATTTTCTACATCACTTAAACTAGTTCTGAGAGAACGGTGAGGGCCTGGGCCGCTAGCATATGCCACTGCTTGCCAAGAGGCTGGACACATTACAGAAAGCTATACAGTTTTACCAGGCAGGACACAAGTACAGCAAGCGAGCAGTAATATTGATCCCAGAAAGCTTTTTTTTCCAAGTAGAGCACTTTTCAGACCCAGAATGGTAGAAAAGAATGGAAGAGGAAAGAAATAAATTGTGCAGTGAATGATCATTTAGCTCTTGCTTTCAGGACCTTTTATTTGTCTGTCACATAAGACAAGTAATGTTGGCATCGAGTAATCACATTCTGCAGGTCAGCACTGAAAGAAGCACAACTGCTCAGTAAACTTCCTTTCAGTGCCGAATTCAACCTGAAAAAACCTAGTAAATTAACAGAAAATAACTTTATAGCAAAGAAAACCAAAACAAACAAACTGACAAAAACCAAATACCAAACCAAAACCCCTCCTTTTACACAGTAATTTCTTTTCTGGGATACTAAAAAGACTGTAGAAAGAGACCGAAACTCGTGTTAGAGCTGTAGAGAAAACACAGGCTCTCTCTGAACTTGGGACAGAAGGCTGGGCTGAAAGACTCCCTCAGAGAAATACATCTGGAATAAAGCAAATCAACAGAAAAGAATTCTAAGTACCTTCTCCCCTAAAAGGATTTCTGAGGTACCAAATCTTAGTTGTGTTCATCAGTCTTCCCTGGCCATTCTGTGTCTGAGAAAATTTCCAACACAGTTTGTGCAGCACTTTTAAAGCCAATGTCTTCCTAGATTACACAGAAAATGCAAATATACACATTCACTTCCCAGATTGAACTCTTCCACTGAAAAATGAATATTTAATGCTATACTGCGCGTTTAACCTTTTGCTAGCCAAAAATTATTTTGTCCTGTATGCTTGTCATACACTAAATGCTGGCTCTAACAGCAATCATATGAGCTGAATAGAAGTATAATTTATGTACTTAGAAGTCACCAAAACCTCAGTAACTGTCATCATGCATTTTATAGAATTAAAAGGAAAGTGCTTGTACATGGCATGATAAACATAGCACAGATTATTTAAAGGTCAGCTATACCTCACAAAGAAGTTTACTTACTGCATACTTCACCTCTAAGACATCACACCAGTGCAGCCACCACCAGAATAGTTCCTATGATTCTGTGACTAGAAGCACAGTCTGCTGCTCAAAAAAGTGAAACCCAGGAACATGACAGAGCTGATCCATGAAAAATGCACCACAATATTACCAGTAGTTTCTGTTATAAATCATCCAGCTGACAGTGTTCTTCCAAAGCTAGAAATGACAGATCTTCACAAGGCAAAAGCTTACCATATCACCAACAACATGCTGATTAGTCTTTGAATGGGAAATAAGAAGTTGGTTTGGAGGGTGCCTTCTATAACCACTGGTACTTCTGAAAGAAAAGTCTTTCCAATAGCTGATCATTGCTAAAGAGCTGGGATCATTAATAAACCTATTTATTTTTTTTAACAGTGAAACTGCAGAAGAAATAATAAAAGTATGATAAATGTACTGTATTCAGGTACCATGAACATTATACTAGCATTTCAGCTGATAATATAGCTTTTGAAAACTTACTGCTTTTTACAACCTAATGGAAAATGAGATTGGAAGAGCTGATTCTATGTAAGCATCAAGCTTAAAAACTTAGTAACACAATGAAACATAACATAGATTTCACAATCATCTATAAGAAGAGTTTAGAATAAAGGTACTGGGCTTCTTTGGTTTCTTCCTTTATATTGTTTGGAATTAGATATATTTGTCCAGCCTGAACAAATAACACTGACAATGCAGAGCCCTATTTCTCAATGAAATGCAGCTGAAGATCACAAAGTGTTTTCAGCTGCTAGAATTACCTACGATCAAGAAATGAGGTCTGCTCAGTTCCAACATCTGTTAGGAACTTTCATTATTTTTAAAGGCAGCAAAACCGGGGTGACGAAGAGATACTTGCAGTGACTGGATGCCACTCGTTTAATTGAGACTTTTTCTGCACCGGCACAAGTGTCCTCACATTCAGAGTCTGAGGACAAATGGGCGAGACGTGCCCTGTGCATCCCGCTAAAGCAACCGCTGCAACTAAGAGAAAACGACAGATTCTTTGGTCTAGAGATTATTTCACCTAGAGACAGAGGCTAGATGCGGTGGGAAAATGGGACCTCCCGGCATGGAGGGAAATGCTCCCTAAAGCACCTGACTCCATCTAACCCCAGCAGACTTTAACCCGAATCAGCCACGTTCTCGGGGGGAAGGTGGGGTGGTGGGTCCGTTTTGTGGTGTGTTTTGACTTCTTTTAAAAAGCAGGTTTTTCAATAGCTTTATCTCTGTCAACACCGGGCTACGCCTCCAGGCACCCCCGCGCGGGACCGCGGAGCATCGGCACCGCGGCGGCGCGGCTCCCGCGGCATCGGGAATTCCCGCACCTCCACCAGCACGAGAACGGCTTAGAAACACCCTGAAAGGCGGTGCACGTGATGATAAACACCGCTGTTACGCACAGAAAAAAAAGAAAAGCGAAAAAAGAAGAGAGAAAAAAGGTTTGCCATCGCCCGGCTGACCGAGCCGATGAGCCCCGGGGGACACCCTCCCAGCCCGGCCTCCCCGTACCTTCCCGCTGCCTCCCGGCACCGCCAGAGATCCGAGCTGCCCACGGAGACAATGAGCCGCTTTCAGACGTGGCCAAGGCGCCGGGGCAGCGGGAGGAGTCGATCCGCCCCGCACCCGGAGCATCCTCGGGCAAAGACGCAGGCTGGCAGAGGCGGCCCGCTGTCCCGCCCCGCCCCCGGCCACTCAAGCAGGACCAGCGGACGGCGGAGAGCCTCCTGCAAACGCCCGCCCACGGCCACAGGGTCCCGGCAGCCTCACCGATGAATCTCTCGGTCGCCTGCACCGTTCTGCGGGCGGCCTGAGCCCGGTGCTGCCCCTCAGCCTCTCCGTGGCACTCGCCGGCACCTCAGGCCCGCTTGCTGCAATCGCGTCCCGCTCCCTCAGGCCCCACGGCCCACCCCCGGGCCAGCCCTAGGCCCCCGGCCCGCTCTCGGCACGGCCACATCCTGCCTGCGTGGTGCGAGGCAACTGAAAGGCCCCATCCTCACAAGCAGGTTGCTTGGCTCGTGAAAGAATAACAATAAAGGTGGTCTCTCTCTTCCTAGCGTTACCCTTTAGAAGACTCTGCAGCATAGCTCTTACGTGTCCACGTTCCCATTTTTATTGATGCACAGGACTTTTAACCGTCTACTCTTTCCTCTTAAGAGAGCCACTCACAGAAACCGGGTTGAACGTGTTCTGCATCCTGCTCAATGAACTGCATTTAGATTTCTGTCCAGCCCCTGTACTCAGAAGACCGGTGGAGTAGCACTGTGGTGGGCTGCAGGGGTATTTTTTTCTTCATACGTTCTGTTGCTTAGCAAGCTAAAGGAAGAGTACTTGCAGAGGCTTCCAAAAGAGCCTCCTCTTTCCTAATGCTAATTGCAGTGGATTCTCAGGTTGTGCAGTAAGGGTATTAGCAATACACTGAAGTATGAGGAAAAAACACCTTTTACGTCACTTTACTGGTACAGACATAAAATAGTATTACCTTTTTTCAATTGTTTGGTTAGTAACAGGCCTTGAAAAAGAAGTCGGAACTATAAACCAAGAACTATGGCCAGTACCAGAGTGATCCAGAAAGTCAGCATAACAGAAGCATCAGAAACAGGTGGGGTTTTTTCCCCTACTGTAGCCACATCTGCCTTTACTGCTCCTTCTATGCAGCATTCACTTATTAGTCACAGTTGTAAAACTCGCCTTTCAACAGAAATGGCAGGACTGCTTCAGGGCATACTAAGCAGTTACATGCCACCTGCAAACAATCAACTTTTTTACTTCCTCCTATTAAGTTCTCCCCTTAGATTTGGAGGATTTTTTCCACTTTTTCTTCTTCTAAAAGAAAATAGAACACAAGGAAATTTTTATCTGTATTTCCTTATCCAGATCAAATCACCGCTTTTCCTTTCACATGCATTCACTGACCTGTTGCTCTGAGCAGTATCATTTGTTCTATGTTAATGTGGAAGGATACAATAGGAGAGAAAAGTGAGATACAGCCTCCCAGTATTACTGTTTTCTGGCATTATCCTCTTTCACATTCAAGTTCCTAACTTAAATGTGCTTCTTTCAGTTTAGAGGACTGTCACATATTCTGGTTTTATGGCAGCATGACTCAAACCCTTAAAAACAGGGTTCTATGGTCTCTCCAGAGTTTTCCATCCCTTGCTTATACCCACACTAATGCTCATGCAGACACATAACAAGCTCAATCAGGGAACTGACTTGTTTGAAAAAGTGAATGTATTTGGTAAAGGTTATCTTAATTTTAATGAAATTAATAAAATAAAAAAAACCCGTCCCAAAGCAGTGCTCTCAGAGAAACAGATAAATGACTGTGCATTTGAAAAAGGAACTGTGAACAGAACATACTTGCAAGATACAAGTTCTGATATTCCAAAGTAAAAAGTGGAGCGAGACTGAAAACAGGTGTTTCTTTTTGAACTGCATTTTCTCAGGTATCTCCTCAGGACTGGTGCTGTTTGTAGGACAGTACTGGAGACACAGGCAGAACTGGTGATACTGGAGTTGTAGTCAACACCTGATTCTGAAACACAAACATTTTAATCCTACCAAACACCCAAAGAAAGATAAGGAGAATGCTGACATACTGGATCCAGGCAAATTTAATAATTTCCCAAAATCCTGGCTGATATTTAAAGAAAGTCAAGGAATATTAATTAAGAAGCTTCTGATACTATTACTGCAATAAGTAAACAAAGGCACTCAAATGTAGAAAAGCACAAAATTCGGTTTGCATGGCAAAGCAGAGCCTTTGAGCCATGGAAACCCCTAAAGGCCTTTTATCATACTATGTAACAAAAGCTGCAGACATGTCTGTCCTAGAAGACATTTAAATCAATTCAGTGGGAAGAGCCCATTTTGTCCCTGACTCACCAGAAAGTAATTATTTGTAACAGGCACCTAACCAAACCTAGTAAGAAGTGTGCTCCATACAGATTCTTTTAAACACAAGCTTGATCTTGTCTGAGAAAATGAGTAAAGAACATAACGAACAAAGCATTATGTTGTCAAAAAAAAAACCAACCCAAAAAACCCTTCAGGTCTGTTGGTGCATGTCACAGATTTGTGACACGCACTGCAGGGTTGATTATTTGGAGAGCTTACTTTGCATATGAATTTCTAATTATCTGCTTTACGACAAAGAATTATAGTAAAGATGGATGCTTTACTAGTGGCATCCATGACAGATTAAGACAGCAAGTGTTGCAATAGCAAAGACAGACTTACTACGGATATTCACTGGGAATGACTAACAAACTGCCTAAAGACTAATTTAGTAAGGCTGAAAGCAACACAGGTTCCTAGCAGAAAAAGGCAAAAACTGATTATGCAAGCAGATACATCTGGAGGAATGAGCAAATAGGTATTAACTACAGCATTTGCTTAGCTAACAAAGGACAAGTGTAGTAACAAGTCTAGAAGAAAACAGATTTCACTTGACCAAAATATGCAAGCCAGTTATGTCACAGTTTATGTACTTTTCAGAGGATATAAGAGAACTTCCACTGGGTAACGAATAGTGGCATTAACGATAAATGGTGCATCTCTTGCTCTTCCAGTCATCCAAACAGGGTTAGGATCTGAAAACACTGTTGTCACTAAAATGGGTAAAGGAAACATACAGGTTAAGGGATGTTAAGGTTCAGTCTTAATAAAGAATTCAAATCTTAATACAGAAATCAAATGAAACAGCTGCCAATATGCTAACTACTGCTGTCCTGTAATTCATAGGTATGCATTTGGGCTTACCATTTCTATCCCAATATGCTGCAATGATGTTTGTCAGATCATAGTCACTCGCAAAAGGACTCGTGCCATTGACCACAGACACCTGTTACAAGGAGACACTTGCATTATTTGTTCACTCTTCACAAAAGCAATTCTACTCAGTTTCATACGCAAAGTATCTGTGCCATTGCAGGAACATGCGTAAACATCAGACTGAACATCTTGTCAGAATAACCTCTTCCACCTTTCAGCCTAACAAGATAACACCAGTTCCAAAGTTCTAGGGTCCATTCTGTACAGGAGTACAAATAATTATGATGTCATGTAAGGCGGTACTAGAAGGATAAAGGGCAGGGGGAAATTGATGGAAGAAGGAAAAATTTCCTCACATTGTATCTGGTATCCAGTCCACAATGGTTAAGTAATTGCCTCTGGTTCAATTTCAGGTCTCCATTCATATAGAGCTGAGACCCCGGCACAGGAGAAAAAAACTGAAGAAAAGCCATGCTCTGCATCACAAGTGTTGACATTCTCTGAAATGGTGAACATGAGAAAAAGAACATAGCATTTGGGATAACACAACATGCTTTGCTATCTCTTTTTATGTACAGATTTTCTCCATAGATTTGATTTTTTTCTGACTCCCAAATTTTAGATCATCACATTAGTCTAAACAAGGGAAACACCAAATAAGAAATATTAATTACTCTTTTTTTTAGTGAACTGCTTTATTTGTTAGTTAACTAACTTTATAAACCAAAGTTCTACAGGAAATTTAGTGAAGTCCAACACGCGGCTAACAACAGAACGATTTAACTTGCCATAATGTGAAAAGCTGCAAGATCACAAAAGACATAATTAGAGACACACTTCAAAATATTCAGCAGTCAAAGTTAGCTAAGGACTCCTGCTCTGCAATAAGGATGAAACAAAGAAGTTCCTTAGCCCTTATTAATCACCCAATCTGAATGAAAATTTTCACATTTACTGTAAAACAAAGGTGGTGTAAATATCATAACTCTCTGTGATACTAATCACTGACCTAATACTTCAGAATAAATTTAGGACTGTCAGGTCTCTACTCTTGATCTTGGAATGTTTTCAACACCACATGGCTATGCTTGCTAAGACTGTCCACCTGCAATCAGCAAGAGGTTCTTGGTTAAACTAAGCCTAATCCCCCTAGTAAAACAACTTCTTGGCTTCGTGGCTACATCCGACACAGCTCTGCGCTACCTTAGATGCGTCAGTGGGTTCTCTGAGCACTAGCATTTCACTCATTGCTTTAGGTATTATTAATTGCAATGTCACTTGAGATACAATGGCAGCAGAATTTTATTTTCCTGATCCATATAACACCTTCTTCACCCTTCCAGTTAAAAGATATGAAAGATCCTGGCAGATGATTATCATTGCTTCAAGAGCCATTAAGTAAGCAAAATCTATGGAGTTTCAGCCTGCTGCAACACCCTGCCCCTCCACCTCAGAAAACTAACCACTTA
The DNA here is from genome assembly GCA_020800305.1 of Porphyrio hochstetteri. Lineage (NCBI taxonomy): Eukaryota > Metazoa > Chordata > Aves > Gruiformes > Rallidae > Porphyrio > Porphyrio hochstetteri. The sequence continues at coordinate 155,008 of CM036918.1, forward strand.
GGTCATGACACAGCAACATGTAAGAATGCAGAGCCTTCTGCCTACTGCAAGGCTCTCAGTTATCTCCTGATGCCACCTACCTACACTGATAGGCACTGTTGCTGCACTACAGCCCAAAAGAGTGCACAGATGCCAAAGAAAACTAAGAATCACAGAATTTCCTGAGTTGGACATACCAAAATAGGCAACAGAGCTAGACTAGGAATGACCCAACAGAGAATGAGAAAAGTAAATTGTCCTGGTTTCAGCTATGATGGAGTTAATTATTTTTAGCAGTGGATGGAATGCCATGTTTGGGTGTTAGGATGAGAACAGTGCTGATAGCACCCTGATGTTTCTAGTTGTTGCCGGGCAATCAAGGACCTTTCTCAGCTCTGCATACTTCCTTACTAGTGAGGAAGGAGGGGACGTAGCCAGGACAGGTGACCCGAATTTGCCAAAGAGGATATTCCATGCCAGTTACGTCATGCTCAGTATAAAGGGGACTGGGGGGAAGAGGAGGAGACAACGCCAGGACGTGCAGTTTCTTGGGACGGTTGGGTTGTCCGGGACGGGCTCTAAGCTGTGCGGCCTGAGTTGTGTGGTTTGGTGAGAAATTGCATTGTGTATCACCAGTTTCATCTATTTTGTGCTTTAAACTTATGTTATTGTTATATCTAGTTTTCTGTTATTGTTTAGTAAACTATCCTTATCCCAACCTGCGTGGTTCTGGTTTATAGGTTGTGGTTTCGTTCCCTCTTTTCTTCCTTCCCTTTTCCCCCTCCCCCAACTCTCCTTCCCCCTTCCTTTTAAAAGTACAAGCGACTGTGTGGGGTGCGGCCCTCGGCCGGGGCAAAACCACGACAGTCATTTTGGCGCCCAACGTGGGGCACGACGAACGGTTGGGATAACGGTAGATCTGACCCTAACTATCGCAATTAAGATAAGCACTGTTGTTTAAGCAATCTCTGGTCACGATGCTGTGGTATTTATTCACAAGGCTGTGGCAGCAAAACCACCGCATGCTGTATACAATCCTGGCAGGATTCTTTACTCTCTGAGGTCTGCGGCTCCCGTATTTGTTCCCATACTTCATTATAATGTATTTTATGATATCGGTCTATGATACAATAATATCGATGATCATGAGCTTAATCTGGTACTTGTATGAGGTTTTGCTGTCCTGTCCATTCTTTGGACAGGGAGGGGTTAATAACAGCAGCCAGTATGGTGGGGGCACTGCTTTCTTTTCCTTTGGGCTAAATGCAACAGCTCTTAGGGCAGTTTTTGAAAATCTTCAATATCTCTGGGATATTCAAACTAGCATTTTGCTATTGGTAGATTTGGTGCAGATGGTTCAGTTTTTGTTATATATCAAGCATAGGTTTATGAATACCACTGAAGAGCTTTCTCCGAGACAGAATAATCACGAGTGGCAGGGCATGTGGCAAAGTATGGGCAAGTACCTAGGTACTTTCTCACGCCCGATGGTTTGGAACTTCACTCCTGAACAGCTACAAGACCCCGATCAAGTGACTGCATACCTAAAGAAAAATTGCTGTAGGTTTCCCAGAGATGGACACCTTACTGCACTGTGCTGGGCTCTGGCCACTATTTATCAAACACTGCTTGATAGCAGGCAGCACTGGCAGCACTGTCAGCACTGTCAGCACTGTCAGGGAAAAGGGAAAGGAAACAGACTGGCAGATACTATAGCTGCTGCAACCACTGGGGCTGACACTGCAGCTACTGCAACCCCTGTGACCGACACTGCAGCTACTGTAATCTCTACAGCAGACACTGCAGATGATCAGAAAAACCAACCCACACCAGTGTCTGTTGCTCCCGTACAAAAGAGGAAATGCACAAAGAAATCAGTTCGCATAGTGACGGATGATGATGATGATCAACCGGGACCATCCCGAGGATATCAGGAGGAGGCAGAATCAGAGATTGTTACCCGATCCCTGACTCTGAGTGAGCTGCGTGAGGTTCGAAAAGATTTCACCCGCCACCCAAGTGAGCACATTATCACTTGGTTGCTCCGATGTTGGGATCACGGGGCCAATAGTTAATGTTTTTTAGTAGAATAAAACTTTTAGATAGGAATTTCAAATGTGTAAAAGTTCTTTTATCTTTTGCATAACCAGTACTGGAATATTACACTGAGTCTATAGGTCACAACAAATAAAACTAAAAATGCTCACATAAAGATGGTAGGAAAAGAGTAGAATCAGCTGAACACCAACTACATGCTCCGTAGGTTGTAGCGGTAGTTCCAGTTTAAAATGCAACTGATCCATTTTGCCATCTTGATTTTTGTCTTCTTCTCTAGCCTGAAGGAATCAATAAGATTTTTTTTTTTTTTAAAGGCACAAACTTCTGTTAAAAAGAGACCAAAAGGTAAAACCTCAGGGGATCTCCACAACTGCAGCAAAAAAAAAAAGCAAGCAAATAACCTGCATAGTTAGGAAAGCAATAAAAAGCTACTTGACTTTATAGACACAGGACAAGAGACAAGCAAGCATCTTGCAGTATTGTCTGTAATACAATGTCTCATATGTGCCCCTAGGAAGAGAAAATTCATCAGACTCTTCAAGGTCTCTTCTGCCCTATGGCATTCCAGCCATCTCCCTTGCAGGTTACAAAGCCTGCCTTAGTGCTGGATCCTCTGTTACTTCCTGTACAATTGTGGGTGACAGTCAGGCTTATGCCTCTTGAATTTCAGCCTACCTCTTAATGTAGCCCCTGCATGCCAATGACTGGTTGTGAGCCAAGGCTTGCTACATTTCTGTGCCATAAATGTTCAGTACTTCAGCTCTTTGTGAGCACAACAGGACGTGACAGAGGAAATGCATAAAAAATAGCAATGACTGTTGAATCCCTGAAGGAACAATGGCTGCCAGACAGAGGCTACATGCTTTAGAAGGACATAGAATTGCCTTGGTTCAAATGGACCCTTTACATCAAGTCCAAGCATTGCCCTAACCTGCCATCCACTACTAAACCACGTCCCTCAGCACTGCATCTAATGGTCTTTTAAATACCTCCAGGGATGGAGACGCCCTGGGCAGCCTGTTCCATTGCCTCCTTTCAAAACTAGGGGCTGTGTACAAACCCTGCAAACTTCAGATCGTGATAAGCCCTGGTGGGCGGGGGGAGAAGAAGGGCCCAACTATCCTACTAATTTGAGGGAAGTAAACTGATGTGTTCAAGCAAACCACCGGAGGCTCTTCAGGACGCGGTGTAGTGGTGGACATGGTAGTGTTAGGTTAATGGTTGGACTGGATGACTGGGCTGGTTAAAAATCCCTTGTCCCAAGCAAACGTTGCTGTAAGGCACGGGGTTATGCACAAAGCTGACATGACTTGAATGCAGCAGTGCACGATAGGCTGCTTGCTCATGAGCACTGGCGACGCTCAACAATTATGCCCTGGTCCCCTGGCCGCTCCCCTGGTCCTACCCTCCAGCCCCGCTTCCCACATTCACCGCCGAGCTCGCCCCGGGCAGGCCTACCGACAGGAGCGGGACTCGTAGCCGGTCCTCCTGGAGCCTGTTGAACGTCGGGAAAGTGCTCCACGCCAAAAAGCTTCCTGTGCCGGGCCCGACGGTAGCCACGAAGAGCACCTCGTACCGGAACCGCACGGTGGGCTGCTCCAGGTACGCGCTCTGCTTCAGCCAGAAACCTGCGGGCAGAGGCGGCGCGACACTCAGGACTGCACCGCGCCGGGCCGGGCCGGGTCGCGTGGGGTCGAGTGGTGCTCACCGTGGCTCCGGTAGGCCACCAGCAGCGGCGGCACGTAGGTGAACACCGTCATGAGCAGCAAGGCGAGCGCCGCGGCGGAGCAGAGCCCGGCCCGGTAGCGCGTGTGGAGCGCGGGATGCGAGAACAGCTCCACGCCAGCCATCACGCCTGGCCCGCGCCCTCACCGTGGCAACGGCGGAGCACCAGACTGACAGGACGCCAGTCCTATCAGCGCTTCAGAACGCCGAGAGGCGACGGGTGCGCCAGCCAATAAGCGTGTACCGCTGCATTCCGGGGCCGATGGCTGCAATGAGGTGGGAGAGCGCCCGGGAACGGCAGCGGAGCCCATCGTGCGGTTTCGAGCGCCACAAGAACATCTCGGGAGGGACCAACACGTCACCTCGCACCCGCCGGCTAACTGCGCGCCCAGATAATTGCAGCCCCGCCTCTCGATCCCCGGCCGGAAGCGCTGCATCTCGGGTGGTTGCTAGGGAACTGGCGAGGCGGAAGTCCCGCCTGCCGAGCAGTGGCTGTTGTTGTTGTGACAGGGACCGTGACAGCGACAGGCCCGGCTGCCCGGCACGAGCCCCCGCCCGCCCGCACACGGGCCTCGCCGCCGCCGCCGGCTCCGCTTCCCGCCGGTCCGCACAATGAAGTGGATGTTCAAGGAGGACCACGCGCTGGGTAAGGGTGGGCCCGGGTCAGACGCTCCCCGCCGCCCTCCGTCTCCTGCTTCGCCGCGGGCCCCGGGGCCTACCCACTCTGTCTACCCCGGTCGGTTCTCCGATCCGGTCGTCCTGTCTGTGGGCGGACAGCCGCCTGCGGCCTTGGCCGAAGGGTGGCGCGATTCCCGGGGACGGCCTCCCTCAACAGCTACAGACCCCTTTCGCGGGGCGGGGCGCGGGAAGGGTAAGACGGTCGCCATCCCCGTAGGCTCCTGCCTCTCCCTAGGACACTGGCGATACTGTTACTGTGCCGTGACTAATTACCAGTTTTGTTCACAGAGCACAGATGTGTCGAGTCGGCAAAAATCCGAGCCAAATACCCCGACCGTGTCCCGGTGAGTAACCAAGCCAGCTTCGAGTACTTAAAAGCAAAGGTGGATAAGCTGCTTCCATCCTGCCCTCTCTTCTTCGATCAGATCCTAAGTAAATTAATCTTCTCTTTTGCGTCCTTAGATGTTTCAAAGAGGCCTCAAACACATCTAACTGATAAAACACTCCCTCTTCTGCCCCACTGCATAGTGACAAGTAAACATGAGTGCCTGACTTTCTAAACACTTTCCAGGCATGTTTATAGCTTATCTTAAATTCTTTAAACCTTTGCAATCATCCATCCTGGCTACATGAGGAAGGTGATTTTCCTTCACTTATTCCATGTCTAGAACCAGTCTTCTCAAGATGAATCTCCCCATGCAAACCCTATTGTTTGAAGAGCCAGTGCAAGTGGTGACCCACCTTTCTTTATTAATAGTTACCAACCTACCTTCTAAATAGCAAATTACCTCTCTACTTCACGCTGCAATCTTTTTTTTATCATGTTTTAGTCAGTGAAATAACCGCATTTCACATCCTCATGTAACAGCTAACACATCCACATTCTTAACTTACCTGCTTGTGAGTAAAATTTCCTACATCTCACGTGACCACATGCCAGTTAGTGCCACTGCTGTCTGACCTCTTGATAAATAACTTATCCATTAGGCAGCGTGACCCAGAGTAGAACCTCTAATCCCACTGACTTTCTCTGCTGTTGAGTTGCACCGAGTCACAGCATCTTCTCAGCTTGCGGACTGGCAAGCTAAGTTGATCCTTGCCATTCTGTGCTTGATTAACTACCACCTATAGTAGTGTTAACAATGCTATAGATTGTAGCATGCTGATGACCACATATCTCCACAGATACCCATTTTTTCATCTCAAGAGTATCTTTCATTACGCTAGGGGAAGAGGAGATGTTGAAACTCATAGTGTGAGTCAGAATTATGTAATACCAGGAGTGGACAGCAAGGTATGGATGGATACAGGAATTAAATCTCAAATTGCAGTGTGATGCTGCATCTGGGCCGATATGTTTGATGATCCAGAGTGAACCATATACTGTTCACAAAACAGTTGATATCAAGTATATTTTTGGTATTTAATAGTCAAATTTTTTTTCGGACTTAATGTTTCCTGCTTTCTAGGTTACAGCCTGCATCCTGAGTGACATAGATCAAAGGGACTTCAGTTCTCAGCTGCTGTATCTGTGTACCTGGATCTAGAGATGTGGTTCAAACCTGTTAAGATAATATATGAACAGCCTGACACTGTTATAGGCTAGACCTTTAAGGAATAGATGAGAGGTAAAGAAATTAATGCGTGCTAAGTACTGCAATTTTAAATTTGCCCAGGGAATCAAATGGTCTAGGGGTTAAAAGTTTAAGTTTTACTAGAAGCAGTTCACCAAGAGTCTTGACTTTGACAGTTTATGCATTATGAAGCTAAAATGCCTAGTCTGTAATTGTAATGTAAAAAAAAAAAGTATTGGTTGTTAAGGCTTTAATACTCCTTTCAGGCTGTTCTTGGTCCTCTTTACAGTTCCCTCATACTGAATTCCAAAAGGCAGATACTGTGCCCTCCATCTATTTCTGTAAGCAGAGCAATTATAAGGAAAATCCTCATCAGATCATACAACAGCCTATGTTGTAAATGTAATTGAGCATTACCTGTTTGCTGTAGCAATGGGGAATGGAGAGCTAAGGATTTAAGACAGTGGAACCTCTTACAAGCCTTATTTCCCCATGTGCAGCATTTTCCTTCAAGAACTAGCCCATGTGGAACAATAAGCATCAGGTGCCTTCCAGAAGTAATACTTATTTCTCCTTCCTCCTGTACCTGTTGCTTTTTTGTGGGCAGCCTGTCATCTTTCCTTGCTGTAGTCAGTGTCTAATTTCCTAATGTATTCTAACATCAGTTCAGCACAATACAAAGCAGAGAATAGCATCATTTGAGGCATATGTTGACAGCACTAGCTTGGTGGAACAAACAGCGTGCTTTAGAGTGCAGTCATAGTCAGAATAACACATTAAAAAAAAAATTCTGGTTTCCAGTGATAAAATTAGTGTGCTATTGCAGACCTGAGTATACAGACACCCCAAGCTGGTAATTAACATAGGCAGTCTTTTTTCAAAGTTGCAAACAAAAGCCTGTTAATGCTGCAAACATCTTACCTAGGCATACTTGAGTTCCTACCTGCTTTCGGTTGCCAAACACTGCTGGTGTAGGCAGAGACCAGCCAAGTCCCTATAGTGGCCTAGCAGCATAAGCACGGATTGTGATTTTAAAATTGGTTTTCCTTACAGCCTGTGTATCCCCTCTGGCTGTCATTAATATATTGCTGAAACCTACACTTTATTAACATGGCTTTGCTGTCATCCTGTACCTTCATCGAGTTAACTGAAACTGCAATCGCAGAGTTTTCAACATCAGAGGCATCCATTGCTGGACTATCTGGCAGGATAAGCTTAGTGCAACAGAGGCACACAAGATCACGGCATCTTGCTGGTAATTCAGTGTACTCAACTGGGCAGCTTTGGCAGGCCAACTGGTATCCCAGAACATACTGCAGCCACACTTCATTTCTCTTCCTTGACGCGTTGTTGAGCTTGACTGAAATGCTCCTTGGCTAGCTGTGGAACTCAGTAATTGTTAATTATAGAACAGCAGAGAACGTGGCTGTCAGATCAAAAGCAGTACAGCAAAGCACTGTGGAAAAAAAAATCCAAAACCTCTGGTCATTCTGTGGCCAACTAGAACCTTTCAATATACCACAGTTCACTGCAACTCTTACCAGAGTTTTGACCCTGTTCAGATGTAACATGGCTTCCTTGGTTCTGCACCGAGCTGCCTGAAGTGTGCATGTGTCTCCACTCAGCAGGAGTTTCTGACATACTGGTAGTATTGTGTGACGGTACAGTATGGTGCATAGGCGAATACAAAAGACTTCTGAAGAGAAAGAAGTTGTTAATGTATACTCATGGAAGCCTGAGAGCCATTTTGGCCTCTGAATTGCATACATCAGGTGGAATGGCAGATGAGATAATAAGCTAAGCTGGTGGTTCTCTCTCCCATATATCCAAATACTGGTTTGGGTTTTTTTTAGCTTCAGTGTTACTGAATTACTTGTTTTTCTTTTGCTATATACCAAATCAAGGGGTTGGTTCTGTTATCGGTTGGGAGCAACTTCAGACTGTTTAAAAAAGATATTTAAGCCGGAAGGGTTGAGGTGGTGTGTTTAGTAACCCCGTGTGTCTTTGCTCTGTGGGGTTTTATTTAGTCACATGACAATTTAAAGAGGATGTGGCATGCATGTTGCAAACTAGAATTCTGTGTAACACAAGATTTCAAGCAATGATGGTCACAGTTGCATGTTCTGTGAGGAGTGGATAAGGCCTCCGGATTTGCCTAGTTTGGAAGAAAAGTAGGCTGAAGAGCAAACTTAGTGCTCTCTTGCAGCTTCCTGAGGAGAGGAAGTGAAGAGGGAGGTCTTGATCTCATTTCTCCCTGGGATCTGGAGTCAGGGTGCCTGGGAAATGTTCACAGCTGTGCCTGGAGATGTTCAGACTGGATATTAATAAGTATTTCTTTACCAAGAGGGTAGTCAAACACTAGAACATGCTGCTTAGGGGTGGTCAACAACCCATGCCTGTCAACATTTAAGAGGCATTTGGATGGTGCCCTTTACATGCTTTAATTTTTGGTACTCAGGCTTTTGGACATGACGGTTGTTGTAGGTCCCCTGCAGATGAACTATTCTGTTCTACTCAACTTTCTTTTTACGCTGTGACAGTGAGAAAAACAAAATAAGCACCATTTGTACAAAGGGAATGCACTTCCTCAGATTACCTGCTATTGCCAGAGTACCAGGGCTGCAGTCTAGCTGAACTTCTTGTAACTCCACTGAAGCTGTCTGTTCCTGCAAATCCTGTAAAGCCTGACATTTACACCTGTGTTTTACAGGTCATAGTGGAGAAGGTCTCAGGATCTCAGATTGTTGATATTGACAAGAGGAAATACTTAGTTCCATCTGATATTACTGTGGCCCAGTTCATGTGGATCATCAGGAAGAGGATTCAACTACCATCTGAGAAAGCAATATTCCTCTTTGTAGACAAGACTGTCCCACAATCCAGGTGAGAGGCTATTCACTTGGTATTCAGAACCACAGGCAGATCGGAAGGACCGTAACTCTCCTCTTTGAACCTTGGTGATTTTTAGGAGGTGTCAGTTTCATCTTAATCTCACCATGAGTTTCACAAAACATTTCTTGAGTTAGGCTGAAAGGAAGGGTGACTGAGAATTATGATTTACTTCCATGGCAAGAGGGCTATTATGGTATCTTTGGTTGAATGCAAGAACATTTACAACATCAATACACAAAAAATAATCATTCTGAATGTAACAGAAAAGTTGCATGTTAAATACTCAAATGCCACAAATTACTCTGAGAGCTCACAAATTACATTGTAGATTAGTTGCTAATATTTGTTTTATAAATTACTTCTTCTATAAACACAAAATGCAAAATTAATATAGAAAGGTTTTTTACATTGATTTTATATAGAAAAATTCATTATTGTCTGCTACATACAGAAGCAGTAGCTACTGCTTTCTGTATGAGATACTTTACTATAGTACATCATTATGTTACACAGTGTAGATATTAGTAATCCTTACCTGTGTAACAGTGCCACAACTGGTTCAGACTCAGTTAGGATTATTTCTTATTTACTTTGTGAAACAGAACAGAGGTGCGTGAGTACCATCTTTTTCTGCTTGCTTCCTAAGAACATTAAAAGCACCTGTATGTCATCTTAGCAGTGCTGCATAGCTGCTAGAGGATAGGAAAGGGCACGCTCTCTCATCTCACATGTTCACAACACAGACCACCAATTCTTTGACACCCTTCTCTCTTCATCCAGAAGTTTATCTACTACTCACCAATTCCCTTACATTCCCAGTACTGCCTGCAACTCTTCTTGGGTAAAAAGCCACGATCGTTTTCCTTATTACTCCCATTCAGTCTGTACCTTTAAGTTCACTAGTCCTTTCTTAGTCTTGGCAAGTCAGAGAAAGGTGAGCTGAGGAGGTGTCATTTGTGCAACAGACGGATGTCAGTTGCTTCATCTAGAAGTAGGTGAAGACAGTTGGAGCGGTTGTACTGGCCAAGTAATTGCTGGGGTTTCTGTTTGTTTTCAAAATACATACACTGTCCTAAAGACCACAACTGCTTAGGCTGTAACGGGTCACATGCCTATCCAATTTAAGAAAACTTTAATTTCATCCAATGTTCAAAACTTTCTCCTGAAAAAGCACCGGTTTCTGGCTAACTTCTATTTTGTTGCCCATGTGTTTTGGTAGTAGCATGATTTTAAATCATCACTTTTTAACAACATAGAAAACAAAACTGTTCCTCCCCAAAACAACCTGGACCTCAAAGAAACAGCCCAAAAACCACAGGTTTGATCAATTTGAGACAAACTGAACACTGAACAACTACACCAGCTGGAAGCAGAAATGAGTTTGCTCACACGAGAACAAAGACATAAATGCAGCTGCATTCAAGGAAGATACCATCAGGCTATTGATCCTGGTATTAGTCACAGCGTTAACAGTGGATGACTCGGAACCTGAGAGACATTCAGTAACTGATTTCCAATAAAACAGGGAAGTGTGCTGACAAATACATTTGTGATGAAGTAACAAAAACCTAGACACTGCAGCAAGCCCAGGTCATTTTGGTAATTCAAGTCAGCTGTTTTTCATATATCCTCATTTTGGTATTTTAATTCACACAGAGACTTACCACTTTTGGCTTGTATTAATATTTGCCTATGTGCTGTTCTAACTGTTACCATTTGGAACTGTCATGATCCAAGCAAACTGTTTCTCTTTTTTCCCCTTCAAGCTTAACTATGGGACAACTTTATGAGAAAGAGAAGGATGAGGATGGATTCTTGTATGTTGCCTACAGTGGAGAGAATACATTTGGTTTCTGAATGGTGGGTCTTGGCTACTATACCATCCTGCTGTGTATCTTGTAAATAGATGATCATTTTCTGTTCCAACATACACAGAAGTTTCTTCTATAATACATGCATTTGTAACTGGATTGATTTCTTAATATATTGATAGGTCTTGTTTTAGTAGACTGTTAAATTATCAAAAAGAAGTTTTGTTGGTTTTGTGCATTTTTTTTTCTCATGGCTATGAATCCCTCACTCCTTTGGGGGATATATTTGATGACACTGATTAAGTAAATAAAGCAAAGTAGTTGGGATACTAAAACATGAAGGGCACACATTTATTCTGTTTTGACATGGTAACTTAAGAAAAATAAAAAATAAAAATTAGTATTGGGAACACTGGATTTGCTAGCTTATCCTAAGCAGGAGCAAGGTGCCGATCATGTCGAAGTGAGCTAATATGTTCTTTGCTCTCAATTAACAAACAAGTACAATAAAAATTCCTGTCACAAACAGGCAGTGCTGACATTTCTTTGATTTTGGCCAGAAACTTACACATCACATTTACTAGATATTATACATCTACTTACATTATTTACTAGACACTGTACAGCTTCTCAACTTTTAGAATGTGGATGATGACACAAGGAAGAAACAAGAGGCTAGCTCTGCGTTTCCCAAACCAATAGCTTCAGAGGTATGGGATCTCAGCTGGAAAAGAACTATGCCTGGCCACAAGCCCTAAGTGGAAGAGTAAATAGCATGGGCTTTGGAAAGCAGGACCTAGGTGTCAAAAGCATAGCCTGTAGGGAAAGGGCACCGAGGAGACCGAACGATACAAATAGGAGACTGGGGAACTGGAAAGTATCATTTGTATGTGAGTTACTGCAGAGAGAGAAATAATTGGCAAGGAGTTCAGATTAAAACAGTTGCATGAGCAGTTCTCAAAAAACAAAAAAACAAACCCAAGAATTAGTTGTGCTACAGATAGTTATATAGATATACATGTCCTTTTCAAGTAAAAATTCTGTAGATATTCTAAGGATGTTACAGAACCAAGCATGTTAAAGAACAACTTAAGTGTGTACAGTTCAGTGGTGCAGCTGACATGCCTGAAGGATGGGGGTCTAGTCAAACTCAACTGGGTTCACATTAACCTCATGAGATTCAGCAAGGCCAAGTGGAAGGGCCTGCACCTGGTCAGGGCAGTCCCCTGGTAGCAATACAGACTGAGGAACCCTGCAGAAAAGGACTTGAGAGTACCAGTGGATGAAAAGCTGGACGTACCCAGCATTCCACACCTGCAGTCCAGAAAGCCAACTGTAACCTGGGCTACAGCAGGAAGAAGCATGACCAGCAGCTCAAAGGAAGTGACTGTCCCCCTCTAATGAGGCCCCCACCTGGAGTACTGCATCCAGCTCTGGGGTCTGCAGTGCAAGGAAGGGACAGAGCTGTTGGAGCAAGTCCAGAAGAGGCCACAAAGATGATCAGAGGGCTGGAGCACCTCTCCTGCAAAGACAGGCTGAGAGGGTTGGGGTTGTTCAGCCTGGAGAAGGCTCCAGGAAAACAACACGACCTTTCAGTTCTTAAGAGATCGGGACAGACTTTTAAATTATTTTTAACTAAAAGAGGGCAGATTCAAACTGTATCTAAAGATTTTTTTTTTTATGGTGAGGATGGTAAAACACTGGCACAGGTTGCCCAGAAAGGCTGCAGGTGCCCTATCCCTGGAAATAGCCAAGGTCAGGGTGGACAGGACTTCTGAAGACCTGGATCTGGTAGAGGATGTCCCTGCTTACTGCATGGGGTTTGGGCTAGATGACCTTTAAAAGACCTTTCCAACCCAAACTGTTCTATGATTTCAGAGGCAGACAACTGGAATTAGACAGACTGCATGTATGATAAAGAGTATGAGATCATTTCATGAACACTAGTGCCAAAGCACGTATGCAGCACGGCAAAAGTTCTAAGGCTTTTCCACAAAACAACAAAAAAGTTGTTAACCCTGAGGCTCTCAACTGCTTTCCAAATGGACTGACCATCTTACACAGCTACCTTGTGGCGAACTTGTGGTTCTGAATGATGGGGGAGGAGGGAAACCACCTAATTGACCTAATTGCACATTACTGGAGTTCACGCTTCGATATTAGAGGATAACACTGGGATGGAAAAGCAGCATTGCTTTAAACTTTGTAAGCCAGCAAGGAAACATTAATTACAGCTTAGATTACTAATAAAAGTTTTACTTCATGCTACATGGTGTGAAAGAGTTTAGTTTTTAAATGTTTCCAGTCACAGTGGAAATTGATCACTTTCCAAGCTTAAATCAAATCCATACTAACTCGAACTCACATAAAGTTGCCTTATGCCTAGAATTATGTTTGACTCTACAGTTACTCACAAGTACTGGCAGAAATACTCCAAAATGAGAAGGTAGGAGTCTGTGAAATGTTGACACAACACAATAATAGATTACTGAAGGTTGTCACAGTCACAGTGCTGCATGTTTATGGCATGTGAAAAGTGCTCTCGATTTCAGTAAGCCTTTCATTATTCAGAGTAACACTGCAATGTCTAACACTGCTTAGTAAACATTCCATCACTGCTTCCATCCTGAATTCCTTCCACAACCACCCTTTCCATGCATTTAGCATTAACGTTCAGTCTTAAGAGACTTTTTGATTCAGAATGAAGAAGTGCTTTCATCTGTGATTTTTTTCCTTACCTTTTATTAGCAGAAAATACTGTTTCCTTGACGCTGAAACTCCATAGCTTGTCTGTGGTTAGCAAATAGTATTTTTTGCTAGCTGTTAGTAAGAAATGTAACTTACAACATGCTAGCTGATTACATGCTAGCACATATACAAACAAAACAAGGGGAGATGAAGTTTAATTCCAAATGTTATGATGGAGGTGACTTTTAGAGTACCCTTCATGAGCCTTTTAAAAACCCATATAAAAACTTTAACATCTCTGTAATAATTATTTTAGATTTAGGAGCCCAGGTACGCAAGTAATTACAGAGAATGCAAGGGTAAGTTTTCTACAGCAATAACTTTCTTTTCATCTGCAGATGCACTTAAAATGGTAGTAAAACATCAAGAGACTCCCTTTTGAAATGCATAGATGAACAGCATCCCTTTAGATACACTCTTGTAAAATTATTTAAAATGTTTGGGTCCCATATGATCTGCACTTTCTGTCAACCCTTCAGGACTGGGAAGGCATTTGAAGTTACACACTAAACAAAACAAAGAAATACCTCGCTATTCCTACACCTTCTAACACTTCTACCTCACCTATCTTTAAGCTAATTTGAAATGTCATCTCCAATATAACTGAGTACTAGATTGTTCCACTTTGGAATTAAACAGATGCAGCATTTAAATACTTATTTTCAATCTCAGAAATGCCCTCCTGTTGAGTATCCTGCAGGCTTAGCCCCTCAGCCTTTTAAATAGTGCTTTTAGTTCCTTCCCGTCCCTAAATACATCCCCAATGCCACACAAAAAGTGAGGTTAATATCAGTCTTCAGCACCTCTGAAACCACCTTTAAACCTGACGAGTAACAGACAGCAGCAGTCTACAGCTCACAGGTAATATACAAATGCACAGCAAAATGTGACCAGGAACAATCTCCCCTTACAGCTGGGCTCAAATTTCAGGAAAGAGTTAAAAAAAAAAAAAATTACCATCATTTAGCTGCTCATCTGAAAACCAGTCTGATGCCAAGACACAGCAACCAGCCTTATGCAACCCATTTTAACTTTGCAGCTGGATAGGATATGGGAACATTCCAGTCTGGTTTGCTACAGACCTTGTTGATTAAAAGCAAAACTAGGGGTTTTTTTTAAAGTATAGTTTCTGGGAAACACAAAGGTAAATTTCAGGAGCTTGGAAATGTACCTGTTACATTCTTCTGGAAGGCAATTTGCTCAGTTACAGTAACTGCTACTATTTCTCTTCAACAGTTTACTCTCTAGCCCATCTGCAACGGCACCTGGCTGGTTTTATCCCCTGATGAGTAACACAAGTCCCTGCTCTCCATAGCCCCCTGCCCCCTACACCACCACCCCCCCCCCCCCCCCCAGCAATACAACTATTTTTTTCTGCATGTTAGTGCTGGAATTGAGGACACACTGAATTCAAGGTTTTTGTTATTTCTTCAACAGGTAAGAGACTTATTTGACAAGTCAACCCAAGTGTTAAGTAAAAGGATTTGCTATAATCAGTTCTCAGACTGTGATGTAATATGTACTGTTCAGTCCCATATGCAGCTCAGTGGGTTGACTGTAAAGGCTGTTTGGAGAACTGCTGTGCCCATTTTTCCATTCCAAAACTATAGTAAGATACCAAAAAACCAGTCAAATCATTGAAGAATTCAAGTTCTAAATTATCCACTTCTTTCATCCTGCCATTGTGTTGTCCAAGTATTTTACAAATTATCATTTACAGGGGAAGAAGCACAGGAGGGAAGTGTGCACAGTAGCAGTTACATAATGCTGAACTTGCTTACAAAAGGCAATAATGGTGACAAAGTTTAATGAGGATTACCCCAGTGCTCCCCCCAGCTTGTGGATGTTGACTGTTTTGCCATGCAGGCATTATTTGGTAAAGCAGCATAAAGGCAAAGGCTGCCAGAGACAGCTTCTCATCCCTGCCTTTGCCAGGCTATTAATGAACACTTGCCAGGAAACAGTGACATAAATGGCTAAGGCATCCCTGCTTTTAATTAGCCAAGGGGGATTAGGGGTATGGACAGTACTTGAAACACTGAAAAGTAGGTAAGGTTTGCCTGGAATTACACACAATTTACAAGTTTGAAGAGGTTTGTTTCCTGCCCACAGGAGCAACACAGTTGAAGTGGTTATCTGGCAAAGTCCTGAAATTGCATGGGACATCATAAGTGGTGTTGAGACAGCCCTCTCCCCGGGATTCTTCTGCTGTGTTTAAGAAAACAAAAGCTTATTTATAGATGGGATCCCAGAAAAAAGGACCCTTTAAGAGAACTAGTATTTCCAGTTAGAAGAAGTGGGGCTGGGGGGCATGGAAAACTCTCCCAGGCAACAGACAAGGAGAGCTGAGAGTTTTAAAAATATTACCTTCTATACATCAGGGTTGTCCCAGCAACACAAAACCAGCCATAACATTATGAAGAGTGGAAGAAAAAAGCAGCACTAAAAAATTCCAGTGACAGCCTCCCTTTGGTAACACTGCTTCCAGTTCAGCTTATGTTACTTCCACTGCGCTGGGCTACGGCTGATCAACTGTATCCTCAGATAGCAGAGGACAGCACATGACTGCTTCCTCTCTTCTGGAGGCATATTGCTGGGAAATTTAGGTCTGCACTGATCCTTTCTCTATATTTCAACAAAAAGGGGGCTTCAATTCAACCAAAATTAGAACTTCTCTAAATTGCTTTCTTTTTCACTCCTGTCTTCTTACAGCCCAGGAAGTATAGGACATCTTTTGCTGGCTCTTGAACTGCAGAGCTATCTGCTGGGCACTGGGACTTTTTGCTGTATTTACACAGGCACAGGTATTCTCAGATGAAGTGCAGGTATTCCTTGGCATTCTTGACCCAGCCTTGCAGGGCTTGGCTTCGCAGCACTTTCCAGGCTTCTTGATAATTTACTGCAGCTTCCTTGTAGTCCCAGTATGTTTCTAGAGTCTTCATTCTGACAAAACAAACAACAACAACAACATTCTGTTATCCTATTGCATGTAATGTCACAAAATGAAAAAAAAAAAAAAAAAAAAAAATCAAACCCCTAAGAACATGATGATACCCTATGAGCTCTTTCATACTAGTAATTTAAATTCTCTTGTGCTTCTAGGGAGACTCAGAGAAACCCAGACACTGAAGCTACTGTATCTAGGCAGAAGGAAGCAAAGCATCTCCTCTACCATGCTCCATACACACTCACCAGCAACAGAAGTACCAGTGTTTGACTGCAGGACAGGGTTACAGAAAACATTCATGATAGCAAAAAACGCTGAAGGAAAGCAGAGCAGATGGTTAGGGACAGATGCTTTGAACTGGGTGGAAGGAGCCTTGTTTTGCTAGAAGAATGGATACGATTGTTGACTGGAAGGGAACAAGAATGGACAGGACAGTTCTTTTCCAACACAAAGTAATGGAGAAGAGACAAAGGAGAAAATATTTTTTTATCTTCTCCCTGAAGCAAAAGGGTCTCAGCACTTGTGGTGCTCTTGCCTTCCTCATGTAGCACCTGCTCCCCACAATCTCAGCAGAACCACTGGTCACTCTGCTGAGTGTATATACCATTGATTTTCAAAATAGGGAAATCCAGGTCTAAAGTATCCTGACACAAGTGCCTCTAAGACAATTTCTTCAAGACTTTTTTCCTTTACTGGCATCCTCCTCCCAGCCTCTTTTGCCAAACAGTCTGTCAGCTGCAGGCAGCATGTAGCATTTATACATTCAACACAGAGGGAAAGCCACAGGCAACATGACCTTCATTAAGGCAAAGAGCAGAACTACTAAAGGGACCCTAATCTAAGCAGTCTGAGAACCGCTACACCAACTTCCAGAACAGGCTTTCATGCTCAATATCATCACCACCCCCAAAAAATCCCAACAAAGCCAGAAATGTACCAGCAGACCACCAGAAGCTGTCTTTCAGGCACTCAGCCTTCTGCTGTAAACGTATTTTTAGAACACCATGTCATGGCTTGCTGTGCATGTCATTACCTATCCTGCAGACCTGGCTGAACATGGGAGATGTGAATTCTCTTACAAACATGCCTGCACTCTTGTGCTTTCTTTACCTCTTTTGCATTAATCAAACCCTGCAAAACTAACCTCCAAGCTGCTCTGGAAAATTCCACGGGAGGGCACACTGCAACTCTCCTCCACCTGGCCAGTGGGGAACAGTGACAGAACCCCATTATCAATGGTGGATCATGGTTTAGGAGCATCACGGAACAGGCAAAAGACCATCAGCTATCTGCATAAGCAGAGCTCAAGAAACCACAGGCCATGGTCAACCCACCACAACCATCTCCAAATCCCTAGCATAGGCAAGCTGTTCCTCTCTGAGATACTCCCAACACGTACCTCAAACACAGTACAATCCACTAGTGCCTTCTCTTCCACCTCAGCACCACTCTCTGGGGAGCAATATGCATGCTACATTCAACGTCTGGGAGTGCTAGCACACTGCCTGTATGCCTAACATTTGTTAAAGAATTTGGCCCTGCCCTTCCTCACTACAAATGCATCTAATGACTTTTATTTTTCCTTTATCGTAGAAAAGCTATTATCAGATGCTGTTTACATTTTCAAACCACAGCTACTGGTACTTACGAGGTCATGTTTAGCATGGTCAAAGATTTAAAAAGGGTTACACAACACAGATTTTTGAACTCTCTCAATCTCATTACAGGTGAAATAGCTGTTTTCCTTGCATTTGCTGTGGATGCACATAAATGGATCTAGATTCAGATACAGGTTCCACCTGCCACTAAGCCAAGAGAAAGAAACCAATGCCTCGCTGTTCTTCATTTCCTCCTTGAGAGACGTTGGTTTTTCCTGAATCTGCTGGCAAATCAATGGCTCTTCAACTCGTATCCTGCATCTGATTCAACTTAACTGAAACACATGTGGGATTTTTCTATCCCTGATTATTCCAACAGACCTTCGTTGGAAACTGTTGTGGTAAACAGCAAGGGAAAACACAGCTAGCACAAAAGCAGGATAGACAGTAAGAAGCAGTTCAGTATTTCCACCCTCGTGCACATCTCACCACTGCCTCTTGGTATCGCATTCCCCAAGCAGGCAACATCACTACAGGATTTAACAGTGGATGCAACAGAAAGCTGTGTTTTAAACAGCTTCTTCAAAGAGCTGCCAAAAATCAAGCAGATTTATATAATTCAGTCTCAACTTCTTCATTAAGCTTCTATGAAATTTGCAACTTATATATGTGAAAAATGTTTTTGAATTCCAAGTACACTACATCTGCCTAAAAACCTCACACCATTTGTCTGTATCTCAGCTTTGGTTGTTTCACTAAGTGTCTGAGCATTAGTAATGAAGAACTTGTGACATGTTGTTGGCAGAACTGAACACTAGTTTGCTGCCCCAAGTAAAGTCCAGTACAACCAAACGATCTCCAGCCCATCCAGGTCTGCCTGACTACATTCCTTTTCTGTTTCTCTCTACTGTTTCAAACTGACACCTACACTACTACTGTGTAAGAGAGGAACAGTGATTATGATGGCTGTGTGCCAGAGACATGAGAGGTGATCCACAGGTTTCATTTTGAAAAGTTAGCATGTTCTTGGAAGAGCCTTACACAAATCACCATTATTCTTGAAAATATTCATGTGCTCAGCCACATGCCAAGCTAAGCAGAAATGGGGTCACAAGCAAGGCAGCCTGCAAAGAAAAGCAATACACTGCTTGAATACTTTCTTCCCAGCAACAAACCCTACCCACAGCCCCATATTTTAACATTTATGTTCAACCCATAATGCACTTTTGAGATTTCATACACATTGTCCATGAAAAACGTTGACAGAAGCACAAGGCATCAACCAAAACAATATTCTTACACAAAAATTAATCAGTCCTATCTAACAGGGCAAAAGCTCACAGATCCTCAATGTATAAAAAAACCCCTGTTGTGAATGCATAATGAAAGTGGGCCAGGAAACCATACCTGGCCTGATTCAATCAGTATTTTCTTCAACACTTCAGATAAAATGCAGTCCTTGCAGGCAAACTTTGACAGTGACACCAATTGGTAAGATACACAACAGAGTCACAAAAGTAAGCTGACTGGGTAAGTGAGTCCCACTCAAATACCATGAGTTTTAACAGTAATACAAAGTTTTGCAGCATTTGGAGATTGTTACTGCATTGCTGTCCAGCTGGGGAGGCCAAGCCTTACCGTGAAACTGGAAAATGAGCTTTGTGGCCTTTTCCAGTGTCATCCGAGATGTGGGAAACCATTAATCACACAGGGGAAGAGACACAGAAGCTCAACAGAGTAACTTTAAAGAAATCAAGTTTTGATGTATTTATGATGGCTAAGTATTTTCTGCCCCAAGAATAAAGGCTCTTCAATCTGGCAAAGACCTAACAAGCATCTGTGACATGCAGTATAGGAGATTTTCTTAGCTAGATCAGAGGACCTAACTGAGCTGCAGGCCTCTATACAGCATTAGGATGATCACCTGAATAACTGAATTGCAAACTTTAAAAATAATATTTAAAAGGTACTAAAAAATTGCCAAAACATTATTGCCAATTGTGTCTCGGGGCTTGGTGGTTTGGGGTTTTTGTTGCTGTTTTGGGAGTTTTGGGGTGGGTTTTTTATTTATTTGGGTTTGGGGATTTTTGTTTGTTTTTTAAAATTAGAGAACAGCAGTAACAATGAATCTGCACCCTTGCCATGATGGTTACTTTGATACTCCCTTAAAATCATCCTCAATCACTCTAGCAGGAAATAACTTAATGTTGAACTGGCAGAATCCCTTTGTTTTTCATAAATGAACACTGGCAAAAAATCTTAAACATGAAAGCCAAGCAAAGGTTCTATACTTTAGTCTGGATGTTAAATCTTAAAGCCACCTGAAAGTCCTTGTGCTCTCTACAACAGCCCTGCAAGTGACAGCACTGCACCTGCACCGGCGGCTGAAGGGGAAGAAGGGAGGAAGCACAAGCTCAACTGAGATGGCTGCTGACCACAGGTTAGAAGAATGGAAGATCAGTCATGCATTTAACAAGCCCAACAAGAAACTCAAGGCAGGTTTATGTTACAGAGTCTCCCTCAGGTCCAGACATTCACAGCAGGCCAGCTGCACCTTGCACAAACAGCAATGCCTGGTGACCCTGCAGGGAGGATGCCACAGCTTGACACAAGGCAGCTCTCACTTCCTCAGGTGATGAGTGAGACATGGCTACTCCTGCCAGCAAGGGAAAAAAACCCAACCAAAACCAAACCACCCCACATGAAAAATAAAACAAACAAAACCCCAAACATTGCAAAAACCCACCTTTGTCAAATTACCACTAAGTGATCTGCAAGCAACAGTAATACTGCAGAGGCTTTAGCTAACAATCAGCAACATTTACAGTAACATCAGCAAAGACACAACTTTGCCCCACAACATGTCATCATTCCTTTGACAGTGAGCATGGGAAACATGAAAAAACACTAGCTTAAAAAAGATGGATTTACGTACCAGTCATTTCAAAGCATTACCATGAAACAACATGTGAGAGAGAGACAACAGAAGAGAAGGGAGTTTGGCAGATGGAGGCAAGAGGTTACAGAGAAACAGTTAATATTTTGGACAGTCCAGTCAGAAAGATGAATGAGGATTTAAATAAGGCACAAAAGACAGATCACAGAAATTGACAGAGGGGAAGAAAGCCAAGTGGGACAGCACTGTTTATTATTATATTACCTGGTTCCTGGTGCAGAAGTAGCTAATGCCAGCCAAACACCACTTCCTGCTCAGTCTCAGCTGAAAGCAAATAAACTAAGTCCTAAAAAACCCAACCTGCTGAATACTTGGAACCTGAGCTAAGCTACATGCCTACAAATTCCTACACTTGCTTTTGGGGGGAGAGAGCAGCGTTCTGTCCCTAGTTCTGTCTCTACCTGTTCCAATTTAACAGTGATCCTCTGGAGAGAAGTGAGGAATGGAAGAGAAGGGAAAGCACAAAAAGCAGGAGAACCAGTTTTAGATGCAGGAAAGAAGAAGAAGAAAAAAAACCCACATCAGAATCAGCACACTAGGTCCAGGCTTTAACTGCCCTGGTGTCCAAGGTCTGACAGTAGACAACAGTAGATGAAGGAAGGGTTAAGTAAAGAACAATCCTTCTAATATACCCTACAGCTACCAAGACAAGCTGCTTGTTCAGCAAACCTGAAGGGACTAGAGCATGAGATTCTCTTGATGGAGCAGAAAGGATGGGAGGCAAGAGACCAAAAAGTGACTGCAAGAGCGGCCAAAGTGTGAAAAGGAACCGGGTGACAGCCTAGCACTAGAACCATGGAGGAGATAACACACATCTGAACAGAAAGATACAAAATTGGCTAACAGTTAAATATACAGGAGTCTAGAGGGTACAATTTAAAAGTCCACTTGAATGTGGACTAAAAGGAAGAAAGAAAAAGGAAGAAAACACATCAGAATGTTGTCTAGGAAGGGAAAGGGTGGAACAAAAAGCAAAATAAAAAACCTGAATGGCTAAGTGAAGAGTAGGAAAAACAAAGACTTCAAAAGGAAAGCAGCTGGACAAGCTGGTGAGCTAGCACCTCTACTGTATTAAATTAACAGTTTGTGCAGGCTAAGATCTATGCTGCATCTGCAGATCAGCTGAACTTCGTCAGAAGCAGCACAGACAGAAAAACGGTAAAGGACAAAAAAGTCAAAGGAAATTACAAAGCCACTAGAGTTTAGAAAAGCCCTGAGGTGAAGTGACTTTATATAAGCAGCACGTGATCAGCACAATGAGTCACTGCCATGGTTTAACCCTGCAGGCAGCTAAACCAACAACCATTCACTCACACACCCCTCTCCCAGTGGGCTGGAGGAAAGAACTGAAAATGGAGAGAGAAAATAAAAGGGGGAGAAAACCCTTCTGGATTGAAATAAAGACAGTTTAACAGGACAGAAAAGGAAGATAATCATAACAACAATTTTTAAAAGAATATGCAAAACAAGTTATGAATACTATTTCTCACCAGCCAAAGTCAATGCTCAGTAAGACCCCAGGGGTCCCTGCCCCTCAGCCCACCCCTCAGTTATACACAGAGCACGAGGCTGTATGGTATGGAACATCCCTGAGGCCGGTCTGGGCAGCTGTCCTGGCTGTGTCCCCTCACAGCTTCTTGGTCAGTCCCCCCGCTTCTCGCCGGCAGCCGGTATGAGATGCTGAAAGGTCCCTGACTGCCTGGCAGCAACCAAAATTATCGGTGTGTTATCAACATTATCCTCATCCTAAATCCCAAACACAGCACTGCAACAGCTGCTGGGAAGAAAATTAACTCAATCCCTGCTGAAACAAGGACAGTCACCTACTCAACAATGCACCATCTCACACATTCTTTAAGGACATTATGATGCCTAAACAAGTGAGGACAAACTCCCACCCAAAACCGGCTAATAATTTTAGTTTTAAAATGGATTTAAGAAGAAAGTATCTCTCAGAATCAGTTGAAACCATTTCAGCAATAGCATGGTTCATGTTGATAGTAGAATTTTAAAATACTTATGAGACACTTCCACAGACACAGCAGGTAACTGCAATCTTTAATTTAAAAAATTCAAAAGCAAGCAAGATTACACTTCTGAGTGTGAACAAAGCTTGCAGAGAGACCTGGATGCATAAGAAAACTGAGCAATCACCCACTGCATGAAGTTTAACAGGAGAAATGCTGGATTCTGCACCTGGGAAGGGGCCAACCTTGGCTGCACATCCAGACTGGGGGTCAGATGCTGGAGGTCAGCTATGCTGAGAATTTGTACATCACCTGGGGCACATCAAGTACAGCACAGCCAGCCAGCCCAAGGAGGGGACTGTCCTGCTCTGCCCTGTGCTGGTGCAGATCAGAATTTCGGTTATTAACTTGTTTTAGTGATACAGATTAAGGTTTCCATCCTTATTTGATAGATTATTCCTTAATTATTCTTTTGAGGTTTATACTGTTTAGCTAGGTTGGCCTGGAGATGATTGTCCTGCTCTGCTCTGTGCTGGTGCAGCCTCACCTCAAGTACTGGGTGCAGTTTTGGGCACCACAGTACAAGAGGGACATGAAGCCCTTGGAGAGTGTCCAGAGGAGGGCAGTGAGGATGGGGAAGGGTCTGGAGGGGAAGTCTTAGGAGGAGAGGATGACGTCCCTCGGTCTGTAGAGCCTGGAGAAGAGGAGGCTGAGGGGAGACCTCATGGCACTCTGACTTCCTTGCAAGGGGGAGCGAAGGGCCAGGCGCCAATCTCCTCTCTTTGGTGACCAGGGAGAGAACCCGAGGGAACGGCAGGAAAATGGGACAGGTGAGATTTAGGTTGGATGTCAGGAAGAGGCTCTTTACTGAGAGGGGGGTTGGGCACTGGCACAGGCTCCCCAGGGCAGTGGTCACATCTCTGAGCTGGGCTAAGGTCAAGAAGCGTCTGGATGATGCGCTCAGTCACATGCCCTGAGGTGGCTGCTCCTGTGTGGAGCCAAGAGTTGCACTTGATGATCCTTATGGGTCCCTTCCAACTCAGGATGTTCTATGATTCTGTGAGTCTAATAATTATTAAGACTCAGTGTGCACTAACTTTGGCTAAGTTCATCTAATGTCAAGGTATCACAAAAAGCAGAAATGGCCTATCTTCCCTGCTTCCAACCACACACACCTCCTACTCCTTTTTGCACAGGTTTTATTATCCATTTTAGATTTCCATGAGCCAATTCAGCCCATTAGTCCAATAGAAAATAAAGAAATTAGCTAGTTGAACTGGCTCACCAAGACATTGGAGAAGTGCCAGAGATACCAGGGAGAAAACAGGAACCTACAGCTAGTAGCAGCAGAGACTGCTGCAGGACCATCCTCATCAGCAGCTACAAACAGTTAAATTCGCTCAACAGCTGGTGTAGCTGCATGCCAGAGCTGGTGAAATCATACCTGGAAGTAAGTCTAAAATAAAATAAGCCTTTCAAGGGAATGTATTTGGAACCTTCTACATCTCTCAGAACCTCTAAGCCAAAGCAAGAGTTAAGTTTCTCTATATAGGAAACTATGCCCTGCTTTATGGTAGTTGTGATATTAACAAATACATCATGCTTGTAATGCAATCAGATTATTTCTTTCCAGAAAGTCTCCATTTATGTGATATATGCATTACAGAAAGAGTCCTACAGACCATCTCACCTTACTTGCTCGTACTGCATCATGCACTTAGATGAAAAAAGATTTTAGCCTACACTTTTCTGAATTATTTCTTTTTTAACTCAATCTCTTTCCTCTTGTCAAACAAAAAAAAAATGGCATTTGATACAATTACTAAACACCAACCATCAAAAACCCCATGAAATTTTGGAATGGGGGGTTTGAACGCCATCAAGTGTACAGTGCTGCAGAGAGCTGATCTAACAACATCATGTTTTCAAACAAGATACTTCCTCCTTTCATCTCCCTCTCCACTCCTTTTTCCCCAGCTGTACACAGCCACTTTCAAACAAGACCACTTTAACTCATAAAAAAACCCCCAAAAATGTAGTTTTCTGCCAAGTGAGCAAGTTGAAGGAGCTTACAGAGGTGATCAAGGGTAAGAGTAAGGCTTCACTTATCAGAAGCAGAGCTTTGTTTTGAAAACTTGTAAGCCTTCAAAAGAGATCAGCTGCCCCAAATTCTTACCTGAACTCCAAACCAACCTCCCCAGTTTCTTTTGTCATTGCTGCAGGAGATGCGATAGCTATTTCTCCAAGGTGGTGATCAAAAAGACCAAAAAGAGACTTTTCCTAACTCATCAAGCACATGCCATATTTTTCAAAATTCAGATTCTAACAATAAATTTATCCAAAGTGAAATGCATGAGCAGATTCTGGTATCATCACACGATATTCTTGCGTTTCATGAACTCAATCTTGAAATAAAACACAAATGTCTTTACCGGAGAGTGTCTGGTAGAGCCTCTAGTGAAATGCTTGTCACCAGTTTTTGGAACATATGGAAGAGTTCCACTTTACAAATCTTGGATCTGATGGGGGAAAAAGAAAAAAGGAAAAAATTCTGATTGGAAAAGGGAATCAGAAATGCACTTCCTTTTACAGTTCACAGTTGTACATCCCACATGAACATTTGTGGTAAGAACTATGTTTACTTCTCAAAGAATGTAAAAAGTTCTCCACAATTTATCTTTCCTATCCCATCTGAGATGTCCACCTGCTTTTTCCCTTCATTTTAAATGTTATATTGACAAAGAGTCACATTGTGCCTGTTGTCCCAGCCAGCACTCTTGTCAGTTTGCAGACAGAACATTTTAATATCCCCACTGTTATCTGTATGAGGCTGCGCTGTCATCAGCTCACAGCTACAGCAAGGTTGAGCCAGAAGGAATAGCCCCAGAACTGATCAAGGAAGGACAGAAAGGCTCCAAACGCATGTTTAAGCTGGCCAACTTTGTATTATTCAGAAGGAATAAAAGAACCAACAGAACTATCTGGAACAATGCTGTGCTTTTCACAATGATGACAAGGACACACTCAGCAACAGCTGCAAGGCAGTTAAATACAAAGAGCCTCATCAAAAAATAAAGCAAATCCAAGTCTGAAAGGTCTTTTGAAGACACCATGTGCGTCTATGTCAGCTTTAAGCCGTTCTTTTCCCCCAAAGAGACGGTAACCAGAAGAGCTGTTTATAAAGCATGGCATGTTTTGGAAGCTCCAGCTATATTCTCTATTTAATTCTCTTTATCTGCTTGTCTTCATAATATCTCATTTAGATCTCTAACACATGAAAGCTGATTCTCCAGAAGCTCTGAAAAAAAGACCAATTAAAAAAAAAAACACAAACCAAAAAAGCCCACCAACCCCACAAAAACATCCCAAACCCTATTTTGCTGGGACATTTTTTAAGAACCCTGAAACTGGCAGGTAAAGATGCTCTAAAATTTCATCCTCATCTGTCAAAGGTTTATATTGTAGATTTTGCTGGTTTAATTAATTAAGCATTAACAAAAATACATACCAGACATCTATCTAAAATTCCTTTTAGTCATTCAGCTTTACCTTCCTTGATACTTAGGGTTACCTAGCATATTGCAGGGGGTAAAAAAAACCTCCAAACAATTCCCACCAATCACCCTGAGATTCCTTGAGGGGAGAAAAATCCATGGTGGAAATTGAAGTCTTATTAAACACACACAACCCCCACCCCCAATAAGACTATAAATTCCTTATATTCATTATAGAAGTCTCTTCACACAAAAGCATAAACAGTTTATTTATTCCTTGGCACTGCTTTTTAATCCTGATTTCCTAAGGAAACGAAACCTTTGGAATCACAGTGTCTTGCAGGCCCTCCTTAATGAATAACTGTTGAATGTTTTAGCGAATTTTGAGCACATGTAAAAAAGGAGAGGATTTCCTTTCCCTTTCTTCCCCATTCCTCAGATTTCTTCCTGCCCTAAAAATGCTCTGTGCATTACATGAGCTGACAAATAATAAATATGCATCCAGCCATGACAACATTCCCACCTGCTTTGATGACTCCCAATGCCTTTCTTCGTCGTTCCCTGCCGGAAGCCATCTGAGGTGACATCCAGGGGCTGCTCAGGGACTGCACTCCAACTGATAGCTGTAGAAGAAAGGATAACGAACAAAGGAGATGCTCTCATCACAAAAGCAGAAATTAACAGTTCTTCTCATTCTACAGCCTCACATAATACCATGTTGCTTCCCAAAATAATTTGGACTAGACAGAGGCCCATAGTTCTCCAGAGACAGAATTCCACGTAAATTCAGTTTAATAAAAAACAAACAAAAAACTACCCCCCACATGGACACCTTTCATCTTAAGCAGGTTCTTCAAGAATCCATGCCTCTAAATATTTGGCCTCCCGCTTTTTAGTTCTCCCCTTTTCAGGGACATTCTCCTTCCTTTAGTGCACCCTGTCCAGACAAAGCATGAAGAAATTTCCAAGTCAAACAGCTTATTCTCCTACCAGGCTGTGAAATACTCCAAACTACTTGCACCAATTATTCCATGTTTCCCTTATTAATTTATTATGTGCCATTACTTTATTGTGCATTGTATACTCTACATTGTTTCCTCTCTGTTTGATAACTGAGGTACATCGAATATCTGCAGACTTTATTTGAAAAATGTTACTAGCTAGCAGTCAAATAAAAATCATTTGTTGCAAATTTCTGAATGCTGAAAACTCTGCATGCCTTATGTTACAGATGTAAAAACAACCAGCAAAGCATCAGAATGTTAAGAGGAGCAAACTGATTGACATGCCCAATCTGTCCCTTCTGTCCTTCCACAGCCTAACAGTTCCTTTACCTTCTCCTGCCTTGAAACAATTTCTGTTCCCTACTTCCTTCCATTTCTCTGGGTTCCTACAAGGCAAACCAGTTGCACATGCATTTACCCTAAAGAGAGTTTCCACAGCTTCCCTCCTTCCTGATACCATCTTTCTCTTCAAGAACGCTCCAAAACTACACATTATAAAGCATATTATGGAGACTGCTTATGTTAATCACATGTGTGTTACAATTCAACTGCATGCTGCAATTGCCATATGCTAAGTGTAAATTGTACTTGCATCGTGATTTAGGTACAAGTGTATCACTCTACTAAATGAAAATCCTGTGTGGTGTCAACTAAGATTAAATACATACAACTGGTATTAAACCCTCCATGTGTGGAGTATTTAAAACCACCTAGCCAGAGGATATCAGGTTCTGACAAGCAGATAAAAATTCACTTTAAAATGAGGATGTTTTCTATGCTTTCATTTTTTCAGTTATCGCAAATTTCAAAAATATTCAATGGAACACATTTTTCTTTTTAAAAATGCCAGCTGGTATGTTCCTACCAAGTGTATTCCCATAATCAGTGTAACAGCCCCGAATATAGAATTTATTCTGATTTTCACCAAGGAAAAAAAAAAAACCAACAACCTGGCATAATTCACACATGTGAAAAAGCATTATAAAAAACACCATTCATCTTTATTTAACAGAACTGTCTGAGTCACTGTGCAGAAACACAGACATACACAGGATTTTAGTCACAGCTAGCTTCAGATCTTTTTTGCTAAGTGAATTGACACCATTTTTTAACGATGGGTTTTGTTTCCTACTTCACAAACCCATAATCTTTTCTTTCCTAGCACCTGAAAATAGCTGCAATTTAATGAATCTACATTCCACTAAGGAATCCCTGGTTTTGAATCTATTTTATCATCAGCTTAACTGTAACAAGGTAACCTCCAATTAAGCCAGAAAAGGACACGACAGCAGAAGGTACAGGTGTCCACACTTAAAAGAACTCTGCTGAACTACACACATACAGTGGCAGTTCTGCTGGTTTGTTCTTCCCCAAATGACACCATGGTGCTAAATCACAACATGACTTGCATATTCATTCATCACCATGACAAAAAACGCCATGTCCAAAACTTCTATCAATTAAACCTTTCCTTTATACTACTCTGTATTCTTTACATGTCCACAGATCTCTGGAGAAATTACATGCAGAATTCAGCATGGCAAGTCTGTCCATTAACAAGCAAAATTAATTGAAAAATGAAGGGTTTTGATAGTTTTGTTTTCTTATTGCCCTCAGAACTTCTGTTTTCACTGGTTATTTTACATCTTTGTCTAGATTCTCAATTCTTAATGGCATCAACCAAGTATTTATTCAGTCTGGAAACTCCCTACAAGGAACTAGAGGCTGAGTGAATACTGTAAGTTATTAATACTTCAGTTCTGGTCTCAATTTCCTTGCTGTAAGTCAGACTTTGCCTCTAGCACTGCCAATGAATGATGTTCTGTTCTGGGAAGGCACCGATTTTTACTTGAACTCTTGCACAGTTATGCAACTAGTTCAAGTTAACTCACCTGCACTACAAGGAACAAGTTTTGTTTTGCTCTTAGCTCGAACTTCCTGAATTGCCTGACGACTATGTTCAAACTGAAGATCTGATTGCAGCAGCTTAACCTCCTGAGGGAGAAAACCATCTGGTAAACATGAGATGTGCTGACACCTAAAGTAAACACAGAAAAATACAAGAGATTTTAAGTTTGGTTCCCCCAGACAGGACAATTTTGTGAGATTTCCCTTCATAATCTCAAACATGTTACTCGTACACTGAAATTGAATTGAATGTGAGTTAGAGAAGAGAGACAAGGAGGTTTGGGAGCATTTTTCCCTTCAAAAATTATTTTTTACAAAAACAAAGCCACACAGTTTATTAAGACCCTATATATCCTAGAAATACAATGATGAGTTGGTTTTTAAAAAGTCCTAGTTAAAAGTTAGCTAGATAAAGTATGCAGGATAAAATGTGCAATGTACTAGTGCAGTCACAATGCAATATAATAATCAAAGTATTTACATAGTCAATCATATTACATGAACAACTCATATGAAACCAAAGGCTCATAATCAAAGACTAGAAAGATACAAAATATACTTTCTGTTCCATGTATAACCTCATTTCTGTTAAATTACCGTAACACACTAACTGGGATTAGGATCAAATGAGGCGTAAACCAGCATGAGCTTAATCATTATAACGTTTACACAAAGCAGGCATAAATTAAGACTGAGTTAATACTGTCATATGTAGTAGTTTGAAAAAGTGACTGACTTTGCAACCTAATGAAGCAGGGCAAATTCTTGTACCATGTGTTACCAACTGAGGAAAGGATTATCCAGTAAGCGCCACTGGATAGGTAGCTAGTTTCCCCTATTAACATACTACGACCTCTTTTATAACCATCTCAGATGGATGTAAAGCTATGGGAAAAAAAAAGTTACTAAGTCAAGCCTTTCAGATTAACTGCTCTGGTAACTGCCTCTTAAAAGCAATGGGTCAGCTCCTAGTTTCTTTCTTGTTCTCCTTTCCCTCTGCTCTTGCCCATTTCCATTTACTCCACTCTTATGCTTGCAGGTTCCTTTTTGGCACTGATTCAGCAAGAAAAATACCCACTTCCTATCCTTTTGCTGCTGGGATAGCTTTCATCAACTCAAAGATCTGAGGAGCAAGCCAGTGCACAGCAGATGACTTGCTTTATATAGTACCAGCATACCTCAACTCTCATAAATCTCCCTGAGGTGATAGGTTGTGTTAACAGAGCAGGGAGAAAAATTAAATCTTGGGTGTAAACCAGATCAAAGGAGTAGACAAATTCTGACCACCACTGAAATGCACAAAAGCTTTGCCTTTCCAGTCTGATACAGACTTTTTCCAGCTGACCAATACAAGCTGTCACATGCTAGATGGCCTGAACCCCTTCAGCACATCACAGACTGGTTGAAGTGTGAAGTGTCCTCTCCTACTTCACCTGGTTACCCCACCACCACCTGCTCAAGCAGGGCCACCTTACAGCCAACTGCCCAGGACCATGCCCAGATGGCTTCTGAGTATCTCCAAGGTAGGAGCCTCCAGAACCTCTCTGGGCAACCTCTGCCAGTGCTCTGTCACCTGCACAGTAAAAAACTGTTTCCTGACGTTCAGAGGGAACCTCCTGTGTTTCTGTTTGTGCCAGTTGCCTCTTGTCCTGTCACTGGGCACCACTGGAAACAGCCTGGCTCCATTTTCTTTGCACACTTCCCTCAGTTACCTGTATACATCGACAAGATCCCCCCAAACCTTCTCTAGGCTGAACTGTTCCTCGTAAGAGAGATACTCCAATCCCTTGAACATCCTTGGAGGTCCTTTGTTGGACTCTCTCCATGACACTCTTCTACTGGGGAGCCCAGAAGAGGACCCAGCACTCCAGCTGTGGCCTCACAAGTGCCAGGAGGGAGGAATGCTCACCTCCCTGGATCTGCTGGCAATACTCTGCCTAATGCAGCTCAGTGTGAAAAGTGTTATGGAAGTCTAAGCGGACAATATCCACTGCTCTACCCTCACCTAGCAGGCCACTCCATCAGAGAGGCTGGTCAAACATAACCTTGGTAAATCCATGCTGACTACTTCTGGTGATTTTTCTTGTCTTTTGTGTGCCTCAAAATGGTTTCCAGGATTAGCTGCTCCACCTCCTCCCCAGTGGTCAAGGATAGGCTGGCCAGCCGTCCTTTTCTCTATACTACACAGGGCTACTTTCTGAAAATGTGAATTTGTAGCAATTCACATTATCTGTAAACAACTTCAGTGCAGAGGCCTGGTATTTGTGTGACACTGTCTCCCAAAACTCACTATCTCCACACAGCACACTTACCTTTCAATAATTGCTCTCTGCATAGCTTCTTGACTATATGGACACTTCCCCACTATGATTGCTGACAGATACACTGGATACTGCAGGAAATGCATCAGCAGAGCTCCCTGACACCCTAAGACATTCCAGCGAGCCATTTTATCACTGCAGGACATAGAGCATGTTCTGTCCCCACGACCTGGCTTCACTCGTAATAGTCCCACGCAGTGATACCCTAGCCCGGGTACTCTGGCATCACCCAGCACTCCCGGTACACATTTTGCTCCAGTTCTATAAACATCTACAACCTTTGGTCTCCCTAAACCAGTCTCCTTATTAGCTGTTTGCATCTCCCCAGAACATTCAAAGATCTTTGGATTTGTGTCATCCTGTTTCACAGATACTTGCTGAACAGACAGGTCTTCAGTGATTACAGAAAAATAGCCATCACCATCAGTTTTCATTCTTTTGATTTCATGATTACTTGAGGTTGTCTCAGATTTCCTTTTTTCTATTCCCAAACGTTCATGGTCACTTTTACACTCTGATGATTGTCCAGCTGCACCATCTCCAGTCATTGGCTTTGAAAGCTGGCTCTCTGGTTCAGTAATTGGAATAATAGAAGCATCTCCACCTACAACAAAAAAAAAAAAAGTAATGTAAAAATAGGACAAAAGTGTATCTCTCATGACTGGAACACAGTCACACCAGTAATATTATGGCTACTAGTAGTTTTTACAAATTTGCATTCCGGAAAATATAATTACAAGAACTCACTTTTCAAACAACATTGCCCTGTACTATAATAAACCAGATTTCCCTGAAATTTGGGCCAATTACATGGCATTTTAAGTTTTGCATTTTTACCCAAGGGAAAAAAAAAAAAGCAAAAAAGCAAAATTTGAAACAAAAATTATAAAGCAAAAGGTGTCAAAGACATTTGACAGGCTACAAGGAGTCCTAATGATTCACATGAAAACTAGTTGGAAAGGACCCATAAGGATCATCAAGTGCAACTCTTGGCTCCACACAGGAGCAGCCACCTCAGGACATGTGACTGAGTGCATCATCCAGACGCTTCTTGACCTTAGCCCAGCTCAGAGATGTGACCACTGCCCTGGGGAGCCTGTGCCAGTGCCCAACCTCCCTCTCAGTAAAGAGCCTCTTCCTGACATCCAACCTAAATCTCACCTGTCCCATTTTCCTGCCGTTCCCTCGGGTTCTCTCCCTGGTCACCAAAGAGAGGAGATTGGCGCCTGGCCCTTCGCTCCCCCTTGCAAGGAAGTCAGAGTGCCATGAGGTCTCCCCTCAGCCTCCTCTTCTCCAGGCTCTACAGACCGAGGGACGTCATCCTCTCCTCCTAAGACTTCCCCTCCAGACCCTTCCCCATCCTCACTGCCCTCCTCTGGACACTCTCCAAGGGCTTCATGTCCCTCTTGTACTGTGGTGCCCAAAACTGCACCCAGTACTTGAGGTGAGGCTGCACCAGCACAGAGCAGAGCAGGACAATCATCTCCAGGCCAACCTAGCTAAACAGTATAAACCTCAAAAGAATAATTAAGGAATAATCTATCAAATAAGGATGGAAACCTTAATCTGTATCACTAAAACAAGTTAATAACCGAAATTCTGATCCTCAGAAGCAAACAAATCCTCACAGACATGTGAGAAAAAGGCAGCAAGGGAATTATTCTTGGTAGGTGATAGGACAAGGGGAAAAGGCATGAAGCTGTGCCAGGGCAGGGTCAGATTAGATATTAGAAAAAAATTTTTACTGAAAGAGTTGTCGGGGTCTGGAACAGGCAGCCCAGGGAGGGGCTGAGTCACCTTCCCGGGGTGTGTTTTAAAAAAGGGTAGAGAAGGTACTTGGGGATATGGTTTAGCTTAGGATGGGAATGGTTGGACTTGATGATCTTTAAAGGTCTTTTCCAACCTTGTGATTCTGTGTGATTCTATTACATTTGAAGATGTAAATTCTATTATCATATTGCATTAACAAATAAACCAATCACAGTATATTGTAGCAATGCCATCAAAATAATGAACATGTATGAGCCACTAATTCACTCTGCAAAGTACTGATGAGTCATATTTTGAGAGTAGTTGGACGACTTTGTTCTGTTAACAGACCAGCAGTTGAAGAACGTGGTAAAATCGAGACATTCAATAGGCCAGCAAACCACGAGGTCACATTCCTACATTCTGCCAACAGATGTTTGTGGTGCTGTTTTAAAAAACAAAAAATACTACACACATGACAAGCTTGTACCATGACAACACAGAACGTCAGATCCAGAAAGTTCCTATTAATCACATCCAGTGAGATGGCATGCCAAATGTTATCTGTGCAGGACCAGTCAAGCACATCTTAGGGTACATCCTGACAGCTTACTGCCTCACTCACTCCTAACCAAAGACAGACTGAAGAAAGGCAAGGGGCAGAAGAGATTCCACAAGTGGGAGCCATGATATTGGTTCACTACAGCATACTTACACGGGGTATGACTGCAGAAGAAAACAAATCGGGTATTTGGTTTGAGTCTCCATTTCCCAGTTTCAGTTCCTGGAATAAAGATACTGCATGGCTGATGGGAAGCTGCTAGCCACATCTGATGGAGAAGATACCTGTCAGGCAGAACATTTTCATGAAAGCTTTACTTTGTTTTTGACACATGGGAAAACAGCAGAAATTAGAGGCCAACTAGTGCCTGTTCTTTCCTGATGAAGACTATCAGTTAACGCTCCTACAGATAGATAGGACCCAACATACTACATAAATACAAACACATCACTGGAACTTATAATCATTAACTCCAGTGAATCCAATCCTTTGAGGTCTGTTATCTCCTCAAATTGTGTATTTCTACCAACTTGGCAACTCATCCATACTCTGAGAGCCAGTTTAGTGGCATCAAACCGCAAGAAATGTTCTCATTTCTGCAGCATTACTATTCTCCTGGTTCAGTTCCTTGAACCACCTTTTCCTATGTGAACAAGAGGGCTGGTATGTGGGAAAGAGCAAAAAGACTAGCCTTGACAGCTAGTCATCAGACCAGCATTGACATCACATGAAACCAGATCTTGTACAGAGGCTCTACAAGAACGAAGAAACAGGCTTTTTTTGAAAGGGCCTTAACACCACCTCTAAGTGTAATAATTAGGTTGAAGTCCTGCTAACAAAGGGGGAAAAAGTTCCCTGCACATAAGTAATGCTGTCTCTTTCACTACATTCTCATCGCTGAAGCTGCAAAATCTGGCTATGTCAGCTATGGGTCAAAACTATTTGTATCGTAACAAACAGCCACAAGTGACACTGAGTAACAGCAGGCGAACGTCATACCTCACCTCTGGAAACTCCTCTTGGCCACAATTTCAGCATGACTGTCATTCAGAATATCTCCTAAAGCAACAACCAAATCAGAACAATACACATTATTACTGAAAAGGATTAGAACATAGCAAACAATTTCTTCCCCAGATTTGCTAGCATTTGAAGGTTTAACAATCGTATCAGGATACTCCAATATATTTAAACTTCCCATCACTAGAAAAGGTCAACAGCCTACACAAATAAAGGATTAAAGTCTTCACTCCACAGCAAACCAGAGACAACTTTAAACAAGTTTTATCTCTTCTGATACCTGAAATCCTTTCAGTTGAATAAACACTGGCTTCCTTAAAAACCTTCCTGATGTTTGTTCTTAATAGTAAATCTTGATATTCCCAATTTTACATACATAAAATTTCAAGTGTTTGTTAACCTTTTGGTTGAAGTTGCACTATGTCCTACAATTTAATGGCTTTTCTTGTGAGCAATTCTGATATTTACCAGGTTTACACATCTCATGTCTAGACTTCCTGCAATGTCTGCCTACTGCAGTATCCAAATGAACAGAATCTGTAGGTGACCTTGTATTTCAGGAATAAAAAGCCAGGTGATAGAAGTCCTCTTTAACACTTCTAAAAGTTTAAAGTTTAAAAGTTCTCTAACAGATATCTATTAACATGATCTACCAAACAAGTTTAAAAATAAATTAACATAGGAAGAAAGTATTTTATAAACTTAAAACCATTGAAGACAAACAACTTTGTCTAGCCTTACTAGAAGAACTAGCTTTACTTTTTTCCTCTAGTCAAATTTCTACTTTGACTTTGAATACCTAGGTTCTAAGTAGTACAACAGTTTAACCACAATTGTCCTAAATCATTCAAAAAAATGTCTGTGGATCCTATTCAAGGATGGCTAAGTCGCATCCACGAAAAATCTAAGATACAGAACTTTCATTTTTTTCTCCATTAACTCATTTAAATGTAACATCCAGCCTACAACAGCCTAGAACAGATGCATGCAAAACCATTTATGTTATCTCACTGTATTCCTCTTCTGAAGGCAGGAAGTCCTGTAAATATTCAGAAACACTTTTCCTCCTTAAATTAGTTTTCAGCATTAATTACTATGGCTTCTCTCCCCTCTCCAATAGAGATGGCAGGTAAATTCTGAATTTAAAAAATCAACCCAACCCCAAAACAAACCAGATTATCCTAGGTTCAGCAAAGCAAGAGAAGTCCTGCAATAAATGGTAGAAACGGTAGCTGTGGGACGGAATGTATTTATCCCACACGTTTATTGTACAAACATACATAAATATTTAGCTGTAGAATATACAGTAAGGGAGAAAAAGCCTGTTATGAAAGCATCAACAGCACCAGCAAGAAAGAAAATAGCATAGGTAGCCTGTTCTTGGCTTTTACACCATATTTACCAGTTTTTCTCATTCTGTTTTGGCCAATACATTTTGTTCCAGTTCCCATGGCAACAACTTCCTTCATTACTGAAAAACAGAAACAACATCAAGTCAACGAAGTATCACCAGAAGCATTGCTCTCATACAGTCATTCTAGTAAGACAACACACAAAATATTGTGTAGAATGGAAAGTACAGAGCACTAGGCCTTGTGACGTGCCAGGACGGACATTTTCAGCTGGAAAACTGAATACAGTAGGTGGAAGTGGAAGCATCAGTGCTAGGAAAAGTCTATGATCCCATAGCAGGAGTGCCAAAACAGGCCTGACATGCTAGTCAACACATGGCAGACACTGGCATAGGACTCCTTGAACCTGGAAGAAAGCAGCATGGGGTACAATCTGCATGACAACATGAATTTTTTTCTCCACTAACTCATTTAAATATAACATAATAGAAATTATATTACTAAATATATATAATTAAAATATAAATAAAACTCATTTAAATATAAGGGAAATGAAAATGACTGTGAGCCAACACAAATGCACAAGTTAATAGCACAGTCTGTTAAAGGAGACTTACAAAGCTGTCAGTTTAGAGTCTTTCAAGTAACAGCCAAACACACTTTTGCAAGGGTTTACATTAGGTCCTGCCCAGACTTCTGCCAATTACAGAACAGCCAAATGTAGGCTTTCATATACTTAAAGTCTGGGAAGAACAGTATTTAACTACAACCAACTCTTTCCAGACAGAAACTGTAAAAGCTTTTACAGTCACAAATAATAAAGGTGGGCAGAGGAATGACAGGAAGGGTGTGGGGTTTTTTAAAGGCATCTTGAAAAAAAAATACAGACAGCAAGAAAGCACCAACGACTGCCCTTTCCTTTCCTCCTCCCACCCCAACTCCCGCAACTCATTCTTACCCTGCAGATTTCCCGGATCGGCACAAACCTCTCTTTGGGTTGCAGACTCCACTTTGACAACAGCTGCCAGGGAAGTCCATTCCCTGTTTGGATCTGGTTTCCCCTGCTTTGGGAGTCTGGTCCTGTAATGCCGGTAGCATAACTCAGCAATTTCATCAGCTGACCACATGGCTCCTGGTGCAAGTGCAGGTTCTAAACAGAGTTGGGTTCCATCACGACACCAAATAACAATCCCTGTCTCTTCAAACCCTGCCGCCTTGTTCCACATTACATCTTCCCATACCAGATTCCACTACCCGAGACCTAACTGCATCGCCCTTTTCAAGTTCATTTATTTATTACCACGTTAAATCAGAGACTTCGTTTCTAAATCGAGTGCCGGGTTCCTAAGGTTCCCGCCGGACAGCAGTCAACAGCGTTCAACGCAGCACCGTCCCGTGTTCCCTTCATGACATCTGAGGCGCCTGGCGCCACCGCACGCACTCCCGAGGCCTCCGAGCGTCCCCCAGCCCCAGCACCGGGCGCTGCGGCGCTCCACAGCCGTGGCAGCCAGCGCAGCGCTCGAGCGGACATCCCGCGCGCTCGGCGGAGGCCCCTACCTTCCGCGGGTCCCTACCCTCCGGGCAAACGGCGCCGCCGCTCCTCCCCGGGCCGCGCCGGGGCTACAGTAAAAACCGCGCGGCCGCGCCAGCCGCCCACCTCAGCGACACTCAGCCGGCGCATGCGTAACCGGCTGCCCGCGCGGGCGGGGCCGGCCGAGAGCGGCAGCTTTGCGCAGGCGCACACACAGACACTGAGACGGGCGGTAAAGAACTCTGCGTTTATTCAAGGTCGGCGCCGCCCCGGGGCTCACACAGAGGTGCCTTCGGCGGGATGGCCGGGCTGCGCCTCCTTCTTGTTGTCCTCCGGCTTCATGGCAGGGAAGAGCAGCACCTCCTGTTAGAGCGACAGCGTCAGCGTGCGCCACGGCCGCCCCACCCGCCTCGGGACCGAGGCCCCGTGGGCAAGTCTCGCGAGAGCGGCCCAGCCCAGCTTCCGGCGCCGCGCTCAGACTTCCCAGCAGGCGCGCGCGAGGCCGGTCTGGCGGGGCGGGGCTCGTCCGCCGGCGGCCGCGGGTTACTCGCTGGGGCAGCGGGCCCCTGCCTGGCAGAGCCTGGCCCCACGCTGACACAGCCACCAGAAGGCACCGCCATTTCTCACGCTTACCTTGATATTACTGGAATCCGTTAGAAACATGGTGAAGCGATCGATCCCCATGCCCCAGCCAGCTGTAGGAGGAAGGCCATACTCCAGCGCAGTGCAGAAGTTTTCATCAATAAACATGGCTTCATCGTCCCCTGCAGCTTTTGCCTGAATGAGGAAAGTAGCAGTAAAAAAGTGTGTGGTACAGATATACAGTACCACTGGTGCTAACTGCTACCAAAAGGGTGAAGTGCTGGTACTTGTAGGAGCCACTCAACCGATGAAACCAAAGCCCTGTACAGCTGTGAAGGTAACAGGAACCTCAGCACCTGCAGAGCCCTTGGAGGTTGCTCCTGCAGGTGCTTTCGAAACAGCTCTAGGCTCAATTCCTTTCTGGTCTGTACATTTCCTTTCTAAACAAAGGCCAAGGTCCTTCACTTTAGTAAAAGCTATTTCCAAGCCCATATGGCAGCAGATGACAGTGGAATAAACTGCTTTCAGAGGCTTCTTGGGTTCTTTATTGCTTGCAACACCCCCTTTTAACATTTGCAGAAACGACTCAGACTCATCAGTAGGTGCCCTATGAAACAAAGCTTTGGACTGCTTTTTCCCCTTGCCCAAGTAGAAAGATTAAAAAAACCCCAATTTTTGGGTGTGCCAAAAGTTGTAAAACCAGAAGCACAGGCTAGCCAAACTTGTCAAATTCAGAAAATCAAAGTGTAAGTATTGAAACAACAGCAAACATTTATTGTTCACAGAGTTTCAAGAAGACTTTGCAGAAGACTCTTAAAGCAAACTTTTCTGTCAGAGTCTGAAACCCTGAAGTGCGAACTGCCACCTTTCATCTCAATCTCCAGTTTAACATAAAATGTTTCATTCAACAGATAGAATATGTCTGCAAAGTCTGGCTATAGTAATGAGAGACAACTGCAGCAGACATATGTGCAACAGACCAAAGGTGAAAGAAGTCTGTAATATTCATTGCAACTGAACATTATGAAATTTACTATCAACTAAGTTAGTTGAAGTAAGACTATCTTCCTGATTTTCACAATTTTTTAATCCTCTCACACACTGTGAAGCCACTAGAAAGAGTAAGGAGAACTTTTTCAGGAGACCACATCATTTGACCTCAATCATGTATGTGTATACCTAATAACAAAATCAATTTCAGTCACTCCTTTCTGAGGCTTATCTAGAGAAACCTAGTACATTTGCAGGCCTAATAATTTCCAGTCTGCAGCTTTATTCTGTGACCCAGTTCAAAATAGTAGTAACTCAGTTCAGGAAATTGGGCGCTTTTTTTTTTTTTTTTTAAACACACCATTCAAACTCCTACTGGACACAAAAATTTAAGAACCCAGAAAGCACAATGTTGTATGACCATATAAATGCTTAACTGGGGAAATAACTTATAACCTAAGTGAGTTAGGGAAAACAGTTGCACATTTGCTTTTTTTCAGATTAGTACTTCAGGTAGAATGAAAGGGAAGATATTCCAAACCAAAGTTGTACTACTAAAAAGTTATCAACAACAGTGTTTGGACTTGTTTACCTTAGAGTACAATATTCCTTTAAAAGGAATTAAGTTTTAATGACAGGCTTTCCCTTGAGCGAGAAACACCTGTTGGAACTAGGAAGGAGGGACTAAGGACAGATTTGGAACAGACACAGGAAGTTCTCTTTGGCTATGCACCTGTATCATTGATTCACTATCAGCAAGACACTATACCTTGGCCTGATCCTCAAAAAGCTGCCGCTGCAGGAAAGGATCATTAAGTTCTGTGTATGCGTTGCACACTTCCTTCTTCATAACAAAGAGTTCAAAGCGTTCCGTTAGTCCCCGATGAGTGCGGTGCCTATACGACCAAACAACCATACCTTAAAATAAAAATCTTTACAGAAGCAAAGAGCACGTCTATTACTTTATGAGGATTGCCTACACTCCGGAGTAACAGCTGTCAAAACTCCAAACTACTAAGCATCAGCACAGCTCTTCCCTAGATGGTAGGTTTGACAACTCGGGAACCATCGTCCACCTTGGTGGGCGTGAGAATTCACAAACTAGCACGTAACATCAAAATCTGTTTCCACATACAGGTTTGTGTGGTTTTATTCCTCTCTTTTTATGAAGTAGTAGCAGAGGGTTTAAAACAGTTACACACTAACTGTGTCTCACAATCTTACCATTTGGCTAGAGGACTCATTATCTGTGGGTGATCACAGATGAATGTAGGGTTGATACACGTGACTTCTAGGAACTCACCAACTAACTGGGAAAACAAAAGCAAAACAATTATGTAGACTACAGTATCACTTTTGCAGCACTGCCTTCCCTAATCCTCCTGCTTCCCCCTCTCCGCTACTGAAAAAGGTACCATAAAACTGAAGTTTCCCAACTAGTAATTCCTGACCATGGTAACATCTTCTTTAACAGACCGTGTCCAAGCTGGGTAAGAAAAATGACATAGCAAAAACTGTACAAGACCAAACATAATTCAACTTGGACATTACAACAACAGTCCAATAGGAAAAACACAAAAATAGCTACCAGCCAATATTTTGGCAATAAAGGTAAAGGATTAATACAGCTGATAGAAGAACTATATGGTAAGCATACCAGTTTGGTATGGCACAAATGCACACATCTCAGACAAAACCGACATAAGATAAAGCACATCTGCTTTAAACACAAGAGACCAGTTATGAAACTAAAGTCCTCTAGTGCTCGTAGTAACAGGCATCAGTAAACTACATTTTGGTGTAGTTTACACACAACAAACAAAACAAAAAAACCCATTTTGTCACAGCAAGTGACGCAGAAATAGTTGAAGTGCATTTCAGGTGCTTCCCTAGATGCAGCTAAAATTTTGCCCTGAATAGACTTCTGTTGATACAGATAGATCCTCAGAGACATTAGGATCATAAAAACACCACCTTTACTTACTCTGTCAAGAAGCCTGGCTGTTGTCCTGGGAGGTGGACACTCAACATTTCTCTCTACACAAAGGTCATCAAAGAATCTGCGAGTTTCTAAATTGTTGCAGACGAAAGTTAGAAAAGTCACCCAGACAACCAAATACTTTTCTCTTCCTGCATCTTTCAATGTATCTCACGAGTGACTTAAAAGACCTTAATGGTATACATAACAGAAAATATGAGCTTAAACAACCCCACACAACTGCTGGACATTATTACGGGGTGGGGGGGCAGGTTTGTACAATCACTAAAATGTGTACAGGCTTCCTTACGCCTCTGGATTCTGGGAATAAAGTAGCACATACACACATTTTGAAGAAAGCCCAAAATAATCATACTCCTAACCTACAATCACAGGCACAGAGATTCAACCGCATCAAATACAGAAGAAAGAAGAAATAAAAAGCTAGGTCTCTTCAACAGATCAAGAACCCCACAGATCATGCCTCTTGAATATAACAGCAACACATAAACTCAAGACAGGCAAGAGAGTCAGGTCCTGCTGCCAAAGACTGTGAGGCATGATGCTTCTTTCAGGACTCTTAGGTAAGAGACAAAAGCAGAGAAAAGCAATCCCAAGTGTCAGTACCATCTCAGAAAAGCAGCTGACAAGACTGCAGGCTGAGAACTCAAGACCTTTGCCCTCTTTCTGTTAAGGAAGAATTATACAACTCAGCATCTAACCTTCGGTTTCAAAACACTCAGCTGATGGAAATTTCACTCCTAGGGCTTTTTCCAGATCACACACCATGCTGATTCGCTTGAAGGGAGGGGTAAAATCTATCTCATAGGCCTGTCCATCTTGACCATCTGGATGGTAAGTGATCTTGTAGCTTCCAGTAATATGTTTCACCATCCCTACAAAAAGAACCTGAAGCTTAGAGGAAGAGTATGCCATATAATGTACAATTCTCCTGGAGATTTTAAATTTTGCATACATCACCTGAAAGCAACTTCTCTGTAATTTCCATCAAGTCATGATAATCTGCATAAGCCATATAGAATTCACAAGTTGTGAACTCAGGGTTGTGAGTCAAATCGATTCCTTCATTCCGGAACTGACGCCCAATTTCATATACTCTGTCCATGCCTCCAACCACCAACATCTAAACGAAAGGAAATTCTAGTAAACACACTTTTTCAAAAGAGATAAAGAGAGCTGAAATACAACTACAACACAACCTCACAGATCTCATTTGAGGTATCTTTCCTTTCCTCCCATCCAATCACCTTTAAGGATAAGTCTCATTTTAGCTTTTTTAGAGTAAGATCACAACAGTCTGCAGAATATAGGCTTAGTCATAAAAGGCTTGTACTTCACCTTATGATAGAGCTCTGGAGCAATTCTCATATATAAATTCATATCGAGTTCATTGTGGTATGTGATAAAAGGTTTTGCTACAGCTCCACCTGGAATTACATTCATCATGGGAGTCTCAATCTGTAAAACGGTAACAACAGAAAAAGAAATTAATTTAACAGTGCCAGAAGTATTCCCAGGCTCCTACCTCAATGACCTACTTTCATCTAAATTATTTCCAAAGCAGAACTCTGCAGATCAAGCAAACAAACCACAGCTAGCTTTCATGAAAGTCTCTGTATTTCATTTATTGTTTGACATTTCAGTATATGAAAACAATTCTGAACAAAACAGCACCTCTCCCATGCAGTTGGTAAAAACAAATTAGTTTAAACTACCCATTGTTACCAGTAATCATTCACATTTACTGTCAATGTGAACCTGCTGGGCTTGTGCTACCAAAGCCAGGAACTGGTCTGTAGCATTCACAAAATATTCTCTCTACACTGCAGAAAATGAAGTTCAACAAGGCCAACAGAATTTCACAATTTGCAATAGAACTACTTATAGCCATACAGAAAGGGAACACTTCTGTTTAATAAAATGAGACTCAGGGCTCCTGTTAATTAACAAAAGTCAGGACAAAAAAAACCAAGTGTCAATGGGTGATTAAAAAAAAAAAAAAGAAGAACAAGGCTGCAGCTAGAACTTAAAAAAAAAGAAGAAATTTGAAAGGCTATGAATACAGTTCACTAAACGAGTACTTAATGGGATTCTCCAAACAGATCTACATTATAAAGGAAGCTGAGCTGCAGAAACAGAAAGCAGTCAGCATTCCAAGCAGTACTGGAAACAATAAAGTTTAACTGATAATGATAGAACTAACAAACCCTGACAATCAGCTGAAGAGCACAATATAATAGTCATAAGAATTTGGCTAACTTTTCCTCAAAATTAACAAATATCTGTCCATGGCACGACATTGCACTGTGCCATATGGAGTACTGGTACAACGGAGCACTGCCTGATCCTTGTGCCTCCAAACTGCACTCTGTTCTATCACGCCATTCCCTGACTTCTCTGCCTTTTATTTTATTTCCAACAGTCTGGCTAAGCCTAGCTAACTTACTACATTGTTCCAAGTCAAAACTTTACATAAACTGAGAAGGAGTCTTATGGTCCTTTTTTGATTAAGTTATCAGAAGAGTGAAATACATAAGTACTAGATTAAGAATTATCTGAGGAAAAAAAAACCAAATCAGAGAGACATTAGAGCTATTACACATATGACAGATGACACAACACCGGTTCAGATTCCCACTGCTCTCTAAAAGCTTCCACTGGCAGCTTTTGCAGATTCACTTGATAAACACTTGCAAATAAACGATATTAAGTTCTAATCTTTTTGCTAACTGCAAAGTACAATCAAAAATCTGGATGCTACAGGGCAGAAGTATTAATATTTTCTCATATGCTACTCTGCAACAGATTTAAAGGTAAACCAAATTTCACTTACAGGAAATATGTTACTTCCACCTTAATTTACTGAATTAAGCACAGTAGTTTGAAGATTTACCTTGGTAAGTTTCCTGAAACATAACCTCACCAACTGAAGACTAGTCATAACTTTTTAAGAGAGAGGAAATGAATGGCTCCCATTACATTACACTGATAAAACACATGGTGCTGAGGTAATTGTTCTCACTTCTGTAAATATTTTGCATGTAAGACTGAACATTAAGCATCCCTGAAGTTGAGGAGCTCTAAACATATTAAGTATGCAGAGAGAAATAAAAACTGAAACCTTACCTCAAGAAAGCCCAGCTCATCTAGAAAGCTCCGGATATACGTAATGATCTTTGCACGGGTTATAAACTTCTGCCTCACATAATCATTAAGAATTAAATCCAAGTATCTCTGACGATACCTAGTTTCCTGAAAAAAAACCCCAAGTATCTTTAGAACCAACTAGACAAAATGTGATGCCAGAGGAAAAAAATACCAAAACCAAACTGATGTTCTTTTGTGGACTGATACCATCAGCAGATATAAAAGGTCATCTATTCAGATCTATCTGTTAAGTTGCCTCCAAGAATGACAGGTATGACAAGTACCTTATCTTTGAGGCCAAAGTGAAGATGAGGCAACATGTGCAGACATGGAGACAAGAGAGTAATTTCATAAGGAATAATACTCAGTTCCCCTTTCTTTGTTTTCCCAGGATTCCCCTCC
Source organism: Porphyrio hochstetteri (assembly GCA_020800305.1). Lineage (NCBI taxonomy): Eukaryota > Metazoa > Chordata > Aves > Gruiformes > Rallidae > Porphyrio > Porphyrio hochstetteri. The sequence goes on from CM036918.1 coordinate 200,002, forward strand.
ACACCAATAATGTCTCCACGACGCAGCTTGTTGTTAATACGGAAATACTCTTCCTCAGATTTGTAGAGCCTGCAATTACAAAACCAAAGTAAGTAGCTTTGTTTAAAATTCAAATTAAAATTAAACTGTCCAGCAAGCCCCTCCCCACACCAAATCCTTTAAAAGGTTTCTTTTAGCTGGGAAGCCAACCACAACATCCCATAGCTGCCTAAGCCAACCCACAGATGAATACCCTAAGGCAATGAAAAATCTGACTGGCCAAATACAGATCTCTAGGGCCCAGAGTGCGGTTACGTTTAGAATGTTACTGGCAATACATCTGCTTACTTGGAATTTGCCATGACCTGCAACTTCACTCCTTCACCACGAAGATCATAGAAAATCAGCTTGCCTCCTGAAGCACGCTTTGCATGGATTCGACCTAAATATCAAAGTATGCAGACCATGAGGAAAAGAGTCCCTAGCAGAAAGGATATAAAGGCAAAAGCTACGGCATTATCACTTTGACAAAGGATCATCAGCTGTGCTAATTGCTAACCATGAAAGAGAAGCAGTTAGAATACCAGTGCACAATAGAGTAAAAAAGGATCAAATTTGCGTCCTGGAGCACATATCAGAATCTGATCTTGCAGTTCTAAGGGATGTTGCACAGGTCCACCCAGTCTGCAAAGACATGTCTGGAACAGTCTAACACCGCTACAGACTGAAGTGTGACCAACAAGGGATCGGCGAAAGTCTAAGAGAGACCCACCCCATCGCTAAAAGCGGCTAAGACTTGGCTTAGCCAAGCAACAGACCATCTTCCTGTATCCCAGATAAGCCTTTACCTGCCACTCTCACTGTAATGTCTGTCAGGTGATCTCCTGGCTGCAGATGACTGTACTTCTCTATAAAATCTGAGAGAGCTAGGTCTACATGGAACTTGTGAGGATAGGGATCTTCACTGGTGCCCTTCAGCTGCTGGATTGCATGGCTACGGATCTTGTAGTATTGCTGTCATCAGAAACAAACAAAACCAAATCATTTTGTTAGAAACTGAAAATATTTTACAGGTCATAAATTAAAACACAGCTGCCCTTAAGCAGGTCTCTCCCCTTTTAACCATTTAGTTCCATCTAAATAAAATAAAAATGTAAATCAGTAACACTTATTCTCAGAAGAGTAATGAGCATGAGGCCAGACACTCACATTTGGATCCAAGCTTTCCTCATCAGCACCAATGTTGTTCTCAGAGTCAGAAGTCAAAGGTGCCTTATTTGAATGCTTTTCACTTTGCTCTTTCTGCTTTGCTTCTTTTTCAGCTATTTTTCTCTCAGCCTTTAAACGTCTCTTCAGCTCACTGCAAAAGAAAAGGAAAACATGCTGTAGGTACCCCGATACTTCTACAGGGAAACAACAGGGTTTTGCCAAAAGCTTGACTGTACGAATAACCCTGCCATTTCTCTTACTCTGTGAAGAGGGCTGAACATAATGGAGACTTTCTGTCTGGAGCTTGGTAGGTGTCAACACCACATTATGCAGCAGTGAATCTAATGGAGACTTACTGTCCAGAGTTTTGTAGATACCAGAAACTTACTGTGCAGCAATGGTATCATGGAACATGTGTACCAGCACACTGTAAGCTTTCTAAGCAGGTCTGTCTCAGAGAACAAGAAAACTCAAAGCTACAAGGGCACCATGACCAGTCCTGCAGCTCTGGTAAACAAAAAGAGGAAGATAAGGGCAAAAACCGTGATGGAGATGAGCGGATAAAGTACACGACCAGCAGGGTCCTTGAAGACTACCTAAAGCCTGTAGTACACATGCGGCAAAGGGTGGGAAACCTGTGATAATGAGTTCCCAGAAAAGTAGCGGATAAGTTAGTCGTTTCTCGGAAAGGGCATGAATGTGAAACTAACTCGTTCAGGGCGCACCCTAGGAGGAGCGATCCCCTGCGCGCCCAGCGCTGCGACACAGAATACCTGCTTCACAGTCACCAAGGCTACTGAGTTTTGATTTCAGCTTTTCACTGCATCATTTCCCCAGAAGCCAAAATAATCCTTAAACATGTTTAAGCATCTTCTTCTTTAAACATTTTTAGTTCATCTGCTATGAGACATAAACACTCACGGAAAGTTGAAACCGAATTAAACACCACCTAAACTGACCTTGAGGTGCACGCCAATGTGCCCAAGGACCTTCCCCGGGCCCCTGCAGACACAGGAGGGTAGTAACCTCATATAGCAAATAAACGAAATAACCTCTCCACTGGGAGAAACAAATAAAAATCATCCCTTGCCCAAGGCCCACAGGCGCCGCGGTCCGTCCCGCGGGTCGCGACTCCCGACTCCGCCGGCCGGGACTTGAGGAAAGAGGCGGGCCCAGCCAGACCGCGAAGCACCGACCTGCTTTGGTCATGAAGCGCCTGGCGCCATTGCAGCGCGGGCGCGGCCCTCCAGGCCCAGCCGCGGAGGCGCGCAGCGGCAGGGCTCAGCATGGTGCACTCCGACGGATCACTTGGCGGAGATCACGCACCGGGTCGGCCGGCCGGCCGCTCGCCTCGCCTCGCCACCCCAGCCCGGCCCGGCCCGGCCCGGCCCAGCTCCGCCTGCCCGCCCAGCCTCACTTTTTGCTGAGACGCGACTCCGTTTCCGCTGCCTCGCACGCGCGCTCTGCCGCAGCCGCCATCTTCCCGGCTCCGAGCGGCTCTTCCGGTGCTCCCGCGCCTGCGCCCCCGGCGCGGCAATGGCGGAGGGCGGCGGCGCGGCAGCGCGCTCGCGGTCGCTGTTCTTGTGGGACGACGGGAGCCCGATGCGGTTCTACGTGCGGCCCGGGGTGGCCAAGCTGCGCCTGGCGCCCTTGGTGCTGGCGGGCGGCGGGCGGCTGTGTCGCGTGCAGGAGCCGGGAGCCGTGCTCCTGGCGCAGCCCGGCGAGGCGGCGCCCGGCGGGGCTGTCTCCACCGAATACGTGACGGAGTGCGTGGAGCGCAACCAGCGGCTGCCGCTCGAGCCCTTCCGCCTGACCGCCGCGCCGCCCACGCCGCCCGCCGCTTCGCCGCGCGGTCGCCTCGCCTTCACGGGAGCGGAGGACGCAGCGCTGCTGCGGGCGGTGCGCGGGGGGGGCGAGGCGCGGGTGGGCGGCCGGGCGTTCTGGAAGGAGCTGGAGCGAAGCGGCCTGACGCGGCACAGCTGGCAGGCTATGCGCGACCGCTACCTGCGGCACCTGCGGCCGCTGCTCGTGGGTGAGCTGGGGGCGGGCGGCGGGGCTTGGCGGGGCGGGGGGGCCGGGATGAGGGGAGGCTGGTGGGCGGCGGCCCTGCGCCCCGCTGCAGCCCGGCGGTCGGTGTTCCCGCAGAGCCTCGGCAGACGGAGGAGGCCGCGCAAAGCACGGGTCTTTTCGAGGCAGCTAACCGGGAGTTTGAAAGCACGGAGGTAAGCGCCCAGGGCCTGCACGGGGCGTAGCGCTGCGCGCCGCGGCGCCCTGCGAGCGAGCTGCTCGGGTGGGTCTTGCGGCTGTCACAAGAGGCACAGCAGTAATTCACGTGAAGGGCCTTGCATCAGGCATCCCTTCTGCTGCGGCAAAGCAAGAGCTGCATGTGAGCCGTGAGGTACGTGGGTTGTGAGGAACGGTGCCTCGCAGCAGCGTGTTTCCTTAGTTTATTTTCTGTCCAAGTTAACGAGGAAATTAACGTGGCAGTGTTGTCACGTTAAAGGCAGCGTTGGCAAATGGCATTTCTCCTTTCACCTCAGGCATAACATGTACCTGCAGCTGCAGTAACATTGACTTTTGCCTTTTATAGTTAGCTTGTTCAAACTCTCCCTTACGTTTTATGCTTTTATCTCATCACGTATATCCTTTTTAGAACATATGGCTTCACTTCAGTCACTGGGTTTTACTGTGCCTAGTAATTTCTGAGGAGTTTTTTATATATTGTAGAGTCACAGTGGAAGGTAGTCGGGTAGTGGTGATAAAAGCAGTTTGCCAGAAAATACCATGCCTAATAGATGATTCCTTTCAGTCAGGAAGTGACACCTCAGAAGAACTTTCTGCACAAGATGGAGAGGGGAAGTCCCCAGGAAAAATACCATCTCGTTTGAAAACTGGACCAGAAGACTCTGTTTTCCCTGACACTCAACTACAGAGGGAAGAAAGACCAACAAGCACTTCTTCTAGTGTGGTGGGAGAAGTAGTAAAAACGATGCAGCACTTCATGGAAAAGTTCGACATGGACCTGTTCACTGTCACACAGGCCTTTCTGAAAAACACTGGTGAAGTGGAGACTACTTTACACTTTCTGCAGACAGGGCGTCGCTCAGATGGGTACCCAGTATGGAGCAGAGAGGATGACTTGGAACTGCAGAAAGATGATGAACGTGTCAGAAATAAATTGATAGCAAAATTTGGAGCTGAAAATGTAGCGAAGAGGGTAGCATTTAGGAAAAGTTAGCAAAGCAGAGGGGATTTACTTAGCTAAGACTGGTAGGAACTTAAAAAAACAGTCATTTCAGAAATGCAAATGTGATAGAAAAGTTGATGCAACTTTCTGAATTTTCAGAACTGCTTTAATTTTTTTTTAAATAAAAGACTTACTGTATTTTATTTTTATTTACAATACTGAGCACATTAAACATTTAAAAGTAGAAAACAGCAAAGAGAAAAGTTCTATACAGCATTAAGTTTTCAATGAAAATTTGCTTTAAAGTGTGTATCTACTGTATAAACTAGCTGTACATTGCTGCTTTCAAATTATTTTTTAATAACTGGGCTGCCACCGAAACCTGACAATCTCAGTAAGTGCTCTAAGCTGTAATGTATTATTAGTGCACAGTAGCAGCCTGCCCTCTGTCATGTGTCTTACCTCAAATTTGTATATGATCATTTTAATAACCTGCTCTGCCAGTTGTTGCCATTGCCCTTTTTTTGGTCTGTTGTTAATGAACCTTTACTATCAGCAGACAGTTGGAAGTGATAACAATGAAAACTTAACTGCTCAAAGAGAGGGATCAGGAACATTCACGCTAGAAGATGAGTCACTTGGTATCACATGTGAATGCTGGGATGTCTCAGAGTAGCCATGTGCACTGGGAATGGCCAAAAAAGGTCACTGTCATAATATTCAATTACACGTTACAGAAATCTGTCAGTTAAAGTTTTACACTGGTAGACAGTTGTCTCAAGTTTTATTACCACTTCCAGCATGTGTTTCCAGTGCTAACATTAGAGGAGCTGCTTAATAACATTAACTTTGCCATCTTGCTGCATGTTTTCAAAAACAATGAATAGCTCTGTTCCAGCTTGCATGTCTACAGGCAAAGTACCACTTGGACCAGACCACTTAGTCTAAAAGTAAACCGGCTTTCAGGGCCATGGGCCATAGTTCAGGTAGGAGATAAAAGTTAAGAAAGAGTACTCAGTTTATCCAGGTAAGTATCACCTAAGTCATGTTTGCAAGAACATCATTGCTAGTATGCAGTCACAGTCTGAAAAATGCAGTTCTTCTGGCCTGAAATGGCATTCCGGTCACTATTTTAGTATAATTTGAGGTCAGTCCTGTAAACCTGGAGTTCTATTGGTAAAATAAAATGGGCTTGTAAAAGCAAAGATTAGCAGGGCTTTCCCTTAGAATCACATTTTGGGATTTTTACTTCATGCACTGTGGCACTCAAAAAATTAAGGCACATCAACAACTTGATGTAATGAGTGCTACCTCAGAAACTTGCTGTCCTATTATTTGGGGAGCTAATCCAAATAAATGCCAAAATGGGTTTAGACTATGCAGTCTTTGGCAGGACAGATCAGTCCTGCTGAAAAAGTGAGAACTGGTACATTCATATTGCACAGACTGATTACCTGAGATGTGTGGAAGACCAGACAAGCACTTGGGAAAGTGCATGATAATACAGCAAACGATTCTTTAAAAATTAGAAACTTTACCAAGCAGATTTGAAATCCAAGGTTTGCTGATGAACAGGAGACCCAACACCTGCAGCCAGAGCCTCACATTCTAGCTTGGCTGGTGTACTTGTCTCAGCAGCACCAGAACCTCACAATTCCATGGTCATCTTGTTTAACCAAAACGGCTCTAGAATTCAAAGAGGTGGAACATGTTAAATAGCTGCAAGATAAAAAGATAGGCGTAAGATTTAGTGTGTCTTCTAAGTGACATTTGTTCTAAGAGTGAGTTTGTCTTTTTCAGGGCAATTAGTAAAGCATGCACTGCAAACTTCTAAGCCTGCTTACAGTTCCTTTACCTTTGCAGAACCACAGAAAGACATTGTCAGAACCTTTCTGCCTGCACTTGGTGTACTCGGTAGGTGTGGGAACTAAGACCCAACTCAAGGTTGCACTCTTCCATCTGTTCTGAAGTGCTGAAAGGCACTGCTTACCCCCAGACTGACTTGTACAGGCAGATGGATCTAGGTCTCAAGTCCACTTTCACAGTAACAAGGCCATGAGATACCACTATATCGTACGGTTCTGTCTTGGGGTATTCTGGCTCTGCTTTCTCCCATGATAAAAAAAATCCTTGTTTTCTCTGCTTTGTCTTAGCAAAGGTGGAGTTAATTCCTTGCAATATGTTGGAAACAGTTTTGTTTTCCATACTCCTATCAGGTACCGGTCTTGCCTATACTCCTTCAAACAGAGTCAGTATCTTACCTAATTTTAAAATTCAGCAGTATATGTTTATCCTTTTAAAAAAGATATTGCAACTTTTTAATAGCATGAAAACAAGGTCTAATCCTACAGGTAGGTGTCACTTTTCTACAGTGGGCACTAAATGCCTTTCTGGTGGGTTTAATAAGACCATTCCTCATCAGAGCTACACTGGTACAAGGAGGGCAGCTGACTGACAAAGAGTGCGTTGGGGCAAGGGGCTGCAGCCAGGGCAGACAGAGAAGAGGATTATGGAGGATGGAGTGGGGGTAGGTGATGTTGGTGAAGGAAGGAGAACACAACTCCCCGTGGCCCTGAGTGCGCTGGTCCTGCAGGAGCCTTCTCAGATCACCTCTAGTGCCCAGCCTGGCCCTGCTCACCTTTTTCCCAAGGATGCACGTCCTCAGAATCAAGCCTCATCCCTTGTTCATGCTTGTGATTCTGCCTTGCTGTCTGCAGGGTACTGGAAATATTCCAGTTTTGGAGAATGCACTGTTAAATACAGGCATGTTAAAGGGACTCTAAATTTACACATGAAAGATGACCTACAGAAGGAGGTATTCGTAGGCATTTCACTCCCTGAGGGTGGTAACAAGCTTTTCTCCTTTTATTTTTTTTTTTTTTGCAGAACACTGTTAAAAACAGGTTAAAATCATTCTCTTCTTCAGGTTTGAGCTATATATTCCCATTGGAGGTGGGAGAATGGTATCTCCAATGGAGATGGTGGAGAATGGCGTAGTCTATTAAACATAATTTTGTTGTGTTCCATGACAGAAAGTACTCTCACCAAATAATTCAATAGGTTAACTTACTGTTCTCTCGGCTTCTTCAGTCCACTGCTACAAACCCATCTTCCCAGTTCCAGTATTTATACCAATGGAATCTGTGTCCTTAACCTTGTTGTTACAGTCTTGACCTTAGCATAAATTCTCAGTCACACATGGACTGTGAGAACTCACAGGGGAACAACTATACTTGCTTTAAAAGCTAGAAGACAGAATTTCATCTGAAAAATAAATGGATTCACATAGTCCCAGAAATGGATCCCAATATGCAAACCTGGGAGTTTTTATTTTCAACTATAGCTGGTTTATTCTGTTTTCCCATTATATAGTAAAGCGAATACAAACATTTCCCCAACATTGCCACCAAGGCTGGCTGCCCAGTCTTAGGAATGCAGCAAAAAGAAAAACTGGGCTTGAAAACTCAGCCATTCTGAAAAAAGGATCTTTCCAGAAACTACTGTCTAGTCATCTTTGCGTCGCTTCTGGTATTACATACCCTGGGTTGGCAGCAGGACAAATAATGTTCACTCTATTCAGCTTTTATTTCTCTCTCTTCTGTCCTTGCAATGCAGTTGGTCCATTTAGTTTCACTAGTATTTAGCTGTGGTCTGTGAGGGGTTTGAGCTCTGTTATCTGGTCCCACTCCTTTGGCATTCTGTTTGCTCCAACCTACAGATACTTCCTCTTTCACATAAACCATGGACTGAGCTTGTAAAACAGACTTGCAGTATTTCAACCTGCATTGTGGCTGGGCCTCAGGAGCCTTAGAGAGGGGCCCCATACTGCAAAGAAAGCTCTTAGGAGTGCAGTCAGGGTTCTTGTGTTACTTGTCCTTGCATAGCACATCCATGCACACTTTTCATACACATATGCATGCACCTCTGTCCTATTTTGCTACAGTAAACAGTTCTCCACTCTTCAGCCTTCAGAGAGTAGGTGCAGAGAGTGCTTTTCTGCCTTCAGAATTCGTTACATAGAAGAGTTCTGGGCAAATAAAAGATCCAGTGACATATTTTTTTGCTCTTCTTCTGACTGAATGAGCCTGTAGCCCAGCAAGTCCATCGCGTCCTTGCACACATTTTGCACTCTTTCTATCTTCTGGAAGGGAAGAGCATTCCTCCAGGCCTGGGCTACTCTCAGTGCATCTCTGGACCCAATGTCAAAGGCCTGTGCTCCTTGTCCCTTCCCATGGGTGATGTTGTGCACCCACCTCTGGAGCTCTGGTGTGAAATGGAGTTCAGCAAACCTGTACATCTGAGCAGCCCTCGCTAGCGGGTCTCTGACAATGTCTTCGTAGCGAACCAGCAGGTAGCGGTCTTTCAGGAAGCTGGCAATGGCCTGACTGCCTGCCTTGTAAATCTCAACATGGCTTTTACAGATTACTTGCATTGTGTTGTAGGGCCCCATTTTCCCCTTTGTCCTCTGGGACCCCACAACAATGTTACTGTCACGTTGCAGGTCTGCCACTGTGTTCTCCCGGGACCTGAACACAGCCCTGGGGTCACGGACCAAATGAATGATTTTGAGATTCAGGGATGGATCAGTGAGAAGGGGGTAGAGAACCTTCAGGTCAAAGAATCGAACCTCCTTGATGGCAATATGGCTGTAGGTTTTGCAGGCTTCCTCCACTTTGCTGAATGGGTACTTGCCACAGATTGTTCTGCAGTTGCCTGCAGTGATGATGTCACTGCGACTGAATGAGTCGCAGGCAGGGGGGGAGCACAAGGCCCGGCTTGTCTCCCACTGAAACAAATCAGACTTTTTCTTCTGGCTCGACATATAGGCATCAAACACAGACATGTCACAGAGGAACACCGACCGGACTAGGTCCCGCACTGCCATGTGCAAGACTTCAGCGGTGTTCTGGTACATCTTAACCCACACGTGCCACGCGGGCTCCATCAGGTAGAAGACACTGGGGTGCTGGCTGAAGATTTGTCCAGTGAAGGAAGAGCCTGACCGCCAGGAAGACAGAATGAGGATGTGGACTGGAGAAGGTTTTTCTTCCATGGGGGCATCATTGCTGCAGAGTGGGAAGTGGAAGTGGATCAGAAGGAAGGACAAAAATGCCAGAATCAGGAGCACCTGCACCCTTCTAAACTTCATCATGGCTGCAAGGGACCTGCAGAAACAAAGAAGTTCAGCATCACAGGATCACAAAGAAGGAAGGACATGGTGAATCAGGCTGCCAATCGCTCTGCAGGCTAAGGGTTTTTGAAAGGTGACCATTACAAGAGATATTGTGACAGCCACAGCACAAGGTGTTTTCAGAAAGGACTGCAGGGCTGAAAGTTGTCTGTAACGAAAACACTGTTTGTCAGTAATGCATTCTAATGCATTCTTAGAAGATCACCAAAAAGCTTGTCTGCACTTTTATCAGAGTTTAAGAGTTAGTTCAGTGTACTGAAATGTCAGGACACACAAACGTGTACTTAGCCTACATAATCCCTGCAGAGATGATCCCATCAATTTTTTATGGAGGAAAGATGGAACACACTTTTTTGTGAAGAATTCAACAGTTCCACATTGTTACTTTTAAGGTCCTGCTCTGACTGCCATTTACAATTATTTTTATGCCAGAATGCTGTAAAAATACAATCCAGACTCCCATTTCTTTTGCTTTTATTCTTTTTGGAATTTCAGGAAACATTTATTGTCATCACAGGCAAACACTCACATACAAAGGAAGTCATCTGGCATTGTAATAAATCTAAACACAACAGTATCTTCTCCACAATCAAAGCATCATAGGCAATTTTGCTAGAAAAACCCATGAGGGTTTAGCTCATTCATCTGTGTGCAGACAGGCTTACCTACACCTTTTTCAGCCTAAATCCTTTTCAAAGACCATCTCCTGCTACCCCTCCTTTCAGCCCCACATCACATAGATCTTTTATAAGAGATACAACTCAACAAGTTAGTCCAACTCAAAGGTCTGCCTAACGCTGGCTCCTTTTTTTAAGCTTGCACTGAACCTATTCTGCCTGCTGGGGATGACCTCATTCTTGGAAAATGTCCACTGTGCCTGGAAACAATTCATAGCCTGAGTACCAGTTGGCACAGGAATCTGCAGGAAGTAAACCACCAGGGATGGGATCAGCAGCAGAAAGAACTGACTGAATTTTCCAAAGTACGTTAAAGCATGCTCTGCCAACTGCCCCTCTTGTGGTCTCCTCCCCTCCCTCACCCGTGCCTGTCATGACCATAGGTGGGTGCACGCAGCACTGTGCACCCGGGGGCAGTCCCCTCAGCAAGCCAGCCCACACAGTATGGTCTGCTTCCCTCTCACCAGAGAGAGAGTATAAAGTGTAAGGTATAAAGTGTGCCTGACTGGCCACTGCATGTACACTGCTTCCCCACAACATGCCTACCACACGCTCTCCTGGGTTCATAGTACCCCATCACTGTTCCCAGTCAGAAATTCCCTAATCTCCTCCTTGTGCCCCACCTCACCCTCTGCAGCGAAGCTTTCAGAGTAATTTGCATGGAGGTGGCTCCTCCCATAATTTCAGCTCCTTTAGCACCCATGTTCAGGTTTCTAGGTAAAACCAGTGGTACTAACAGACTAGCAACAGTACTCATTTTTCCCCTCCAGCACATACACATAAATTAGTTTATCTGATCTACCTGCTGTGCTTTCATTTTGGGTTTAGGCTTTATAAGGCAGCAGTTACAATTTGTCAGAGCCCGGACAAGACCCAGCCCGATGGATAAGCCTGGTTTTCCCAGTAAGCAGTACCACAAAGTGAATTTTATTTTTAGTAATGTCTTCCAAGGATGGAGCTGTGCATTCACTGAGGGACCACATGCTTCTGGTCTCCTGGACAAGCAGCCCACTGTTTTTTTGGGTTATACAAATGGACTGTAGCATTCAGGTCTGACAAGAAGCTGATTCAGGCTGATATTTGGGCCAAGCCTAGGAAGAGCTGCAAAGAAAGACTGTTGTAAATAAGTTATATATCAGCTTCCTCCTTGCAAATGAATACAACAGTGTTTGCCAAAAGTCCTGGCCTCCAAATTAACTTTGATTATATCATTTCCATCTGGCACCATTAATATCATTGTTCTAACTCCTGACAGAGTTCCTGAACTATAGCCAGCAGCTCTTTATTGAGAAAAACCCTGTTGAGCAGACATGAACACTGGCATTAAGATACCTGGGCAGATTTAAAACCACTGAAAATATTACTTCTCTTGAAACCTGTGTGTGAATAGCCTGATTCAGAGAGAACAGATTCGGGGTTTTTGGGAAGAAAAAAACTTTGGGAAGTCCTGAATGAAACCAGAGTGGGGCAGCTGGATGTTTTAGACATATCACAAGAGTGCATGCACCATCCCTGTGTGGGGTGTACTGCTCTTGGTGTTTGCCTGAGAAATGGCCTCATGTGAGGACACAGACTCAACAGCTTCCTTACTCTTATACAAGAAGTAGTGACAATAGTTGCTCTGCCCCAGAGGGACAGGTGAAGGACTGAGATGAGTTGTGTGTGCCTGCTGAAGTGGAAAAGAAGAACAGCAGAGCCGTACAGGTTCCATCAGACACTTCCTAATATGAAAGAAATAGTAGTAAGACAGCCTTATTTTTCATCTCTGTATCTCTTGATCACAGCAGCTGAGATGTTTCTAAACTACAGCCTTAAGCTTAACCACATTTTCCCTACAACAAACATCCAGAGTCACAAGTGATCCAGTTCATTTCAAGTTGCAAAAGTAAAACAGGAAGCCAGAGATGTAAAGATCAGCCCAGAATGACTGAGACAATCTCAGCCGCAGAAAAGGCACAGTCACTGTCTGTTGGCAGAGGGAAGAGCCAGGGTTTGGCTGAGAGCAGAAAAACCAGGAAGCATCTCAAGGCAGAAAGAATGAAGAACTGAAACTACTGAAAAGTACAATCCAGTGTCACCCTGTTAAAGCCCCCACAGCACATGTACTAGAACACAACAAACCAGGATCTCCCTGACTGAGCAGCTTGAGTCTCCAAAGAAAGCTAACAGAGTTTTAAGCTTTTCCATAAAGACATTGGGAAAGCTTGATCGTGGCAAAGAAAGCAGCATGCAGCCCCAAGGAGCACACTGTGAGCACGGGTGGCGTGTCCCCAGAGCACAGGGTCGTTGAACATGTGCATGTCTGAAGGGAAGGTACACCCCCCAGATACCTCATTCTGTGCAGACCGTGGCTAAGTGCTCTGCAAGCCCAGGGAAACTCTCCAGAGCAGTACAGATCCCTCACCGCTACAGTGGCAGTAGCATAGCAAAGAGGGTCTGTGCCAGAAGGCCCTGACACTGGTCTGATGGCATCAATGGTTGCTCATAGTTCTGTCAAATCCTTCTGCAAATTGGCCTGGTCAGCTTCTGCAGAATTAGAAGCAGCATCTGACTGTTCAGAGAACAAATTACATGACTGTCACCAGTGCGAAATGTTGAGAGGGGCACTGAGAAGACAGTCTGGAGAAACAGCAGCTACCACCTAAGCCAGATCAACAGCTTCTGTCTGCAGGAGGAATCATGTAGCGATTTACTGGCATCCACAGGCTTACAGTGTCTTACAAAAATTATCTTGCAGTTCAGGCTGCTGAGCTTGAGCAAGCGAATACAATCCTGGGCACCAGAGCACCCACAGATACCAAGAAGTGGTAAAGTCTCACCTTAACAAGTCCTCCTGAAGCGCCATCAGACCTGGTTCAAGCAACGTTACCCTCACACACGTGCAGTGCTGTGGCACACACTCTTCCAGGCAGCTACAGCTGTGCGTTCATGTACTGGCGCTCTGCCTTCACGCCGGGTTCTTATATACCCCTGTGCTCAGCTCTCACCTGTACCTGTGCCTGCGCCCTCCTGTCCCCTTCATTTGTGCATGTCCCAGCGCTAGGATGGACTACTCTACAGTGCCCGCCTACTCTGACCAGCCTTAAACTAGCAAACTCCACCCTGCACTAAGCAGCAAGGCATGGGGATGGCAATTTCTTGCAGGGGCACAAGTGACCAAACACTGCTAGGAAAGGGGAAAGGCCAGGCATTTCATTAAGGGGCCCGAGAGTTGCTTTTTATGTGAAGTCCCATTGCAAGCCCTAAAAGAGACTGCTCTCTTTAAAAGGAGGAATAGGAGCTGTGGAGCATCAGAGCAAAGGACAAACAGGAGCCCTTGTTGCAAGGGCCAGCTCGCCCACCCTGAGTGCAGAGATAAGACATATTTGCCTATCATTGCTCTGAATGCTTGCCATACTGTCAGCAGGTGCAGACTCACAGAAAGTCTTTTTGGCTCTTTTCTGTCTATGCTTGAGTTAAACATTTGGGGGCTGAGAACAGAAATTGTGTGAAAGGAGAAGCTGTGAAAGGAGCACCTAGACTTGGCCTGTTAATGATTCACAAGGGTGCTGGAGCTGCAGTAGGACTGTGCCAGGTAAAGTAGTGAAGCAGGGCAGCACTGGGCTCAAGAGAAATACATGATATTCTGCAACTGCACAGAGACAATTGCTTTGGGTCATTCCTCTTCCAGGCCTCATTGTTTCTGTTGCACCATCTGGAGAGGTGTAGACTTTCTCTTGATTGCATCCTCCATCCTCAAGGATCTCAGTGAACTACTCTGAGGACAAGTGGAGTATAAGACATCAGAAGCAAAAAATTTGGGCAAAGCTGGTCCTTTGGGGGGTTGGACCCGATGATCTCTCAAGGTTCCTTCCAACCCCTATGATTCTATGATTGATTCCAGCAGGAGAGACAACATGAACAGGGCAGGTCATGTTCCCTTTCTCTTGCAAGCACAGATGGTCAAGCCCTGGTAACCACGGGCTAGGAAACAAGGCGAGAAGCTGGAAGTGGTCCAGGTAGAGCCCTGCAAAGAGAACTATGCAAAGTTCCGCGCAACCTGGATTTCAGCTATATGTTCCTATACCCTATTCCTACTATTTGTAGGAAGGATTTACATGTATGCCATTAAGTATTATAAAGCTGGTTTGTAAAGGTCACACTGCTTGTGTGGCTCTTCCTGAAGCCCTGTTCCTCCCTGGCCAACAGTTGGATGAACTCCTATTCCACCTGTATGTAGTTTGCCCACAATATGCCAGTCTTTTGGCACCAATATTCAGGCTTCCTTACAGCACTGAACATACACTCAAGAGTCCACTGATCACAAGGCCAAGCAGATTTTTTTTCAGTTGCACAGATTGCAAGTTCTAACGTGATGGCTGAGCTCTCCAGAAGGCAGCTTCTATGGTGTGAGAGAACATACTCTTGTTGACAAGGCTTAGGAGGGTACACTGTTGTAACACACTGCGTTTCCTGAGACCAGTAAGTGGTGGGAAGCAAAGGAGGAATCCTTTGGCTCCTGAACAATGGACTTCATTCTCCCCGTATGTCTGACTCATAAGCTTTATGAACACAGTGGGCTGGCCTTGGCTGGATGTCAGGTGTGCACCATGCTGCTCTACCCACTCTCCTCCTCACCTGGACAGGAGAGATAAAATATAACAAAATGTTCACGGGCCAAGGTGAGGACAGGGAGATAACAGCTATGGTCATGGACAAAACAGGGAAAATCCATTTCTTACTAATCAAATCAGACTAGGATAATGAGAATGAGAAACCCAGTTTTAAAAACACCTTCCCCTTCACTCCTCCCTTATTCCCAGGCTTAACTTCACTCCTAATTTCTCTACCTGTCAATCCAGGCAGTGCAGGGGAATGGGGCTCGGGGTCAGTCCATCACATGTTGTGTTTCCTTGCTCCTTACTCCTCAGGGGGACAACTCCTCACACTCTGCACCCGCTCTGCTCTGGGCTCCCACCCACGGCAGACAGTTCCCCTCCATGAACTGCTTCAACACGGGTCCTTCCCACAGGCTGCAGCTCTTCACCAACTGCCCCAGCATGGGTCCCTTCCATGGGGTGCAGACCTTCTGCCCCAGACTGCTCCAGCCTGGTCCCCCACAGAGCCACAAGTCCCCCAGCAAACCTGCTCTGGCATGGGACTCTCTCTCCATGGGCTGCAGGTGGCATCTCTGCTCCCCATCATCCTCTACAGATTGCAGGGGGACAGCCTCCTTCAACATGGTCTTCTCCAGCGCCTGTAGGGGAATCTCTGCTCCAGTGTCTGGAGCACCTCCTCCCACTCCTTCTGCACTGACCTCAGTGTCTGCTGATTTGTTTCTCCCTCATGTTCACTCCTCTCTCTCTGGCTGCAGTTACTCTTGGTGTTGTGCAGGTTTTTTTCCCCCCTTAATATATTATCACAGAGGTGCTACCACCATTGATAATGGGCTCAGCCTTGGCCATCAGTGGGTCCATCTTGGAGCAGCTGGCATTGGTTCTGTCGGACACAGGGGAAGCCTCTGGCAGTGTCTCCCTGAAGCCACCCCTGTGATGCCTCCCCAGCCCCGCCCCAAATCTTGCCACGCAGACTTGATAGAGTGAAGCGAAGCAGAAGCTTTTGCCACGTAGCCTTTGTTTAATGGCAGTCAGCCCTGTACCATCTACCCTTGTACACCTTACTTCCACCTTGCACAATGGCAGATCACATTTCTGCTTTGTACCCTCTTTCCATGATTAAAAGTGTTTTCTTAGGACTCAGACCAGTGAGTTCTGTGAACTGCTCATGCAGCCAGACTTTCAGCTCCTTTCAGCCTGAAGAAGCAAGCACCATGCGCTGTGCTCCCCAGCACACATCGGCAGAGCACACCTGACCCAGTGCAGCAACAGCAGAAGCTGAGGAATGGACAAGATCTAACTCCTCAGTGCTGACACTGGAGAAGCCTCCTGCCCTGAAGAAATGTCTCAGATCCTCTGATGAGAGAAACAGACATACATAGAGCAGCAGAACCAGCTCAGCTGAAAGGTTTGACCAGCCCCATGCCCTGCCTCCTGTCATCATTAAGAGCTGATGCCCAGGGAGTTGCAGAGTGATCACCAGGGTTGGCAGGGACCTCTGGAAATCCTCTAGTTCAACCGCCCTGCCAGAGCAGGATCCCCTCAAGCAGGCTGCACAGGACACCATCCAGGCTAGTTTTGAGTGTCTCCAGAGATGGAGACTCCCCAACCTCTCTGGGAAGCCTGTTCCAGTGCTCTGTCATACAGTAAAGAAGTTCCTCCTCATCTTTAGGTGGCACTTCCTATATTCAAGTTTCTGCCCATTGCCTCTTGTCCCATCACCAGGCACTGGAAAAAGACTGACCCCATCCACCTGACACCTGCCCCTCAAGTACGTATATGTATTGCTAAGACCACCCCCCAAGTCTTCTCTAAGCTAAAAAGTCCCAAGTCTCCCAGCCTCAACTGCTGATCACTTTCAAAGCGATGATGCAACAGAGCAGAACTCTTGCTTTGGGAAAGAGCTTTCTTTTTGACAGGGGTGTTGCGTACAGTCACTCTGCTTGCTTGAGAAATGATAATTCACAGAGGATGGAAAGGAAATGTAGCAGTTAGGCAAGTACTAGAACGCACATAGAATCATAGAATTCCCTGGGTTGGAAGAGACCCTTTAGATCGAGTCCAACCATAGCCTAACCCTGACTAGTCCACCTCTAGATCATGTCCTTACAGACTTAATCTATACACTGTTTAAATCCCCCCAGGGACGGTGACTCCACCACCTCCTTGGGCAGCCTGTTCTGATGCCTGACGACCCTTTCAGTAAAGAAATTCTTCCTGATATCTAACCTAAATCTCCCCGGTGCAATTTCAAGTCATTCTATCTCATCCTACCATTTGTTACCACAGAGAGGAGACCAACCCCGACATCTCTGCAACTGCCTTGCAGGTAGGTGTAGAGCACGATAAGGTCTCCCCTCAGCCTCCTTTTCTCTTGTACGTACATGTACACAGCCTTGAAGGCTCCAGCATGCAGTGAAGGACAAATGAGCTATAAACACAGCAAGAGTGGTATGTGGTAGACTGCAGAAATCATAATGAAACATGCTCAAACCTCCAGGCAACAGGGTCTAGTTCTTAAATGAACCATTTTACCTGAGCTCTATAGAAAGAAAATAAAGAAAAAATGAGCCAATTTATATTGCTGCTGAGGATGTAGCAGTTTGGACATCTAGGTAGATTACAAGTCATTGACTAATACCATGAAATCACCATTGCTGAGTGCAAATAACTGTTGCCCTTCTTTCAGACTAGAGAGTTGAACATGAAGATACCTTATAATCCTGGAAAGTTACAAGCCTCATCCACATCCTGGTATTTGTGCTCCTCGCTTCACCTAACCTTTGTTTCTCTCTGAATAATTTGAACTAATCCAGTTCACATGATTGGAGGTTATTTTCCATGACTCTCTTCGACAAGATGATGACTGCCTGCCAAAACAATTTTCAAGTAGTGTCACTTATTAGCTCACTAATTCAGTGAGCAAATCTCCTCTTTGCATCAGGAGCAATTGATTCTCCTTCCTCTTAGTAATGTTTGCTTTCCAGTCTCTACCTGAAAATCCAAAAAGCTTCCATAATCACAGTCCTTTTGGATTTATGGAGATTTCTGTATGTAATCACACAGGGCCAATAAGACCCCATCCATCATGCTTTCTCCTAAGTTCTCTACAAGGAGATTTTCATGCAAGCAATTGCAGTTTTTACTCCCCCATCATTACTTACTTGCCACGTGACTTTTGGCAATATGTAAGTTTCCCCCATTCTACCACCCCTATCAGGAGCTGAAATTCCTTTATTTACTGCTGATTCTTTGCATTAGTAAGCAAACATCTTGGCTGTATCTGTCTGATATTATTCCATTTCCTGGCTGGTCTTAAATATCACCTACCTTTCTATTACTTAAGTTAGTAGTAAGGAGAAAGTAGTAGTATTAACTCATTGACTAGATTATTTTATTTTTGTTTATCTGCCTTTTCATTATCTTATGGAATGACATAAAAAGGTATTCTACCATGGCTGGACAAGTAAGACAGCTCTGCCCTAGAGCTCTTGGTTCAATAGCAGGCAGGAGAGACCCATAATCCAGGAACAACCTTACTGGACCACATGTCCGTGTCTTAAAAAAATAATGCAATGGCAACACTCATTTATTGGCTTCATTGTACTATAGCACCCTAATATCTCAAATGGTGGGGAAATGGAACAACAGAAGAGAGAGCTAAAAAGAAAATTATGTAAATAAGGCTACACGAATGAGGTCACATAAAACTTTAGCAAGAAATTACAGAAAACAGAAGAATAGTAAGAAAAGAGTAATTCAGCTGTTGAATTAATTTCACTGGGGAGCTTCTGCCTTCTTTACATACATAGTCTAAAACCAGAAATCAGCACATGCACTGAAGCTTGGAGTAGAACAGCTAGCCTAGAGTTGAAAAGAACGGTAATAAGCAGAGCCAAATCACACCAAGGTCACACAGTGCACTACAGCACAGAAGACCCTATGCTACCACCAACAAGTTCTGTCAGGCATCAAGGAAATAAGTCATTCACACCTACTGACAAGACCTCTTTGAGCTGGCAAGGCTTCAGGGAACACCAACACAAGTCAAAGAGCTAATGGAAGCCAGGCTGATGGTCAATATAGAAAACATAACCCCGACCTTGTCCTGACCAGTTGTTAAGCTTAGCCAGACAGCTTTTAGGTACCTTCCAGCTACTGGAATCCTGATGAGGCTTTCTTTTATGGCTGTCCTGTCAATAGCAAGACTTTGCCATACTGAGCCCTCCTTCTCTGCCAGAGCTCTACCAAACAGTCACCTCAAGAACATACAGCCCACTGCTGCCTCCTCCTCTCACACGCACAGCCTCTCCCTAGCCACTTTTTTTTGGTGGAAACTTACCTGTGCCTCCCTTTGCCACGTGCCAAATATTTCCTTCCTCCAGACCTCGTGGGTAATACCAACAGAGCAGATCAGCTCATCTGGCCTCTGCAGTCCCACACAACCTGGAAAATGAGGATATATGCCAGTCCTCACGTACAAAGAGGTTCTGCAGGCATATCTTCACACTTGCACAGCAGTGCTGGAGCCTCACCTGAGCTCCCCAACAGGCTGGGCCCTGGTTTGCCAGGCCTCCTCAGTCATCCCCAGAATGCCTCCCTGCAGCCATCCTGGGTCTAGCTTAGGACAGACCACGTCTTCCCACAGCAGGTGGCTACATGCTGGTGGAGAGCTGGCTGGTTCGGACAGGCTCTCATAAACAAGGGCCACAGCCCCATGGCAGGAAGACACTCAGAGACTGTTCTAGGCTGCAGCCCCAGTGGGGTCAGTCAGTGCTGCCAGAGAGAAAATTGGTGAGGCCAAGGGCTGGGCTATATTCATGTTCCTGAAGCACCTGGGGAAGCTGATGGCCTCACTGCTGGCAGGTGTAATCTGGCCCAACCTGCCCATAGCACCTACTGTCAGCTCCTTTGGAAGCTGAAGACTTGTACATTTGCCCATGAGCTGAAAATTTCCTTCCTTTCCCAAAAAACCCACTAGGCACAAAGTTGCCTCACGGTCTGGGTTCTCGTGTCTGGGTTAGGTTACCCTGCTCCTAAACATGTCCAGTCCAGATGGTGCAGAGAAGGGCAGAAGCACACAGCAAACTTACTCCACGGCATGCAGCTGGTGTTCCCCAGTTCAGACAGGGTGGATGGCTGTGGATCAGCCATAAAAGCAATAAGGGAGTTTTTCTAGAGTACTACAAACCTTGTCTGAGCACCTGAGAAAGATAGACCTGTGTCATGGCTTCTTCCTTGGTTTAAGTGCTGAAGGGGCTTTCTTTGGCACAGAGCACATCCAAACACCAGCTTAGGCTAGTTTGTTTGGCTGATAGAGTGCTCTAGGCTACACCCATGCTGTGACGCAAAGCATCTGTGAGTATAATGATGAAAAATGATACTAACACATTTGTGGTTTAATGCTAATTTGCTATTGCAGCAGGGAAAACCTAGGTGTGGTCAAAAGGCAGTGTTATGTTTGCAAAAGATGGCAATAGAGGATGTGGTCCTGAGAAATCTGAATATCTTGAGATTTATGAGCTATACATATGCCTATGGCTCTGGCTCTTTCAGTGTCCCTGGCCACATGCTGCTGGACTAAGAAACAGAACAGCATTAATCACTGTAGAATATTTGCATGTTAACAGACATCTCTGAGGCAAATCTGAAAGGGGTCCATGAAGGGAAAGCAGTCTGAATGGAGCAGCTTTCTCTAAAACCAGATACTGTTTATTAGTAGTGGGAAACCAAAACACATGAAGAAGAGTTCAAGGAAAACTGTAGTAGATGCAAGACAGCATAACGACACAGCAATGTCATTCTGTAGAGGTCGCTTGGCCCAACAGACACCACCCTAATTGTTATTTGTCAATGGTTTGTCTTAAGCAGCTCAGAATATTTTGACTCTATTTGGAGGGCTAATGACATGAAATCTCTGAAGCTGTCTCCCAGTCACCCACAGCCCCAGCTTCTCTCTCCTTTTTGTTCTGGTATTGGTTTCTTTAAAGGGGAAGGATGTAGCAAGGACATACAGCTGATGTGCAATGACCTTTTCATACACTTTCTTTCTCATACGGTTATCAGAGCAGTGGTCAATGCCTCAATGACCAGATAGATAGAGATCACTGACAAGTGACCCTCAGGGATCCATACTAGGACCAGTGTTGTGTAATATCTTCATCAATGACAGAGGCATCAAGCACACTTTCAGCAAATTTGCAGACAACACCAAGCTGAGTGATGTGGCTGACAAGCCTGAGGGATGGGATGCCATCCAGAGGGACCTGGACAAAGCTCAAGTGATTCGTGTGAACCTCATGAAGTTCAACAAAGCCAAATGCAAGGTCCTTCACATGGCCAGGGCAATCCGAAACACAGATCCAGGCTGGACAGAGAATGGATTGAGAGCAGACCTGAGGAAAAGAACTCGGAGGGTTGTGGTGGAAAAGGACTGTGGTGGTTTGACCCTGGCTGAAGGCCAGATGCCCACTGAAGTCATTCTACCACTCCTCTTTTCAGCTGGACAGGGGAGAAAATAGATTTTGAAGAGGCTTAGGAGTCGAGATAAGGACAGGGAGAGATCATTCCACAGTCAGCAGGACACAACACAGACTAAAAAGGGAAAAAAAAAAAGCATCTAATTTATTACACTGCACACAGTGAAACCAGAGTCAGATAATGAGAAGTACAACCAGTTCCTCAAACACCTGCCCCCCAACCCTCCCTTCTTAGCAGGCTTCACTTTTTAGTCATGACTTCTCTCTTCTCCCCCCAGGTGTCACAGGGGAATGGGGATGGGGGTTTTGGTCAGTTCCTCACAGACTGCCTTCCTTCCTAGCCAGGGGGGATGTGTGTGTGTGTCTCTGCAGGTGGGGTCTGTGCTCCCATCATCTTCCATGGGCTGCAGGAGGACCACCCACTTCACCATTGTCTTCTCTACAGGCTGTAGGGGAACCTTTCTCTCCAGTTCCTGTAGCACCTCCCTCCCGACCTTCTTCACTGACCTTGGTGTCTGCAGTTTCTTATATCTTCTCATTCATGGCAAAAAGCAGCTGCTTGCAGGGGTTTTTTTTCTCCTAGATGTAATTCCTAGAGGCGCTGTGACCATCGCTGAGGGGCTGGGCCTTGATCAGCAGTGAGTCCAGCCTTGAGCCTAGCTGGTATTTATCCTGTTGAGCCTAGGGGAAGCTTCTAGCTGCTTCTTGCAGAAGCCACCACCCCTGCAGCACGCCCTCCCCCCGCCCCAAAACCCACCATGCAAACTACAACAGAGGTGTTGCTTGATTAAAAGCACAGGATGAGCCAGGCACTTGAAGCCCAGAAAACCAACTGTATCATGGGCTGCATCAAAAGACGGGTGACCAGCTGGCTCTCTGCTCCAGTCTCATGAGACCCACCTGGAGTACTGTGTTCAGCTCTGTGGCTCACGACAGAAGGACATAAACCTGTTGGACTGAGTCCAGAGGAGACCATGAAGATGATTAGAGGGCTAGAGCATGTCCCCTATGAACATAGGCTGAGAGAGTTGGGCTTGTTCAGCCTGGAGAAGAGGAGGCTGTGGGGAGACCTTACAGCACCTAAACTGGCCTACAGGAAAGCTGGAGAGGGACTGCTTACAAAGGCTTGGAGTGACAGGATGAGAGATAATGGTTTTAAGCTGAAGGAGGGCAGATTTAGATTAGATATAGGAAGAAATTCTTATTATGAGGGTGGTGAGACACTGACACAGGTTGCTCAGAGAGGTATCCCTTTGTGTTCAAGGTCGAGTTGGATAGGGCTTTGGGCAACCTGGTCTAATGGAGTGTGTCCCTGCCCATGGCAGGGGTTGTTGAACTAGATGACCTTTAAAGGTCCCTTCCAACCTAAACTGTTCTATGAGCTTCTCTTCCTAATAAGCTTACATCCCTCCATTGCAATACTCCAATCCTGGGTGCCATCCCACTGCATATCTATGACCCCAAAAAGATTGTAGCCCTGCAACTGCACACATTTCTAAAGTATTACGTTTATTCCCCATACTGCATGCATTGGTGTAGCGGCACTTTAGAGAAACACTCCAGCATGTCGAGTTCCTGGAAAGGGTTTAGGGGATTTCCCCATAATGATGCCTTTTAAGCGCTTCCTTGCTGACATGCAAATACTGGCAGTGCCCTCATTAAACATTTTTGTTGGTTCTCTGAGCCCTTCCTGTCATATCACCCCATGCCCTTTGCTCATCTTGATATAACAAATAAAGTATTTCCCAGTGAGAACAATCATTCACTGGAACAACCTTCCCAGGGACATGGTCAGTTATAGTTTTCAAGACCCAACTGGTTGGGTGCTAGATTATCTTGTCTAGGCTACCTGTTCCACAAAAGGTTGGACCAGATGATCTTCTGAGGTCCCTTTCAACCTCCTCTCTAATGGACTACTGGCACCCATTTAGGAGACTTTGTCCTGGGCAGGGGGCAACGAGGAGGCAATGAGATGTCTACAGGACCTGGCAGGAGGTCTGGTAGTGTGTAATCTCACACTAGCTCACTTTTCCCGTCACTTGGGAGGCAGGGTTGACTAGTGGATCCCAATTCTGCACAAGCACAGGTGAACAGAGCTGTAGGTGAGAATGCAAGGCAGTGCAAGTTGTTCCTCTGTCAGCTTCAGAAATGGCTCCCCCGACAGCTCACCAGCACAGGTGTGCCAACAGGTGTTATTGCCTCTTGACTCAATTCTGTGACTGCACAGGCACTCCTCCTGTTTCTACAGAATAACCAGATGAGCAGTTCCTTATTACTTTATATAGCTATATACTTTTTATAGCACTTTATTTTTTATAGTGCCAGTAGCCCTGGCACTAATGGCATATCACAAACACCCTCTACACTACAGGGGCTTTATGGGGTGCCACCATGTTCTTCACTATTGCAGCAGGAAATGCCTGGCTGTCCCAGCTTTGGCCACTTAAGCACCATCACTTGGCACAGCTGTCTCAGGTCCAGGGGTTAGGACCTCCCCCCAGCAGTGGGCACCAGTACTCACCCCTGTCAGAAGCCCAAGAGGTAAGGGGGCAGGGACAGGGGAGCTGTGAGAGGCAGCAGAGACATGCAGCCAGGGCTATTCTGAGGGGCAGGATCGGGCTGCCACAGCAAGCCTCTGGCATCAGCAGGGAAGGAGTGGCTGTCTCCAATCTGTGCCAGGCTTACAGGGCCCATCCTCCCCCCACATCCGGCCTGGTGGGTGCCCTCAACATGCTCTCACCCCACCCCTGCTGGTGACCAGGCAGGCCCTAGACAGCAAGCTGCAAGACTGAGGCAGGCCTGGGGCACGGCAGCACCATGGCCTGAGCAAAGGCAACTCCCCCAGTGGCTGAGCCAGAGCTGGTGCAACAGGAGCATATCACAGAAACTGACTTGTCAGGCTGTTTATTAATAAAAAAAAAAAAAGAAAAAGTCACAATAACTTACTCCCTTTGTCACACAAAGGGCTCGATATAAAGAGCTCTGGCCTCCTAGGGTAACACAAGGAAGTGAGAGGTGGGTACTTTTCTCTTGTTCTCCCAAGACAGTGGCTGCCTTCAGTCCCAAGGGGAAGTGCGGCCAGCACAGGAGCTACAGGCCCGTGGGGCTTGGGCCACGGGGCCTGGCGCGTGAGCAGCCCCGTGCCCCTGCCTGCAGCTCGTTGGCAGGCAGCACAGACTGACACAGAGTGCAAACAAAGTATATGGAGACCACAGGCACCAGATGCCAGAGGCTGCACAAGCTGCAGCAGAGGAGGACAGGAAGTGCCTGCTTCTTCCCATAGTGCTGTAGGGTCTGTGGAGCACAAAAGGAGAAGCAGGACAGTGGGTGCTCGCAGGCAGGAGGATGGGGGTCTGGCTAGAAGCAGCCTTGCCTGGATGCCACCTCACACAAGGTCTGTCCTGGCAGAGGCGGAGGCCAGCTGTTGCTACTTGTCACATTCCAGATCCTGGGCCCCCTCAGCACCTTGGTAGTGCATCTCACAGAACTCCTGAATGCGACTGCAGGCCTCCAAGATCATCTCCTCAGGCACAGTGATGACCACACGGAAGAAGTTTGGGTACTCAAAGCACTGAAATGAGAAGGGATAAACTGATAGATTACTTGGGATAGTTCTGTAGTTTCAGAGCCCTGCACTGGGACCATGTGCTGTGTGAGCAAGTGAAAGTGGTCAGTGTAAGACAGACTGGAATATGGCAAGGGTCTTGCTCCCTCAGACTGTTTTTTCTGTTCCAAGCACGTCTCCCATCTCCATCTGTGTAGACATTATGCTACAGGCCAAAGGATTCTCCACGGCCTACACAGGACTCAGGGGATTGGCTAGAAGGAGCTAGGGACAAGAGAGGGCTGGAGAGTAGCCAAGGCCCTGTCCATATTCAGTGCTGGAGGTGGAACTGGAAGGAGGTGGGCACAGATGTTCTCAGACTACTCTGTTCCTGTGCCTACAGGTGTGGGGAACTGGAAACACGACAGAGAAAGGAACATAGGTGGTAGCAGTTACAGTCCTCTTAGGGAGCAGCAGGGAGGTGTTGGGGTACACAGGGTTCAGGAATTCAGCTCTGCCAACTTGAGAAATACAGAGCGAACCTGGAGCTGGGAAGATTCTGGCAGCCTGACTGAGGGCTGCTAGTGAGCCAGAGCCCACTAGTGTCTGTCCCTCCACACTGCACCTAGAGCTCACAGCCAGCACATACGCGCCATTACAGAGCATGGACACTGTGCACGCAATTCCCAACCTCTCCCCAGAGCTCAGGGCTGCAAACCCCTGTTGCTGCTCTCCCCGTGCTTTGGCCCCACAGCTCCCTGGCGCTCTCAGTGTTGGGCTTACCGTGGCTGGCAAGCAGAACACAGACTGCTCTGAGATGAGTCGCTCTGTGAACTCCACATCATTTTCAAACTCAGGGAAGTGTTCCATCTCAATCTCAACCTGCAGCAGAGAGATGTAACATGGCAACCAAGGGCACCAAAGCTATCTGCAGTGTCCCTGCTTACCCACATGACCCAACAACTTCCCAGTCAACTGCAGCTGTCTGCCCTCAGGGTTTTGCTCCTGATTTGGGCTGACTAGCAGGTAAGACACAGAAACATGTCAATGAAAATTGAGGTTTCTTGAAGAAGCATTCATAACTAAATAAAGGTGGAATTTCAGTTAAGGACACCTTTAGTAAAAAAAATTATGGCAAAGATAAAGTAACCAATTAGAAGTGAAAAGGAATAAGTAAGATATTAAAAAAGAGCTTAGGAGAGAGCTCTAGTCAATCTGCATTAATAGCTCTGTCATGCAAGAAATCCATATAGTAAGAAAAAACCGAATTTGTTCATTAAAAAAGAAAAAAGATAGCAGGGTCTAGAATATCACAGAAAAATTACTTGCTGCGTGATATAATTGGTAAAATACTGAAATGTTCAATAAATATTACTGTTCTGTCTTTAGAAAGGAGGCAGCTATCCCTTTATCAAATAAGGACAGTGATATCCTGTCCATTTGTTTATAGCAAAAGATGAAACATTTCATGAAAATATTCTTAAACCAGGTGAAAGATAATTTGCCTGTAGAAGTTCTGAAAGAGCCACTGGAAGAAAAAATTTACCAGATTATTTAATTTGAAATAAATGTTCAGATTTGCAGAAAAATAATAGGTGTGAAAGAGCTGTGCCTCTACACAGAGCATAATAAACAGAATTATTTATGTAGCTCTGGGTAAGATTTGAAACAGGGTCAACTGAGAAAGTCTTATCTATAGAAGAGAGAGACTGATATTACACTATTCTCCAGTTCTGGGTCCACATTTTTAACAGCTAATGAAAAACTAGAGACACTGTGAGACAGAGAGAGAGATTAAAAATTCATTAAACTCAAGGGAATGAAATGCCTCAACTGAGCTTCAGATGAAAAAGGAATGTCACACAAAGTTTAAAAAAAACCACAGTAATGGAAGAAGTCAGAAAAAGAAGCAACAGCATAGGCAGAAAACAGACACCCTGCTAGGAAGAAGGCACTTCTTCAACAGGAGGGGCTGTGATGTAGGTAGGTTCAAATCTAGGTAGAACACAGTGTTCTGTGCAGCAGCAAGAGGGTGAAATGTACTGGCCTCCACAATGTGAGAGGTACTCAACATATTCTGGCCTTCTGAAGGGACCAAGAGATGCATCTACCACACAGGGCAATGTGAAAATGCATGGTAGTGGGGTCCTGGTGCCAAGCACTATTCTGAAACCATTGACAAGCACTGGTAAGAGATCTAGTGTGAGTATTGATGATCTGGAAGTGGCGTGTCACTCTTACCATGAGGTACATGGCTCCGGCAGGCTGGACAGGCTGGAGGCCAGGGATAGCTGATAAGGCAGCATAACAAAGGTCAGCATTGGACTGAAAAGCAGAAAGAAATTTCAAAATAGGAGAAATTCCAGGAAGCAGATCAGCAAATGGAAGCCAAGCTCTGGACCAGGACTATAAACAGGTTTGCCCACTGCAAATAAAGGGACAATCAATGCAAACAGCATGGGTAATCATGGCCTTGAATACAGCAGGTGTGACTGAGCTAAGCTCAGTGCCATGGCCGGGGTCACCAGCTCCAGCGGCAGGCCTGGGCTGCCTGAAACTTACCACAGCCAACATTTCTGCCCCAGAAATACCATTTCTCCTTTTGGAATCAGATTTCCTAGGCTCTCCTAGTCACACCTGTTACCTTGAAGTGGGGTGGGGAGGGATGATGAGCTAGAGAGAACAAACATGAACAAACTGTGATGACCTGTTACAGCCTGTTTACCTTTAGGATGCTGAGGGTGTTGTGGTAGAACTCAGGGGGTGTTCGGTGCAAGATACGTTCCAGCGCTCCTTGAACAATTGTACAGGGTCCTAGGATCCTCTGACTCAGTCTCAGAAGGCCATCCCTGATCTGAAAAAACCCAAACCCCACCATGGTGGTATTTGCAGCTCTGACTGTGCTTCCCTGAAGGAAAGAGACAGCTCTGAGGCTTACTCTCTATTTCTACAGCTGTCCACACTCTTCTTCAGTGAGTATACTGTGTACTAAAGAACATTTGCTTGACTATATGCCAGATCTTTGCAGACTATTTACAGTGTCATCCTCTGTTCCTCTCTTGCAGATTGTAATGTCAACAGAGACAACCTTTGGAGCTTCCCAATCTGACTCAAACCAGTCTGGAATAGAGCTAACACAAATAAAGTCATAACTGTTCCAACTACAACTTTGCATTTCCCTTAGATTTGGGCCCACAAATCACAGTTTCAAAGCTACTAGGGACAACCAACATTAGCTCTTCTGCTCACCCACTTGGTCCTCGCTTCTCTCTCTTCCTGGGCAGAAAGCCCTCTAGTTGGAAAGGTCAGTGCATTAGATGGCTGGTCTTGCAACACAGCTGAATAAATAGCCAGATAAAGCAATAGCAGAACTACAAAGGTGCTTTGTACTTAACTTTAAAAAAAAACATAGAAGAGCATATAAAGACCTCACATGGACTCCACAGGCTGGATAAGCCATGCAATACCTTCAGTGCACACCAGAGCAATTTAAGAAGAGAAGGCAATACAAGCATGCAAAAAAAAAAACAACTAACAAGGCATGTATGAAGAAGCAGCAGAGATGAGGAGTGTGTTACAGTATAGATGTGGGTAAAAGGCCGTATTTAGGAGCAGATGGAATAAAGGGACCAGAAGAACCTAGAGGTGCAGAACAGCACATAACAAATTGGGTGATGCCCATGTGAGAGCAAAAGAGCAGTATGTGCCTGTATCAGTTAAAGCCTGGGTAACCCACACCCTGAAGACGACTGCAGGTCTGTTGATGTGACAGCAACACTCAGCTGTTCTCACCTCGTTACCAAAGATGTCTCTTCTGTCATGAATTAGGATCCAGCCCATCCGCCATCCAGGGACTAGCCACCGCTTTGCCAAGCCACCACAGGACAAGATTGGCACGTTTTTGCTCAGAGTTGCAATGGGTTCATATTTGCAGTCAGCAAACACCTGTGACAGGAGGCTGTGTTTGAGAGCTGGGGGGGAGGTGTGTGCATGAGGCACAAGAGGGGAGACAGGGAAGGAATGGGAAATTGGTGAGGAAAGCTCCCAGCTTCAAGGTATGAACATGCTAAGTGAAGTAAAATGAAAGCCATCTGGGAAGAGGAAAGGAACCAGACATGAGAGGTACCTCCAGAACTGCACACCAGAGGACCATGAGCTCCAGGCATAGACCCATGCACAGTATAGGGGAGCAGAGCTGTTGCTTGCCTACGGAGACCTGGCTGCCACGGCCAAAGGGCAAGTGAGTCAGAAAGGATGGGCAGCATGGGGGTGCAGAGAACTCCAACTGACACTCACCATGTCTCCATAGATCTCATCAGCAAGGATGGGCACACACTGTCTTGATGCCACTGTGGGAGAGACTGCATTCAGCTTGGCCACCTTGCGTCCTCCTTGAGAGCAGACTTGGCCATTGCTGCAAGGCCTGGTAAGGCTCTGAGGGGAGCTCAGAGGCAGAGAGCGCCTATCTCCTTCCTATAGACTGTTCATACAGAAACCAAGCATTGGAGATCCCTGCCCTGGCTAAGCCTAGTTCTGTGGGCAGGCAGCACAGCCCTCCCACACTGACAGGCCAGGGCTCAGGAAGTGTAGGGCTCCTTCTGAGCACTCTCACTCTGCAGAGCCAGGGTGGAGAAGTGAGCAGGTCAAGCCACACAGGTTGCTTGAGGAAGAACAAGACACACACTCTGTGTGATGTTGCCCAAATAAGGCAACATCTTCATACTGAGCAAGCCCTGCTTCCTGAACTGGAGTCAGTCACGAGGGGATAGAAGCAAATCCCTGGGCCATGATGCCACAGTGATCAAGACACGGGAGATGTGGGAAGAACGCTAGACTGCAACCATGCCTCAGATATACACAGGATATACTGGCTCACCTGCCAAGATCTTCTGGAGGTGGCTCTTACTGAAAACAGAACCACAGGGGTTTGATGGATTGTTCACAATGAGGCAAGCTGTCTTCTCATCCACCAGAGACTCCAAGTGCTTCAAATCAATCTCCCAGGCCTTCTCTGGCTAGTGAAGAGAGGGAGAAGTAACAGCTGAGGAACTGGACTTGCTACATAGGGCAAGGTGTAACAGGGTATCCAGAGTTGCTCAGGTCACCTTCACCCACTTTCCAGGCCAGGAGAAGCAGAAGTGTCAGGGCTGCCCCTTCCAGGCCTGCCACCACTTACCAAGAGGTTGTAGAGTTTGACCTCAATCCCCATAGACAATGCCAGAGTCTTGTAGAGGGAGAAGCCAGGCCGTGGCACTAGGATGTTCTGGCCTGGGTTGGCCAGAACTGCCAAGGCAAGTTCTATGGCCTGGCTGCAGCCACTTGTTAAGATGACATCCTGCAAAGAGCACACGGGAGTCAGCAGAAAGCACAGCCACTCTGAAGTGCCCCAGCCATGTGAGAGTAACATCATACCCAGGCTCTGCCAGGTGAGAGCTTCTCAGCCAAAACAACAAGTCCAGAGTCGTTGACTGAAATCAGTAAACCTCTAAGAGCTGTAGAGCTCAGCCTCCTCCTGAGCAGGGTGGAGAAGGGCACAGGGCAGCGGATGAGAGCAGCAGGAGGGGAGGGAGAGAGTTGGGGCAGGGACCCCCACGCTGTGTGATCTAGGCATGGGTAGCAGCACCCTGCCTGCACTACAGTGAGTGTGCCTCATCTGGGCACCAGTACCTGGGCCTCCAGTGGTGCCTCTGGGCAGCTGTAGTATGTGGCCACTGCTTCCCGGCAGGACTGGTAGCCTGGGGAAAGAGGAGCCAAACACAGAAGAGCAGTTTTTAGAGCACTTTTTTTTACTTGCCAGTACAAAGTTCACAGATGCCAGCCAGCCAGAGGAAACACATTTGTTAGTGACACTATCCCTCAGGCCAGGCATTGTGCAGCCCTGAGGCTTGGCCAGGCAGATCAAGAGCACACATGGACCCTGCTCTGACCCCAGCATGTCCTGGACACAGAACTGACAGAAGGGGTGCAGGGTACCGAGGGAGCTGTTCTGACCCCACAAGAGACTTAGTGGTGTTACATGGTCTTTGCTATTTAGTGAAGCACAGGAACAGCCCTCCCTGTCACCACATGGAATGTTCTGTGAGGCAAGTTTTTTCTGTCTGCACTATTTGCAAACAAGGCTCACGTCTTTGAAGTCAGGGAGCCCAAGGGGAGTCCTGGTCAAGGCAGATCAGAAAGGAACTTGCCAGCAACTCACAGCAACTCAAGCCCTTCTAAGTACCTGATGAAACCCTGCCTGCTGTAATGGCTGGGGGCCAAATAGCTTCTGCAGCAGGCTCTGAGCCTCAAATGGATCATGCAGGAAAGGACACTCAAGAGTATCTGGAGGATACGCATACTTGAGTGCTCATCAGCAGGGTGCTCAAAGATCACATCTCAAAGATGTCCATGAGCTCCATATACCTGCTGGCACATGCCTTCTTCATCCTACTCTCACAGGAAGAGCTTTGTCAACTCACCAACAGATGGAGCATAACCGTTGTAACGTCCTGAGTCCAAAACCTCCTTCACAGCCAGCGTGACCTCATCATTTGTGGGAAGGTTTCCAAAGACTGTTGGGTCTCCTTTTTGAAGATTGAAAAATAGTAGAGTTCTCACTGATCTGCCACAGGCACAGAACTGTGTGGTTGTCTGGCCTACCCCTGGGTGTTCACACAAGCTTTGTGCTTCAGAGCCCTGCAATCTGCCAGCCACACAGTCAACCCCACTGCCCAGAGGCTTCATCCACAGCTCTATGCTCACCTAAGGACAAGGAGATCATAGCTTTCTTTGGGTTGGGCTCCACCTTCATGCTGTCTACAATGGCTCGGACGGGATTGAAAGTCTTCTTTGACATTTCAGAAGCCCTGACAGCCCACCTTGGCTTCCGGCCCTTCACCTTCCCCAACGATATGTTGTTCCCATTGGTCTTGAGATGAACATCCAGTATAGGGGGATGATCTCCATGGCCATTCACTTGGATCAGGTACGAGTCCATCCTGAGAACTGTCACTGTGAAGTAGATTTCCTGGGCTTAGTTAACATATGCCAGACAAGGGATCTGCCTGTTTGGGGATACAGCCCACAACTCTCTAAAAGTCAAACTTCTGAAAAATATAGATCCTACCTACTTAGTGCCTATGGACAACTCAGCAGCAGCAAATTCATGGCCAGGATGGGGTGAAACCATGTGAGAGCACAACACAGTGGAAATTATTGAGGCACCTCTTTGTGCTAGCTGTACCGTTGCCTAGCATGGACTTGCTGTGGTGGGGAGAAGCAGGGTCCACTAAAGCAACCAGCTAAAAATTAGCAGCATGTTGTAGTCACTGCTTGACTGAAGATTCAATGCTCCACTGACAGAAGGGCCAGGTCACTTGCCTTCTCCCTCCAGCTATCAACTTGCATGCCTCAAGCTGTAACCACAGGGATCAGCCCACTATGTGTGTTCACATCCCGAATGTCCTGCCAGTCTGCAGACAGAAATGCAGCACTGTTTAAATCAAATCTCAGATGCCAAAAATGGTTGTTCTGGTCCAGTGTTATCAAGGTGCACAGGGCAGTGGCAGGGTATAGGTTGCAGACACGTGTCTCTGTCAGCAAAGCAAGAGGGAGCAACAGCCCAGACCAGAGACCCTAGGTGAAGAGGCAGTGCTTAGAAAATTGAGCAAGACTGGTGTGGCCAAGGAGGAAATCAGGGAGGTAGCACTAGCCCAAGCAAAGGGCCTGGAGTCCTGCCCAAATCTGTGTAACAAACAAGGTGCAGAACAGAACAACAGCTGCCTTCTAGGCCCCAAAACACACAGAGAAGTACCCCAGCACATATACCCAGGCACAGACAGAAAAAGCCTTACTTACAAACTGCTGCAAACTCAGGGCTTTCCACCTGCAGAAGGTTAGGCAGAGACCTCCTGAGTGACCAATTCCATTCTTGTCACTACTGGCACACTATCTAGGAATTCTGCCATAAACTGCTTATGCTTTCTGCGTGGCGCTATTTATCTTCTCCACTGAAAGGCAATTCAGTGAACAGTTGCCCTTTCTTGATAGTAGTTACTTAGCTTCATGCTCACAGATACACAACAGCTACCCCTTCCTTGCTACAGAGGCTGAACTGGAAGGGTTGTACTGTTGGCTGGTTCAAGCAGGATTTGCCACCTGAAGAAATTTCTTACAGCTTCAGTGATGTTTGCACCTGGAGATGCCCCATGCTGCTGCAGTTACTCTGCCTCATTAACCTGTTTATAGCAACTCAGGTTGATCTAACAAGCTTCAGTTTCTTTCCTGCTTATACTTTCTGGGTCTTCTTTCAACCAAAAGTCAGGCAGCTGAAAAAATATGCAGCAGGGCCACATAAAAACTGAGAAGATAAATGAGCCATGTGTCTCAGTACAACAGCAGGACAGACTCTATCCCAGCAGAGCCTTCGCACCACCCTGCAATGTGGCTCTCATACAAAGAGGAGCTGCAGGCACAGACACAAAGGATGCCATCAATGTATGCAACAAAGGAAGATCTCCCCACTTCTCCTTCGAAAAGCAGCAAGATACCAAAGCATAGTACTTTACCTTCTGCAGCAGTGCAAGGGAAAACACCAACAAGCTTGGGGGTCCAGTCCCTACTTTTCATCCAGGACAAATCCCCTTGAGAAGAAATTCCTGCGAATTCTTGCCCATGAAATAAGCCCCAAAACTGGGCGTTGGGACTGAATCATTTAGCCATTGGCTCACAGAAAGGGCTGCTCTCCCCACCCACCTATCCACCTCTCCTCCCCTCCCCACTGCAACTATGTTCACTTCAAACACCTGGAACATGCCTGCACATTAACTCTTTCTGGGGGCAGCCTAGAGAAAGACACATCTTGGTTTCCTGGAGGCCCTGGGCTGCCACCCTTTTGCACCACTTCCCTCAATCCTCAAAGACTGTGTAAATCTGCACAGAGTCCAGGTATTCCAGTCCTAGCACCTTGTAATGCACCAAAAGTAGATTGATGCCAAAGCCTGTGGAAAGTATCAGTCTATTCTGACCTCAAAGGCTCTGAGTTCCCAGTGCACCAGATGAGACAGGACAGTTTCTGGCATCATTGCAGTTGGGAGACATCTTCCTCCATTGGCTGAAAGGAGGCAGGTACTTCCCTAGCTGGTGTCTTGCAGGCACCAGGACCTTAACGGTTAAAGGAAGCTCAAGTTGCCAGGGTTTGTTTGGTTTTTTCCTTTTCTTTTGTTGTTGTTGTTTCTGAAAGGCCCAAGCAAACTCACCATGCAATGCTTCCCTCTCTGATGGTACTGCAAAGCACAGATGACACCATTCCTAGAAGGCCCTTTTTTTTGCTAAGTGATGTGAAATCTATGCCTCCCTGTCCCTTGACTCCCACAGGCTGAGGATAAATAAGACAGGTATCTGCACCCTGCCTGTCTTCCAAGGGCTGCTCCAAGTCTTCCCTTACTGCCTTGGCAGGAAATGGCTGGAGATCAGAGATTCTCAGGGACAAGAGTATCCTGATAATCTTCTTGCAGTCAGACTGCTGACACCTTCATTGCAGAGGCCAGCGGTCCCTGATTTTTGCCCAATTACACCCGCTTCTGTATGGGAGAAGGAAGGGCCACTTGCACTCAGCCCATGCTCCCTACGCCACCAGCAATAAGGCTGCACCTCACCAGATGCCAGTAGTGGCCCCTTCCCTCAGCGTTGGGGCTGGGGTGACACTGCTGGGGAGTCATGACCTGCCATTGTCCACAGAACTGTAATGGGCACTGCTGAAGCCACAATGGGGTTGTGGGACTTGGGGCTGGAGGCAGGTTGGCAGGTGGTGGGGTGCAGCCAGCAGGTCCAGCCAGTGTTCCTGACATAAGTGACCTTCAGAAGTTGAGGCAGACCCCTCCCCAGGCACCTATGGGTATTTTCTTGCTTCCCCAGCTGGTCCCATCTCCTGCCCTGCTGCAGCCCTGACAGGGTTAAGTGTGGCAGTGAGAGGACTCAAGGACAGTGCTGCAGTTCTGCCTAGCAGCAGCCCTGAAGCTGACGCAACTGACGCTCTCTGCCTGTAATACTGCATAGAGCAGTGGGGTTCAGGGGAGGGCAGGGTGGAAGCCTCCTGCCAAGAGGGGAACATGATGTGTCTCTGGAGGCAGAGGTAGACACAGTTACATAAGGCTGACAACCTGGACAGAAGTGGGAGGAGGACGGGGTCTACAACGGGGTCAGTGGGTTTCTTCTGCTACTACCATGCGTTTCTCCTCTCTCTGAATGACTTCAGTCCTTTTCTAGATGCTCTCACATGGGGTCTGTGTCCCCACCACCACCTTGTGGTGTACAGAGCCTCCCAGGGCCGAAGGACAAACACACAGCTCAGCACCTCATAGTCTACAAATATGGCCAAGGCACAGAAGAGGTGGCCATACCCTGCAGGATGCGTTTCTGCCAGCGAGGCAGCTGGCTGTCCTGACTGTCAGGACCTCTGTAACGCAATAGCCCTTACTAGCCTCACCCCTTTGCACCTCTGTCTCAGCAGCCCTCCACCACAGGTGGAGTTAAATCTGCCTTGAGGTGTGGACAGGCCTCCTGTGCCAAGCCTACGTATATCTGCAGGAGTCTCTGATCAAACCATGATGACGGTCGTGCCTTCAGCAATTTTAATTGCCCAGCATTCACTTGAAGTGGAGCACAGCACCTGTTATTGTTTTGCATAATCAGACCAGAAAATCGTCTTTAAAAGAAAAAAAAAGTCTAGGTTCTACAAAGCTGTGCAAACATTATGTTTAAAAGCCAGAATGATGGCACAATCCTGAGCTACTCAAAGCCAGTAACTGACTCAGATAAAATAACTGCTGTATAGTTTTACCTGCCTGTACTTAGGATCACGTTTGATTTTATCTCAGAAATAAAAATCTGGAAGACAATAAAAGGCAAATTGCATAGTCTAGCTTGAGTTGCTGCATTCTGGAAAAGCAGCCTGTGGACAGCAAGTGGTTTGCAGGGTGCTCTTGCCACTGATGTGAGCTGGGCTTTTGAAAGAGGCGCACTTCTCTTGTAAGTGGGATAAGACGTCTCACACCACACATGAGTGCAGGGCGTTGCAGGAGGGACGGTGACATTCTGCCTGGACTCCTGGTAGAGCTCTCTTCTGCAGGCCCTGGGCCAGGACAAAACCAGCTGCATGAATACACCTGCCTTAATGAGCACTTGCTCCTACAATTGCGATTTCCCGCTGTCAAGAAGACATGTAAAAATGTACAAATCTTCTGGGCCTTCCACCATAGGAGTGTCTGCAAGGGCAGTGCTGCAACCTGGTCCCAGCCACGCTGGGCAGCAGAAATTACTCTCCCCAGCCAGAGACCACAGCAGCACTTGGGAGGGGAAGGAACCCAGCAATGCTCAGCCTGGCTGCTAAGTCCCTTGCAAGCATGCTGAGAGACAGAGTGCACTCCAGGTTCATTCCTGGAGAGCTGGAAGTGTTGGTGAGCTACAGGCCCAACAGCCACAATGAAAGACTTGCAAGCACTGTTACAGATGCCAAGAGGAATGCTCCATGCTGTGTGAGCAGTAGTGGCTCTTGGGTACAGGCACAGTGAAGAGAAACACCTTGTCCAGCCTTGCATTTTGCTTACAGCCAGGAAAAAGTTATGTAAGTGCATACCCTATGTTTGAGTTAGGACTTCAGAGACTTAAACAGTTGAGTGCTTTGTTGTGGCAGCTGCCTTGATGGCCTTGAAGCCTCAGGGACAGTGGGGATGGGATGGAAAGCGGCATGGTGGCTTTTCAGGGCAAGGTGCCCTCATGAACTTCAGGGAGTGGGATGGGCTGCAGCAGCACCTCCTACTCTCAGAGCACTGACAGGGCAGCCTCTCTCATGACTAAATTTAAGCCTCAGTGATGGAAACCCACCATCTGCCCAAATAATCTGCTCCAGCAACAACTTCTTGTCTCTTTACAAAGTGGTGGAGACGATGTGTGTGTGGGAAGTGACTAAATCACATCTCTTTTGCCTCAAGCTAAACTCACATCTTTTTGGGGAAGTGACTAAATCACATCTC
The DNA here is from genome assembly GCA_020800305.1 of Porphyrio hochstetteri. Classification (NCBI taxonomy): domain Eukaryota; kingdom Metazoa; phylum Chordata; class Aves; order Gruiformes; family Rallidae; genus Porphyrio; species Porphyrio hochstetteri. Next base: position 236,874 of record CM036918.1, read on the forward strand.
TTTGCCTCAAGCTAAACTCACTGCTTCCTGACCATGCCACAGCAGGTAGAGAGAACAAAATATTCCCCTCCTCCTGACAGCAGCTTTTTACAAGTTTGTGACTTAAGACACTTCCCTAGCTTGTGAGTTGTTAGCAGACACCCATTCTGTCAGATGAGAGGACTGGAGTCAATCTTTTTTTCATAGGTTGTATTTCCAGGGCTTTCTTTTGCTTTCCCCTGGATCTCCTCCAGCTGGTCCACTCAACTCTGGAAACACTGTGTGCAAGACTGGAGGCCCAGCCGGAGCTGAAGGTGGGGGGGAGAAGAATCTCTTCACATGTCCTACATGTGACATTCCTGTTTATACACCCTGGCAATGTTAGCTTTTTTCGCAACAGGATGACATTGTGGACGTGAGTTCAGTTTGTCATTCACAATAACCTCCAGTTCTTTTCTGCTGCACTGCTGCATCGTCACCCTGTTGCGCTCATTGTTCCCGTGATTATTTATTTATGTGGGACAGTCAATAAATTTGACCGTGGTGTTCAGCAGTGATTGTGCTGCAGCTCCCAGATGCCTCACACTGGAGAAATATGAGGCAGTTCATGACTTAGTCCTTCTGCTTTACCCTCCAAGTTCCCAGGGAGGGCACTGAACCAGGTCAGTCCTCTTGGCCCATGGCAAGCCAAGCCAGGCCCTTCCCACCCCTTAGAGCTGCAATGACATCAGGAGCAGAACAGCCAAAACAGAAGGGCCAAAAAAATCCCCACACCCCCACACCCTCCCCAAAACTAACAAGAGAAGCCAAAGCAGAGGTGAAGATTAATATTGATGTCCTCAGCTTCCTGTTTTAACTTCTGCTGACTGCTTGTTGCACTGAGACCAGGAACCCAGAGGACAATGCTGACCACGTTAGCTGTGGTACTCTGAGCAGGAGTGGAGTGACGCGCGGCATTTTTTTAACAATTCATGACATAGCAACAGAAATGGAGTAAGATTGATTAGTTCTACAAGACCTTGAAGCTTGTACCTCACTTGTTAGCAGCAAACACGCAAGGCAACACTTTCATTTCATCCCTTCTTGTGACTCATGATTATTTGACTTAGTTGTTCATGTCCCTCTCATGGCAGTTAAAAGCTTCACTAAGGAAAATGGCACTGCCCATAATCCTAAAATTATGCATAGGGTTGCTAAAGCTTTTATGCTCGTCTTATGCATGGTAGCAAGGAGGCCTGGGTTCTGGCACATGAACATGAGCGATACAACAGCTGTACACCAGAAGGTGTGTGAAACAGCCTCACTGCTGAGCATCTGCACTATCTCCAGAGCCCTCGTCCTAAGCTCTCTGTGGTCTCCCCATTTCCTAACTTAGCACCATCACACAACTCCTGTCCCTCTATCTGAACTGGGGGCTGAACAAAGAGTTCTTTTAGGTTTTTTTCCTCTTAGCCCCAAACTATGCAAATTTTAAAATGAGTTTTCACATCTCTTGTCCTTTGTGTAGTCAGGCAAAATGTTGAGTGTGTTTCCCTACAGTGTGTATGCAGTTTATAGGCTTCTGAGGGTATTGAGCTATAGGGTTGTTGCTGCTGCTCCTGAAAGGACAAAAGGGTAAAGCAAGCTTCCTGTTGCCACCAATCTTACAGATGGAGGAAATCTATTTCTGTATCTTAGTGACAAATTTGAACCTTTGGGGCCCATATTCAAACAATAAGACCTCATAGTGTAACTCTGTTTCCCTAAGAGTTTTCTTAAATGCAACAAAAATATTTCTTTGCAATGCTAAAGCTTTTTGAGTGTTTGGTTAAACTCTTGGGTAAAAGCATTTACTGTGCCTGTGTTTTCTATGCTTCCCTCTGTGTTTCTAAGTTGCCCAGCTGTTTGGTTGGGGTGGTGGTTTGGATTTTTTTCCATGACACATAGCCTTTCCTGAATCAGTTCTGCCCTTACCAGTCCTGAGACAAGCTGACACTTGGGCATGGGTGAGACCTAGGGCATGTGCCTTCACTCCAGCAGCCACCAGTGAACAACAGAGCAGTTCTGTTGTGATGCTGTGCTCAGCAGCCTCCTGGGACAGGGCGGCAGCCAACTCCACTGGGCAGCGGGATGTTATTGTGCAGGGAAACGGGCACAGTAAAAAGGTCATATCACATTGTCTGAAGCAGCCTCCAGCAAACAGACATAGAAGAGGTCTATTTGGTTCTGTATAGATAAATACAAGGGAATACATCCAGAGAACAGTACCTGAATGTGGCCCTGGAGCGCTGGACTGGAACCTAGCAGTTGCACTGTAGGATGTATCTCAAGATGCTGAAGGCTGTCCTCTGGAGACATGGGCTCTGGATGGCCAGGCAGCTGGAGAAGCAATAAAACGCTGTGTGCTGCCGCCAAGAGAAAAACAGGACAAGGCAGAGGCAGCCATGCTGCGTGATTATCAACCCCTGGTGCACGTGTTTCTTGAGTGCAGCAGGGGGGTCTGGTCCCCACGTCACAAGATAGATTTGGGGGAGTTGGGGAAGGTCCAGAGAAGTGCAGCTGATACAGCAAAAGGGAACGGTGCTACTGCTGTGCGAGGAGGCTGAAAAGGGCGGGAGCTGGGTTTGAGAAGGGCAGGGAGGGGCAGGTGTGAGGCAGCAGACGAACTGAACGTGGAACACTTTCACTGAAACACAGCACAGGACACAGAGTCGGTGGTCCGCTTCCAGTCGGTACAAACAAGTGCCTGTTAGGCGGCAGGCGGGCACTACAGGACCAGGGTTGCGAGGCCGTCCGTGTGAACGGAGAGGGAGTGGGCGCGATGGGGGGGAGCAGGCCCGGCAGCAGGTGCGGAAGAGCGCGGGCCGCGCCCTGCCCTCTCAACACCTCCCTCAGGCGGGGCCAGGTCTGGCCACGGCCGGAGCCGCTCACCGCCCTCGGGAGGATCCCGGCAGCGCTGGCCGAGCGCCGGGCCGAGGAGGCGGAAGTCATCCCAGCCCGCGGCGCCATCCCGCACCAGCCCTGAGCCGGGCGCTCCGCGACTCGGCTCGGCCCAGCCCCTCGTCCGCAGCACCGGAGAAGCGGGGACACGCCGGGCCATGACGGAGGGAAGCAACCTCCACGCCCCGCGGCCAGGACGCCCCGGGGCGGGCGGGCGGTGAGGGAGGGGCAGGCAGGTGGCCGTGAGGGGGGAGGGACGTCCCGGCTGGCGGCCAGGACTCGACGGGCGGGCGGGCAGCTGCGAGGGGCCCCGGCGGCGGACGGTCGGGGGCGGGCGGGCGGCGCGGGGGACTCGGGCGGGTCGCTGCTATCCTTGCCGCCGTCTCCCCTCAGTACTGTGCCCGGAGCGGGGCCGCAGGGCCTACCGAGAAGCCGCGCCGCTGCGCCGGGGCTGCTGGACTGCCGCTGCTGCCGATACCTGCACACGGCCAGGGGTGAGCGAGGCGAGAGGGGTCCGCCGCGGGAGCGGACTGCACCCCCGGCCTCCCCTCCGAGCACCCCCGCCCCGTCCCGGGGAGAGGCACCTTCCCGGCCGCCGCACTGTGCGGGCTCGGCCGTCCTGCGCTCCGGCGGCAGACCCACCTTCTACCCTTCCTCTTCCAGCTTGCTGCCAGATGGTGGAAGTGCTGCTTGCCGTGCTGATCCTGGTCTGCAGCTCAGTGTCCTACGGCTCAACAGGAGGCTACACGGGCCTTCCCAGCCTGGGGGGCATCTACTACTACCAGTACGGCGGGGCTTACAGTGGCTTCAGTGGAGCAGATGGAGAAAAAGCCCAGCAGCTTGACCAGCATTTCTACCTACAAAAGCTGCCAATTGCAAGGGCGGCCATGGCCACGGGAGGGTTTCTGCTGGTCTTCTCCTCTGTTCGTATCCTGGTTGGTGTTCTGCGGTTACCATGGCGTTTCCCTGCATGGCTGCTGCTTGAGTGTGTTCTGGACACAGTGATCGCAGTTGGCACCGTGCCTGCTCTGTACTACTTCTTCCATTGTCTCCTGGGGGTTTACAATTCATCAGCGTGCAAAGAGAGAGAGCAGCTTTACCAGAGCAAAGGCTATCAGGGCTTCAGGTGCAGCTTGCATGGGGCAGAGATTGCTGCTGGCCTCTCAGGCTGCATAGCTGTCATGATGTATCTGCTTAGTGCAGGCCTAGCTGTTAGGGGGTACAGAACCGTGGCCAAACTGAAACAGAAACCAGTAGAGTTATACAAGCTTTAGAATGATTACTCCTTAGTGCTGCAACAGAACACACGCTGAGAAAGCAGCACTCTAAATATGGTAGGGTCAAGCTGTTCCTAACTTGAGTGTGTATGTCTGATGGTTTCTCTTCACCTGGCGGCTTTCTCTGGGTAGACTGGAACTGTCCTTGTGTAGTTGACTAGTAAGCTGCCTGCCTCACTGGCAGCCTTTCCAACCCTTCTGCTCCCATGAGGTCTTGCTGCAAGTACTGCTGCTACATACCTCTGCTGAACAGCTTTCTGCAGCTGAAACAACTGGAACTGTTCACTGGGAACAGAACTCTTAAAATTGAGTGATCAAGACCCGTAGCTGAGGCACCTAATGATTCATTTCTTGTAGGTCTCTTGGAACTATCAGCATTTACAGAGCCATCAGAGAATCCTGAAATAAGCTTGCAGAATTATTAATACACTCAGCCTAATTTATGACACAATGCCTTTTCAAACCCTGCTGAAGAGGGCACATTTTTGTATGAAATGGGCTTTTCTGTATCGATTCAGCTTAAGAAGAGGCCCTGAGTTGTGATCAGACAAAAGCTTTAAGAGCTCCAACAGGTGGCTTGTGAAAGTATTTTGTTTTCAAAATTCATTTTTAAAATACAAGCTGGGCAACTGAGATGCTACCCTTGTATTCTTATTACAGGGAAAAAGGTGAAATTTACTTTTATTAAAAACTCTTATAGGAAATTTAACAGGGAAAAATAGTACTAGAATCACAAAGTCATGCCTTTGAATGAAGTATCACTTCAGAGCAATGCTCACTATGTGCATTGTTCATACAAAGATGGAACCACCTGCTGGTCGCACAGACCAGTTCTGCCTGTATTTAAAGAAAACACAAACACCAAACCAAGCACACCAGAAATGTGCTTTATCTTGGCTATACCTCCATTTCCAGTGATACCAGTGACTAAATCCTCAGGATTACCAAAATCATAGAACATTGTTGGAACTAGAGAAGTAAAACAAATGCTGAATAGCAACAGACCTGGTACTCTGGGGTTTTTTCATCTCTCCTCCCTTTGTAGCCAGGTGCATTGAACGTTTCTGCACAGCTGTCAATGTGGACAGCACACTGTGTCCTGTTTCTTTTAACTATTCCCTATTTCCTGCTGCAGCTACTTCTGGAGAGCCCTACAACACCATTCAGATCAAGTCCACAGGCAGCGCTCCTCTGGCAGGATACAGGAAGGTGCCTATCAACTGGTATCATGAATTCCACCTTTAGGGTGTTCTAGAAGTAGCTTCTGTATGGAAGATGAGGAAGTGAAGTAGCACACAGAGCTCAAGCGAAGGAGACCCTAGAGTACAGCTACTGCTAGCCACAGTTGTATTTGACTGGGATATTGCACACATTCCCTCCAGCACAGTAACAAAATCAGAATATATAGTTAGATGAAAGTAAAAATCTTTATTGCTAAGTCAGCTGAAAAGTTGATGCAAAAATATTCTTCCTTCCTGGACTGCTCTATACATCTGAATAAAGAATCAGTGGAAGTGTTTTCCAGCAATCTTCTGTTACTTGCTTCTCCAAAGCAACACAAACATAGGCCAGTGCTGAAGGTGCATTCATTGGACAGCCCACACCCACAAATGATGAAAATGGGGATTGTTATAGGTGCATGCTGGAGTGTGGTACAGAAAATACTCTCCTTTTTAAAGCAAAAAAAACCATGAAAAAATATTATTAAAGGGTGCATTACAATAGTCCTTCAACATGCACTGGGTCGTGTGACTCAAGTTAAAAAAAGTAACATTTTAAAACGTGACAAAAGAGGAAAAAATACACTTCAAGTCTTTAGACAGCAATGAAACAGCAGACAATTGCACAAAACCAAAGAAATCACCCTACTGCCTGACAGCAGCCTTTGGCAAGTGATACAAAAGCCATCGCCACCCAGGAGCACCAACTCCTGAAGTCCAAGGGCCTTCGGAGTAGCTGAATGTCCTGTGTACCAGGAGGATTTCAGGCCTCACAGCAGCCTGTCCCCAAGAAAGGGAAATACTTGCTCCTTCTTGGAACAGATTTTACTTTCCTGTCTAGTTGAGCAGTCTGATCATGTCTCAGCAATCTGTGATGCTGCCTCTGCCAGGCTTGTTCCTTTGAGGTGTCACTCAATACAACCTTTACAGGTTCCTGTTGTGGAAGCATTTCTGGACAGGACAGGGTAGACAGGTCACTGCCTTTATTACACCTGTTCTCAGTGAGCATGCTCATCAGCAGAGGCCGAATTACAAGAGAGATGGACAAACCAACTCACCAGTCTAACTTGATTGTGGCTACATGGAGCATGGCATTGCTCAGCAGGGACAGGACAGCCTGATAAAACCAAGCACCTCCCTCTTATAGCAAGTCTGTTAATGAGTGGGACATTCCTAGTGACGTGGCTCTGTGGAGCTGATGTATCTGTGCAAGAACCACACACAAAGATCAGGGAAGAGACTGGAGAACAAGAGGAGAACTGGGAAAACATTTTTTATCCTCTGCTGCAAGTCCTGCACTAAACTTGTCCATTCATACCTGTTCCACCTACAAGCTCCACCAAGGGAGCTTGAAATCTAAGGTGGTATTAGTAAGTAAGGTGAGGAAGACAAAGGAGAAGTTTGCTGCCTCTCAGGAGGCAGGAAAACAAAAGGTGGTGGTGGAGGGAAGCACTTGGGTTGCACTGCTCAGAGTAAGGAAAACAGTTCACACTGTCAGCCTAAGCAGAGGAAGTTGTGGACTCTACCTAGAGTACAACAACTGCCAGGACAGTTCACAGCCACAGAAGGTCAGAGCTGGCTGTTTCAAACCACCTGTGCTTCAAACCCAGAAACAGCACCGAAGGAAAAGGCCCAGTAGGAATTCCTTGCGTTCCATTCTGCCACTGCTGCGCAGGGGTGCAGCCCAGAAACCTGCACGCTCCACTGCAGAGTTTTGTTCTACTTGGTCCTTCCCCACTGTGCTATGTGGAACCACTCATGACTCGCTCTGTGGCAATGCCAGCTCCCCATGAAATGCTACCGGCTCAGACTGGCAAGGACACTCTGGTTTTTCCACATCAGAGGAAGAGAGACACACCTGATTCGCAGTAACATCTGCCACTCTCTTGGTGCAAGGCTTGTCACAGTCATACTCAGAAAGAAGAGTGTGTTTCTGCATCAGTCCCACGCTGAACAGAGGCTGCTTTGCAGTCCTGCCAGGTGTCGCTGTCAGGAAAGTGTTGGGCTGGGCACAGATATTTGGTAAAATTATCACCAGTGACAGACTTAAAATTTACAGTCAAATACACTGAGATGAGCTTTTTCTGTACACTTCTATGAAGAGACCATGGGGTTTAGTTTTTGACTCTCTTCTGCTGTTTCAGAATTCCTGCCCAAGGGATTCCAATGCTGCTGTTTCTGATTAAAGAGTTAGCTTTCTCTCAATTTCCAAATGAAACAGGCATTTAAACAGCCAGAATTTCTAAGAATTTTTCAAAAAGTTGGATTCCTTCATGATTATGTTGTAACCAGCAGAAGGTGTGTTGTAAAATGTTGCACTCTCATGCATGGTAAAAATACATGTTTTCCTACTGAGGAGAAACTCCAGGTGCTTTGAAATCTCAGTAAAACTCCATTAGATTTTGTCAGAAGATCTATATTGACAGAATCCCACAAGTAGTCTGCACAGTTATTTCCTTCTGAGCAAGGCCTGAATTTGATCCAAAAATACACAACTCAAGCCTCTCAGAGCTGTTGAGAAGAGACTTTCAAGTTTTCTTCATAAGAATAATTAATAAAGAAGAAAAGGCACTAGCCCACATGACAGAATCACTGCACCACTGACACGACCAGGGGCAGCTGCTGCCCAGCTCTGTGCCAGCTGAGGAGACAGATCTGCACCCTGCTGGGGCAGTGGTCTTTGCACAACTCTTACACAAGGTGACACAGGCAGCCAACTTACACGTCCCACCCAAAATCTGAATGGAAGCACAACGCCTCTGCCAAGTGCAGACCGGCCAGTTCCCCATTAGCTGGAATATTCTAAACACCTTTCCCAGTGCTGATAAAGATGCTCCTACAGTGAAAAGTTCTCTTTCTCCCTTTTGCTTCGAAAGCTAAACAGAAACAAGTATGCTTTCACCTTATCTGTGGCCAGATTGGGCATGTACCATGAAATGCAGGTTGCTCTGGATTTGGAGTACGACTCCTGTTTTCAGTGGCAAGCAGATGCTGTGGCTGATGGTGCAGAGGTTTATGCTGGGGGAACAGAGCACTGAGTGCTTCCCCAGCATACAAAGGGCAGCCTGACTGCTCACCAGCCTCACAGCAGCATACCACTGCTTGCCACTTGGTTTCCTCACAAGCACAAGCTCTGGGTTTCATCCCATGTCGTCTGGACACAGGAAGCCTCTACATGAAGCTACATGATAGAGATGGCCATCTCAGGTGGAGGTGGCTGCTGTTGAGCCTGGTCTGTGCTCTGCAGTGTAGAGCTACTAACATCCCTTTAATCAACCAGCCTAGAGATGGTCATTCCTATGCTCCACGTAAAAAGCATCACTAGACACCTGCTTATCGCTCAGCTGTGTATTTTCTCATCCTCAGCTCTACCCTATGGCAAACCTATGACTCAGCTCTACCCTGCACCAGTGCTCCTCAGAACACTGGTACCCTGAGTCCTCCACTGCCCTAACAATATCCATTGGGAAATGTCCCTGCCACACTCTTTGCTCTCTCCCCAAATGCTAAATATTTAATAAAGTGCTGGGCTGAAGGGGAGCTTAAGTGCAATCAATCAAAAAAAGTGCTTACAATTAATAAAGGAAATAATTCTTGGGTCATCTTCATTGGAACTGGCTGTATTCTTTGAAGGAATAACAGTATCAGGTGTGGGGCAGGGGGTTGGCTGCATCAGAAATACTCACGGGACTCCAAACACTGAACTTTGCCCCCTCAGCAGCCTCCTCAACCCCCGCCCCCGACACACCAGCCCTTTGCCAGCAGAGCTGGCAGAACCTCAGGGTCCAGGGAGTTACAGGCAGGTATTGGAGCCCCTGCCTTCTTTCTAGCACCCACACAATTTCCAGACAGTCCCTAATGCAGAGCTCAGCTGCTGGCCTGAGCGGGCACAGCACAACTGAGACTCTGCAGTGAAACGTGGACAGCCCAGACCTTAGCACCCCCAAGTCTTCCTCAACCCCATTAAGGCAGCAGCAGATGCTTGTACTCCTTGCAGATCTCAGCTCCCCTTGGAGGGCAATACAACCCTTATGGGACAGAGCCTCCTGGGACAGACAATGTGGGAGCAGTACTTGTACAGTTATAAAGCTGTGTCAAACTCCTCTGGCAGAGCCACTGCACGTTCCTCTTTCTTTTCCTGATCTGTTCCATTCTCATGGTGCTGCTTCATTTGTTCCTTCACTTCATCCTCCAGATCAGGTGGCACCACAAATTGATCCTCTGGGTCCATCTGGGATGGAGCAGCAAAATAGCCTGTCTTCTTCTTGGGTGCCTCTGTCGCTACTTCAATGAGGTTGAGGCTCTCCTCCAAGGGCACTATGGAGCCATTGGAAAGCTTCTTTCCATAAAGACAGCATGTGGAAAGAGATTTTTGCAGCTCACACTTTTCCTTGACCCCTTTCTGCACAGTGTTGCTGTTTACACTGTTCTGTCTCTGAATTATGAGGACAAGTCCAGAGTCATCCTCTGGCCCTGGAGCTGAGGTGGTGTACACTGCAGCAGGAGGTTCAAACTCCATGTCCTTTCCTTTACAGCAGTGGATGTCCACCTCTACCTCCACTTTACTGCCATTTGTCATCACACCTTCCACAGGCTGCTCATCATCGCTATCCAGACCGTTGTCAGACTGATTGCTAGAGAAAGTGGCACTGGAGGGTTGGCGCTGGAAGATGCCTGAGGGGGGCACAGGATGTAGGCTGCAACGTCGCTCCTGCCGTGGAAACAAACTGCCATCAAGACCAACAGCAGTGTGTTCGTCTGAAGCAGTAGAGCCCACCTCACTGCTAACCTCAGAAGCAGACAGCTCACTGCTGAACTCTGAAGCAATTCCACTGCTAGATGAAGGTGTTGCTGGCTTGGTGGAACTAAATGCTCCAGGACCTGGCAGAGCAAGGCCATGCATCTCACACGTGCAGCTGTCCTCGCTGATGTTCAGATACACCACCACTGCACCTACGTTGTCTTGGCAACCGTAGCTCTGGGCCAAAGTGCAGAGTTTCTTCGCAGCAGCTAGTGGGTCATGTAGACGGTGCACAGCTGAGACAGCCTCTGCGTAAGAAAGGTGTTCCCAGAGAGCTTTGTTCCCCAGAAGCAGCAGCTCATCCTGTACAGTCAGTGGAATGGAACTGACATGTGGTTTGGGTAGGATCCAAGGATGTAAGTATGTGCAGCCCAGCATCCGAGTACAGCACGTGACGCCGTTGACCTTATTGTCCTGCAGACAAGAGACAAGGCATTAGATCACCTGGAGAGCAGGCTTTCCTCCGCCCATGTACTGACTGGGAGCCTTGAGAAACGCCAGTGTTAAGAGAAAAGGTTCTAGGTCCAGGTACCACAGCACAGGGATCCACTGTATGTGCTCACCAGGCACAGCAACCACCCATCACCCTCGCTGGCAGTAACACACTGTTACCCCACCAGACTGTCACGTTCTGAAGAACTGCAGGGAACTCTTCTGAAATGCACAGCAGCCCACCTGCAGCACCCTGATCAGAGACCCTCACTCACCAGTCTGCCATCAAACTTATTTTTTCAGTATAAGCAAGACAGTGACTTTTCTCCCTGCAAGGCAGCTTAGCCAGACATTAAATAACTTCAATGTATTTTCTGAACTATTTCCCTCTTTATTAACATATAACTGCATTCTGAAGTGTGGACACTAAATCCTGAAGAAGCAAAGAGCAAGTAAGCAATCTGCACTACTGCTGTAACCTGCAGGTGTTATCTCCTTGATCTTCCTGCTAGACAGTCCTCTGGCCAGCGTGGTGCTAGTGTCTGGAGAGAAAACTGCCTACAGCCCCCTGTACCTTTTCCAAATCAGTGCATATAGAGTACACAGCTACCCCAGTGGGTTTTATTTCATTTCAGTGTTCTTAATTGCTGTATCCTCTGGGTATTAAACGCTGCTGCTTAGTATTAAAACCCTTGGAGGATACATGCAAGGAAGCCTCCTTAGAAACTGAGTTCATTTTTGTTTTTCATAATCCCTTCATCAACCAGTTTTTAAACCATTTAACGTGGTACATTGATCCTGCAGTTGTTTTTAGTCAGAGTTGTACAGAACTATGCTATAACAACATTAACAAATCATCTGTGCAGAAACACTTTTATCAAACCACCCAATACTTTTTAAAAGACCCACTGAGCATAAGAGAGACTAACACTGTTTTCTCAGGTCTTCACTAGTGTCATATTTTCTAGTCCTTTGGAACTTCCCTATTGTTTCCAAGTTTTTAGAAAGTTAACCTTTAGAGACTTCTCCATAAATCATTTTACTACTTTCACATGAAACCAGGTGGTTTTCTGTTAAAACTTTTACCTGTAATATATTTTATATCCATTAAGGGCCACTAATCCTGTTCTTTCACTGGGTAAAACATGGAAGAAATCCAAAGACAGGTAACACCCGAGTCATGCTTTTCAAGAAACACCAAAGACATTTTGTTTTTGAGACAAAATGTCTTCCCAGGCCCTGCTTGCTTCTTCAGTGGCTCCACTCCACACTCACCCAAGTCATGCACAGTATTGTGGACCTCCCCTCCTTTAGCTCCACACCTATTTTCTTTCTTCCCTCTCTCCCTTAGCAATCCTTGGCATCCTGTAACTGCAGATCTCAGGCCATAATGAGTGTTTTAGGAACATGTCCTTTTGTTGCTAATCAGCAAGAGAAGCAGAGTAGGAAACAAGACACAAGTGACTCGAACACCTTCATGCCACCCTCTCCCTGTAGCAGTGTGTGGCCATCAGAGCTCGTGTGTTTGTACCAAGCATCTGTGGGAAGGTGAAGCTGACGTGAAGTGGGCCCAAACCAACCTCTGTTATAATGGCTTTTTGTTCCTTGACTCTCTTGGCTTCCTCTGAACACTGCTCAAGGCTGAAGACTCTGGAGAGAGGCAGTGGTTTTCCACTTCGGCACAGGATGGCTTGGCACGTCCCCACGTTGGCCACAGTCAGAGAAAAGCTGCTGGGTGGATCAGCCACGTCGTGACGAATATAGCAAAGGACAGCAGAGGAACCCAGCTTCTGCCCAGCCATGCCCAGCTTCCTGTTGGAGAGGAAGGTGTAGGAAGGCTCCAGACTCCAGTGCCAGGCACTCTGGAGGGCTGCCTCACCCCACCTAAGGCATTAATTGATATACCTCTACGCAGGTCCCACCAGGACCAGCTTGCTCACTGTCCTACCTGTGGGAGACCAAGAAGGTGTTGGACATGAACATGGTGTCTGACTGCTGTACCTCCTCCAGGAGCACATCGGCCATGGTGCACTGCAGCAAGCGTGGCAGCTCCTCGTTCTTGTCACCATCAAACATGCCATACACAGCCTCTACCCCCTCTGCAAAGCTCCCCAGTGCCAGGGATGACACACACAGCCTGTTAGAAAAGCATAAGAGCAAAGTTACTACGTCTCTAAAGACTATATGGTCCCCAAAACTGCAGCCATCAGGCACCTTGCTCTGAGTGCTGTTCTTTCAGGGCAGCAAAGCCACTCTCCCTACGTCCACTGCCCCAGGAGATGTAGCTGCAGCTTATTACTGCAACTCACAAACCCTCCTGACCACGCTCAGGAGAGAGCAATGAGCACACACAGCAAGAAATGCATCTCTGACAGGGTAAGAAGCAAAGCCCAAGCATCCCATGATAAGCATGGAAACTGAGGGAAAAGGCAATCTGGAGGCTTGAGTTGCCAAAACTTGGCAAGAGATCTGGACAGACAGAGAGAGGTATGAGCTCTTGAGCAGAACAAGTCTGCCTGGGTGCAGTGCACTGCTAAGCACCCACTGAGCCCCTGAGAAGACAGAGTGTCAGCATCCAGCAAACCACAACACTCACTTATTTCTTTGGCCTGCCATCTCAGCCACTCCATGACTCCAGAAGGTAGAAGTGAGCGCTGAGTCTGCTGTGAGGGAGGGCTTAGTATCAATCTTCAGTGTGGCAATGTGACTACAGAGAGAGAAGAACAGAAGTCAGTCTCTTCTAGACCCTGCCCAACAGTTTGTGGCCGACGGACTTTGTTTGGTCTAGGGTTTTAGACAGCAGGCTGGAGAGAACTGCACCAAGGAGAGGAGTTTAAGGTGTTGGCCTTCTGGAGATGTCTAGCTGCTTATGTCAGGACAGCTGGGAGAACCTCAAACCACCTGAGAAATTGCTTGCTGATGATCTGGACCCAGACTTTTCCCTTCTTAGAAGACAGAAAGCTTCAGGCAAGGAACATGACAATGTTATGCAGTGCTGTGGTACACACTGTACCGTCCCATTTCCCTTCCTGGGAAATTTCCCACCTTTCCCTGTGCAAGTCACTACTGGGTTGACATCTCCATGGCTCACCTGAAGATGTCCAGTGTCTTGTGTTCTAGCACCAGGTTTGTGTTTCCACTCAGGTCCAACTCTTGCAAGGCACCTGGCAGTGCCTCAGGGATGAGGATTTCAGTCAACTCATTGCAGCTCAAGTCCACAAACTGCAGTATCAAAAAAAAATTCACAATGACAAAGAAAATATTCTTTGTTCTCTCATGTGATCAGTTCCTCCACTGTTCACTTCAGCCACCGTGTGACCCCACTACCAACTGTACCCCACAAACAGGTCACAAAAATGAGTTTCCCCTCTCAGAACGATTTATAAGCAGCAAACGCCTCAAGGCTCCAATAGCCAAGACTCCAATACTGAAAGAATAGCTTGCACTAAAGATAAGGAAGGCCTGTGTGTACAAACCTGCCCAGCTACATAACACTCCCTACTGTCTCAGAGGGTGAATCAGAAACACACCAGGTCAGAGACAAGTGCTAAAGGAGAGGTGACCAGCTCTGAAAGGTGACAGGTCTGGAATGCCTATTCTGTGCTCTCAGGAGCATCAAGCAAAATAGTGTGACCCCCAGTTCCTCTCCCAGCAGATACTCTCCATCCTCCAACCCAACTCTGCCACTCCCCCTCTACCTGCTCACAAGGATACCTGGATGTGGGGCAGGTGCAGGATCTCTGGGAAGATGCTGATTTCGTTGGAATGTGCAATCAGGGTGTGAAGTAACTTGCAGTTTGCCACTGTTGTGGGAATTGTTTTCAGTTTGTTGCCACTCAGGTTCAGCTCTTCCAAGTGCTCCAGCTTACTGAGTTTGCTGAAAGGGAAATAAAAGAATAATGTATCTTATGGGCAAGAAGTTGTCCCTGTCTGAGTCTGTGGATAATGCATCTGCAGACACTGCCCCTGGAGCTACGTTTCTAGCTTATCATAAGAGATGCTCTAGTAAGAGCTCAGGTCCCCAAATTCAGTTTGGATTTATCCAACAGAGGGACCCCTTCACCCCAGCTTCTAAAGCACAAGACTGTAGTGTCTTTTAATATTTAAAACTGGCAAACCCCCCAGCTAAGCTGTACCACTGTACTTTGTGGGAATAAACAGATCTACATGAAAGTGATTTTAGTCTGACCAGTGCCAGGAAGAATCACAGCAAAGCTTGGGCAGACGTAATCAGTATTGAACTAATGGTTCTGACATGATTATATTTAAAACAACCCCTACCAAACCCCCACATTTTTGTGCTGATGTAGAGAATTTGCTGGGTTTTATGAAACTACAAATTAAGCTGAAAGAAATCTATGAGTATAGCACTAGCTCTTTATTCCAAAGAAAAAACATTTGATACCCCAAACTGGATTGCAAAATATACTGAAAAGGACTGATGAATTAAGAATTCAGTGTAAGTCCTTCTAGTAGAGTTCTGTGGGAATTCAATGGCAGTCAAAAGATCAGTGATTCCTAAGAAAAACATTCACAGTCACCAAATTACACTTGGTAAAATTTGCAGATAAAAAGTAAGGTGGAACTTTCCTCAAGAGCATGTGATTTAAACTAACTAGGCAACATTATGCACACAGGAACTTGTACAAGTTAGTTAGAGAGGAATCAATCCTCAGAGGCATTTCTCTGAAAAAGGCTGGAGTCAGATGAACAGGTAACTCAAGACAATGTGTAAAGGTGTCACCAGGAGGGGACTCAAGTAGATAGTTGCAACCAACATTATCTGCTTATGTTTTTTAGTAGTGCCCAAATTCTGCTGCCTACATAGTGACAAAAGCACTGAGATTTTGGAAAGGGCTCAGAGGAAGCCTCCCCACATACAAAGCTATAAAGGCCAAGTATATGTACTGTTATAATTTATCATTATCAGCTGAAACTTTCTTAAGCCATAATTGGAAAAATCATAGAATCAAAGAATGGCTTAGGCTGGAAAGGACCTTTAAAATCATCCAGTGCACCCCCTGCCACAGGCAGGGACGTGCTCCATTAGCCCAGGGTGCCCAAAGGCCCACCCAACCTGGCCTTGAACCCTTCCAGGGATGGGGCATCCACAGCTCCTCTGGGCAGCGTGTGCCAGTGTCTCTCCACCCTCATTGTAAAGCATTTCTTCCTTATGTCTCTTCTAAATCTACCCTCTTTCAGTTTAAAACTGTTACCCCTTGTCTTATCACTACAGGTCTTGGTAAAAAATGCCCCTCCTCTGTGCCTTTCTTATAGTCCCCCTCCACACACTGCAAGGCTGCAGAAAGGTCTTTCCTGGAGCCTTCTCTGGGCTGAACCACCCTGACTCCCTTTGCCTCTCCTCCTGGGAGAGGTGTTCCAGCCACCCAAACAGTTCTGTGCCTCTCCTCTGGAGCAGGTCGCATGGGAGCATCCAGCTACACCCAGCCAGATGTGTGTCTATTTCCAAAGCAGAACCCTGCTGCAAGAAGTAACTGATGAAGTCACAGGACCTGCCTTGGGCAGCAGTTCAGGCAAGTCTGTCTGAGGGTCTTCTGGTAAGGCTGAGAAGTGAGCAAGCACAGCACAGCAAGCTGCATGCCAGTGGCACTGAAGTTGTGAAGAAATACTGGCCCACCCACCACAACTAGAAGAGGAACCACTGCAGCAGCAGTATCCTGTCCCAATCCCCCCGACATGCTGTTCCTCAGTGCACGTGTAGGAGTGACAGGATCTTGTCATCAAGCCAGAAGCAGGTGATCTTGCTTGCACACCAATTCACAGACAGTAAGGCAGGCAGCATCCCCCTGGTGAGTGCTGTCTCACCACCAGCCTTACTGGTTTACCTTGCAGGGAAAGTCTGTAGGTTGTTGTTTGCCAGGTGCAGGATCCGTAGGCTCGGGTGTCCCACCAAGACAGGGATGCATTCATCTGTGAGGTTATTATTGGTCAAGTAAAGCAGTTGTAGCATGCTCAGACTCTCCTCCCCTGTACATGCAGAGGGCAAGGCCTCCAGGCTGTTTGCAGATGCATTCAGGTACCTGAGGCTAACCACAGCAAAAGTGCAAAAATCAGACTTTTCATCACCTAACCCACTCCACCAGCAGCAGGAAAAGGAGCTACACAAACGCCAGTGTGGAAGGAGCACCAGCATTAGACAGAAGGCCAGACAACACAGTGCAACATCCCTAATCACATTAAGATTTACGAGTCTACTGATGGCTTATTAGCTACATACACCATATATACACTGTCTATTAGCTACATACACCATATATACACTGTCTATTAGCTACATACACCATATATACACTGTCTATTAGCTACATACACCATATATACACTGTCTATTAGCTACATACACCATATATACACTGTCTATTAGCTACATACACCATATATACACTGTCTATTAGCTACATACACCATATATACACTGTCTATTAGCTACATACACCATTTCACAGCATACAGTGAGTGCTGAAGAGCCTAGGGAAAGGGGTGGGTAATAGAGGTAGACACAGATGTTTTGGGTTTGTGTGGCAAGGTTTTGGTTGCAAGGGTCTACAGGGGTGGCTTCAGGGAGAAGCTGGCAGAAGCTTCCCCTGTGTCTGACAGAGCCAACGTCAGCTGCTCCAAGACAGACCCACTGATGGCCAAGGCCAAGCCCACTGGTGATGGTGGTAGCACCTCTGTGGGAACATGTTTAAGAAGGAGAAAAAAACCCAACCTAGCACCAGTTTTAACAGCCAGAGAGAGGAGTGAGAAGATGTGAGAAATTACAGACACCAGGGTCAGTGAACAAGGAGGGGCAGGTTATGCTCCAGGCACCAGAGCAGATCCCACCTGCAGCCCATGGAGAGAGAGTCCCATGCCAGAGCAGGTTTGCTGGGGGACTTGTGGCTCTGTGGGGGACCAGGCTGGAGCAGTCTGGGGCAGAAGGTCTGCACCCCATGGAAGGGACCCATGCTGGGGCAGTTGGTGAAGAGCTGCAGCCTGTGGGAAGGACCCGTGTTGAAGCAGTTCATGGAGGGGAACTGTCTGCCGTGGGTGGGAGCCCAGAGCGGAGCGGGTGCAGAGTGTGAGGAGTTGTCCCCCTGAGGAGTAAGGAGCAAGGAAACACAACATGTGATGGACTGACCCCGAGCCCCATTCCCCTGCACTGCCTGGATTGACAGGTAGAGAAATTGGGAGTGAAGTTAAAGTTAGGAGGAAGGGAGGGGTGAGGGGAAGTTAAGGTATGGTTTCACTTCTCATTACTCTCTTTTCTTAGGAAGTCAGATGCAGTTTTTTTTCCTAAGTTGAGTCTGGTTCGCCTGTGATGGTAATTGCTGAATGATTTCTCTGTCCTTATTCTCAACCCATGAGAATCTTTCTCTCCCCTGTCCAGTTGAGGAGAGGGAGTGACAGGTGCCTTGGGGGGGCACCTGGCCAACAGCCAGGGTCAACCAACCACAGCAGACTACATAAACTCTCACTCAGAGTCTTTAGGCTGAAGGGCTGTTTCATGTCTGAATAGACAGTTATGAAGGGTTGTTCATTTGTAAGGGTGTCTCTCACTGTTCTCTGATGACCTGATGTATTTTCTGCTGTAATACTTGAAAACCTGTATAGCTTCTTTCCTTAGCATCTGAAATTCCACACTACTTTTAAAGACAAAGCTCTTCAAGCAGTCACATGATCTTAGAAACAGCTGCAACTGAAGCTAACTCTTTGGTTGGCTGTTGGGGTGGGCAAGCCTCTGTTTTCCTGTCAGTTAACAGCAATATGGGCTGATTCCTGCAAATCAGCTCGGTGGCACCCGAATTACCCCCTCACAGAATGCACGCCTCTATCTCATGCAAATGGCACCTTGCAAGGACAGTCACACTGATGCCACCATCAGCCCTGACAGCTCCAAAGGTTAATGCAGACAAGAGACACTCACAACTGCCACTCACTTCAGCGCCTTGACAAAAAGCATCTCTGGGAGTTTAGTCAACAGGTTGTGCTGAAGGTCCAGCACCTCCAGTGGAATGTGTTCCAGAAGAGGTGGAAGGCTCTGCAGGTGATTGTGCCCCACCATCAACTTCCGAAGGCTCAAGCTGCTGAGGATCCTGGAAAGACACAGGTTTTACTCTATCAGCTTGATTCACTCCTCTTCACACCCACACAGTGGGAGAGGCAGTGTTCCACTGGTTAGAATCTGACTGTGCAGCAGGGAAAAAGTAAAGTACACTGATCTGTAAAATGTAAACAATGACAGAGCAGAACAGCACACATGGTGAGGTACCTCACTCAGCCTGAGTGCTTGAACGTGTGTCTGCATTTCCCTCTGTGCTACTGCAGATCAGTGCCTTGAGATCTGGGTCTGTCTGGCTGTGTTCAGCACTCCATGGGCACACCGAAAGGAGTCGACTCCAAGGATGGATTTAAACACGTTTGCACTTGTGGGCAGAAAGAAGCACTTCCCCTGTGCCAACTTAAACTCAGAGCTGCATTACTTCTGAGGCTGTTGTTACACTCTCCAGAACTCAGTGCTCGCTGAAGGTAAAGGCCTCTGTCCCCATGAACCACAGAGAACTGCTCACAGGAACTCTGGGAAAGGCCATCTGAACCCATCTGAACCAGCCTAGAGCCACCCTGCTCGTCTGGGTGAGCTGGTAACCTGGGACTATATTCCCTGTACAGAACAGCTTTGAAGTGTGAAATGCTAAAGCTGCATTACTGCACGTGGGCCAATTAATTCAGCTTCCTTCTGCACGCTGTGGTTTCCAAAGCTAATTACACTGGGAATAAAAAGCCATTCAAGTACAGATGCACAAGTTTCTTTACTCAGGCTGATGCATCCAGAGCTGGCTTGGGTATTTCCACTCAACACTGTGGCACATCACTGACTCAGTGCTGGTTTAGCATAACTAAGTGTAAGAGAACTTCATGGTGAAAAGTGTCTCCCCTTACGTGAGGCTCTTCAAGCTTCAGTCTGCTGCAACAGTCTGATCAGTGGCTGAAAGTCACCACTGGGAAGTTCAAACTGTACACAGGAGATACTTTGGTGTTGATGACAAACACATATTGGAAGAGATCCCTGATGGACACAGTAAATCCCAGAACTTTGGAATCTTTCAAAACGCTTATATTTATTTTAAAAATATGTACTTCTGTGTCTGAATTCTGCAGGTTTGGGGCTTTTCTCCATGACATACATGAAAAAGACCAAATTTTAAGTACTGGCATAGCTAAAATTATTTTTTAAGTTCTCCTTATCACATCCTTTTCTTGCTTTTGATATATATAGTCTTGTCTCTGACAACCATTAGGATGTCACCTGCTGTTTTAACTGCTCCAACCTGCAGTCTGCATTTCTTCACTGTAATCCATCCTTCTGTTCTATTTCAAGGCAGGATACCCCAGACACTGTGCCTCATTCATTACAATCATGTCCACACCAAAACACACTTATTAGTTGAGGTCAGGAGTATCTGTGATTTGCTTCTTCCCATGATATCCATGGTACCTGGGAGAAGTACATGAACACCTGTTTCTTCTTGGCTCCTCTCTGCCACTTCTCTGCAGAAACTGAAACAGGGAGAAAGGAGCTGGCTGATGGTGTGCTGTGGAAGCTACCTGTGCAATCAGCTGTATCATACATTTGCATTATTCCCTTATGAAAGCTGACAGATACAGCTGGTCAGGGCAAGGCAAGGCCCCACTTACCACCTGTGTTCACAGGCACTACGGTAACACAAATCACAGCAGCATGTTCTACTGCAGGTGCAAAACAGATGCAGAAAGAGACAGAATTATCTGGCCCCTCTTACTCCAAAAGCTCATTTGGAAGTCAGTTCTTTGCAACATGTGGATAGAGATTTTTGACGCTGCACAGAGGAAGTCAAGTGGAATGTGTCCCTGCACAACAAGGAATAAAGCAACTGGAGTAGCACTGCTGCTCTCTCCCCAGTCTGCTCACCACACAAGAAAGCTCAGCTCTGTATAAGGTTTGCTCACCTTGATGGAAGTTCCACAAGGAGGTTGTGGCTCACATCCAAAACTTCCAGTTTCTTTGCTTCACAGGCCCAGTCTGGGACACACTGCAGTTGGTTGCTGAGAAAAGCAAGGGGGAAAGGCTGGCTGACAGCAGTCCATGAGGCACAGACCCATTTTGAATGCTGCATGACACCAGTGACAGCCAAACCCAAAAGAGCAGGCAGAAAATCAACAGCAGTCTCCCAGCTAGTCCTGTGGAATGTATCTCCCAGTCAGCGGTGCGATGCAGCCTGAGCTGGTGCCTGACTGGTAGCACTGGTGCAAGGCTCCAGCCATCGGCTTTTGTGTTTACAGCACTGACATCAGCAGAACAGGCCACCCTACACTGTTCTGCTACCACCCCAGACCTGAAGCGACAGGTCTCACGATGCTGCCCCACGAGCAGCTGCAGCCCCCAAAGCCAACAGCAGAGTCACCAACAGCTACTCTAAATGTTTGCTCTGCAGATTCCCACCATTCAGCCAGTAAGCTGCCACAAGTTCCAGGGTTGCTGCTTGGCTGTTTTTGCTGATTACAGCCTAAAGCTGAAGGACAGCCAGTCACCTCGACTGGTCATACTGGTTCAGAGGGGCTTCTGGTGTGAAAAACTCTAATCACTCTTTGTTGCTGGGCTTTCCAGCTCTATTGTGAAGATGGAGTGCCTTCCCTCAATTGCTCTCAATTCTTTCAATAGCTTAAAAGCTCCAGAAAATTGCTGCAGGAAACAGCAAAGGTGTCCAGATATTTGCTTTTGATCCTGTGGCATATAGTCACTTACTGAGAGAGTTCTAGACACGTCAGTTGACCAGGAACCGGATAAATATTGACAGCTGTCAGACCTGATGAAGTGAAGCAAATAAATCATGATTGCAGAGTTTCAGAGGGAAATCAGCACAGAGAAGCAGACAGACTAGCTAGCAAGTCAGGCTCATACTGACACTCAAGGTCTCTACTCATCCTTCCCAAGACATGCATACATCTGCCACATGGCACTACAGCTTTCCACTATCCTGTTTCTCCATCTGTCAGGTGGTGCACCAGAACAAAGGAGGACTGTACTTCTATTTGTGGACTCCCACACAGACCTCATTGGAAGACAGTAACTCAAAACCACAACCTCCCTGCTACACAGCCTGTGCATGTACACACATGTGACCCCTGGGACCTGACCCCAGACACGTATCAGGGACAGTCTCACTAGTGTAAAACAAGCACAAGCTTTTTTTTTGCTTGTGTTGGTGAGGGCACAGGCTGTTCTCATTTGTTCCCAGGGCTCAAAGGAAGAAGGCAGGTGAAGCAGACAGACACATACAGTTGCTGTTGGCATAGAGGGCCCGAAGGGAGAAGCCACTCAGCGTCAGCTCTTTCAGTTTATTCCGCTCGCAGTGCAGCTGCTCCAGGCTGCCCAAGCAGCTCAGATCCAGATCTGTCATCTGATTGTCTCGTAAATCCACGTAAGTCACAGACTTGTTCACTTCCAGAGTGTCAGCTGCTGCTCTCCTCAGGTTGTTCAGTCTAAACTCCAGAGATTACAAAGTCAGAAAACGAGACACTGAACACTGGACACCAGTAGGGAGGAGAAAGAGGAGGAAAGGAAGGGTTCTGGCAAAGTCTAATGGCAAAGGTGGGTTTCAGGCAGTGAATACAAAGAAAAACATCTCCTCTGTCTGCACTGCTATGTGAAACCATCTTACTCGTTCCCCAATGCCTAGAAGATTTTAAAGAGCAGTCTAGGAATCAGAAGCCAGGCCAAAGGACAACTGCTTTGCACTGACACAGGAGGTTAGTGAGAGATTAGATACTAGCCTGTCTTGCCACAGACAAAAAGTTCTTTGTCCCTTTCTGAGAGCTCTGCAGTTGGCACTCTGGAGAATCAGGATCACATCTGGGGGCAGGCAGGGATGATAAAAAGGGTAGGAGAAATCAAAGAGCTACTGAAGCTACTGAAGCATATCAAAAGAGGAAACTAGAGGGCTGGATCACATTCAGTGGCTTCAAACACTGCTGTTAACCTTGACTCTCCAGGTGAATCCTGCACACCCTCAGACAGGGAACACCCTAAAAGCTAAAGCAGCAGTAAGAAAAAAACAACACATCTAGTTTACTGCAAAATGTAAGAGAAATGACACAGCTCCCCTGCTGCAAATGGAAAGTAGCAATCTGTTTTATACACAGCGTGCAAGTTTCTCCCCCTTACCTCAGGTCCACGCTTTTGATGTGACTCATACGGTTCAGCACCGCAAGGTCCAGGGTCTCCAGCAGGTTCCCTGCCAGGGCTAGTTTGTCCAAGATGATGAGTTTCTCACAAACTGCTGGCAGTTCACAGAAGTTATTGAATGAAAGCCCAAGACAGCTGAGCTGTTGCAGACTTCCCAGTTCTTCTGGTAAGGATGTGAGGAAATTCCCATCGAGCCAGAAGGTCTGGAGACTGCAACAGGGAAAGAGGAAAACATAACTCAGCAAAGACTGAACATCACATTTAGCACTTTCACTGGATTTCCTTATACAGCTAGTTGGTCTCAGTGTGCTGATTTTTTAAAGCTACCTAACAGGCAATTTGATTCTGATACACATAAAATTACTGTATGACTTTATTACCTATGTGATAGGCTTGGAACTGCTTGTGTGCAATACCAGACAGTCCCTACCTTTCACGTTTACTCTATTTCAGTAAGGTAGCACCTGTGATTCAAGGCATCATAACTGATTAAGGGTATTCCTAGGTTACTCCAAAATAGGAAAAATCCACTGATGTCCTCTATTGAAAACTGATTTACACTACTCTATTTTACACAGCCAGTAGAACAGGCAGGAAGTCACAAATATCACTGATAGCTTAACTATCCACCAGTTGCTTAAAAGGGCAACTGTATCAGTATTCTGTGATATCTTAGTTTTCAAGAAAAAAAACCCCACAAACCAGTTTATTGGACATCTTGGTTCCTGACCTTCTGGTGGAGCCAAATCCATCATCTGCTCTCCACAGGCAGAACAGCCAGCCCCAGCACTTGCACTTTCACAAGTAAATCAGCTGCACTAAGCTGAAGCACTGATAATCTTTATGACCACAGATAAAAACAATGTACTCACTTCAAAAGTTTGCCAATCTGGCTGGGCAAGTAGTGAAGTCCATTACAGGAAATATTAAGTTCTGTCAGAGTAGGGATCTCACACAGTGATACAGGGAACTCTCCCAGTCTATTATGGGACAGGTTCAGGCTCTTCAACTGAGAAAACCTATTGCCAAGAATACTAGTTAATTCACAAACCTCCATGGTCTCAAAACAAAAATACACAAAATCAGTCATAAAGATTCTCTAAGTCTTTGTGCACTGCTGATACGGCCGTCTAACTTATTATGGGAGGTTCTGCACAACTGTGATAATCTGTAACTCTGTAGTAGTGCTGTAAGTGATCAAACATCATGTTTTTACAGCAGAAACTAGTAAGACTCCTCTACCCTGAATCCTGACAGGCTTCCTCCCAGTGACTAAGATTATGGAGACTAAAACCCCCTCAGTTCAAAACATTTACCTTCAAATAATTCAGAGTAACAGCCTGCAATTACACAGCTTGGGGAAACAGGAACTGAAACCCACAAACTGGAACTGTTCTGAGAATGAAACAGAGGAGTGGAATATCCTCTTCAAGCTAGGCACAACAGCAGGCCAAGCAGGGCTGCAAAGGGAAAACCAGGGAAGTGCTGACTTCAAGCTGGGAAACTCCAGGACCTGCACCCAGAGGTCCCTGGAGGGTATCCCAGGTTTTGAGTGCCACTTCCTTGGCAGACTACCGCAGATACAGCCACACAAGTCCTGACACAGCCCTCACAGGCACTACAGTCCCACCTGTACTCTGCAGAGGGGTGGCTATTCCAGCTCCTTCTATCGCTCTGAGAGGTCCAAGCAGAGAGAAATTAAGCATGGGCTGGGCAACAGGAAAGTTTCTTCTCAAAGAGTCTCTACCTCTTTCTACAGGAAACAAAAGCATTTCCCCCCCCAAGTAATAACTTTCCCATTCCAAACTGGAGGCATTAGTGGGGAAACTGTCATCATATTTTATGAGACAAATGTAAATCTAATGTAATACAGCAGAGAAGTAGTTCTTGGAACACAGTTCATTCACCTGCTCACCCTTTGCTAGGCAATGGTGAGGAGCTGTTACTTATTTTGAAGGGAATGTTTTAACATGGGTAAAAGACCCCACAAGGTTAATTAGCCTGGGGGAGAATATCACTGCTAGCTTGAGATGTCTTGAAGTAAGACTGAAAAGTTTTCATTTTCTTTATTCTCTATAGCAACTCCTTTTCCAGATTGAGAGCACTTGAAGTGGTTTGTGTAGGATCTATGCATTCTATTTACCCATTTTGCTTCACAGTCTTTGGGGGGCTGTTCTTTGGGAGTATTTTTTCTTTTTTTTTAAGAGTGAGGATATTGGAAACTTGGCCATGGGTTACTTGCTTTGAGAAAGCACCCTGCCATAAATAAGGGCATTGGCATTTTAGGTTTTCTCCAGCCCCAGACTCTTTTGTAATGCAACCAGAAGCCAAAGAGAAAGCTGCTGTATTGCTAACGACCTTCCTAGAGAGATGGCATTGCTGATGCCATGGTCTAACAACAATACAAAACCCAGAAACTTGCAGACCAAATTTCACAATGGAAAAGAAGAAAATAATGGGGATAAAACTATAGATCTGAACTTTCTCAGTAACTGGTTCA
This sequence comes from Porphyrio hochstetteri, assembly GCA_020800305.1. Lineage (NCBI taxonomy): Eukaryota > Metazoa > Chordata > Aves > Gruiformes > Rallidae > Porphyrio > Porphyrio hochstetteri. Next base: position 262,225 of record CM036918.1, read on the forward strand.
ACTTTCAGAGATTTAGGACATATGACAGTGCTCAGGTACTGGAATCAGAAAAACACTTTGGAGTTCTAAGAGGGCTTTTTCTATGACTCCTGTCCTTAATGCCAAACAGCTCTTTGCCATTAGCAGAGTGTGGTGAGAAGCTGCTCCCAACAGGCATGGCATTAAATGCAACAGCATAAGCAATTTTTAGAATTCCTCCCTCTGCAACAACATCAAGGCAAACATAAAAGGGGCATCTAAGTTTCCAAGAGCTGGAGAGAACCTGGTACATGACACAGCTTGGTCTGAGACTCCTCCAGCAGTCCCCTTCCATTCCTTCTCCTTTGCCCCAGTATTCCCAAGCAGCAGGGATGCAGGAATGGAATGCAAGCACAACTCTCATTCACATGTGAACCATGTATTATAGGGAATAAGGACCCCAAAAGAGTCATGGCTCCTCAAGGTGTGGTCTGTGCTCTCACAGGGTATATGGAGATTACAGCAAAGAGGTATGGAAGCACAGCAACAAATCCTCAATGGGATGACCATCCTTTGTTCAGCAGCCCAAACTGGTGCTGACCTGAAATATTCCCAATTTGATGCAACACCCTGCACTGCTGCCAAAGCACCCCAGCACAGATCTGTATGGTGGTAGCAGACCAGTGAGCACACAGACACCCATCTCAGTGCAGATCAGACTTGGAAATGTTCCCCAGAAAGGGAGTTACTTTAAAGGCAGTATGTTAAATGAAAAATAGGCTAGGAGATGTAACTAGACAGATGGGGTTATTTGTCTTTCTTTGCTTAACATTTTCCTTTTAGTTAATTACTTTTGTTCCATTATTAAAGCTATAGCTAATTAGAGTCCTAGAGCTTCAAAGATTTCCTCAGAGGAAGAGATCTGATCATTGCAAAAATCCTGTGTTTTGGAATTGCCCATCTCCAGGCACTGATAACATCTGTTGTAAGTGAAGAGTTTTTTCCTTTGGGCTGTGACCTGATCAGCATCCTAAAAAACCTCAGAAAGAAAATGTGTTCAAAAGGCAACGAGCAGCTTTATGTGGGCTACCTACTGCTACCTGTTTATGCAAGACTGTGTGAAGTGAGGGCTTCTCTTATGGCTTTTGTTTGTTTGAGGATTTCAGCTTCATCAGACATAGTCACTGCCAGGAAAAGAGTCGAGTTTCTGACATGTCAAATCTCTTGTTGACTACATGCAAGGTCAAAAGAAATGTCAAGCCCCTTTGCTGATCCTGTGAACCAAGGACACTGCATTTTAGAAAATGAAGTTCTGACACGGTTTTCAACATCACACAATGTACTTACAGAGAGAAGTAGAAAGCACAGTCTTGAATTATTTTAAGCAGCCTTTCTGATAACAGAATCTATCACAATCTATACAAAGAAAACTTCTAAACAAGTTTTGAATTGAAACAAAACCAGACCAGGTTCTGGCTCTCAATGAAACTGCAAAGAATTCCCCCAGGTGAGTGGATTTTTTTCCCCCATATATCCTCATGGATAGCTAGGTATCTCATTACTCTGCAGGAAGGAAATTAAATAACCTGGTAATAAGCTCCTGCAGATAAACAAACCAAAACCACAACAAAAAACAAACCCAAAGCAAATAAAACCCTGTAGTTTTGCAAAGTTTCTCCAAATACATTTTTCTTAAGGCACAATGTGTTCCAAACACAGAGCCATCTGATAACACTACTACAGGCTTCCTAATGGCTTTTAAATTCACAGAGTGACTCCTTGAATTATGTTTTAACATGGCTGGAGCAGGTATCAACAGACTAATTTTCCTTTAGATTTTCATGGGTTTTGGGAATTAATTAGGACTATTTTTTAAGACTCCTTCACTTACCTAAGATGACTACATCATGCTTCCATACCATCACACAACTGCCATTCCCTTACAAGTGTATCATTACATGTTCCTAAAGCAAAGCTGGAGTCTCACAGACCCTCTGCCAATTAAGAACTTGCCAAAACTGGCTCATTCCTACAAGCACTTACCCGCCACAGCACATTATATTTTCCCTCAAATTTATTCTATATCCCAAAGTGTTCTGTTTAGCAAACAGCCTTTTATTATTACTGCATCCTGTCCATATGAATTACATATTGCTCCCCAGGTCTCACTTCAGATCAAACTTAGCACAAGGACTCTGTGGCAGTTAATGAATACTGTAAATTGATGGCAGCTTAAGCCTGCCCACACTGTTCAGATCTGCTTCCTACCCCCCTCATTTGTCAGAGCTGCCTCAAGGTCAGTCTTCGTACCATCCCACAAGAATGGGCAACACACTCCCCCTCCTCTCCACCCCTGGATGCACGTGCCAAGAACTCCAAACATAGCAGAAAAGTAATTCTTTGCAGACCTGCAAAGAGAGTCAAGACTCCCTGCTCCACTTGATCTCATAAAATTGTGCCGTAGGTTGAGGTAGATGATGTCTTGACTGTAGAAGAGGTGCTCAGGTACTTCCTCAAGGCTGTAGCATGAAAGATCGACCATGCTAAGTCGCATAGACACAACCTGAAAAGAAGGAGGAAGAGCTGCAGCTATGCAACTATTTTATCTGGGAGTCTAATGGGAAGCCAAAGGATGCAAGTGGTAAACAACCTGCAAGAACATGAGGGAGCCCCTTGTACTCACTAGGTCGAGTCCATGGAGTATGAGTCTATGACATGTGCTACTACTGTTCCTGCCAGCCCCCTGAGAAGGATGCATGTCTGGATACCAACCAGGACACACAGAAAGCCCAGCTCTGTGTGTGCAACGGGCGCTGCCTGAAAGCCAGACTGTAAAAGCCTGAACCTAATGGAGAAAACTCTTATATTTGGCTGAGAAAACTGCCAAGAATGCGTAATCTCTGAGTGCCTTCCAAAGATGCAAGCAGCAACAGGAAGCAGTGGACTTTCCAATTCAGACCTTTAAGGTTTACACAGCCTCCTAGCTACTTCTTCCAACCTTCTTTTGTTAGCTTATTCAGGGTCTAATATTGGAAAAATAACTCTATGAAAAGAGTTCATAAATCATGGGTTTGCAGCATTTCATAAAGTCTTTGCAAATATCAGATCTCCTTTCATTAAGTATGCTTTGTTTTGAGGTCTTTGGTGCCTCATTCTAGATTTTTTAATCTACCCTAATTTTATATTTAACAATCTTTTTAACAGATATATATACATAAAATAAATAAAATACATACATGAGGTCAAAGCATGGCTCAGCATTAAGCTATTGCCATCTAATTGTACTTCAATGTGGAATAAGGACACAGCTCTGAACAAATGACACTTCCCTTGATGACCTACGATCTCTGTGTGAACTCAAACCTATCAGGCCATCCCCATGCCAGCCCAGGCAGAGTCAAGTATGGCCACGGGTGCAATTTACAGGTTCTCCAGATGTAAAGTCAGTCAGTGCCTGGGCTTTGCTCTAGGGATTCTCAATAGGTGCAGCAGGGGTGAAAAAAAAGCAGAACTGCTACTTAACACTGATGCAGAGGCAAAGAGAGGAGAGAAGGCTAAAAGAAAGCCTCTGTAGTCCTGAGCACGTAAGGAACGAAGAAAGCCAGAAAGGCTCCTGGGTACTTTCTCCAGCATCTTAGCTGCATCTCTGCCTGCATCAGAAAAGCCTTCTTACCCCTTCACCCACCACCCAAAGCGCTGCAGCCCCCAGGCCCTCACCGTGGACGCCTGCCGGTGCCAGCGCTGGTACTCCGCCAGTGTCTCAAAGGACACGTGGTACGTGTGAGCTTGTGCTCCAGCAGATGTGAAAGCCAGGGTGTACTGCCGGCGTCTAATCTCTTCCACCTGCAAAGGGAGAATTGAAAGCAAAGCAGTCAGCCTAAGCTCTAGCAACTACAATGGGTCTGAAGTCTAGGCTGTGTTACCAGCCACCAGTAACATCACATTTTGATGAAAACACAGCTGCAAAGTTACTGAAGAGACACAGAAGTAAATCCCAGAATAGTTTGGGTTGGAAGGGACCTTTAAAAGTCACCTAGTCCAACACCCCTCCCCTGCCCAACCTGAATTGGAATGTTTCCTTCCAGGAATGGGGCATCTACCACCTCTCTGGGCAACCTGTCCCACTGCCTCACCACCCTCATTGCAAAAAATGTCTTCCTTACAGCTAGTCTAAATATACCCTCTTTTGCTCTAAAACCATCACCCCTTGCTCTGTGACAACAGGTCCTGCTAAAAGGTTTGTCCCCATCTTTCTTATAAGCCCCCATTAAGTACTGAGAGGCCAAAGCCTTAACACCTTTCTGCTGAAGGAGATCTCAGGAGTTGTAATTTCCAGAGTGCCTCATTCACAACACTGGCTACTAAAGTGAAAAAGAAGTATTGCCTTTTTGGTTCAGCAGGCTTGAGACCGAAGCTCAGCAAGCAGAAAGGGGCTGTACAACTCCCTGCACGTGCTAGTACAGCAGCTTGCTACTAAAGCCTAGATGAACATCTTGTGGCTAACACCCATTGTTAGAACCCCTTGTTCCTGTCTAAGCCATAGGAAGCTAACCAAAACAGGCTTACCTTCCCTCCCACAAGAGGTAAGATGTGCATCTTTCCTGTGTGGCTGTCTTTCACAGAGGACACGATGAGGCACGTACCACAGAGAATCACCCAGCGCTCTGCCCACTTGTGCAGCTGGGTCTTCCCTTTGCGCACGTTGTAGACCCCAGAGAGCAGCACACGGTCTAACTGCTCCACCTGACATGGCTTTTCTGAAGAAAAAGGAATAATAAGAAGTAATAATAGTATTTACTCTCTATTTCTTACTTATTCTCAGCTGTGAGTACAAACAGCAACACAGCTGTAACGTACACAGTGAGTTATTGTAAAGAACAAGTAAAGACAAGGGGAGTCTCATGCAGAGGACAAACAACTGTCAGTGCAGCGATGCCTGACAAGCCAGCAGGGTATGCCTCTCAGTACAGCACTGGAACAGTCACCTTCTACTGTGGCTTTAGTCTATTCTAAGTCTTAGCAAACCTACAAACTTGCCAAACACCCTTAATTCAGATGCAACAGGAAAGCAAATTGGAACTCTTGTTGAGTCAGCCAAACTCACAGAAACCATCAAAACAGTGGCTGTACTGGCTTTAAAGGCAGGCCTAGAGCAAAGGGACTTCCCTGAGTGTGACTGAGGTGAACAGATTCCACACTGACAATTGCCGTTGTGCTGTGTGTGCTGCTGGCTACGACTCTGACCTGTGAGGCAGAGTTCTTCTAACCCACACACATTTACACTTAGATCATCCTACCTCCCTCTGCCGCCTTTTCTCTTTGGTCAAGACAATGATAAGTCTCCCAGGCTTTTCAAGATTCTGTCCACTGTTCATACCATCCTACTGGCTAGGAATACTTTCCAAATACTTTAAAGAAGAGCAGTAAGTCTGGCCTGACAGACCCATGAGGTTCAGGTGGTAAGAACCTCTGCATATTAAATTTATATTATTTTTATCCTAAATAATCCCTAAGACAGACCCTGGGCAATGGGTCCCTTGTCTTACTTAGGAGAGGATCAGGTTTTTTAAAAGTTTCTAATGACATGCTGCTTCTGGCTTGAGCTGCCTCATGAGCATCCCAGTATCCATAAGCAGCACAAACCTACAGGTATTTATATTCCTCTTGCCCATTAAAGTCAGAAAGAGGAATCAAGAGGCCAAAGTATATGCCAGACCACTGACAGAAACTAATTAATCTGCTGGAAAGATATTCTCAGTAACGGCTAAGCATGCCCCCCTTCCAGACACACACCATACTCCAGACTTCTATTAGGAACAAAAAGACTGAAGTAGTCCTACTGTTTTTTAGGTAGACAGTGTGATCTTCAGCCTGCCAAAGTTAAAGTGTTGTCCTGATGTCTGCACTAGGCTGAATTGAGCTGAAATATTTAGCTGGTTTTTTACAACAGTGGCTTTGTTTCAGGGACATGATGTTTGGCAAAATATGTCCTTTAATGGTAAGAAACTCCAGTGTTCCACAGAAAAAACTGCTTTGAGTTTATCAAGCTGGAAGACTTGCCCCAGACTTATAAGCAAATAGTATTATGGGAGTAGTGTCTTACTGCCTCAGCAGCATTGTTCTAAGTGCCAGATATAACTAAGAAGCTGCACCAATCCTCCAGTTTCCCAATCTTCTCTGAAACACCTATGTCCTAGTGCTAAGGAAACATCCAAGTTCAAGGACTTCTACTCTGAATCCCCACTATTTCACAGCTCCTCAAAGCTACATGTAAGAATGGCCTTAACATCTAGGCAAGTTCACCCTGCAGCTCCTGAGCCTGGCCTTCAACATCACTGTGATCACGCTTGACTCCACGCTCCTGATAGTGAGCACAGGCTTCTCCATGAGCAAGGGCTCGGGTCACCAACAGGCAGAGCCAGCACCACTAACAGTGCCTGACAAGTGACACAGGTCCAGAAGTAGCCATACAAGGAACCAAGACAATTCCCACCAGTGACAGAGCAAGGAACAACAGTTTTAAACTGAAAGAGGGTAGATTTAGGTTGGACACAAGGAAGAAATGCCTGAAGAAGTACAGTGAGGGTGGAGAGACACTGGCACATGCTGTGGAGAAGCTGTGGGTGCCCCATCCCTGAAGGGTTCAGGGCCTTCAGGCTGGGTGGGCCTCTGAGTGACCTGATTCAATAAAGATGGCCCTGCCCGAGGCTGGACTAGATGATCCCTGGAGGTGCCTTTCCACCCAAAGCATTCTGTGATTCTGAGAAGTGCTCCTCTGGCTAAAGTGCATTACTCTGTGCCTCTCTCAGCTGCAGGCTGTACAAAACAGTCACAAACCTCCACAGCATTCCCTCAAATCCCTCTCCCATCTTTAAGAGCCACTTCATCAGCATTTCTTTTACTTTCTTTAAACAGGTCTCCTGAACACTCTCCAGTCCTTACACTTCTTCCTTCACAGCCTCTTTCTAAGCAGGACTTGGCCTCCCACACTGACTGAAACAACTCAATTCCATTTTCTCCCTACTGCCTACCTGCTTCCATGAAATTGAGTCACCATTCCTGCATCTTCAGCTGCTCCTACCTGACATATCCAACCTGAACTGCCCATCTTTTCCTCAGGAGTTCTCTACAGATCCATGCTTGATGCCTCTCCTCCTCCCAGCTGGTGTAACTTTTCTCTACTCCTCACTGTGTAAATCCAGACTGCATGCATTCCATGCTTTGTTCCCACCCCATTATCCATAACACTGTTCTGCCTGCTCTGCCCACAGCTCCCAGACAGAAGGGGTTTGTCTCAGGTGAAGGGGTGCAGAAGCTGATTTCTTTATTCCATTTTTTGACAGTGAATGAACAAATGATGGCCAGCAGCTCAGCCTGCCTGCCCATCTCCACTACACAACAACAATTTTCCATTAGAAGTATTTAAAGGTAATTAAATAATTTCATTATCAGCTTTTCTCCCCCTTATTTCTTTTGTATTCCCTCTCCAGTCAATACCCTTTCTGACCAGCACCACACACCGGCGGGGCTGTAACTGCTGTGCTGTTGCTCCTCCTGCACATGGTATTCTGCTCACACTGACCTCACAGGCCACTCAGAAGCCTTGTTTGTGCAGTGAAACACACTGGGTTTCTAACAGCAGCCTGCATTATTACTATCCACCTGGCACTCTCACTCTCCATTCAGAAGCTGCAAAGGTACCTGACCAGGACCTTCCTTGCCCAGGAACCTTCTGGAAGTACACTCCTCAGGCTGAACACAACATGTTTCTGATCCCATCAGCTGTAAACATTGGCAACTAGAGAACAGAGACACCTTGTGTCTTCCTGCAGAGCTGTCTGTTCCTCAAGCCAGGATCAAGAGAACTGCAGAACTGTGGGGTTTGTCCTAGTAATCTTGAAAACTTGCTATTTTAAGAAAGGCTTACAGGTGCTTGGGGTGCTTGATGCAGCCATCCATAGCTTCAGCTGAGTTCCAGCTGTAGTCAGAGCTACAGGACTGTGACAGGGTGCACACACACAGGCAAAGTCTTACCGCTGTAAAAGCGAATCATGCAGCTGAGGTCAGAGTGTGCTGCCTCCTCCTGCACTCTGACAGGGTCCTCGAAACCCAGCCCAGCCAAGTAGTCATACACAATCTGAAGGGGTTTTTCTGTGGGCTCCAGTCTCCTGTCAAAACATACAAGAAAGTCGTTTGAGAATGCAAAAAAGATCAATTAATTCTCATTGCAGCTGAAGGGTAAGGAATACTGAGATGCTGGCTGTTCTTCTCCTCTGAAAAGGTCTGGCAAGCACACATCCTTGGGTCTGTGCTCTCTGCTTGTCCAGCAGCACTTGAAGAATTACATTGCAGAAGGGAAATGGAGAGGAAAAACAGTAGCCTCCCCCCACCCCACCCAAGCCACACAATCCATCCTGATGGTTTCCATTCTTTGAATTTAAGGAGCACGAGGAGGAAACAATGATGGGAAATAAACCCAGAAATCCTGCACAAAAAGCAGATGCCAAATAATAAAAAACACCCAATAGAAAAAATTCTCTACTTAAATTTCTCTTCCAAATGCATCTGGGAGCAAAGTAAATGAGAATCCTCCTGAAGAATGACTCCTGAAAAGAAGAAATAGATCTCCCATCTTACTCTGTCCTCATCAGTGCAAGATCCTCATGCTTTAGCAAGTTAACTCAACCAGGGCATTTAAAGAAAAGACAACAACAGATCGTAGGAAGGATTCAGCAGCTAGCTTGAGTGAGTGGCAGGAAGAGAAAGTTCTCCTGAAACTAAACTCCAGGTTTAATATACTCAGAAGAGATGTTTTCTGATCCTGTCATCTCATTTCTTCCAGAACTACTGAATTTATTTTCAGCAATAAAAATAACAGTTTCTTGCTAAATCAGAAGTTTTACTTTAGGGGGGAAAAAAATAGTGTAAATGATTAAGCACTGAGAATCTAAGATGGGAGTTAAAATAAACTGCTCCAGTGGGTCACTCATTATCCACCATTAAAAATTCTCGTTTTTAATTTAAAAAGTGCCTTGCTCCAGATGATGGTCACTGGACCTCAAGCTGCCACCTATTCCTCAAGCAGGTGTTTATGCATGGTGAGGCTACTTCAAGCTTCCTTTTCATGATGAGGACCCACGTGCTGTTAACGTTTTCTTGCAGTAGAATTGGGCTTCTTTGATCCAAGATAATTTTTACCACTGATTTTTTTCCCCCCTTAGCTTACCACCTAAGCAAGCACCACAGCTGTTCACTGTGTCCATGCACTGACTGCACACCATACAGAGACTTCTTGGTTCTACTCAACATTATTAACATTCCTGGATCAAACCTGCTCTCAGTTATTTGGCACAGTCATTCCTATCCCTTCAAACCCACAAGTCCTGAGTGGCAGTTTTGACAAGCTGTAGCCCCCCCCTCTCTCCTTTAGGGTTCAGTACAGTTGGGTTTTACTGAGGCAGACCCCTCCTGCAGAGCAGCGTGCTTCAGAGAATGCTGTACGCCCAACCACCCTGATCAGCCTGCTCCACTGACTCCTCAGTGCTCAGCACTCCTTCCATCCTTGCCTCCCTGAGCTGTTAGCTTTCTTTTGGCCACAGACTGCTAGCAGAGCAGCTGTTCACCTTTCTTCCTTTGACAGACACCAGCACCTCATCCAAACACACAGCTGACACTGAGTGACAGTCTGCAATCCTAAGACAGCAGCCAAGGAGTTTTACTGGTTTATGTGCTGCCTTTCTACCAGTGGCACTGCAACACAGAACGGTTGGAAGAGACCTCTAAAGGTCTTGTAGTCCAACTCTCCTACCATGAGCAGGACATCATGACAGTCTTGGAATCCCAGACTGGTCTGGGTTGGGAGGGACCCCAAGGATCACAGAGCTCCAACCCCCTGCCAAAGGCAGGGCCACCAACCTCCAGGCCTGGAGCTACACAAGGTTGCCCAGGGCCCCAGCCAACCTGGCCTTGAACACCCCCAGACACAGGGCACCCACCCCCTCTCTGGGCAGCCTGTTCCAGCCCCTCACCACTCTCTCTGGAAAGAGCTTCCCCCTAATATCTCATCTAACCCTTCCCTCCTCCAGCTTCACTCCATCCCCCCTGTCCTGCCATTATCTACCCTTTAAAAAGCTGATTTCCCTGACATCTTCAGCTGATCAGGTTGCTCAGAGCCCTGTCCAACATCAGACACTGCAACAAGTGATGAATGCCTCTGGTGACCAAGCCTGACATTTCAAAGCATGGAGATCCAGCTTGGTCAGTAAGACTTGTCTTCTACTGAACTGTGTAGACTCACATGCATCACACCACATCTTCATGTGAAATACCTTACTATTGTACACACCAAACTTTTCTGCTGCTTCTCCATTGAAGAATGAGAATATTTCTGATTTTTCAAAATGATTACACTATAGTATTTCCAGTGTCACTGACAGTTTTACAGATGCTGTTGTGTAATTAAGGGAGGACTGATTTCATAAACACCATTTAGGAGTATCTAGCCACCCAGGCTTTCCTTGTAGTCAACAGGACATACCTCAAGAAGTAAAATAACCTCAGGTATTTCAAGCACACACACTACAACTCTCTCACCTCACACACAGGACCTCTGGTCAGAGACAGGTTTACTCTCAAAGTTATGGTGCAAAACAAGGTTTCTAGCCTGAAGAGACAATACAGTTGACTCAAAGCTGGTCCAGAAGGCCAGTTCTTCCCGCTCATTGTTTGCTAAGCCCGATTCGGACAACTTTGCTGCCCCCCTTTAGTTGTACATGGAAATACATAAACCTGCTAGCCAGCAGCCTGCATCTGTAACAAACCCACAGTCTCCCTTCAGAGCTTCTCTTGCAGCTTCTACTCATGAACTGATGTCAAGCCTTGCAGACATCAGTCAGCCCTAAATACGATGAGGAATTACTGGCAAATCTCAATCCATAAAGAGACTTTATTCAACAGTCAGAGGAGGAAAATCCTCATCTGTCTCTTCAAATTCACTCCAAGGATCACACCCCAATAGAGCTGGTTTGCTTGGAAATCTGTTCTTATTCCTTCATTGAATGAACCAGTCGGATTACATTTTAGTTCACAGAGTATCAGTGGCCTTCACCAGCTGTAAATGTTCTTTACTCATACCAGTGTCCATCGCTGGTCATAACTCCAGAAGATCAACCAGGAATTATCCCAACTTTGTGAAGCTTCCAAGGAGACCAGAAGCAACGTTGGAAATAGCAATCTGCTACGTGCTTTAAGTATATTCCAAAGCTCATCCATGCAGCTCAGCTCATGGATCCATTCAAAGTTCAAGATGCAGTCAGGTGCCCAGCAGTAATGCATGCCATTGCTGCACCTACTGCTGGGGTTTTGTGCTGGTGCTTTTTTAAAAATAGAAAAAAACATTTGGCAAACTGCCTCTTCTTTCTGCTCCCTCTTTAAACCAGTAAAAGAAACAAAAGCCTAACCAGATCCCATGGTTTCCAAAATAAAATGGAAAAGAGCTTCCAAACCACTCAAACCAACCAACCCACAAAGGGAAACAGCACTCAGGAATGGGAATTCAAATAGTGTTATCACCTGCACCACCACCACTCTGACACTGCTCATCTTCCTGGAACACCTGGAAAAAGATCCTAGTCCAGCTGAGACAGAGCTCCCTGTACAATCAGCATGAAGAATTGATTTGTGGAATGCTCTTTCTTTCCCTGCATCATGAGATGGACACGGGATGAGAGTGGTTCAGGAGAGTGTGATACCATCAGTGCTCTTCTCTTTGCAGAGATTCCTTCAGCTCAAAGGCAGGCTGTCAGTCTGGTTTTAGGACCTTCTGTCGAGATCCAGCAGCTCAGAGCCAACCACTTCTACAAGTGTGTCACTGAGGTTTACATGATCACATTTAACTTCTCCCCTACAGAAACAGACAGCAGTGGACACAACAGGCAACTTTCAGAAGGGCTTTCCAAGGTAATTTTGGAAACTACAAACCTGTGTATGTCTCCTGTAACAGGCAAGCTACTACAAACTGGAATGAATAATAGATTTTTCCCAGCAGTGCTGACTTGCAATACAGTAAATGCTGGTGTATTCTATGCTCTTCAGCACAGAATCCAAGAGTATGAAAGATTTGACTGGATCTTCAAATACCTTGCCCAAATTTCCCTTGACTACCCCTAGATTCCAATTCTTCTGCTATTAAAGCCTTATGCTTGCCAGAAAGCAGCTTTTCCAGCATGTGACCCATGGCTCAGGATCTATAAATGCTCAAGTGTCGTTCTCAAAAGGGAGAATGAGGAGAATAGAAAGTTCTGATGGAAACTGGCTCCTCTGTATACAAACTTGAAAGAGAAATGCCAAACCACCACCAGGATATCACTGAATATTTAAAGTGAATGCAAATGTAAGCTTTCCATTATTACTGTCCAGTTTTCAGTCTTTGGAGGTGCCAAATCAGTCTCTGTCATACTCAGCTTCTGGAGGAAAAAAGTCACCTACTGATACTAGAAGGATGAAGTTGCTTGGGAGACAGATGTACCCATGGTAAACTGTAATCAGAAGTTTAACAGAGTAACTCATATTTGCAAATATGTTATATTAACGTAATCAGCAAGACTTGCTCAAGGAAGGAATTATCTCAACGGGGCACAGAGATACCTTGAGCATTCTGTCATCTTCCTGTGGACATGCAGGCAGGTACCACACAGGCCTGCTTCCTGTTACTCACACAGATGTCACTGAAGCAATACTGGTAACTCCCATTTCTCTGCTGAGAACAACCCCAGTGGGAGGTAATTCAGGGCAAATACATTCTGAGAACTGCAAGGAGCAGACACCCACGATCACAAACTCCTCGTGAAACTCAAGACAAAGGTTGACAAAGTGCTAGATGCACCAGAGGAGAGGGAGGAAAACATTTACTACTCTGTATCTGCTTCCAAAACACTGGTAGCAGGGCAAATGTGCTAATTAGGGGTAAAGCCTGCCACAAATCAAAGACAGCAACCTTGAACAAGAAGAGATACAGATATTTAGAAGAATCCAAACACAAGAGCCATTTAAAGAGCTACAAAAAGTGAAAATATTCTTCTCTGAATACACCTACTAGCTTTATCTAGCCTTTTTCAGGATCTGCCATAAAGGGTTTGCTCTTCTTTCTAAGCAGTGGAAGCTCTGCTCACTGTTAGGGTCCAAAAAAAGCTGATATCCTTATACATTATTCAACCAATGAATGGAGATTTTCAGCTTTCTCAAGGCTACATTCAGGTGTCCATCTGTCCTTATACAGTATCTCTAACTAACCTATGCCTGGTTCTGATAACCCAGCTGGGCAAGTCCCCAAAGGGACTTCAGGCATCAAACATAAAATCTGATGCTTAAGCCTTCTTTGTACAGCCCTTACTGCACTGCCTTTCTGCCTGCCTGCAGTTATTCACCCCACAGCTCTCTGTAGCAAAAAAGTTACTAACACATAAATGTTACACGATGCAGCTGGGAAAGTTCCTTACACATTTCACCAACTAAGAATAACTGTTTACAGCTTCTCAAACAGCTTCAGCTTTCTAGATGCTAAAGCATAAATAGCACAGAACGTACCAGAGGAGCATGTGAACAGCAGCCTCCACGTACATACAGGTGTTTCTGGTTGGAGCAGCAGTCAGGCTCTCCCAGCTAAGCCACCTATAGCTGAGCTATGTGCAAGAGCTGCACGGCTACTCGGTTTTTATGAATGGTGCTACTCGAGGCTGTATCGAACCACCACCTCCTGCCTCTGCCTGCCCGTCCCCGGGCACACCGCGAGCGGCCCACACGGCCGCGATGGGTGTTCCTCAGATGTAGCTCTTCTCAGCACTCACCTGACCAGGTCTCCGTGAAGTTGCAGGAAGAGGTTTTTCCTCCCTTCTCCGTCGCAGATCTCGGACGCCGGGGTGTCCACCGTGCAGAGGACCAAACGCAAGTCCGGAGAAGCAGCGGCCGCGGAGTCTCTGCCGTAGACGTACAGGCAGCCTCGCCCGACGTCCTCTCTCAGCCAGTCCCTCTCGCGGGAACCGAACCGGCCCCTGTTCAAACAGCTCCTGCTCCCGTGGCGCTTCACGTTCCTCTGCAAAGCAGCCCGAGCGTCAGCAGCCCCCTGCGAGCCGGCGCCTGACCGCCCGCCCCCTCCGAAGGCCGCGGCCGACCGGCCCGACCCAGCGGCGGGCAGCCCCTCCGCAGAGGCCGCAGGCGCGGCCGGGTCCCGGGAGGCGGCCCCAGACAGCCCCGTCGCTCGGCTCCCCTCGGGACCACACCGCGGGCGGACAGGGCTCCCGGCCCTGGGCACGGGAAGACCCCGGCCCCGCCCAGCCGTCCCGCCAAGGTCGAGGCGGGCAGCGCCGCAGGCACCGCACCGAGCTGCCGAGGCGGCCCCGCTCCGACGACTCGCCCCCGCCCCACCGAGCCGAGCGGCCCCCGGACGGCCCGAGCGGCGCAGGCCCCGGTCCCCTCCTCACCTTCAGCACCCGGACGCCACCGCGGGGCCCGGCTCGAGCCGTCCGAGCGCCGCCCGCCGCCGCCGCCTCGGCCTCCTCAGGCTCCGGCGTCTCACCGGGCCCCGGCCCGGGCCCCAGCCCGGCTTCCCCCATCGCCGGGCGGACGGCGAGACCCCGGGCAGCGGCCCCGCCCCGGAAGCGTCCCGGCTTCCGCCACCCCAGGGTCCGCCCCGGGCGGGGGCTCCTTCGCTGCGGCGAGCGGTGGCCGTGCGTCCCGAGAACCGGGCCGCTGCGCTACCCGCCGGCCCTGCCCCGGCCGGCGCGGCTCCCCGGCCGGCGGCTTTACGCAGCTTCGTTACCGCAGGCGCGCCGGGCCCGCGGGCTCTGGGGCTGAGTGATGCTCCGGGCAGGTGCCGCTCGGGCCCGAACAGGCTCAAGCACGTTACGAACAGAGCGAAAGCTCCCCCCTCCCTGCGGCGGCAGACGCCCCTTCCTTACCGTGCCGGGTCCGGACGCTGTCAGCCGCGTCTCCTGGCCGCGGCCCGGGCCTGCCCGAGCGCTCTGCCCGCGCTGAACGCCGCACTGCGGGAAGAGCCCCAGAGCCGGGGTCTGGCCACGCCGGTTCGCGGCCCCGCCAACGGGCACTCTCGGGTGCCTTTGGAGTTCTACTCAACGCGATGGCACTGACACACAACCCGTCCCATCAGCGGCATTAAAAGTGCGCCCAGCACTGCGTCTTAACTCATGCCATCAGGCCAAGGCAGCCAGGAGAGGCCACCTGGCTCTGGCTGCTCCCAGACCACGGCCACAGCCTGAGGAGCCTTTGAAGTTCAGTTCCCATCGGGTTCTCCCTCCAGCAAGGCACCGTTACAGTGCCTGTCTAGCCACAGCTTTGTAGTTCCTTAACTACCTGCTTCAGTCATCTCCATGAAGGAAGGGCACACAGAGGAGACTGTGCTTTGCAGGGAGGAGTGCAGGTACGTGTCAGGAAAGACACTTCCCTAATAAAATGCTCCTGTGACCTGAAAACATGAGGAAGAACTTCACAGCAGGCGTGTGTGTATTGCTTTAACAGGCAATGAGATGACAGCAACCCTTGTCCAGTGGCACCTGCAGTATGAGAGGGGACCTTTTCGTTGGTAAGGGAATTGCCACAGACTGCAAGGGCAGGCTGCAAACAGCAGAGAAGCGTTTTCCTGGTGTTCAGATCTCATGACAGCTTCCTGCACCTCCACAAGCACTGCTGCCAGTCACCGACAAGCTCTCTTCAGGGTGGCATTTCTGTTCTAAGGTTTTTGTAACTGTCTACACAAAAACTCCTTCAAGCTTTTTAAACTCCATTCTTACTTCACACCTGACCTTGTCACGGCCAAACACTAAGAATCACTAAGTCCTATCCCACTGTACTTGCAAAAAGCAACAAGGCAGTTTTAAATCATTGAATATTGACTCATTTTATTAGTCACTTCATAATTTGTTTCAACCAAAAGACAATACACACAGCAGAAGTCTAATGCATCCCATGTAAATGTTTACATCCGTTATGCTCCTCACTCACCTAAGACTCAGCATTTAATTAAATTTTTCACATCTCAAAAAATAGGTCTGCAGAAGTTCAAATGCCACCAGGCTCCCTGCTCAAATGGCATGTTTTTACCTTAATTTTGTCGGGATCTTGTTTTGGGTTTGGAAGGGGGGGTTGTGGGGGTTTTTTTAACTATACTGTCAAAAGAGGTGGGACGGGGCTCTATGTAAAATGTAAATTACAACATCAGGAAAGAAAAAGGAATATACAGGAATACAGTGAAAGTTCAGAGAGAAGCAGTTTAATAGCTCCTTCCCTCACAGCCCCAAGTAGAAAATGAACAGAGAGAAAGCACACCAGTGGATCTAAAATAAAAATAAAGACAGCAGCGCCATCGTTGCTGCTCCATCTGCAGCTCGTACCAGCCTGGGGAAGGCACCAAGTCACCTTTCCCAGCTGTTTCAGCATCTTCCAAGTTACATATCCACGGTACTGTATAGGTGGCAGTCCCCTCACTGCTATTGCTTCAAAAGGTAGTTCAAGGCCATATTTTGTCCTAGCAAAACCTGGACAAAGTCAAATCTTGGGACCTTCCCACATCTTCTCCCCCTTCAGACCCATTATGGCCACTATCTTTCATTTTTAGACTCAAAATACATTCACTTGACAAACATTCATTCTCCCCCAGCTTCAAAGTCCCCAATGCAGATACTGAGATTATCCATGAGGTCTGGATCTCGCTCCCTTTATATTCCCCTTATGCTGAAGCAAGGAAAATGTTGACCAGACTTGTAAAAATTGTTGCATTCAACTGGTGGAACAAAGACCCACCCTATGCTCAGAGTGCCCCAGATGTGGGCATGCAGGTACTCTCTAGTGAGAGAAAGCAGTAGCACAGAGGTTAAGGGATGTACCATGGGGTGAAGGTGCGAGCAGTGCAGGGATTGCAGGTACGGGATGTGTGAAGCCTGGCCTTCCTTCCGGCATGGTGCTGGTAACCCCCCCTTGGCAAGCAGAAGGGAAAGAGCTCAAAGTACAGCAGGAACGCTTGGCTGCTAGAAAGAAGTACCTCACAGCCAAGGGACAGACTTCAGGCAAAATGCATTTCAGGTACATGCACCACTTTCTTCAGCTCGACTCAGAAACGTGTCACAAGGTGCCCACTGCCCCAAACACAAACACCCCGTGTAGGCGGCTGAAGGAGACAGAACACAGTAGGAATTCATCCTACAAGCTCACCAGACACCAACAACAAAACCCAGCTGTGCTAGGGGACAGACAACAAGTGCAACAAGAGGGACAAGATAAAGTGTTCTCAACCGTGCTGCAAGAAAACTGGCCAGGATTAGAGACTGTTACTACTTCCTCCCCATCTGATCTCTTGCACCAGTGCTCTCTCTCAGCACAGAGGAGAGACTGAGGTGTGCCAGCTTGCAGTACAAGTGACCACGCACAAGTCTGTGAGAGTGGGAGATTCAGCTATGAGAGTTGCTCATTAATCAGCTAAGGCAAAGGCTTTACATTAACTTCCTATCTGGGACACCCAGAGCTCACTCAAGTCTAGATTTAACGTGCTCAGCCTTCAGAGTTTGAGACAGTGGGATGGTGAATAGTCACAACTGCAGTGAAAGCAACAAAAGTAAATGCTTAGCACTTACAAATGGACTTTGATTCAGCCATTTTCTGCAAGACTGCCTGCTTCATGATGCTTCCAGCTCAAGCACAGGATCTGCCTCACCCCCGATAGCCCAGGCACGACCCTGACACAATCCAGAGTTAGATATAAGGAAATCATGCATCATTTGTCTAGATTTTATAGCCCCACACTGATGCCAGTGCCAGTAGAATAATAAAGCTCTCTGCTAATCCAAAGGCCCAAACTTGTTTCATCAGTAAGGCAGCAAAAACACCCTCCAAGCAAAGCTAGGCCTATTCCACTAGACAGACCAGCGCTTCAGTCAGTGACAGTCAGTTCTACATTATTACTTAATACAGTTAAATCTAAAGCAGACTGAACAACCTTTAGTGGCCTCCTGCTTATGATTCAAGGGTAGAACAGGTCTTCAATTTTCCCCAAGTACACTGGGCACCACTCTTGCAGTGTTTTTGGCAAGGACTGGAGCCTAGTGTGAGCACTTCTGCAGACACAAAAAGCCATGTCAGAGCTTGCCAGAGCACTAAATGATCACAACCTGGAAAGCCCTCTAACAGAAACAAAGCAAATATGCCACCCATTTCTTTTGAGAAAGCACTGGGCTGGAAGCTGGACTACCTTCAACTTACCAGCACGCTCAGGGAAGATGACCTAAGAGATACCCTCTCCCTCTTCCTCCCTGAAGAGGGCTGAGCATTTGAAGTTTTGTCACACTGTGCTGTGTCTTACACATCACCTCCACAGGAATTCACGGAACTCTACCACCTTGACAACAGTTCACACAAGGAAGCATAGCTGACACAGCTTTCTGTAAGCCTGGCAGAGTACAGGACCTCACATCTCCGGATCCAAATACTCAAACAACTGGCTTCCATTCAAGAAACAGTTTAGTTACTTTCAGTCTGAACCTGAAATAGCACCTTTCTCTGAAAGGGGAGCAAGGAGCCAACTAGAAGGATCAATTAAGTAACAAAATGGGAAAAGGTCTCTTGAAACCGCATGGTCTTTTATTTCAGTGCCAATATTACAGATACAACACAAATATCCCAGTGAGAAGTAACTCAAATGGAATCCAGGGGGTCTACAACAGGCTCTGGAAATTAAACTGGGGAGAAGGTCTGGAATAACCAGGAAGAGCAACTTTGCAGCATAGTCTCTGATAAGTCTCCCAGCAGGATCAGAGCCATCAAAGTCTGAACTACAAAACTGTCTTTTCTACTCATAAACCACAACTAATGAGTTAAAAGACTTTGAAACCGTTTGTGGTAGAAAACCAGCTGTTCCTTGGATCTCTACATCTCTCACAGATCACCATACATTCTGGGGAAGGTACAGAAGACTCTGAATCTGCATGGCTGTAGCTACTGATAAAAAGAAAGAAAATTCAAGTGTAAGGTCTTAATTTCCAAGTACAGCACCAAACCAATTTTACCAACTCTTACCAGCACTTCTTTTCCTGCACTGTCCCAGGTCTGCACATGAACTCCCAAGGCCTAACTTGCTCTTGGTACGCATCACACAACTGAGTGGGGCGTGTACAACGCACCAAAGAGGCCGTGAGAAGCCTCCAGTGCCTTCAGACACAGGGGACAGAAGAAAGGGGCAGCCTGACATTCCCCAAGTCCCCAGTCTGAGTCCCAGATGAATGTGCCTGAAGGAATCCAGCTAGTAGTGAATGACAACACGCCTTGCCCACCCAGGGGGAAAAGACAGCAAAAAGAAGGGGCAGCTGTTCACTTGCTGCAGAGAGAAGAAAGTTTCCCTGCTAGAAATTCCAGACTTTTCTTCCAACCAGGCTGTGTTTCTTTGTTGGGGAGTTGGAGGGGGAGAAGGGGAGAAGGGAATGTTGCTTCTGGCTGTGAATGCATGTGTGAGGGAGTGCACAGTAGCCTCCACAAGCCACCAGCCTTGTCATCAGAGGAGAGGAGATTAGTCTTAACAGATATGCTTCAGAGTCAGCAATCACTTCAGGAAAATTCCTCCTCATCAGCAGGTCTCATCTGTTCCCCATGCCCGTGGTGCAGTTTGGGGGATTGCCAAGGATCACAACCTTCTTCCCAGAGTTCTTTTGATTGGGTGGGGTGAGAATAAGAATGGTGCAGAGCTTCACTGCCAAGACTGAGCGGGGAAGTTGTTGACTTCTGCTAGATCCTGCATCGCTGAGCCCTTGTGATTATATGTCAACTTGATCCGCATACGTAGTTGTTGCTACAAGAGAAAGCAGGGGGGGAACAAAGACACACAACAAACTCAGGTCCTCATTACAGGTCAGTGAATACCCCCATGCCCAGCTCCCCTCCCTTATCCCAAAACACAGACTCCTCCTCACCACCAGAGCTTGCTGTAAGGATATGCAGGGTAAGCAGACAAACACTTAATCTGGGAGGACCTGATTGGTCACTGTGGTTCCCAGACCAGGTACACGCTCAGAAACGCTACAGCACACCTTCTACCCACGTCTTTGCACTGGCCCTGCTCTCGCAGGCACTGAAGTCCTTAAATATAACAATAGCTGCCCTAAAATCCCAGTTAACAATGGAAAAAAGCAAGAGGCAGATCTGGACTCTGCTGCTCTGCACTTAGGCTCACTGGGAGAGGGGTCATTTCACTGCTGTTCACTCAAAGCAGCACTCTTGACACTTCCAAGTATCGCACAGCTCGGTAGCAGAGTGAAGGAAACAGCCTAAGGACAACTAGAAAGAGAGCCTCTGAGAACAGTTCCTCCTGCTGTGAGTAAATGATGGAACAGCTCGCTGTCATTTGGCTGTCATCCAGATACTAAGTGGCCCTTAATAATAGCACAGCATGCTCCAGCAAAAGGTTCCTTATTCTTCTCAGTCTCAAGAAAACCCCAAACTTGCTTCTCAAAAGCCTGAGAAGGAAAAGCAAAAACTTGGCTCTTTCTGTCTCTTTTCCCCACACCTACAGTGAAATACACAAAGAGGGTGGCAGAGAAGGAATAAGTACAATGACTGCTCCAACCAGCCTCAGGCTAAAGAAGCTATGCTTTATCACCTGTAGATCAACATTGTCAGCACCAGTTTTTGTTGTATTTGGTGTTGTTTTGGGCAACTGGCTCTCAGTTTGTGTCCAGCATCACAACAGTCCACATCCGGATGGAACGCACTTTTTACAACACTGACAAGACAAACAGCTACCTCCTAAATAGCAAAACTGTTCCAAAGTTGCCTCCCTCAGAGTACTCCAGGTAACTACACCATCTCATGGAAGGGTTCTTGCAAAGCTGTACTTTCAGGCAGTAGTGATGCACAAATGCCTGAGGTGGTGGAGTTTGAAAACAATGGGCAAGAGAAGAGGGTAGTAAAATACTACCCTGCACCTCTGTATTCTGAAGTGTTCACAGGCATTCTGGAGGTCAAGAAGAAAGCATCCCACGATCCAGGTGTATCTCACCTTGTGGGCTGCCTGAGGTGGATATGGTGACTGCTGGCACCTCACAGGAAAACACCTAAACTCTCCTGAGTTCAGAAAGTAACTTTCAAGGTGATCTTTGAAAAGTGCTCTACAGCACCATAAAGAGTAGTCTTGTGCCTTAATATAGGCTGAGGGGAAATAAGGGGAGTTGCATGGAAACCCCCAGAAAATATGCAGTAGAGGACAGCCATTTCAGTGAAATCTGAGATTTGAGCATCCCACAGAGGGAGAAATAGGTGGTCTTAAGTTTTTTCTTTCCAATGCCATCTGAATACTTGAAAAACCTCTTAAAGGAGGACATGTGGGCCACACCCCTCCCTCCCAAACTGCTGTATCCCAGTCTTGAAGCCTGTTTCTGAAGGCTGTAAACAAATGGTATTATGATTAAATCCCACTTCACGATTATTTCCATCAACTGTTTATAAACTATACTCATCACTTCAAAAACAAATGACAGTGCTTCAGAAGACAGACAAATTTGTTAGCAAGCTAATTTTTGTGTAACAAACATTTCAATTAACACCACTGCAGAGTGAGAACAAATGTTAAAATATGTTTGTGTGGCAAGATGCTTGCCTTCCAGCCATCACCCTTACAATAAATACACACACCAGGTTGGGCTCCTTTGGAAAGGCCATCTAAAAACTTGTTTAACAACCATTCTGACGCAGAAGACATTCACAAATTGAAGACAGCAAACTTGTGCATCTGTTTTAGCTATATAACCAAGCTTTAGCTATATGACCAAGCAGAAGTCCAAACCTGTGCCCAGGTTCCTGTCTTTTTCCTAACCAAAACCAAACCAAAATCACTGTCACTGAAAACACATCATTTGCTACTATCAGCCTCTATCATCAGAGATGCATCCCTAACTGACCACCACTAAATGCATTTCTCCAAGACAGCATCTTTAGTAAGAATCACTCACCTTTTGTGGATTCAGGACTTTAATGACCTGTGTGATGGTCCCCGAGTTAAATGCAGGTATGACACTGCTGCTGGGAGACAGAAGCTGCAGCTGGAACGTCTGAAGAAAGGGCAAAGTGAGAACAATTTGATGCTTAATCAAGTAAGAACATGAAGTGATTTGTTTGCACTGAGAAAAGGCAAGAAAAAGTAATGAATAATTAGCCAGTTCCTGGCTCTGACAGTATATGCACAACCACAATAAAGCCAAATAACCAGTTCTTCAATTCCCTATGTGCACAGGGCAAAACATTCACTGGCCAATGGCATTCTACACAAGCAAGATCCAGGGAGCACATGCAGTAGGGCTCAGGGTTTGCTGCTGGCTGTCAGGATCAGCAATGATGCATTGTTTCAAGTGTCACACACAGGAGCAGTCAAAGACTGCTCAGCATGCCTGTCATTTCAGGAGGCCCATTCTTTCCCAAATTCCTTCCTATGGCAGGTGTGAGGCCTATCAAAATTAGAACATCACTAATTCCTAAAACTCCCAGAAGTGAATGCATTTTCCCAAATTTGAACTATACTGAAATCACAGCATGCTTAAACAGTCTGCTCTAGTATAAACTAGGCAATCTGTTTCACATATTTTGTGCTGCAGCTCAGTGCAAGGGGGGACAATTCACTGCTTAAAGGACTGTCACTAATCACCATGTAAAGACACATTTAAACTTCTATAAGCAGCTAACAGCTTCCAAAGATTGTTTTTTCTTCATGTATTCACAGCTGCAAAGAACACAGCTTATTTCTTAGAAACTCAGAATAAATGTAAAGATTAGCATCCTCACTTTTTTTTTGGTTATCCAACATTTTTCTGCCACTTTCCTAGAAAGTTGCTAAACCACATGCAATCTGAAACAAGATTCTGTTCCAGTGAGTGGTCTCATCTGGCAGAACCGGCATTCTACTCACATGTAAAATTTACCTTCAGACTAGAACCAGATGACCAAATTGCCAACTAAGACAACCTATTAACAGCTGTCAGCCTCGTTCACCACGCTGCAAGTTTCTGTCTACATGAAAGCACCCATCATGAAGTAATCTGCAGCCAAGCAATCACTGTAGCTGCACTAAATGGCTCTACCTTTGGTACTGCAGCTTGAAAAACAAAATCTGTCATATCCAGCTCTGTGCTGTTGGAGGCCTGTATCGTGATTACAGTGACGCTAGGGTTGGTGTTTGACCTCTCAAAGGTGAAGTCAATCTTCAGCCCATTCTTGTTGTATGCAGTAATTGAGGGGATTCCTGTAGAAAACAAAAAAGCAGCAGTCCTACAGAACCTGGAGATCATCCTCAACATTATAAATTTACTTTACCCCAGAGATCAAGTCTTCTGAAGATTAAACATAACCCCTCCTCCACCTCCAGTGTCCGTGCCACACTTTGCTTCCAAATCCCTTTTTTACTACCCCTTGTTTCCTTTTCTAGTTGGGTGCCATGGCATCGTAGGCTGAGTCACATGTCCCTAACCTGTAGCAATATCATTGAAGAGAGGTTGTGATGAAAGTCCATCAAGCAGGAACGGAGGCTGTGCTATCTGTGGTGCAGGGGCAGATACTGGAGAACCTACAAGAAACATTGAAGGATTACTACTTATCTGTCATGAAATGATGAATAATTATTCATTCTCCAAAGATCAGCTGCTATTTATCATTATTCTTTACAAGCTCTACAAATAATTTATGTTGTCATCCTCCCCTTCTACGTTCTCACTAACACAAGACACTTTTGAGCTAGCAGGCATTCAAGGGGAAATTATTTCCTCAAATCTCCCAACCCTCTCTGGAGAAGGAAACAGCATTCCCAGGCTGGAGACTGAAATGTCACCAGCTAATCATGCAGAGTCAACCCGTGACTTCATTCCCTGACTCCCACCTGTATGTTAACCTGGATCTTGGCAAAAGTGTGAAGACTAGGACTTTATAGAAAGTGAAGTGTTGGCCAGTCCTCATCCCACCCCAGGATGGAGAAAGTAGACTGGTAAGAGATGCAGCCTGCTCACCTGTTAGATTGAGGTCTCCCAGGAGGTCAAGAAGCTCCCCACCAGCAGAGGCTGGCTTGCTCACGGGTGCAGTGGGGATTACAGGTGTTATATCACTTCCCCCCAACAAGTCCAACAAATCATTTGCCTAATAAGAGAGTGGATGTAATAGTTATATATTCAACTTCCTGCCAACTTTCCCTTGGAAATGCGACGGATTCTACTTGCTCTCAGGCTGAAGACCAGCAGAGCTATGGCCAGAGAGGCCCTTCATTTGTCTATGGTCCCATGCCCCACAAGAGACCTAGTTTCCATGCTCTTGGGATCACAGAGATAGAGAAGGACAGAGGTCATGCACAATGAGACAGGTTGTGGGATAAATGGCTTTACCCCACTCTGCCCTTGGACTCCCCACAGTGACCTCTTCCACACAACTGCCCTTGCCACTACAGATAGACAATGCAATCATCACCAGACCAGAACTAGTAAAGAGGCCAGGAGGGGGACGGAGATGGTCTCAGCTTACTGTCAGCAGTAGCTAGTAGTGTGGTCTGACAGGCAGTGAAAACTTATCCTGGATCAGTTTCCATTACCTGGCTAGCAGGCTGCAATCCAGAGGGTGGAGGTTTGGTTTCCAGCACCGCTGTCTCTGTCTCTCCGTTGGTCTGTACAATCTCGGTAGGGCCGTTGGTGGTGACTTTCTCCATTACGGGCATTCTCTCAAGCAGAGCTGGCCTGAAAGAAGCTGACATAGTTACACTGTGCCATCTTCCTGGATCCCATTCCAAATATGCAGACATTCAGGAGATGACATACACAGGGCAACCAGCCTTTTCCTCTAGTTCCAATGCAGGGGAACTGTAAGACTGCAGGACAGCTTGAGGTGTTCAGAAGAAATCCTTGACATTCTGTGCCAGTGTACATTAGTTGGCAGCTGAAAGCAAATCAAGCCCTCCTGCCTCCAGTTTTACCCTAGTACTTGACACAGTTTCCACTGTGGGACTAGGATAACTCAATACAAAGATTAAATAATTAAGCAGTGGTGAATCAGCTGCACACATGGGACACTTGACTGCTCTGTTCCATATGCAGCCGAGTCAGAGAGTCAGATCATTTGACTTCTCTTTGCAGGAGGGTTGACAACTCAGAACATGTGACAAAGTTGGGAAAGCAAATCACCACGCTCTCATTTAGCCAAATTAAGTTTCCAAAGAGGTTAAGTTCAGCCCTTGAGAGTACCCTCTCCTGAAATGACAAGAGACTGAAAAGACATGGGATCCAAAATCCTGACATCAAATGAACAAACACAAAAACCCTAGGAGAACCTGTATGATGAGTACAAGTTTGTAATACAAAGGCCACTACCCTTATAGATCAAGCCAGGAGGTGCTACATGCAATAGGGGTAAGCTACACTGCCTACACATCTTTTGGGCTGGAAAAGTGTTCCAGTGCCAATAAACCCAACAATGGGCCACGCTTGGATCATCAACAGCCTTAACAAGCAGAAACTATTCAACACTGCCCTTCACACTGTAAGGCACCAGAATGTACCAGTGGAAGAAAGGCAGATGCTCTCTCCTAAAACTGAATGAAGTTCACGTGTGCTTAGAAAGTGCAATGCTTCCCCAAACTACAGGCAGCATGCACACGTTGCCATGTGATCAGAAGCTGATGGCCAGAGGCTGTTGTCTGCACCAGTCAGGTCAGTTCAAAAGCCTCTCCTAGTAGATTTTTCTCAAGTTGCTCATGAGGCTTCGTGTGAAGCCCTATGCAGCTCACTGCCCGGGTCAGTAACCTGACTTTTCCAAGAGTATTTTGGGTTCCTGCATGGGTCCCACAGGAGAGAAGGGGAAGTCACAGGAATGTTGTCTCCTACGCATAGGAAATAGGATGGTACCCATGTAAAAAAAAAGTGCTTGTGAAGAGCTTTTGAAACAATGTCTGGAGGCCCCTACAAACACAGGTGGTCCAGTGGCACCCATTTTCTCTCTGTCCTCTCATCTAGACTCTAAAATGGATCCTCCTCCATCCAATAGAATCTTATGGAAAGTTTTCACAGGTAGATGAAGTTAATCCCTAGATCTCCCCCGTCTTATGATCCTCGCTGATTACAATCTGTGGTGCTCTTATGCATCAACAATAAACTATTGCACATAGCAGATTAATGACTATTCTGCAAAGAATTACAGTGTTTGTTATTGCAACAAAACAGGGGTTTAAGTGATTTTTTTCTTTGAGAAAGCTGAGTAATGCAGTGATGAATGTGGACCTCAATAGATGTAAGGAGGCTAACATGCTCATGAATTGGAAAACAGGGATGTTGAGTGATGCAGTGAAATAGTATGCCTTTGCATGCACATTTGAGATTTTAAACAGACCCTACAAGAAGATAGAGGAAATTAAAAAGAAGCTCTGAAAAAGTGAGAAGTATTAAGATAGAAGAATTACCTCAATTACCTCACAGCTTAGGAGGGTAAGTCAATGGGCCTCTGCATGTTTATTCCAAAAGTAATTTTAAGATCTGTTTGAACCTGACTGTAGTAGCTTTTAGCATACTAGCAATATTTGCAGGCACTTCTCAGCTAGCAAATTTAAGATTTAACACCTAGATGGAAAAATTAGTCAAGTTCAAGCTCAAAGGACAAATGTTTTGTCAGAGAAAATCCCTAACCACAAAACAATCTCCCAAGATACACTAAGTTCTTAAAACACTAACCTTACAGATCTCCTTACAGATAAGAGATTCTAGTTCCTCAGTAACCTACCAAAATCAGCAGACAAAGCTCTCCAAGCATAAAGTGTGATACACAGTAGATAAGACTAGATTACAATGATCCTTTTCAAACACCAAAACTCATCAGCACTTACCTCATGTGATCGTATTTCTTGAAAAGTGCATTATATTCCACTGCCCTCTGCTGTAGCTCCACATCAATGCTGCTGCCATAAATGGAAACCACCTTCTTAATGCGGCTGGGAGAGGGGGCAGGGAGGGAACAAAAACAAACATCACACCACGGAATTAGCAGCAATAAAGCAAGGAAGGGATTAGCACGTGTCATCCAAAAGACACTATCTGGTCTCTACTAAACCGGTGTCCTATAAAACTCATTTGAAACAGCAGTCACTGTTGTGTCCCTTCACAACAGCATCAGCAGGTGATTAATACACCACCACAAAGTATATAATAAAAAAGCCCAACTACCCATACCAAGAAGCTGTCAGTAGGAAACAAGGTCATTTTCTCACCATCATCTGAAAAAGGAACCAAAAGAACAATCCCCTGAAGTACGGACTTACGTTCCCTCCCTATAAAGGGTTTTTCAAGCAACAGCAACATAGATTATGTCCCTACACAGCAGAGGACATCCACAGAGAAAACAGTACCTATCAGTTGGAAGTCTTCTGCCCTGCAAGCAAAGGAGGACTGTAAAAGCTAAACTACAAGATGACTCTTGTAAACCAGGGAAGCAGAAGACACCCGATGTACACTCCTGCTGAAGACAACTGACACCAACACACTTGCAACAACACCCTGTGCAAGTACAGCATCAATGAGAACTCACTTGACAGTGCAGGTGAACCTTGTGGAAAGCTTCATGATGGCAGTGAGAGCATAGCCTCGTGTAACAGATGCAGACATATTGGATATCAGGACACTTTCTAAAATATCAAGAACTTCATCCTCTGTTACCTGAAAAGATACAGAAAGGTTAAGCTGAGACAGAGAAGCTTTGCAGCAAGCCTTCCAAGGCATACTGTAAAAACTTGTCTCTTGCTTGATGGCCTTGTCACACCTCCTCAACTCTGCAAGCCTGCAGCATGCGTTCAGAGTGAATGAGAGACACAGCTAGGCAGCCATCTCATTAACTTTGAAACACAGCTCCTGTTTCACACATTGAAGAGCAGGTTTTAATCACCAAACACACAGCTAAGGCTCTAGCAGATACCTTGCAAGCTAGGTTAGCACTGAAAGCACACTGCTCTGCCACTGTAGCTGCGCTCCTTGCAGTGAGTGTTTACACAGCCTATGCCTGTAGCACGGGAAAGAGATTCCTCTCCAGGCTGCGTTACCATCATGGACACCAGTGCTAAGTATCTATTGCAAACATTCCCCTCATATATCCAGCATCGAGCAGCGCCAGCCTCTCAGCCAGGTACACAGCTGCTGCTCTTTTCCCAAGCTATACCTGTATTGGTTCCTCCTCTTCACACTGACCAGACACCAGGAGATCTCCATACTCTCCTATGCACCAAGAGGCCACTTGCACCAGGGGCTGCTGTTAGAAGAAGATCAGACGCCTCAGACACAAATGGATGCCTGTATGACACATTAAACCATCACCATTTCCCAGAGCAAGCTTAGCTCTCCTTACAGCCAAGGAAGTTCTCCACAGCAGAAAAAACAGCAATATTTGATTTGATCCATAATTACATAAAATAAGAAAACAAGAACAATGTGAACTTACAGAAGAAATGCCTACTCTACAATCTGCCCTTGGAGCTAGACAGCTTGGTATTGACTTACCTTGAGAAGCTTAATAAACATGCTTATTGCAGTCTAACAAGGAAAATGAAGCCCGTTGTGTTTGGTATTACCTGGGAGTAATCACCAAGGATGGCTTTGTAGAGTCTCTGCACAGTGTAGGCGTGCATCTCCACACTGTTAGTTATTAGCTGAATCAGATTGGGAACAGCATCATCACGAACATAACTTCCTGCCTGCAAGAACAATTGTGTATTCAAAAGACAGATAAAAGTTGTTAGGTTTCACTATCCGACTTCTCAGTTACTTGCTCAGTGGCATCTGCTGATATCCTTCACAAAGCCACCTAATCCTGGAATCACAAGGTTGGAAAAGGCCTTTAAAATCACTGAGTCCAACCACTCCTGTCCTGAGCTAAACCATATCCCTAAGCACCTCATCTACCCTTTTTTAAACACACCCAGGGGTGGTGATTCAACCACTTCCCTGAGCCTGCACCTAATGTGCAGGGAAATTTAAAATAGATAAATAGAATAATCAACCTCCACATTTCCAGGCTCTTTATGGTTGATTACAAGACAGTACATTTTTCCCAATGAACTCAACTATACCCGGAGAAATCTATACTACAGATATCCTGAAACTGTTAAGAGGATAGTGTGGACTTAAGAAGTCTGTGAACAAAAAGCAACACAGCCACTTTCCTTGCTAACTGGAAGGTTTTAAGTCAAGAGATACTCTGGGGGCAGAACACAGCCTATTCATCACTTGCTCAAAGCTAGACTCTATGCCAAATAAGCACAGGACCCAGGAACTTGCCTGCTTATCACTCTTTGGTTAAAGTACAGGAACACAGAGCTCAGAGGGAAAAGCCAACTTTAAGGCGAGGAAAGCATGTGGGGCAATATACAAGCACACAGCTTTGGCACTGAAGGGAAGATGTATACTCTTCAAAACTTGTTCTGTTTGGGCATTCCTCTGGCACTGAGAGCAGAGCATGCAAAAAGAAGGAAATTAGCGGACCTAATTGGGTTCACTTCAGTGAGAATCCACCTAGCCAAATATGACTGATGCCATCTTATTGTTTTAGTTCTCATGTCTGCTAAACTGAAAAGGATATTTATCCGTGAGAGTCTGCAGTAGGCAGCCTCATCAATACAGCTTTAAAATGGTTTCTCTAGCAGCCAAGAGAAGACAGTTACTTTACTGAAGTAATCCGAGAGCAATTCTCACAGTCAGCCTTCTAATGGAAATCAATTTTCAGTTCAGAGGAATCTACTTTTCTCTGTTTCAGGGTGGCAAAATCTCAAATTTGAACACCCATACTGATAAAACAGCTCTCTTCCCACGCCTCTGCCTCAGGAAGCACACTGCCTACCCAAGTTATCAGGATCTTCTCCCTCCTGTTTGCCAAAACACTTCCCCAGTTCCACCTATGATGTTTACAGAAGAAATTCATGGAGGTGAAGAGTAATAATTAAATCAAATGAAGAGGTACTAGAAAGCCGATATGGTTGCATTAAGCTTTGATATTCCAAGTTGAGTTTAATTTCAATAAATTGTTTCACTCAGTTTCTCTTCGCAAGTCACTTAAGGCTGTGTTCCCTCTCCCCAACAGCATCGAATATTGGAATTACAGCACAAGTGCTGTCACAAGAGCTGTCTTCAGAAGATAACATGATTACTGCAGTAGAAAAGCTCTGCTACAACACTGTAATTCTTGTGTATTTCTGAAATCATACATTTCTAAAATACCACTCAGATGTATTTTACTGAGTTTATCTATTCTGACTGGCTGCATTGGGTCGCTACCATGTAAATGTATTTCCTCTGGTTACTGCAGCAGTTACGTGCCAGCCTTCACAGCCACCTCTGAACTGATGAGTAACTTCCTACAGAATCCAAAAAAAAAAAGTAGCCCCACACACTTACCGTTGTCAAGACTCTCATGATTGTGTCTATGTGCCAGCGTTTGGAAGGAGCATATCTGAGAAAATGAAGACACTAAGTTAGAGCAGTAACTGCTAGCCTTCAACCCAGCAAGAAACTCATCATCATCATAACCCTGTCATTCAGCCACTTCCTAGCCCAGTGTTTCCTAAGCAGGGGACACCACCACCACACACATTAAAAAACCCACCAACAAAACAACACACCTAACAATTCTTTGGCTTTTTTGTATTAATGCCAACATTGGAAAGCTGAATGAGTATACAAGCCTGTATAATATAGCACAGTCATATCTTGCATGTGTAAGACTGGCTCAGCAGTGACGAGATTACTTCACTTGTACAACTAATCAGAGAGAATCTGTGCCTGTGGAGGGCAGACAAGGCCAGGATGTCAGCACAACACCTGTTCCAAAGTGCCTCAGAAATCAACATACTGGAATGGTTTGGTGATATGAAGAATATCCATATGAGACATAGCATCCTGTTCCCCAGAGGAGGTTAAACCTGACAAACTACAGACATCAATAAATAGAGAGGGCATGATCAACATTCTTGGGAGGCGAGAAGGAAGAGGAACCACACACAAAATGCTCATAATTGTGAGGAAGTAAAAAATCTTGACCCCTTACTTTTCAGCCGCAAGAAATATTCCAGACGCACAGTCTGCCTTGAACTCCGGTTCACAGGAGTCTAGGAAATACAGCAACTCCTTCATCATTCCACGGACATTGTTCCCATTAACAAGAGCAAAACTCAGTTCCATTGCACGCCTAGGGCAGGAGACGGAAACCAATAAAGTATCTCCAGCTAGTGAAGTGCAAAAGCAAACCACCCCCGTCTACTCAAGTGCACTTTCCTTTTAGTGAAGAGAGCAGTATTTATTAATCCTGTGAGAACAGCCCCCCGTGTTAAATGTACCAGTATTTCCCTGTTCATGGGCAGACAATAAACACCCACCCCCAAAAAACCTAAGGGGGAGTAGAGGTGTCTTAAAGGCTAGAAACATCTTCCAGCAAACTGACTCCATCAGCACCTAGGTCTGACCATCCAGGTATTTTTAATCACATGCCGGTCATTTCTGACAAACAACTGCAGTAAGTAATCCACGCTACAACATGCTTTCTCCAGCTTCAGGGATTCAGAAGAGACCTGTTTCAATCTCCATATATTTGAGATTCAAATACAGTAGAGATTTAAAATATTAACTGATAAGCTTTATTCTATCATGTCAGACTACGTAAGATTTCTAGAACCCAAAATTACGTTGGTGCTCTTTTCAGAACCCGTTTCTCCCCCCACCAAGTTGACAACACCAGTAGACAGGGTACTGGCTTCTCTGCTATTCCTTGTATTCACCACGGGTTCAGAGGTTCCTTAGCCCTGCTACCTGAAGCTTCTGGAGTTGATTCTAGCACAGCGCACCCCTTCTTCCAACACTTTTTGAATGACGACTACTATCTTCAAGTGCATGATTGATTTCTGGACAATGTTAGCAATTAATTTTGTTAAAATGCATGTCACAAAGTTCTTAATCATGTCATTTGATCACACTAAGCAGACAGACAAGAACACTTGAATTAAATGGCAGAGCCATTCTGAATTATACTACATGGACCACAAATGCAGGGCAATGGTTAAAAGATTAACAGGCCATTCTTCAGATAACCAAGGCCCATCCCTTGAAACTTGCTACCTGGGGACTCTGACATCCAGTCAATATATTGCTTCAATGAAGATAGTGCATTGTCAGCAGCACGAGTGTCAGCATGGCAACATCGTGCTCTGCTGATGGATCACTCAAAGGCTTCATCCTCCAACAGCACTCAGACATGAAGCTCTGTCATTTGTAGCACACCTGTGCTTCCCTAGCAGGCACCAATAACATGCTCGTGTTGCCTTCTATCTGAAAGCTGGATGAGGCTTTGCTATTCCACAACCGAGCCACGTGCTGGCTCTGACACCAAACAGCAACAGCAGTCTGACTTGCTCAGCACATAAAAGATCTGGTGGTTTGCAATAAGATTGCAACTGTAAAAAAATCATCCTATGATATCCATTGCATAACAGTGAAAACCAAGTTTAAGAAGTGAGACAAAATCCTTTCCTGTTCTGTACGTATTAGACTGAACAGTGCTGTTAAAAATCTGAATCAAAGATGGGCATAAATTTGAAGACCTATCACAACAAGTATCTGTGGTGTAATCTAATGAGTATCTATGATGTCATCTAATCACTTTGGCAAGGTGGGGAAAAAAAAAAAATCTGAGCAATTTTGAAAGGGTATTGATGTGATGAGACCTCAGTGGTAATTTGGGCTGCAGCAGGCAGATTCCACAAAATGCAGCAGGGATGCAACTGTCCTCACCACTGACATGTCATACACCACACTGAGCTTAGACTACTACTAGATTAATAGAAAGAATCACAAAGAGGAACAGTTCCCAAAGTAAGAGTAAGCAATCAACAGGCTAGAAGACTCATTTAGAAGATTAAAAGCAGTATTCCATATAGATAGGGCAAAAGTGAGATCAAATGATTCCAGAATATCTATGAGCATCTGGCAGAGACCGGAGAAAGTTACTATTGTGAGTAAAAGGAAGATATCTGAAGTAATAAAAAGAAACAGAGGAAGAAGTTTAGACTGAGTATCAGAAAAAAGTCTTCCTACAGCATGAAGTAAGGTTGCAAGCTCTCCCACTGCCCAGAGAACTAGCAACATACCACTATTTAGGTGACAAATGAATACCAGGAGCGCGTTTCAGGATATGGCTTGTTAGCCAATTATTTAACAATCAAGTGAGTCTGAATTCTACCGCTGCCTAATCAAATTTAATCTAGAACACATAATTTGAATATCTTAACACTGCTTCAAGACAACAAGGGAAAGTATAGCAATACACAGCACGCCAGAGCAGCTTTTAGTAGAATCATATTTCATGAAGGCTTTCCATCTTGCTATGCACACATAATCTCATTTCCATCAAGATTCCATTTTAGAAAAATTTAGGCTTTAGAAAAATCTTTTTTCCCCAAGCCAAGATGCATAAAATGTAAAAGCAGCTTCCCAAAGAAGGTGGTTGAACAATTTCACTACCTTCTTTGAAGTATGAACCACACTATGCATTACCACCAGTCTCACTTACAGTTGCCCAAGATGACTGTCATCTTCCCCTATGGCCTGCTCACTTTTCATAGGCTGTCAACTCTGAGAAGCTGTTTCACTAATGCTTAACTCACCTTTTAATGGAAACATCCAGATCCTTCAGGCAGTCCACAATCGTGCTTCTGTGCCGCTGTACTGCATTATGGTCTGTCTGCACAGTTTTCAACAGTGACGTCAACGCTACATACCTGGGAGAAGGACACACAGGAAGAAACAGCTGACCACAGACATTTCATTTATAAGCACAGACACTCACAACCCCAAACTTAAATCTTATTTAACTTGTATCTGTTCTGTTGCTCCCAATAATGAATGGAAATCTTCCAGGGGTCTGCCTGGCCTATCTTCAAAGGTGAGTTACCATACTAAACTGTAACATGCCCAACAATACCTGCTGCCCAGATCAGAACCTGTCCCAGTTCCTGGGCTCAAGTCCACTACCCCATCTTCACAAAGATTATGAAAGGACAAGGCAGTTAAAGATCAGACCTCTGCAGATCACACACACAAACCAGTATGAGCTGCGATCCTTATGGTCTCTACCTATACCATGACTTGCAATCAAGAGATGGGACATCAGTCATAGTTGCAGCAATTCCATTTCCAGATTCATAGTGACCAACACACAGCTCAACTCCTTTGTTGCCAATCTGAGTATTGCCACAGACAGGCTGGGACAAGAGATTCACAGCTTACTGGGGAAAAAACCCAGTTGGCTAGATTAAGAAATTACATGTTCAGAATCAGATCCTGCACCCATACTCATTAAACTAAAAAGGGTAGAGCCACAGTTAAGATTTTTACAGAGAAAAGAATGCACCAAGAAAGCAGAAAGCCAGACAGTCGTACTAACCCCAACAACAGTCCTTCCCAAAATAACCTTCTGGAAAGCTCTGCTTTGGCATAATCTTCGTGCAATTGCTTCTCACACACTTTAAACTGGTGTTACCAGAACACACTTCATACAACTTACCTAATATTTTTGTCGTTGTTTAATAAGAAACGGCCTAGGATGTTAATGGCTAACACCTGCAGAAAGAATTAGGGATGGTCAGTGATCAAAGGAGGCTGCTGGACATCTTCACTGTTTCAAGATGATTTTAAAAGGCACTGTGTCAAAGCTACTATGGTGGTTCTTGGCCAAAGGCATAACAGAAGGAATTCTAGCAGCTGACTAGGCAGAGGAAAAGCTAAGACAAATACAGCATGAGACCTCTCCTGCACTCAAGGGAACACACTCTGCAGAAAGCTTAGCTTTATTTTAGTTATTTTAAAAAAATACATAAACACCACTTTCTGAAGATAAAGCCAGCTGTCAAGCTATATTGGGGTGAAACAACTTTGCTTCATGTCAGCTACACAATTTACTCTAATACAAGCCTAGAATAAAATGAGGGGGGAAAAAAAAAAACACGGCAAAGGCAACTCACTCTCAGTCCACTCTCAGATTTTATGTCCATAATAGTCAGCACAGTTTCATAGAGAATGGCATTTCCCACATTTTTACTTGTTTCTGTATTAGTTGCAACCTGGAGAAAAAAAAACCCAAAATAAGTAACTCCAACACAACCAAAGCAGATCTCCTTTGTGCTGTTCTGCAGAACAGGCAGAGTAACTAACCAATCCTGGCAATAAAGTACTACGCTTGCAACAAAATTCAACCCAGCACAACAAGCAGCTTTATCCTCACCAGGGCTGCTGAATCCAAACTATTCAGAAACCAAAAGAGAAACTTTAAGCTGCTCATCAACCTTGCAGACTCACCTGTGCAAGTATATCATTCATTGCTTCACTAGAATCATCGTCATTTCGTCCTAGAATCCTTAGTAACCGCAGGATTCGTACCTATTTGACAAAATAAAGCAGAGAGAACCTCACTGGATGGCAGTGTTTTACATGGGAACCATTCAAGGCCAGTACGCTTCCTGAGGAGTGGCAAAGCAGCCAAACAAGCTGCTGATGTCCATTCCTAAGCAAAATCCTCATCCTTAACAAGACCTTTACCAACAAGACCAGGCACATGCTGCACTCCTTTTCCTCCCTCTAACTGGAGGTACCCCCATCACCCACGATGCACAAAGACCAACACGTGCTGCTGCCTCTCCTTTTTGTCCTAACTTCACATAACATAAGGCACTACAATGGCTGTTTAAACCAAAGCAGATGTCTTTCCCCAAAGTAGATGAAGAGCATTTGCACAATCAGCTCTTAGAAAAGACTTAAATTTTTAAATCAACACAGACGCCCCGAGGTAAGCACCTCATCAGATCTATGTCTCAGAACACAATACTAGAATTAAAGCTATCAATTACTATGTGCATCAGTTCTTACCTGCAAAAAGGGGTCACTGATCCCAGACACATCATGCTCTGGTGAATATCCAGACATGATAAGGTTCTTCAGAATACGAACTAATTGAGGAACAAGCTGTGAAGAAGAGAGTTGTTCTATTAGGGTGTTGGTTCCTTCCTCCTGCCAACTTTGAAGTAAAGGTCCAAGAACAAATCTTGTATTTGAAAGAAAGTCAGTTTATGGATTCTTCCACAAAGTTCAACCTGCACACCTAGAGCTGATGTTATATGAATACCCACAGCTTAGCTAGGGTACAACTACAACCAGTTAAGTGGGGACCTGAGCACCATGTTTTAGCTTTAAAATACTAGATCAGGCAGTTGAGACCTGAGAGGAAATACCAACTTAAACTCATCTCTTCACGAAAGGGGAATGTGCTGGGACTATTAAAACAGTGTAATTCCAGGATTTCACTTGAGGGCTTTGCATGAGCTCCTGACTCAGTTTTAGCATACATCTTGATGGACGATCAGGCATAACCAAGAATGTTGATCTTTTCAATTACTGCACTGCTTCCTTCAGGTCTGATACTCCATCTAACTTAGCTTCTACCAAGAAAAGCTTATGGATCTGCTTCCTCTCCAAGAGTTTCTAAATAGGCATGAGAATGCATCTCCTTCCAGTGTTCCCCCAGGGTTCTGTTGTTAGATGACTACTGCCCTGCAAGTAGCTCCAGGGTCTATTTTCCCCCTCTTCGCATCAAGATTCTCGTCAAGAGCAGCAACACTAAACTGACCAAATTCTTTGCTTCACTGTTGTTAAAAGGATTCTGCATAACAGTAGAGAAACCAATGGAAGCACTGCTACCATGTGAGATTCAGGAGCACAAAATTGTATCGACTCACACTGTTTGTATTTTAAAGTTTCTTTCCAACTGTGGGGGCTAAAAAAACTCTTTCAAAAGCAGCTCAGATTACTCCAATGTTGCTGGCACTGGTGTCCCAGTAGACATCTACCCATAGGAAAAAGTTATCTTTCAGGACTTGTACACAGGTTTGAAGAAATAGTACCTAATTGTTTAGTTCAACTCCCTCCATCCTGGGCATCACTAGTGATGCACCTCATCTGTCTGGGCAACTCTGAGGAACTGTAACGTAATTACTCTGCAGCATCTTTACACATGCCAAGCAAATTATTAATTCAGGGTGGCAAATAAGGCAATCATTAAAGCAGACAAGCTATAACAAACTTACTATTTATATCAAAAAATGTTTATAATAGCTATGAGTAACAAATTAGTCTCAGGGATGAAACGAAGTTCACTTCCAAAACATTCTATGAAAAATCTTACAGCTGAAAGACAGAAACTGGACTAATTTTCACTGAACTGTAAGAGAAAAAAATCTCTCCTAGTGGATGAGAGAGACATGGATCTCTACAAGCTTTATTTCTTCCGTAGAAAGTTTCTTTTATCCCTCTCAATGCTAGTAGTATTAAAATAATCCTGACACTGGCTGGAGATAGAGGTGACAAACTAGACAGAGGTGTTCTGGTGGCTGCAATAAGTGGATTTTTCATTCCTGATGCATGGCTAGTGCCAGGACCGCATCATTCTTTCTCTCAACTCCATGCATGACAACCACAGTTTATCACAATGTTCTCTGTAAAACCCTTCCCAATGAGTCACCCTTCAGACACTTAAATTTTCCCATCCTTAAGATGGCCTGCTCCTGCCTAGGATGAGTCAGGGATTGCATTCAGACTAGATTGCTTGTAACAACGTGGACACTTCTGACAACATCAAATCGAGGTGGTACTTCAGATGCAGGAGAGACAGTAGCAGAAGGTTCCAAGAGCACAATGAGGCTGCATATGGCTGTACTAAGTTGGACTAAAGTCCTGCACAGATGAGGTACAGTGCAAGGACACCAGCTGAGTTTCCCCATCATCTCTTTTCATTCCTACCTTCACTCTTCAGGAATTACTTTTTCTCTTTGCCTTCTAACATGCAAGAGCTACCAGGACTGAGACAGAACAAACAAAGGGAAATAGTACAGCCATGGAGATCGGTTGAGGGCCACCCCACCCCAATTTTCTGTAGTCAAATTACACCCATGAAAAATATCACCGATGCAGTTGTACTCAATAGCTCTCTGCAACACAGTAAGCCCACTTACTGGCAGCTAACTGACTGTCTCTCCATGCTCCTCTTTTGGGATTCACACAAAGTTGCCCAACGATTCAGGCAAAACACAAAGTCTAGTTTGTGGTAAGAAGAAAGTCCAGGGCTACAGTTTGCATAGGGACAAAATACATTCCCTATAGTATTCCTCAAAAGAGGAAGCTTGAGCAAAGCAGGCTCATATTTGGAGAAGGCCACAACTGAGATTCAGGGCTGCCATGGGTGCAAAGGTTTAGTGACAAGACCAGACCAGCACACAAAAAGCATTAGACAAATACAAATGCTCTACGCATGTGGCAATCAATCAATCACAACTGTGGCACTGAGGTGCTGCCTCACAAGAGGCAAACATCTACAGATTCAAGGCAAGCATGCACCATCTAGAAGAATTAATTCTTACCTTTTCATTCTAACACACAGCAGGATTCCAGACAAAAGGGACAAAACAGACGAAGCAGCCATTAGGGACAGATCAATGTTTACCATTCATAGCAAAAACAACAAGAGATAGCTAGAAAAGAACGTATCTACTACTCAGACCTTCATGGACTTTGCTCCTCTCTCTTTTCCTATGCCTATCCATCTTAACTGAGCAATTAATAGCAGCAATGGCAACCTTTAAAATGACCCTAGTGCCACTGTTTTGACATATACAAAGGGAAGATGCATGCCAAAATGCTAAGGATACACAGTTTGAAATTTCTAATGGTACAGGCAAGCCAAGGAAGAACAGTAAACTGGGCATGCAAGCTTTCAAAGGAGCAAATGGCCAGTTCT
This sequence comes from Porphyrio hochstetteri, assembly GCA_020800305.1. Classification (NCBI taxonomy): domain Eukaryota; kingdom Metazoa; phylum Chordata; class Aves; order Gruiformes; family Rallidae; genus Porphyrio; species Porphyrio hochstetteri. The sequence goes on from CM036918.1 coordinate 301,054, forward strand.
GTTCTACCAGCTTTGTTCAAATTCTCCTTTGATGAAGTCGTCAGAATGGCATGATCACTGAAATTTTCAGAAGCCCTTCTACTGGTAGTCTTCCTTTCATATGGCAGTAACACTGCACAGCAAATTAAAGCAAGCAGCATAAGGAAGTTTGTGCTGGGGAGGGGGTGGGGGAAGAAGCAAACATTCCTAACCAGAAGAGGAAGACTGACTTGACTCTCAAACATGTATGTTAAACTGGAAAGTGATGTAATATAACATGCACTAGAGATTAGCAATGTACAGAACTAGAACTTCCACTGGTACTTTTGACCTCAGTTTATAAAATTGTGTGTCTGAGTAAGGCATTCAGGTGTTGGTATAAACCTCAGTTTTTCACCTTTGCCTCTCTACATTTAATAGACTTGTGATTCCAATGTCTCTATGTAATTACCTATAGAGTGGAAAAATCCCTAAAGGAACAGAAAAGAGGACAGTTTAAAACTAGCTTTAGGATGAGTTTCACACTGCAGTCTTAAGACTCGTGTTTTGTAACTTACCCACTTACTGAGTGGACATGGGATGCACAGTTCCCAAATTCAATGTGGGGTGGGGTCTTTTGTGGGGTTTTTTTTTGGTTGGTTGGTTGGTTGGTTTGTTGGCTTTTTTAAACATTTTGATAACAAGCAGACAGTATCATTAACTTCTTCAACCAAATAAGGGATTTTATTTAACAAGTAGATGGGTACATCAATTTCACTAGGGAGACTAAGAGGATGCATAAACACAAACTAAAAATCCAACCCACCACAAATAAAACCATGAATATTAACTCTGCATTGTTATCAGTTCACACTTACCTTTCTAAAGTGTGCAAGCATGTCTGGGCTTCTCTCACACATCTCTGTGAGGAGGACAACTGATGTATGAAGAACACCTGAGGAAGGCAGGGTGGTAAGAAAAAGAAGTATCTGCATTTAACATAATTTCACTGGATCCAGATATGTGACAAAGATCATAAGGAAATGACAGGAAATAGTTAAAAGATATCCTTTTTGAATCCAACATATCTACCCCAGAATATATTTGCACTTGCAGTCATGCTCAAGTGTCCTTCTGAAGGACATTTGCTTTCACTGCATGGAAGTAGGAAGAAACAAATCTTACAAATACACTTCAAAAGCTCCTTCCAAGTAAAAGGCTTGGGTAGCAAGTGCACCATCCCATGAGGAATGGCAGAGAATTGCTAGAGAGTTGAGACATTACCGTGATTCTTCTCGTTTAGCAAGTTTTTGGTGGCTGGCAGGAACATCTCCATGAGTTCAGGCACCTTTCTAATGACATGAACGGCACACAATGCTGCCTGTAAGAAAAAACAGCTCCGTTAGTTCCTGCTGCACTAGATGTTCTTAAAACATGTATTGTCATCAATCTAGTAAGTACTATCACAAACTCCATGTTATACAAAGGCCTGCAAAGCCTATGGTACATTTTTCCATTTCTCTACTACAAGGGATACTAAACAGCATCACAGACAAGAGTTCAATAAAACTGCCATGAGGAGGGAAGAAGGAAAAAAAGAAGAGCAGCACAGAGCTACAAAGTAATACTCTCAACTAGCAATGATTGGTATTTTCATATTTCAGTGATATTAGCTACAAAGCAGGTCTGCCTTTAATAGTGCTACTTCAGTTGGTCTTCCTGTTGCTAAGGAGAGGTTGTAATGCACTGGAAGCCAATACAGAAATTAATGTCAAATTTATGGCTCATTTTCTTTCCCTTTAAGGTTATCTATCTCCTTCCCCACAAACTGAGTTCCTCCTGTAAGCGATGAGCCCTACGATAAACAAAAGTATACTGCAAAAAGATTTTCCTACTTCTTCTAGGATGCAGAAGCAACAGGAGACACTACTCTCTGGAGCTGCTGGAGAACCAAATGCACTGAGGGCCTCTTTCCAGAACACAGCAATACGCCTTAGCACTGCTTTCTCTCCAATCTCTCTAGATCCAACGCTAGACAAATAAGTAACAATGCGTCTCTTCCTGCATCCTATGGGCTCCTCACCCTCTCCAGGAGTTAACAATGAAATAACGTAAAAGAACAAAGGTGATTACATGTTGCAGATGCTGTGGCACATGCACTATGGAAATGAGACAATTTATAATCCTTTGCCCCTGTTCAAGCCCTTCACCCTTCTATCTCACATGCTACTGCCATCATTATCAACAGAAGAGATCAAATAAGTTCAAATCATCAGGTATCAGGCTGCACTGTTAACAATCAAAGATTCTCTGGACTTACCTGAGAAGATACAGAAAAAAACCTGATGACTAGAAGCTTAGGGTTAGCAGGCAGGTGTTCACATTACTATCACTAACCCTAAGGTACAGAGTAGCAAAATAGCAACAACTGCCTCATCTGTTAGAGACTTGTCTTTTAAAGGCTTACACAACATTCCTGCTACAGACAGACAGGGTGTTTTGACTTTTCACACACTGGGAAAATCCTCAGTGTGACCAAGCCATCTAGTATTCCAGATATTAGCAAAGTACCCGATCAATCTTGAGTTTTAATCCACAGCAAAGTATTCAAAAGTTCCCTGAAGTACCTTCTTCCTAAGATAGGAGTTGGAAGTTTTGAGGAGCTTTTCCACCTCTCCTGCAAGGTCTCTGCACATTTCTGAGGAGCCCATGCAGCCAAGAGTGCAGAGTGCCAGCCCCTGCACATATTGCGTGCTGTGATTAAGGTCACTGTAAAGGAGAACAAAAAAAAGCCAGTCAGCATGCACACAGAGAACCTGAACACACAAGAAAAGGCACCTATATCTACAGTCATCTAACCAGCTGCACACATGGCCCAGAAGAACTCTCCAGACTCTAAGCTATTTGGGAACATGCATGAGGAGCAATAGCAGCTTTGAGTGTGTGTACTGCAGGGTTGCTACTACTACTTAGAGAATCCTTAGATTTGTGAAGATAAAATATTTGTTTAAAACTATCAGGTGAATACCTAGGGATTGAGCTGAGAAGAGGGAAGACCGCATAGATTTCTGCTAAAATTACTGAAGTAAAGCCAACACCTCACATTTTGGAGCTTGCATGCAGAAAACTTAACGTGAAGAACAGTTCTGCAGTGATTCTGCAGGCTGCCCCAGTTTAGACATGTTCTAGTAGAGGCTTTTCCTTCTGCATTTGCAAACCAAACAGTATATAAAAATCTATGTAAAAACATCCTTTATCCTGAGTAAAAAACAGGAATCCCACCATTCTTAGGCCTTGCAAATAATCCATACAGGATTTTGTTTAGCAATGCTAACTGTTTATATGCCTAAGGAAGTTGTGAAAAGCGGCCAGTAAGAAGTGAAATCACCCAACAGCCCATGGTATTCATGGGGCCAGCTACCAATGTCACAGTACATAGAAGACAATGTACTTTCCACACAGCAATCCCAACAGCCTTTAAAACTGATTTCAACACTACTTTCTCATCAGACTATTTGGTATTCATGTTGTCACAGTATCCAGGATTCAGTGTTGACCAAGATCAAAACTCTGGCTCCTGGTTTGGGAGGTGAGGGGAGATGGGGATTACAGGATGGGAGAGCAGGGGAAACAAGTGGTATGTAACCAAAGGCGCACCACGTGCAGAACAGCAGGGACAGTATACTGACTAACATCAAGCAGCTACAGCAACATGCAGATGAAGGAACACAGAGCACATGCCACTGAATGGGTTGCTTTTTTTGTTTCCTTCCTTTAACAAATTTTTGGCAGCTATATATACACCTGTGTGTATAGCACGTATGTGCTTCACAAGGGCCCACTTCCCACTTGTGTGGGTTTTTTGGTATCAAGTATCTAGGTCTTGCTATAAAATAATGAAAGACAATTAAATACCTTAATGCCTGGATAAAAGCAAGACAAAGTGGCAGATACAGAAGCCAAAGGAGAAAGCAATAAACAACCCACTAAGGTGGTAGGAAGCTGTCCACCAATTTTGCTCAGCTTCAGTCTGACCCATTTCCAGTTCAAACTTACTACAGCCTTACCACATAAATTCATTTTAGCATAAACAATCAAAAGAGGTGTTAACCTAGCAGCCTAGTTCTGATGTAAGACCCTCACAGGTATGACAGTTCAATAAAAAAATCTTTAGCCAATTCTCTCCTCTCTCCTGGACTCTAGGTCCAAAGTTCACAGATCCTCAGGCCTGCAGTTTTGTCAAGTTTCTTCCCAAGCATTTTAAGGCCACAATCTAACTGAAGATCAATACTTTACTTGCTAATATCTGGGAGGCTTATACTCTAAAAGTAAATAGTAACACACACACACACACACACACCACACACAACCAAGCAGGCACATGGATACATCAACTAGATCCCAGTTGTTCCACTCCTGTTCCCATCCATCTGAAAAGGGGCATTTTTGGAAATGCACCACTCACCATCTAACTAAACTGTAAGGTAAACCAGTCCCAGTTTAACAGCATTTTGCTGAGAGGGAGAAAAAAGAAGCTTAAAAAATTGTTTTCCATCCCCTCTTGTCTGATTTCAGCAAGATGCCCATCAGACAGCACATCCCAAGTTACTGCCTTGCTTCTTCCAGGGAAAACCACTCATCGGGACCATTAGGCCAACCTTAAAATGAAAGCAGAGTACACAGCCTTGATCCTTGAAGCCAGACAGCTCTCAAAGCTCATCAGCAAAAGTAAAGTAATCAAACAGGACAACATGGCTGGTATAATACACAGAACTGTGTGACACATGATGGCCAGTCCAGCCCACAAAGCTTTAACTGTTGCAAGACCACCCTGATTCAATCATATTGGAAAAGTGCATGGACCTTTACTGATGTTGCATTACTGCTCACCTGTCTTTTTCCTATTGCAAGCTGGAAGATAACTAATTTACAGAAATGGAAGAGAGCTCTTTACAACAACTGCAGGTCTTCTGCACTAGCTGGGCATCTTCCTGATTTTATTTATCTTCACGTGACCTTCAGAAACATGTGCTACCAATCTGTAACAGTAGTTACATGAAGTGTGTTCATCACATACACCTCTTCAGGACCAGTGCAATTTTATATTCTCTTCCCTCTAAGAGGAAGCTAGACAGGGTCATCCAATACAGTACAATACTAGATCAGTCTTGTACAGTTAACAGCATACAACAAATGGAAGATAACAAGGGAATAAAACTAAAGTACTCAAAATATCACTGTCAGGAGTGTACTTCCAGATCCTGAAACCTCAAAGCATGTGTTGATGGAGAGAGAGATGGTACCCTTACTTCTTGATGCAATTGGTCATAAGAAGATGGACATCCTGTCTCTCATCCAGCAGCAACATGGCACCTAAATACCCAATGCGCTTGTCTGTGAATTTCTGAGAGGCAATGAGCTTGAGGCACTCCAACTGGAAAAAATAATAACAAAAAAAAAATTAAAAAGAAAAAGGACAGAATTAGCTTAAACTACTTCTTAGCTACATGAGAAACAGTTTGAATGTTGATGTTTACTCATTGAAGTCTCTCAGAATGCATTTTTTAAAATATATTTTATTCCCATTTTGGTGATGTGGAAAACAAAGAAAGGTTACATGACCTGCCTAACGTTCCCAGCAAGCCAGCAGCAAAGTCATTAGCAGCTCCTTTGTCTTGAAGTAGCCAGACACCGTTGGCCTTCTATAACCTCAGATATACCAGATATATGGATTTACATCAGATCACTAAAGTAAAATATGTAACATTTATAGACAAAAGATGCATCATTAAAAACAAAATAGTAAAGATCTAGAAGTCTAGATCATGTGTCATGTTTGATATGCACTGAAAACTTCTGAACCAGGCTTAGATGGTCCATCTACCTACTAGAGAGAGGATCAATGCCATGTAAGTAAACTATCAAAATCAGGTTTTGTTTCGTATGATCTGTAGCTAGCTTTCTAGTTAGGTAAACCTTAGATACCATCAGCAATAGTTGAGTGTGCTGCTCTGTAATCGCTACTGGAAACCCTGAAGTTAGACTAAACTCATGTGCACTGCAGCCACTACAAGCTTCCCTTCCACCACCATGTAGAAATGTTCAACAGCATAAGAGAGATCTAAGATAACATGCACAGCTGCCAAGTGCACTCAGCTGGTTAAGAACTTAATTGCTAACCCATTTTTAAACTTAACACTTTCTAAAGAAAAAAACAAAAAAGAAAAAAAGAGACACCACTGACAGAGATATTCTGACATTACCTTGCAATAAAACATTTTTCTCTAACAGATAAACTGATCAAGTATAATCAGTATCTACTTTCCAGGGAGGAAGTAGTAGAAATGGCTTCCCAAAACAGGTAAGAGACCTATCCCTCACAAACACATCTCCTGTTTTACAAATTAGCTGGGGCAGCATGTAAGCATACAAAATGGATGTAAGGAGAGGTCAGACAAAGCTTGCAACATATCCACTTTACAGGAGGTAAAGGGGCATGCACAGGCAAAAGTACAGGGCATCATGAAAAGATTTTCATGGTTCCTAGCTACAGGGAAGCTTGAAGAGGGCAAGAGACACAGGTGAGATGCAGGAAGCACACGCACATCAGGAGGATACAAGAAAATTAAAGGAAGTGCTACGGACTGGCCACTGACACGTTCCCACAGCTCCATGGCATCAGAACATCACACAACTATGCAAGAAGTTGTGACATATGAACACCCAGCCGCTGCAGGGTGACAAACCGATATAAAGCTTGAAAGTGAGATCAGTTTGCTAGGTTGAAAGGCGGTGAAAATCTAGAACACACACACACACACCTCTGAAGGTTAAGGTCAGTCATCCACAAGGATAACTGAATTTGCACAAATGGGCAAGATCAACAAGGGATAAGGAACAGAGCACTAGATATCAACTCTTATCTTTCCAGTGCTCTCAGAGAGAATAATGCCCTTCTGAACCACTTTTCTTCTCCAAGTTTACAGGACACTTTCTTACAAAACCCTCTGCAAAAATGTAATGTACAATTGATGACATTTAAACTACAGTGTAAGAGCCAACAAAGGCAGAAGATGAACAACTGAGAAAAAGCAGAAGGAAACTAGTGACTGCAACAGATACTGTAAGACATATTTCTAGTACTTTTGATTTTCTAAGATATGATTAAAATTTACTTTGTGGAAGGCTGAGTTCTTTCACCGGTAAACAGATAGATGCACACTAGCTTCAGGTGCTACAATACTGAGAAACATGATCAACTGAAGCTCTCAGCAGGTCTAATTAGTGGAAGAAATATTGATACTATTATAACCATTTCATTCAGAGGAACAATTAAAATCTGCTACATCAATACTGTAACAGATACATTCCTAAAGCCTGATATGACACGCATCTAAGCCAGACTACAACTCACCCAAGTTTTTACTGATAGAGTCTCTCTTCCAACTGGATTTTTTTTGCAAGTGGAAATAATGACAATAATAATAGTAAAGTTGTTTGACCATTTGCCCAGGCTGCCTGATACCTTAACTTGTACAAATGGCCTTTGCACATGCTCAAAAGACAGCATGCACTGGCTAAATATAGTGTTTATGATTATATTTATGCATAAGATATCCTGGGCCAAAGTTGAGGATCCCTGGCTTAGAAAATAGATCAACCATTCACTACTTCTGACACTTTCTCTAAATTCGCTTTTATTTACTGGTTACCCCCTGCACACTGTTAGTTGAAGTCAGATGTCTGCTTGCATCTTTAAGAGAGACTAACATAGCCTGTGGCCCTCTTCTGGTTTTCACCAAAACATACTCCCTGTGTGTTTATCCTGTCACTCTCACAAGCTTCGTATCTGCAATCCTGAACTACCTACAAGATAGACAACTGCTGGAACAGCATGTGTCTTCAACAGGTCCCACCCCAGAGTCACTTTCTTACACTAAGACTATTTAGAATTTTATTTCAAAGGTTTGAGTTTGCTGTTTCAGTGAAACATGAACTGATAAGACTCCCAAGAGATACAACAATCTGACTGATGCTGTTGTTTAGTTTATGGAAGGCCTAGGTTTGACTGCTACTAACAGGACACCTACTGATTTCTAAGCAAAACAGACTATACCCCCCAAACTCAGTAAAGCTCAACATGAAGAACATCTTGTAGATCAAGAACCGCCACGTTCCTGTCTCCCTTTCCCACAATGTACCTGTGACAAAAGTGTGTCAAAAATAAGTCAAGAGATGGAAAACTCAGACCAGCATTCTCCAAGTCACCTAAGATGGGGATAAGAAAAGCCAATTTCTTACTGCTGGGACCAGACAAGCTCTTATCTGCCTAGAGTAGATTGCTTTAGAAGGAAAAGGGTAAAGAACCTTCTTTGAAGCATCTGGTATTTTCCATCACAGACAGAATTCCAAAGCGCTGTTTGGAACCCATCTAGAAAAACCCACATGAACCAGACTATGGTCTAAGAAGTACTGCTCTGCAGAAACATGATTGGTGAGGAGCAGATAGTCTAGTAAAAGCAGGCTAACCTTGAGTCTTATAACAAGACACGGAAGTCTCCACACAGCAGATCTCACCAACAACATCAAAATTAACTAATGTTCGTTCAGAACTATGTGAAGGGAGACCTCTAAACATCCCAAAGAGCAGACAGAGAAAGTGCAGCTAGGAGTGCTCTGAAAAAGTTAATGTGCCCAAAAAGACATGGAGCAGACTGGCAATGCACACAGCACAGCAAGTACTGAACTCTGACCTACCTGTCCAAAATGTGCAGGGTATCCCAGCATGTGCATATACAGCAGCTTTGCCACATTTCTGCATCGGTACGTGTTATCCTCCTCCCGGAAGGATGACCGGATAGCAGCACATTCCTTTTGAATCATCTCACGCTCTTCTGCCTGGGTTCTTGCTGTCCGGATGGTCCGGATCAACTCCCGCAGTCTGATGGGGGCTGGCATCCTCTGGGAGAAGAGAGAGAACTGTAAACCTTGTACTGTACCTGAAGGCTTCATAGTAATCTCATACTTTAGCCTTCCCCTCTACACATAGCAAACCATATGTGTAGGAGAATTGAGAAAATGCAGACTGCTTCAGTGGCATGGTTAAAAGTAAATTTGAAAGCCAGAGGAATTCATTCTACACCACACTTGGTTTTCCAGAACATTCGAAACAGGAATTGCTGTACTTTGAGCTAGGTGCCAGGTGAACATATGACTCCCTGCCTGAAACAGGCAGAAATGAGATGCTGCATGGCTTGCTCTCATATTCGCATCACCTGCCTCTCCAGAAAAGACAGGCTCCAAAGAGCAAAAAAAAGAAAAAAACCCAAAAAACCCACCTTGGGACAGAAACTCTTTACAACAAGGAATGCTGTTTAATAACCAGCAGATTTCACGTAAGTATTTCAGATAGCCATGCTTCAAAAATGCTGCAAACTTGTGCCATGCACACATTCTACTTAGAGGCATGTAAGTCAGCAGAAAAAAAGCACATGGAAGAGCAATCCTAGTTGGGTGGATATTTCAGAGGATCTTCTTTAAAATAAACGAATCAAGTCGACACCATCCCTTTATTGCACCAGAAAAACCCAGAACAATCCTTTCTAAAACAATCCTGGTCACTTTGCTGTCTGACAGCACTAGTATGAAAAGAGTACACAACAGAGGTGTATTCTACATGAACTGCAAGTAGTTTCACTTCACCAGATAGAATACTGACGGAGCCATGACCAAGTCCTCATGAGGAAAACTGCCCAAACAAAAGCTGAACTTTACAATTACATTCAGAAGTTGAACTTAGTTCATGCTCACCAAAGCAGACTTTTGACTTTCTGGGAGATCAGACTGTGCAAGCATCTCTACAGTCTTCTCTCTCCTATGCTAGACTTTGAATATAACCAAGCCATTCTGATAACAGATAATGCCAGACCTACTTCTAAGAAGTTGCCCTGGCAGTCTGCTACAGATTTCGTCTGGGTCTCCATCCCCTCAAAATGTTTAAGCACTGCCATATCAATAAAAGCGCACTCAAATGCTGCACTAACTGGCTTGTGTGACACCCCACAACAGACAGGCTAGCAAGCATACAGAGTTAGCAAGGGACTTGCTTGCTGCAGAAAAGCAGATAGAGATGCACATACAGTGAGCAAAGGTGATCTCACAGTATGACAGCTGAATGCAGGTAGGTCTGGAGTATAAATCTGGTCTCTTACAGAATTCATACATAACACTAAGTCTCTTCAGTCAAACTGCACAGACCCCTCATATTCCAGTTCTCCATATTCATACCTAGAAAGTTTGAATTTACGAGACACAATGCATTCAATTCTGAAAAAGGAAGGTACATTCCTTCTACATGAAGAAACTGTGCCCAAAATGATGATACGTGTAGGATCGAGATTACTGGATACATCAATCCTTAGTCTTGCCTTGCCTCTCCATACAGATTTTTAACACTTCCTCACATTACTGTGATATGAATAGATTAATGCCTGCTATGCATTCAGCTGCTGCATTAACAAGCATCACAGGAATGGTCATGGGGAAGAAAGAAACCCATCTCCAGAACAGTATTTGAGCATGCAAGAAACAAGGCCTTTGAATATGGCAGTCATGTTCTTTTAATGCAGCTTGTAATGTTCCTACACCAAAAGATCTTTCTCACAAGATATGTACATATGTATGGGGAAACCTTTCACTACATGGAGTCTTTAAACACAATGCAGACCTCTGCTGTTCAGCTAACAGTACAAGTGACAGTGGTAGAACTGTGATCGTTTGGCAGCAAGTCACGACTGTGGGATCACAACACACCTACCGAGCATTAGGAGCAATACGTTCAGACACATCTATTGCACAGTCTCTGGGGATTTCAGATGCTGAAGTGCAAGTCTCAAAGAAGAATGTACAAAACATTTTGCAAATATTGTTTGGCCAAACTGGAAGACTATTTTCACCAGCACAACAAAATAGACATCCTCAAAATAAACGGGCAATTCCCTAGCACTCATACAAGAAGTCAGCCAGAAGCATGAAGGTTTCAAAACTTTTCAAATTAAAGATCATTTAGTTCTACCCATTTCCTGCCTGTCGTGGTTTAACCCAGCAGCTCAAACAACCACCCAGCTGTTAAGCTCACTCCTCCCTACTGCCCCTCCACCAGAATGGGGTGCAGAGAGAATCAAAAAGGGAGGGGGGGGGGAAAAAGGAAAAAAGAAAAGGTAAAACTCTGGGTTGAGATAAAGACAGTTTAATAGGACAGAAAAGGAGGATAATAGCTACACCTACAACAAAATATACAAGGTGAGTGATGCACAGCGCAGTAACTCACCACCCAAAGCCAACACTCAGGTAGTTCTCAAGCTGCCCACCCCTCAGTTATACACAGAGCACGAGGCTGTATGGTATGGAACATCCCTGAGGCCGGTCTGGGCAGCTGTCCTGGCTGTGTCCCCTCACAGCTTCTTGGTCAGTCCCCCCGTTTCTCGCCGGCAGCCGGTATGAGATGCTGAAAGGTCCCTGACTGCCTGGCAGCAACCAAAATTATCGGTGTGTTATCAACATTATCCTCATCCTAAATCCCAAACACAGCACTGCAACAGCTGCTGGGAAGAAAATTAACTCTATTCCAGCCAAAACCAGGACACTCTGCTGCATCTCCCCCATCTACATGTAATAAAATAATTTTCCAACCCTCAGATTAAAAAAATACTTTTAAAAAATCCTTCAAAAAGCCTCTGAAGAACAGCTTGCTTGGGAAATTTCAGAATGAGCAACTCAAAAATATATTTTAAAAAAAAAAAGGAAAACCAACTAAAACCCTGGATATAAATGGCATGTAAAATTAAGGTAACTAGGCAACAGTTAATTACTGCAAGGCAGACTTTCAATATAGCACTTACTAGTTGCTTTCTAGCTGTTGTCTGGTTGCGTTGTTTGACTCTCTGGCAATTTACTTTTAGGGAAAAGGGCCAAACACAGATGAACTGTGTGCTATCACTGGAGAACTGTTACCTTGCTGCTAATTACACTGTACTACGTATCCCAAAAACTTGTTTGCATAAGCCTATCCTTGGAGCCTGCCTTCAGAGCTGAAACTGAATAAAACTTAAGGCACATGGCTTGTCTACCTAGGAAGTTATTTGCCAGTAAGGTAAGCTACAATCCCTTCCCAAGTTCTATGAATCCTTATAACAACATCTGTTTAAGTTCATGTTTCTATACTGCATCTGTCAAGTTGGGAGTGGTTTTAACCTCCCATAAAAACTATTCTTCATTAACTCAAATTGACCTCTCATTTCTACACCAGTCTTCAACTTAACCTACTAATTTACATGAAAAACATGATCTGCCAACCCTTCACAATCCTAAATGGACAGGCAGAAAGCAGATCAGGAACAGCCACAGCAGGTCTGATCAAAGCTCCATCCGGTCTCTGCAATGGCAGGTGCCATGGGAAGGAAGACTAAGAACAGAGCAAGCGTGCAGCAGCAACACTTCAGAATTCTTTCTGTCTTCAACAGTTTGTGGGCAAGAACTTCCCAAGTTATAAATAAATAACACTTTGGTTTTATGTGAAACCCAGGTAAACTTCTGGAATCAGTAATATTCTGTGGGGTATGAGAGTTCCACAGCATCACTGTATGACACATGGACACCCAGCCACTACTTTTGTTCTGCATTTCCAACAGCTTATTTGCACTGATGCTGCCAAATATTGGACTCACTTCCACTGTTATCCCTCCCTCACCCTACTCATTCTGAAAAAAGCAGCCTCACATCCAAGCCCTTCCACGGCTGATTACCGCTGTTGCCTTGTCTGCACATTCTACAGTTGTCCTGCATCCCTTCTGGGGAAGGGGAAGCACAATGCTGCAACGCAGTATTTGACAGAGAGAGAGATGTGCCATTGATTTATTTGTACAAAATGCCTTCTTATTTGCTCCCTATTATCATCCTAGCAGTTAGTAACACTCTGGGGTTCAGACAGCCACGTAGTGCTCAGCCTGTGCTTTTCACAACACTATCATAAATCCTCTGCCTTTCCTGGGTGGCAACAGAGTGCTTAATTTCCCTAATTTTTAAACCTGGAGTCACTTTCTTACACACAACATATCACATGGTTCTAAACTGGTTTTGATAAGCCACGCTCTTGTTAGCCAATTGGGAAGAAGTTAAAAAAGCCACAACCAACCAACAATAAAAACACTACCGCAGGAATATTCCTCTGCAGTGTATAGAGAATAATTTCACAATCACCAAGACATGCCAGGGTCAGGCTCATGCTGCAAGAGGTACTTCCAGTCTGTTCCACTGTGCAGACACTGCCATTACTGGGACAGCGTGCCACAGGAGGCAATCCGTGCATCCAAAAAACAGCCTGCTGCTTCCCTCCCAACAGCAGCAGTCTTCAGACACATCCGTTTGGCAACTGCAGACACCAGGGCAGCAGTGAGACTGTACAGCTTTAGGAGCCCTGAGGTGGAGTGGGAAAGAAGTGAAATGTTCCCTCCAGCAGTAAGCCACACCTAAGCTGTGATTCTGCACTCTAGTTCAGCTGATCTAAACATTTCTTCTCCACAAGAGAAAGCATTCTCTTACTACCAAGAAATTGTAACATCAGGTATTTGATTTCTGCCTCCAGCAACTTTTAAGATTCTTTTGCATGCTAATACACCAGAAATCTCTTTTTAAGTTTCAGGTATTTCAAGGAAGCAATACAAACTGCAGGTGCGAAGCAGCTTTGGACATGAGAACACTTAACATCAGAAGCATTGCAGAACAGATTGACATTTACCTATTCTCAACTATTCCAAGGCACACTGTAACACCCACAGATTCCTGCTGATTTTCTGTAAAGCACGACTGTTTGCATACACAATATGCAGATGCCGCCAAAATTTAAGTAATATAGGGACAGCTTTCTCACCAACAGACTGCACTGTCAAATACCTGTTGCCTTGCACTGATGCACGACATACGGGGCATTAAGGGGCAAGATGCAGAGAACAGCAGCCGCGGTGCCACGCAGTGCACAACTGCTCTAACTCGGCATCCTGTCTCAGGACGGGAAGTACTGGATGTACAGAGGAACCAACCAAGAAAGTTCATCTCCCCAACACCTTCCCTGCTTCCAGGATTTCCTGCAACTTAAGTGACATCCTGAACTGGGGACAGTGAAGCAGGGAGAGCATCTTCTGCATATCACCTCTCTACAGGTCTATGGATTTAACTAATCACTTTTTTTGAAAGCATCCAACCTTTTCCCATTCATACGCATGGCAATAGCTTGCACAGTTTAACTATAAATTCCATGGAAAATTATCTTCGGCTTTAAACCTGCTGTCTGACCAAGTAAAGGATACTCAATTAAATTCTTACACTGTGAGAAAGTAAGTACCCATCACCTATTAATTGATTTTATGTCATCTATGGTTTCACGGCTTTAACAGTATCCACTCCTCAGCCATCTCCCTTTCCAGGCAGCAGAGTTACTTTCTAATCTCTTCCTGTATGGACCCACTGTACAATTCCTTCATACAGTACTCTCAGAACCCCAACTTCTTTTTAAAATATTCAAGGAACAGGTGTGCCATGTGTTTACATAAAATATTTTGTGTTTCTTTGCACTTAGAAAGTTGAAAGTGTTTAAACTTACTTTTTGCCTGCTTGGCAAATGTTGAGCTGACATTTTTTGTAAAGATCCAACAGATAGCTCTAAGACCTCTGGCTTACATGGCTACTTATTTAAAGCCTTTCACTATGTCATTATCTTTACAGTAATTCATTTCCAGTGGACGCATTGCTTTGCGTTTATTGACAATTAATTCCTTTTACCATCTTACTACATACTTCCTTAGTGTCGCAAAATCATTACACAGCTTAGGATTAAACTGTCACCTCACTATTCACTCCTCCATGCCACTTTATGAACATGCTTAACGGCACAGTTTTGCAGAGTGCCTCTCAATAACCTTTCCTGTTACAAAAGCAGGCAAATTTTCTAATCAGTGACTATTTTCTTCCTTAGCTAGTTATTAACTCAGAGTAATATCTCCCTTGAAAAGCTGTGCTATAATACAATAAAAACTGTTGGTTAGAGGCTCTGTGAAGATTTCCGGAAAAATTCAACAATTTTACAATCCAGATAACCTTTACCCATTTACTGACAGCCTGTCAGAAGTCAAGCAGCTCCTGGGTCCTCTCCTGGAGCCCTTTTAAAAAACTGGCATCACAAAAGCTACCACCTACTCTTGTTGATTAAAATAGCGGCATACAAGATTTACAAGTTGAAGAATTTTGAATTACGTCAGAGATACTGGTGAAGTTCACTTTCTATCAGCAATGTATTACTATTTCTTGCTGTTTGTTCCAAGAGCTCCTCCTGTGACATTTCAGTTTGAGAGTATTCCTCACAGATTTCAGCATGAAAATCAACCCCCAGGAAAATTCCTTTAACTTTCTGAGGTCCATGTGTTTCCATACTCAGAAAAGTGATTCAATAAACCACCCACAGTGCTTCCTGTAAGATCCTATGTTCACCTGGATGGTTCCTACCCAGGTGCAGGCTGTAACTTCACTATTAAGCCCACAATGCAGTGACTTGAAGTAGCACGATTGCAGGCCAGAAGCACGCATTCTGCAGACGTGGTGGAAAAAACGGTAGCAGTAGTACAAGGAAGGCAACAAGGTTATATGGATATTCCTACAAGATGGAAAACATTCATTCACACAAGATAGCAACCACTACACATGATGTAGTCAAAACCAGCATGCACTTGCAGACATACGGGTGAATAAAACACACGTAGTGCTATCTGAGAGACAACCACAGTGGCTCCACTGTTCTTGTTCCTTTCTAGAGGAAACAAGTGCCATGCCCTTCCCTCCCCTTAACCAAATCAACTCTCCACACTACTTGTGTATTAATTTTCTAGGATTCTGATAGATCACAGAACAACAGGAAACAAACGTTTTTCCACTTGCACACTGCCAAGCAATCCACAACTGGAGACTGGACTCATTGAGCACAACAAGCAGTGACAAGCAGCCTGGCACAAGGTCTCCTGTCCTCCATGGATACAGAGCTGGCACTCCAGGATCCTGCAGCATAACGAAAGGCACAGAGAATGGAAAAGGGCTCCACCAAGCCCTAGAAGATGATTTATCGATACACATTTATGATCTTCCTGATCATATAAACTGATGATGAACAACATGCAGCGTAACCACAGTGTGGCTCTGCCAAGGCAGTCAGGCAGCTACAGTAACAAATCTTACTGACACCAGACTTCACTAAAGGAGGGAATTAGTGTTATAACATCAATGAACAGATTTAACAAGGAGAGTTAAAACAAAAAGAATGGTAAAGTAGTACAAAAGCAAAATACAAATAGGATTAACAATTTAGAGCTAAGAAGACTTAAAACACTCAAGTGCTCAGCTAATTTCCATTATAAAATTTGTCTGATAATAATAAATCACACAATATCTTGAAATTCACACTATAAACCATGTACAAGACTTAAAAAAAAGAGTCAGCTGCAGGTGAAAACTACAAAGCTATCAAATAGAAAACTGCCATGGAAAATGGAATTTTACAGACTTCTCTATATTACAGAAATAGAGAGAGAGTTGGGCTTGTTCAGTCTGGAGAAGAGAAGGCTCTGGGGGAGACCTTATAGCACCTTCCAGTCCCTGAAAGGTGCCTGTAAGAAAGCTGGGGAAGAACTGTTCAAGAGGGCATGTAGAAAAGAACAAATGGTAATGGTTTTAAACTAGAAAAGGGGACATTTAGGTTGGGTATTAGGAAACAGTTGTTCAATATGATGGTGGTAGATGACTGGCACAGGTTGGCCAGAGAGGCGGTGGAGGCCCCATCCCTGGAAACAGTCAAGGTCAGGCTTGGCAGGGCTCTGAGCAGCCTGCCCTAGTGCAGATGTCCCTGCTCGCTGCAGGGGGCTGGACACGGCGGCTGCTGAAGGCCTGACACGTTCTATGATTCTGTGATCCGAAACAGATTCTATTGCATCAGATGACTAACAGAGGGGACAACCACACCATCTACTAATAGCAGACCTGAAGTTTAACTTTGGCTTCCTAAATGCTGCTCAGAACTTCCTTCTAAGTAGCAGGTCTTGTTCTTCAGGATGAGTTAACGTTTTTCACCAGTGCAGACGTGTTTTTATTCTTTGCATGTTAACATAAATGACGAAGCAATTTTTAAAAGTAGTTACCTCTTTCCTCATTTTGTTTACAGCAGCAGCTTCCCTCTGGCATTTCTTTGCTCTAGAAATCAAGGACATTCCCAAATACCTGAAAAGAGCCTACCAGTTAATATTTACAGCATCTGGTAGGATTGAGCACAGATTTCTTCCACCTCATCAAGTCAGTTTTGCCCTTCTCATTTAGAAGTCCTTGCTCATTAGAATAACCTACTATCAACATCAAAGCTTCTGAAAGAGTTAAGACACCTTACACCCAGATTATTTCACACGATGCAGGTGGCTGGTGTCTTAAATTCCTTTAAAAAAGAACTGCTTTTTCCCTAATCTCTGGATTGCATACAAGTTGTTAGCTCAGTGATTGCCCTCCCTCTGTTATTCATGAATTCTTCCCCCGCACCAGTACAAAAACAGGCATTCTTTAGGCAACTCATTCCTAGTAAACTATCCAAAAGTGAAAACAAATTCATCAAGAGAACAAAAATAATCATGTATTAAAAAC
Source organism: Porphyrio hochstetteri (assembly GCA_020800305.1). NCBI lineage: Eukaryota > Metazoa > Chordata > Aves > Gruiformes > Rallidae > Porphyrio > Porphyrio hochstetteri. Next base: position 318,736 of record CM036918.1, read on the forward strand.
ATTTTGTTCTCATCTAAATTATGCTTCTAAATGACTACTTTCCCCCCTTTCATGGTCTTTTACTAGTTAAGCTTGTTGTGTTTCAAAGTTTAAGATAGATTTTATTCAACGTGCTATTACATCAAAAATATTTAAGTACCAAACCTTACTCAAAGTCTGTTTTAGAATAAAATCACATTCAAATATGTTCACCAAATAACTTCTTATAAGTCACACCTAGTACTACCAAATCCTTAATGCAAAATGTTCAAGCACTTCAGCCAAGCTGTAGTCCTCTGTGAGGAGCTGCAGTGTAAAGACAAAAGGACTTAGCATCCTTAAACACGTAGTTGAGTTGAGAACCTTCCCTCTGGAAACTACTCAGAAACATTACCTAATGCCTAAAAATAAAGCTAAATAAATAATCACTCTTTCAATATACTACTGGAATAAATATAAAAAAAAAAAAGTTGGCTAACTTGTTTAGGACAAACTATCAGACGTATTTTAAAATTCTGTTACTATTTATCTGTGAGTTCTGGAAACATTAAGGCATTAAACCCATCAAAGTTTATAGAATTATTCACAGAAAGACTTTACTGTTTGTGGAAACTGTCTGAATTTTAAATTGAAGGAAGACACGTGCACAGTTATAACTTTTCTTGTAAATACTGTTTATGAACTTTGTTCATCTTCGCAAGCAACCCAAGACTGAAGAAACAGATATTTTCAAACACATTTAAAATACACTTAATAACAACTTAAATTGCTCCACCTCAACGCTTGCATTAGTAATCACATTCCTCAAACAAAAAACACTTTTGGGAAGTTACATAATTAAAGCCTGACCCAACTCCCAACTGAAATCAGCAGAACTCCCCTACCTGCTTCAGTGTAACTGAATCAAGGCTCTGGTACACAAAAGAGGGAGATATATTTGGACTACCTGAAAGGAATAGTTAACTTCCAAACACCAATGGCCTCAACTGCATGCTACTATCAGTGGGCTCCACACTTCTATCAGATACTTAAAAACAAAAAGACATATTGGCAGCAAAACCAGAAATACACACTGCAAACAGAGATGAAACCGTGAATAAAAGCAGAGATATTAGTACATGACCTAGTATTACTGATATTTACACAGAAAACAGTAAACACCTAAGCGAGGAGCACCCCTGACATCAAGAAGGGCAAAGGCAGCCTAAAAGAGTTGAGAGGAAAAGCAACCAACCATACAACATTCCCAGTGGAAAAATAACCTCTCTCGAGAAAAAGCTACTTAATACAAGAGAGAAGCAGAAAGTGCTAGCAGGCAACATCAGAAAATCAGAAGGAAATTGAGGCAGCAGGGGGCTTCAAAATACAGTATGATAATAAAAGGCATCAGTGTTACATGTGTTTTGCGTTATACAAGGGCAGCATTGCAGGGGACGGGGAAGGGAGAGAATCACAGCACTGACTAGGTTGGAAAAGACCTTTAAGATCATCAAGTTCAACGGTAGCCCAATGCTGCCATGTCCATTGCTAAACCATGTCTCTCAGCACCACGTCTACAGGCAGAACTAAGTCGAGTAAGGAAAAAAAACCCCACTCCAAAACAAGAGTTTAAAAATAGTCTCAGAAGTAGCGATGGTGCCATTCAAAAAACCAAGGAACCCAACACAAGAGTAGTGGAGAAGCAAGCCACCATGCTGTTCAGAAGCAGCGAGGAGGAGAGACAGGACAGCGACAGCGGAGGTTACCCTGTTCTTTTCAAAGACCCTCAGCTGGAGCAGACACCACCAGCCAGACAAACTGAACACAGCCACACGTCTCTCCTCTTTGCTTCCTGTGGCTGCAGCCCCAGACAAGTTAGTGAGACCAGGGAAGCACTTCTGGTGAGTTCCTGCTTCTGCACAACAGTACATACACACCAAACAACTCCCGAGCTGCCTGCAACGGGTGCACTGAGCTTTCAACCAGTACAAACGTTACCCACAACTCCTGTCAAAGGAAAGCTAACGAATGGAGCCTTGGAAGAAGAGTCAGCGCATCTACAGAGCGGACCAGTATGACAGATGGGGTAAGAATTCCACGTTTCCTGGCTTCCATTTCTACACTGCAATCACCACTGACCTACATTACCTTTGGATTTCTCAACTGCTTCTAGTTTCCTAGCTATTTTCATCTGTAATTTGGTTATTTTAATTCCTGTTCACTTTTCTGCAGTTACAATAAAAATAAAATTGATAAACTGAGAAAATTATCTACTGCTTTGTGACAAAACACTCCCACACTTCTCCTTACCTTGTTTAATGCCAGGTGAAAGGTGAGATGCCACATTTTTACATTCATTAATATAAACTTTACAATATACCAGTTAACTTCAGCTATGCCCTAGGAAGTTCTAGCCTTAGATTTTACCTATAGCATCTCTGCCAAACAGAGATAAAGACTGCTACTACTACTTGTGATATTAGCAGATTCACTTATACTCCCACTACCCTAACTCTGGTTTTTGAGTTGCAGCCTCACTGTATATTCAGTTATTAACCCCCAAACTCCCATCCAATGAAGTACTGCTGCTATCAAGGCAGACCAGAGCCTTTTCCTCAGAAAATAGCTAGAACAAACTAAGATCACTTCCAGTTAGCAGAATTTGCCCCACTATTAAAAAATACAAAGAAATCAAACACCACATCTCCTGAAATTGTATGTATTGCCAACTCAAAACCAAACAACCACACTAGAGAGGCACGAGAAGCTTTACTGGGTGAGTGCCATTAACTTTTGCAGTAGGTAAAATTTCCATGAGCCTTTACACTCCGGAAAGGCGACTTTCCAAATCCAAACTGCATTATCCAGTACGTGCCTGTACATTATCCAGTCTGCATGCCTAACAACAGGTAACTTTGGTTTCTCTGGTGCTGTTCACAACCCTTTTACACTACTGCCCAACCAACTTACATTGTAGCTTACAATAACACCAATGCAAAATTGTGTATGCAAAGGGGCTATCAAGCATCTGAACTTTTTGGTATCCCTTACTCTCTCAGCAGGACCCTACAAAGGTACTGCAGGACCCTTCTGTTCTCATAATACCACCTTTAGGGGGAAAAAAAAAAACCAAAAAAAACCCAACCAAAAATCAGATCAGCAGTAACGGGAACAAAGCCAGACACCTAGACACAAACACCCCACACTCCCTGCAAAAAACCAACCAAACCAAAAAACCCACACAACCCAAAACCCAACAAACTTTGCTTTTTTAATCAAAAAAAGAAGATAATCTGAAAGTTATTTTACACACTGGAGACAGAAAAGCTGGATCACTTCACAACAGAATTTTCTAAGACTTGCTTCCCCCTTCTGAACTCACAGGAACTAAAATCTTTTTCCTCCTTCTCCAACCATGGATGAATCAAGGGGTTCACGTTGAACACCTCAGGAAAAAAAAACCCCACGCCACAAAAGACCCCAAAACACCAAACCCCCCCAACAAAACACCACGCAACCCAAAACACAAAATCTCTTGCTTCACTAAGCTCTTGGGTACGTGGTAAAGTTTTCAAATCCTGTCCCAGTACCTGAGTAGGCAAAAGAAAGAATTTTTCAAGAGAACAGGACGTGCAAATAAACGAAGGAAAAAATAAAAATGCAGTTTAGAGAAGGTGTGTGTGTGTGGGGGGCGTGAATAGACATGCAAGAACCAGCTATGCACTGTCACAGAGAAGCAGAAGAGGAAAAAGGGGAAAATAACACAAAAGTCTCTTCCATTTTCAGTGTAAGACGCTGGCGGTACCGTGCCGGGGAAGGTACACGCACGATTCACTTCGGATGAACAGAGCTGGGAAGGCACGAGACATGCCCCCCTTCCAAAGGTGCTCCGCCGGACCCCAGCGTTCCACTACACTGCCAGCGTCAGGCACTGCAACGCGTCTCTAAGCACCGTCAAGCGCTACCTACAGCGTAACACACCACACCTCTACCTGCAAACTTTAATTTACAGAACTGTGACCCGGCTCAGAGCTGGCGAGAGGGACCCCGGGCCGCCTGCAGCCGGGACGGCGCCCGGCAGCCCACCACCGGCACCCACCCGGACCTGCAGCGTATCGCAGGCGCCTCTGGCCGTCGGTCTCGGGCTTTCCGCCTCCGCTGAAATCCACGCAACCCTAAGACAGCGCGCCAACGCGGCGAGCGTTGGAGAGGCGGCAGCTGAGCAGCGCGACTCGCCAAGTCCCAGCGGAAGGACGGGCACAGGCACCGGGCCGCTGCCGCCGCGGGCAGCGCCACCGACACAACCTAAGCAGGTCTGCGCTTCCCGCGGCCAGAAAGGTTCTGCCCGACCACCCGAACCCCGGGACGCGCCACGCCTTTCCAGCGGCGCAAGCCGAAGCGCGGAAAAGGCGCTGCCCGCGTCCCGGGGGCGGCGGGGCAGAGTCCGAGACGGGCCCAGGCCGCCGGCCGGAGGCGGAGGGCACGGGCCGCGGCCGGCGGCTCGCGGAGAGCCGCGGCGGTGGAGGCCGCAGGAGGCATCGGGCGGCCTCCGCCGGCAGAAGAGCCCCCGGCGCCGTCGCGGGGCCGCAGCCCGGCCGCGGAGCTCGGCGGCGGCCAGAGGCGGCGAAAGCGCACGGGGGGGTGTTGTTCCGGGCGGTCGGGCCCTCGCGGGCCGCGGCGGAGGAAACCCGACCCGGCCGGCGGCACGGAGAGGGAAGCGAGCGAGCGGCGAACGCCCGGCGCGGGAGCGGGCTGAGGCGGCTGCGGCCTCACTCACCGGGCCGGTCCCTGCAGCGGAGGAAGCGGCAGCGGCAGGAGCCAGGCATTCAAAATGGCGGCTGCGCGGCCGCAGCACCGATACCGCAGGCGGAGGGATCCGTGCGCCGGCACTGTCCCCTCGGCCTCCCGGCCCCCGCCGGCCGCGGGCAGGAGGCGGGGCGGCGGCGGCGGCCTCGGCGGGGACGGAGGGAGGGGAGGAGAGGCGCGGCGGTGGCGGCGCAGCAAAGGCCGCTCGCACTACTTTTCCCGGCGGAGGCAGCCGCGGTACTGATCCTGCGAAGAGCGAAGCGCCCGCTCCGTGGCAGTCAGTGATGACGTCACGCGCGGGGCGGCCCCTCCCGTGGCCAGGCCGGGCGGGCTGCTCCGCCCGCCACCGGGGTTCCGCGCCGCGCGAGGGGCCGCCGGCGCCTCTGCGCGCCCGAAGCGGGACGCGTCGTTCCGAGGCCGGGCCCGCAAGGGCCGGGCCGCGCACTAACGGCAGCACCCGGGGCACCCCCGTGCGGCGGGCCGGCCGCCGGGCCTCGGGCTCGGCGTGCAACAGCGAGAGCGGCCTGGGGCCGCCCCCTCTCCGGGCGCGCAGCGACGGGCGGGGGCTGGCGGGGCGCAACCCCGGCCGCGGCTCGCCGCTCTCCCCGCGCCACGGCCTCCCCGGCCGGCTCTGCCCCAGGGGGGCGCCCGGCGCGAACCTCGGCCCGGCGGCGGCTCTGACGAGGGCGCGAGCCGGGACGCTCCGCCTGACGGGGCGGGCGCGACGCCGTTGGGCCCGGCTGGGCGTGGCCGGTCGCCGCGATAACGGGGGCTGCGGGCGCCCGGTGACGTCAGCCCCGAGCGCCGCGGGCACAGCGTCATCCCGACTGCTGCCGGCGGGTGAGGCGCTTCCGCCGCGCGGTGTGGCGCGTCATCGCCCTGCGCCGCGGCGCGGGGAGGGGTCGGGCCGGAGGCGGCCGCGGGCGGCGCCGGGGCTGATGGGGGTCGCGGAGGAGGAGCCGGGCGATGGCGGGTGAGCCGCGGGCCGCGGTGGGCACCGGGTGGGCCGCGGGGGCGGGGCGCGGCGCGGCGGGGGGCTCCGGGGGTGGGGCCAGCGACCGGGCTCGGGTGCCCGCCGTCCCCGGGCTCGGAGCCCCGGACCGGGGGTTGGCGGCGCCGCCTCGCTTGTTCCCCGGGCCGGGGCTCGGGGCTCCCCCTGTGGCCGCGGCGCGGGGCGCTCCCTCGGCGGCGGCGCCGGGACTCACGGCTCCCTCTGTTCCTGGCGCAGGTGAGGCGGCGGCCGGCGGCGGGGAGCTGGGAGCCGGCGTGTGGCAGCCCCTGCGGCTGCCCCCATGAACGAGCGTCGCGGCCGGGACACCGCGGGGCGCCATGAGAGCGGGCCACGAGCGGAGCCAGGAGTGCCTCCCGCCAAAGAAGCGGGATCTTCCCCCTGCCAATACCGGCGCCGAGGCGGGACGGGCAGGGGGCGCCCAGGCCTCGGGCGAGGGCCCCGAGTGGGCCCGGACAGCAGGCCCGGCGCCCGCAGCCCTGCGCTATGGCCCTGGTGAGGCCACAGAAGCAGTGGCGGGGCTGTCGGTGGACCAGTACGGGATGCTCTACAAAGTGGCAGTGCCACCCGCCACCTTCTCCCCCACGGGTCTGCACCCCGTGGTGAACATGAGCCCCCTGCCCCCAGCCTTCAATGTGACTTCGCCAATAATCCAGCACCCAGGGGTGCCCTACCCTCCCATCCACTACGCGCAGATCCCCCCAGCGTCCCTGCAGTTCATTGGCTCGCATTACACGGTGCCCTACGCTGTCCCTCCTGGCTTCCTGCCTAGTCCTCTCCTGTCTCCTTCCGCCAACCTCACAACCTCTCATGTCCCCCACTTTGTGCCATATGCCTCTCTCTTCACGGAAGAAGCCACTCCTTCCCCCCAGACTACCTCTCCTACCCACACCTTCAACAAATCTGCTTCTGCAGTCTCTTCTTCCAGCCAGATGCAGCACCATGCTGGGACCCAGCCATTAGATATTGCACCAGGTAGGATTCCTGTTTATTATCAGATGTCCCGCCTCCCACCAGGGTATTCAGCATATGAGACCCCTACAGCTGGTGGAAGCCCAGAGTCTCCTCAGCAAGAGAGTCAGCTGAGCGCAGAGGTAGCTGCTGCCAATGGTGGACAGAGACATCTGGAGCACAATGCAGTGAGGAGGACCAGTGAGGCTGTGGACTCTGCCAGCAGTAAAGCTGAAGACCATCTGCCAGGGGCTGCAGCGGGATGTGTGGTTGATGGACAGTTCCTTTCAGGTTACCAGACGTTGGGAACAGAGGTCTCTGTGCCAGCTCACAGAAGCACCCCAGACGCTGATCTGGAGGTTCAGAGGGTGGTGGGGGTGTTGGCATCTCAGGATTATCACGTTCTGGCAGCCCAGAGGAAAGATGACCCGAGCCCTTTAAACCTTTGCCATAATGTCCCTGATCAGCAGGGGGAGTCAAAGGACGCGCTGAGGGACACAGGGGACAGGGCTGCTGCTGAGAAAAGCCAGCCCAGGAGTCCCACGTTCCCCGAAGAGCCAGTTAGGCAAAGACAGTTAACCAAAGGAATGGTGATAGCCAACGGCAAGCCAGTCCTGGTTCCCGTTGGAGCTGAGCCCATCAGGTCTTCCGCTTCAGAAACCCTGGTGAGGCGGAGCCCGGATGCTCAGGCCCGAGGAAGTGTGCCTGAAAAGGAGCCGACCCAGCCGCAGCCACCCGGCTCCTCACACTTGCCCTCTCACTTCATGAAAGGAGCCATCATCCAGCTGGCTACGGGGGAGCTGAAGCGGGTCGAGGACCTGCAGACTCACGACTTCGTTCGCAGTGCGGAGGTGAGCGGGGGCCTGAAGATCGACTCCAGCACCGTGGTGGATATTCAGGAGAGCCAGTGGCCCGGGCTGGTCACACTGCATTTTGTGGTTGGGGAGCAACAAAGTAAAGTGAGCATTGATGTGCCCCCAGAGCATCCCTTCTTTGTGTACGGCCAGGGCTGGTCCTCCTGCAGCCCAGGGCGGACTGCTCAGCTCTTTGCCTTGCCCTGTCACAGGCTGCAGGTGGGCGATGTCTGCATATCCATCAGTTTACAGAGCATGAATGGCAACGCCGCGTCTCAGGCTAACCACCCTCTCACAGACCAGCTCGTCTCTGCCAGGGAGAGGTCTGAAAGAACAGCTCAGGGGTCCAGGGAGCCGTCTGACAGAGCTGGTGAAAGGAAGAGCCACGCAGACAGGGACAGTGCAGCCCAGAGCTCTTATGCAGAAGCCTCTCAGCCTGAGGCTGGCAGTCAGCACAGCTGGACAGCCCCAGGCTTCCAAAGATACGAGGTGCAGGCAGGGGAGCCTCGGCCCCCTCTGCTCCGCCCCTCCTTCATTCCCCAGGAGGTCAAGCTGTCTATCGAAGGGCGTTCTAATGCAGGGAAGTGATCCCTTTGAGGCTGTGAGCTCGGGCATCCTCCCCTCTGGGTGAGCCTTACCGTCAGGTGGAGAAATTGCACAGACTTTGTGACAGGTTCACCAGCAAGGCTGCTTTCTGCCCTGTGGGACTGGGTTTATTCCAGTCCCGTGGCTGAGTGGTTCCTCTTGGGGAATCTGGAGGGCTCCAGTGCCTCAGGGAGCAGCAGCAGGCTAGCTGGGGTAGAGAACAGGGATGTCCTCATAAGCTTTCAAGGAGAGCATTCCAGAGGTTGGAGGCTGGGGCTTTCTCACACCTCCTTGAATAACTGATTCCCTGCAGGGCAGGGTCTAAGCATTCAGGACAGGTGGGGAGATGAGGAGGGCAGGCACGGCTTAAGGTAGCAGATAAAATTGCTGAAGATTTTATTCCTCCTTTCTCACGATGGGGAGAGATGGGTCCCCACTGGAGTTTGGGGGGGGCTCTACTCCCAGTATCCCTTTTCTTCACACATGCACTTTAAAAGGACCGTTCACCAATGGAGCTCTTGAGGGCAGGATGGAGATGCTTCTCTGGTGGTTCTGTTTAATGTCTCTTCCACTGAATCCAACTGCTTTTTCTTCTTGCAAAGAATGTACAGATTTGAATGAATCACACAAATTCAAGAGGAAGGATAAAAAGGATGGGTTTGGGTGTAGGTGAATAGGGAACTTGAGCACTTGGGATGGGACACAAGTTGGGATGGGAGATGTCAGTTTCCTGCTATAAAATACATTTCATTATTTGCCACCAAATCAAATCTTTCTTCCCGTGTTAGTAACTTTAAAAATGTATCTTTTGGGCTTAATAGCTTTTGCAGAGGTTTAGCCTATGGATGAATGGGGTTGGGTTTTGGTTGGTCAGATTTTGGGTCTTGGTGGCTTTCTTTTTTTTAAGCTGGAGTAAAATATATTCAGCATTCTCTAGGGAAGGACAGAAACACATCCTTTTTATGAGAAGGTGGAGACTGTTTTGTAATTAAGTCAGAAGAAAACTTTCCAGATGGCTAATTCTTCCCTGCAGACAGTTTCCTGAAAAAGCTCTAGACAAGACACAAGTGTTTGTGCATGTGCAGGCCAGGTACAGCGTTTCTGCTAAGTACAGTTCTATGCTTAACGTAGGGATTCTAAAAGTATCATGGCATCACAGGGCATTTTGGGGTGGTTTTGTGTTAGTTGTTCTGATGCTTCACTTTAGAGTTCCTCTGTAGAACACAGTAAAATCCAGAGCAGTCTTGTTCCCGGTGAGGCTGAACACCGGGGTGTCTGGACACCTCGACATGCTAATAACACTCCGCTCCAGTGAAGGCTCCTGTAGCTGTACTGATTTGCCCTCCCTGATGGTGTGTCATGACACCAGCTCTAACTGCTTAGCTAGAATAAAAAACAGTCACTATTGTGTTGAGGATAGGAGTATTCAGTGGCCGAACTCGGGTTGAGTATTCCTTGTGCTCCGTGCCCGTCTCTGCGCTAGGACCAGGCTTTCGAGGGCTGCTGTCCAGAGCCTGGGTGCTGCTTGTCATGTTCACCACAATTTTCCATCTCCCCTCATCTTTCTGGAGTTTTCTGTCAGGCCTGCCTGACTGATGAAACACTGCTTCTTGTCTTTTCCTGAGTGGCTGGTGCCCAGCACTGCGCCTCAGGGCAGCTGTCCGTGGGCCAGGCGCCAGTGGGGGTCTCAGGGCTGTTCTGCACGCTCTCCAGGGATGTGCCCTCTAACTGGTTGGCTTCGGTTGACTCTGGCAGGGGGCTGCTCTGCCTGGGTGTTGGGCAAATCCCAGAGTCCCCAGAATGTCCCTCCTGTCCAGGCTGTCAGTCCTGTTGCCCTAGCACACTGCTAGCCGTTTCTGTTGCCTTCGAAATGTCTGCACCAGGACAGTCTCTTTTCGGGCCTTGGGTGGGATGTGCTGCTCATGCCTCCAGTGCTTGTGCCTCACGGGGTTTCTCCAGAGTGAGGATGCTGCCTGCATCACCTGTAGCTTCCCCCAGGTAACACACAGCTTCCCATCTCAGCTCATGTGAAACGTGTGGCATCGTGGCCATGTTGTCATGTGAAGTTTCTGCCTCTTTGGGTGCAGCAGCTGTGGGAACAGATGCTGGTTCATGGCACCATTTGTCAGTAAAGCTGCCTGGGCCCAGGCCCTCCTCACCCTGTCTTTCACAGTTGCTGTTCACTGAACATTCCCACACAAAGACCTCGATTAGTGTTGGTTAGGACTTAATGCTCAGGATATCCAGGGTGTCTGCTTCCAAAGGCAGAGTAGCCCGAGCTGCCTTGCCTGTTCTTTGGAGCATGTGTGCAGGGGGTCAGAGATGAGAAGGCAGCTGAGAGAGGCTGTGTGTGGCACGTGAATGTAAACGGGCTGGCTGCACGTGTGCAGGGATCGAGCAGCTGCAGGGTGCAGAGCCCCTCCTGCATCTTTGAACACAGATTCTGTCTCTGCCTGTTAGAGGGTTTGGGGAGCCTCTTTTATCTCTCCTGTGTTACTGTAACTACTGCTCCTAGGTCTCAGCCACACCGAGCAGTCAGAGGCTGATGTGCAGCAAGACACTGTGTGGCTAAAGTAGCTTTGTACTGTAGGCAGCTGAAGGACTGAAGGTGCTCACCCAGGGCTTGGTTGGCTGTGCTGCACCTGCTGGGTGCTGTTCTGAGCTCTGGAACAGGCCGGGGTGCATTGGACCTTGGTGCTGCTCTCCCTGTGGGTCCCACAGTTGTGCACACTTCAGCTGGCAGCTCCTCTGTGGCAGCTGCAGTTTGGGGCCCATCTCACAGTGGGGCATCAAGGTGGAGAATCTGGGCATCTGACTGCTTGCCCCAAAGGTGGTGGGCAGGAGGGGGCCACTGGTGGCCCCCCAGCCTGGCTCAGCATTAATCACTGGAATCTGTCCTTACCGGGGTGGGCTGTGGTGCTCAGTGTCTGTGGTTGAGTGTTCAGGGAGTGTGTGAGACAGGTGCTGCTGCAGGCAGAAAGGCTGTGAATGAGTCCATGGAGGAGGTTTTTATTTCTTAGGTTTACAGGGAAAGGAGGGATAAAGCCAGGAAGACATTGTGGAACAAGATAGTTACCCAGGGTGTTCTGCCAGCAGAGATGTGACAGGCTTCTCGAGAAATACACTGTTTTCCTGCTGCTATTGTGAAGGGGAGAAGAGGAGGAGTACTGAGACCTGTCCTTGGTCTCATCCAGCTCACACTCTGGCAAGTCTGTAGGACGCAGTAACGGTGTCTATAGCCATCTGTCCCATCTGGTGAGACCTTCCTTGGGTCAGCTGCCCAGCAGAGGCCAGGCCTGTTGCCAGGCCTGTTGCCAGGCTGTGCGTACACTGCTGCTCCAGGAACAAGACCTGCTCCAGGCAATGAGCGCTCATCACTACCAGACTATGCAGAGGAAGCTCTGTCTGGAAAGCGGGAGAGCTGCAGAGGCCCCTCTGCCTCCCCTCCCTTTCCAGCAGCTGCGCAAGTTTAATGCACTTTTCACATTGTGTGTGTGTCCCCCAGGTCATTGTCCCTGTAGAGAACGAACAATCCTTGTTACTCAGAGAATCGTGTAAAAGAAACTACAGCAGCTTGAGTAGCCCAAACGCTAGTTCCTGCCCACAGCGGTCCACGTGCCTTTCCCCAGCGTCACTCACACCTGCTCTTTGTCTTTCAGGCTGTCCTAGGGCCTGACACTTGCAGAAGCTGCTAAGATGGCTACGAATGCACATTCTGTACAGAGTTTGGCCCAGGGCGTGTTCCGTGTATGGCTTAAAATGCTGATGGGCAAGGCCCTTCCACGGTCTTCACATCTGTCCATGGAGGGCAGGACTCGCCCCTCACCTCCCCTCGGGCTGCTGCCACCCGCCCTGCAATGCGCCTGCGTCCCAGTTGGTCCCAGTTGCTTTCGCTTCACCGCACCTTAGCGCCCGGGAGGGGAGGGTCTGCCCCTGCAGAGCGGAGGAACAGGCTGGGCACTGGGGGAACCGGCTGGGCTGCCCTGAGGCAAGGAGGTCTTTGTAGATAAGTGCTGATCCCTCAACTATAATCCCAGTTATGTAATGGCTGTATTAACATGTAACCGACCGCATTGTATCTAAAGCCTTAGAACTAGTCAGGTGCTCCCCTCCGACCTTGTTCCTGCCCCTTTCCTCCTACCTGATCTTTAACAAAGCATTAATAATTCTAAGGATAATCTCTATTTTGTTGTGCTTTTTTTGTAACTGTTTTAAATAAATCAATTTGTACTGTATATTTGTACTTTTGGTGAGATCCTTTTTCCTGTTTTACCATTTTAAGTCTGTACTTGGCTACACACAGATTGTATTTTTATTGTTAATGCTCTTATGAATATTGCATTTAACTTGTTGACTGTAAACACAGTATATATCTATATCTATATATATCTATATATAAACCAATAGCTTTTCCTTTGGTGTTTGAGACTCTTTGCTTGCCTGTAGCATCAGTGATCATAGGATGTGGCTTCTCTGGTCTTACACAGAGTGATCTGGAGACTTGTGACAAGGCCAAGGTAAAGGCATCTGGCAGATGGATTATAAACCATAATTCTGCCTTCAAATACTCCTGCTCTTACGTGGTCTTTCTCGAACCCCTTGGAATAACAATCAGGTGCCAGTAATGCAGCAGAGAATGTTTCAGCTTGGGTTTGCAGAGTGAAGGTGCATCTCTGCTGACAAAGCAAAACACAGGAGAGTGACAGCAAATACTGTGAGAAGCAAAGTGTCAGCTTGAGAATGGCCAGAGGCAGAAGTGAGAGATCAGGGATCAAAGGAGGACAGGAACGAGGGCACGTGGAACTGAACAGATCTTTTACAAATCTGGTGCCTTTTCCCCACCAGGAGAGAGGCAAAGTTGGTCCTGAACGTCAGTTCTACGTGATGAATGGTCTGTTAAACAGCTTCTGTAGGGTGAGGAAACAAGACTGGCACGGGGAGGAAACTGAGATGAAATGCTTTTAGTAGCAAGTGTCCACAAGACTGCAGGGTGAGCTCATTACTGAGAGGAGTGCAACACTGGCTCTTTGAGGGCACCAACCACAGCTGCCAAGGACTAAAAAAAATGTAAAAATCACATTTCTGAGTAGTCTGGCCAAAAGGTTTTGCTCTTGCTTTAACCTTCCTGATCTCAAGTAGGAGTTTCTCTGACTTCTTGCAGAGAAAGAGACATGGGAGAGAAGGCAGCAGCTCCCACTGTATTTAGACCACCCTGTGACTGTACTGCGGAGCTTAACTGGAGATGCTGTGGGAGCAGCAGGAGTCTCCAGGCTACAGAAACACCGTGGTGTGTCACACCATGGTTTGGTGGGCTGACATCTGGAAAGCACAAAGCTTTCATGTGCATTTTTAGATGCTCCTCACGAGTCCTGTTTTGTCTTTTTCAGTTTAAACATGCCTAGAGTTAATTCCCAGAGTGTCACAATGATGATCCTAGATGAGCAGGATTGCATTTGGCTGTATTAACATGGGTGAACAAGCTCAGCTGACTGCAGTCACAGACTGGTTGAAGTGTGAAGTGTCCTCTCCTACTTCACCTGGTTACCCCACCACCACCTGCTCAAGCAGGGCCACCTTACAGCCAGCTGCCCAGGACCATGTCCAGATGGCTTCTGAGTATCTCCAAGGTAGGAGCCTCCAGAACCTCTCTGGGCAACGTCTGCCAGTGCTCTGTCACCTGCACAGTAAAAAACTGTTTCCTGACGTTCAGAGGGAACCTCCTGTGTTTCTGTTTGTGCCAGTTGCCTCGTCCTGTCACTGGGCACCACTGGAAACAGCCTGGCTCAATGTTCTTCACACTCTTATGAGGTATTTGTAAACACTGGTAAGTCCCCCAAACCCTCTTCTCCAGGCTGAGCAGCCCCAGCTCCCTCAGCCTGTCCTTGTAGGAGATGCTCCAGTCCCTCCACCATCGCAGTGGCCCTTTGCTAGGCTCTCTCCAGCGTGTCCACCCCTCTCCCTGAGCCCAGCACATGGCACTCCAGCTGTGGCCTCACCAGTGCTGAATAAAGGGGGGGAGCAAGTTCATACAGCACTAGAGAACTGACCTAACTTTATTGTTTAGCATTCGACCAACTCACTTGTAAACCTGAAATGCTGTTTAAGAGAAAAGTAGCCTGTGAGTAAACCAGCAAACTTGCTTACCTCAGTCAGCCTTTCTGTTACACCTTTATGTGGGGAATCTTACAACAGGAACTGTTTCCTCTTAATTTTTCCATGGAAGCTACTGCAAACAAGCACATAATGGTAACGTTAAGAGAAAGGGTGGGCACAGGCATTTCCAAGGAGGCGACATCTCCCTTTGCATCCTTTTTATGGGCACGCACTGTGAGGGATTTACTCCTGGAGGAGCTGTGGACCATCAAAGTCCTCAGCTCTGTAATTCATGCCATGGTGAACAAGATCCCTTTTTTAGTGAGGTTTAGCTACAGCAGAACTGCAGCAGCCCAAACCCAAATGTGGGGCAAGGGTCCAAGAACAGAATGAAGCACAGAGGTAAAGAAGGGGACTAATCAAATGTGAACATTAATTTATTTTCCCTCTGTTCACAGGCTGTGGCTTGGCCCCCAGAACAGACTGTATATCCTCAGAGTCTGCTCCCACCAGGGCTACTTTGGCAAACATCTCTCATCTCTGTTCTCCTCCAATGTTCCGAAGAAAACCAGAGCCATCTATCAGGGAGAGCCAGAGCAGCCCCTGAGTGTGGAAGCGTGCTAGTGCACCCGTGGCAGGCGCGGCAGGTGGCACAGCCCAGTCCCCGGCTGCAGCTTAATGCAGAGCACTGTTGCTCTGCTCCTCAAAGGTCATTTTGCCCAGCAGCTGGCTCTCCAGCTCCACGTTGCTCACTGGCAGCTGGAAAAAGTTCATTTCGGCTGCCAGTGCAGCCATGGCAGAAGGGTCCTGGCCAAACTGTGCCCGGAGCATCATGTCCATCTTCTCCAAGCGCCGCTTGAGCCTCTTGGCCTCCCGCTCCCGGATGAGCCGCGCCTGCCGCTTCTCCGGGGTCTCGTTGGCGCGCTTCAGCCGCATGGCCTCCCGGTCCCGCTGCAGCCGCCGCGCCCGCTGCTCGTCCGTCTCCTGCATGCGCTGCAGGCGCTTGGCCTCTCGGTCCCGCATGCGCCTCACCTCCCGCTCCTCGGGCGTCTCGTTGTCCCGCCGGCTCTTCTTGGCCGTGCGCTCCCGCTCCAGGCGCTGCAGCCGCACCTCCAGCGGCTCCTTCTGCCGGCGCAGCGCCCACTTCCGCACGCCGGGCGCCTGCGCCTCCAGCAGCTTGCGGTACGCGGCGCAGTTGTTGCACACCAGGAGGATGCCCGCGGGATACACGGGGCTGTGAAAGGCAATGTCCTTCCCCTCCACGCTGGAGGGGCCTTCGCTCTGCGGGGCCGGAAGGCGGTCTGCACTGAGCACCTCTGGCAGCTTCTCGCTGGAAAGCAGAGAGAGCAGAGTCAGAGACTTGGTGCTGCTGGGAAGAGTTCCCACCTCGGACTGCCCAAGGGGCTGCAACGATCACTGCCCCTACTGCAGCCCGTGAGGGTTCTCTGCTAAACCATTCCTGCTCAGGGACATGTCTGAGTACCTCAAATGAAGCCACACGAGGCAGGAGCAGATTGGCCCTGTGCAATGTCTGGGCTGGAAGAGCACAAGGGCAGGAATTAGCGAGCAAGGTGCTCCTCCTCCTCCCCACCTCTGGGTTTCTTCTCTCAGCCCTGTTCTGCTGGTCAGCAGATAATCTCCTACCAGGCAGTACACAAACAAGGAACATGTTGTTTTCTGCCTGTAGTCCTGGCTCTGGAAACGATGAACCCATCAGGGCAGTATAGACCTGCTCTGGTTCCCTTGCTGGGCAAGGGAAGCAGCTGATAGTTCTCCAGCGACTGGAGACCCCAGTGCTTTCTGTACAGTTCCAGTCCTTCCCAGAGCCAAGGAACACCCTTTTAGCAGCAGCACAGCCCATGGAGGTCTTAGCAGGTGATGCAGAGCTGCGGGCTGGGACTGAGGGAATCTCTCACTGTAGGTGTTCACAACTCTCCTTACAGGCCTCAGAGACAACTCTCTGGAGCCGTGAGTTCCGTGTCAGTTAGGGCACCCCCCGAGCTGCAGTGTGGGTGGCCCAGCCCCCTGCCCAGCCCCGAGCCTGACCTGCTGAAGGTGGCGTGGCTGGTGAAGCGCGCCCCGCACACGGCGCAGTTGGACAGCTGGTCCTCCGAGTGGATCAGCAGGTGCCGCCCGAGGGAGCCGGGAGAGCTGAGCGCTCTGCCGCACACGGGACACAGGTAGCTCTTGGCACTCACCACAGCTGCAGTGTGCTGCAAAACACCAGGCTGTTAGTTACCCACTGCCTCAGCCATACTCAACAAACGGGGCACACCTGCAGCCCAGCCTCTGGGAACAGGAACACTGTACCACTGACCCTCTGCCTGACAGCTCTCAAACCAAGCCCAAGCCGTTCGGGGTGCTGCAGGTCAAACAGCAGGAAGGAAACCCCTCTACAGCTCCAGCCAATGCAAGAGAAACAGGTAACACCAGAACACTGGGATCTTGAGACCCCACCCTTGTTGTCAGAAATGCATCTGAGGAGCTGCTGTTGCTGGACAAAGCACGACTGGACTAACAACAGGCAGGACACTGGTGGGGAAGCACTTGGATGGAGACAGGGGGTGCAGGTTAAGTGGCCAATTCGGTTCTGCTTCATCCCTTCTTTTGCAGATTTTGGTATGCTGTGAAGAGAGCACTGACAACAAATCCTGTGAACTTCCAGCACAGATTTCCTGCAATACTGGAATAATTTCAGAGGAAGAACAGCTGTTTTCATTGATAGGAACTGTGATCAAGGTAGAAAATAAAGAACTGAGTGATTAGGAGGAAGGTTTCTTATCTCACTGAATGATATAAAAATTGGTTCCAAATTTAATCTGAAGGAACTGCCTGGTTTTAGCCTGCAACTGCTTGCAGGGACTGCCTTGTCCTTCCAGGCCTGTGGACTGGTGCCTTGCTGGTTCTTTCCCCAGGACATTGTCTGAACACAGTTTACTTTGATGAACTTCACAGAATCTCCTGAGCTGGAAGGGACCCATCAGAATCATGGAGTCCAACTCCTGGCTCCACACAGGGCCAGCCAAGTCGGAGCACGTGACAGAACTTCAATCCCATCCTACCTAGAAGTTCAGTTCTCTGCCGCCAGAGACCAGAACAAAACCACCTTGTGCTCTGGGCTGTCTCTGAATTTGGGGCTGGAGGAGCTTAAGGCCAAACATATCCCCCAGCTTGGAACCGTCCCCTACCTGGTACACGTGAGCAATGAGCTGCTCTCTGCTTCCACACTCCAGCTGGCAGAGGGGGCACTGTGACAGTCCCAACATAGGGTCAGCATTCAAACTCTCAGGCACCTATGGGGAAGAAAAGCCACCTTGGTGTAAGACACACAGATGGCACACACAGATCTCTCTCTCACACCCCCTCACTCCCGTACACAGGCCTCCACCAGATCAGAGCGCCATGCCCAGTCCCTCTGGAGCTGGCTTGTGCTCTTGCAGTCCTAAGCTTCCTCGATGTAGTGCCTGAGCAGAACTCCTGCTCTCTTCAGAGCAGGCAGAGGCCTCTTGGCCTCCACTTGCACCCATGCTCTTGCCAGCAGAGTGGCTCTGGTAGGCAAGGTCACAGGGGATGGGGAAGTCAGAGAAAGGCACCAGAAGTAAAGGAAGGGGGCACACAGTCATCTTGGTCAGCCAGGGTAACAGCAGTTTGCTGTCTCCTGTTCCTGGCAGCCCAAGAGCTCTTCATACCCTGTCCTCATGCCAAGAGACCTTTGGAGGAGGTGGGAGGGAGGAAAAAAAAGATAAGAAACCCTTCTCTCTCCCTGGGAAGCTCAGATGAGTGCAGAACTGGCACACACTTGCCTCATTTTCTCTCATCAGTGGGGTACCAGCCACGGGTTGTTCTGCATTCTCCAGTTCTTTCTTCACTTTCACCATGGAGCCATCCTCCTCAGATGTATGGGAAGAGACTTCATCCTGGGTGGTTTCCTCATCATCACTGCCAGCTGGAACATGCAGAACAGTTATTCTAAGTGTCAGGACCCTGCAGACACTCGCAGCCCTTAACTGCCCTGACCAGCCTGGGGCCTCTACCCACTCCCCCTCCAGCCCCTCCAACCACAGGCTCCATTGAAACCCAGGCTGGGACACGTCAGTCCCTGAAGTGCTCTGTAGTCTTTGGGCCTGGCCTGTTGTCCTGCTCTTGACAATCCTTGGAGTGTCACCTGGCCCCTCTGCTGTTCCTGTCCCGCTGTGGCAGGCTGGGACTGCACCCTGGTGATGAGGACATTGGGACATTGCCCCAGTGTTCCCTGGCTCTGGGCTGGCCTTTCCTCAGGGAGCACCTGGCTGTCGTTTGCTGACACCAAGTCCTGCATAGGAGCCAAGGGCTATCCCAGAGGAGGAGGTGGGTAAGATGGTCCTCAGAGGACCCCAGGGGACCCCCACAAGCTGTGCAGCACCCAGCTTCACCCCTTGTCAGTGTCTCCCCAGTCCACTACCTTGCCGTTACTGGAAGGGGCAGAACTCACTGCTGCTGGAGTCGGGGTCTTGCAGTGGGTGGATGGCTGGCCTTTGGTCCCCAAGAGCTCCAGGAAAGCTGGTTTTCATCATGGCTTGGCGGGCTTGCTCCTCCAGCCCTGCAAAGACTTGCTCCCCTGGCAGCCACAAGGACAAAAAGTCAGACTGGTGCCATTCCATGGCTTTCCCAAAAACACCACAGGTGTGGGGCTGCTCACCTGCACTGTGCAGAACCTCTGAGGGCACCTCTCCAAAAGCATTTCAGTAACCTCTCTGCTTGCCTACCCTGCAACACGAGCCTCCTGTACCTGCTGCTGCACGTCCAGTCCCTGTGTCTACAACAGTATTGCTAGGGAACATGCCCAGCATCGGGTTGCTCTCTGCATGTTCTTTAGGTGCTGCTCCAGCCACAGGGGAAAAAATTAAAAAGTGAGAATCCCTGGATCTGGCACATGCAGCCAGGCAGCTCTCTGCTACCAAGTGACCTGCCCACAGAGCTCTGGGTCGGGGGAGCCACTCTGGGGTGGTGACAGTAACCCAAGGCAGGCACAGTGCCACAGGGCTCTGCTGAACCCTCCAGTCCCACTCCCAAGCTGTAACAGCATCTCCCTGAGCGCCCGGCAGCGTCTGCTCTGCAGTGACACTGAGCTGTCCTTGGCAGGCTCTCTCACCACCCTCTGCCCCAGGGCACCCAGGACAGGCTGCCCTTCAAGGTGTTTGTGCCCAGAGCTAGTGTTCTCCTTATGTGATGGGTACCTTGCTTCACTGCCTTGCCTGCCTGGGAGTGGCCCTGGCCAAAACAAATCTGAGACTCTTCATGTGCTCAAAGCAGAAAATCACAGAATTGCCCCAGCAAGCTGGTGCTGGATTGATAGCTGACACTCTGCTTTGTTGAAAGACACCAATTCCTAGTACCTCAGCTCAAGAGGAGATGGCAAACACACTGAGAAAGGGCAACTCGTGCTGCTCTGGAAGAAAAAAAAAAACTTTACAGCAATCCCTGCTAAGGGTAACTTTTGTTCCAAAAAATAAAGGTAAAAGGCAGCCATTAACACTGATGTTCAAACTACTTTCTTCCAGGTGCAGCCACGATTTGTCTCTGCTCAGGACGAGGTGCCCAGCTCCTGATGGCACAGCTTTTGGGTTAAACCTTACCAACTGACTTGGGAGTTCTCCGGAACCACTCCAAGTGTCAATCTGAAAATGCCAAGCTGCAGCTTTTGGAACAAAATCCTGCTGTTCAGTACAGGGCCACAGCTGGCATCAGCATAACCAGGGAACTGAATGCCTGACCCACTGAGAGCACACCGGTCCTCCCACAAGGACAGGCACGTCCCCACCTGCTGAACCACTCCAGCCAGCCATGCCCCAGCACACACTCACACCCTTACCTCTCCATTTCCAGCAGTGCTTTAAAAAACAGCAATTTAGGGAAGATTTCAAAGACCTTCAGAAGTTTCACAGAGAGTGTGGGAGAAGAGTTTTAGTTCCCAACATTCCCATGGAGGTTTCCAAAAGTATTTAAAGACATTTATCCTTCTGTTTCAGAAAGGTCAAAAAGGTTTCTGTAGAGAAGGCTTGAGAACATAATCCACATGGACTGAAGGGAGGTGCTGAGGGGCACCCAAATCTAGTTGTCACTGCAAGCAGCAGGTACCTTCATGATTGCTGTGACACACATATCCCCATCAGAAGCCATTCCAGCATTGAATGGTCTTCTTAAGGGAATGCTGCTTGTGCTTGGACCCCACCCTGGCCCTGGTGAGACCGAGCTACAGACTGTAGGACAGCAGACTAGAGTGACAGTGCCTTTCCAAGACAGCAGATGAGACCCACAGACCAGCAGGGGAAAAGCCCATGAGACCAAAAGAGTTGCAGGACAAAGCATGGTAAGACATGGAACCCTGCAGAGCACAGGACAGATGCACAACTGCAGCAGGAGACGTGCTACCAGCCATGGGAGGTACAAAATGGGATTCCCAAGCACCACCCCAACTGCCAGTGGGAGCAGCTGTACTGTTTTCTTCCCCCTCTCCCCTTCCAGAGGGCTTGTTTCCACTGAGCAGCTGCCTTCAGTCTGGTGCCAAGTAGGTTCCTGCTCAGAAATACAGACAGGCTGTGGGATTTAAAAGCTGTGATCTTTCCACTGAGGAGGGAACTCCTCCTGTCTGTACCACCAGCATCAATCACAGCTAAAGGAGCGGCTGTGCCTGCCAGCAGCCCCTCTGAAGAGCATCCCCAGGACCAGGTTAGCACTGACTCGGCGCAGGACTCCCAGCTTACAGCCAGAAACACAAACTGAACCACAGCAGCGCTGCCAGCAGGTGACATCCTGTGCGTTCTCCAGCAGCCTGCACCTAGAAGGCACCATGGGGAAGGACACACTTGTAAGAACACTATCTTTAGCTCGTACAGAATTTCTTAGTATTAAGTTATTACTGTCCCCAAAAGAGCTGGGGGAAGAGCACCGTTCCCATCTACCGACGGACCGAGTCCTACTCTAACGAAGCTTCAGAGCTCTGGTGGGTAGAGGGTGACACTTGTGCACACACATGCTCACACACAGACACCTGCACACCCACCTGCACCCTATGGCAAATACACTTCCATTCATCTGGAAAGGGAGTAAGACAGACAACAGCTTTAGGATCACCGCTATCAGTGAAGGATGTTAGGCTCCACACTGAATTCACAGACTCTTCTCCAGAACTTTATTAAATACAGAAAGGGCTGCAGGCTGACCACAATGCCAAACCAAGTCAATGAATTTGTTTTACAAACAGCTAGAGACACAGGACGGTGAACAATCATACAAATGCCTCTGCTCTGCATTCCAGTTCTCCTCTCCATAATCCTGCCATGAGTGGGATGCCAGGTGAGCAGCTGTGGAGGGAGGGGACAGCCCTGTGGCACTGTGCACTGGGGTTACAGCTGCTAGGATCTGGTGGCGTTTCAACTTGGTGGCTAGAAAGGGTTATTTTTTGTCCTGAGCCCTTCCCTTCTTGAACTGTATGAATGCAGCATAACTCTCAGGTGTTCTGGAAAACAAACACACAAACAACCAACCCCCTTCCCAAAATCCACAAAGGAAAATCAAAAGAAACTGCACATCATTCCCTTGTCTTCCTTCCTAAACAGAAAGGTCTCTCAGAGATCAGCCACTTTATTCCCTCATTGTACATCAATTTAAAGTCCCTGTTCATGTAGGTCTTCTCTGTGTTCCTTTCCTGGACCTGAAATTTCAAAGTCTTTCCACCACTGTGGATCTAGTCCACCTGCCCCATCGCTATTCTGGGTTGTCCACACTGCTGTAGTGGTTACTGAAATGAAAAACAACACAATTCAAAGAGTTAACAATGGCAGCCCACAGAGCCCTTTAAGAACCAAGGATTTGATGCAAGTAACATTTCTGCTCGGTTTGGAATGCTGGGTACTGTTTCTTGCAAGATACTTTCTCTTCAAACTGGGAATATTATAGACAGCAGAGTCCAAGAACACGGAAGAGCAGAGAAGGGGTGTGTGTGTGTGTGTGTGTGTGTGTGTCAGGAAGAGCGAAGGAAATGGGATTAATGGGGGACTGGGACCATGACAAATAGAGCTGGAAGGGGGAATTAATTTGACTAACACAAGCTGTTCTCAAGAGTTCAGCATCACTTGCAAAGGGTACAAGCAATAGACAGAAAAGCAGCTCATGGGACAGCAGGGAGAGAAAATAGAAGTGCACACCAACACCTGCAGCGATTTTTGGCAAGCACAAGAGCAGTGAGTCTCCAATAACTGAGTGACAGTGCAGCAAGGGATGGGCTTGGATGCAAGATCAGATTGATTGGGGAGATTTTATGCTTTAGACTGTGGGAGAAAATAAAGACCAAATCAAACCAATTAAGATAACTCCACAGGAACAGTGTAACTGCATTGTATTTTTCAGGTCAGCACGGGATGGACAAGGCAAGAAGCATTTCCAGTGTTACAGTGTACCTGTTACTGCTTTGTCAGGTGTGCTTTTCATGCACTGTGTGGCAAAACAAAATTAAGTTATTAAAAGCCAATTATGTGCTACAGCCCTGCCAAAAGGGAAATGACTACCACTAAAACTGCAGAAGGACTGGCAATCATACCCAGTGAGACTCTGGTGAAAACAGTAATCTCTGTCATTGTTTCTGCATTACCTTGGATTTCCTTACACATCAACTTCCATTTAAAACCGTTTTAACTTGTCACCACACAGCTTCCCAGCTGGTGGCTCTGCATGCCAAAGTGATTCTGTGCTAAGTGAGGACAGCGGCACCATGTTGTGAGAGCAAGGTTAAACGAGGGCCATGCCAAGCCTGGGAAGGAACTCTGGAAAGAGCTGGCACTAAGCAAGCCAAGGAGAGGAGATCTGCAGCTGCTGCTTGCCCCAGCGAATCCAAGAAGGAAGGTAACATGGAGTGGCCATGCAAGGAAGAAGTAGGCACCGTCCTCCCACAAATCTGCCTGGTTAGATATTCACAGTGATATTTAAGCAATCCAAAAAGCGCCTCCCCAGCCCCACAGCCTGCCAAATCATACCCCAGCTGCAGACAACTGCATAAAAAGCTGCATACCTGCTGTCCCTTTTATTCCTCTCCTCCCAACCACTTCAGTCCCTGTGAAGAAGTCTCAGTAAGGTGTCTGCTATGTCTCAGCCTGACTCCTCATTCTGCTGGCTCACCCAGTTCTTGGAGCTGCTGCTCTCTCCGATTATCCTCGTCAGTGCACTGCATGGCATTTCTGGCCCCTCCAGACACACAGCAGGCTAGGTAGACAGAGAAGTCCCAACGATTTGGTGGTGTTCATCGTAAGACGGACAAGAGTTTCCATCCCAAGGTGCAGGCATCACCATTGACATGTTTCTTGTGTCTTTCGGTCCCTTTACGTTCTTGTGGTCCTACTTGTTGCTCCTGATGGCTCCTGTTGAATAGTTGCTCTGTAGCAATGTACTGCATGTAAAGGAGGTGAACAGGTCCCAGAATTCCTCTCCATGGCATACCAGATGCCATAACCTCAACCTCGTGCCCACTGGTAGCATGTATGTCACAGAGCTTCCCCCAAGACCAGAACTGGGGATACCATCACTTGTATTGCAGACAAAAGAGCAGTGTTCACTCTGAAAACAGTGCAGAACTGAACTCTGAACAGGTATAGTTTTGTATTGAATAGTACAAGCTTCTGAAGAACATAACCCCTTATGCAGTGGAGTGCAGGGAACAGCCCACCTCAACACCATGGAAACTCTACCTGCACCCTTAGAGCTGCTGCACCCCTTGGGTTTGGCACACAGAGACCGGGACTCTACGCCAGGGCAGGGAGCGAAGGGCATGCCTTTTGTGAGTCTGATCTAAAGGGCAGCAGTAACATCTGGGCACTCTCAGAAGCAAAAGTGTGTGGATACAGGATGTTACTGGCATCATAGGTCAAGCCACAGGACATACAAATGTCTCTGAGGAAGACAGTTCCAAAATCACTGTGGTACTATGCAGCCAAAGCTATACTCTGCCTACTGTTGAACCCAGTGCCCAGAAGCAGGAGTTGGAGAGCACAAGTCAGTGCAGATGCCAAAGCCAGACCCGAAAACTCTTGCGATGGCCGCCAAGGAAAGCTTTGCCAGCTCTCCCATACCCAGCTCGAGCAGCCAAAGGCACTTTCAGGTCTCAGACAGAGGTAATTCTCCCCAGCACACTCACCGAGCGTGCAAAGTGTTAGTGTGTTTTCCCCGGTACAGAGAACAGCATGCACAGATTCCTGTCGCCACACCCATACGAAAACGCAGCACAGAGACACAGAGACATGCAAGCCAGCAGCACCAGCAGAGAGGGGCAGTGTTAGGGCTGCAGCATTCATCTCTGTCCCATACTCCTGGGAGCTACTACGACTTAACAATACCCAGGGCCCTCTCACCAGCCTTTCACATGTCTACAGTTGTGGAAATTAGTTTTCCTCATTCCAACCCAAATTCCAAATGTGTCTCCAGCCACTAAGCTGGGTACAAACCAGGGTATAGCTCCAGCACCCCAAACTCTCCTGCTGCAGTCAAACAGAAGCTGTGCGTGTGCAGTTTCCCTTTGCAGACAAACATCCAAACGCATCTCCCAGCTCCACTAACATCTTGCTGTAGCCTGCCCAGAAGTGCTGATGTATAGCATCTGCAGCCCTTTCACTATCAAACAAATGCCAGGGCCTGGATAACGCTGGAGAGAGATCTTTCCTAGCAGCTCAGCTCAAGAACGATCTGACAGATAACATTTATCTGTCCAGTAAATTACTTAGGCATGGCCCATTCCCTGCAAGCAAAGAGCAAATGGCTTTATTTACTTTATCTGGTGGGAAACTGGGGTACAGTGAGCTTAAGTAACACATCCAAGGCCAGCCAGTTGAGTCTGTGGTAGGGCAAAGATCAAAACCCAGGACCTCCTGGCTTTCAGCCACACACTCAGACCACCTTGCCTGGAACTTCCTTTGCTATTCAAGATGGGCCAGAGCCCCCAAGTCACATAGAGTAGTACACTAACTTGCACATGTGACAGCGTGAACGCAAAGCACAGCTACAGGCCTTGCACATACACACCTACCTTTACAGCATTAGTTGTTTGTTCAAGCCTACCCTTGTCCTGCCATGCCAGGACACACACAGCTCCCCTGATGCATACAGCTCAGTTTCTCTCTTCTTACAGTCCCTAAGGCAAAATGTGACTATCCGCTCTTCCCCTCCTCCCCATCTCACTCCACAACAATCCAGCTAGGGCAAGGATCCCACAGTGCTGTGTAACAGAATACTCACAGTGAACTTTGTTAGGAGTGGTCTGTTTCCGACGGGACATGTTTCCCTGACCTGGGAGCACAGTGTTCGTTCCCTCAGCAGAGGGCTCACCTGAGAAGAGAAGAGCCTGTCACACACACCACTGGAACCTTTCTGAGCCTCTGCCTAAATGCAGCTGGCTGCCTCAGAGTCCTTCTGCCTTACAGGGCTCATTCTGCATCGCCACAACCACATTCAGTGCCAGCATCCGATGCGATCCACAAGCCTTTCACAAACCACTGTGTATGGGCAGTCCCACACACTTTTCAAGCAAAGTTATATGCAATCCTGTCCCCAGAGTACAAAAAGCTAAGAGTGCCCGACTTCAAGAGTGACTGCAATCTCAGTCCTAGCACCCTTCTTGCTCCTGTCCATTCCCATGGCCGACACAGCAAGAGCCTCATCAAACCTTCAGACCCTGCCCTGCCTCTGCCCCCTACCCAGAGGAGGCCCCACCACGTGCAGATGGCTGCCACCTGGCTCTGGCTCTGCTAACCAGCTCAGGCAGACAAGGGAACCAGCTGCCCTAGAGTCAGTTCCAGACATGGCAGCAGCTGACAGGACAGCGCGGCCAGCCCAGGGACAGGTCTCGCCCCAAAAATCCATCCCCCCAAAGGGACTGACCTCACTGCCCTCGCAGACAAGCACAGGGAAACAGTGGGGCTGCTGTGCCCTCCCAGCTGCCAGGGCCTCCTTGGGCAGGCAGGACTGGGGCTGGCAGGTGGGGACGCGCCACCTGCCTGTGCATGAAGTGGGGCCACTGGCGCCCACGGCCCGTGGGGAGGGGCACACACCGATCCCCTCTGACTTTACAAGGGGGCAAACATCAACTCGTCATTCTCAGACGGACAGAACAGGAAACCAACCCAAACATTCCCCTCAGACACACAAAAGGAGAAGCTGAACACATTTCCCCCCAGACAGGCGGCACGGGGGTCCCGCCACCCTCCCGCCGACACAGGGATAAGGCTCAAGGAAGGCGCTGGCCCGCAAGCGGCCGGACACACAGACAAGCAGATCCCACTCCCCTGGCAGAGGGACCCGGCCCAGGCCCCCGAGGATGCCGGCGGACGGCCGGGGGACCCAGCCCGACAGCCCGGGCAGCCAGCCCAGCTCATCGCAGGCAGAAGGGCCGACGCTGCCGCCCCTCAGGCGGACGCCGCGATCCGTCCCGCCCCTCGCGGGCGGACGGCCCCGGCCCCGGCCCCGGCCCCGGCCCGCGGCCCGGCCCGCCTTACCCGGTCCCGCCGCAGGCGCCGGGGAGCCGCAGACAGACAAAGGGCCGCCGGACAGACAGACGGGCAAGATGGCGGCGCCGCCAGAGCGCGCCGCGCGGGCACGGGCGCGGCCCCGGGAAGCCCCCGGCTGGGGAGACCGCGGCGGCTGGGGAGACCGGCGCCCGCCTTCCGTCACACGAAGCCGCTCACCTGTTTGTCATGGATCCGTCCCAGCCAGCGGCTCCTGGCCGCCCGGAGGAGCTCATTCGCGCCAGCTGCGGGTCTCGCGTACCCCGGCGGGCAGCTCGGGAAGCGGCGCCGGGCTCCAGCCCGCTCGGGTCGGGAAGCGGCCGCCGCTGTGCTCCCCGCAGCCTCGCTTACCCTGCAAGGCCACAAATCACGGTTTGACGTTACTTTAAGAGCCACCGCGGGCGCGACGAACGCACGCACCCCTCCAGAAGTGACCCACCCGGCGCCGCAGAGGCCTGCGCGCTGCTTCCCCTCGTCCGTTCCAGAGCGGCGGCCCGCGGGCACCGCCGGGCGCTCCCGCCAGGACAGCTTACCCTCGGGGCTGCGCCGCCCCGGAGACGCGCGGCGGCAGGACTCCAGCCTGGGACTGCGACTGGGCTGGGGCTCGGGCTGGCTCTCTCTCGCGGCGGCGCCACCGCCGCCTGGCTCTCAGGGAGCGGGGGACTCCACCGCCCTTCCCGCCTGCGACCCTGCGCGGTGCCTTCCTCCGAGCGGCTCCCGGCCCCCGCGGAGGCGGGGCCCGCGGCAGGCGGAACGCCGCGATGCCGGAACCTCCGCGCCGGGGGCGGGCACCGGCGGTGCCGCTCGACAGAGCCGCTTTCACACCCGCGCGAGGGATCGCTCCGCTGGGTCACTTAGTCCCTCGGCGAAGCTGTCCCCTCGCGCGCGCGGCTGCCGCTTCTTTCTCAGGGCGCCGGTGCGGCGGGAGCTCCGCGCGGTCCCGCCGCCAGCTCCCCGCCGGAGCTGCCGCTCCAGCTCGGTCGTGCGCCGGGCAAGGAGCGCGGAGTGCGCGGGGTGCCGGCTCCGGATCCCTCCGCCCGGCGCGAGGGGGTGCGGCTCGCAGACCGCCATCTTGCGTGCCTGAAGCCTGCGCGCAGGGGCAGCCGGTGAGTGGGGCGGCGGGGGGCTTAGCTCGGGGCGGGGGGACGCGCCTCGGCGGCCGGGAACGTGCGGGCAGCGAGGCGGGTGCCTTGCCACAAGCGCCCGCTGGCTCCTGCCCGGGGCCTGTCTCGCCGCGCTGTGGGACGGCGGCGGGGGGGCAGAGGGACCTCTCCCCCTGCCCCGTCAGGGCGGAGCTGCGCCGGGAAAGCCCACCAGGGCCCCTGCGCCGCGCCCGGGGCTCGCCCGGCCCTGTGGCAGCTACGCGGAGGGTCTCGCCGCAGCACTGGAAAGCGCCCCAGCAGCAGGCTCGTTGCGGTAGGAGGAAGGGTGAATCTCGGTCGGGTCGCGTAGGGACCCGTCTGCGAGGGGGGGAAAGGCACGGCACGGGACGGGACAGGGAGGGGAGGGCTGGGTCGGGCCGGGCCGGGCCGGGCCGGGGAGAACTGGGACAGCCTTTGTGCCGCGGCGGGGCTGAGCCGCCTGTGGGGAGTGGCAGCGGGGGGTTCGGAAAGGGCGGCTGGGGAGCTGGCTGCTGCTTAGGAGAGTAATTCAGAATACAGCCATTGAACCAGGAAGCTGTCAGTCAGAATAGTTATTTAATAGGCGCTTTGACAGCGAATCGCACTGAGGCTGTTTAGTGCAGCACTGCGAAGTTAATGTGGTGGGAGTACGTTCTAGCTATGGAAGGGCAAAACTTGCCTCTTGTGGCATCAAACTTCTGCCGTGCATATCTGTTTCTGTGTCAGTGTTCCTTGAGCTTGGCTGGTTCTGCAGATCATTGAAACAACTCTACTGTTGTGTGAAAAGACCAGCTAAGTAAAGTGGGTATGCTCTAGGCAGCAGCAAATCTTATGTAAGCCACTAGTTATACACAAAATGCCATCCCTATCTAAAAGCCTGGTCCCGTGTGCCCTTTGGGTAGAAGCCAAGGTCTTTCCCTCTGATAGCTCTTAAGGAAGGACTTGTGATGAACAGCTTTTGGCATAACAAGATGCCATAGTAAAGCACCTTCTCGGTTAGTTTTCTGCAGGGCTGGTGGGTTGAACTGGCTTGTGAGAGACTCAGTGTGCAGTGAGAGGAGGAGTCTGGGGAGTGTGGAATGGCAGCCTTTTCCTTCTGATCACAGGACTGTTGTGACCTGAGTTTGTACAGCCTTTGGGTTAAGGATGCAGCTGGTTTACAGTTTGCATATTGATATGCCAGGGGCTGGCTTGGTTCTTGTGGATGACTTTCATGTTCCTTTAAAAATGTTCTGTCAATGAAGTGAGGATTTGCCTGTACAGTAGTTGATCATAGAATCATCGGGGTTGGAAGATGCAGATGACATCCTCAGACATTGGTTTAGTTCCCTCCCCCTTTGAAGCAAGGCACTGGAAGAATGTCTTCTAGCAGTTACACTGTTTGCTGTGAAATTTGAGAGCTTCTTCCACTTGGGCTTCTCAGGAATCTAGGGCCAAATGGAACCTCAAAATGCCATGTCAGTAAGTCCAGCTTACTGAACTCAGGCACAATAATTTCTCCCTAGACCATTGCTGGTTAACGTTTGTCTAACATTCTTAAGACTTCACTGTGCTCTGGCATTCACATCAGTGGCTGGTGTCACATATCTGTCCTAACTAGACCCAGGCCTTTCACTTCTTGGTGTAGGGTATGCTTTCTAACCCTCTTGCTATTTTTGGTGTAGTCGTGGTTTTTGATCATCTTCTTCTAGGGTCAAGATTCAGTCTGGTGGAATGGGAATATCCAGGAAGTTTCTGTTCCCTGTTGACCTTGGTTAGGTGCAGAGTTGTGGGAAAGGGAATGATGAGGGCTCTAGATTCAGTCACTTGTAAATAACCAGATTGAGAAACAGCAGGCCTGATTGTTTGGAGAAATTGTTTGGTTTTTTTCCCTAAGTGAAACAATAACTGGTGTCCTTCTGGCGTGAGCAAGAGCTCCTGGTTCCAATTACCTTCCCCTCTTCTCCCACAGAAAGTATTTATCATGCTGGGCTCTGGGTTCAAGGCTGAGCGCTTGCGAGTGAACTTGCGCCTTGTCATCAACCGCCTCAAACTGCTGGAGAAGAAGAAAAGTGAGTGTTGGAGGGGGCAGACCTGACCCAGCATGCTTTTGAAGCTCGGGAGGCTTGAGGAGATGATTTTTCTGGGGTCAGGGTACTTTTATGGGCCAAGTGTGGAGTAGCCTTTTGCTCTTCCTCGCTGGAGCCAGGCCTTGCGGTCTGCTCCAGTGTGTGAGTACCCAGAAGAGCTTGCTGGCACAACCTGGCTGCTCACCACCTTCCTGGCAGGTGTTGGAGTGCGACTTAGGGCTGCATGGGGTGGTAGGTGTGGGCTGGGTGTGAAGGAACAAGCCAGCTTGCCCTGGGGGAGGGTGGGGCATGCTGCTTTCCTGGGCCTTCTGTGACCACAGCTAGCAGGGGATTTCCTGGGTGCTGTGGGGGGCTGTCCCCACCAGTCCAGCCCTGCCCAAACACAGATGAAATCTGGAGTTCCGATGCACTCCACAGCTAAAAGCCCACTCTCCTTTCTCCTCTGAGGTAGTGTGCTAGGTCCTAGACACAAAGTCTCCACTGAGCTGTGGCTGAGTGTCTTGTGCTGCAGAGGCCCGATGAGGGAGCAGAGAATCGCTTGTGGTGGCTGTGGGTGGGTGTGGGGGCAGCAGCCCTGCCAGCACAGTGACCAGCCCTGGGAACATGTGCTGCAGCTGAGTTGGCCCAGAAGGCAAGGAAGGAGATTGCAGACTATCTGGCAGCTGGCAAAGATGAGCGTGCCAGGATTCGTGTGGAGCACATCATCCGTGAGGATTACCTTGTGGAGGCCATGGAGATCCTGGAGCTGTACTGCGATCTGCTGCTAGCCCGCTTCGGCTTGATTCAGTCCATGAAGTAAGCTCTGGCCCGGATGGAATGCTGTGGGAGAGGGTCCTGGCCCTGGGTATGGCAGGGGGCTGGCCTGGGGTACAGAAGGGCGCCTGGGTGTGTGTCCTAGGGCCTCCAGGGACCTTTTTGTCCCCAGGCAGGGAAGACTCTGGAGCATGGCATGGAGGGTGGGGATTTTGAGGGCAGCAAATACTCCGTTCTTGGTGTAGAGATAGGCTTCTTTTCTGTTGTCTGCAGGGAGCTGGACTCCGGCCTGGCAGAAGCAGTGTCTACGCTGATTTGGGCTGCACCGCGACTCCAGTCAGAAGTGGCTGAGCTGAAGATCGTGAGTAGGGGTGTTAGACATGCAGGGTGAGATGGTGCTGCCAGAACCCTTTGTCTGGGACACTGTGTCAGAGGACATGTTTTCATGGGCTCTGCAGATGTAGAACCCAGTACAGGTGTCCTTGGAGCATCAGGGGTGGCTCAGGCTGCTCATCTGGGGCTCTCTGTGGCAGAAGTGAAGGCGATCTGGGCTGGGGGTGGGTGGCAGAAGGGGCTACAGCGGATGTGCGGTGTGTGGTGGGGGAAAGCAAGGGTGGGCACATTCCCAGAGTTTCTTTCCTGCTGCAGGTTGCTGACCAGCTGTGTGCCAAGTACAGCAAGGAGTATGGGAAGCTGTGCCGGACAAACCAGATTGGGACAGTCAATGACAGGGTAATGACCTGCTGGAGCAGCTGCAGCCTGCTGGAGCTGGCAGAACGAGCCTGCTGTGGCTTTCTGCCTCTCCCTCTGGCCCGTGGCTGATGCCTGTGGCTCCCTGCAGAGCCGGATGGGCCAGCTGTGCTGCCTGTGCTGGAGCGTGGGAGTGTGGTGCTGAGGTCCCTGGCAGGGCTGCTGCGGGTGGAGAGGAGCAGAGCGTGTGGAGCCCTGGCCTGTGGTTGCCAGCACAGTGCTCCTCTCCAGCAGCGCTGTACTGGGAGGAACAGCCTCCCCAGGGCTGCACTGGGCTCCCTGCAGCAGGGCTCCTGGCTGTGCAGCGCTCTGCTGCGCTGCCCCAGCCCCGCTGAGCTCTCTGCACCCCTGTGTTACAGCTGATGCACAAGCTGAGCGTGGAGGCACCGCCCAAGATTCTGGTGGAGCGATACCTCATTGAGATTGCCAAGAACTACAACGTGCCCTATGAGCCTGACTCAGTGGTGATGGTAAGTGAGGTGCTGCAGGCCTGGAGCTCCCCTTTGTGCTGGCTGTGCTGGCTTTTGGAGTGTGGGGCTGTGGCGCTGCAGCAAACTCACTAGTAATGGTGCTTTGGTATCTTCTGCACAGCCCTAGCCTAGCAGGATCCCTGTGCCTTCCCACAGCCCCGTGGTATGTAGCTGTAGTCAGGCTATATTCTGCTTCCCTTTCTGGTCACCATTAGTCTCACTGTGTGGCTGCTGTCTGTTCTGTCCGTGTTGTGTCTTTGTTTCACTGTCCCATCTTGTCCAGTGACAAACGCTGCGTCTGATGCTGCTCAGAGGGCTGTGATCAGAACAGAGACGTGTTGATGAGAATTCTTCTGCCCTCCCCAGGCTGAAGCCCCTGCGGGTGGAGAGGCAGATCTGATCGATGTGGGATTCACGGAGGATGTGAAGAAGGGCGGCCCCGGCGGGGGAGGTGGTGGATTCACAGCGCCGCTGGCTGGTCATGACGGAATCGTTCCTATGCCGGTGCTGATGCCCATGCCCATGCCAGCACCTAACCCACCCTTCTCCTACCCGCCTCCAAAGGTAAGTGCCTTCCAGCAGTCCTTTTCCTGTGCCAGACTCCAGTTGTGGTGCTTAGTCCTGTGCCTGCTGACTGGGAAGTGTCTGTACCTGATAGCTTGATGTGTCAGAAGGCTGTTGTGTTGCTGTGAGACTTCATGGGATGGAAATGGTTGGCAGAGCAGCTGAAGCTTCATGTTGCTTCTTGTCTGTGGAGGTTCCTACCCCTGTTCTCCAGGAGCCCTCTTTGCCTTCAGGGAACAGAGGAGTCCAGACTTAACTCCTGAGGCAGTCTTCTGACTGTCGGGCTTTTGACCAGGAGTTGGAGCTGCACTTTGAAGTTGGTAGGCTGGTAGTGTGCCAAAATTCAGTCAAGGAAATGAGCTGAGTTTTTTCTGGGGTGGGAGCAGCACAGAAGAATATGGGAGTGCCTGCCCTCAGACCTGCAAGGGGAGGGGACCAAGCCACTGGCTCTTGGAGATGATATGTGGTGAGGATGGAAGGTGAGAGCTGAAGAGAGCACAGTTCTCTGAGTTCAGTCACTTACAGGATATCCATGTGGGCTGGAGAGTGGCAGAACAGTGGGATGCTTTGGAGTCTTCATGCCGTCCCAGCGGTGCTGCACTGCTGGGGGCTTTGTGGAAAATCTGGGCCACGTACTGTCAGCTGGCTGAAGGCCCAGCCATACATACGCTGAGGACTTGTGCCAAGTGTCGGTCTTTGAGGCACTGCTGGGTCACAGATAAGGGTGGTACAATGCCTTGAGTGAACCAGAGACCTCTGTCCTGCTGTGTGACACTGCACTCAGTGTGCTTTAGGCAGGAATTGCCCTTTTAGTCCTGGTACTTCTAATGCCTCGACTGAGGCTTTAGTCACACTGGTTCTTGAGAGTGTCTCACAGCCCTGTTAGCTGGGTCTGGCTGCTCCAGGTGACTGCATCTGATTAATAGTTGAGAATCTTCTAGTATGTGTAACCTGTATCAGGTTGGATACTTGCTGCATTTGCCTTAGGCTGCTGCTTTCTCTGACTCCTGGGGCAGCTGTATGTGTATTGTGTGCCATGGGCGCTCTCCCAGGTGAGTCTGGGACATGACTCTTAATTTCTCTGTGCAGGAGAACTTCAGTGGCCTTCCAGTGGGCACCTACCAGCCTTTCACTAACATCCATCCACCACCAGTTCCATCAAACCCTCCAGCATACGAGTCGGTAAGTGCCTGGGCTGAATCGCTGTCGTGGGCAGCAGAGGGAAGCTCAGGAAGGGTGCAGTGGCAGATGTTCATGAAGTATGTTGCTGTCAACCTTTGGAGCGGTTGGGGTGGTGTTTGGCATTGCTTGTGGGTGTGGTGACTCACCCAGTGCATGTGATGGGGAATGCCCTGTGAAAAGCTCTGGCTGCAAAACAAGCTCTGTTCTACTGCCTGGTTAAACTTGTGATAGGAAAGGAGGAGTCAGCCCAGCACAGCTGACTGTGCCATGAGCCTCTCCCAGCCTGCCCAAGACCTGAGCTGGGGTCATTTTGTACTGTGCTGCTGGTTACAAGCACCTGTCCATTATGGAAGGAAGCAGTAGCCATGGTTTCCTGGAGGAAGTCTTCTCCCACGTAGGTCCTTGATGAATATTTTAGACCCACTAGCAGATGTGCTGTTTATCCCGTTCCAGAATGTGCCCAGTGAAGGTGCACTGATTGCAGGGAGGGAGAGGATGGTTGAAGCACTGCCTCCTCCTTGAAGAGGCACATTCTTCTGGGTGTGCTAGCTGTCTGCCCTCTTGGGTAGGAGGGGTGGGGTATGCAGTGCTCTGCATGGTGTGGCTGCTGCTGCCCATGAGCAGTGCCTGCACACCCCTGTGATTCAGTGCCTGTCAGGAGGGAGGGATCCACTAACTGAGTCTCCCCCAGATTGATGAGCCTAATGCTGACAAGGACACAGCTGCACCAGTGGCTGGTGAGTACGTCAAGGGCTGTGGGAAGCAGGGTGGTTGGGGGCTGTGGGTACTGTGTG
Source organism: Porphyrio hochstetteri (assembly GCA_020800305.1). NCBI lineage: Eukaryota > Metazoa > Chordata > Aves > Gruiformes > Rallidae > Porphyrio > Porphyrio hochstetteri. The sequence continues at coordinate 353,219 of CM036918.1, forward strand.
GTCCCAGGGGGAGGGGAGGCAGCGTTACATGCAGGGAAATATGTGCAGAGCTTGATACATCTTGAGAGCAGGATTTGACTGTAGAGAGGACTGATGGAAATGGAGAGTCTCCTCTCAAAACAGGGAGGATCCAGACTCAGGAACTAGAGTTTGACTGAGTCCTCCAGCTTAAGCTGTCTCCTCAGACCGAGTATAGGGCCTTGCAAGGTACAGTGAGAAGGCAACAGTTCCAAGTGATAATACATTTTTACACAGTGTAAACAATACTGCTCTGCAGCAACAGAATGAGAAGTAAATGCTAGGAGGGTAGGTAGGGTTGAACTGATGTCAGTGAGATCACTGTTACCCCTTGGCCCGTCTGCCAAGGCTAACGGGAGGCATCAGGCATCCTAGGTGGATCATAAGGAAATGCTCTTGCCTTGCACTGTGTGATTCTGCTCTGTCTGCTTTGGGAGGGTGGGGAGAGTTTTTCAAGTAAACCCTTGCCCACGCCAGCAAGGATTTCTGTCAGTCTGCTGGAGCCCTCTGGGAGTGCTGGTGATGGTGCTGAAGAAGACAGGCCTGTGGGTGTGTTGGATCTGGCTGTGTGCTGCAGTTTAGCAGCTGGGTGGCAGTGCCTGATTCCTGCCTGTCTCTTTAGGAGGTGTCGGAACTGAGGAAGCTGGGGCTCTGAACCCCCGCCACGCAGCACAGCCAGGGCAGGCATGTGGGAGCTTCAGCACGTGCCCAGCTGGCTGTGGGCAGTGGAGGGGGATCTCCTGCTGCCTGGTGCAGCCGTAGGAAAGGGGCAGCAGGCACGATCTGCCGCAGCACTGCCCTGGCAGCCGTGTGAAACCTTGTGTCTGCCTCCGTGGAGTCCAGCTGCGGGCACTACATGGGCACTGCCCTTTCGGGAGGAGCTCTCCTGGTGTGGCTCTGGTGCAGCTGTGTTTCTTTCATTCCACACAGGGCCCGGGCCCAAGCCAGAGGCTTCTAAGCCCAAAGCCGGAGCTCCCGCTGCCTTCGACAGCTTCGTGCTGCCCGAGCTGCCCTCCGTGCCAGACACGCTGCCCGCCGCGTCCGCCGGCACCGCCTCCTCTGCCTCCGAGGACATTGACTTTGACGATCTGTCCCGGCGGTTCGAGGAGCTGAAGAAGAAAACCTAGAGGGGCCGGGCTCCTCGGCTGCGCCCCCGGGGCTGCCCCGGGGCTGTCCCGCTGTACTCGCTGCGAGAGCCGCCGCTCTGCCGCCCCTGGCGCGGGCGGTGACCCGCGGGCGGTGACCGGCCGGCGAGCCTGGCGCAGGGGCCGGGCCGGGCCCGCTCCCGCCGGCGGCCTCTGGCGGGGCGCGCGCCTCTGCACGTCACGCGTTCGCGCGGGCCGGCGTGACGCGTGCGGCGCGTGACGCGCGCGGCGCGGGCCGGTTCCTAATAAAGTGGGCGCGGGGCTCTTCCCGTGCCCGGCCCGCGCGCCGGCTCCCGCTGTGTCGCCATTGGCCGAGCCGGGGTCCCGGAAGTGCCGCGCCACGTGTGCGGCTCGACAGATGGCGGTGCCGCTGCGCGTGAGCGGCCGGCGGGCCCGGGGGCGGCGGGAGGGGCCGGGCCCCGGGGTGGGGGGGGCGGGCGGCGGGGCCGGGGCGAGCGCGGGGGCCGGGCCCCGGGGTGGGGGGGGCGGGCGGCGGGGCCGGGGCGAGCGCGGGGGCCGGGCCCCGGGGTGGGGGGGGGGCGGGCGGCGGGGCCGGGGCGAGCGCGGGGGCCGGGGCGAGGCCCCACGTAGCGTGCAGCTGCTGATGGTCTCCCGCAGGGGCGGCTGCGGGCGCTGGCGGCGCTGGGAGGCTGCGGGCTGCTTCTGGGCTCGGCGCTGGTGGCGGGCGACGAGCGGCTCTACCGGGGGGCGGTGATGCCTGCGCTCCGCGTCCTGCCCCCCGAGGCCGCCCACGGCCTGGCCCTGCGCGTCGCTGCCCTCGGGCTGCTGCCTCCTTCCCGTCCCGACGGCGCTGCGCTGGTACGGCTCTTCGGGGGGGTTCGGGCGGTGCCGGGGCGGGGGGCGCGGGCGGCCGGGTGCTGGGGTGACGCCGGACCCGCCGCGGTCAACGGAGGGTGACGGGCTCCGCCGGATGGTGGAGGGGCCCGGCGGGGCTCCGGGGCGTCCCCGCGGGAGCCGTGGGCACCCCCCCAGGGTAGGCACCCGCGGAGGACGCCCCGCGGGGCAGGGGGAGGGCCCGGGCCGGCTGCGGCTCCCGGTGTCGGGGGTCTCTGGCCCGCCTGGATCACGGCCTCCATCGCGTGCCCCTGCCCCGCAGGAGGTGCGCGTCCTGGGGCGGCGGTTCCGAAACCCGGTGGGCCTGGCAGCCGGCTTCGACAAGCAGGGCGAGGCCGTGGACGGGCTGTACAAGATGGGCTTCGGCTTCGTGGAGGTCGGGACTGTCACGCCCGAGCCCCAGGAGGGGAACCCCAGGCCCAGGGTCTTCCGGCTGGTGGAGGACGAGGCGGTCATCAACAGGTGGGTCTGGGGCTCTGCCGCGTCCCGCAGCCGCCCCGGGGGGGGAGGACGGTTGTTCTGGTGGTCCTGACCCCGTGGTCGGTGCTGCGGAGACCTCGTGTCTCCCTCCCGTTCCCCCTGCTCGGGGCTCGTGGAGAGCAGCCCAGCCCTGAGCCCCGGCCGCCCCGGCGCAGGTACGGATTCAACAGCCAGGGCCACGCTGCGGTGGAGCGCAGGCTGCGGGCTCGCCAGGACACGCAGCTCAGGCTCACTGGTGGTGAGACCAGCTTCTGTCTTGGCTCTTGGGGTCTGTGGGGTGGGTTTGGGGGTCTCTTGGGTAGCTGTAGACCACAAAAGATGTGTAATGCCAGCATCCAGGTGCAAGAGGGCCCTGACCAGAGCAGGGCGCACTTGGACGGTGAACCCACCTGGGGCTGTAGCCTCCCTGCCTTGGGACCAGGTGCCTTTCTCCCACCGTCTCCTCTCTGACAGTGGCTCTGCTTGCTGCTCTGGGCAGGACGTGTCTGCCAAGACTGGTCAAAGCCAACACAGCCCCAGCTGGGTGGTTTCTGAGGGCAACCTCTGCTGGGGGGCCAGGCTGGAGGCTGCAGTGTCAAGAGATGCTGGGGCAGGGCTGGTGGTGCTGCTTGGCTGCAGGACAGTCCCAGGCCCGCTGCTGTGAAGCACATGGGCTGCATATCCCTGTCTGGATTTTATCTCATCCTGGGGCCTCCCTTGTTGGGTGCTCTGGCCCTTGGGTGGTGGGTGGCTCTGCTGTCCCGTTCAGCTGTGTCTGTTCCAGAGGGGATGCCCCTCGGAGTCAACCTGGGCAAGAACAAGAGCTCCACCGATGCTGCGGCCGACTACGTGGCTGGGGTCCGGACGCTGGGCCCTCTGGCTGACTACTTGGTTGTGAACGTGTCCAGCCCAAACACCCCCGGGCTGCGGGACCTGCAGGGCAAGGCCGAGCTGCGGGACCTGCTGACCAAGGTGGGTGACTCGCAGCCAGCCTGGGCTACAGCTGCAGCATCCAGTCCCTCGGCAGTGCCTGCTCCAGCCCCAGCGCCAGGCAGAGCCAGGTGGGCAGAGCCACCAGCATGTCCCCTGATCAGCTGCTGGCACGGAGTTTACTGCAGCACCCTACCCCAGCAAGGGGCATGTGAGCAGTGAGGCGTTGCCCTCTGCTCCTGTGAGGGTGCAACAAGCCACCCACCCCACGGCATCAGGGATTGCCATGGTCCTGTGTGGGTCCTGTGCCCCAGGCCCTGTACCACAGGGTACCTGTCCTGCCGGCAGCACCACGTGAGGAGAGCAGGGCCCATCCCTGAGCTGGTGGGCACACGAGTCTCCTCGGTCTAGAGGGCTTCTCCCACAGCGCCCCGCATCCCACTGCAGGTGCTGGCAGAGAGGGACACGCTGCCCTGCGAGCGCAGACCGGCCGTGCTGGTGAAGATCGCCCCTGACCTCACCCCCCAGGACAAGCAGGACATCGCTGCTGTGGTCTGCGAGGTGAGGCTGGCAGGGAGCTGGGAGCCGGGCTGGTGTGTCGCCTGGCAGCACAGCGGCAGGGCTGCAGTGCTCCTGGCAAGTCCCCCCTCTGAAGGGACAGGCAGACCTGCTGCCAGAGGGACAGTGTCCTGAGCGGCTCTGTGTCTGAGGGCCAGGCCCCTGAGCATCACTTGGCCCTTGGGGATGGTCCAGGGTGTGAGGGCGGCTGTTTTGGCCCTGGTGGTGTTGCTGGCACTTGCCCTGGGGGGTCCTGTCCTGGCAGCCTGGAGATGAGAGGGGGGGGACTGCTCGTGGCAGCTGTGTCCTCACGCTGCTTCCCCCTCAGCTGGGTGTGGATGGGCTGATTGTCAGCAACACCACGCTGAGCCGCCCCGGCAGCCTCCAGAGCCCGCAGCGCGCTGAGCAGGGGGGACTCAGCGGGAAGCCCCTGCGGCAGCTCTCCACACAGACCGTCAGGGACATGTACTCCCTCACCCAAGGTAGGAGCGGGGCCGGGGGCACGTGCCGGCATCGCCGGTGCCATCCTGACCCTGTGCCTGCCCCCAGGCCGGGTGCCCATCATCGGGGTGGGTGGGGTGAGCAGTGGGCACGACGCCCTGGAGAAGATCCGAGCTGGAGCCTCGCTGGTGCAGATGTACACGGCGCTTGTGTACCATGGGCCGCCGGTGGTGGGGGCAGTGAAGCGGGAGCTGGAGGAGCTGCTGAGGTGAGTGAGGGGCCTGGCACCTCCCCGGGGAGCCCCTGGGCCCAGGGGGGCTCTGAGCAGCCACAGTGCAGCGGTGCTGCAGGGCTGAGCTGCAGCATGAGCTGGCTCAGCCATCACTTGCTGCCCGGGTTAGGGAGCAGGGCTTCGAGAACGTCATGGAGGCGGTTGGAGCGGATCACCGGAGCTGAGGGTGGCAGAACTGCAGTAGCCAAGCAGGGACAGGTCTGATGCTGGGCAGGCTGGGAATGGGCTGAGGTTCCCAGTCCCAGCCTCTGGGAAGGGTCAGTAGCAGGTGAAGGTGGGGAGCAGGGGAGGGGTCTCCACACTGGTGCTGCTGTCCAGGGCTGTATTTTTGGCTTCCCTGGGGCTTGGGCTCCTCTGCAGAAAGCAGTGCTGGGTAATGCTGCTGGGCAGTGAGGGAGGCAGGCTGTAGGCAGCCCTGCTCCCTGTCTGGCACTTTGCTATGGAGGACTCACGCTCCCTGGTGTTGGTGTGCAGAGCTGCGTGCCAGGCAGTGTACTGGGTGTCCCTCCTGCCGAGCAGCCCACAGCCCTGCTCAGGCTGGTGCTTGGTCCTTCTGCACTGCAGCTGCTGTGGGAGCGTCTGTCTGTCCTCCTCCCCTCTCTGCACATCGTCCTCTAACAAACCCTGTATCCTGCCTGAACATCAATAAATGTTTGGCTCCTCTGGTCCTGTGTGCTGCTCTGGGGTGGGAGGAATGCAGTGGGATCCGCTCTCTCTGTGGTGTTCCCAGGCATCGTGTCTTTTCCTGGTGGTAGAAGCCATAGGGGTAACAGCCCTGGGATGGATCCACACAAAGCTCACCAGACCTGCCCTTGCAGAGCTCTGCCTGAGGCTGGGCCCTCAGGAGGGGCTGGCACCCTTTCTCCCCTTTCCTGCCAGTGCAGGGATGTTTGGAGACAGCTGTGGTTACAGCCTGTCACTCGTTATGGAAAGGCTCTGTTCATGTTTCTGGAGGGTGTTGGTTTTGTCTCTGGAGCCTCCGGTGCCGAGTGCTGCTTTACCCTGGGGTCCCTGGAGCTGCCTCAGGCCTCGAGCAGCAGATCTTAACCTGGAGGCAGCATTCCCTCAGCGGTGCCTCGCAATCCACCTTCCAAGCAGGACGGCTTCACCACGCCTGTGCGCAGGAGGAGCCGGAACGGTGACCCTGCTCCTGGCCCTCGGCTCGGTCAGGGCCGCTCCCCGCCTGCTCCTGCAGCCCTGTGCTCCAGCCTCTGCTCCAGGTCCCTGCCGCCCCGAGGGGGTCCCGGCCCGCTGTGCAGGCTGCGACCTGTGTCTCCGGGGAGGCCTCGGGGCGCTCGCCCCGCTCCGCAGGGGCTGTGGGAGCACCAGCCCGTTCCGCCCGTCCCGGGCGCTGCTTCCCGCGCTGCAGAGCCGACCCGGCCCGCGGAGCTGTGGTGCGGCCCCACCGACCGGCCGGGCCGGGGCCTGTCCGCTCCGCTCTGCCCCTCGGGCGCTGCCCGTGTCCGGTGGGTGTCCGGGGCCTCTCCTCTCCCCCCCGAGATGTCCGTGCTTCCTCCCGCCGTTGCCCCCACTTCCGGCGCGCCCTACACGTGACCCTCTACGCTTTCCTCGCGTCGGAAGTCCGCCACGGGACTGGCAGCCTGTCTTGCCCAGCGACGGTCGGACTCTATGGTGGTTGCCGCTGCTGTAGGCTCTGCCCGCTACGTCTGTGGCGCACGCGGGATAGAGCGTCTCCTTGCGCGGAGCATTGTGGGGCGGCCATGGCGGCGCCCGGGGCGCTGGGTGACAGCCGTTGAGGCAACTGCCGCGGGCAGCGCTCCGGCCCCGCAGCCCCGGGCCCGGCCGCCCAGCTGGGCGCGGCGGCGATGGCCGAGGCGGGCGAGGAGTCGCTGCACCGGCTGGCGGGGACGAGCCCGGGCGCCGAGGCCGGCGGGCTGGTCCCGCGGAAGCGCAGCGCCGCCGCCGAGCAGCACCTCTTCAAGGCGCCGGCGCCGCGGGCCTCCCTGCTGGGCCTGGACGCGCTGGCGGCCCAGAAGCGCCGGGAGCGCGAGGAGGAGCCGGCCCCCGGGAAGCGGTCCCGGGTCTCGTCCTACAGAGACTGGGAAGAGGGCCGCGACGAGGCGGGCAGCGCCGAGGAGGACGAGGAGGAGGAGGAGGAGGCCGACCGCAGGAGCCGGAGCGCCCGCAAGGACAGGTGGGATCTGCCGGGGGGTCCTGGTTGCTCGGGGCGCGTTGCAGCCGGGGGCCGCGGCCTCCTGTGTGGCCGGGGGTCTGGCCGGGGGCTGCGGCGCACCCCTGCGGGCCCGAGCTGGCCCGGGAAAAGCCTCTTCGCTGAGGCGGTACGGGCGGGGGCGCTTCCGGCGCTGTCCGGCCCGCAGGCACCAGTGTCCGCGCTGCTTGCAGATGCCTGGAGGCAGTGGCGTCCTCAGCAGTGCGCTTGTCTGAGAGCACCAGCAGACTTGGTGGGCTGTTAGCAAGGGATGCAGAGAGCCCTTTCAGCTGTAAGCTGCTGTTATAGCAGAGGTTAGAGCTAGAGTTGTGTGAGGCACGGCAAAGGCCAGCTATCCCTCAGCACCTTTCAGCTTGGCTTCTCTCTGCTCTGTCTCCCAGGCACTATCGTTCTGTCCACGTGGAAACACCGTCCTACACCGGGGGCGTCAGCGAGGAGTTTTGGGAGCGCAGCCGGCAGCGGGAGAGGGACCGCCGGGAACACGGTGTCTTTGCCTCCTCCAAGGAGGAGAAGGAGCGAAAGAAGGAGCACAGGGAGCGGGACCATGACCGCAAACGGGACCGTGGTAACTGCTCAGAGAGCTCCTGTGGCGCTTCCTGCTTAGGGGTTTGGCTTGTCCCTCAGCCTCTTTTGTAGCCCTTAGCTAACGTGAATGGTGCTTTCTGCAGCATTTGGGAAGCCTGTGTGCACCCCAGGCACCTGATCTCACTTTCTGTTTGCAGAGGAGTGGGACAGAAGTCGTCACAGCAGCAGATCAGAGAGAGATGGCTCCTCAGAGCGGAGCAGCAGGAGGGGTGAACCAGAGAGTCCCAGACATAGACCCAAAGGTAGGATTGGAACCCAGCAGAGTTCTTGTGTGGACCTAACAGGAAAGGGCTTGTTCTCTTTTTTGGTTTGTTTTATTTGTTTATTTCCTGCATGGGTAGAGAAGCCTGCATCTTCTGACATTTGCCTTAAGGGCAAGCATAAACCTCCCAGTTCAGCCTGGGTCTGGGAGCACTCTGCTAGATGTGTTTGTGAAAATCTGGCTGCTCTCTGCACGGTGGGGTCTGTTCTGTGTCCGTGAGAGAGAAATGAGGTGATTCTCCTTGGAGTCTCTGGGCCAGCAGATGGGTGCCCTCTCTTTGTGCTCCCTGCTAGACGCTGGATGGTGGCTCCAGGTGCCCAGGGTCGCTGCGTGTCTCACCCTGTCTCCTCTGCTAGACGCAGCCACCCCGTCTCGCTCCAGCTGGGAGGAAGATGACAGCAGCTACAGCAGTGCCCGCCGCTCGCAGTGGGAGTCTCCCTCTCCCTCCCCCTCCCCTCGAGAGGCGGAGCGTAGCCACCGGCCGCCCTCACAGCGGGACACCGACCGGCGGGACCGCGACAGGTACCTGGGCTGTGCCCGCGGGCGGCAGGGAGAGGGGTGCGAGGGTAGCACCTGGCTGTGGGCGGCAGGTTCCCCCTCCTGCTGCTCTTTCAGGTCTGTGAGGAGCAGGTACTCTGACAAGACGCCTCTGCCCACCCCCTCCTACAAATACAACGAGTGGGCTGATGACCGGAGGCACCTGGGGGCCACGCCGCGGCTGTCCCGGGGGAGAGGTGAGGAGCCTGGGCTGAGCCGCCTGGGCTGAGCCGCCTGGGCTCTGCCCTGAGCTGTGCTGGGGGTCCCCTCCGGTGCCCGGCTCACCAGCTCACCCTCTCCAGGGCGGCGTGCGGATGGGGAGGAGGGCATTGCCTTCGAGACGGAGGAGGAGCGGCAGCAGTGGGAGGACGACCAGCGGGTGAGAGCGGCTGAGGAGCGGGGGCCCCGCGGGCGGGGGCGCTGCGGGGGGCTGGCGGGCCCCGGGGGAGCGGCGGGCCGGGCAGCGGGCTCCCTCCGGCGGCCAGACCGGGAGCGGCGGGGAGAGCCCGGCCCCCCGGCGGCTCTGCGGGCATGCGCTGCTGGGGCTGCCTGTGGGGCTCAGGGCCGCACCTCTCCCCTCCCAGCAAGCTGACCGGGACTGGTACATGATGGATGAGGGCTACGACGAGTTTCACAACCCCTTGGCCTACTCCTCCGAGGAGTACGTGAAGAAGCGGGAGCAGCACTTGCACAAGCAGAGGCAGAAGCGCATCTCAGCGCAGCGGCGGCAGATCAACGAGGTAGGGGGCAGGGGGGGTCGGCTGCACTGAGCCTGTGGGTGCAGCTTGTTTTGCTGCCCCTTGGGAGACCCGCTGGCTGGCAGCAGAGGCTGAGCCCTTGCTCTCATGTAGAGAAGGACACACAGTGTCCTGGCCCAGACCTCGTTCAGAGGGATCACAGGGAAACTCGTGTCAAGTTCCTCTGGAAGGAGCAGCCTGGTGTCTCTGGTGTGGGCAGAGTGACTGGTGGATCACCATGTCCAGGGCAGCAGGAATCCAGAGGGCCATGCTCCTGCTATTCTGGGGTGTGAGTTGCATTATTAGGGCTGTCTAGCAGTTTTCAGCACGCGAGCAGGATTGTGTCCAGGCTTCCTGGCGTGTTCTGAGTCTGGCAGGGACTCTTGTGGTGGACAACATCTGTCCTGCCTGTCCTTGCAGACAGGCTGTGACTGTGCTGCAGGCAGCCAGTCTGTCCTCCCCAGGCTGTTTGTGGTTTCTCCTGTGGCACTTGCTGTCAGGCTCCCTGGGCTGGAACCATCATTTCACCCTGCAGTCAGTGCAGGGCCCAGACTGGGCTCAGGGTTCTAATGGGATCTTTTGGGCTTTCTGTGGGGCCCCTGTGCCCTTCCTGATGTGTCTTCTGCAGGATAACGAGCGCTGGGAGACGAACCGCATGCTGACGAGCGGGGTGGTTCATCGCATTGAGGTGGATGAAGATTTTGAGGAGGATAACTCGGCCAAGGTGCACCTGCTGGTGCACAACCTGGTGCCCCCCTTCCTCGACGGAAGGATCGTCTTCACCAAGCAGGTACAGACCGTGGCCGAGGGCAGCGACGGCAGGGAGCCCCACAGGCCTGAGGCCTGTGTCCTGAAGCCGTGCCTCGTTCCTCTAGCCAGAGCCAGTGATCCCTGTCAAGGATGCCACCTCGGATTTGGCCATCATCGCCCGGAAAGGCAGCCAGTTGGTGCGCAAGCACCGGGAGCAAAAGGAGCGCAAGAGGGTATGCTGTGACCTTGGGCTTCCTACCCCACACTAGGGCCACTCAGAGCCCTTGCTCGGGCTCTGCAGAACACAGGGGTTGGTGTCAGTGAGGATGAGGGGTTTGGGTTTGTATGGCCTGGGATATCCTGGCAGCCCAGCTCCTTGCACTACCTCCTAAGTAGCTGTGATGTGGTTTCCTCAGGTACTGCCTGGGCCTTGAATCACTCTGCCCTTGTGCAGAGGAGTCCAATCCAAAGGGCGTTTGGATCGTGGGAGAAGAGAGCAGGTAGAAGGATGCAAGGTAGGTTAGGGACAGTCAGAGCTGCTATGGGGGCAGGATGCATCTTGCCATGTCTCAGCAGAGCGTTGTGAGGAGGATTATGCAGTAAGGTAACACAGTTTTTGGGGGTTCTTCCCAGGGACTTTCTCTAAAGCTTGTGTGACAGCTGTGGGGGAAGCAGGGGGTATTTCTGAAGCATTGAAACTGGGCTGGACTTGAGCTAGGAACACTGTGAGCAGAATGGAGTTAGCAGCTAAGCTGATTCCAGAGGTGAGAGCAAACAGGAAGCTGGGAGAGAGATCTGTGAGCAGCTGTCAGGAGCAGGAGGATTTTATCTGGTCCAGATTTGCGTAGGTTTAAGTGGACATTTAATGGAAGGGGCAGTAGCTGGAGCCATTGTCTTCAGAGGCAGTTGGTTGTCCTGCACCTGCAGCCTCTGTCCCCAGACCAGTGTCAGGAGCTGTGCTCCAGTTCGTTTGGAAGGGGGCAGCTTGACAGAACAATGGGATGTGCTTTTGCACTGTAGAACTGTGGAGCTGTTTTCCTGGTCTCCCAGGCATCCTGAGTAGGACTGGAAAGCAATGATTTGTCAGTGCTTGCTGTGGCAAAGTTATGCTGCTCTCTGTCCTCCCAGGCTCAGCATAAACACTGGGAGCTGGCAGGCACAAAACTGGGAGACATTATGGGAATCAAGAAGGAGGAGGAGAAGGATGAGATGGTGACAGAAGATGGCAAAGTGGATTACAGGTAGCAGCTTGCTTTGAATTCCTCCTGCTTAGACAGGCTGTAGACATAGCAAAGTGTGTGGAGAGGCAATTTCAGAACTTCTGGTGTTTCTCTAGGACTGAGCAGAAATTTGCTGAACACATGAAGGAAAAAAGTGAAGCCAGCAGTGAGTTTGCCAAGAAGAAGTCAATCCTGGAGCAGAGGCAATACCTGCCCATCTTTGCTGTGCAGCAGGAGCTGCTCTCCATCCTCAGGTATGGCAGCTGGTCGCAGAGCATCCTCAGGGCTTTGGCTTACGCCTCAGGAACCCGAGAGGAGTTCCAGACAGGCGGACTGTTTGGAAGCTGTACCCCCAGGAAACAGCTCTCCAACAGTAGGATGGTGCTGGGGTGTTCAGGCAGGGCTGGGAGCACAGCAGCCCTTCTCTGTGGTGTATGAAGAAATCACAGAATCACCAGGTTGGAAAAGACCTTTGAAGATCATCAAGTCCAACCATTCTCCTACTAAACTAAACCAGATCCCTGAGCACCTCATCTCCCCTCTGTTAAACACCCCCAGGGGGGTGACTCAGCCCCTCCCTGGGCAGCCTGTGCCACAGCCCCACAACTCTGCCAGGGAAGAACTTTGCCCTCCCAGCTGAGCTGACCCTGCCCTGGGGCAGCTTGAGCCCATTGCCCCTTGTCCCATCTCCTGGCCCCTGGCTGAAGAGACCCTCGCCCACCTCTCTGCACCCTCCTGGCAGGGCAGGGGAGGTGGGGAGAAGGTCTCCCCTCAGCCTCCTCTTCTCCAGGCTCAACACCCCCAGCTCCCTCAGCTGCTCCTCAGAGGATTTGCCCTCCAGCCCCTTCCCCAGCCTGGTTGCCCTTCTCTGGACTCGCTCCAGGACCTCAATGTCCTTCTGATGCTGAGGAGCCCAGAACTGGACCCAGCACTCGAGGTGCAGCCTCCCCAGTGCCCAGCACAGGGGCACAATCCCCTCCCCAGCCCTACTGGCCACACTGTCTCTGACACAAGCCAGGATGCCCTTGGCCTTCCTGGCCCCTGAGCACACTGCTGGCTCGTGTTCAGCCTGCAGCCACCCAACGCCCCCAGGTCCCTCTCTGCCTGACAGCTCTCCAGCCAGTCCCCCCACATGCTGAGAGACTCTCTGCCTTCCTCAGAGACAACAGCATTGTGATCGTGGTGGGGGAGACGGGGAGCGGGAAGACGACGCAGCTGACGCAGTACCTGCACGAGGACGGGTACACAGACTACGGCATGATCGGCTGCACGCAGCCCCGCAGGGTGGCGGCCATGTCGGTGGCCAAGCGCGTCAGCGAGGAGATGGGCGTGCGGCTGGGCGAGGAGGTGAGGCCGGGGCTGGGGCTGGGGCTGGGGCTGGGGCTGGGCGAGGAGGTGAGGCCGGGGCTGGGGCTGGGGCTGGGGCTGGGGCTGGGCGAGGAGGTGAGGGCGAGGAGGTGAGGCCGGGGCCGGGGCCGGGGCCGGGGCTGGGGCTGGGGCTGGGGCTGGGGCTGGGGCTGGGCGAGGAGGTGAGGCCGGGGCCGGGGCTGGGGCTGGGGCTGGGCGAGGAGGTGGGGCTGGGGCCGGGGCTGGGGCCGGGGCTGGGGCTGGGGCTGGGGCTGGGGCTGGGCGAGGAGGTGGGGCCGGGGCCGGGGCTGGGGCTGGGGCTGGGGCCGGGGCTGGGGCTGGGCGAGGAGGTGGGGCCGGGGCCGGGGCTGGGGCTGGGGCTGGGGCTGGGCGAGGAGGTGGGGCCGGGGCCGGGGCTGGGGCTGGGGCTGGGGCTGGGCGAGGAGGTGAGGCCGGGGCCGGGGCCGGGGCTGGGGCTGGGCGAGGAGGTGAGGCCGGGGCCGGGGCCGGGGCCGGGGCTGGGGCTGGGGCTGGGGCTGGGCGAGGAGGTGGGGCCGGGGCCGGGGCCGGGGCTGGGGCTGGGGCTGGGGCTGGGGCTGGGGCTGGGCGAGGAGGTGAGGCCGGGGCCGGGGCCGGGGCCGGGGCTGGGGCTGGGGCTGGGGCTGGGCGAGGAGGTGAGGCCGGGGCCGGGGCCGGGGCTGGGGCTGGGGCTGGGGCTGGGCGAGGAGGTGGGGCCGGGGCCGGGGCCGGGGCTGGGGCTGGGGCTGGGCGAGGAGGTGGGGCTGGGGCTGGGCGAGGAGGTGGGGCCGGGGCTGGGGCTGGGGCTGGGGCTGGGGCTGGGCGAGGAGGTGGGGCCGGGGCCGGGGCTGGGGCTGGGGCTGGGGCTGGGCGAGGAGGTGGGGCCGGGGCCGGGGCCGGGGCCGGGGCTGGGGCTGGGCGAGGAGGTGGGGCCGCGGTGGGGCCAGGACTAGGGCTGGGGCCGGGGGACACCTGCCGCTATCTCCTCCCCCCAGGTGGGCTACGCCATCCGCTTCGAGGACTGCACGTCTGAGAGCACGGTGATCAAGTACATGACGGACGGGATCCTGCTGCGCGAGTCCCTGCGCGAGGCCGACCTGGACAACTACAGCGCCATCATCATGGACGAGGCGCACGAGCGCTCGCTCAACACCGACGTGCTGTTCGGCCTGCTGCGTGAGGTGAGCGCCAGCCCGCCGGGGGCTGGCCTGACGCAGGGCTGCCGGGGGCTGGCCTGACGCAGGGCTGCCGGGGGCTGGGACGCAGCAGCAGAGCTGCCACATCTGCCTGCGCTCACTGCGCTGGCCTCCTGGTCCTGCGGGTTAGACCTCCCCTGGTGCCTGAGCTGGGATAGAGGCTGTTAACTGACAGAAACCTCCAGTGCCGACATCTTTGCTGGCTTAAGGCTTCCTGGACCGAGGTTGGCAGGTCTTCTTAGCTGCACAGGTCATGTGGCATCTGTGTGACTGGGCACCAGTGGTCAGTGCCTCTGGAGCACCGCAGAGGCTCTGTCCTGTGTCTCAGCAGTAATGGAAGCAGCCTGCAGCCATGGCCCCTTCCTTATCAGTCCTTTCATCTGCTTTCTAGGTGGTGGCCCGACGCTCAGATCTCAAGCTGGTTGTTACCTCGGCCACCATGGATGCAGACAAGTTTGCCTCCTTCTTTGGGAATGTTCCTATTTTCCACATTCCTGGGCGTACTTTCCCTGTTGATATTCTCTTCAGCAAGGTAGGGTCAATGTTGGGAAGTCCTGTTGTGACAGGAGGGGGTTGTGACGTGGCTGTACAGAGGGGATGGAGCAGGAGTAGCCGTGCTGTGGTGCAGCCTTGCACACGGGACAGGGCAGACGAGGTGGTTGGGGTCTGTAACTGGGCTGTGCCTTTCAGACCCCACAGGAGGATTATGTGGAGGCTGCAGTGAAACAAGCGCTGCAGGTCCATTTGTCTGGTGCTCCTGGAGACATCCTCGTCTTCATGCCTGGCCAGGAGGACATCGAGGTGAGCTGGAAGGGCTATTATTGTCCTACCCCCTTGTTGCTTTACTCTTCTATTTACAGCTCTCTCTATGTCTAGGTGACCTCAGAGCAAATTGTGGAGCACCTTGAGGAGCTGGAGAAGGCGCCTGCTCTTGCTGTACTGCCCATCTATTCTCAGCTACCATCAGACTTGCAGGCCAAGATCTTCCAGAAGGTGCTGACGTGTGTCCTGATAGGAGTGGGGACGGGGAACACTAGTGCAGGGAAGGCTACTGAGCTTGAGTGGGGGGTGCAGACATGCCTTTTGTGTTGCCTGTGGAGGGTGAGGGAAAGCAGGTGCCCCCTTAGCTTGCCAGGCATCACCCTTGTCCTCCTGGGTTGTGTGTGGCTGCTTTGCACCCTCCCCGTGGCACGGAGCCCCTGCCCAGGGCTGACTGGAGTGTGGCATCCTGCAGGCTCCGGATGGCGTCAGGAAGTGCATCGTTGCCACGAACATTGCAGAGACCTCACTGACAGTGGATGGCATCATGTTTGTGATTGACTCTGGCTACTGCAAGTTGAAGGTAAGCCAAGACTTTCTCTACTACTTACATCTGGTCTCTGGGGTAGGGTTGAGGGCATTCGGTGGTAGTGACCCAGCCTCTTGTTGGGCCCTGCAGGTTTTCAACCCTCGCATTGGCATGGATGCCCTGCAGATCTACCCCATCAGTCAGGCCAATGCCAACCAGAGGGCAGGCCGAGCTGGCCGAACAGGCCCAGGACACTGCTTCAGGTAGGCAGGTGTTCTTGTTTCCACAGCTTGGCATCAGGTTGTGTGTGTGTGTATATATATATTTTGTTCTTCTAAGTGGAGCTGTTCATTATCTTGAGCTCCTGGGGGCTGAGGGCAGAGGCAGGCTGTGAAGCCTTCTCTTTTGGGCCGAAGGAAAAGGGAAGGATGTACTCCAGTTTCTTCCTTTGCCCATCTTCACTTGGGGCTGTCAGCCTGTGATGCTGTCAGGAAAACAGCCAGGCCAAAGGCAGCTTTCTCAGGGCTTTGCTTTGAGACTGGCCTGCTCCCAGGGCAGGGTTGTGCTTGAGGGGTGTGTGCTGTACTGCAGCCCAGGCACCCGTGTGTGCTGGGGCGGCCGGGCTTGGCCAGGGTAGAGGCGCTTCCCTGCGGTGCTGCTGGCTGAGGGCAGAGCTGCTGCCCTGGGCTGGGCAGCGGCTGGTGCGTCAGGAGGGAGCACAGTGGCCTCAATGGCAGGAGTGTGCTCTTGGCATCTGTTCCTCAGGCTCTACACCCAGAGTGCCTACAAGAATGAGCTGCTGACAACCACGGTGCCCGAGATCCAGCGCACCAACCTTGCCAATGTAGTGCTTTTGCTCAAGTCCCTGGGAGTGCAGGACCTGCTGCAGTTCCACTTCATGGATCCGCCCCCTGAGGACAACATGCTGAACTCCATGTACCAGCTGTGGATCCTGGGGGCCCTGGATAACACAGGTACTGGCTGCTGGGCCAAGCTGTCAGCCTGTGGGACTGACACCTGCCCAGCCTCTGATCCCTGTGGTGTTTCTGCAGGTGGTCTGACCTCAACAGGACGTCTCATGGTGGAGTTCCCACTGGATCCAGCACTGTCCAAAATGCTCATTGTCTCCTGCGACATGGGCTGCAGCTCTGAGATCCTGCTCATAGTCTCCATGTTGTCTGTGCCTGCCATCTTTTATCGGCCCAAGGTACCTGCCTGCGCTGTGAGGGGCTGGGGCCTGCCCTGTGCTGGGCCTGACCTGCGTCCTCTGCCCAGGGCCGGGAGGAGGAGAGTGACCAAGTGCGGGAGAAATTCGCTGTTCCGGAGAGCGACCACCTGACCTACCTGAACGTTTACCTGCAGTGGAAGAACAACAGCTATTCCACACTGTGGTGCAACCAGCACTTCATCCACGCCAAGGCCATGCGGAAGGTGAGGCTGTGGCCTCACCTGGGCCACAGGGGAGGGCTGGGGGAGGGAGCCCTGTGGGACAGGGCCCCAGCTGCCACCCGCCTCCGCAGGTGCGGGAGGTGCGTGCCCAGCTCAAGGACATCATGGTGCAGCAGCGCATGAGCCTGGCCTCCTGCGGCACCGACTGGGATGTCGTCAGGAAGTGCATCTGTGCTGCCTATTTCCACCAAGCTGCAAAGCTGAAGGTGAGAGGTGTCTGTGCTCGCCCGGGGCTGAGGGGCCTGCGTGGGGCTGCCGGCCTGACCCCTCCCCTCTCTGCAGGGCATCGGGGAGTACGTGAACATCCGCACGGGCATGCCCTGCCACCTGCACCCCACCAGCTCCCTGTTCGGCATGGGCTACACGCCAGACTACATTGTGTACCACGAGCTGGTCATGACCACCAAGGTGAGCTGGGGCTGAGGGCTAGCAGGGACAGGGAGGAGTGTGCTGAGGGGGGTGGGAGGGCTGTGCCACGGCACTGAGACCTGTCAGGAGGGCTGGTCTCAGCCTGTCTCATCGATACCAGTGAGGCATGACTGTGTTCTCCTTTGCCCAGTACATGTTCCTGGCCTTTGTGGGACGTGTTTGAACCTCTTTGTGGTCTTGCCAAGTCCAGCCCATAGCAGCTTCTGAGGCCAGGAGGAGTTGTCTGGAAGGAGTACAGACCTAACCTGAGAAATGGCATCAGCAAATGCGGGGAGGGAGGTGCCGTAGGGCCTGGGCACCGTTTCCAGAGCCAAGGGCACCATGTGCTACCTGGTCTTCCCTCCCGTCCCTGCAGGAGTACATGCAGTGTGTCACTGCTGTGGATGGAGAGTGGCTGGCAGAGCTGGGCCCCATGTTCTACAGTATCAAACATGCTGGGAAGTCACGCCAGGTGAGTCTCCTGCCCAGGACAAGCTGGCAGACAGCAGGCCCACCACACGCCTCTCCTGCAGTGCCTGTGTTTTGACATGGATGGAACAGGCTTGTGGGCATGCAGTCTGTTGCTGGACAGCCCTGTGCCTGTGCCTGACCTGCTGCTGCCCTGCCCCAGGAGAACCGCCGCCGTGCCAAGGAGGAAGTGTCTGCCATGGAGGAGGAGATGGCGTTGGCGGAGGAGCAGCTGCGTGCCCGGCGGGAGGAGCAGGAGCGCCGTAACCCGATGGGCAGTGCCAGGTGGGTGCTGGCCCTGCCCCGCTGGGGGCAGCCTGCCTAGGGGCACGAGTGGAGGATCCCAAATTCCCCACGGCTGTTCTGCTGCAGGGAGAAGTTGCAGATTCCACTAATTTCACGCTTGTCCTCTCCTGGCAGATCTACTAAAATCTACACCCCGGGGCGGAAGGAGCAGGGGGAGCCCCTGACACCGCGACGCACCCCAGCCCGCTTTGGCCTCTGAGGTGGCAGTGCCCGTTGCTTTGAGGCTTAAAGACTTCCAGGAGCAGCTGAGTCTTTGGAGAGTGCCCAGCTCCTCTGGTCACTGTGCCCTGTGAGGCTCGCTGCAGCTCGTGGCCCAGGCAGGCTTTGCTGCTTGGCACTGGTTTTGCTACAGAACAGGAAAACATTTATTTGTGTACAGGTTGTCAGTCTAATCCTTTGTTCTGTGCTGCTGCTTGTCCTGGAGGCGAGTGCTGGGGCGAGGCAGCCCCACCAGATGGCACAGGGCTGGTCCTGTCAGGCTGTTGCCCTGCAGAGCCTGGGAGGAGGCAGTTACACTGATGGAGAGCACAAAGGCTGCCTGGCCCTGGCCCAGCCCTGGCCAACACCACAGCAAAGGCAGTTCTAAAACCCGTGCCCTGGGCACGTACCTGGTCCCTGTGATCACAGGACCACAGGCCCAGCCCTGTTCCAGGCCAGGCTGTGCCAGGAATTCTGCTCACCTTCAGCTGCTCACACTTGTGGTGCTGCAGTATTCTGACTGCCAGGTGCGTGTTTTCCTCTTGCCTCCTGCCCAGTATGTCTTGAAGGTGCCTGGAGGCAAGGCAGGGGAGAAGAGGTGATGCAGTGCTGCAGAGAAAGCTCATCTGCTGGCCTTGCAGGAGCTGGGTCAGGCCAGCAGTTGTCTGCCTGTCCCATACGTGCTGTCTGGCAGCAATATCTGCTGTGTGCAGAGAGCTCAGCCTCGCTCCCCATGTTCACCACTTGCTCCTTGTCACCTGTCAGCTCTGTGGTCTGGTTGATTTGCTGCTGGATGTTGTGCCCTAGTTTCTCATCTGCCTGAAAACAAGGTGTGAGCCGAGTGTGTTGGTGTGAGGCAGCTGCCTGTCCCTCTTTGCTCTGCTCTCACTGTTCCTTCACTAACTGGCTGATGTCGACCAGCACCAGCTCCCTCTCCTTGCACTGCTGCTGTTGGAGCCTGCCAGAGGGTGGGAGGAGCGCAGTTTCTACCTGTAAAGAATGACACCCCTGTGCCATGTGTCACTGAGCCTGTGGCTGCTCTTCCCAGCCTCTGAGCACAGGACTGAAGGCAGCTGGAGAAACCAGGCTGTGCTGGGGAGGCGGCCTTGGGGCTGAGCCAAGGGGCTGGAGGTGCTGGTGAGTGGGAGAGCTGCTCTAGAGAGCCGTTCCCTCAGCACCAGTGAGCATGTCATAACGTGGTGGTTCTGTGCCCAGCAGCTTCTTTCTAGCAAGGGAGCAAAGAGGGCTAGTTTAAGGAGCACAAGATGTTCAGCCCTGCTGCTGCCAGACCCAGGGTGGTCTGGGCCCCATCCCTCAGCACTCTGGCATCTGCAGGATGCTGTCCTCTCTCCTGTCCCCCCCACCTCTTCCCTGCCCGTGGGCCAGGACTTGCCATTCCCTGGTGTGAGGGGCCCAGCCTTGATCCTGCCCCTGGGCTGGGGGGCTGTGTGTGTCTATCCCCCACCTGTTCCATGGCTTTGCTGAGCTCTTCCCTGAGGAAAGCCAGCTCCACCTTGCAAACAACCAGCTCTTCTTCTCGCAGAGCCAGAATTCTCTCGCTCTCTTGGTGCAGATGCTGCCAGCGTTGGACTTGGCTGCTCAGCTCCTGCTGCCTCTCCTGGAGGGAGCGGACCTGCCAGTGGCACAGAGAGGCAGTAAGAGAGACACAGGCTGAGCACAGGTTCCTGGTGCCCTGAGGTTGCTTGGGACCTGCTCACCTCCTGCGTGCTCTGCTTCTGGAACAGCTGCAGCCTCTTCAGCTCCCAGCAGAGCTGCTGCCTCTCTTCCTCACAGGCTGTGACCTTTTCCTCCTGCTTGGCTTTCTCTGCCTGCAGGCTGTTCGTGTCCTGCACCTGCACCGAGCCGTGGGGCAGGGAGGGTGGCTGGCCAGGCTGCCGGCAGTCGGCCAGGCTGGGGCACCTGCAGGGACGGTGCTGCCCAGCAGCAGGAAGGGGCTGAACGGGTCTGGCTGCAGCCCGGCGCTGCCCTGGCTCTGCCCTCGCCTCTTGCAGCAGCGCTGTCAGGTGCTGCCTGCACCAGGCCAGCTCTTGGTGCAGGTTTCGGATGGCCTCCTTGGCCTCGCGAAGCTGCTGCTGACTTCGCTGCTCCCTGGCCCGAGTGGCCCGCAGCTCCTCCTGCAGCAAAGCCAGGCTGTGCCTCAGGTCCTGGCTCTGCTCTTCCTGGGCCCCCAGCTGCAGAGGAGGCAAAGCCTTAGTGGCTGCTGTGTCGCTGTGCTGGTGCTGCTTCCTGCCCGAGTGCGACCTGTGCCCCCTCTCCTGCCCCCTCTCACTGCCTGTTCCTGCAGCACAGGCCTTGCTGCAGGGCTTTATTCTCTCTCTTCAAGGTCTCATCCACCCCTTTGCCTGCTGCAGCTCTTGGTACAACTTTTCCTTCCCATCCTGCTGAGGGCACAGCTTCCCTTGCAGAGCCCAGGGCATGCCAGCCTGCTGGTGGCACTGGGCAGGCCCTGGGCTGTCTTGGGGGGCAGGGAAGACTGTGGCCCAGTTGATGGAGGGGACCCCACAGCAGGTCTTGCCTGGTACCTACCTGCACCCTTAGGGTTTGGAGCTCTTCCTGGCTGCTCTGCAGCTGCTCTCTGGCGTGGGCTGCAGCGTGCGTGTGTCGCAGTGCCTGCTCCAGGGTCACCTGCTGTTTCCACTGCCACTGGCTCAGCTCTGCCTGGAGCCTTGCTGCCAGCTCCCTGGGGGCAAGGGTCTGAGCTGCAGCAGCCCCTTGCTAGCTGGGCTCTGGCTGTGCCAGGGACATCCCACCTCAGGGCCCACCTACCTGCTCTCTGCAGGCTCTGCTGTGCCGCTGGCTGCTGGTTTCTGTGGTGCTGGTGCCTCAGCTCCTGCGCTGGGCTGGCGCTGTGTGCCCCCCCGCAGGCACTGGCCGGGCTGCTCCTCTGCATGCTGCAGGGCTTCTGGGGCTGGCAGCTGCTGCCACAGGGCCTGGGATGCCTGAGACGGGGCGGGGGGGGGGACTGGCATTGCCTCCTCCCACTGTCCCAGGGCTTCTCTGGGAAGCAGAGCAAGGCTTGGCCCTGCAGTGTGGCTTATGGACATCCATTCTCATGGCTCCTCTGTCTCTCAGGGGGGAGGCTTAGGAAGCTGCCTCTGTACCTTCCCAGGAGTGTTGGAGAAAAGCTGTGTGCCCTGGGACCAGCGATGCCTCAAGAGCCCAGGGTGCCAGCGGTGCTCACAGGGTTGTGCCATTTCCCCAGTCACACCAGGATAAGGCGAGTGCCGCTGTCGTGTGTGGATGTGCAGTAACTGGTGGGGAGGCACGGGGGTGCCTTCCTGCCTCCTTCACCAGCCCTATGACCCTCACTGGTGCCAGGTTCCCCTGTGTTTGCCCAGGCCATGGTCTCCAGTTCTGATGGGGCCTGGGCTCCCCCCGGGATCTACCGGAAGCGCAGAGTCCCAAGGAGCTGGTTGCAGGCTCCAGCCCTGTGGACCCAGATGCCCACTCCTTGCCCACCCCTTCTGCAGCATGGCTCAGCTCAGCCGCCCTCCCCAGCTGAGTGTCTGCACCTCCTGTGCTGGCACCAGTGCCCCTCAGCTGCCCGCTTCTGCCTGCAGCCCATCATCTGCACCGACCACAGCCACAGGCTGTCTGCCAGCTCCTGCCTGGCCCCAAACCCAGCGCAGTGTCTGCTGGGCGGCCAGCACTGACCTCGGGTCGCTCTGTGTGTTCCTTCAGGGTGTCGTAGCTGGTGTCAGTAGTGCCCTCTGCTTGCAGCGCCTCATCCTTCTGGTCCTGTGGAGAGGTGCAGCACTGGCCTGTGGGTACCCAGCGGGGTGCAGTACCCCGACTGCCCTGTGCCCCTGCTGTGGAAGGGCTGGGAATGGAGAAGCAGCTAGTCTGGGACAACCCATGGGAACGGGGTGGTGGTGAGGGTATGTGGTAGAAGGCTGTGGCCTGCACCAGGGGGGATGCAGGGCGGCCACTGCCAGCCCTCTCGTCCCTGTGCAGCTCCCTGTTGCGGCCGTGTCTGCTAGACACCCAGCAGCCCTGGAAAGGCATCCCTGTGATCCCTGACTGGTGAGAGGGCTTAGGCACGTGAGGAGAGCATGAGCCTGGCTTGCTGGTGAGGCTGCAGCAGTGCCCCCAACCCTGGCAGGGTGCCCAGGGTGTCAGTGGGGCCATTGAGGCTGGTCTTCCAGCTCTGCTCAGCTGTGTGGGCTGAGCCCAGTGTCTGGGCTGGCTGTGCTGCTCCATACAGGGTGCTAAATCCTTGTCCCACATGTGGCTGGCAGGAGATGCCCTGCTCCCCCTCGGCCAGGGCTGCTCACAAGCTGTTTGCACAGGCAG
This sequence comes from Porphyrio hochstetteri, assembly GCA_020800305.1. Lineage (NCBI taxonomy): Eukaryota > Metazoa > Chordata > Aves > Gruiformes > Rallidae > Porphyrio > Porphyrio hochstetteri. Next base: position 375,191 of record CM036918.1, read on the forward strand.
GGCTGTTGGGCAGGCACAGTGCCCGGCCTGTGATGTGGCTGTCGGGGCGTGTGGCAACCTGGGACTCGTGCACCCTGGCCTGTGGCCGTTGTGCCCAGCAGCAGTACCTTGCCCATCACCGCCTGGTACTGCTGCATCAGACAGACCAAGTCCTGGTGCTTCTGCTCCACCGCACACTCCTGCTGCTGCAGCTGGAGCAGCCGCTCGCGGTTGGTGCCCCTGCAGAAATCCAGGTCCAGCTGCAGCTCCTGTATGGAGACCAGCACCTGCGCTGGCTCCAGCTCCTGCTGCTGTGGCTCCTGGCATGCTTGGGGCTCTGCTGGCCATGGCTCCGGCACTGACGCTTCCCTCTGGCCCTAGGACACAGCATGAGCAGTAGCTGTCCCGCTTGCTGCTGCAGCCAGCCCATCTTGCAGCACTTGCCAGGCACCGGGGCTGGGCAGCAGTGCTGTCAGTCCAGGCAGAGCAGTGGGTGCAGAGCTATTCACTCTCCCCCTGCCAGGCAGCACCATCCTGTGTGTGTTCTGACATCCCCCCATGGCTCACAAACAGAGGAGCCCCCAACTCTGCTGGCACTTGGCGTGGCAGTGATGCCAGCATGAGCTGTGGGAGATGGTGGCAGTGGGACCAGTGCAGCCACAGCAGGACTGGACGCCCCTCTGAGCCCTTGTTCTTTCCCTTGTCCTGGGGGATGAGCTGTCTGGTAGCATGGGCAAGGGCTGGCCAGGGCCTTCTATGCCACCCAGCCACCAGCCTGTGGCCACATGGCCAGCACCTGGGGGGGAATGGGGTTGGCACTGCTTACCTGGGGCTGCCAGGTTTCTCTCTCCATTTCAGTCTCCTGTTGAAGCTGCTGGATGGAGCTGCTCAGCGCTGATGTTGCCACCTCCACTGCTGGCAGCTGTCCACAAGGGTCCTCAGGCTGGACCAGAGGTGCAGGACCCTCCATGGATGTGCCACATTTTGGCCACTCTCACGCAGCTGGAGGGACCACAACATGGGACAGGCCTTTCCCACTGGTCCCAGACAAGCCCCTGTCCCAGTGACAGGGCAGCCAGGGATGTCACCCAGCCCAGCCTGGGGCAGCCCCACCATCCCATGGCATTGGCACTGCAGCTCCCCATCGCAGGGGCGCCTGGTGCCAGAGGGAGATGCCGAGCCTGGAGCAGAGCTGCATGGGCCATGGCCCCCCCTCCAGCAGCACCAGACCCCCTCTACAGAGCGTAGCCCCCACTACAGCCCGCAGCGCTCCTCACCGCAGCCTTCACATGCCATGCTGCTCCTCGGCCGCGCTCTGGCCCTGGCACAGCATGGCTCCCTGTCCTGCCTGCAGCCTGTGCCCTGGCCCGGTGGGGGGACAATGCCCGGGACCAGAACCCGGTGACGCAGGGAGCTCCTGCCGGTGCTGGTGATCAGCCCTGCCGCACACCCGCACTGGTGCCTTCTGCAGGTAAGTCTTTCAACTGGAAATTTCCACGGCCGGGCCGGGCCCAGGAGGTGAACACAGATGGACCATAACAGAAATCACGGGTTGCCATGGCGACGTGCTCCACCAGCGGGTCACAGCCACAGGCGGTGGGGAGCAGGGCCGCTCAGCCCCGCTGCACACAGCGCCGTCCGGCCAGGCTGATGTCTGCCAGGGCGAGGGGACAAAATGTCCCTGCAGATCCCAGTCCTGCCCAGGCATGGAGCCCACACGGCACGGGGCCTCCACGGCTGCCGTCCTTGGCCTTGGTGCTCCATCACAGCCTTGTCGCCACCCTAACTACAGCCAGTGTCCCTCCCCTGGGGCAGGGGAGCTGTGCTGGGACTGTGCTGTGTGTTGGGCTGCTGTTTCCACAGGCGCCCGCTGTCTGCCTGTGCCTGGACACGTCCAGTGTGCTGCCATACGTGTCCTCACCTCCAGCTGACAGCTGTGGAGCTGTGGGCAGCACCTGCCTCGGCAGGGCCCACCCCTGCTCCAGCTCCCTGTGAGCCTGTGGGTAGTCCCTCAGCCCTGACCCACAGCTGCCCACCCATGCTCTCCTGGTGTTGGGAGGACGGAGGGGGCTGAACTGGGGCTGGTGGGCATGGCGTGGTGCTGGGGTGGGAGCTGTCTCACTTTAATTACTGCCGTAATGTTACTCTTTTCAGTGCCACGTTAATTGAAATTAAAGAGCTGCCACGTTCTGGCTGGGACAAAAGTGAATCCTTTTTCATTCCACGCCGTTTAATGAAGACTGACATGCTGAGAGGAAACAAAGGCGATCCAGCTGCTGCCTCTTGCCGGCACGTGCACCAGCAATTACTGGGCACCCCGTGAGCTGGCGCTGGGAGATGCCCTGGAGCACCCCACAGCCGCCAGCCCCAGCAGCCTGGCCCCCATGTCCCAGGGCGCTCCCGTCCAAAGGGTCTGGCTGGGCTACACCACATGGCAGGGGATGCTGGCACAGGAGTGTTGGGGAGAGCTGCGGTGTGCCCAGGTGCTGTGTCTAGGCTTTGATCCCCTCTATTAAGCACTGCCTGGCCAGCACCTATGCCCCAGTGCTGCTCCTCATCCCTCCTGTGCCACCAGGGTCATCCCGTCCCCGCAGCTCGGCTGGCTTCAGACTGACCAACCAGCCCAGGCAGGCTGAGCCTAACCCCAGACAGCAGCATTACACTGGCTGAGGTGGGTATCTCTCTCCAGCCATAAGCTCTTCTCTGTTTTAGGACTAGGAGCTTGCTTGTGATGCCATTCAGTACTTTAAAATATGCAAAATGAGGTGCTGGTACAAACCTCATTAACACCTGCCTCCAACATCATTAAGATGTTTCCAAGAAAATTAATTGAGAGACTCATTAAAAATAAATTAAGAAAAATGTGTTGCAGAGCGCCTGCTCCGAGCTCGTAAATCAGGGCTCAGAGCTCCAGGCCGCTGCACAGGCAATTAACGCCAGCCAATTTGTTTTATCCTGACTGTGAAAATTAGAAAGCAGACATGGAGATTAGATTAGGGATGTCTGTCAAGCGGAACTTGGAGCGCATATTTTTGGATACAAAATGGAAATGGGGAAAACAAAGCTGGGGCTTCAGCTGGAGGAGCTGCCAGGCAGAGGCGTGGAGGCACCAGGGAGATTTAGATGTTTCCTGTTGCAAGGAGTGGCACGGTGTCTGTACCTTGTGTCACCCATCTTGCCCTTCCCTCCCAGGCAGCGCTCCGTCTCCCTCTGCACATCGCCAGCCCCTACTGGCTGTGAGCGCGGATGCTGCCGGCCCCTCCTGGGGAGCTTTGAAGTCGCTGTGTGTTACGCAGCCTGAAACAGCATGTCGCCGATGTGTCCTCTGATTACACACGTGGATTAGCAAGCACGGTGCAGCTGGGAGTGACCAGTGCTCGGGCCTCAGCCGCCTTTGTGCCGCTAGCAGCCCTTTGTCCATCTCCAGCACCTTCCCTCCCAGCATCTCAAACCACTTTATATTCACCAGCCGAATGCAGAGCCCTTCTGCCAGATGAGCGTCAGTGTCCCACCTTGCCAGGGGAGCCCAGGCAGAGACCAGGTAAGGTCTGGCTTGTAACTATGTCAATGCAAAATGGCTTGTGCAGCAGCAGCAGCAGCACTGGGTGTGCACACACCAGCAGCACTGGGTGTGCACACACCAGCAGCGTGTGGGACATGCCGATGGCTTTGTGCAGCTGAATGTCCAGCTCCTGTGGCAGGAGCAGCCCTGGTGCACACGAGGGGCAGTTTGCCAACACCCACAGGGGCAGATGACAGAAACACGGGTCAAGGAGTCCTGCCCGTGGTCAGCTGCACAACAGGCCGTGTCTGGAGTGACCCTGGAGCAAACGCCACCTCTTCCCCTCACACAGACCCAGTGCCCAGGGAGCTGGTGGGTAGCTCTGTGCTGGCTGAGGGGCTGCGTGTTGTGCGGCACTGGGAGCTGTGCTGCTCTCAGGCTCCATGGCTGCTGGCCTCCTCCTTGGCTGGGTGTCGTTTCCTAGCAGCCATCCTAGATGGATCATGGGTTTTTGCACATGGGAAGCAGGGAAATCCCCTGGATGGGGCAGCCTTTAATTCCTGATGTTCTTTGCTCTCCTATCCCAGGTTATAGGATGCTCACACCCTGAGGTCCAGCTCTGTAACACACCTCTATAAAAATGTAAAGTCCTGCTTTCACGAGCCAGGCACAGCCACGGCCCCAGCAGTGCAGAGACCTGTCCTGGGAGCACGGGCTTGGGGGAAGACGTGGCAGTGTTGGAGCTCAACCCATGCCTTACGGGTGCTTGCTGGAAGCTGTGGGCTACCGAGTCACCATGATGGCTGAGTTAGCCACAGGCACATCTCAGCGAGGAGCTGTGGTCTCTTGGAGGTGGTGGGGCTCGCGTGCTCCTGGTGCTCCTGGTGCTCCTGGTGCAGGGGGCTGCTTGAGCTCTGGGAGGAGAAAGAGGCACTGCCTCAGCCTGCAAGACTCAAGTGGTGCAGTGTGCAGGGTTTAGTGGAGAGGAAAGTGAGGGGTAATTTGCTCACACATCGGTATGAAGTGGTTTTGTGGAGAACAGTCGATAACAGAAGGCTCTTAGATCTAGCAGGGGAAAGTACATCTCAGTCTGATGACTGTGAGATGAAACGAGCCAAACCTGAACTGGAAATAAAGCGTGTGCTTTAATAGTTGGCTCTTGGCAGAGTAAACAATGCTGCAGGAGATGTGCCATCAGGGAACGTTCGAAACAAAGCCTGGACAGCTTGTTTCCATATCTGCTGACCCAGTTCCCAACTCCAACGCCAGCACTGATTCTGGTGGTCCTGTGGCAGGGTGGGAGATACCGTGATGGTCCTTCCCTGTCCCCTTGGTGCCCTGAGCCAAACACACTCACCCCTTGGCTGGTCTGGGGGCACACTGCTGGACTTGTGCTTAAAGGGTCACTCTCAGCTCTGGGGAAGTTGTTGCAGAAGGAGGAGGTACTGGCCTGAAAGCTCATTCGGGTTGTTAGTCCTGCTCAGAGGGGCTGTTCTTGTGTAGCAGGTGAGCTGAGGGTATGTGCCCATCGGTGCAGGCTGAGGGCACCACAGACACCATCCCCTCACACTCAGGGTGATCTCCTGAAACCCTTGTTTTGCAGCTAAAATTTTCCACGCTGAGGCTCTGTGTGAAGATGCATTTCATTAAAATGTTTGATTAACCTCCTTTCAACTATTTCTGAGTTATGGAATGAGTGGAAAAATACTTGCATGTAAAAAATTACCAGTGTTAAAAATAATTCTAACCACAGGAAAAATAAGCTACATTTTTCAGCTTAGCCAGACTTCATCCTCACGTGGCCCAACTCCTTCCTGAGAAACAAACCCTTGCAAATGCAGCAGAAATGCTTTTGCACATGCTCAGCTGGTACGTGCTCAGGCTACGGGCAGGGGGAAGGGGAAAGTGGGATATGAAAAAAAGAGTCTAAGCCCACTGTGTCTCCCAGCTTGACCATGGAGCGATCTGCAGATGGCATTTGTACAGCAGAAGTTAAAAAGAAACCTTAAAATAAGTAAAATTTCCCCCCCCCCATAAGCACCACAGAAATCAAGCACGTGTGCGAGCCCTGATAAGGGCAAGTGAGTGTTGGCAGCGTCCCACATCCCAGTTTAGGGCCTTTCTGCTCTTCTATTGTTCTGCTGTGCTTCGTGTGCAGGCGTGCTCCTGAGACCAGAGGGAGCTGCCAGGCACCCCCAGGACCCGCCTGCCCTCCCACCCGCTGGGCACAGGGTGCAGGACACAGGTTCTGTCCCAGCACACGGGGCAGGCAGCCAGAGCACCCACCAGCAGACACATCTGAGGCCAAAGGGACCAGGGTGGGTGGACCAGAGCCCATGGAGATGACCGTGGGGCTGTGCTGGCGGTGGGTGGTCCACGAGGAGATGGCGACCCACCCAGAAGGGTCCCTCAGGTTGGTTGTGGTTCCACGCTCAGCCCAAGCCTGACTGGAGACAGGGGAGCAGGAGAAAGGGGCTACTGGGGAACGGGTAGATTTCTCCAGCAGGATCTAATGGGGATGTGTTTGTTGCCTGATCCAGCGCAGGAGACAGACAGCTTGCATCCAGAGGCAGGGAGCTCTGCCACCTCAAGGGAGAGAAGCCATGCAAGAAACCCCAGCTGTGTGTAACGTCCCCATGGCCATCGCTGACACAGCTCCCTGACAGCGGGACCCTTCGTGCAAAGTCCAAACAAGTGCCCAAGAATTTATGTGGGGGTTAGTCCGAACTCCCTGAAGAGCTCTGGAGAGCCTCACCACTTGAGGACTGCTTACTGATTTTAATGACAAATAAATTCATCACAAAGGGGCCCTGTAGCAGCCTTACAGGGCGCTGGTGTGTCATGCTGCAGTGTGCCAGCTGCTGCCAGGATGATGCCCCAAAGCCCAAGCAGGAATTTTGGGAGAGCCAGACTGAAAATCACAAAGAGAGGGTGACAGGACAAGAATGCAGCTGAAGTGTGGGAGGCTGGAAAGGGCTGGGAATCTGACAAGCTATTAAAGACCAAAAAGAAGTGAAGGGTGACAAAAGGTAGGCTATAACAAACAGGGGTAAGAGGTTAAATGAAAGAAGAAGGAGCCTCCAAACTTACCAGCCTTATCCCTTATCAGCCTCTACTGTATTGCTGGCCACTCACCCCTTTCTGGACTCTGCTTTCTCCTCATCCTCCCACCCTATTTTGGCCTCCAAACTCTTTTCAGCCTCCAACCACATTTGTCCACCCACTCCTATTTGGTGTGGGGACGGATGGGATGGGACTGCAGAGGTGGCTTCTGCTAGAAGCTGCTAGAAGCTTCCCCCAGGTTCAACAGAGCCAACACCAGTCAGCTCAAGGATGGACTTGCTGCTGACCAAGGCTGAGCCAATCAGTGACTGTGATAGTGCCTCTGTGATAACGTATTTCGAGGGAAAAACCCTGCAAGTGGTGCTTTTTGCTGCCAGTGAAGAGAGTGAGAAGATGCAAGAAACTCTGCAGACACCAAGGTCAGTGAAGGGGGCGAGGAGGAGGAGTTCCGGGCGCTGGAGAGGAAGATGCCCCTGCAGCCCGTGGAGACCATGGTGGAGTGGGTGGAGACATACGAAGAGGCTGTGACCTGCGTTGGAGCAAGCTCCTGGCAGAACCTGCAGCCTGTGGACAGAGAGGCCCATGCTGGAGCAGGCTTGCTGGGGGAGCTTGTGACTCCATACCAGGCTGGAGCAGTCTGGGCCTGAAGATCTGCACCCATAGCAGTGACCCACGCTGGGGCAGCTGGGGAAGAGCTGATGCCCCATGGGAAAGGACTGATGTTGGAGAAGTTTGTGGAGGACTGTCTGCCGTGGGTGGGACCCCACGGTGCAGCAGGGGAAGGGGGTGAGGGATGACCCCCCCGGCCAAGAAGCTCTTGAGGAACTGACTGAAACCCCCATTTCCCAGACCCTGCCCCTCCCTGTGCCATACTGGGGGGAGAAGGGAGCAAAATCCTGACTGGAGTGCAGTCTGCTGAGAAGGGAGGGGTGGGGAAGGTGCTTTAAGACCAGGCCGCACTTCTGATCACCCGACTCTGGTGTCACTGGGGTGCAGGGCAGGGCCATCAATCAGACAGTTTCTGTTCTTTATTCCATGTGGAGCGAGTTCTCTCTGTGATGCTGATTCCAGAATGATCTCCCTGTCCTTATCTCACTCCTCAGCCCCTCAGTATCTATCTTCTCCCAGGTCCAGCCAAGGAGAGCAGCAACAGAGCGGCTTTGGGCGTCCGGCCCCCAGCCAGGGCCAAACCGCCACAGCTTTCCCGCTGCGCTCCCACCCAGGGCCGGCAGCTGCGGGCCTGAGGGGGCCGAGGGCGTCGAGAGGCTGAGGGAGGGTGGCGAGGCCCAAAACGGGGCCGGAGGAAGCTCAGGGAGCCGGCGGTGCGAGGGGCGGGTGAAAGCCCCAGGGCAGGGCACGGCCCGAGGGCGGCAGGACGAGGCGTGCGGGGCCCGGGGCTGCGGGCAGAGCCGACCGCGCCCCGCCCCGCCGGCGCCGCCCAGCAGGGGTCGCCCTCGGTCCGCGCTGGGCGCCCGGCGCGATGGCGGCGGCTCCTCCCAGCGGCCGCGGCGCTGGGGGCGGCTGCGGGCACCTTTGTTCTCCCGGAGCCGTCGCCGCGCCGGGCTGAGGCGGGTCCGGGCGGCCGGTTCCGGCCTCCTCCCGCCGCTCCTGGGGCCGGGCCGCTGCCCGGGGCCGCCCCGAGGGAGCGCGGCGCTGAGCTGGCGCCGCCAGACGGTTCGGGCGGGCGGCGGGGACCCGGGTGCCGCGGCCGCTCCGGCTCCCGGCCCGCGGCCCCGGCCTGCAGCCCCCGCCCGGAGTCCCTCTCCCGGGACTCGCCGGTTTCTCTTCCGGTCACAGCGGGGCTGCTCCGGAGGCACCGCCGCTGCAGTGCTGCCCGGGCCCCAGGGGCAGGGGAAGGGGGGTCCCGGCCGCCCGCCGGTTCATGAGAGGGGGCGCGGAGCCGGCCGCATCCCAACGAGCCGCAGAGGTTCCTTCCCTGCGGTTGTGTGTAACTCCCCATCCTCTGCGCTGGGAGGAAACCGGTGCTGCGGGTCTGACCACGCTTGGGTGCTGCCTGGGGCACACGCTGCGTGTTGGGCTGGGCAGGAGCATCAGCAAACACCGGCGATGGTGGCACGGGCAGAGCCCGCGGAGGGGAAGCCTGGCGTGGCTTTGCATGCTGCAATGGAAATGATCTCATTATCCTTCCCAGGGTCTCAGCCAGCTACTTGAAAAATACTTATTAAGAAACCGAGGCAGCTCTTGGAGAGGGTCCCCTCCAGAGAAGGGAGGAAGAAAGAGCTGGATGTGTAAAAATAGAGGAGGAAACGGCTCCAGCGTCAGAAATCGCTCAGAACCTGTCCTACTGCATTTCCTGCACAAGCGGAGAGCCCACACCAAGGCTCCGTGCCTCTGCTGGCCCTGCAGCCCTCCCCTTGTTCCCTTGACATCTTGGGGGTGGGGGGGGATGCTGAGGCGACTGGTGGGGGGGGAGGGGGCCCGGAGGGGGCCCACCCAGCCCAGTCACTCAGACCTTCGATCCCCGTTGCTCCAGTGCCGGGTATCGCGACTCATCCCTGGTGCCGCGGCTGCTGGTGCCGGAGGAAGCCTGGGGGCTGCTCTGAGGGCGCAGCCTCGGGCGCCTTTTCAGCTCGCTGTGGGGGACAGGCCCCGTGTCACAAGCACAGAGCAGGGGGCTCTTGAGATCCCCTCGTCCAGTCCCCCTGCCCAGGTAGGGTCAGGTGGAGCAGGCTGCCGGGGTTGTGTCTAGGCAGGTCTGAACACCTCCGCCTGGGGTGGAGAAAGGCACAAGCAGGTGTGGGAGTGCCCCTGCCGACATGCTGTGCCCCAGTCTGCCGGGCTGCCTCCTGCCCAGTCCCGTGTGCTGGCAGTGCCTCGCTGCTCCACCATGGCAACCATTCCCACTGCTGCTACTGCCAGCTGTGTCCTGGCTCCTTGTGTCTGGGGGTTAAGCCTGTACATAAGCTGCATAGGAGCTGCCGTGTGCTTCTGTAAGGAACCGTGAACTAAAAATCAGCAGGAACCTCAGATCCTGCTGGAAGAATGGAGCAGTGAGCAAAGGAAGAGCAGCACTGCTCAGGTCTGGTCACAGAACATGATGCCTCTGTGGTTCTTCCTGTTACAGCCACTGTCAGGAGATGGATGGAGCACTTGGACAGCCACATCAGTATCGGCCCTGGGGCCTCCTCCCCACCCGGCAGCAATGGCAACAGCAGGTGAGAAAACATCAGGGGAAAACAAGGAGCTTGAAGGGAGACAGAAACCAGAGGGAATGGGGTAAGAGGAAAAAAGACTTGAGGGGACCATGGGTAGAACCTGCACAGGGTGGCTGGGCATGGGAATGGAGAGCAGAGGCAGGAAGGAGTATCCTCACGCCTTTCGTTTCCTTGTGGTTAACCTTGAGTCTCTGGCCAAAAAGGAATGAGTGTTCTAAGATCCAGGAAAGGTGAAGCATAAACCCCAGGAGAAACAAAGTTGAGCCTGTGCTGCTGCAGCACAGAAAGTTTCATTAGCCCCATTGGCACAGCAATAATCAGAGAGAAATCAGTGGGAGAGACGAAAAGGGGTTGACTGCCAAGGCAGCAAGTACTGTGTTTGCCATCTCTTGATGTCTTCAAGGCCAGCTGAACACCCTTCTGAAGCTGCCTCTGTCAAACTTACTGAATTCAGCAGTAACATGGCGAAATCCTCTTGCCTGCAGGTAGAGGAGGTCAGACTGTGTGATCCCTCCTGCTCGCTCTGTGGGTCTGCAGGAGGACAGCATGAAGGAGGATGGGGGAACACGCTGCTATTTGTGTTCCTTGTCAGTGACTTCACTTCAGCCTTTATCTGCAGGGGCTCCCACTGCATCCTCTGCTGAGGAGTGCTGGTGCTGAGTGGTGAAGGTCAGTGGGAGCCACCGGGCAGAGCTCCTGGGTGCTGCCTCAGCTGGTGTGTGGGCCTGCCCTGCACACGCGGGCTGTCAGCAGTCCTTCCTGCTTGGTATGGTGTGAGGGTGGCCTCTCAGATGGAATCCTTGCAACGAGGGTGAAAGGGTGACCGCATTTGAGAGGTGTGGAGGCGTGCCTAAGGAGGCTCCACGTCCAGCTGCAAGGCAGATGTGGGCTGTTCATAGGTGGAGCTGCCTGACCTCACCCTGCATTTTGCTCCAGCAAAGAGCAGGTCCCTGAGCTTTTCTCCTGCAGCCTCTCGGCTGGGGCTGGTACTCTTGGGTAGCCATGCCTGGAAGAGGATAGGGCTGCAGCGTTGTGATGCTGATCTTAACTCATGGCTTCTTCTGTGATTCTGTGATTCTGTGAGGGGTTGGGGCTGTACTAGATAAACCCAGATAGAGATGGAGAGACAGTTCTATGGAAATGTTTGCTCAGTGCCCAGAAGCAGCCCAAAAGGCAAACTGACTGTTAAGAATTATTAGGAAAGTAATGAAGAGCAGATCACAGTGATGCCACTGAACAGATCTGTAGTGGAAGCTGCATTGTGATTACCATATGCAGCTCTGGTCTGCCTCTCTCAGGAGAAGGAGAGTTGGAAGGGTTTCAGGGAAGAGCAACAAGGGTAATCAAATACAAATAATATTTTCCATATGAGGAAAGAAGCAGATAGTCTCTTCAGCCTGGAAAAGAAATGACTGAAGAGGACTATAAAATCAAGTGTGGCATAGAGAGGTGGTCTGCAATATCATTTCTCATTGTCCCTTCAGTATAAGAACTGGCAGCACCCCATAAATTAACAGGTAACAACTACAAAATAAAAACCAGTTCTTTTTTTTAAGTGTCATATATTGTGTGAGACTGCTTCACACAGGATATGGTGGGCTCTGAAAGTTCATGTGCATTCAAAAAGAAATGAAACGTTTTAATGGGAGGAAAAAAAATCCACTTGCATCGATGCAATGCACAACCTCCCTTATGTTTCTGAAGGCTCTGAGCTGCGGATTGCCAGGGGCTGGCAGAATACTGTGGGCAGTGCTGTGGTGTCTGTGCCCTCCTCTTGCACTGACCAGGAGAGCAGTCCTTGGGTACCGCTGGAGATGAGACAGTGGCACAGATGAGACGGGGGCTCGGCAGACTTGAGCTGATGGCAGACCCTCTCCTCCCTTCACTGCTCCCGTGCAAGGACTGATCCTGATGCGCCCTGCCCTGCCTCCCTATCAGCCTGTTCTCCTTTGAGGAGCTGTATGGAGAAGCTTGAAGTGGTGGGGAGGTAACCCTGCGTTTGTGCTGCCGAGGCCCTGCTGACTGGTTCACTGAACCTCCCCTTGGGAGGCAGAGCCGCTGGGACAGCAGCCGCCTCGGTGCCTGTCGCTCCCTGTGTCCGGCAGACGGTGTCAGCTGCCCAGCCCCAGAGTGAAAACCTGCTGGGTCCTTGTGGGGAGCCCTCCAGCCTCACTCACTGTGTCTCCAGAGGACACAGAGCAGGAGAGATGGGGCTGGTGTGTTGCTGTGTCCCAGAGGGAACGTGGGGTCCCTGTGCACTGTGGTTGGACAGGGCCGATGGAACTGTGAGGTGTTTGCTGACCTCTGGAGCAGGCTGGGGAGCGAGGTGAGCCGAGCAAGGAGGGACAGAGTGCAGGAGATGCTGGCAGAGGAACTGCAGGAGCTCCCAGAGCTGTTCCCACAACAGCTCTGCACGTGCTGGGATGGGTTACAGTGGGGGCGTGTGGGCAGATTTCTGGGAAGTGTTTGACTGTCAATGTTTGGTGAGACTCTTTTCCTTTTCTTTTAAAAATTGTTTTTTCTTTCCCCAGAGTGCATAAACCAGCTTGCAGCCACCTCTGATTGTGTCCAACAGAACCACAAGTGCTTGCCAGTGTGGGTGCAGGAGAGGCACTCATCCCACACTGCCTCTGGCATGGCACTGGTCACAGCACAGGATCCCCCAGCCCTGCAGAGACTTCTGGGCATCGGAGCAGGGCTTCCTCCATCGGAGGAGCACTGCTAGCACTCCCCTCTGGGCTCCACAGGTAATAGACATCCCTGTCAGCCCTTTCCCCACTCTCCTATCCCTCTCCACACCAGCAATGGCTCTTACCTTCTCAGGGCTGTGTGCTCCGATGAGGAGTAGGGAGGAGCCTGCTCAATTGTCCCAGAGTCTCACCACGCCGTGGAAATGAAAGAGGAAACACAGGCCCTGTCCTGGAGAGCACTCAGCCCTACCCCACACAGCGTGTGGGGCTAGTGGTGAGGAGATGGAGAGCTGGATGAGCTGGGCAGAGCTGTACAGCCACACTGATATGGGCCCCTGCACGTCTGGATTGCTCGCTGGAGTCCTGGGGTACCTGCAGAGCTTTGCCTGCCCTCAGCAGGATGAGGGGTGGCTCAGCCGTGACTCCAGTTGTCGTTATCATCCTGTTCATTTCTGAGTCTGCTCTCCAGCCCCTCCAGCCCCTCGGGCTCGGGAAGCTCTCACATTCCAGCCGACTCTGCCAGTGAAAGGAGCTCACCCCATGGCTGGTGGCTCCATCAGACTGCTCCTGCTCCATCAGACTGCTCCTGCTCCATCAGCGGTCGCTGCTTTGAGCTTTTACCTGTTTCTAACACTAGCAGCTATTTGATAATTCTCCGTTGGGCTGTGGGTTTGCCAGGTCCGTGGCAGCATGCTGTGCTTCTTGTCATCAACTGGGGTGCTGGTTTTGGCCACAGCAACCAGTATCTGCCAGGAGCTGATATAAGAACCTACAGTAAGCTGTGGAGAGGATGGATGACAGTGGCTTCCTGGAGGGTGCAGAACTGCACTGTTATTCCTGCTGCACGCTGTCCTGGGCTCTCAGCCACAGTTCTCATCTTCATGTGGCATTTGTGTGAGCAGCTGCCATTCCTGCAGTACAGCTTCAGAGGAATTAAATGAATGTTTTCCATATCACAGAGTATGATTCCAAACACCCTGGTGCAAATGCACTAGCCAGATCCTGAGAATGGGAAAGTGTCTCTGAATTGCACCATCTCCTTCTGGAGCAAGTGGAGAAACTAAAACCAGGGGTTTTTTTGTAGCTATACTGAAACTTCACAGTCGATTTTAAGCCTCTTAGTGTAACAGTGACTGCAAGTTCCTGCTGCGGGCTATCGACTTCAGTCTGTGCCAAGCTGCAGGGAGCACCCCGTGCCATGCCTGCACGTGACAGAGCGCTTCCCCGCGCCAGCAGCGTGGCTCAGATCAGAGACCAGCGTCCCGGGATTCCCCTCAGCATCCTTGAAGATTGCCATCCAGCAGAAGGGATCTGTGCAGCCACGGGGTGGAATGCACTAGGAAACAGCAGCATCTTCAGAACACACAAAGGGATTAGCACAGGCTGAGAACAGCAACACGCTGCCCTCCATTTGGGGTGGAGACACGCTGCCTGCTGGGGCCTTGGGGATGGAGGCGACTGGCCCTTCAGTTACCCCTTTCCCGGGTCAGGTGTGCTTGTACAGGAACACTGTCAGAGGGACTGCACCTTCTCGCAGCGTGAACCCTACCCCGACCCCTCTGAGCACCTGCTGTCATGCTGGCACAGTGCTAGGGGATGTCTGCTTGGTGGGATGCAAGGATGGACCTCAAACATTTCTAACTGATGAGCAGTGGTGCTCATTGCTGCAGGACCACACTGGGGACACAGATCGGTCGCAGCCCTTGTGTGCTGGAGCAGCAGGCAGCACTGGGCAGCACTGGGCAGCACTGGGCAGCACTGCTGCCTGACGCGCTGTGTCTGCAGTGTCAGGGTCAGGAGTTGTCCTTGTTTCAGCAGGGATTGAGTTAATTTTCTTCCCAGCAGCTGTTGCAGTGCTGTGTTTGGGATTTAGGATGAGGATAATGTTGATAACACACCGATAATTTTGGTTGCTGCCAGGCAGTCAGGGACCTTTCAGCATCTCATACCGGCTGCCGGCGAGAAACGGGGGGACTGACCAAGAAGCTGTGAGGGGACACAGCCAGGACAGCTGCCCAGACCGGCCTCAGGGATGTTCCATACCATACAGCCTCGTGCTCTGTGTATAACTGAGGGGTGGGCAGCTTGAGAACTACCTGAGTGTTGGCTTTGGGTGGTGAGTTACTGCGCAGTGCAGCGCTTGTTTTGTATATTATCATCACCATCATCATCATCATCATTGTTGTTGTTGTCATCCTGCTCTCCTGTCTTACTAAACTGTCTTTATCTCCACCCAAAAGTGTTACCTTTTTTCCCTTTCTGATTCTCTCCCCATCCTGGGGTGGGGGGGAGTGAACGTGGGGTTTTTTTAGCTGCTGGCCAGGTTAAACCATGACACCGCTGGAGCATCTCCTGGGCTGAGCTGCTTGTGCTGCTCTGTCACTTCAAGCAGTGCCTCTGCTTTGTCACTGACTTCCCATTCTGCTGCACACAGCTCCCTGTGCTGATCCCACAGTCAAATTATCCTCCACCTTTCAGCACGCAGTGGTTCCTCTACACCACTTTCTTATATATCTTTATATAAAGAAGAGGCCAATGCTGAGCTGCAATGAATATTCAGGCATGATTTCCCTTTCCTGTCTCTGTTAGAGCATCCTGTGAGTGGCAGAGTGTGGTAATCAGCCAAATATCCTATTAGAAACATGGTTTTAACAAGGGTAGCCCTGCCCAGCCCACTTCCACATAAAATCATGGAAAGGTTTGGGTGGGAAGGGACCGTGGAGCCCCCCTAGTGCCTCCCTGCCTTGGGTAGGGACACCCCCCCACCAGCCATGGGTGCCCCAAGCCCCATCCAACCCGGCCTTGAACCCTGCCAGGGATCCTGGGGCAGCCCCAGCTTCTCTGGGCACCCTGTGCCAGGGCCTCCCCCCTCCCCAGGAGGAATTTCTGCCTCCCAGCTCCTCTCCATCCCCCTCCTGCAGCTGAAGGCTGTTCCCCTGGGCCTGCCCCCCCCCTGCCCGGGGCACCAGCCCCTCTCCAGCTCTCCTGGAGCCCCTCGAGGGCTGGGAAGGGGCTGGGAGCTCTCCCCACGAGCAGCCTTCTCTTCTCTTCTCTGGGCTGAGCCAGCCCAGCTCTCCCAGCCTGGCTCCAGAGCAGAGGGGCTCC
The DNA here is from genome assembly GCA_020800305.1 of Porphyrio hochstetteri. Classification (NCBI taxonomy): domain Eukaryota; kingdom Metazoa; phylum Chordata; class Aves; order Gruiformes; family Rallidae; genus Porphyrio; species Porphyrio hochstetteri. The sequence continues at coordinate 390,706 of CM036918.1, forward strand.
AGCCCTCCCATCACCTCCATGGCTCCTGGGGACTGGCTCCCACAGCTCCGTGTCCCCCTTGTCCTGGGGACCCCCGAGCTGGAGGCAGTGCTGCCGGGGGGACTCTGTCCCCGAGCGGAGCCGAGGGGCAGGATCCCCTCCCCCAGCCCCTCACCCTGCAGATCACAGTGCTGGGGGTGCAGCCCAGGACACGGGGGGCTTTCTGGGAGCCAAGTGCACGTTGCTGGGTTGTGTTGGTCGCCAGGGAGGCAGTGAGCGAAAGCGGCCCCAGCTCTAGTTTGGAAATGCTCCCCTATTTCTGGAGTTTGTTAGTACAATATCAAAATTACAGGCTGCAGCACTGTCCGTTCCTTTCGCTCTGCATTGAAGACCAGCTACTGAAGACTCTCACTTCAAAAAACAGCCAGGCACTTTCTAATATCAAGCAAAATGCCTGAAGAATAAATTGCTCCTATCAGAAATGAAGCATTTTAGTTCTGCCACAAGCAGAGAGATCTGTGTTTATAAGTCTCTCCAAAGGCAACTCCATCTTTCCTGCTTTCCTCTCATTTTCTTTTGATGCACAAAGCCTGCACACTGCAGTGCCGTGATTGGATTCAGCTTTGGAGCAGTGTAATTGTAAATATTCATTGGAATCCAAGCTAGTTTTCCCAAGTCTCTCTTAAAGGCTCTGCAGCTATACAAACAGCCGTGGCTCTGCATTAGCCTCACAGCCTGGAGGCTGCCTGTTTCTCCACAGCCCCAAAGACTGCTCCTTCAGAGGCTGCATGGAGGGAAACCGGCCTTGCAGACCGTTTCAGTCAATGCTCTGTTATTTTCTTTATTCCCCCTCTAATGCCTGTGCTGTAGAACTGTCTCTCAGGCCCAGGGGCCCGGTGGGGTTCCTCGACGGTGCCCACACAAATAACACATCCCCCCTTCACGGGCAGGTCCCTCCAGTGGTTGTGGCTGTGTGTTTCCAGCCCAGCCTGTCTGCTGGTGGTGCTGGGATGCCTGTGGGAGCTGCTCCAGCTGTACAGAATGAGCTGGATGCCTGTGCACGTTCCCCCCTCCCACTGGACTCAAAATCCAAGTGGGTGCCACTTCATACTGACAGGGCAGCTACTGGGATGTGTGGGGGGACAGCAGGCATCTCACTAGGACCTGCACACCCCTTGGGTACTCAGAAGAAAGGTGGATCACCCACGGGTACCCAGGCAATTCTACCTCTCCAGCTGCTGGAGCTCAGGACTGTGCTCAGCTGGAGGCTGGCCAAGGCAGCAGACCCCTGGAGCTCCAGGACTGTGCTCAGCAGGAGGCTGGCCAAGGCAGCAGACTCCTCCGTCCTCAAGGAGCAGAGGAGAGACCTTTCCTCCAGCCAGACCTGGAGCGTGGCCTGGGCCAGGCACTGCACAGCAGGACTCCCTGGCGTGGAGCTGGCCGTGCTCTCCAGGTGGTCTCTGCTGATGGCCGTGTCCAGCAGCAGATAACTGCACACAGCGACTCTGCTGAGAATGGAAATTGAGTCCAAATGTTCTGATAGCAGATCTGTGCTCCCATCGCTGCCTCATCTACTCTTAGGGTGACCACCAAGGGTGGAGCTGCAGTGCTCAGGCCAAAGCCCGAGGCGCAGCAGCACGTGTCACACAGATGGTGCTATCAGAGCCCTCATCACCCACTGAGGTCCTGCAGGCTCTGCTTGCTCTCTCAGCATGTGCTAAAGCACATCTCCTGGCTGCTGGGTGACCTGTACCCAGCCGAGTAGGCACAGAAGAGGGAAACCTCCAGCTTTCCTTCCACAGCAGCTCCTGGGTGCAGCTCGGCACACAAGGCACCTGCCAGTTCCAGCTGAAGCAGCGCCGATTTCTGGCTGTGTTACTGACAGGAGCAGCTTGGAGGCTGTCAGCTGCAGGCTCCTCTCCCTGGCTGCAGCGCTGCCGCCCGTCCCTGTGCTTCAGTCAGGCCCTGCAGCAGTGCTCAGCCCACAGCGTGTGTCCCTGAGCGCTCCTCGGGACGGGGAGGAACACCACGCCACGCCAGCAGCCCAGGGTGCTCAGGTGAGCACCAAGGCTCCAGTATCAGAGATCAGGCAGGTCCAGAGGGCTGGACAGGGAGAGTCTCTGTGCAGCCCCCAGCGCTTGGAACTGAGACCCCTGTTCCCTGAGGAGGGAGCGGAGGGACATCGCTAGCAGGAAAGACATATCAGGGTGAATTCATGTGGGAAGAGGCTTGTGTGAACTCCCCAGCGTCTCCTGTGCACAAGCCTGCAGCACAGGACTGCTCCCACAAACCAGTGCTGTGACCCAGCACGAGGACATGCCCTGTGACACCACCTGAAGCACAAAGACGGGACTTTGGAGATGTCGTGTGGCTCTGGGGACGGCAGAGCTGGGGCTCAAGGTGTGAGCAAGCAGAGATTTGAAATGAGCAAGGCTGGCATGACCCTGAAGAGGCTGACAGCCCATCTTCCAGTCCCAAGACAGGGGAACCTACACGTGCCTTGTCCTTTGTTTATTGTCCTTAAAGATTTCCCGTGATGCAGAATCCTCAGGCCCCAGCAGTCATGTGCCTTGCTCTCCTCCCCACCAGAAAACTTCTTGGCCTGAATCTTCCGTGATGCAGGCTTTGCCCATTAGTTCTTGTGTGTGTTTTCATGGACACAGAGAACAGATTGCTCTGTTCCTTTTTCCAGGAGCCCCTTACATGCAGCTGGTGCTGTGATTTTTCTCAGCCACGCAGGAGAGAGAAACCCAAAACCCAACAGAACAGCCAGATTGGAAACAACAAAAGAAAATCTGTCTGGTGGAGCTCACTGCCACACAGAGAGACTGCAGCTACGTGTCCTGTGAGAACAGATAAAGTGACAAGGCCTTTGTAAAGATAACAGCTCCCAGAGTCAAAACAGGTTTGCTGAGAGACACGTCTGGCTCCAGCAGATCTCGATCTCCTTGTGGTAGCCACCAAACTGTCCTCTTTATATCCTTCCCTCCACAGAGGCAGGCAGCTCACAGCGAGCTGCCTGCAGACGTGGTGAATGAGATGGCCCAGGGGAAAAGCCAGCCTCCCATGGAAGGGAACACATGAAGGAGCCTGTCAGGGGTCGGGGCTGGGCCTGAGACATGCCTGGTGTCTGCGTGGCAGGACGAGCCCTTGAGCTGCTCATGGGAGCCCACCCTCTCCTCTCCTGAGAGCACTGCCTCTCACCCACGCGTAGCACCAGGCCCGGCTCCTCCGGCAGTGGCAGCGTGCTGCTGCACAGTCCGGCCCCGCAAGAGACCCCAGCCCAGGGCACCAGCCCGGGGCACCAACCTGGGACCCCAGCCCAGGGCACCAGCCTGGGACCCCAGCCCAGGGCACCAGCCTGGGGCACCAGCCCGGGACCCCAGCCCGGGGCACCAGCCCAGGGCACCAGCCCAGGGCACCAGCCCAGGGCACCAGCCTGGGGCACCAGCCCGGGACCCCAGCCCGGGGCACCAGCCCGGGACCCCAGCCCGGGGCACCAGCCCAGGGCACCAGCCCGGGGCACCAGCCTGGGACCCCAGCCCGGGGCACCAGCCCAGGGCACCAGCCCAGGGCACCAGCCATGTCCTGGGCACAAGGACACACGGCCCTTTCACTGTGCAGCCCCGGGGCAGAGGCCTCTGCAGCAGGAGCCGGAGGGGCAGCCCTGGCCTCCCAGCTCCGTCTCCCAAAGTGGGGAGAGCAGTGTTCTGGGGATATGATGATTTATCCGGGTCAGGGTGAGGACAGCTGGCTAACTGAGGTTAACAGCTTCCTCGAGTTCATTTCACAAAGACATTAGCATGGGGGCTGCTTTAAACCTCGATGGGCCAAATCCTGATGCATTCACCAGGAGAGCTCATGATCCAGCGGGGGACTCAGCTGACAGGCTGTGCTGCGAGCCTTTCCTTAAAGGGCAGGACCATAACTCAGGCTCCCAGTGCTAAATTACACCTGACACTCCTCACAGAGGGCTTCTGGTATGTGCAGCCTGCTGCAGGTGTCCTGGGACTGCCAACTGTGGGTGCCCAAAGTGCCCAGGCCAGGAGATGGATCAGAAACCATGCCTGACCCAAGAACCCGACAAGCCAACAGAGAGGTTGGGGCCCTTTTGTCTGAAAGAAAGGAAACATGACAGAGGTCTCTAAGATCAGAAGGTCTCTAAAATCACAGGGAAGGTGACCAAGGAATGACTCTCCATGGCATCTTCCAGTAAAAGCCAGAAGTTGTCAGGGGACAGGTTCACAGTGACGAGGTGGCTCTGGGTCCCAGGCATGGTTCAGCGGTGGAACTGGCTGCTACAGGGTGTTGCAGAAGCTGGGCAACATCTGAGTGACAGAAACAGTTTGGCCAACTATGGATAAAAACTGCCAGTGGCTGCTAAACAAAAGGCTCCTGCTTGGGCTCGGGAAGACTCTTCACCACAGAAGGTGGGTGAGGATTTTGGGGCAGCATCACAAGCTTCCCAGGGGAAAGGAGCCCTTTTCCAGGCATGGGCATCAGCTGCTGCTGGACCCAGAGCTGGGTGGAGAGGTGTTCTGGGCAAGAACAGCGTTAGACTTTTCTGTAATGGGGCTTCATGTTCAGTACTTGAATTGGGAGTTTTGAAGAGAAAGTTTAGAGCTGGGTGATTTTATCTGCCACCTTCTCATCAAAACCAGGCGCCGAGGCTCTGGGGAGCCAGTGTCAGCGGATGGAGGGGTGGGGTGGCAGGAGGACAGGGTACCTGCAGGAACAGGCGTGAGTCCCACCCTGCCGTGCTGTCCTTGCACAGATCAGGACGTGGCCAGACACACACACACACACACACACAGAGCACAGGAACACGCTGACACACTCGCACAGTCATTGTCCTCCACCAGTCGTGCACAGACAAAGGCGTGTGAACATCAGCTGTCTCTGGTGGGCAGTGGGAAGGCAGGCTGGCAGCGTGCTGTGCAGCCCACAGGCTGGCCTCACACACACAGACATGGGGACACACAGACAGACAGACACACAGACAGACACACAGACATGCCCCCAATGAATGACTTGGCAGGAAGCATTTTCATTCAAACACAATGAACATTATAATTGTATCATACACATATATGATGACATATATTTACATATGTATGTATTCTTCATACATGTTCATATTCATGTGACCATATCAGTCATCACCAAATTAAGTGAAACACAATGTTTCCACTCAAAATAATAAGGGACCCTCCCACCCCTGACTCTACAGTGCTGTGCTCTGAGCTGCAGAAACCTGCTGTGCTCAGCTCATTCCTGTGACCCGGCGTGCTGGTACCTGATGCTCCAGTATTGAGAGCACCTGCTTTAGCTTCCAGAGCTCCAAGAACACTCAACTACCTGCTAAAATAGACAGAATGATTCTGGCTTATTGGGATGCTGAAAGAGATTAGAAGTGGGTGCCATGGAGGGCAGATGCAGGTTAGGCAAGTAATCCTGCTGTGTGCAGCAGCAGTGGCTGCACAGATTTTTCAGGATGGGCTCTTTGCTCCTGTTTGCCCCGCAGATCGGAATGGTGGCTTGTGGTCAAAATCCCACCATGACTACACCGCCCAAGTGGGTATCAGGCATGCAGCCCTGGGCTGGGGAGAGGGGGAGCAGCACGTGCTCCAAGCCAGACTCATACACAGGAGGAAGATGCTGTCTGAGCAAATGGTCTGTGTCCTGGCAGCTTCTGAAGTACAGAGATGGGCAGAGAGGAGCTGTGGCAGGGCAGGTGCCAGCAAGGACTGGCACAGGTGCTGCCATCAGGCCTCCTGCCAGCTCTGTGGGGTGAGGATGGCACTCACACCCTGTCTGCTCTGTCCTGGAGCATGCTGAGCAGTTCATCCACAGCAGCGTAGCTGAGCACATCTGAACCTGTCTCCTGGCTCCCGACACGCTGCTGCTGCCACCAGCGAGGACAGGGCTGAACTGGGAGGCGTCTCTGCCCACCACCCTGGTCCCACTGTCCACAGAGGTCAGCAGCAGGAGCATTGTCCAGCACATCTGTGCATTACAGCACTCACACCCCCAAACCAAAAGCATTCCCAGCACCTATCAGCGTCAGCAGAGCCGGTGCTGTCCTCCTGGTCCCCTGGACTTTCCCCTCCTGGCTGCGGGGGTGACAGACTCTACTTGTGCTTCCGTAGCCCTTCCCTACGCTGCCATGTAAGTGAGAACAGTAGATTGTCTCTATTGCTGTGAAAGCATCAAATAAAGTTCCCTTCCCAGCCCAGGCTGCCAGGTGGGACTGGACCAGCATCTTCTCCTACCTGTGTCTGAGCTGCCTCCTGCAGCTGGTGACTGGCCTCCGGGTCCTGGCTGAGCTGCGGGATCCGGTTGCATTTCTGCTCCAGTTCTGCCTGCCTCTCCCTCCGCTTAGTCTGCAGTTGATAGATCCTCTGCTCTTGAGCATCCAGCTATTGACCCGCCCAGGGAAAGAAAGAAAAAATGGAAAAAAAAATCAATTAATACTAAACGGCTTAACAAAACCCCGACCAGCACAGGCCTGATGCTGCTGGGGGTGGGGATTGGCAGGAGGAGACACCCCCCGCACACATCAGCTGCAAAAACCTGATGTTCTGGGGACAGGAAGCCAATATGGTAGGTGTGAGCTGACACACACGCCCACGGCAGCAGAGATCTGTCCAACTCGGGGAGGGCAGGGAGTCTGCTGCATGGGGGTACCGGCCGCCTCGCGCAGGGGGTGTCAGGCACTGGGTGAGGGAGGCAAAGAGCAATGCCAAAGTCATTCTGACTGGAAAATAGCCAGCTCCTGGTTCGGCTGACGTTGGCACTCTGCTCCTCTACCCTGCGCTCAGGACCCCTCCAGGCATCTCCCCTGTGCCCACTGTCCATGGAGCGAAGGGGAAGGGCCACTCTGGCGCCCTGCAGCTTGGTCACCCACCCCTCTTGTCCTGCCTGAACATGCTTTGAGGGCTTGGCATTTTCACTCCTTGGCGTCCCAGCTGTGAAGAGTTTACACAGGGAGGGAGCAGAAAGGATCATGAATGTCAACCAAGGAGCAATTAGCATGACAAGACTAAAGTATCGATCGGGTAGAGCGAACAGTGCTGCAGCAGCCCTGCGGTGGAGCGGCTCCCCCGGCACTGACCCCGGTGCCTTTGCACTGCACATCCAGGGATGCTGCTCGCTGCTTCCAAAGGGCGAGAGGAGCCACGGCTGGTGGGTACAAATGCAGGGGCAGGGGCAATGGTGCCTGCCTCGCTCATGACAGGGAGGCAAGGTAAAACGCTGGCCAAGAACTGGTCTGTTTGGTGCTTTCAATTCAGCATCAAGAAGTCCCCTGTGCTGCTGGCTGGGGCTGTGCAGTGCCTCACCAGGGCAGGGACGAGGCAGGACGTACAAAGGGCGGGTTCCTAACAGGGCTGCAGGGCATCATCATCCCTATCAACAGGGCCCATAAGGTCGAGTGTCTCTTCCTAGAAAGGAGGGAGGCCCCGTGGGGCCGGCAGCCCCTGCCCTGTCCCACAACTGTTCCCTCCCAGCGCCAGCAGCCCAGCTGCAGGACACAGACAAGGCTCATCGCTCTGGAAGCACACAACTGGCCGGATGCTGGGAGCCAAGCAGTGTCCCAGGTGCTTGTGGACAGCCTGGCCAGCACTGCGTGGCCCATGACACTGCACTGAGCAGGCACGGCCTCAGCTCTGCCATGCAGGAGCGTGGGATCTGCCCGGCCACCACCGCCCATGCAGCGCTCTGCTCTGGGTGCATGGGTCTCCCAGGAGCAGCATCTCCCAGTGACTTCTCCCTCCAGGACATGTGTCTGTCTGTGCCGCTGCCCAGCCCCTCAGGGCCTGCCCGCGCCCTGCTGAGCGTGGCTGAGCCCTGTCAGCAGAACTGTGATGTCCTGTAACACACACAGCAACCGAGGGGCCTAATTAATGTTCACTAACTGTCTTACTAAACCTAGAGAGAATTTTGATATTAATTAAATGCTAACTGATTAGTAAAACATATTTACTGAAGACTGTCACCTAGCTGTCAACATTCAATAAATACATTAATAATCAATTTGCATGTAATTAACATAAGGTGACATTAATGTCTACATTACATTTGAGGCATTGTTCTGCACAGTAGCCCGCGTTCCTCCCAGCCCATTGTGTCTGCACGCAGCCGCTCAGACCCGCAGTGAAAAGGTCACTGCTGTCCAGCACAGCGCGCAGGGAAGGGAGGGGAGGGAATGTCTGTGTTCTGTGTGGAGCTGAGTGTGCACAGTGTGCTGGCACACCCGCTCACCGCCCTCACAGAGACCCTCTGTGCCAAATTCGGGACCCAGCCTGGACGCCGCGTGCTCTGGAGAGGAGGGACGTGCTCTGGTGCTGGGCAGGGGACAGGCTACAGGTGGCAATGACCCTCAGCTGCCATCATGATGTGAGTGCGGGTGGAACCGAGTGTGAGACACGGTGCACATCCTGGGCTCTGCTCTGGTACAAACTTACTGGACTCTGGGCAATTCCCCAAGGCTCTTCCGTTATGGTTTCTTCCAGAGAACACAACAAGCATCAGGGCACAGAGGACTTCTCACATGCCACCTCACTCAGCCTGGCACAGACAGACAAAACACTCTCCACAGCCAGGCTGTGGGTCCAACGAGCTCTGCACCACTCATTGCCTGGGAGCCACGAGCCATGGCACATTGGATGAGGTGCCACATCCCTCTCACAACCCCAGAAGTCCTCCAACTCCTCTGCCCACTTACAGAGACTGGATCAACAGCCAGGGAAAGTCCTGGCAGCTGGAAAAACGCAAAGCCAGGTGTTGGCTGGCTGGAGTCGGGGGCACAGACCCCCTGGCTGCCACACAGAGAAGATGAAGAACAAAGAGCACAAAGTAGTGAAGTATCCAGGGGGTGTTTGTTCTCCCTCTCTGAGAGGATGAGGAGCAGCCACATACTTGCAATCCATGCGAGGACTCAGCTCTGCACAGCTGTCCCAGGAAGCCCCTGCTCTGGCCAGGGACACGGCAAGACCCCGAGAGAGCTGGCTGGGCAAACTGTGCCAGCAGCACAGGCCTGGCAGAGAGGGTGACGGGTGTGGAATGGCTCTTCCCTTCCCCTTCCCTCTTCCCCTTCCCTCTTCCCCTTCCCTTTCCTGCAGCCCCGTGACGCAGCAGCACAGGGCTGCAGCACCCCCATCACCACAAACTGCAGTTCTGGTGATGCAGGGGGCTGCGGGGGGGCTGGCACGGCACTGGGGGGGCTGCACCTCACACCCCCAGGTCCCATTTCCCACTAGACAGAGGTGCAGCCAGTCAGCTCACAGGGGCACAGGCCCCTGCCAGGAGGATGGGCATCAGCCCGCAGGCACCAGGCTGGACTGCTTCCGAAGCCTCGGGCTCTCAAAGCTCTACCCATGGGTCTAATGCTGATGTCTCCTCAGCACGGGGGATAAGCATCCTTCCCCCAGCTGGCTGCAAGGCAGGCGATGAGAGGGTTTTGGAGGCAGAATGATTCTAGGCTGTGCAGATAGGATCCCTATCAGCTCCCCAGCAACAGAAATGGCCGTGACAGTGGGGGATGTCATACGGCTCCACAAGGCAGCACTGGGAGGATGCACCTTGCTCAAAACTGCCTGTCTGAGCTTGCCTCCTTCCCCTGCGTGCTGTGCAGAGACAAACCCACCTGTCCTTCGTGCCCACACAGACCCACGAAGCGATTTGCTTGTAGCAGGAGAGAAGGTGGCATGTTTAGGGTGAACATCCCCCACCCCCACCCTTCTCTTCTCATTTAAGTGGAATCAATTGTGCCATTTCTGCTTTGCTTTTCAAAAGCAATTACTTTCATGTCATTTCTACAGACATTCACAGAGAGCAAGAGAGTGAGGGCTTGATTATCCCCCCTCCCATCCCCATCCTGTGGCTTCCGCAGTGGTGGTGAAGTATTAAATTAAATGAGGTGTCTATGGAGCGGCGATGGTTTCAGGTCAGAGGCGCTATGGAAAGCTGTATGCTGCACTGCTCCTGTATATGTAAATGGATATATTAAAACCACTGATGTCAACTTGCAGCACTCATCTCCTCTGCTCTCGGGTGATCAAAGCTGATTGCAGAGGCAATTACTGCAAAGGAAAAGAAAATCACGGCCTCCTGCTCATCCCTGAGCTACCGGAGTTTAATTGCTTAGTGTAGCTGAAGCTGCCTCCCCATCTCCCTGGTGTGCACACGCACACGTGGGAGCAGGGCACGCCAGGAAACACGGATGGGAACGCACGGTTCTGGGGAGGGGCAGTGAGAAGCACCCCAAGCAGGGGAAGACCACAACATGAAAAATAGTGGTGTTTAGAAATGAATTAAACCACTACAGCAGGCAGGGCTGTGTCTCAGCAAGCCGCTGGATCGATAGCACAGGGAGAAAATGAGGGCAGCATAATGCATGCCCATAAGACAGCCTCTCTCATTCTCTGCTCGGGTTTGAGATTCACAGCAAGGCTTCTTCAGTCTTTTGCAGGCAGGAGCTAATCAGGCTCCCAAATCCTTGTGACACAGAGCAGCATTGTGACCCCTGTTTTACAGCTGAAACAGCTTGAGGGAAAGGTATCGGTGCCTGCCCCGAGAAGTCCTGGCTCCTCGCCCTCTCCTTGCCTTCGCATTTCACATGTGCTTTCCACATGAGTACAGCCAAGTCAGGGACAGTCTGACGCCGCATCGAGCTCACCCGAGCTGCAGAGAGTGGCCCGAGCTGCACCGCTGGCGGTGCTGGGTGGCTCGGGGCTGGCCTGACTTCAGCCCTGGGGTGCCGACTTCGCGGATGCTCCTTCCAGGGGCTCCTCTTGGAGAGGCCTGGGGAGTGCCTCGTGTGTCTCAATAAGCCGTCACAACTGGCACAGCTGTGGTGGCACCACCCTCACATGAGGAATAAATTCCAGGAATTTATTCTCTGCTGTAATCTAACTCTGGAGGCTGCTGTGCTCCTTTGGGCCCAGCTGGCTCTCTGTGAGAGCTCCTCACCCCATGCCTGGGCAATGAAAGATGCACCCACGGCAAAACAAACGTCCAGAGCAGGGCCAGGACTAAACCAGCAGCAGATCCCTCCAAAGCAGATAAACAGAAACACCTAAGGATGACAGTTCTGCCATCCCATCACTGCATTTGGGAGCCACGAGTCAGCAGATGTTTAAAAAATTACAACTGCTAAGGTACTTTTTCTTCTGAATTACTGACCCTGCAGGGTTTTGCTTTTGCACTGTTCTCCTGAAGCACCAGCCAGTGAAGTAGAATTGTTTTAAACTGCAAACAAAGCCTGGGACTCTCTTCTTCGTGCTTGATTCTACAACTGGAGCTTCAAAAAACCCACAGAAAGTCATGAAACCCAGAAGTAAATCCTGTGATCTGCTCCGGCTGCAGGAGCACCAGGAGCCTTGGGCAGTGCCTGCCGGGTGGGCTCTGCCGCACTCGCCTCCCTTCTCTGAATCTGTGCTTTCAGCCCAAGGATGCAATTCTTTTTTTTTTATGAGCTGCCTGTCTCTTTTTGTTTAGCTGGGAGTGCTCAGAGCCCTTCCCCCACTCCTTTTCCACTGCTGCTGCTGGTTTTATTCAATTCAACACTTGAGGGAACTGCAGATGAAATGTCTCTGAATCTAAATTGCCGGCGATAGATCTAACAGCCGTTTTCCCTCTCCCCCTCCCCAAACTCCCCTCAGACAGAAAGCCGTAGCGCATTGTCTCTGCCTCACTCGGTGTCAGCGGCAGAGCCCCAGCACCAGGCACGGATGCGGCGATGCGGCAGCGGGAGCACAAAGCTCACCCCGTGCTCCCCTGCAGCAGCGCAGGCTGGGCTCTGGGCTGGGCTCCGGGCAGGATGGGCACTGTGACTGCAGGGCCAGATGCCGGTTGCTGCTGGAAGCCCCCGCCAGGCCCTGCACGGGCTCGTTACATGCTGCTCATGGCTGCTGACGTGGGGCACTGGGGACGATCACAGCACAGGCATGTCGGGGAGCGCAGGCGCTCGCTGCGCTTCCTGGGCCTGCTGCACGCAGACGACTGAGGCCCTGAGCCGAGCACAGGCTGCCGCAGTCCCACGCTGCACACCCCCAGCCCGCAGGCAGCAGGCCCGTGCCTGAGGGTCAGCGGCACAGCGGCCTCCCACAGCCTCCGGCAGCATGTGTCCTCTGAGGCACCTCCAGGGATGGGGGACATCCTGGTCACGCCTGGGCACAGCAAGGGGACAGAGCTCCGGGTGCCAGGCAGCGGCGGCCAGGCAAGAGGGCATCAGCCTGAGGTGTCTGGCACCGGCCTGAGGATGTGGCACCCGCCGCGCTGGTGATGGGGAATGGGAGAAGGCCCTCGGTACTGGTAGTGCCTGCGTGCCCAGGGTGGGAAAGGGAGGGAAAGGCTTTTTGTTACCTCGTTGTTGAAGGGAAGTCTAGTGCAGTTCTTGGCGACAGGACCATGCATCTCTGCCCCAGCCTCTGCCCCTCGCTGAGCTCCAGTGTCAGCGGCCCAGCAGAGCAGCACCCGTGACAGCTCCATCCTTCAGCTCAAAGTGGCACTTCGGGCATGTGCCTGCAGAGCGGGAGATGGGGCTTCATACCCACTCGGGATGGGTTTCTTCTCCGGTGCCTCAAGGCAGGGTGATGCCAGTGAGCCTGTGGGGCCCAGAGAGACAGCGAGTGAAACATAACTGTGAGAGGTAAGAAATGCTCCACTAACGTCAAAAATCCTAGTAACCCTGAAACCTAAAGAAAGCTTAAAAATGTCAGCTTCTCAATTTCAATATTATTCTACAACAAAGACTAGTTGGTGAGTTTATTCCACAATCTTGAAGGACAGCCATGTCGGTTCAGCTATTAAAAACTCCTCCGACCTCTCTCCTTCTCCCCAGGTCCTCTGGTTCTATCTGAAATGCACAGATGGTCAGTGTAACAATCTCCCTCATAATGAAAGCATATGTTGAGAAGAAAAGCAAATAAATGGGGTATAAAAATAAACATACCAAGAGGCATCATGCTGACTGCATTATAGATTTTCATATTTAATTAAAGGGAAATCTGCCTTTGGGTATCTGTCACAGAACAGAGTCCTGCTGTGGAGTCTGTGGCCTGCCAGGGATCTGTAACCGAGCCAGTTCTGGGGCTGCATCACCCAGCTGCTCCTGATGCTGCTGTCGTGTGGTCTCACTGTGGTGCCCAGTGGCTGGTACGTGTCTGTGGGGTGCCCGAAGGGGGGCATGGCACGGCGTGTGGTGCAGAGGCCTTGGGAGCAGCAGCAGCAGCCCAGACAGCGGTGCTGAGGCAGAGGACCCAGAGAGTGGGGAGCTGCAGAGCAGTCCTGCCAGCCCAGGGCAGCACACATGTACTATCATGGTTCTCTCAAGTGGGGAACTGAGGTCCAGAAAGGTGTCAGTGACTTGAGGAAAGCCTCAGTGGGACGTGGCGTAGCCTTGTACAATGGCTGGATCCTCTCCTGGAGGACACTGTGTCCTCTGTCGCAGAACCTGACGTGCCTCCCCCCCATCACCTCCACCCAGTAATCCTGCTCCTGTAATGCTCTTCTGGGCTGGTGTGGGAGAGCTGACAGCAGGAAAGACCCAGCAGAGGCATTAGCACTGCCCAGAGCAGTGAATGCCTCTCCCTTGTGTGGAAGCATGGTGAGGAGGGGAGAGGCTTGAGGAGGGGAGAGGCTTGAGGAGGGCAGCAGCAGCAGGAACCAGCTTTGGCAGAGCCAGCCTGAGGTGCACATGAAAACACAGGCAGCGACAGACCCCGAGCAGCCATACCTAGCTTGGATGTTAGTCCTGCTTTGAGCAGGAGGCTGGACTGCAGATCTCCTGAAGTCCTTTCCAGCCTCTAGTTTTGGGCAGTTTTCTGATTCTAATTCTTAATTCATACTAAATACAGTCGAATGGGATTAACAAAGACTTGGTATAATGCCTCATGTCACTGCACTATGAACCCACCAGGGGACAGTTCCTCAGAAGAATGCTGTTAACTGCACCAGCTGTGCATAGGAAGCGCTGCCAGTGCAGAGTGGAATGAACTCAGCTGCAGCATGAGCTCCACAGGGCTGCAACTAGAGATGGGAAGCAGTCAGATGTCGAGGGACAAGTATGAAAGCAGGAGTAAGCAGAGGGAAAAAACAGGAAGCCACAGCATGAGGTGCAACCAGCAAGGGAAATCAAAAGTGGCAGGCATGCACTTGATGATGTTTGTCTCGTGGGCAGACTGGGAAACGTGTCCAGCAGTAGGCTCCTGAATTACAGCAGAAGCTTGAGGTTTTGAACAGAGAAAACTTCTCTTTTTTGGGTTTTTTTTTTCCCTCCTCCAGCAAAACCTAGGTGTTTTTTCATCTTCTAGATAAAAGTTTGGGAAAAGCAGTCAGCAGTGAACTGATGCAAATCAGAAAGGAATGCATAACTACTTTTCAGGTGGTCATCACACATCAGTCGCTGTACCTGGGGCACAGAGCACAGGAAATGTGGGTTTATGAAATCTTTATATTGTACACTGGAATGCTGCCTCATTCCCCCTTCACCTTCAGCAAAGACCGTAAGAATCCACCTGTACTGGCTACAGCAGTGGTACTGCCAAGCTCCGAGCACGAAAGCTTTCTGCTGGAACATCATCGGCACAGAAGTCGCCTCGTTTGCCAGTGGCTCACGGAAAGAACATCTGTGGAAACAGCCTCCACACAGCAGCCCTTGTTTCGTGTTCTTCCTGATGCTGTAAGGGAGGCCTGATGCACAGAACTGTCTCCACTGAGGCGGCTGTGGACTCCTGTCCGCTCCACTGACCGACTGCGTGACTGCAGGCAAGTCATGCTGTAGCCTCGTGCTGAGAAACCCAGTAACAACCAGGAACTTCACTGGAAACCCTCCAAGAAGATTCTTATCAATGTCGTGAGATTTCCTGAGGAAACAAATTCCCCAGCTCTCCTCCAAGGAAACAAATGTTTGAGACATAATTCTGAGGGCAGAGGAAGATCTGACACACATGGCTGTACCATCCCCACAGTTTGTGGGACTGCCTGAAGTCAGGCACAGAGACCAGGAACAGCAGAAGAAACCACAAGTGATGGCTGTGGCACCGTCCCAAGTGATGGCTGTCCCCCCATGCTTTGCTGTGGGGACACCTGAGGCATCCCTGTCAGCACTGAGGACCCCGGTACCCTGATGAAGAAACACACAGCATTTATAAACGCTGAGAACCCTGTTGCAGAGATGATGCTGAGCACCACTTCACCCACCTCTGTGACTGCAGCTTTAGTACAAAAACACAACTCCCCCACTAGCTGTATCCCAAATATTGCCCCAAAATCACATCCCAGACACTCGGCTGAGCCACTCAATGCTGCAATGGAGCAGAAGCCCTCATGACAACTCTCTGAGAGGACAGGGTGTCCCCAGCACACACTTCCACTTACTAAACACCCCTCTGAGCCCCTGCTCCTGCACCCAAGGGAGATTTCTTGTCTTGGGCATGACTTGTTGCTCAGATAACGTGACTCAGGCTACAGAAACAGACGGGACCTGCAGACTGTGAAAGCAGGCCACAAGAAAAGAGCTTCAGGGCAGCACAAGGCAGCAAAGACAAGACACCAGTCTTGGGGTTAGGAAATGCTGCCACCTCCCCTGTCCAAGCAGAGTGCTGGGGTGCCAGGGCCAGCACAGTGGCCGTGGCAGATGCCTCTCCCTGTGCCAGGAGTGTGCAGGCCCTGAGTCCCAGGGAAGGGCCAGCAGCAGGTTCCAGCCCCAGGGCTCTGGGCTGGCAGTGGAGCCCCAGCCCTGCGCCCCAGGTCAGGCTCTCTGCAGCTGAGCTCTGCCCAGCCAGCAGCCCGGGGCTGGCCCCGCAGAGCTACAGGCGGCGGCGAGGATCTGTGGCACGGGCTGCTCCCCAGAACCTCCCCAGTCACTGCTGGCGGGACGTTCCGAGGCCAGATGAGAAAATATCTCAAAGATTAAAGCCAAAGATAGGAGGAAAACCTTAACCTCACTCTGGAAATCGTAACAGCTTTGTCAAAATAAGAGTGAGAGCTGAATCCTCCCATCACACCTTCCCGCTCTGGGGAGTGCTCAAGCACAGACATCTTCTGTTAGCTGCACTCTGCAGGCGTGAGGCAGAGCCTGAGTGCAGCGTCTGCACCCCGGCCCCTCCGCACAGACACCCTGCCCGTGATGGGAGGCTGTCAGGGTAACACAGCCAGGTCACATGATGTGTCCGGGCTCGGTCTGCCCAGGTATTAGAGAGGAAAGTGCAGAATTGCTCCTGGTTCATTAGGCTTTGCCTGAGGGGCTTTCTTCCACTATTAACTACAAACAAGGCTTGTTACGCTGCATGCAGTGCAGAAAGGGGAGGGTCTGGTTTTTAACCAAGAGTCATTTGTAAATATGCTGAGAGGATTCAGACACATTTCTAAACTCCACTGGGCACCTCGTGTAATCAGTCACCTTCAACAGGAACACTGCAGAAGCTCTGTCAATACAGCAGCATCTTCTGCAGCACAGAAATTGCACATCAGGGCTGGCAGAGGGTCTGTGCATAAATTACACACAGCAGAACGTACAGTGCAATTTCCTTCCCTGAAGGCACGGGCACTGCTCCCCTGCAGCCTGCCTGCTTCCCCAGCTTTATGACCCCGATGAGATGAGCTCGCACCGGTTTTCTCCTCGTTACATTTTGATATTTCAAAGCATGGCCAGCTTTGCACTCCCATCTCCCTGCTCCACATTATTAATGAATTGGAAAGCAGACATCATTAGTTTTTGGAGACCATTTCTTTTAAAATTTACAGAACCCTTCATCTGAGTCCCCAGAGCCAGTCTGCTGTTCTCATCTTAGAATCTTATTAGCATCATATCTCCTGGATCCTGCCATGCAAACTGCATTGCTATGCACTTTCTAGCACTTGACCCTTCTGTGGATGGAATTAATTTCCTCTTTGAAGACAGAGCAGCGTGCTGTTGTGCTTGTTAAAGAAGGAAAACTCCAGCTAGAAGATAGGAAACAAGCAGAGGGTATTCCCAGTTAAATGCAGGCCACTACAGGGTGTTACATAGGCAGGTCAGACAGACGGATAGACTGGTGACACTTTATTGCCAGAAACGTAAATAAACCGATTGACAGCGCTCACTGGGAATGCCTGGTTGGGCAGCATGCTCCTTTCTAGCAGCTCTGCCTTTGTCTGCAGCCCTCAGCATCCTCCTGCACGCAAAACACCCCCAGACTCTGGGCTGTAGGGGTGGTGGCAAAGAACCAGGACTGGCTTCCTGCTTGGGGCAGCGCAGACGGGTCCGAGCTGAGTCTGAAGCACATGAAGAACAACAGCCATTCTAGGAAGGTTTCTTTCTCTAAAAGAATAAAATGTCTCCCAGTCCAAGTGCACTGGTGTCATTACCTCTGCCCCTGCAGAAGGTGCAGCATTCCTAAGCACGGAGGCAGTCACAAAATGTGAAGTGTTTGCTGCTCGGTTTGGGCTATTTCTCATTCCACAGGGCTACTGGAACTCAACTTTCCTCATCTGCATTTTTTTGGTTTCAGGTTTGGTTCTGCTGTCTAGTTTTAGCAGCAAACTTTACTATGACTACTGTAGAAGAACTTCACTAGGATGAAGGCTTCATCCTTCCCATAAGGTCATCAGAAATATGTTAATAAAGAAGTGCAGAAGTTCATTTTAAAGTAACTCCTTGTAAAACTACAAAGCCAAAGAGCACAGAATACCAAGGCAAGGCCTAAATCTTCTCTTTTGGCAAAGCTACCAGACTGGACTTGGGAATCAGAAGGGATTCTGGAGGACTCACAACAGCTGGAGAAGGGATGGGTCACCAGTTTAAATCAATATCTGACTGGATTGCTCGCTCCTCCTGACTGTGCAGTGGTCTGAGTGAAAGGAGCAGAGGGGTCCAGCTAGTCCCACCACACCAGGGAGCAGTTATCCTGGGGTGCTGTTCATACAGGATTATACAATCCCACCTGGTTTGGGTGGGAAGGGACACCAGGCAAGGTGCCCCGTGGTGTGCAGGAACCCAGGTGCTCTTTACAGGCTACTGTGCTAGTCATACCAGGTGAGTGAGTACCACAGCCATCACCCTTCCGTGTCCTGCAAAAGAGCATGAAGGGAACTGCTGGAGAACTGTGGCTCACTCTGTCCTTCTCACTTACCACTTGCCTGCTGAAAGCACAGGGGATGTTCCTGCAGAATTCATCAGGCAAATGGTGTTCGCAGCAGCAGCACCAGTGCCAGACACAGACTGGCAGAGAGCTTATGAATAGCACGATGAATGATCTATAGTGAAAGCCATGGGCAAGAGCTAGCCATTAGTCTGGGGCTTAGTAATGCACTCTTCAAGTACATTACTCACCAATCCATCAGGCAACCTGCTAAAGGACTGAGAGATCCCAGCACTTTAAAATCTGTAACGCAATGGCTGGCAGCCTGCACTACATGCCCTAGGTTACAAGGGCATGGAGGAAGACAATTCATTTTGTGTCATAGCCAGTATTTCTTCTTCTCCTTTTCTGTGTGTACTTAAGAAATGGACCCTCTATTATCTGCAGATTAATAGCCAGGACGATGCTCTGGTGTCTCCGTTAACATTTACTACTGAGGAGCGCTTTCCAGGAACGCCTCGCCCTGGCAGTTTTCATTAGCTGGACTAAGCACGGGGATGTGGGGAGAACAGATGCTGTTTCTTCACTGTAAGAAGTGCCTACAGCAGAGCTATATTAGAAAAACAGCAATTAAAAGGCACTATTCAAGCCCTGGATATGACAGACTTAAGGTTCCCAATATAATTTGGACCCTCCTGTACAAGCACAAGATACCAACACAAATCAGTGACCCTGCCCTGTCCTGAACGCACTTGTTCGCCGGGTGGGTAACGTGCCCAGAACAGGTCATCAGCCAGAGCTTCCTTTCCTCCCTCACAGCTTAGTGTGTGGCTCCAGCTCCCATGTACTGCCCGGTTTCCAAACCTGGAACAGAACATTGTCATTTGTCTCCTCCTGGGAATTTCAGACACGGGAATTTCTGCCGTTCCCTAAATTCTTCAGGAGCGTTACCTCATCTCAGCACCCTGTGAGGAAGAAGCCTTACAGCCTGCACTCCACAACGGCAGGATGGGGCAGAGAGAGATTCAAGCTCCAGATGTGTCCTCTGATGACAAGTGCTTGACACACGGGGTCTCCTTCCGATTTGAAGCACCTCAAACTTTGTAGCATCTCAAGCCAAGGCGCGAGCGCTCGGCAGCTCTACAGAGAAACACCCACATGAAGGCGGAAGATAAGGACAATCAGAGCCGCCCACGGCCTGCAGCCGCCCGGCAAACCCGCAGCTGAACGGAGCAGTTCCCCCCCAAGACACCTCCCAGGCCACTGACCGCCATTGCTCCGGGTTGCCACAGAGGTCCCACGAGTGGCAGTGTCCCCCTGACCCCCCACCCCACGTGTTCACAGAGCCGCAGCCACGCACACGTGTCGCTGATGAGCGGAGGTGTGAGGGGCAGGCAGAGCCGGCCCGTGGCCGCGCCGTCACGCCGAGCCCTGTGCTGGGAGCCGGGTTGGGAGCGCGGCCCTGCACCCACACAGGGACAGAGACGGGCGGGAAGGGTCCTGGGCGCTCGGCTGGCCCCAGGGCCCGGAATGTCAGCGTCAGGGCTGAGCTCGAGGCCGGGAACAGCGCATCAGGTATCGCCGACATCTTTGCAGTGAGGAGACTTCCGCATTTCTCCAGGAAGCCCCTGCAAGGATCCACCCCCAGGTCTGGGACCAGCCCTGTGCCTTCGCCTCTTAACATGAGTTCTGGCAAAACGGGGCTTTTCCCAGAAATATTAAGGAAAAGTCATGCCAAGGCAAAACCCAATGGGAAAGTGTCGGGTTTGAAGTGGGCAAAGACCAAAAAGAGAGCAGTTTTATGGAAAGCATCAGCACCACCTTTATGTGACAACACAAATTAGTGTTTACAGGGAAATTAAACACAGCAACTTCAAACATTAAAATATAAGTAGGAAATCAGCTCTGCATAGTTCTGGGCACACTTCTAACCTCCTCTTGCCACAGCCAACATCTGGAATACTGAACACAGCAACCCCCTCCCTGTCTCCCACCCCTAGCCCAGATTTCGCCGGCCGTGGCTGCCTGGACATCTGCTTCAGCTGAGATACGTGTTTGGGACTCTGAGCAGAAATAGGAGATGCTGCTCCTGTCCAACACGGGTGGATTCATGTTGCAGTAAGCAGCTTAAATTTCTCATTTCATGGCTCTTGAACAGCCAGATTTGCAATTCAAAAGCATCGACGTATTTTGGTTTGTTTTCCCTTTTTGGAATGTTCCTGGCAGTGGGAGCGAGCGGGGCCAAAGCTGCCCCACTCAGCCTGGCCACCCTCCTGCCCTGGCCCCCCGCTCCCTGCCCTGTCCAGCCCCACACCTCTGCTCGCAGTGGGCCGCATGCCGGGCAGGGTGGAGATGCTGCTGCAGAAAGATGCCCAGCATCGGCTCTTGTATTTTTGTTGTTGCCCTTACACCCTCCCTGCGGGCACCTGGTAACTCTCTGATAACCTCCACAGGGGAGAGAGACAGCGCAGGTTTTGGGGAAGGGGATGCTACTGACAGCTGGGAAAGGGAGAGCAGGAGGAGTGAGCTGCCAGTGACGATGCAGAGAAAGGGAGAAGCCAGGAAGGAAGAATGAAAAATCCACCACACTGGGGGTGAGAACAGAGGGCTGTGAGGAAGGGAACTGGAAGAATGAATGAGAAATGAAAAAGGAATGTGAGCAAAAGCATAAAAGCCTGGCAGAACTGAAATCGAAGCCTTGTCTAAGGTAAAAACATTATCACTTAAAAATCAGTTTTAAAAGATTTAATGCAAAAGACCTGGTGCAAACTCTTAGTTTGGGTTCAGAGCAGCCTAATTTGGTAATTAATCAATGCATGCCTCTTTTAAATGAAGATAAGAATGTTTAGAGAGAATTTTGCACCAGTTAAGTAATTCATTTTTAAAGATAATCCAAGTTTTAACATGGATGATGCTTCAAAGCAGCATCAAAGATGAGCAAGCCAAAGAGCAAATAGAAAAATTTTAGCTACACAAATATAAACAGAAAATCTCTCACTAAACCACTGAAAAATCCACAGGATTTCTCTGGATCTTTTCTGAAGTCAGACTGCTGCTGTGCAGGGAGGGGGTGTGGGCAGCCACTGTGTCTGCAGCCCACATCCCTGTGCCTGCTGAACGTGTTGATATTGGGGTGTTTGTGTGCCCAAGGGGACACACACCCTGTGCTTCAGTGTTCACTTGGCATGCTGAGCATCCTTCTTTGCTTTATTGTAATGTCTCAACATGCAGGACAGTCCCATCGTTTTGTGGGACAACATCCCAAAGCCTTGCTCTGGTTCTGTTGGCTGTGCTGGCCGGGTCTTTGTGCAGGTGGAGCTGGCCAGCTCACGCTAGAGCAGCGTCTGACAAAGACCCCTCACGCTGCCCATGCCAGAATCCATGCTGCTCCTCTCCAAATTCTGCTAGAACACACCTGGGACACGCAGAACATCCACCAGCGAGCTGACCCATGGCTCCCACAGCCTCACAGTGCCCTGACTCGAGGGGCCAACACAGCACGAGTCAGACTGGGCGACAGCCTGTGCAGCCCAGCTTCCTTCAGGAAAGAAACAGTCCAGCCCTGCGGGGCAGAAGAGCCTCTGTGGGCTCCCACTGCAGTGAGAATTAGTCACTTCGGAGAGGAGCGCTCTGTCCCACTCGTACCAGCACAGAGCTCTGCTTCCTCCCCCTGGTCCCCAGCTCGCTCATTCCCCAAGAGCTCCTGCTTTCCCACCATGACCTTCCCGTTCCTCTAGGACTACCTCTGGCTGGGTGCCTGCCTGGGAGGGTCATTTCCAGCTCTAACATCACCCCATCAGACACACCACTGCTGAGGAGCCGGCAGTGTGCACCCTGCGACATCACAGCATCGTCACACTGCCTTCTTCCAGGACTGGACCGAAGCTGCTGCCTGAGCTCAAGGTCACTTGGTACCTGAAAGCATGCAGAACGTACCTCTTCTTTTGCATTTATCTGGCTGTGATTTGCTTAACCTGGTCAAATATTTGACCAACAAATAAGCTACTGTTTAAAAACCACCTGAAACCTTGGTTCTTGTTGCTCTATCATTTGGCTTTATAAAGTGAGGCTGAAACAAAAAAGAAACCAAATCACTACTGGAAGAGTATAATGGAAACCTGAGATGTGGCTTTGGTGGCTGAGCTGGGACTCGAGCTGACAGTGTGTGAGAGGCACTGCAGCAAGGCATCAGCTCTGTGCAAGGTGGGCTACGCAGAAGGCTCAAGTGACACAACACAGACATAAGCCTCTGGTCCCAACTCCTTCCCTTGCAGCAGAACAGTCTGATCTTCAGCAAACCACCTGCTCCCAGATAGGCACAAGTCCCTCTTGACCAAACCTATTTGAAACACCCAGCACATCGCCATCCCAAGGAAGATCTTAGTCCTGCCTGCCTCACTGTGCCTAGTCTGGCAGCCCTTCTCTCCAAGAAGCACTCAGGCCAAGCAGGCTCTGAGCTGTGCAGCACTGGCTGTGGCACACACGGGGCACAGGGGCTGTTCCTCAGCCCTGCAGAGGGATTCCCCAGGTGGGAGGTAGATGATGACAAAGGAGCTGAAACCAGATTTTCTGGGAGCTACAGTACCGCTGTCTGCTTTACCTGAGCTACCTGGCCTCAAAGCCCCTTCAAGACATTCAGCTGCCTGTGACATGCTCCAGATTCTGAGAGCAGAGAACCGCAAGGGAACGCTGCCCATGGGCTGTGTCCTGGGAACAGGAGACACAGCAGTAGCCATTTCTCCATGCTGTAATGTATTACTGTTTGCAGCATGCAAATCATACTTGGAGATGTCATCTCCACCCTTTGGCTCTTTGCACTTGCTCCCAAAGCAGGGGGGTCCAGCACTGAGGGCATCAAGGCACAGGGAGTCGGGGCAGGCAGCAGGTCTGCTGTGCAGAGGGGCCACCATCACCAGCTGTGAGGCTACGGCGGTTCCTCTGCTGGGCAGATGTGAGGAGGGGGCATGTGACAAAGGAAGGGGAGTAGCAGGCATTCGTTCACCTTGAAGGCTTCCCACGCAGAGCAAACACATCTCTGCTCCTGGGGGGAGCTCTCCCCCTCAGGCTAACCCTACAGCAAGCATTAACCTACTTACTGTGCCCTTGGGCGGTTTGGAGGGTGAGGAAGCTGACTATTGGGGGAGCAAGGTGAGAGCAAGGAGAACGACAACAGGAATTCCTCCGTGCAGGTGGAGTTGGGGGAGGCACAGGGCATCCTCCTTTCCTGGTTTTTCAGCCACCTCCTCACGTGGTCAGTCACAGCATAACTTTATTAAAGAAGTGCTGCTGTTTTAGGAGACTTAATTGCTACAGCAGCTCTGAAACCTGCAGCCAGCTTCTTCCTCCTACCACTAGAGATCTGGGTGCACAGTGGAGGATGCGGCTGCATCACCTGCATCGGGTCTGCTGCTCTGCCCACCGTGCAGGATGAGGTAGAGCAGGGGAACATGACCACCTGTCCTGCTCACAGAGCACCCTCAAATTTAAGCTGCTCTTCAAAGAGCAAAACGCCACCTGCCAATGTGGGGAAACCCCAGGAGCTCCCTTCTCCTGGGCCTAGGCTGACTCGGGCTTGGCTGGTCAAGCAGCACCTGACTCAGCCTGTGTCTCTTGTTTTCCCTTGTTTAGTGCCAACCACGGCAGCCAAGCCCTGGCTTTGCTCAGAAAACCTGCCCTTGACCTGATCGTCACCCTGAATCTTCAGGAATTAACACTGGTGTTTCCACTCAGACCACAGAAGCAGGAGGTACTGCTGCAATTTTTAGCCCCAGTCAACATGGTGCTGCCCTTGAAACACGTGTGTTTAGATGGCAAAGCAGAAAGTCCCAGTCCTTGTCGGTCTGGGAACAGCACCATGACAAGAGTCAAAGGCACAGGCAGAGAAAACATGATCACTGTACCGGCAAAGCAAGCGGGTGCTGCTGGCAGCGGGACTGGGACAGGCAAAGCACAAGACAGACAGACAGACAGAACGTGGCCCTGGGTGCGCAGGAGCCACAGACAGCTGTATGAGCAGTCTGGGCAGAGAGGGAGAGCACCAGCTGAGAGCCAGTCCCTGCATCACAGCAGGGATGGGTTTCAGAGGTGTCTCTGGGCTGTGCTGAGCTCTCTCCTGCACCGGTGCCAGGAGCCAGCAAAGGCTGCGCACGCTGTACCTGAGCACAGGTTTGGGAAGGAGCGCATCCTTCCAAGGCAGAGACACCCGATCCTTGCAGCTGAGTCTGGTGGTACAAAATCCTACCAAAACTGCTTCAGTTACTGAAGCAAAATGACACTATCCAGCTGAACTTCCCGCACTATTTAACCATGTCACTGCCAACCAGAGTTAGCTCTGCAAGTACAGATCAGTTCCAGCAGCCGCTGTGCAGAGCACCAGAGGCCACGGGCAGCCCATGACGCTCAGGCCCTTCGCAGCAGCCTGAACCTCGAGAAGGACCCTGACTCTCAGCATGACTCCAGCATCCCATCCTGTTTTTCTGGAGATGCCATTCACACAGAACTGCTCTGTTCCCCCAGCCCGCAGCACACAGACAAGGTCTGCCCACAGCATCTCTGACACCTCTGAGTCATGCTGTACAGAATCATGCTGCACCGTCTTGTCTCGTTGACTCTTTGGCTCCATTTGAACCCAGGTGCAGTGGGCTGGCTGCATCCTAGCTGAACTAGACCAGGAACAGAGGGAGTGCTTGCTGCAGCCTGACTGTCTGACTGCTTTCCATTGCATGTATTTTCTGTCCTGCAAGTGATCAGCTTGCTTCCTTTTAAAGCCTGCAGCCAGCTTTAATCTACTTAGCTGGGCTTAATGAGAGATTTGTTAAAGATTTAAAGATTTTACACACTTTGCTTACAACTGTTGTTATCTACAACCATCAGGCAATAAGCCCCGTGCAGAGAAGCTGCTCCTAATGCCAGGCCCATCCGCTGGGAGTGCCGAGGCTGGTGGCACGATGCTGGTGGCACGATGCTGGCGGCAGCACGGGGCCTTCGCAGACCGGTTCTCAGATCAGAGCTCAGACCTCAGCCTGTGCCTGGCCCTTCGTGTGCCCAGCTGAGAAAGGGTGGGAGCAAGCTGGCAGCTCAGAGCCTGGGCTGCTACAGGGAGGAGTCAGCTGGAGGTCCCGTGGTTGCCTATTGCTGTACCCACTGCTTACACCAGCACTTAGGAATGGAAGGTGGCAGGGGTGATGGATGCTTTAAAATGAGGGCTCCGTGTTGGAGGTAATGTTAGCTCAGAGGTGGGTAAACTGTGCCCTGTTGGGGAGGCCCCAACATGTGGGGAAGCCTCAGCTCTCTCACAGGTCTGTGGGATGGGTGGCTTACCTCCATCCAGGCACAGAGCAAGGACTGCAGAGAACAGCCTGGGGGAGTTTGAAGGAGGGAGCTGCAGGGAACCCTCCGACACTGCAGGTGGGAAAGCAGAGAGGCCAAGCACAGGAGGACACTGGAAGAAAGCAACAAGGGTCTGTCAGGCGCAAAACCCACCACCCTGACAGAAACACAGGCAGTAAATGAGTTACATGGCACCAGGGATCCCCATGCTGCTGTCCCTGTGCTATCTGCCAAGACCA
This sequence comes from Porphyrio hochstetteri, assembly GCA_020800305.1. Classification (NCBI taxonomy): domain Eukaryota; kingdom Metazoa; phylum Chordata; class Aves; order Gruiformes; family Rallidae; genus Porphyrio; species Porphyrio hochstetteri. The sequence goes on from CM036918.1 coordinate 416,318, forward strand.
GAACGCCTTCTCTCATAGACAGGGATGTTTCAGTGCATGTGCTGGATGAGGTTTCCTTGTCCTGCCCAAAAGCAGCTGTTTCACCCAAATACCAAGCTCAGGACATTTGCCAGTCCTCAGTGCAGCACCAAAACCACAGCAGAACATCCATGAGTGTTGGTGGCTTTGCAAAGGCACCCAAAAAGCGACCTGCAGACAGAAGGCCCTGACAACAGGAAGGAAGGGGACCTCCAGCATGTGCCTGTCCCTGGGGACATCAGGGCAGGGGAGGATGGCAGGGCAGGGCTACTGTTCTGTTCCCTCCCATGGCCTCAGCCATCCCTGCTCCCGCAGCCCCACCGCTCCCCCAGGAACACCCAGCCTACTGCTGCCCAAGCTCCAGGTCTGACTCCTCTGCTCCTCTGCTAGCTGCGTGGTGGGGGGCAGCATGGGGGCAGCCACCCCTCCGGGCAGGAGGAAGGCACCGGAGAGCGGCCCTACGCAGGGGATGCTTTGGAGTCGGGACGTGCTGCTGCCCCTGGCTCGTCAAGGCAGGAGCCGCGTTGGTTTTGGCTCCCTGACGCCAGATGCAGAGGGTCTGTTTGTCTTCCCCCAGCAGGAATCCGACAGTCACAGGTATCAGCACAGCTGATGCACTCGCTGCTCTGTGCTGGAGATGTTCATGTGACACAAGCTGTCAGAGGCAAGTCCTGCATCACCAAACCCAGCCACAGACAGACTCACATTGCTTGAAACACTGCGAGCTATTCTCTGGGCAGCACCAAAACCAGGGAGAGAAGCACGTTTGGGTTTCACAGCTCAAGAGCAGAGTCTCGGGACAAGCAAATCGCACGTTTGCACCCAAAAGCCCTTTGAGGACCCTCCCGGGGCGAGGAAAGCTGATGGGGAGCTGCCCCGACCCCTGGGGTCGCCCACCCTGCTGCTGCCTGCTGGACCCTGCCCAGAGTGGGCAGGCTGTGACCAACTCACCAGAGCCACGCTGCAGCCACCCCCACACCGCTGCCACGGCCGCCACCGCCACGCCACAGGTACCACACCACAGCCACCACAACACTGCAGCCACCACAACACTGCAGCTACCACCACAACGCAGCCACCGTGCCACAGCTACCGCCATGCCACAGCCATTGCCATGGCCAAGCCACAACCACCACAACAGCACAGCCACCGCCACGCCACAACCACAACACTGCAGCCATGGCCACACCGCAGCCACAGCCATGCCACAGCCACTGCCACGCCACAACCACCACACCGCAGCCACGGCCGTGCCGCAGCCCTCCACATGCCCGTGCTGTTGTTTACCCTCTGGGAGCAGTGGTGTCCACCGTGTGAAGGCGCCTACCTGCATTCTCCTGACGCTCCCGAGATCTTCAAGCACGCAGAGAAGAGGGGAGCTGGGGGAAAGAAGAACGAGTGTTGATACCTGTCCTGCATTTCCAGATGTTCCAGAGACCGTGTCGGTGCTGAAGCTGAACCCCAGCAGCTCTGGGCAGGAAACACAAGGTGTCTCTCCACTGGCAGGGCCGCCCCTGCGCTGACCTTGCAGCCCTTCCGAAGGTCAGGGACGGGTCTGACTGGAGCATGAGCTGGAGGCGGCTCATCGCCAGGACGCAGTAATCCCACCATGCCTGTCGGAGGCACAAGTCTCGCTGCAGCTCCCTGATGTGTCCACGGAGCTCACTTCCCGGGAGGGCAGGGTCTCTCCTGCTGGGAAGAGCCCCAGTGGCACCTGGAGAGATGCCGGCTGAGCCATCCTGCTCGGGACCCCCCGGCCATCGCAGCCCCCGCTCCCTGTACCGGCCGAGCGCTGGCTGGAGAAGTTCGGAGGGAGCAGGTGGGGGCTTGGCAGGGGAGAAGCGGAAAATAAACCAAGGGGGACAGGGTGGGAAGGGGGGGCTTGTTTCTCATTAACGAGCGTTTGAGCTGCTGATCTGGAGGAAGACTTTGAAAAGAAAGCGCAGAGCCCTCCTGGCAGGGCAGCCAGCCCAGCTGCCCTCCCCGCGCCTCACTTTTTATAAATTCTGGCAAACACTTTTAGACAGACACTGGCACTCATAAATTATACAGGTCATTTGCATATTCCAGTCATGAGACATTATGCAAATGTGACCTGATTTGCATAATGGATTCCTCTCGTCGCTTCACTTGCTTCATGCCTTTAAAAAACAAAATGAAATAAAATGAAAGCACAAGAAGGTGAAAGCAGCAAGTTCCCAGCCCCGCTGCGCCTCCTCCCAGCCCCACCGCCGCTCACCCACACCCGCAGCAGAGGTTGGGGCGCAGGAGGGCGAGAGCAGGAAAACAAAGCCCTCACATGGTTTATTTCTCTGGTAATTGCCAGGAACTAACTTTCCCCCGGTCGAGATGCTTCACCCCAAGCAACATATCTGAGCCAATTAGGGGAGGGCAGCAAGGCCCCCGAGAACCAGACGAGCCCACGACAGACAGCGGTCCCCCGACACCCCAGCTCAGCAGTCACAGGGTGCCCGGGGCCGGGAGCCCCACGGCGCGAGACCCTGCGGAGGCTGGTGGCTTCTGTGCTGCCATCAGCCTTTCGGGGGGACGGCTTCCCCGCTCCAACTTGGCGAGCACTCGCCTCCCTGAAAGGAGGGTGGGTGGGTGGGAGAGGCAAGGGGAGGGGTTGCTGTGATTGTTTATAGCAAAATATAGCGGTGACATGTCGGAGCACACGGCAGGAGCGTTGGCCGCCCGCAGCCGCACTCCAACAGGCGAGCGAGCGGCCGTCCATCCCTCCGCAGCCCCTGGTTCCGCTGCGGGCTCTTCCCTGCCCCCCTGCACCCGCGGAGCGGCAGAGCCGTGCCAGGCGGCTGGCGTCCGTACCCTGTGGGAAAAGTTAACTGTAATTCTTCAGCTTTTAAAATCAATTAACCCGTGTGTTAATTAACGTCAAGTCGACGGGAGGAGGAGGAGGAGGGGAGAGCAGGAGGGAGGAGGGAGGAAAAGAGCTGCAAGGGCGGATGGCAGCGGAGTTGGCACAGTGCCATCCATTCAGTGGCAACGCCACAGCTCCCTGCGATCGCGGCAGCGGGTATATGTTACGGGGGCCCTGTGCGCGGGCCAGACAGTGCGGTAAAGCCAAGGGAGATTATCCAGACCCCCAGGAGCAAACGGCAGGCAGTGACCGGAGGCGCGAGTGCCAGGATTACAGACCAGGTTGCTCCGCTGCAAGCCCTTCCTCGGACGCACGCCGCCGTGGGGCCAGCGCTCCCCCGCCAGCGCCGCACAACTTGGACTTTCAGCACTTTTTCCCCCCTTTAAACGTCATTCTGCCGCAGTGGAGCCAGCACAACGGATGCTTTCACACCCTATGAGACAAAGGCCGTCGTCTCCGCCATGACACCGCTCCGTTCCAAGCCGAGGCCGGCATCTTGGAGCCTTTAAAAATAAAGGGAAAAGGGAGACGCGAACAATAAAAACAGCATCAGAAAAAAACCTCAACAACAAGCCCCTTGTGCCCGCTCTCCATGCCAGGGGCAACGTGGGCATCTGTCGCAGCAGAAGGTGTTTGTGTGGGGCTGGCTTTTTTTTTCCTTTTCTTTTTTTCTTCCCTTCCTCTTTTTTCTCCGCAAGCTGTTGGCGCCTTTGCCATTCAGGTTCGTTTACAATTAACTCCAAAAAAAAAACCCCAACCACACCCAGCCCAGTCAACAACAAACAAAAGGGAGTAGCCGACATGGAGAGAGAAATGCCATGAGAAGCTGCAAGAATGCGAGCTCCAGACGGTGCCATTTGCCATTCGGACAAGCTCAGGGAAAGGTGCCAATTCCGCAGCTCGGCAGAGACTCCGCGAAGGGAGCGCGAAGGTCTGGGAATAGCACGCCGAAGGAAGGGAGGAAGGAATACCGCTCTTATAGGGCAGGATCACAGCTGCACACAGCCTCTGCTGGGAGGAGAGGGAATGTTTACCGGCGTAGCGAGATGCCTGTGCATGCACATACGCACACGGACCAGTGTGCGCACGGACACACAGACACATATGCACACAATGCCGCAGACAGTTGCAGAGGAGATGTGTGAGTGTGGGGTGTGTGTGACAGGGATGTGCGTATACCTCGGTGTATACACACAGCCGCCGGGGTGTGGGTACAGCGCTGTGTGTGCACGCGTGTAACACGCACACGCACATGCAGGGAGACGTGTGTGTGTGCTCGGGTGAGAGGCACGGAGTGAGAAAGGCACAGGCACACACTCACACACACTCACCCAACGTCAGGATACATCCCACTTTTTGACCTAGGTACACACGGAAGACAAAATAAAAATCATACTCCAGCAGCAAGCAGGCAGTCAGAGATTTATCTACATTCACTGCTATCACCAGGGAGATGAATGGGGCCGATCTGAAGCCCTTTACAAGATCCACTATGGGAGTGAAGGAGGAGGAGGAGGGATGCCACACAGACATGCACAAACTTGAAGACAGAGAGATTTGGAAGGTGCTACTTGTGAAACCCAGGTGGCACTCCGGAGGGGTGAGCGAGGGAGAGAGCCGCACGGGCGCTCCGCAGGGTCCACAGGGCTCGGGGCTTTTGGAAGAGGGCGTCAAGGGACAGCTGGCTACTTACGTTGTCTGCGCTGCCGAGGATCCTGCAAGGTGTTCTGTTGGCACCGGGCGCTGAGCCAGGGAAGGGCACTGGAAACAAAAGGGAGAGACACAAATAAAGTCATACAGCGGGAATATTAATTGCCTCTTTTGCGGATTTTACAAAAACACACAAAATGTTTTCTTTTTGCTTGGTTTTTGTTTGGTTTTTGGTTTTGGTTTTTTTTGTGGATTGGCGCGCTTCCCTTCTGCGTGGAAAATACTAGCATGGGATTTACAGCCCAGCTACAGGGCTCGGGATTAACAGCGCTGGCATCTTTTGGGCATATTTTTTCTTTTAATGAATGAGCTTTCGCTGTTAATGAGGAATAATCGTTTGGCTAATGAGCTTTGAAACATTAAGAGAAAAGAGGGGTTTTTTTTCCCCGTTAATCGCCCTGGTGCGACCGCATGGATGGATTACAAAAGACAGCAGTAGGAACGCAGTACAAAGGGGGGGAAACGTCTCCTGGAGTGGGATAAACGCAGAGATGGGTGATGCGTCCCTGCATCTCTCCTTCCTTCTCTCTCTCTCCCCCTTACTCTCTCTCTGCCAACTGCTATGGGTTTCCATAACTCCGCAATCAAAGTGGATGCTCGGGAAAGATTATTATAGTCAAACAGTGAAGCGTCGGCTGTTAATGTCTCCAGTGTTTAATCATCATACAGTAGAATGGTTTTATGCATATTTCATTTGCATATCATTAAACTGCGCTAGCGCGGGACATTCAGAGCTGGAGAGGTACAAAGTTGGGGGGAGAGAGAGGGAGAGTGAGAAAGAGACGGAGGGAGGAAGGTCCCTATGATGCCTATCTTCAAAAGCCAGGGACTTGTTCCGTGATCTGTCTTCTACTTTTACTAAAATCATGATGACTTGGAAACCTTTGAAGTTGGATATAACCTTGGATTCTTCTAATTCCAGCAGAGTGATGTATTAGAAAGGGGGAAATGATGCTGCGCTAGACATTTAAAGGAATATAAGCTCCAGTGGAATGGAAATAGGAGCTCTTTGGGGAACGAACTGGCAGAGCCAGCCACAGCTTCGACAACCACCACACTTCTGGGTTAATGCTAGTAAAGGATATCAGAGTAATACGAAAGGAATGAAGACAACACATACATTAAGATGGGGATTATATTTCTCTACTCTGTCTCTTTTCCTTTTTAAAGGTACAAAGAAGGATGGACCCAGCGGTAATTTACACACTAATTAGCGAACAGTTGCCTCTTTTCGTGTTTGTTTTTATTCTCTCTTTATTTTGGAGAGGGGTGTTGTCACCGCTGAAGTGATTAATCAATTATTTGGTAGCTCAGATCCTTCTCCACTGGCACTGATCAGGAAGAGAAGGTGGTGGTTGTGGGGGGAGGAACACAGTGGGCTCTTTGTAGATCTTATACATGCACAACATATTAATTGGGGTCTTTATAAAGCTCCCTCAATAGACTGTTTCTTTCCTGGAAAAACAGCAGCTGGTTAGCCACCGTTGGCGACTCTTCAAATATCACTTTCGCTGGGGGCAGCTCTGCCGCTGTTTGTTGTGCTTTATTTTCCTACTCCGGGGAGGGGGCTCCGCGTGCGATGCCACCGCTGCCCACCGCGTTCCAACAGCAGACAGACAGACAGACAGACGGAATCGCTACCAAGACAATCTCTCGAGCCGAATGCGGAACTTTGCTTCAAAATGAAATGCTGTTTTATATTTAAATTCTCCTCCTTTCCCTCCCCCACTTTGCTTCTCCTCCACGTCTTTGTCTTGGTTATGAATATTCAGATGAGCCGTGATGTGATTACACTGTACAATTACTCGCGTCCATGGCGGTGGTGAAGGCACCGAGGAAAGACAGAGCCAGACGAGCTTGGAGCTCATTTGGGGTTTGTTTTCCTCATTTTCCCCCATCTCCGTAGCGCTGCGGCACATGCAGATGTCGCTGTTGTTCTTTATAAAGCCCTAATGATATGCGAAAGCATAACGACCCCATTTGGGTGCACAGCATCAATGAAATATTATTGGGGGGGAATCCTGACTGAAGGAATGTCCACATAAATTATTTTTATTTAAATGAGTTGAAGAGGTGGCGGCGGCAGAGGAAGTCACATGAACACATGCATAATGCTAATGTGCAGAAAGGTTATCGCCAAGGAGAAGAGGGCTTTCTGCACCGCATGGGACAAACAGGCTCATTACAGCAGCGCAGCTCACCGCCTGAGTCACCTATTCATCGCTGTACTCCTGGCACGCAGGCTGCCCGCAGGCTCGGGGCCAGGAGCTGGGTGCCAGCACGACGCCCGGTGCCCTTTTGGAAATCCCTGTGCAGTGGGAGGGGGGCAGGAGGAGAGGAGCCACAGGGACACCGTGGCAAGTGCCACAGCTTTGCGGAAGGAGCATGAGGTGACAACATGGCACAGACACAGGCGCTGGCTGGTGCTAGGCTCGCATGGGCTGCCCGAGGGAGCAGGCCCAGGCTCTGCGTCCCACCATGAGCCGTGGTACCAGGGCCTTGGTGGGGCCTGGGGCAGAGGCCGGGAAGGCTGCTGGGCATGTAGGGCTGGGAGCCGGCCATGCCCACCTCCACAGGGCACTGTGAGTGGTGCTGCCAGACATGGCAGGTACAAAGAGACGCACGTGTGGAGGCCGGACTCACCGGCTGGTCTGCTCCGCTAAGAGGGCCTGGGCCAGGGGCCTGCAGCTCCGCACAGCAGGAAGGGCTGAACCAAGGCAATGGACCAGCAGCAAACAGCAGCACCCTGACGGGAGCTGCGCTGACCCTGGACAGCTCTGCCCGCACAGCCCCCCAGCCTCTACCACACCTTTGGTCCTCACAGCCTCACGCTGCTGCAGACCTGGTCTCCGGGGAGGGAGCATCGCTCTGCTCTGCCCAAAAAGGGAGAGGGCAGGACTGGGAGGAAAGGCTATTGCAACAGGAGGGTTGGGAGCAGAGCTCCTCTCTCCGCCCATGCTGTGGGCATGCACAGACCCAACCTGTGGCTCCAGAAACGCTCCGAGCAGATCCTCTGCCTGCACTGCCATGCCTTTGGCCACAGGCACGACATGGTGTGAGAACCTGTCCAAAGTTGGCTGCAGACCTCTGAGCAGACAGTAACCAGGTCTCCTTAGGCAGACCCCATCGCAAAGGGAGCACCCAGAGCCCCAAACTGGAGGATTGTGCTCTAGTCTGTACCTGTCTGAGGGCCAATGAGCAGATGATGCAGTGACCTGTTGCAACGAAAACCTGCTGCCCGGTGCTGCCTAAAGACGACTAACCACAGGCCCACCCAGCTGTCATCTGCCTCCAGGTCCTTCCCGCATCTCAAGAGGTGCATCCCTGTCATGCACACCCCGCTTCTGCAAAGGCACCGGGAGGCTGAGCAGAGAGCAACAGACGTCCAGCTCTGACCAAACGTAGGACACCAGTACTGCCCCTGCACAACAGGCCTAAACCCAGGAGCTCCTGCTCACGGCTTCAAACAGCGTGCGGAGTTTCAGGACACAAGGGACCACCCCAATCGTCCACCTAACTCAGACACGAATGGCCTGTCCAGGACTGCACAGCCCTCCCAAAGGCAAACTGCCAGCACAGTGAAAAGGAACTTGTGCTAAAACCAACCCAGAGCCATGGGAGCAGCCCAGAGCCGGTGTGCTGCAAGGAAGGGAGCAGCCACGGACTGATCTGAGCAGATCGCCAGCATGCTGTCCACCCCAACCAATTGCTTCTTGGCCCCAGAACAGTGGCACCGCTGGCCTGGACCTTGCAGGAGCAGCACAGCAGGTGACACTGACCCTGCCCCATCTTTCTGGTCAGCAGCCTCAGAGAAGCTTAGTGCAGCAGCTGTCTGCCAAAGACCCACAGGATTCCGGAATGACAGAAACGAACACAAAGGGGCTCCCCAGAAAGGCCATGCCCACGCCATGCCCATGACATCATTCCAGGTATTGAATCCTCCCCCTGACCTGGCTTTGCCCTGGCAGCATGGCAGGGTCCTCAACTCTGAGCAGAGCCTCTGCATGCCCTTACTCAGGGCAGGGGTTAAGGGGCAGGAGTCTACACACAGATCTGCCCTAAGGTGCAGAGAAGGGCTGAAAGACAGGCTGTGAGGCACAGAAGGGGTGGTGCAGACTCACAGTCCCCTTCCCCTGCCCGTGATGACAATCCTAAGGAGCGTGGCCGGGCAGCTTCCCCTCTGCCCATGGGTCCCACCCAGCCCCAACAGCGCTTGCTGCAGAGCCCTAGGAGGGGTTTCTGGCCAATTCAGGCTGCACACCAGACCAATGTCTTTAATGGTGGCCTCACCTGGCTTTTCCCGGAGTCCTCAAGGCTCCTACTCCTGTCACATGCAGGAGAGCATCCAACGCTGCCGGAGGGCCGAAGGGAGGAAAGGCTGGGAACGAACAGCTGGGAGAGTGCAGCCAGCCTCCTGCCTGCTCCTGAGCAGGAGAAACCCCTGGGGAAGGTGGAGTCAGGCATCTTAGGAACAAAACCCAACAGAGTGAGTCTTTACCAGGGCTCTGGAAGAGGAGCAGGAAGGAGACCACAGCTGGGAAAAGGAGCACGGAGGTGGAGCGCAGCAGGCTGTGGGTGAGGAGGAGGTGTGATGCAGCATGCAACGAGATGCAGTGATGCTCACCCTGTGGTACCCATCCTGAGAGGCTGGGCATCTTGCTCTGTGCCACACTGAGCAGCTCACACAGGTTCTGCACAGGTGCTCTGCCCTGTTCAGCGTGCCCAAGTGTCCCAAAACAATGATCACAAGCCTGTGCCCATTCTGAGGTGACTCTCCTGGTGGAGGCTGTAGGAAGGGGCAGCTCTTACAACACTACCATACCCATTGCTCTGCTTGTCAACTTACCAAGTACCCTGAAGAAACTGCTATTTAGAAAAAGGAAATTCAAGCATTTATAGAACATATTGCTATTCAAAAAACCAAAAGAATTGTTTTGCAAATAGTAGCGCTGCTGAAGAGGGGAAAGAAGTACATCAGTCATTTGATATTACATATAAGCAGTTTATTAAAGAATTAAATATTTATAGACTATAAAGCAAGCAGGGCAATGAGTTGCAAACAGCTTGCTGAGAAGTATGTTATAAACAATGAGTCTGTCAGTGACTAATAAAGTATGGAGAACACAAATGTTTTATAAAATCACCAAGCCAGCTATGAATTTCCAAAGCTGAGATGCTGCAGGACCCACCAAGGTTCCTGCTGCAATGTAAGCCTGGAGCCAGGACAGGAGGGATGGAACTGGTGAGATATGGGGAGTGCAGACACATGCTGAGCACTCGTGGGAACGTACATGATTCAATGCCTTAGAGAGATTTAATTTTTCACATTATTTTAAACAGAGATCTATTAATAGGAAGTTCAGGAATTTTCAGAGTTCAAGGCACTTCCCTCCTCTTTTTCACTGCATCTACTCTTCCATTTCAAACAAAGCTATCGCTTGTGATTCAGACTGAGATGCCTCTCTCCCTGCAAAGCTCCTTCCCTCCCCTCCCAAAAAAGAAGGCGTCGAGACCCTGGGCACCTGCTTCCCTGTCCTGGCCCATCCTGTGTGTCAGCCCGAGGGCTCCAGCCCGACCCAAGTGGGAGCAAAGCAGCGTTCTCCTCCACAGCCACAGCAGCTGACCAAGGACAGCTAAGACCATCAGAGGCTGCATGGGAGGAGGAAGGAGGTTGTGGCCCCCGAGGATGAGGATGGGAACACCTCTTTGTTTGCAGGCATGGGGGAAACCCCAGCCCACAGTCAAGCTGTGCATCTTTTCCCGTGTGAGCAGGATGGGCCTCCCTTGCCAAGAGAATACAGACATCAGCCGCAGCAACACAGGGCTGTGGTGATGTTTATCACTGGCAGAGGTGAAAGTCTCTCAGATTATTTATATCTGTGGAGCCAACCCAAGGCCTGGAAGTTATTTCTGAGGTAGGACGAGCCGACAGCTTTGGTCATGTCGCCCAGGGAGGTGGTGGCTGCCCCCTCCCTGGAGGTGTCCCAGGCCAGGCTTGATGGAGCCTTGAGCAGCCTGGGCTGGTGAGAGGTGTCTCTGCCCAGGGCAGGGGGTGGGACTGGATGGGCTCCGAGGTCCCTTCCAGCCCTGCCCAGTGATTCTCTGTCAGAACCGATCTCTACAGCTGTTCCACCATTTCCAGTCAGGTCTGGCTGGGGTCTGGGCATTTGGGCCTCTACAGTCCACTCTCTTGGCACGTCAGCAGGACCCAGACCCCCTGAAAATTCCCAGCCATGAGGGATCCGCTCCCCTGGCAGTCTTTGGGGTGACAGCAATGCGAAGGGGTGTCTGCAGGGCCAGGCAGAGGAGGGGCTGCGCAGGCGGCAGAGCGAGTGCAGCAGCAGCCTCCTTCCGCTCCTCGTTAAGTCCCTACAAAGGGCCATGCTAATTAACACAGGAAAAAGCAGGCTCAGAATGAACCAGGCTCGTGGAGACAGACCCCGCTTGGGATGCTTTGCCAGCTGTTCTTTCTGCATTTGGACAAGGTGGTAGATTTAATCCTCAAAGACATAATTAAACAGATACTTTTTTAACATTAAAATGCAGTGATTATTCAGCCTACCTGCCAGGGAAGGTATATCAGCCCAAATTTTGGGTTGAATAGCAGCCTTTGTTGCCTTGTGTGGTCTGAGCAGAGTGTAGCTTGGATCTCACCAGGCCCACAGCTGGCACAGGAGGCAGACAGAAAAGCACAGTCCCATCAGAGGCACAAACCCCATCAGTTCCAGGTGAACGGTCTGAGTGAGCCCAGAGCCTGTCATCTCCAGAGGCTCTGCAGGAAATCTGGCATCTCCCTGAGAGCACCATGAACAGCCTAGTGCTGCTCTTCCCGAGCTGGTGGAGCCATTGCTACCTGCCCCAGCTTCACAGACTGCTGCAGGAGCCCTCAGGATAATGCCCAAACCAGGACATTGGTTTCTCCATACGACATCCTCCCTTCTTGCAGTCCAGCTCTCATCTCTCCATACCAAGCACACCACGACATTTTTCACTCCACAGACAGGTTTCTTTACCCTCATGATTTTACCAAGTATTATTCTATCACTCTCCTTCCCTGAAATCCTAAAATCAGGCAAGGTGCTGCCAACATCCTAAGGGGTACTGGTAGCAAGGGTCATACCTGTGCTCCAGACAAGCTGCCTGCAGGATACAAAGGTCTGTCCTTGACCTGTCCTCATCTCTGTTGAAGATTTCAGTACTGTGCTCATCTGCTCCTAGCTCAACTCCACTAGGACATCAGGACACATCAATTCATGATATAACTCACTGACCTCAGATTTGACAGGCTTTTCATGGCTGTATTCCCTCTTCGGTCCTTGGCTCCTTCAGCCTTTATTCCCGTCTCCACCTGAAGCTCCTGTTCTCCCTCCTTGGCTGCCACTGTCACGCTTCAGCATGGACACTTGTCTGTGATGCTGGCACCTACAGTGGGTCTCATTCCTTCCTTCCACTCCTCTGCTGCCACGCTGTCCTGCTGGACACGGCTGCAGCTCTCCCTGCTCCCTGGGTGTGGATGGAGTAACACCCTCCTGCTTTGGAGTAACACCCTCCGGCTTTCAGACCAGCACAATGGGCAGACTACTGGTCCTCCTTCTGTACTCTCTCCTCCCCATCACATCCCCTCTTGAAGCCTCACTGCCACCTGCCTTAATTGCAGCAGTTACCAGTTCCCTGGCCCCCAGAGCACCCACCTCACCTTCTGCTTCAGGACCTGGAGAACATTCCCACTGTGTGTATCCCCCCACACCACAGATCTGATGGTAACACCTTGTGCTCCCAATCCCCTCCCCAGGCATTGAGAAGGTCCTTCCAATTACACAAACACCATCTCAATAAACAAAGCCTTACAGCTGTGCTGTCCAGCAGAGAACATGCTGCCCAGCTCCAGCAAACAGCTGGGAAGGTTTCTCCCTCGGAAGCTCTGCTTGTGCACCAGCAGACCCGTCACACAGCTCTTCAGGAGGAGACTGCCTCTTCACAAACACAGAGAGAAGCTTTGCTTTCGGCATTTCAGGACAGACTGCATCCCAGGTGGAGGGCTCCTGCTCTGGGAATGAGGTGAGCACAGCTCATCACTTCAGGACCTGACTCTTTGGGAGTTCTTTCTATTTGCTCTCATACTTGCAAGACAAATGCCCTGTAGCACCATGTGCCTGGCACATGGATGCATCTGCCTCTGGCAACAGCCAGGACAGTGAGGTGCCGTGTACCTTCATCTGCCTCCTGAAGGCACTGGGAACAGATGGCAACGTCAGGGTGGGTGTGTGGACCTCCAGAGGGAATGCTTCAGAAGCATCAGTACACTTTATGGACACATTCCCACTTGCTAAGAGTACGACCTGCAGGAAGGAGGGTGAGGAATTCCAGCTAAGGATGGATTAAGTAGCTGTGTGCCCAAACGAGCATCAGATGTGCAGGTCGAACCACAAAGGTGTGATATCAAAGGTGTGTGTGAGCATCGTGCAGATCTCTCTATGGTGCTCAGCATGAGCAAGGCAGGGAATCTGCATCCCTCGGGCCAGGAAACCCCGGGAAGGAGACAGTGACACCCAGCACGGAGGGAACACGGCATTCATTCCCTCCAGGCACTCGGAAGGTGACAGCCAGGTCGTGTCACCCTTCCCAAGCACACCTTGCCCAGACACTTGCTCACCCAAAAGCCTGTGTGTCATCTACTGTCTAGAGACAGGACTCTGTGAATGGAGAATAAGCTGGGCAGACCCAGTTAGAGACCAGCAGGTCCAGAGACTGTGGAGATGCTGGGCAAGGCTGCCCTGTGAGTGTGGCAAGACAGTCAGCCTCTGAAAGCTAAAACTTCCTCATGTCTTCACGATTAGAAAGGCTCTCTAGTCTCGAGCAGCATAAACTGCACGCTCCAAGGGCTCAACAGACCAGCTGGATCACATCTCCATGAAAAAAAGTACTTTGTTGTCCTGTATCTCACATACCTGGCTCGGAATAGGAATGTATTTCAGAACAGGCACGCTGGCTCCCACTGAGCAGCTCTCAATGGACCATGTGCAAAGCAGGTTCTACACCGTCCTCTAAAACCCAGGACTTAAATCCAGCAAATATTCAGGAGCTTTGTTATGTATGTTATCTACATACATTCAGATGGGTTTATTGTGCTTTAATGGACTCCTTTAAGGAACGTTTGTCACCCAAAAGCCTGCAGTGAGGCTGCTGCTTGGCAGGCTCCCCCTGGCCAGAGGAGTGGTCACACGATGGTGCGAAGCGCCTGGCACGTGTCCCACAAACCAGTGAGGCCCAGCAGAGCACGTGGGGCGAGTGCCAGTCACTGACATGATGTATGGCTGTTGTGCAGCCTGTTCACCTTAACAGCACAATCCCTGAGTGCTGAGAATAGCTTCGAGTGCAGCCTGCCCATCCCCATCCCGAGCAGCAAATACTGGGCCTGCCGCACCCCTCACCAGCCCTCACACTGGGGCTTCGTCACAGGGATAATCCCATGTGCCTGGGTGACTCCTGAGGATGTCCTGCCATCTCCCACATGACAACTCTACCCCACATCAGTCTCCCCAGGAATGCCTCCCTCTCTGATCCGCTCACGGGGCAGCCGGCGGGGTGCCGGTGCCCGTACCCGGGAGAGGAAAGAACAAGGTTCAAGGCTGGGAAGGGCAGAAGGGAGGGATCAAACTCTCCCTTTTAGCATCATCACCTATCTAGGTTTAAACAGCTCCAGAAACTGCACCCTTAGTTCCTGAAGAAGGGGTCTACAGCACAGACCATGAAAATCTAAACGTTTCCCCTGCAAGGACAGAAACGACGTAAAGGAAAAGTGCACGACTACGGGACAACCCTGTGCACAACCCCAATCAGTCCTTGAACAGCAGGGATGTAAAGGCTCCTGCCTTATGATGGGAGACAGGGTGGCTGGGGTTTGTAGGAGAGGATCAGAAGGGGCATTCAGCAGTGGACAGGCTGCCTCGCAACTGCCCGCAGAAGAGTTGTGGTCAAATGGTCACGATTAAGTCAACTCCTGATTTATCCCAGTGCATCATTTTCCTCTATTCCTACTGTCCTCCCCTCTGCTGAGGCCTTCACGAAACTCTGGGCATGTCTTCAGACAGTCACGTTCAGAACCAGAGCCCTGGCTGGTGCTGGGGGCTGGAGGGGTTCAGGTGCAGTGGGACCCCAGTGCAACGAAGACCCTTTTCTAGCAGACAGTAACTCAGTAAACATCCCCGAACTTGTCTCCTGTAACAAACACAGTGTTATTATATAAAAGCTTCCAAATTGAAAATGATCAATGTGCTTTTAGGAGCTATCAAAGATATATCACCTGTGCTTACTGAAAGGAGAGAGACAATTTTAGAAGCTACCGTTAACGCCTGCTCTCCCCTCCTCCCTTTTAAACCAAAGAAAAGAAAATAAAGAACATAAAAGAGGTGCAGAGGAAAAAAAATAGTTCAGATAATGCACAGCTTCAGTGTCTTGACAAGGTCTTACCAAAATGATGCTGTGGTTTGGGGTGCCATTGTTTCACCCCGCCACCATGGGTTTAGAGCATTCTGTGTGCAGGTTTGTGCCAGACTGATGAAATACAGAGCAAAGGATCACAAGGGGTAGACGTGAGATGAAACATCTAACCCTTCCCCAACTGCTCCTCACTACTCCAAATAACTCCTTAAAATCCCCAGGTTTCACTCGTGCTGCTGCTCTTGAGCCTTGGCTTATTCTACACACAAGGTCCAGATAGACTGGTGCTGCTTCCCCCTGTCACAGAACAAAGGAAGGGCTGAGCACGATTAATATGTCTCAGCTTACAGGGATCTCAGTAGTCATCAGAAGCTGGTGCCACCTGCATCAGAGTGCTGTAAGTCATGCCATGGGCCACACAACCCCTGAACCCTTGGGGCAAAACACACAAATCATAGAATCACGGAAGCATTTGGGTCAGAAAGGGCCTTTAAAGGTCATCTAGTCCAAGCCCCCTGCCGTGAGCAGAGACAAAGGACACCCAAAGCTGGCTTCTCCCTGGCACCCAGCAAAAAAATTGCCTGAGAAAACACATAAAACAAAGTCACAGGATTATTTAGGGTGAAGGGGGCTTCCAGAGGACACCTAGTTCAACCCCCTGCTCAGAGCGGGCCTGATCAGATCAGGTTGCTCAGGAACCTGTCAGTATACGTTCAGCCTTGTTCCTGAGGATGACAACACAAACCTCCACATGAGACTGGAGAACACACAGTCTGCTAAGGCACACAGGCAGGCAGGAGGCCCAGCCAGCGTTCCCAACAACACCGCAGACCGCAGGCTCAGGGCTGCTGATCTCACCTAGTTGCTATTTAAGCCATTAGTTCTGAAACACAGAAAACAGATCGTTCCCTTCCCCTTGGCAGCAGCTTCTCCATGTTTGAAAGCTGTTGTCATACCAGCCTCCTCTGCTGCTGTCGTAAAACCTGCCCCTGAGAGCCGGCGGGACGAGGCAGAGACCTGCCTGGCACGCTGCCCTTTGTGCTTGTCAGCAGTGTCACATCAGCATCCCCTGGAGAAGCAGCATCCCCTTAGCACCAAGAGCTTTCCGGAGCTGGCTTCTGGCCTCAGTTTACTTCCATAAATAAATGCAGAGAACCAGGTTATCTTAGGATCAAACACCAGGAAAGACTGGACCAAAATAGCACTTCCCATCTAGCAGAGGGCTGCCACAGCTTCATTCATGCCCAGAGGCACAATCAGCTCTGTTTGCACAGGCGAGCTGTAGCTGATGGCTCTGGAGAGGTGCGATGGGTCCCTAAAGAGTCCGACCCGTTGTGACTCACAGCCAGCAGACACTCTTCAGCAGCAACAGGGCAGGTGGTAATCCCCTCAGTTTTGTCTGCAGCAAAAAAGCAGCATAAGACACATCAAGAGTCTGCAGTGAATTCCCGAGGCAGGTATGTATGTAGCTGTCTGCAGCAGGACAGCTGCTTGTGACGCCCAGCAGAGCTTTACACCCGAGAAGGGAGAAAGCAGACAGAAGACCTCAGCACAGCCTGGCCAGGCCTGGCTCTAACAACCCCCAGGACAGGGTTCTCCTCCTGTATCACATAACTAAGCAAACAGCACGTTGCCTTTGAAGACAGACGGTCTGGTACTAGAGGTCAAAAGGCTTGGCTCCCACTCGGAGCTCTGTCGCTGCTTGCTTTACGGCCTGGATCTATCACATAAGGGTTTAGGGAAGAACAAAGAACTTGAGTAAATCTGAAGCATTTATCAGCCACTTAGTGGAATACTTAGGGGTCCTGGTCCTTCAGTATGTTCTGGAGATCCAAGGAACGTTGGAAGAAGTTACAAATAAGCAAAATAAGGCAAAATTGTCATCTCAGAAGGAAAAGCAAATGACCAGCCAGCAGTATGCAAGTGCCAGGAACTCAGCAGGGATTCACCTCCCGGTATCCCAGACCCCACCAGCAGGTCTGTCTGCCCAGTTCCCCTGCCCGAATACTCCCAGGTTCCCATCACTGCCACGTTATGGTCATGTTAGATTACAGACTTTGCCTGATGCAAGCACAGCACACCCCTGGAGTGCCCAGTAAGATCAGTGGGCAGAATGGTAAACACCATTAAATCTGCACACTGCCTTCAGCCTGCCCACCTCCAGAACATTCCCTCTGTGCGAAATTCTCCCCATCCCCATCACTGTTTTAATTTAAAGGCTTTTTTAAAGGATGTGATTTTAATGAGTGCAAGGCTCAGACCAGAAATACTGCATTTCTTTCTTCTGAATGATGAAGTAGGCACTTGGACTCTCTGCATTGATTTCTAATCTGCCATTTCATACTCCTGACAGTGAGCCCTGGGAAGCAGGTTCCTTCAGCAGTACCGTGAGGGTGTCTGTAAATAAGAGCGGCTGAGGCTGGTCAGCCCAAAAGGGAGGACCTGAAAATCAGTCACAGCCCTTACTCAGCCTACAGCTGATGGGGTAATAATAACAGCAGCACCAATAACAACATCGAGAGATGATGTCTACAGACTTCCATGAGAAGACACGTGGAGCTGAGCTCTGCTCCTTGGGGTGCACGTGGGGACCCCCTTTCCCAGGGGGAGCAGAACGATCGAGAGGCAGAAGATGGAGATGGCACAGATCTGCTGGTGGGAAATGATGTTCAGGGCCCCCCCACAAGGACTCGTGCCCAGAGACACGCCGGAGTGTGTGTGGATTCTGCCTCGTACACCACGTGCACCAGGCCCGTGGTGGGGTAGGACGGCTGCTCGTGTCCCCTAAGAGCCCCCCTTCCAGAGCCCCCCTTCCAGACAGCCCCCCGGCACAGGCAGTCATGTTCCCTTCTACCACACTGTGGTAGAAACATCTAGAACAGCAGGGACAGAGACCCTCCTCCCCAGGTGCAAAGGAGCCCCAGCACTCGGTGCCGTACGGCACCGTCTGGCGCTTTCCTTTGGGCGCTTTGGGTTCAGAGGTGATGAGACGCCCGCTCCTCTCCCCAGCCAGAGATGCTGCAGAGACACCTTCCCCCCGGCAGCTCCCTGCACCCACCACCCGCTGGGGCAGCTGCCCTTACCCAGCCCTCAGCGCCCCCCCCACCCGCTGCCACGACTTCTGTGGAGGCAGAGATGTTCTTTAGATTCACCCACAGCTGTAAAGTCGGAGCTGTAAAGTCAGATCTTCTCCTCCTTTAAATGTGACTAGCTATTTACTCCCTAACAATTCTGCTTCAGAGCTGATTTAGCATTTTTATTGGAATGTGAAAGCTCTTAAAAGAAGAAAAAAATCTAATCAGGCAGAAGAGATAGAAAACTTGCTGAATTTTTTCTCCCCCCTTTGCACCCCTTCAATCCTATCAAAAGCACATCTTCCATTCATTGCTTCCCGATGTCATTATGACAAGCGGCTACAAATCAATAGCAGGAGCAGAGGCAGGCCTAGCCCGCACTCACCAAGTGATAAAGATTCACTCTCAACCCCGATTTGCTAATAGCACATAATAGCAGCCATTGGCGCCCCGCATTAAATCATACATTTCACTCTGCGTTTATTATGGGATTTTTAAAACTCCTCACCAAATTGGATTTTCTCGACGGTCTCTAATTTCCACATTTATCATTTAAAATTAAACTCCTCTGTGGGGAGGGGGTTGGGAAAAGGGGAAGGAAGAGAGAAGCCATGCAATTCTGTATTTTCCTCTTTCTTTTTTATGAAAACCCATAAATAATCCCAGGTATCACTGCCATCAGCCCTCAAGTTTTATATATATAAAATACCAGAACTTAGGGTAGAATAGCTTTGGGAGTCGGCTTACCTTCATGCAGCCCTGCTAAAGAAAAAGAAATTAAAGAGAAAGCCATAAAGAACCAGATTTTAAATAGGAAATCCAATAAACAAAATAGTCAACAAAGTAAGGTGCTATGAGCAGCATTATGGAAATTTACTGTGGCTTTCCTCGGCTGGAAGTGCTCAGTACCAAGGGAAAGATGGACCAAATTAGTTAAAAAACCCCCAAACAAACAACAAAACACACACACAAACCCCTTATTATCTCTGTTGTCAGGTCACAGAAAACTCATTTGACAAATAAAGTGAAAACTTAACCACAAACTCATCTTTTAAAGGGGATTTTTCTTAGAGCTGATTTCCTTGCGGTCAGGACCAAGGAAGGAAGGCGACAGACCCGAGACCATTGTTCTCTGAAATCCATTGTTGCCTCCCTCCCATTCAGCCTACAGGTGCCCCACAGGTAAGGCCACTGAGCAGAGAGTGATGTTTAACAGCATCCGCAGGAGCAGACGCAAGTTTCAAGCCCTCTGGCACCTGCCCACAAGCAGGCACAGGCACGGGTGGCAAACGGTGCTCAGGAGGAGGCAAAATGGCTCAGGATTTGGTGCCTGGCCATGGAGACAGTGAGGAGGCCAGTCCCTGGCTCCAACAGACCCTTGGCAAATGGGTTTGTACCCATTGTCCCTGCCCACTGGCACCGACACACTGGGATGTTTAGGGTTCAAGTCAGCATCACCCTTGGGTGCTCCAGGAGGTGCAGCTGCAGGCTGGGTGCTGCCTCGATCACCGCAGCGCCCAGCGATGCCCAGCGCTGTGCTGAGCCCCCTGTCCTGAGAAGCCTTCCCACCACAGAGGGCTGGAGGGGTTTTGCACAGAGAGGAACGGAAGGGGCTGGTTTTCAGAGGAGGAGACTTGGAGATCATCCAAAGCACAAAGCCAGTTTTCAGCTTCACGTGCAGGTCAGCCCACATGCTGAGCTCCAGACAAGACAGAAGTACAACCACTGACACCAGGCTGCTGCCAAGGAGCCAAAGGGAAAGCGTCCGGGAGGGGACCCGGGCACCCTGCTCTGGAGGCAGAGCGGGAGGGACCCTGCGTGCTGGTTACTGCCCTCCCAGCGGGTAGAGCTCTGCTCCGCTCTCGAGCACCGGGGTCCAGATTCCCCTGTCTGTCTTGGCCTTGAAAGAAGCATCCAGACCCTGGGCTAGTTAAAGCACTACACGTTAAGACATGCATTCGAGTCTAATGTGAACAAAGGGCAGTGACTCCTGGAACAGGAGGTGATGTGATAACGGCATGGTGAATTAAGCTTTCACTGCTCGTGATTTCCAACCAAGAGATGTGAACTCAATCAGCCCTCTGTCTAACATCCAATTAGTACAATCACTTCAATTCACAAACTACTAAGCAGTTTAAGTAGGACTCCGCTTAAAAGGACTTGAAGATTTTTCTTCTGGTAAGTTTTGGTTTCACTACAGAGCTCTTAGAGACAAAACCCCTCGTGAGGTCTTGCCAGCTCAGCTGCTACGCATCAGCCGCATCACAGGCAACACTCCAACAGCTTGTGGCCTTTCTGTGACTGCATCAATGTCATTCTCAACCCCAGGTGAATGCAGGGGCAGCTTCTGGTTTACTCTAAAATCACCTTCTCCTAAAACTTACAGCAAAGGTCACAAAACCCAGAGCCTCTGCTCAGACCCTGAGCATCTGCAGTACCAGCAAAGGCTGGGAAAGGTGAATGCTCCTGGGAACCTCTCACAGAGCAAAAGAGCATCCCAGCATGGCTTTTCTCTCCTCAAAAGTGCTGTCAGCTTTCAGCAGATGCAGTGGTTGTGGACGCTGAACCCGACATCGGCCACCCCTCCATCTGTGCTCCTCCACCTGCAGCCAGAGCAGAACTCGGCCAAGCAAAACCGAGTCACCACGTTCACTCACTGGAGATGTCTGTTTAAAGTCAGAGCTCCAGTGAGCACCAGTCTAGGAACAGAGCAGTGTAGTGTTTTAGGTTTGAAGCCTTTGTTACTTCAGCCATCCCACACAGCACAGGGCAAAGCCTCAGCAAGGACAGACGTCATGGGACGTGTGGGGTCCCGTTTCCTTCCCTCCCCCATCCACTCTTCTCGCCAACTCAGTTTGAGACTCTCTGGTGCTCTTTCTCTCCTTTTCAGCTTCGTACTGGCGCTCAGGCCCATGAGCAGTGCCCAGGTGCTGGTCTCTTTGGGACACAGCTCTGTACACCAACCCCCCAACGCCTCGCACGTACAGTCGCGCTGTTTCTCTGTGCCAGAATCCAAAGCATCCTGTGGCTTATTGATCCACCCAACCACGCGTTGCCACTGATCTTTATCTTGTGCATTCTTCCTGGCCAGTGCATCAAAATGGGAAGCGTGTGACACATTATTCTCCCACTGACCTGCAAGGTTCCCAGACCGCAGAGTCAAAACTCCCCCATTGCTCCTCAACTCAGCATCAGGAATCAGAGTAATTCTGCAGCTCCTGAGCAGACCAAGTGTGGGAGCAACAAGGGCAGTGAGGCACTGGCACAGGGTGTCCCTGCCCACAGCAGAGTGGCTGGACTAGATGAGCTGCCAGAGCCCGGGACCCCCGCAGCCGCCACGCTGGCTTGGGACGCGGGAGGCAGTGACCCCCGGGTGTGAATGGGGCAGGCACGAGCGCTGCACCCCACAGGGGAGGCCAAGGCAACACCTCTGTCCTCTCAGGTCTTCTCTGCATTATGTTTCCATCCCCACCGGCTGCTGCCTCTCTCTCCATCCCCAGAGAATCCCACCCCTCTGCTGCTCAGGGTCACCTGGACGCTGCGTGTGGCTCCAAAGCTGTTCTGCAGGAACAACATCCCGCAGCAGAGCTCTTGTTCAGGTTTCGGGTCCTGGAAACATACAGGAAACACAAGGCAGCTGTGTAGACATGCAAATGGATTTGTAGGTTTATGACAGGGAAAAAATAAACAGCCGTACAACTAAAAATATCACGACCTTAACAGTTTCAAAGCCAAAAAGGCAAAGAGCCTTGTAAAAATCCTCATTATTTAAAAGTGCTTAGAGCCAGCAAAAGCCCCTGAAGTTTGCATCTATCCTTATTTCACCACAGCAAGTGAAAGGTTTAGCCAAAAGTAAATGGAGCAGGATTTCCACGGCTGCTGGCTGCTTAAGCTATCTGACTGCTCCCCCAGTTCTGGGGTGGGCAGGCAGGACGAGGCACGGCAGCCAGCTCGGCCGGACAGTCCCCGTGGGACAGACGGACAAGACAACAGGCAACAGAAGCTACAGAATGTTTTTCTTTTCCTACCTCGTTTGAGGCTGTGCTGAAAAAGTTTCTCCTTGCACCTTATGAAGTGAGAAATTCCAGCAGCAGCCAGGCACACGCTAGGCTGGTACATGGGGCCTGCACCCAGCACGTGGCCAGGCTGGTACATGGGGCCTGCACCCAGCACGTGGCCAGGCTGGTACGTGGGGCCTGCACCCAGCACGTGGCCAGGCTGGTACGTGGGGCCTGCACCCAGCACGTGGCCAGGCTGGTACGTGGGGCCTGCACCCAGCACGTGGCCAGGCAGGGAGGCTGCTGGCCGGGACCCTCACGGGCACGCTGCACTGGGCAGCCTTTTCACACAGGGTGTCGTCGCCTTGGTGCTCAGCAGGTTCTGATCTGAGAACGATCTCCAGTACTGAAGTTCAATGTATTGACAACCGGAGGCTCAGAGGCCGCGAGGATGCTGGGATTCTGCACCCTTCGTGGAAGCGGGACGGCAAGGCGCTCCAGCCGACGCGCCCTGGCTCCAGCTGAGCCAGGAATTAGACACGGGGCATTTTCAGCATCATGTCCTCGGCCTTATAATTTGTTTCTTTCATTCTGTCAGCGCTCAAACTTGTTGACCTTCCAATCATACGTGCCCTCTCTATCCTCGCCTTCGCTTTCAGGGAGGATAGCGGTTTTATTACAGGGCAATTGGGAGTGTTCTTAGTGCAGTCATTTGTCCGAGGCAGTTACTGCATCGCCGCTGCTGATCAAACAGTAACAGGGAGCCAGGACTCGGGTTAAGTGGCATTCCTACTTTGGGAATGCTGAAGGCCAAACAGACGCCCATCAGCAGAGCTGTGAACAAACGTCGGCAAATTGAAGGCAGCTCTGTGTACCGACGGCTGCGGGTGCTGGCTGGGGCACGCCTCAGCCTGAAATACTCTCATAATGAAACGTGAAGAAGCTGAAGCCACACTTATGCTTTCCAAAACAGAAGAGAAGGCAAACAATGTAA
The DNA here is from genome assembly GCA_020800305.1 of Porphyrio hochstetteri. Lineage (NCBI taxonomy): Eukaryota > Metazoa > Chordata > Aves > Gruiformes > Rallidae > Porphyrio > Porphyrio hochstetteri. The sequence continues at coordinate 439,430 of CM036918.1, forward strand.
GGAACAGAGGTAAAACGTACAAGGACCTGTGCCTTTGAACTGATTCACTGCCATCTCCCAGAAATAAAGGAGGGATCTTCAGCAGGACAGTCCCTCCCAGCTGCCGAGGCTCTGGCACTGGAAGGCAGCTGTTCAGTGCTTCAAATCCCAGCTGTGAATGGCCTCAAACAGCTTAACAACACGTCTACTTTAAAAACAACCATTGGAACGACCCAGGCCCATTTCTGACCAGCACAAACCTCGGGTTTTGGCTGGAGCAGGGGCTTTGGTTGGTTTTGGTTTAGCTGTGAAAAGGAAGGAGGCTATAAGGATTGCCCACATTTCCCCACCACACACTGCAGGCACAAAGGCCTCACCCACACGCGGTGTCGCGGTGTCCCTGCTGTGCCCAGGCTGTGCTCCTGTCCCCACCAGCACCGGGCAGGCTCCGCTCTGCGGTAACACGCGGAGAGGAACGAGGACCTGCACCTTTCAAGTCCTCCAGCAATAAATCGCTGGTGCAGAGCTGCAATTATATCAAGTTATTCTGCCAACATGAATCCTGGAGATACATACCCAAACCAGCAAAGCTGATTAGTAGTGTGGGAGCTCCCTGCATGCTCCTTCAAAACACAATTAAAGAGTTTTATTCAGAGTAACACAGGGGTTACAGGGTCAGAAGAGTCTCCATTTCAAAAGGCAGCAGGATACAAACTGGCAGGAAGGGTAAATTGCCCAGATTTTGGGCTAGAAATACCTGGGCTTCAATTTCTTACCAAAATTTTATCCCACCGTTTCTGAGACACACAGAAGAATCAGTGCAAAGACTCTGTGATGATCTGTGATTGGCGAGTAACTGTTGTTCCACCTACAGCAAGGACAGGTTCTGTCACCTTGCTGCACACTTTGGGCTTCCCCATCGATTCTTAGACAGAACAGATAATCATCCTTTCCACTTTCTACCTTTTAAAACTTAGTATGATTAAAACAGAAAAATGTATATATTTAAAAAGTAGAGAGGAAGGTCCAGTGAACAGTGCTCTGCAGTATTGGTTCAAGAAGTCGAGACACCATCTCCAAAGTCGAGACACCATCTCCTAAGCCAACACACCAAAAAGCAGCGTTTCCCCATGTCGGCAGCCAGCATTCTGTTACCCTGCCCACAGGGCTTTTCCTGGTCCACTCTGGTTGTAGTCAGCTCCCTTCCAGTGGGCTTCACCAATAAAGCAGTCCTTTTCCAAAGATACCTGCTTCTGAAAGGCTGAAGTCCACCCAAGTTCATTTGTCGAGGTTTTTGGGCAAAAAGACAAGTGAGGCTCGTGTCTTGCACCCAGGTCTGGGTTCACACCTGTCCCTGCCCCCCATGCCACACAAAAGCTTTATGAGAACAGCCTGAAGGACGGGCAGCAGGGAAACCAGCTCACCTCAGCTACTCACTCCTTGTATTTTGGAAGAAATTAAGTTCAAGGCCAGGTTGGATGTGGCTTGGGGCAACCTGGGCTGGCGGAAGGTGTCCCTGCCCATGGCAGGGGTAGCACGGGGGGGCAGGAGGGGGTCTGAGGTCCCTCCCACCCAAACCAGCCTGAGGTTTGGTGATTTTCCGACAGTTTTGAAGTCAAAATGTAAAAACCATGTTCTACCACACACAGAAGTTTCTCTTTGTAAACTTAACCTCCTTCCCTCGAGATGACCAAGCACCTTGGAACCTCACAGAGCCCACAGTCTTCCATGTGTTTTCATATACCTTTCATTACTCTTTCAGAGAGCTCCTACTTAGGGTTGGTTAAGCTACCTGTCCTCATGTGCTTTTACAGTAAATAAAAAGGGTTTGATAAAGAATTAAGCCTCTTCTACTTTATCAAAAGCCTTTTGCCCCTTCTATAACTCCTAAGAAAATAACAGGCTAGGTAATGTAATTTTTTAGTAATCAGACCTGTCTGTTAAAAAAAAAAGAAGAAAAAAGGAGGAAATGACTAAAATCACTGTAGAAAACACTGTATGTAGCATTTCAGTATTAGAAATGATGAGATAGTTTAGCCTGATGCACTTCTGACATTAAGTTTTTTAACAAGATGGAGTCTTTACCTGTAGTTAAATCACTGCTAATTCCTTCGGTTAGCAGCAGGAAGATGAACCCTGAGATGTTTCCTCAGAAAAAAAGAGGGTTTTTTCTTTTCATTGCAACCTTAAATGCATTGTCTGTTGCTAAACTACATAATCTGTGTATGAATTCATGAACTAGAGATGGCTGGTTACAAATACTCACGTGTTCTGTATTATATATATACTTCTGTATTTTATATAGAGAGACTGAATGTGCATTATTCTCTTGCACCACCTTACAGCCGCATCCTTTCTATACCATAGCACTGTCTGGCACCGTGCTGCCTAGGACCAGTGCTGCAAATACCTTCAAATCCAGCTGAGTTACGTGGCAGTGTCCTGACACGTGGGCTGTGAACAGCCGAGCGCAGCCTGTCAGCGCAGTACCCGCTGCTCACTGCGCTCCCTCATGCTGCACTGCTGCACGGGTCCTGGGCCCTGACACCTGAACGCCATCCTGTTTTCTGAAGGAAACTACAGAGCTTTACCCAGGCCTCAGGATTTGCCCAGAGACAGAGTAAAACCATGGAGGGAATTGACGGGACTCATGCCCGGCTCCCTGCGAATGTCCCACACCAACCGTCCCCGGGCCTGAGCGGTGTCCGCCCCAAGCGCTGAGCCTGTGGCTCCCCACAGAAGCCCCACACCTTGAACTGGCTCCAGCGATTCCCACAACATGCTGCAGGCCGGCTCTGCCCGTGAAACCCCAGTGCAGGGACAGCCCCGTTCAGCGGCACTTGCCGCTGCCAGCTGAGGCAGAACCAGCAGCACGGGGCGGGAAGCTGTCCCGTGGTAGGGACGCTGCCTGGCTTTTACATCCAGTAGCTGCTTCGCAGGATGCCTGACAGGCACATCTACACACTGGTGTCCAGAGAACCGACTTCCTCTCAGCAGCACCGGTAAGCAGAGCCCAAACCACAGAGGCAGGGAGGATGCTCTCAGACAGGGCTGCACAACCCCATCCTGGCATCTCCCTGCAGCCTTGGCAACTGGGGTGTTCTGGTGCTTCGTGCACATACTGAGAAGCTCTGCTGTGTCCTGCAACCCACATGAGACCAGGCCAGGCTGCAGTGCAGCAGTGGACAGCTGAGCTGAAGTGACAGCCTTTGTTCTTAATTTCTGGGAACTCGTCAGCCGCAGTGAGAGGAACGGGGTCTGTACGTCATTTTGGAGACCCCCCCCCGCCCCCATCCCGCAGCCTGCATCCATGGCTTTTCCCACGCTTACTTCCGGAGCTCTGGCCCTTGGGAAAGAGAACAAGAGGCAAAATGTTTACAAGACAGGGGCTCGTCACACAGCGTGCCCTGCCAAGGGCTCGGCAGTGATGTTCCTGCTCCCAGCCCAACGAACGTCGACGGTCTGACTTCAGTTTTCATTCCTAACCGTACCGAGTCAGCCTGTTCTGCAGAGCAGCTCAAGACACCCACATCCAGTGGATGTCAGTAGGGCAACATATTGTTTTTCACCCAGAGAGCAGAGCCCATTATAAATAACACTAAAACCTTTGTGAGGATGACTGTCCTCTCCACAGCTCGCAGCCTAGAGGCTTCATTATTGCATTGGCCATAATTCAATTCATCCCTTCCTAAAAGGTCTATTTCTGCAACCAACCCCCACCCTTGGAAATACGTTCAACTAATAATTTCCGATTAATGCAGTCAATTACTAACTCTCCCCCAGCCCCTTACTACCACCTGATTGGGCTGGAACGGAAAGGAAGCAGCAACTAGCCGGGGAGGAATAGAAGAAGGGGTAAAATAGCAATAAAAAGTAATTACATAAAAATGCTAAACATATTACATCTGTTAGTTTGCTTAGCCCAGTGGGCTCGACAATCCCAGGTTTCTGCCATTGTCCACGCTCAGACAGACAAGAATAAGAGGAACGTGGAAAGGATCTTTCAATGAGATTATTAATTCAGTGCATGAAAAATAAGTCGTCATTACATTGCGAGAGGGAGAGAAAAACTCGCTGAAATTTCTTTCTGCAGATTTGCCTTTGTGATCTGCAAGGTGCTGTTCTCCTGCTTACACTCTGTTGCCCTGGCAACGTGCTCCTGTAAAATAAAGATTATTAAAGCGCATATGATTATTTGGCCTCACAGTGAATGAGGCAGCCGCTTCTGAAATTCCTTATCAGAGAAATTCAATTTTAGGCCAAATTGTGTTTTCACTGCCTCTCAGCTTCGCCCTCCCCCCGCAATACCAATAAAACCATCATCTCCCCAGCCGCACGCGCTGTTTGTCACTAACTCTTTCGTGCCTTTGCTGCCCTGCTCAGGGCTTATGCTCATTCCGCCCAGGCAGAACGCTCTTCCCCGGCTCGAGGTTCCCTTCCCCGCCGCTTTTTCCTGGCGGCTCCAGCCTCCGCATCCCCTCCCTGCTGCGAGCGTCCCCGGAGCAGCGCGGAGCCGCCGCGACCGCGCCGGGGTCTCAGTGCCAGACCCCCCACACCCGCCGGGGCCGAGGCTGCGGTGCGGAGCGGCCGCTGGTGACGCCTGGGGCGCACCCGGGCACCCCGCACCGCCCCGCAGAGCCGGGGCCCCACGGCCTCTGCCCGCGGACAGCGGCCGGGCGAGGGAGGGGAGCGCGCCGGGCCGGCGAGAGCCGAGGGCGTCCCGGCCGCGGGTGGCAGCCGGCCCTCAGGCCGCGACCCGCGGCGCCTCCCGGGGAGGCGGCTGCGGCCCGCACACCGGGGGAGCGGGGGAAAGGGCCGAGCGCGGCCGCCGCCCCCTCCCCGCGGCCGCCGCCCAGGCAGCGGCACGGCCGGGCCCGGGGCCGCCGCGGCGCAGCAGGGGGCGCTGCCGCCCCGCCGCCGGCGCGCGCCGCAGGGCGGGTCGCGGAGGCCTCGCGCAGCCCAGCCGGGCGCGGGGGGGACGCGGGACCCGGGGCCGGCGCGGCGGGAGCGCGGCCGCGGGGGCCGGGGGCGCAGGGCGGGGGCGGAGGGCGAGGAGGGGGCTGCCGCTGCGGGCTCCGCCTGCGCAGCCGTGCGGCGGCCGGGTCGCGCCTCCCCCCGGCAAACGCAGCGAGCCCACGCGTGCCGCGGCCGCCGCCCCGCACGGCCCTGCCCCGCTTCCCCTCCCGCCCTGGGCCCCTGGGCGAGCGCCGGCCTTGGCTCACCGGTACCCGGGCAGCTGCCGGGCGCGGGGCCGAGCGCGGCTCTCGGCCCTGCCACGCTGCTCTGTTGTTCAAGCAGCACCAGAGAGGAGGCACAGGCACCCCGAGCCGAGCCCGGACCCCCGCGTCTCCCCCGCCGGGCCACGGGCGGAGCTGCTGCTGCCTTGCGGGTCACTGCGGGGACGGACACATCCCCCTGTCAGAGGCCGAGCGGGTTGATGCAACAGGACGGACGCCTGATCCTGCCCAGCGCACCCCGTACCCGGCAGACGGTAACTGTGATTAATGGCCGGGGCAGCAGAGGAGAGGAGACCGAAGGGTCCGTGGGCTCCAGCAGACACTGCGGTTCACCAAGGCAGCACCTGTAATTAATTACTTCCTTTCCTGGGGGTGACACGGGGTGTCATCCACCGTCCCCTTAATAAACACAAGTGCCTTGCAGGAAAAACCCCAACACAACCGAGTCCCAGGGACATCAGTTTCCTCAGAGACAGCACCATTCCCTGCGCAAACCCTGTGCTGTCCAGGTTCCTTGGGGAACCAGTTCCTCACCGGTCCCCTCCAGTTCAGCCGCTGTCCACCTGTATGACCTTTTGCCACCGCTGCCTCAACCGAAAAGCCATTTTGGTGCCCTGGGTCACTCAGGGAGTGCTGGGGAAGCTTCTGCTCCCTCTACAAAACCGAATAGGCTCAGCTAAAAAACACACAGCAATTCCCAAAGGCCCCAAGCAGCTCAAGTTCTTCTCATTTTAGAATGTAAAACACAGAAAGGTCCCAGTTCCAAAAAGCCATCGATTTAAGCAGCCAATACAAGAGGACAAAACCATCATGAGAACACAAATGGGAGGAAGGGTCCGTCCCGGGCAGGACCTGGGGTCTGACTGGCCAGAAGCAGCAGCCTAGCAAAGAGCAGGATGGCACACACAGCCCTTCCCAGAGGGGCTTTGAAGGGCTCCCTCCCTTTGGTGCTCAGGATTTCCCAAACCAAGCATCCTATCTCCACACTTAAACCAAGGGATGGGGAAGGAAAAGCCAATGGCAACCTTAGAAAAGGTGTAACGATTAGATTTACCTCATCTGCACTTCAAAATCCCAATCAACAAACCTGAGTGAAAACTAACCTTCTGATCCAGTGCTCGTGCCAGGGGCTGGCAGCCCCCAGAGCCGCAGCCGGTTCGGCGGGTACAGGGGGTGGGCACCAGGGGCCGGGGCTGCAGAGACCCCTTCGAGAAGCATGCAGCACGAGCTTGGCACAAAGCGCTGGGCCTGCCAGGCTGCTGAGTTACACTTCTGGCTTCTCCAAGCCAGTTCCTTCTCCCTGGTAGCCACAGCTCTGGAACGAGTGGGGGAAGCAAGCAGCTTGTGGTCAGACAGACAGACAGACACTTTTACCAGGATGTTCAGGAAAAGAATCTCCATCCCTTATCTTTGAAACGAGATAAATTCAAGTTACAATTAAAGCCACAAAGGGACAAGACCTCTGATAAGGATTACGCTTTTTTTGGTGCTAGATTACCAGTTTTGGAGTACTTCTGGCTTGCCTGGAGCAAGTGATGTCAGCGGCCATAGTTTCTAGGAGTTACGAATAAACAGAGTCTCCTACAGACTGGGGAAACCATACCATGGGACCGAAAGGATTTAGGGAAGGAGGACAAACAGCTCCCCAGGTGCCTTTGTTTCTGGTGACGCCTTGTTAAAAGGATGCAGGAAAACTAGAGACAGTGCAGAGTCATAAAAATTACTTGAGAACTGAAGTAACTGCCTCAGAACGGGAGACTTGAGGAGCTCAATCTGTTTAGTTTATTAAAAAGATCAAGAGATGGCTTGATTACGATGTATAAGTACCTTCAAAGGGAGAAAATACCAGGTCCTAAAGGGCTCTTTAATCTAGCTGAGAAAGGCATAACAAGAACCAATTGCTGGAAGCTGAAGCAGACCAGTTTAAATTAGAAATAAGGCTCAGTTTTATAGTGAGAATGATTAGACATTAAAAAGCCCTACCCTATCAAAGGAAGGAGGATCCTTCATCTTCTAATATCTTCAAATCAAGACAGGATACCTTTCAGTACAGTAAGCTTGAGTTTTTAAAAAAAAGGCTCAATACAAGGGTAATTGAGTGATATTTAATGACTTATCATAGGTAAGGAAAGCTCCAACATCTTAATTTGGAACGGAGGCTTGAAATCTGGCAGCACACAGCTTTGGCAACAGGTAGGTGTGTTTGTGCCGAGCGGGAAGCACTGCCTAGGTCTGGCTGTGGCACCAGCTGCAGAGAAACACCCGATCGGAGACCTGACGGTGTAAAACTGATGCCACGTTCCCTTATGTAGTGTGTCCCACGTCACAAGGCAGCTTCGGGCTCACCCGAGCTGTGGCACTGTCACTCTAGACAAGCCTGGCCCAGCCCAGGGCCACGGGTACGAAGCCAAGCTTCTCCCTGCTGTAAATGAACATCTGCAGTGATGGGATGGGCTGGGGCTGCAGGTACCAGCTGCTGCTGGAGACAGCGCCAGCCCTTGCTGGAACCTGCTGTGCCTCATCCCCTTCCCCAGGATGGATGCTCCAGGGTTGTGGCTGCTTCACTCAAACTTGGCCCGGAGATTCCATCTGAAGCCAGATCAACAGGGGAAGCCAGGCTGGCAGGGAGCACAGTAGCAGATCTGTGGCTAGGAACGAGCAGAGACAGGACCCCAGAAGCCCAGGCAGGATTTACTGTATTAATACAGAGCAGTAGCAGATTGAGGCAAGGCTAAAATGCACCTTAGTGTACATGAGTTTCTGCACTCCTGAGGTGATACAGAACTCCCCAGCAGCACTGCCAAGGGTTTTTTTCATTCCTTTGTATCTTTACATCAGACTCCCTCTTAGAAGGTTAATATCAGTCTTTAGGATTCTCTTTGTGAAAGAGCTCTTGTGCCATGGTCACCATCCTCATCTTCCTCTGAAGATCTAAGCCAGTGGTTTCTTCAGTTTTTTGATTGAGCACCCCATGAGTAAAAAAAATGTTAAGCATATGCACCCCAGTATGCAGGTATTTATAAAATTATATATATACACTACACACGCACATAAGAAATTTTAAAATGTTTAATGATGAAATCAGCTTTAGTTTAAATTTTTTTAATTGATTTATTACCTGTACAAGAATATTTTCTCCCTGTACTGCAGTGGACTGTCTCATGCACCCCACCTTGGAGACCACTGATCTAGATCCACGGGGGACCCTGCAAGGACAACCATCCTTCTGAATTCTTCTCAAGAGTAACATGTGGTTGTCCCGGATTCCTGGAGGGAAAGTGGCTGAGCATACAGCCTTAGTGATGTGATAAAGTGACTGACAACTCTGCTTCATAAGGAGCTAAAATGGGGCAAGACCTGACCCACCACTGCCCTACAGAAGGCTCCCAGGAGTCGAGCAGCGCGGCCATGCTCTCAGGTAAGAATCTAAATAAAACCTGCTGTTAGGACAATAGTCCTGACCCAGAGCTGGCGATGAAGGCAATTGCAGAGAGGCTCAATAAATACTCAGAAGCTCTTTTGTGCTGAGCACGATAGAAGATGTGGAGCAGTGCCAAAGAAACACTTGGTGCTAGAGCCAAACCATCCGTCTGCCTCAGCTCTGGCAGCAACCGACTCCTGAAAGCTAGTTGCTGAAGGTGAAAAAGAATGGGACCATTTCCAAGTCTACCACTTAGGCTTATCACCAGACAACCAGAGCCAGGGCTTTCTGAAGCAGTGCCAGGCAACCAGACTCAACACTGGAGCTTCTGAAGCGAGCCTTAGGGGCTGGGAGGCCTCCACCCAAGTACCTGTGAGCCGGGACGTAGAGCCAGAGTAAGACCTTCTGTCCCCAGTTTCTCTGCAGGCTGGTTCTAGGGACACTCACTGGGTGGAGGGATGTATGACCATAGTGTTATCCATGAAGACTCGTTGCTACACGATTCAGACAGAACTTCACTTGAGAGAGAAGCCCATGCTTAGCACGACCACAGCACGCTCCCTCAGTGACTGTGCACCTGGTTCCTTCCACCAAGAGACAACCTGAGCATCACTGGATCAAGGGGAAACTTTGAAATACATCGTGGTTGTGCCTGGCTTTGCTGTAGTCTGAAATGTTTGTTAGGCACATGACAATTCCCTTTCCAGGGCTGAACTGTTCTACATCTTCTAATCCAATTTCAGTTGACTCAGTCAATGGACTTTCCATCATTTCCTTCATACTCCTATCATGATGGGTCTCATAAATCTTGCTAATGGAGGATATTACCTGATATCTGAGATACATTTTCCTTCTCGCATTATGATCACAATACATTTCATTTGCATTCCTTATGCCCTGTCCAAAGCAGTTCTTCTCTATGGTTTCTGTTTATGCTCTTCACATGCTTGTGGACAAGTACAGCCCTCTTCATTTATTTTACCCAGTTAAACATATCTAATTATTTTCATATTTCTTCATAAATCATTACTTCTGGCCCTTAAAAGCAGCTTTACTCAGAAAAATTATTTCAGAAATGGTGTTGCCCAGGCTCCACATTCACTATTCTCACAGCAACTCTTCCATCATTTTTCTGACTTACAGGGCTTTGCACTAATTCCACAATCCTTTAATTTATATTTTTGTCTGTGTGCTCCACAGAGTAGCACAGGGAAGCCTCAGGTTTGTAGTGTCAACCTGATGCATTCTCATTCTTCACACCACTCAGCTTCCCCTGAATTGACTCTTCCTGTCCTGCCCACAAAAATGAATTAAAAAAATCTGAGACATTTCCGTAGAGTTCAGTGGGATTCTGTGACACCATCTCTATTTCTGTGCATATTAAACAACATAATCCTTGATCAGAAGCTATGGTAAGAACATCTTAGTTATCTTTGGTGTGGCACCTACTACATCCCAGGTGTTCAGAACCCCAGACTCTTCCTGTATGAGCCCGTGGGCTCCATGGGCTGGTTTATGTGCTGAGCAGACTTCCATTCTGTTGGAGATGCACTCACAGAGTAACTCCAGCCCGGGTGAACCAAGCTTGCAGGAACAGCACCCCCTGAGCAAGGCACCATTTCACAGGGCAGTGACTGTGCCTCACTGGTGACCAGGCAAAATAACCCTGTCCAGCGATGCTGTACTACACAGGCGGCCTCGAATGCCCGCTCTGAGGGGAGGAGGAGGGAGCAGGAGTGCCTTGCTTGGGCTCTGCGATCCCTCGCTCTCTCAGCAGTTTATTAGCCCCCAAATTAATTCTCAATGTTTGGAAAAAAAAGAGTATAATTAATTTCTTTAACATAAAGGACACATTATACACAGAACTGGTTCCTATTTATAGTCATCTTTTCTAAGTATTCTATTACCATGCCACGTTTCGAAATGTCTTCATTACTTATGAATAGGCTATCTGCTGCTCTGTTTTTTTTCCCCTTTGTAAATGCCCATTTATGAAATCAGTTCAGTGGCTCATCCATTTTATATTACTGGTTGACTCTCCTTTTAGTAATGATTTCTTTACTCTCCCCCCCACACACACACTGTAAGCTGTTTCTTACTTCTTTTTATTTCTCTGCAGAATTTACTCAGCCTTTTTTATTACTGCCCCCCTCTCTACATCGTAAATAATCCTAAATATTCTGATTTTTGCCCTATTTCCTTTCATCATTTCAAGTAAAGGCACCTTTGTACCATCAAATCTTTGAGCTACATCAATCACTTCTCGTGTTTTGCATCACCCTTTATCAGAGGCATTAGCTGTGATGTGCTTATGAGATATTTAAGTCTTTGCCTGTTTTTCTCTCTACTCGTGCTTGTTTTATTTTAAAATATTTCTTGCACCTATTTCTATTTCACCAGTTGCTTAGTCCCTTGCAATTTATCAGAATTTTGAATAGTCTGATGTTTCCTCTTCTGTGCAACTCCCCCAGGTGTGCCCGGAACAGCCGGTTCAGGAGCTCAGTGCCCAAGGGCAGCACAGAGCTGCTGTGCCTCCGGCCAGACCCCACCGGCTCGGAGGCAGAGCTGTGGATCCACAGGCAAGTTTTGCCTCTTTTCACTTCCCCTTTGCAAACAGCCCAGCAGAGGAAGTTAGTGCTGACGTTCTGCTTCCATTTGGAGCCATTACTCAAGAAGTCCTACTGATGGAGGTTTGGAAGAGCCAGAAAACCAGGAGATTCCCGTTAACTACCAAGGGCCAGACAGATATCAACACCTACCCTTCAACTCAGGACTAAGGTCATTTTATCATGTTCCACCTCAGATTCCTCAGGCGACATCTAAGTCTTCACCAAGTTCTGAGGAGGTTGGGGCTGGGAAGGGTCTGCCCTGGTCAAGATCATCCGAAACACGTCTTGTCTGTCTCCGTTAGTGAAACGTGTGCCGTGTGCTTCCAGGGGTTCCTCCCAGAGCCGGCTGTGCTGCTATATCAACACACAGGGCTTATCAAGTGCTGATGCAAACAGCCCGAAGGAACATGTGCAAACTGACTCGAGAAGGAATCCGGAGGAAGACCTGGGGGAGTTTAATAGACACCAGAACAGTTTGGTTATTAGAAACACTCTGATGCCAAACGCATCTGAGGAAGGAAAAGCCCCACGTGTGCTGGGAAAGGAACAAAAGAGTGTAAAAGAAACACAACGCAGAGTGCAAGGACTGTCAGAAGAGTCAGCCAGGCAGGAAAGGGAGTGTCAGGCAAACTGGGCATCTTCACTCCAGTGTTGTCACTGGTACCTCAGTATGGTGGGATGGCAAGAGAGAGAGAGAGGGATTTTTAACAGAAATGTACATCCTCATACCCATGAGCACGGAGTGGCACTTTTAGTAACAGATGAACCAGATATTTTCATTTACAGACAGAAAAAACCCTCTTGCAAATTTAAATAAATCACAGAACTTTAAAAAAAGTCCCTTAAGAGGCAAGGAAACTGGTGCCTGGGCTTGAGGAGCTTCTGACTGGTGGTGCCAAAGGACAGCAAGACACAACAGGCTAGTTAAGGGTTCCTGAGGAATACACTCTGACTAAGTTTGTCAAGATTAAAAAGAAAAATCCATCTGAAGATGAGATGATGATGATGTGTGTAAGAACAGAGTGCAGGATCCTCGGGGAGGTGGGCTGTATTACTTCCCATGGTAAAACTCCTGCACTGAAAGCAATGCCACAATGAAAAAGCCCCAGAGTTGCAGTTTATTATGCCTCAGTGATCTCTGGAGTAAATCTGCTTAGTCTGCAAACCAAAGGAGGATTTTCCCACCTTCTAGCTATGAAAATCTGAAACTAATTCTGTGTTCTCTGGCCACTCTCAATACAGGCTCTACAATCAAAACATAATTAACAACATTGCTGCTGCTAATGAATAAGCTAGAAAAGAATCTACCTCACTCTTATCTACCATTAATTTTCCAAGGAGAAAGGGAGAGAGGAAGGCAAGAGTGACAAAGTAATATTTTGAGGTCAAAGCAAGCAATTGCAACACCGCTGCGTGAGGCAGTCACTTCCTACGGACTGTTAGCAGCGATTAGAGGAAGAACCTCACCAAGAGGAAAAATAAAGGTCCATCCACCTTTCAGACCTTCCTGGTTTTAAACTGGACAAAGGGGTCTCTGTCCTTGCTGATTATCACCTGTGTCTTGTTCCTGAAGCCAAATGATGTGCTTGTGGCAGCGAGTTCAGCTTCCAGAGCAGCAGTTGCAGAGAATATGCTTGAAAACCAGGGTCACAGGAATGGGGATTGATGATGCTGTTACCAACATCTGCAAACTGGCTCCAGATCCTCTCACAGCTGGATCTATGAACAAACTGGCACAGGCAGCCCAACAAGGAGAAACAGCTTAGAAAATATTTCCTATTCACGCTCAGACTTTTTTTTTAATCATTATTTCTAAGTAATAGTGGCTACAGGAAGTTACATAACCTCACTCTGTTTTTTCCATGACTTCTTCAGTTTTGTCTACAAATTCAACCTCTTCTGTCCCCACAGAAATCCAAAAAACAAAGCACAACCCCCCTCCCCCAAACAGAAGCAAAATACCTTTCCCTTCCCCTCTCCTTTAGAGCAGCACAAGCTATTCTCAACATCAGGTCAATAACAACAAAACTAGGAGAAAGCTTTTCAATATTAATTTTTTAAGCTAGTCCAATTAAAGATAACACCTTCAATCTCCCTTATGCTGCATTTTCCAAACATTTTAAAACATTGGATACAAACTGCTGATCACGAAAGAAGCTGAAAGCTGCTAAGCCCTGCCAGGAGTAAAAACTTTGTCCCTAAGGAATTGGCTAGCAATTGGCCACGTGATGCAGTAAGTTACACCAACCTTTGTCCTATTCCAAGGGCTTCCTTTAATCCAATTGTTTAGATACAGCTTGACATTATTATCCCAGATCTCATTACCACGTTGCAGAAGAACAGACTGTAAGTCCTGAGTCAAGACTAAAGCACAGGCTGCAGAACGTGTGTCGGCCACGCAGAAACCTCTACTTGCAGAAACGCATCTTTACCTGGAGCAGAGGGTAGGCAAGAGAATGATGGGGGGGAAAATGCCAGTACACTATCAGGAAGCTATCAGAAGAAAGGCCAAAGCTCCTCTCCTCCTCCAGACCCTTGTGCGTGCCTATGTCAGCAATGGGGTATCAAAGCCCTGCTCAGACCTGTTTCCTTCTTCTGCAGCTACAGACAGATGTGCACCATGAAACACCTTACTAATAGCTCCTCCACTTTCAGTCGTCCCTCAAGCAATTACTTGTTGTCCCCAGGTTATTACATTTACATTTCTAGCTGTTAAAGCATTGTCTAGAGCTATCTTCCATCTCTTCGGTTCAGGGGGTAAGCTCAGTATTTTCTCTTCCTGAATAATTTGAGTTGCAATCAAATTTAACAGGACAGCAGCAGATGAGATAAAAATCTCAGTGTGTTGGTAACTGAACACCATTCCTTAGAGTAACCACCTCAAACAAGGGCTTCTCACCATCTGACTCTCAGGCACACACAGCACAGTATAAAGTGTATTTATGGGTTTGGCCTTTACGGTGAATTCCATGAATTTCACTAGGTGTTGTTAAAAAGTATTTCCTCTTCATTTTGTAAACCAGTTGTCTTTTGTGAGCTCCTGCATTAAACAGACAGGCTTGTTCCCTGTTCGCTGCCCTCACGTGCCAGGACCCAGCGCTCTGCAAGCTCTGCCCTGGCCATGTGCTGGAGCAGCTCACGCGTAGGCCCCGTCCCTGTGCTCAGTGACAGATTGCTCTGGGTAGAGGGTACCAAACCACTGTCAGTGCCATCATAGAATCATAGGGGTTGGAAGGGACCTCGAGAGATCATCAGGTCCAACCCCCCTGCCAAAGCAGCTCCCCAGCTCATATTGCACAGATAGGCGTCCAGATGGCTCTTGAATATCTCCAGAGATGGAGACTCCACCACCTCCCTGGGCAGCCACACTCCAAAAAAACCCTGGGAACTCTGAAGATGAGGAGGACAGAAGATCAGTGTACACACTCATAGTGAAAGCAACTGTCCCCTTACGGCCTTTGGGTGTGCCAGATTCACTGCAGGAACGACTCCAAGCAGCGTCTGTTCACACACATCGCTTACAGGAGGCAAAGCAGCAGTGCCAAGGGGCTCCTTGCAGGGCCCAAATGCTTCTGCACTGGCAGGGTGCTGGCACCTGCAGCCAATGCAGAGGTGTGAGGAGCCCCAGGACCCATCCTGGATGCTGCTGAGCAGCTCGGCGCAGGCCAGTGCTGTGACCCTCGGGGCTGTTCTGCCTCGACAGCCTGTGAAGGTGGCCACAGCCTCTCGCCCTCTTTGCATGCTTCTAGGTGAAGCCTTCAGTCATTTGGCTACCAGAATAAAGAGCAGGTGCAACTGTTTGCAAGGCTGCTGCCACCATGAACTGCCTTGATTCTGCAGGCTCCTGCTCAGATAAACCTTGGCTGTAGTCCTCTGGAAAGTGACTCTCATGACATCCAACCTGGACATTGATGTACCAGCCCCAAAAGCAGAAGTAGTGATAAAAAAGCACACAGATAAGTTCACCTTTTGGTCTAGATGAAATGAATATAAAATCCTACATTAAAAACCCAAACACTTGCTGTAAATAATAAAGATATCAAAGCTTAGAGACAACATCCCAAAGGCACGCAGCAGAAATGGGAGTTCAGTGATGCTCTGGAGACCTGCCACAGATGTTGTGTTTGTACCTCGGTGAGCATACGAAAGGTGTAAAGTTACCCAGTGTGGTGAGACCCCCTCTTACTACAGTTCCCTTTCCTTCCGTAGGAGCACTCCAGAGAGCGCAGGCAATCCTGCTCGGAGCCGATCCGGAGGGCTCCTCCCAGGGCTGGCAGGCACAGGAAGAGCAAAGCAGGACTGATCGTCTCACTGCAACTGAGTTCTCAGCTTTGTAAGAGAAATAAATCTGTGCAGGATATGAACCTCTGGGTTTCTAGAATAAACCTGTGGCTTTCCCTTTAGAAGAGGCACCTAGTGTTTAAAGGGAGCCCGGTGAATCACACTGCTGGAAGTGCTTTCTCTTCACCTTGCTAATGAACCAAATTAAAGCTGCCCCACAGATGGGCTGTCCTCGTGCCAGCAACCCCAGAGAAGTTTGGAAGTCTCAGGAACTGGAGTCAACCTCTTGCTGCTTGTTGCCAAGCCCCATGCAGCAGCTGGAGCTGCTCTTGAGTGCCAGGGCATGTCTCACCCGGCAGTCAGGAGCCAGCAGCCTGCTATCTACAGGTAGGAAGCAGAATGGCTCCCTGGAACATCCAATAATCCAGTGTCATCAGTGAGATGACGCCAAGGAGGAATGCTTTCTTCCAAAGGAGGAATGCTTTCTTCCAGCCATTGGCCAACAAGGCTTAAGACACAGGAAAACTTACGGGTATCAAAAAGGATTCTTGAAGGTGATGCTCAGTTGAGCAGGACTAGAAGCTCAACCAAGCATCCCTTAAAGGCTGTAAGGCAGGAAGCAAGGAGCCTTCTGAATACCTATCCATGCATCCTGAATCAGAGGAATCGTCTTTTTATTA
This sequence comes from Porphyrio hochstetteri, assembly GCA_020800305.1. Classification (NCBI taxonomy): domain Eukaryota; kingdom Metazoa; phylum Chordata; class Aves; order Gruiformes; family Rallidae; genus Porphyrio; species Porphyrio hochstetteri. Next base: position 455,637 of record CM036918.1, read on the forward strand.
GTCCTCAATGAATTATTTATCATTTTGAGGCACTGTTGAACCCACATAAACTCATAGCACCCGCAGCTGCCACAGTTCTGCAGCTCTATAGCACAGTGTGAGAAACCAGCACCGCCTTGCGTCTGCCTTGACCCCGACCCCTTCTTCTGCCTGATGCTCACCAGGTCTTGGATTAGCACTCAGTGCATGATCACCTCCTACTCATCGTCCTGTGCAACTAATGGATTTGTACTTTGCTAGCACACCCTCTTCTGCACCCCTGGTCACCCATAAAATGTTCTCGGCCCTGAAAGGAGAAATCCTCAAAATCAAAGGACCAAATCCCACTTAACAGCTCAGAAGCCGAGTCTGGGGCATAATTGCTGCCGTAGCTGTTGATAATCAATGCCACTGTCATTGATACTGGAGTGCAGGTTAGTTCAGGGTTAAGTACACTCTGCTAATGAGTGCGTATGATCTAACCCAAAACAAACGGGGTTGCTAGCAAGAGTCTGATGATTCTTAACATCTGCCAGCTGAGATTGAAGCAACACCAAAAAATATGCCTGCTTCTCCAGTGACTCTAGAACAGTTGTTTGGGGGTTCTGTTCCTCGAGATGTGCTGGAGTCATTTCCCTTCCTTGGGGATTGTGGCAAAATTTAAGAGATACAAAGCAAACAATAAGCACAGGAATGTGGAGGTCCTCAGCAGGACCTTAAAAAAAAAAGCCAAAACCAACTAAAACCCCAAACCACTTTCATAAATGCCCTTGCTAGCAGGATTACAAACTGCATGTGTTTACCAGAAAGGGTGGGATAGCTCCATAATCCTGATGTTGATGGAAATGTGCCCTTGGCTGATGAAGGGTGACGACCTTATGAAGGAATTTCTGTGAGGGAAGGGGCAGGAGCTACACAATTCTTCCCAGTTGTACCAAGACTCAAGTTCCCAGCAGCAGCTCTGTGGGGGGGAAGGAGTGCTGCTGGTTGCAGATGCTGTAGGAGTCCAAGCACATCATTTCCAGAGTGGCTGAGGAGGCATTCCAGTACAGCACGTCCAGGGCTGAGGAGGTGGACAGTGCCTGGAAGCCACCTCTGTGATCTGGATTCTCTTACAGGCTGTGAGCTGATAGCCAGAATGAGTGGGGCATCGTGTGACTGAGAGCGTGGCTTTTTGTTGGTGATAAGCAGCAGAGTTGTAGGATGTCATGATTTAGGTGGGAGGTTATCCTATTTCCTCTCATTTCTCAGGATCTGACGTTATTTTTTTAGAAAGATGCAGAGACCAGTGTCAAGGTTTCTGGGTCTTGCTGGCCCAAACCCCCAATGCCTGTCCCTGCAGAGATTGCTCATTGTCATCACTGGTGACTCTGGAGCAATCTGGCAGCCTCAGGCAGCTTCCAGTGGCCCACAGACAGTTACAGATTTGGTTGCAAAGGATAACTAAGTGCACTACAAGGCCCTTAGCTGCTTGGCCAGTTAAAAGACCGTGACCAAACCTCACCTGTATGTGGGGCTCACACGGGTGGTGCAGCCCCGGTCCCCAGGGATGCTCAGGACCAGTGGCAGGCAGGACCAGAACCAGCAGCGTCACGCGGGGCTAGGAGAGGACTTTCCTTTGTAAAGAGATCAGATGGGGCTGCTGCTCTGGGAGCTGAGCTGCGCACCAGATTATCCCATTAGCCCTCCCATCTGGGAAAAAAGTACCTTTTTTTTTATTTCAATAAAAGAACAAAGACCATTGATTTTTCTGTTTATAGAGAGAAGGGAAAAACAACTCAGGCAAAGTCCTCGTTCTCTAGTACTTCTTTTGAATATGGTATGTGGTTTGTTTGTTTTGGGTTTTTCTTATTGCTGAAACAATTGCATCTCCAGCTATGAAGCCTGAGTTTTCTGTACCTCACCCCTGTGTCAGTGCAGTGACTTCAGAGGTTTCTCCAAGTTAGAGAAGTTTCTTTCTGGAAGAGGATGCTGGGCACCTGACACAGCTAACCAAAGGGAAGACAGGCTGCCAAGCTAACACATTACCTGAGTTACACTATTGTTCATAGCTACCAAAATATTTAAGTACAAAAGACATAATGTTATTTCTGTTTGTTCTGGGATGCAGATGGAGCCACTGCAGCCCCTGACTGACAGCAGTTTTACCTTACTACCCCATGAAGCAGCTACCTGGTGCAAATTGTAGGTAAGAAGTGCTGAACAGTTCTGTTCAGTTACTGTGCAAGAGACCCGACAAAGCAGCAGATGATTTGGTAAGGTTCAGGCTCTCAACCTAAAGCCACTAAGAAGTACAGGTCCAGCTGAGTAACTTTCCTTCCAGCAGCACAGTTACAGGACTGATTGCCAAAGATCGTTGTGGCAGTGTGCATGAGGCTGCCAGACTGGTCTCTGCACAACAGCAAAGGCACCGTGCAGCAGCAGCTGTGCTCCTGGAGAACAAAACGCATCATCTGCCAACAGCAAATCCGGCTGAGCACTGTACTGCAAACCATCCTGCTACCGAGGCCGCTGTGCAGCGCAGGAACTGCAGGATCACTTAGGCTGAAGTTTAACTTAGACTAACTGAATTCCTCACTGCTCTGGGGAGCTTGCTCCCTCTGCAAAGGAGAGCACAGACACCCTAACTGTTTACTCCATGATTAAAATACATTTGGTTTAGTCTGCCTGTGACTCACCAGCCACCTCTGAGATTCACCTGGATTATCTGTTACACGTATTGAGAAGTGCACGTCCTAATCAATGCTTTAAAGAGTCATCATGGAAGACTGCAGCTGGGTGAAGGGGGCTGCCAGTGCTGAGGGTCTTGGTGTTCCTAACCAGAGCAGTTTGCTGAAGCCCAGGGACATAACTCCAGGGCAGTTTGTCTGCCCAATGCCAGCAGCACTGAGAAGACTTTTGTGCTATGGGTTTGGGATGAGGAATCTTCAAAAGCAGAAGACAGCAAAGAATAAAGCCAGAGACACTTGTCATTAATGGATGAGCTCTAGTAGCAGTTATTACAGATAACAGGAACATTTGTCTCCCAGAATATGGGCTTTTCCCAGACAAACAGCGCAGGAACATACACCCGCTGACAGGTACAGCTTGACACTGGGGGGGTTGGTTGGTTGTGTCAAAGTCGGCAGCACAGGAGGGGCAGGTGCAAAAGAACAACTCCTGATGCCCAGTCTCCTGCCTCCTATAAAAATAACAAAAACTTTATCCTCCTGCCCCGAAAATGCCACATAACACAGATCTGAGAGACCTCTCAGGTCAACTGACAGCTGGAAGTTGCTCCTACACCTGAGGAGAGGGGTAAGAGCAGCCAGAGAGAAAGAGTACACAGTTTTCATTCAGCCAACACACCATCCACCTTCACAAAAGGTAGTTCTACCCAGATGTTGCCACCACACAGCAACATAAATACTTTGTGTTAACTCAGCCTAATGACTGGAAAGATAAGCCTCAGCTCCAAGATGGAGTGATGCTAACATGGTATTTCCTACCTTTGTTTTGGTACCAAGGGAAAACGAGAAGATCTGAAGCCAACTGGAACTTCTCAGCTCTTTAGACCTTCCTGGACGTTTTCAAAATCACCCTGACACGTCTCAGCACTGTGCACAGTAAAAGGACCAGCCCAACAAGCACGGCTGTGCTCGGCCTGCAAGGAAGGCCCCAGATAATTCCCCCCTACAAAAACCCAGAGCCATAACAGAAGTTTATTTGGCAAGTGATTTTCTTCTGGGTGCCTAAAGTACAGAGCAAGCAGCTGTCAAACCATCATTTTGCAATTGCAGAAGGAAGTTTGAGGTGATGGTTGTCTTCAGCTACCACAGAACACTGTAGGTGACAAATACAAGTGTTGCTTTACATTGCTGCACATTAAAGAGATGGTACCTGGATGAATAATGCTTGCTGAAGTTCAACAACAGTTCAAGTTTAAGCAAAACCCAAAAGCAGATCAAAAGCTACAGGGTGTGGGGGTCAGAACACAAAAAGAGTCCTGCTTTTCTGCATGATACACATGAGAATAATTTGTGGCTGTTCCACAGATCTGTTAGTGACGAATCTGAAGAAACAAGCACTGTTTTGGATAAGTTGTAAGAAATGTACCACATCTTTCACTGTCCAGTAAGTTAGGAAACAAACTTCAAGACATGCTGCCAAGAAAGTCTGTGCAGAGCTACATCAGCAGTTTAACCAGAGATCTGAGAAACATTCAGATGATCAAGATAACAGGCATGGCCCACGCAGCATGAATGTGCACTTCTTCCTGGAGCCACTCAAACCTCTACTATGAGAAGTTCCAGTAGGCAAATAAGTTAAAACCCACCCAAACAGACCTAAATAACCACCCACCACAGACCCAGCATCCTACCACCTACTTAGTGCAATTAGTGCGACGGGGGTCTCAAGTGTTAGGTGTTCTGTGTCAGCACAGCGTGCAATGGGAGCATGCAGACAGGGGGGAGGTAGGGGCACAGGTTCCCCAAACATCCCCGCGATGGAAGCGGCCAGGCTCGAGCTCAGAGTTCCAGAAGCATCACGCCCCTCACAGCTGGTGTCTGCAGCCTGCGGTCGGTATCAGGACCTGAGAAAGGCTTGTCGAATGAGGGTGTGTGGGAAAGGGCTCTTGATCTCACTGAGCACCACAAGAGGAAGCAGCACGTTATTCCAGCGTACACGGACAAAGTGGCATGAAAGCTCAGGAATAAAACCCTTCTAACCATTCTATTGAGAAGGCTGTGACAAGGAGGAAGGATTTCACTGTGTCCATGGAACACAAAAAAGTGGAAGTAGGTCTCAACTGTAGTGAGAATTGGATTAAGGACCCCCACACACACACACCCCCAATAGTAAAGATAATTAAGCACTGGAATATATTTCCCATAAGGGCACCCATCACTTCCACTGATGGAGGAACCTTCCGTGGTCTCCTCCAGCCCTATCCCCAACGATAAATCCTTGCTGTCCCTCCCAGCCGTTATCTCCTCACACCCTTTCACAGACAGTTCTTCACCCTTATCTCACAAGAAAACCAAGTTTGATTTTTTTCATTTAACAAATGGTGCAAGGCTACTAAATCTTTTGGTATAAGAAATTACTTGTCTGGAAGACACCAGTGATCCATAAAATCTGACAGCCTGTCTGCAAGGAGCTGCCAGCATCAGTTTTGGGAGAAGCAGCTTTACGCAAGGGACTGGGAGAATAAACTGTCTCCTTGTGTCCTCCCAGACTCCAGGCACGAGCCAGCAGGCACCACGTACCTCACAGAATGGCTTAAAGGCTGTTGTCAGGGCTCAAGATTTTCTTGAATCTTACCACGTTCCTCTTCTGCATAAAATAATCCTCAGGACTAACTGTAAGTTAGGTGGGAGGAAGATTTCAGTTTTGATCTCTAGTTTTGGGCTGTACCAAGCACCCCTCTGGGTTTGGATGTAACGACAGCCACACAGGAGCCTCGCTCATATACTGCATTTCTGTGCACAAGCGACCTCACAAGAAAGCTCCAATTGTTTGGGAGCTTACACACACTATTTATCTACGCAGAGCCCGCTCCATTAAATAGGACACATACAGGTTCTCCTGTAAATTCCTGCAGAGGAACTGCAGAATAAGCATTCATGCCGTGCTTGCAATGGGAGATCAGTATCTGGTCTGAAATTTCAGCACTGTGGTGGTTAAAACAGTGAGAGAAAAACAACATTGTTTTGCACTTAGAAACCTGTTTCTAATCAGCTGAGCTACTCCTATGGGGTCAAATAAAAATGATTAGCTTATTAAAAGCATAGCTTTGCTATTTAATAAGCAAAAATGATTGAAAATTCTGTTCCAGATCCTGATAATTTTAGTGTTTCTAGTTAAGCCTGCAAAATTGCATTCATTATTAGTGTCTAGATTCATTAACAATTCAATTTATAGATATTAATGCTTATAATGCATGCTTCGCTTGCCAAAACTTGAAGAGAAATTGTTTCAATTAGCTTTCATGGATCATGAATCCTACCGGCTGGGTATTTTTAGACAAAAGATACAAACACATCCCCAAACAATGCTAATGCACAGCTGGGATTCGCCTGTAAGGTCAGCGCACGGTTGTGAAGGAAAAGCAGTAACCACGTTCTGCACAGAGCGGCTGGGCAGGAGCTAAACCGATGGACGCTGGCAAGTCAGGCAGCTTCCCCTGGAACAGCCAGATCCCCCTGGAACAGCCAGATCCCCGGGGCTCCGCACCGGCTGTGGAAGAACCAAACTAGGAAGGCATGAGCTAGGGAGCAGGCTAGGGAGTGCCTCAGCACAGCAGGCACAAGTACAGGCCCAAGGCAAATGATTCCATTCTCATTTTCATTCAGACTATAATTAAAGTCAGTGAGGATGCTCGGATGAAACCAAGGGCACAGTTGTGCTCCTTTTCTCCTCTTTCCTTAGGCCAGCTGCAGTCAGGAAGAAGAAACCAAAGTCCACACACACATTCTGCACTACGTGTGTGACACGGCAGAGCACTGGGCCACAGGATAAAGTGCTCTGTGGAGCTGGCCAGGCCGCAGCGCTGCCCAGCCTGCAAAGGTGCCCTGGGAGCAGCAAAACCTGCCCTGGGAGCAGCAAAACCTCCCCCGGTCTCACGGTGACACCAGGAGCTGAGCTCTACCCAGCTCCCAGGCTCTACACGACAGCACACACAGTGAGGAAATGGTGCAGCCTCAGGATGGAGATGAGCAATGTTATCTCAGCGCTTAATGGAACAGCAACCAGCATCGCTCAGGTCCACAGGCTGGGCTTCATTAATATAAAAAGTCACTATAAAAAGTTGGCTTTTATTATTGGCAGTAACCCATTACCCTTCCTCATCCTCTCTGCAGCGTTGCAGACACCAGCTGCAAAGCAGCGAGACTTTAAGGCAGTCCCTGCGCAGACAGGACCACGAGGTACATCGGTGCCTCTGCTGCCAGCGAGTTCCTGCAGACAGAGCACTGACCAGCTGCTCCTGAACACAGGGTTAGGTGGCACCAGGGCCCCGATGAGCCAAAGCCTGCAGCCCCTGGTCTGCACCTCTGGCACATCTGCCCAGGACGAGACCGTCTCCCAGTCCTCCCAGCTCCCCAGCACCCACGGACACTGAAGGGATGCTGGCTTTGCTTTCCACTTCCTTGCTGGTGGTTCACTGCCATTTCCGTGGGCACCACTGATACAGGAACACCGTGAGGATTTCCAGTTCAGCCTTTGAACAGTGCGGGGAGGAACAGAGGGAAAAAGGCCTTCAGCACACAAACAGTGTAGCTAAGGAGCACTCTGCTTTCCATTCTGCCCATGTTGTGTGTCAGGGAGGTGACAGGCCTAAAGCAGGCGTTTCCAGGGACAGGGGAGATGCAAAGAAAACAAGTGTTTCTGCAGCAGGTACCTTAGTTTGTGGCTCTCTGCCCTGAGAACAAGGTAAACTGAATTCCTGCCCAGTGCCTTAGGAGCTGGACCACATTTGACTCCCAGTTTGAACCACAGTGCTACTTCAGCACTAAGACACAAAACCTGTTGGAAGTGGGACATGGAAGTCAAGGTCTTCTTCCAGATTGTCAAAAATCTTCAAATGGCTCAAAATTTTCCAAGCCTTTAAACTCTGATATTCACTCCGTTAGGTTCCGGTTAGGACCAAACTACTGGGAACTGCTGCTAGAGAAGAGATCACTGCTCCCATCAGGCTCCTATTTTGGCAGAGCAGATGGCACGAGGCCCCTGGGCTGTTTGCACCTACAACCAGTCTGCTTCTGGCCTTAGAATTGATACAGGAAAGTAATCTGAACAGCTATTTTTAATGATCTCACACATGTCCTCACCAGCACCAAGCAAAAAGGCACACGAGCTCAGGCCTTAATCTGCACTACCCATGTTCCCCAATTCATTAATTCAAAATTTTGCTTTGAATAGTACAAAAAAGCTAACTTAATAAGCAGAATGCCTCCAAAATATATCAGAAATGAAGTGACAAAGCCAGCCTTACTGCCAACAGCTGTGGTCAGCAATGAAATCATTAGCAATACCACATTACCATTTGAGACCATAATTCATTTGGTTTAGAAGGTCCACAGAGGCCTGACTTGCTTTGCCATGAGAAGGAGAACACAAACAGATTCCAATTACGAGAAGATCCTGTTCTTACCTCCTCCATGTCCTACAAACACTCTCTTCACATGTCTTCTACCAGCCTCTCAACAGCCAGTGATTCCTTTGACTATGCAGAATCATGGAATAGCCCAGGCTGTGAGGGACCTTAAAAGACCATTTGGTGCCACCTTCCATGGGTAGAGATGAGATTATTTAGCACCCTGTTCAGCTGCATCTTGAAAACCTCCAGTGATGGGGACTTCACCACATCCCTGGGGAAGCTGTTGTAATGATTTCCTTATGTCAAGATGAAACCTCTCCCAGTGCAACTTGTACCTGTGGCCCCTTGTCCTCTACCTTGTGAGTGGAGAACCTCTGTCCTCTCTGTAGCCACTGTTTATGTGCTGGGAAACTAGGAGGAGGTCCCTCTGAGCACCCCTTCTCCCAGGAGAAAAGAGCTAACAAACTCCTTTAGTCTCTCCTCGCTGGGCAGGTTCTTCAGCCCCAAGATCATCTTTCTGGCACCTGCATGGGCCTTCTCCAGTCTGCCTGCATCTTGAACTGTGGGGACCAGAGCTGGACGCAGAACTCCAGGTGGGGCCCGACAAGCGCCAGGCAGAGGGAATGATGATATCTATCACTGCTGGCGGTGCCCCTGCAGGTGCATCCTTTTCCTGGTCTTTGTGAGTATATGAAGAACATTTTAAACTGTATTCTTCAAGAGCAGCAGCAGCAAAGATGGGAGAATATGGTACAAGTGGAACAGGAGCTTTGTAAAAATATATGAGGACAAGGAGCTCCTTTCCTCAGAGCAGGTTTATAGAGGAGGAGTGCAGAGAAGAGAGACAAGCTGCTTTCCTCTGCTGAAGAGGAATGTGCCAATGATGGGCAGTTTTCCAGTGGGTGGTTTGGTTCGGTGGAAGATCCTGTATTATTGGCAAAGTGGCTTTATGTTTAGTTTCTTGAAGGGCAATTCAGGGAAAGCATTTGTCACTTGGTTACAGGTTGCTGCCGTTGTTGGTTTTGGTTTTAATTACATCCCTGACATACTGTTTGTTCCCCTCTGTAGGAAATATACCAACAGAGTCTGTTTCCTAACAAACGAAGCAAAGAGGCAAGATCTCCAACACTCCTCCCCTAATTCCTGCACCGGGTTAGCCATAATTAAGGACCTAAAGTAATCCCAAATAGTAACATTTTTATTGTTGAGCCAAATGTCACTCTTTCTCCACCGTAGAAAACAGGCGTTGCTAGCTGGATTTCCTACCCCAGCTCTGAGCACACCCCCATCACTAATGCAGGGACAGGCAGATAAATACTGAAACCTGGCATCTTACACATCCCTTCTTTAGGGGTTCGTACATCAAGACCCCCATGCTGCAGCCCACCTGGAAGCTAAGTGAATGGATAAAGGCACTCAGAAAGGAAAAGGTCTCCACTCTACAGCATTTTAACAGCTTTCTAGGTTTTAGAATCATACAATTGCTTCAGTTGGAAAAGACTTTCAAGATCATGAAGCCTGTCCACTAACCCAGCGCTGCCAAGCCCAGCACTGAACCCTGTCCTGTGTGCCACATCCACACATCCCCTCCAGGGACGGGGCCTCCACCTGCAGCCTGTTCCAGGGCTTGACACCCTGTTCAGGGACGAAGCTTTCCCTAATACCCAGTTTAACACCACCACCATCCCCAGCACAACTTGAGGCCTTTTTTCCTTGTCCTATCACTAGTTACTTGGGAGAAGAGACCAACCCCCACCTTATTACACCCTCCTTCCCGGGAGCTGCAGGGAGCAATAAGTCTCCCCTCTGGCTCTTTCCTCCAGGCTGAACAACCAGAGTTCCCTCAGCCCCCCCCATCAGACCTGTTCTCTAGACCCTTCACCAGCTTCACTGCTCAATGCATTTTGCAACCATACAGTCAGATCAGCACTGCAAACACAGGAAGAGTAGCAGAAAGGAGCCAGAGTTCTTTTTATTAAAAAAAAAAGGTAGGTGAACCCTTTCCCTGAAGTAGCCTAGACAAGACTGCTAAAGAAAACGCAGGTACAATTGCTCCCACAAGCACTCGAGCAGCTTATGGTATGGAGCAGGATCCAGGGGCAGCCCCAGTTTCTCTGGGCACTCTGTGGCAGGGCCTCCCCCCACTCCCCGGGTAGGATTCATTCCTCGTATCTAATCTAAAGAGCAAATTCAACTCTTAAGTAACTGGGCCGTCATGTTCTGACTTCACCCTGCTTTCCAGATGTTCTTCAGATGGCCTCAAGATGTTGGTCCATCTACAGCTCATTTCAATTGTCTAGTCCTGAAGTAACTGAACTGGGGTCTACATATGAAAGCAACTATACAGCTTAATTTGTCCCATTTTGAGCAGATGGGGAACCAAGCACACATGCCATAGCTGTTAAGCACCCAGAAGCAGAATAAAAACTAACAAAAGTAAATGAAGAACTTATGTTACAGGCAGCTTGTCCTGTTCCCTTTGAGATCCTGGTATAAGCTTCTCCTAATCTACCAGCATTATCCCAGGCTTGCCGAGCTCTGGCACCACTTGACACTTTGGTTTCACCAGACAGTTCACAACAGCAGTGAGGCAAAGCTGAGTACTGTTGCCTCGTAGGACACACCATGGTGCCACCATGCGAAGGAGCACCGCTCCCAAAGAGGGGACCCAGACCCAATGACTGAGCACCCCAAACTCCCTTCAGTGGGTGTTATGGAGGGACAACTCTGTCTGCTGCAAGTACTGTTCCTGCACCAGAACTACCCATGGGTCTGCAGCAACCTGTGAAACCACACACACTCTGGTTTACCTTCCCTGTCCCCAGTTTTATGCAAAGCATCAAACTGAAGCGTTGTGACACAGTGACCAGTGCTGGAAGGTGTCCCTGTGATGCCTGCCCCTCACGGAACGGGTGCCAATGTGTGTTCCTCCACCTTGCACATAGTACTGTCAGATTCTGGACTGATCTCTGCAGCTTGACATGGGACACTTGGCAAGCCACAGGTTCCCTTCATCTCAGGATGTGACGGCTTTTTCCTTGGGGTGTCTGCAGATTTATTTGTACGTATTATCTCCAAAGACACACAAGTGTCCCCAGGCTGTCACTGCTGTCTGCACTCCAACGCAAGACAGCTTAACGGTTGGAAAGAAAACACATACTGAACAGTCAGGATGGTCAGATTTCCAGTTACAGATCTAGAGAAAAGATTAAAACTAAGGAAGAATTGCATCTATTACGTTTAAAACAAAGAATATTCTCTCTTCAGTGTCCCCTGTGCAGAACACCTCTGCAGCTGTGGCCCAAGACTGCAGAAACCCCGTTTGCCACAGCCCCACTTCAGACCACGGGTGCTTAGAGCTGTGCGGGAGGAGGGACAGCCCTGCCCTGTCCCTCCCAGACCCTCCAGGCCAATTACCTCCCTTCAGATACTTGTGCTCTCTCACACACTCCTTCATTTGAGATATCAGGTTCCTCCAGTGAGAGCCCAACTTTCAGGATTTACCTCTCCTTACACCACTGCTGAGTTATGTTTCATCTCTGCTCTGTCACAAACTCCCCGAATCAAACAGACTGAAGCCATACTGCAATATATCTATATATAAAGGAATGAAGACTTCACTGATTATCTCAATATTGTGCTAAGGAATTATCCACTGCCTGATGAAAACTGCAAATTGGTTTTAAATTTCAGCTCAGGACACCAGAAAAATTAAATTAGGGCTTAAAACCCCAAACAAACTTGGTTGTTAAACAACTGTTTAGACAAAAAAATGTTTGAAAACAAAGTAAAATTCTTCTCAAAAGCAAAGCACAGGCATTGATTTCTATAAGTTCTTTTTTTTCTGGCTTTTTTCCCCTTCCCAACACTTGAATGTTCAATAAGGTTCTTTCTGGCAAAGAGCACTTCACACCAAGAATTGTTTGAGTGCTTTTCTTGAATAGTTCCCTTTTCTCTTTCCTAAATTCAGCCATGGGTTTTGCAGCCCTCAAACTTCTGCAGCTCTGGTTCTGTAGTTACATCTCCTCCTCCCTTTAAAAAGCTCCATCCATTGAACAGAATTTGCATTTTATCTTCTGCAGGAGCAGACAGGGTGACACAGTGGGAGGAGGATGGAAGAGAACCACAGAGATGGATGGTGCAGAGGGGATTTAGTAGGACACAGGCTGGGCTGGCAGAAAGAAACATTAATGGGCATAAGGAAGATAAACAGCCCCTTGTTTTCATATGTTTGCCCATAGATGCTTTCAGCTTTCCATTGTGCTGCCCTCCCATGACAAAGGCTCCTCCAGCTGACCTTTAGACTGCAACACTTTCCCTTTTCAAGGACCTTCAAGGCTGGATGCCACACTGATGATGACAGGACTCAGCTGAAGCGCACCTGGGAAGAGTCGCTGTGGTACCTTCTCACAGAAGAGCAGCAGCACACACAGCGAGCCGGAACGTTAACTCAAGAGGTCAGGCGTCCGGCGAAGCGCTCAGGCCCAGTCTGCAGACCCGGGGCCGCAGGGTCCACATGGGAGGCCCGGCCTTGCCCTCTGCTGAGCCACTGCCCTGCTCTGCCCAAGACACCCACTGTCGGCCCCCCAGGTCAGGTAAAAGCTGTAGGCTGGACCAAATGTTCCCCTCACACCACGGGCTGAGGACACACTGACATCCACCAGTAACTGAGAAGGGTTTGACCACCTCTCCCCTCCAGTGCCCAACCAAGCCACTCTCACAGTCCTTAGCAGCATGAACAGTCCTTAGAGGAACCAAGTTCATCCCTTCTGGGGCTAATGGAAAACAAGGCTCCCAAAGACAGGCGATGAAAATGAAAGGGAAAAGGAGGAAGATTCCGAAAAAGATCAAAAGAGCATCAGAAAGGCTGCCCTGAGAAGGAGGAGTTGTCATGCTCATGAGCTGCTTGTGAGCAGCTTCATATCCGAGCCTCAGGTTTCTCCTTCCCTCGAGGGACAATTCCTGTGGTGAGCTCCTACAGTCATGTTGTGAGTTTTGGAAAACAGGAGTTGGGTGCTCCAGCTGTGCCCACAGGAAAGGGTCCATTCCAGATTTCTTGAGCAACCAAATATTAGGCCTGCTCTCCAATACTTTGGTTTTAAAAAAGGTTTGAAAGATTTCTGTCTCAGAAAAGCTTTAGTCCTGACCCAACCAGAAATCCCAAGTTTTTACCTTGTCACAAAGACTGGAAATTTACAGCTTACAGCAAAAGAAAAAGTGTTATTTGTGTGCAGGGATGACTGCCTGGTTTAAAACCCAGCCCCTGCCCTTCTACTCTCACCCACCCAGGCGTGTGTTCCAGAGGCAGGCTCCTTGCTGGTATTTGAACTTAGTAAAAGGAAGCCACTTCCTCATTAAGACATACCCAACTATGGTAATAACATGGAGAGCCAAAAGTAGTAACAGATTTATTATTACCACTCTCTGGAAATAATTTTTTTCTTCCCCCTCTGTTACTCAATCCAGTTAATTATCCATGCAAAGTAAAGTTATTCCTGGCAGCCACAGAGGCAAAACTAACTTCAGTAATGCTGGGGGTGGAATGGTTGTTATGCAGGAGAAGAAACTAAATAGTTCAGTAAATTAGCCCAAATAGATACACACTGGGATTGGCCTCTAGAGATTCAGAATACCAGATTCAATGCTTTTAGGCTTATCATACTTTTTATTTAATAGAGAAATGTCTGATCTGGGACTGCATCACATCCCAAAGTGTCTACAAAGCGGTAATTTTTTCAGAGAGTGCCCTGAGGGTAACAGGAAAAATTACAGAAAGCTTCAAACCACTCAGCTCCCACAAGTATCCTGCATTCTGGACTTTCACTTAAGCAACAAAGCACAACCAGCAAGGAATTTGTGGTGGTTACCAAATACTTGGGCGGGTGTTACACAGCACAGCACCAAACGCTCCAGTAGCCCAATGTTTTCCTGGAAAAGCACAGGCTGATTTCAGTGAGGGGAGCACCAGGCTGAGACTGCAACAGCATCTCAATGTGACCCTCGGCACATCTCAGTCTGTAACACCACGGACCCCCAGCTCCCGGGGCTCCCCAGACCCCCCACATCTGCTCGTGAAGCTTGTTCGTCCTACCAAGGGTCCCCACAGTCAGGTTTTACCTCAAGGGGAAAACCCAAAGCACAAGCTGACACCCAGACACAGAGCCCATGACAGCTGAAGTCAAGCCGTGGAGGGAAGCGCCCCAGACCCACAGAGCACAAGCTGAAAGTGAAGAAAGCCACAGAATTCACTCAGGCTGTTTGTTTCCGCCATCCACAGACACAGCGATTGCATAAACCACGGGCAACAGGAACACAAATGAACACTGTGGGATAAGAAACCCCTCGCGGGTTTCTCACTGCGCTGAGCACAGACCACCAAGAGCAGCCTGACTCGAGTACCCAGCATCAGTTCCCACACGAGCGCTGTTATTGTTGGCTTCCACGCCCAAGTCCAACAAGAGCAGTAAGGACATGCGTCCTGCTCGTGTTTGAACAACCCTTGCCAACAAATTGATCCCACAGCAGCCAGGCTGTAGAGATGGGTTCAAGTAAATGAGAGAAAGCAAGTAAATGGAAAAGACACACAGAGCTCCTCATTTAGTGGAAGTTTTCAGTGGGAGCTCTTTTTATTTTCTTTATTTAAAGCAGATTGCTTCTCCCTATCTCTTTTTAGGAAAGAAACAGCCCAAAAGGGCATTGGTGAGCATCTGTAAGTTACATGCAAGGGAGACACAACTGCCCTGCCAAAGAAATACAGATTCCACAGATGTTAACCCAGAGGACAGCCCAAATTAAGCAAATCTCTAAATAAGGTCTGGGAGACACTTTCTGAGGAAAGGCAGCGTTTTTCCAAAGTAGGCAATTCCAGCAGTGAGCCCAGCGCCGGCCCAGCACACAGCCCCCTCTTCACCTGGTTACCCTAGGAAACCCGGCACTGCCAGAGGCAGAGAGGATGGCCAGACCACCCAGACAAGTACCAAAGACATCAGGAACCATTCCCTGAGTGCTGTTCTATCTCAGACATAGTGTTTTGAAATATCAAGGTGAGCCTGACTAGAAAGCCTGACAACCAAGCCCAGATCAATGCACCACCAGATCCCTGCAGCAGTGAGCGGTCACAGCGCCCAATATGCAGGCTAACAGCCTGCCCAGCACCAAGCTGTGCCCTTCCAGGGGCTTGTGCCCACACTGCTGCACAGCTGCTATCCCAGAACCAGCCTTGCTATTCTCTGCACAACGGAGCTATGATCTACACCTCCAGACCAGTCTCTATCACTTCTCACACTGCCAAGGGAGCAAATCTGCAGAAGACATGACCAGAAAGGTATTTATTCTTCTGTGACCATTGCTTCTCCAGGAAACACAGCTTCCTTCTCCAGAAAGGGGTCATGCAGCATTCTCAATGCTGGCTTTTGGCCATTCTGCTCAGGTACTGGCATTCTCCTGCTCAGACATTCCCTGTTGGTACCATCGCTCACCAAAGATGCACATACACTGTGCCACAACCACAAAGAAAACAGGACAGAGCAAATCACTAAAAATACAGTAAATGTGTGATTGTTTTAAGCTGCCGTGCCCCAGGACAAGCCAGTTCCAGAAGATATTTCACCCTTCCGATCTTTTCAGTCCTTTACAGACTCTTCACATTAAGTGGGGCTCCGTATCTTTAATGGCGACTTTCCATCTTGCACAAGCAAACCTCTTCCACAGAACAGCCTCTTTTAAGTTATAAATAAAACACCCAACTATTTTCTTTTTCCCACAGATGAAAACATTAAAACATTGACATTTTAATCTGTTCTATACAAGAGTGAGTTGTGTCAGCACACTGCTTCCAGCTACAACAACAGCAAAACTCAAGTTTAATTAAAGACAGAGTGGAGAAGCTGGATGGTGGTGCCTGAGCCAAGGATGCACGGCACAGTCACTCGCTCCCCATTTTGGGCTTGGTTTCCTTTCCGGATAACTGCTTGGCAGACAGAAGAGGACTGGAAAGAAAGGGGAGGGAGGACAAGAAACAAATGTATTTTCTCAGATAGGCAATACAGAAGGCGAGACCATATACCTGGGACTTAGATACACTAGAAATTTAACCCAGAAAGCAGTAAAAGCGTGGCACAAATAACCTTGTGACAGATGCAGAGCAGAAGCCAACAGCATCCACATCAGCCTTCCCACTTCAACGCCAGGGCTTGTGCCAATCCGAGCTTCAATGCTGTGAGTTAATACCCATTTCCACCAACAAATTCTCTTCCCTGGCAATCACCAGTGATGGCCTATTTTTAATGAAGAAACCACAAAATTCTGGGTTTCTGCTTCCATGAAGCCAAGAAACACAGTCTTTATTTAATAATGCACACTGCAAGACCACTACAAACAGGAATATCTAGGGAGCAAGAGAAAGGGTTTTCTGTGCTAGAAGCAAGACTCACCAGTTCTAATGAGTTCATTTTGTTACCATTTCCTCCCCAAGTACATAGGAGCCTTAGGAATACATCTCTAAAAAGGGAAGTCAGTTCATAATGTTGTTGCTCACTGGCTGGAGAAGAGCATGGCTAATGTTTGATCCTGCCCTCTCAAAACTTCACTTCAGTTCCAAAGTAGGATGCCAGAAGTTTAGGCTGGCTGATATCCCTAAGGTAGGAGATAAGTCAAAGTGAGTAAAAGTTGCGTAAAGAGCAACAAAATGGAGAGCAAAAAAATAGGAGAAAAAGTATAGTAACACTGTTCTTTACTATAAGGATGAGCATCTACTAGTGTGTGCAAAACTCCATACCAGTCTAATGCATAGCCTCCTTTAACTGAAACATCTAGTCCGAAAATAAAGGTGGAGAGGAGTGTATGTGACTCAAACTGTACTGCAAGTAACTGCAAGGCAACTTATCATCTACCCTCCAAAATTTGGAAGAGGAGTTTTTCAGCTGGCAGGCAGAATAAGCAGCAATATAGATGAGGATGAGATATTTACCAGCCTCAAACTTTTATGGGTAGGTATGAAAGATTTCAACCTGCCCCATCTTTCACACAGAACAGGAAGGATGTTTTTATCAAAGAAAAAATTCACATTCTTGACCAGTTTCTCAAAAATACCCAACACCCCAAACTAAAAAAAAAACACCTAACCACCAAAACACCCCCACAAGGACCAAACCAGACACTTGAATAGCCAAACTGTCAAGCTAACCCAGCACGCTGGATGCATGCTGATTGCCAACCTTCTCTGAGGACTCAGGCCAGTTGCAGATCCTGAGCTTTGGAAGATGCTGCCACACGCACGGGATTCCTGCGGGACAGTGTCTGTACACGTACCAACAGGCCAAGAGGCACCTGTGGTGTCATACCTGAGAAATTAAATATCAGCTCAGAGGGATCTTTGTTGTGAGTGTGGAAGTTGATCTATACAGCCGCTCTCCCTGGCTGACGGGCAGGTTTCACCCCATTTCCATTTCCAAGCCTGCCTGATGTACACCAGCTCCACAGTTTGTCCCGTACAAAAGCACCACGTTCTAAACTTGACATTTGTGCGTGTAAATTGTGAAGGAATTTCCAAGAGTGCTCTCTCCAGCTACTTCACAAGGAAAAAAAGAAATCCTAAGCAAGCCAGTGAATCCAAGCAGAGGCTTCAGAAGGCCTCTCAGACAATCAAAAGCAGGATTTTCCAACCAGGCAGCTGTAGTTCATTAGATCCGCCATGGAGCATGAAAGCCACTTGCCAATAGTGTCGAAAGACTATTACTCATTTCAATCTCTGAAGAGGACAGCGCTCTGACAAAGCATTAGTGAAAAACAGAGTTTGGGGCTCTGACTGGAACAGCCAAGCATGCAGACAGGAGCTCAGTACCAAACGCAAAGCTGAGCTGCAAAGACAGATTGACACCCCAGCCTTTCGCCTGCAGAGAGCAGAGCTTCCATCTACATTATAGAGGGAAAAATGTTTGGGAAATAAAAATAAGCTGGCCATGCAGATGATAATCATACCATACGGTCTGGCAGAAGCCTGCTTCTGAAGGCCAAGTGTTCTGCACCCCTCTGAGTCTTGCTAATCTGCAACTGAGACAAAACCCACCCAAATGGCTCGGGGACTAGTCAGATCCGCTAAGAATCTCTCACAAACTAGCAGTCAAATTAATCAGAAACACAGAGCATTTCCCTGAAATAGATACAAGATTAAGGCAAACATAAGGAGGGAGCCTGGAAAAGATGGATTTTTTTCCTTTCATGAATTCAGTTTCCACATAAATAACAAACACAAGATCTGTAATCATGATACCCAACTGGCTGGGCTTGGCCCACCTATGTGTTCGGCTGGCGGATGGTACAGATCGAGCTCAGAACTCAAACACAGCACCTTCCCCTTTCGCTGGGCGTAACAGTCAAGCTCTTGCAAATCAGTGTTTTCTTTGTTGACTGACTTCTTTATTGCCTGCAGAAGCCCTCTGGACATTTTGTGACAGACCCCTGGCTTCCAGGCAGTACTATGCTGTGGTCAGACATCACACACACACACATCTCTCAGACGATAAGTAGGCCGAATGCCGAGGCCTTTATTGCCGTACGCCATGGCCTATAAACACTCCAGTTGCCATCCCCATGTGCACCAGCTCTGGTGTCCTGTATGCAACAGCTGGGAAGAGATGTCAGAAATCCAGCGGGTGAACTAGAGCCGATTTCTTCATTAGTCTCTGTTAATCAAACACACCATCACTTAACTGGCAGCATTCTCAGTTTATCCCCAGGAATCAATAATCCACTTCGTACAGTTCATCTGGATTCTGCTTTTGGAAGATGTTTTTACAGATTACTAATTGGGGCAGGAGCAAATAGTTCTCATCCCTACACACCTTAAAGAAGGAGGTTTGTGGAAAGTTGTAATAAAAAAGCCACAATGAATATAAATATTTTCTTAGTATTCCAGAAAAGCAGCGGATTATGTTTTACAGAGGAGACATAGTGCAACATAAGCAATCTTGAGCTCAAAGTAGAGTTGACTTTTCTGTAATGTTCTCTAACTGAAGAATGCTCTAGCAGCATAGCCACAGAGCCAGTATCTTCACAGCCCAGGTAAGTGTCAGTGTCCTCCTTGCATGGGAAAGTATTTTAGGAAAAACCTGTAAGTGTCTGCTGTCATGTAAGTGACATTAAATGACCCTAAATACACTTGATTAAAGAGCCAGACCCTACAGCACAGAAACAGGCAGCAAGCAGCATGATTGCTCTTACTGTACCACTGCATATCAAAGAGAATCCTTTCCAGGAGGGCACCAGGAAAAAAAAAGACATTCAGGAGTGAATTTTATGAGAAGGATAAAAAAACAGGTAGTTCAACAGATTCCTGAAATCCCAGTAGTGGTCAATAAATCGACTTCTGCTTCACATTATATGAAGAGGCTGTACTTAGCAAATCACTGTGTAAGCTGCCTCAATAACAGCACTCCCGCTATCAAGTTTACTTGCAATGATTCCAACAAAGAAATTAATTTCTTAGATGACAAGAAAAGGTTATCTAGAATGGGGAAAACACAGGAGACAAAAATTTCCACTAATAAAACAAATATCAGACTCTGAACTGAATTTGAAGCTATCTTTTTCCTCTGGAAGATTTGAAATCCCTGTAGCCCAAAGAGCTACAAAGAAAACATCCTACAAACTGCATTTCTAAAAATACAAGGAAAGCATAATGAACTAGATCTTTTTTTGAGTGTGATTTGTTAAAGCACCCCCATGCATACTGTACCTCAGGCAAGGCCCATGACAGGAAAACACACTGCAATCAAAGTTCTAGACTTAAAAGCAAACCTTACTTTGAGCTACTGGTTGATTTACTCCTTCTCAACAACTTCAGTATAATATAAGAAAATTGCACAAGAGCTTCCCAGATTTCAGAATATGCCCTTTTCCCAGGTAAAGGTGTTTCTTATGACTTTAGCAAGTAACAAAGATACCTTCCTGGTCTCATCTTACTCATTTTCTCCATCTGTTTATTCCCCAGAGTCATTCAACAGGTATCAAATACCAACCTTCCAGTTGGTTTCTTTCATAAATATTTCCATGAAGAGATGCTACTCTAGTTTATGACACCCTTTATTCATCTTACTATAACCCACAGCCCTGTTATTGTTCTCATTTTATTCTCCTCACACTTGTCTTGTGCACATAGAGCAAGGAGAAGTATGTCTTATGTACATGCCAACTGAAGTCAGACAAACACAAGAGGCAGAAGTTTGGGTTTGAAAGTCATTAAACAGAAAAGATTACCTTCTTCTATTGCCCAAAGATCTAGTCCCACTAGTTCTCCTAGAGCAATTCAATCTGACATCTAAGAACTTTAAGGTCTAGATATTGGCATCACACAATTAGCCCTTATGCTGGATGGATTGATTACCATACTTGTGTGATCAATTTCCATAGATTGGGTTTTAGCTGTAAAAGTTCATTGAATTTCTGCATTTCACAGTGGCAGAGATTAACATCAAAATATAAATCAACTATAACCAAAGCAGTGCAGTTCACCTAAAATAACCCAAAGAGATTTGGGCCCTCAGCATCTACCCCAACTTTGTCTAGCCAGACACCATGACAGCAACAAGGCCTTCAAGGCCAAAATCAACCATTTAATGCTGTCGATCTGGCCTATTAAGCAGAGGACCTCTAGGAAACATCATCCTGATAAAGGATTAATGTAAGCTGAAGTCCCACAGGAAGCATATGACGCTGCTAGGACATCTATAAATTAAGTGAGCAGCTTGATCTAGGTCAAACGGGAAAGAGTTAAGATCTAGGTTTCAATTTCCATGGTGATTAGAAGAAAAGAGCTTGTCTGAAGAGCTGCTTGGACCATTACTTCTCATTTTTAGTATCCTTTGGAAAACATGGGATATTTGAGAGAACAGAGAGAAACAATAACTGGTTTGGTTTGGGGTGTTTTTTTATACCTGATGAATTGAGTAACTGCAGTCTTGCGTGTCTGATCTCAGAGTAACAGAATGGCCAATACAGGAGCCTAGCTAGAAAGAAACAGAGAGAGTAATATAATATTAATGAATTTTCAGAAAATATATTCTTGGACTAGCTTATTTTTAATTACAAGTTTATTGCTAATTAATAACGCATCTATAGCACACTTTCATAAGGCAGCTGACTTGATGCAAAACGACATTTGATTAAGAAACTTGAAATCAACATGACACATCAAGTGGGCTGGAGACTGATAGGTCTCAAAATGTAATTGCAGATGAGGCCAAACACTAAATAAATGTTTCCAGCATACATCAATTAAACATCAACACAGAAGAGAATGGTCTCTCTTATCCCACCTTCAAGAGCTTCGTCCTATGTTATTCAACAGTTTTGTCTATGCCCTGGGAAAAAAGCAAGATGATTACTGAACAAATTTACAGATTAGAGTGATAAAAACAAGGATCAGTGATAGAAAGCCACTTAGTTTGCCTGGTAAAGAAGAATCAAGCAGAGATCATAGTTTTTAATATAGCTAAATGTAAGAAAACACGCGTAAGCCACACTTAGAGGTTGGAAGCCCATCCTGAAAGCAGGTATTCTGAAAGGTCACTGTAGGAAAACATTTGTAAGGAGCTTCAGCAAGATACTGTGGGTAAACAGGAACATGGAGATAATTTTACTTTCAGATTTCCTCCAAAGCCAAAACTACACAAGCAAGGCTTAGCTGGAGAGCAGCAGACAACAGCTGGGGCAGGAGGGGCCACAGGCTGTACAGAAGGTGAGGGAGGACCTGGAGGCTGCTATGGGCAATGCCAGGAGCAGAGAGCAGGGCTCTGCTGGCCCGGTGCTCTCCCTCTGCGCCAGCAGACGAGCACATCTGTGGGGAATCCTCACTTGGTGAGGTCCCATTCCTGCTGTTTTCCCCATCGGGTCTAGATGCAGATTGAAACCTCTGGAGAAAAACAACAACCAGGAAACCCCACGCTGCAGGAAACAGCCCAAGAGTACACAGTGTTGTGTGGGTTGGGGACCAGCCTACACCATAAGGGCAAAGAGCCTGTAACCCCTGAGCTGAAGGCATGAATGCACAGCTTCTCCTGAAGACAGCTTCAGAAATGAGCGAGCATCACGTAAGAAGCTACAGCCAGTGGCTCATGCAGCGTTTTTCTTCTTAAACACAAGGACTGCTGAGTACCAACCCTTCAGCCTGGGCACAAGACAGGAAAATAACCTGGAACCACCAGTGGGAAACTGTCTGTTGCAAGATACTATAAACAAGAAAGAAAAACCCTCCTGCTCTTCCATACATTTCAAGCTCCTGTCAGCACCTCAGAGCATGTTTCCCAAGTTATTTAGAGCCTACAGCGTCTGGGTTCTCTGCCACACACCAGCCTTTGCTCTTGCTGCTATTACTCCTCTTATTCCCATGTTGTTATAACACAACACAACTCAGAGCAGAGCAGACTGCTTTGAGACTGCTTGACATCAGCTTTAGCAAGTTGAACTGCAATATAAACTCACATACAAAACCCAAACCCAACCACCAGTCCCCCACCCCCAAAAGCTACCAGAGGTTTAATTGAAACAGTGGCAAGTAAGTATTTGTGCTTCTCATGCCTTCCTTGTGGTTAACTTGGACAAAACTCAAGCATCTGAAAGACACTTAGGAAGCCCTTGTGATGGTACACATTCAGACTGCAACCACAGCTCTCCAGGTAAGGTACTCAAACACTGACACCACCCATGCACGCTCTCTGCTTCTTCCTTGGCCTTGCAGATAATGCACTGCATCAGGATTGCCTTTTCCTGAAGGAAAACTCATCTCTTGAAAAGCTGTACCTAGGAAGGGCTGCTGACACACCTGAACACTGCTTTCTTCAGCAGTGCAACCCCACCACTCTGTTTCACAGCTTTTTCCATTGGACGTAGAGGTACCACTTTGTGCTATGATCTTACCTGCTGCAGAACCTACTGAGCAACCATCTGGCTGCTGACAGCCCCATGACAGGACATGAAGCATACCAAATGCACCCAGAGCACCCCTCTGTGTTCTGATCATAGATATATGGAGAGGAGAGGAAGAAAAAAGCATCAGAAAAGTTTACTGAGGATGAAAACCATCCCACGGTGCTCTTCCAGCCCACCCCTCCATCTTTATATAAAGCTGTATTTAGTAGATCACACACAGCTAAGCCACTGAAGACCTGAAACACAAACCCAAGGAACACGTGCCACACACAAGGAGCACAGCAAAACTGAGGAATTACACTCCTGACTCCCAGACCAGGGCTTCGACACCGCGCTTAAACCGGCCAGACATACGTGCCCCCTATCACAGGCTCTGCGGGGGGGACAGATGTGACGTCCCTGGGACAGATGTGACGTCTGTCAGCCACTGGGCCCGCCAGCAGTGTCAGCAGCTGAACAGCATCCAACAGCTCAGCTCTAATCCCACCCATGGTCAAGCCCAGTACGTTATCTCAGCGGCTGTGACTGAACAGCAGCTCCGGTACAGCATCTTTTGATATCACTTCGGGGAGGTTTCTGCTACAAAGCGAATTACCACACCAGGCAGCTCCACGAGAAGCTCCTCTCACGCAGCCACCCACCCACAAGCTGGGACCCAGCTACTGTGAAGACGTCTGTGGCTTTCCCAGGTGCCACCTGCCTCCCTCCAACATCAATACACAGCATCAGAGTCCAAAGGGACACTCAGGCAAAGCTGGAGAGACAGAGAGGAATCAATGGCAAAACAAAAACAAATAGCTTTCAAATGATTTTGGCCTCTTTAAAAATGAGGAGCTGTTATTTTTAGACCACGTACAAGTAGCTGAAGGTGCTTTTTCTTTCGTCCCCATGACAGTAGTTAAGTGAAGACACCTGCCTCGCCTCGCTCCCTTCTGATGGTAAACAGAAGGTCTTGCATTTCAGTTACAACGCAGAATACCTCAGAGCAGCCTGTGCCAAAATAGCACATTTCTGAGGGATGCAAAGGTATTCAATAAAAAGCTTTTAAAGGCATATTTTTAAACTTGCAGCAGGAAAGCTTTTCTGTGTCAAGACAGTAATTCTTTTAACAGCATTGATCAAAATGTCATTCTTTTATGAGTGTACAATACCTTTTAATGGCATACAACAAGCCATTAGGGTTATACACCTCCGCACAGCAGACAGCTTACTGGAAAATCGGGAACACTGGCCAAGATACAGTCACTGGTTTTTATGCTTCTAATAAGGCAGGGTTTTTTCCACTTTCCCCAGCCCCACTTCACCCTAATAGCCACAAGTGAAGCGATCCAAAAACTAAGCCAGATTTCTCATCACTTCACCAGAGCTATTTTCGCTGCAACCCACATCTTTCCCCCAAGAAATACCTCTTACAACTGCAATGAATAGTCTGGCTTTCTGAAGTGGGATACTGCCACCAAGGTCAGATCTGCCTCTGTTTCCCTCACCAGTGATCACAGTCACCTCCAAGCCAGCAGCGACCAAGGAATCAAAGGTGGCCAAGTTGCACCTCATGGCTTTGGAGGAAGAAGCCCACCTGCCCTCCCCCAGCACCCCACAGCCCGGAGCAGAACCTGTCTGCAAATCACCCCATTTTTCTGGAGTGCTCCAACCCTTCAAAAAGGGCAGGAGCACCAGCGATCACATCTGCTCTGCTTGAACAGGAGCAGGCATGGACTCCACGTGGCATTCTGCAGCACTTTGTGGCCTAATTTCAGTTACTGGGATCAACAGGAAAGGGAATGATTGCTGTCAGCCCACCTTCAAGGGGGGCTGCATAAAGGGCAAGAGAATATTCATAGGCTTTAATCACCAATGTTAAGCGGGCAGTGGCAGCAGTAAAACAACTTCATTTCACTCTGAAATTCTTAGAGATCACATCAAGATCCTCTCAGCTACTTTGAAAACATATCTGAGCCATTAGTATAAGCAAATGAAAAAAACAATTCCCTATTAAAACACAAGGCAAAAAAAGTAAATCAAAGAAGGGAACACTGACTAGAAGGAGGAAGCAGAGAAAAATTGAGGCTGTAAAAAATCAAAAGCTGGGGTGAAATCAATGACAATTAAGAAAGTTTCAGGGCTCCTTGTCTCTTACCAGTTCAGTCCTCAAGTGGCTGTTGTCCGTATGACTTCCAGTTATGAGAAAGCAGCTGTAAGTCTTCTCTGTCACAGCAGTCGTGCCTAGAATTTAAAAGTCAGAGTTAATATTTGTTGTCTTTTACACAACCTTTAAACATACATAAACTCAATCAAAACAGTTTACGCTACAGAAGATGCCGTTATGTCAGGCAGAACACCACAAAGCCAACTGTGTTTATATCTGCCCTGCATTCATTATTAAACATGCAGCCAATACAGAGAGTCTCCCCAGGGTTCCCAGGTCACCCACAAAGAGCAGGACTTGGCTGGAGGAGCGCGGCACCTCCAAGTAACAAACACACGCTTGCTGGTGAATGCTGTTTTAAGAGCCAAGCTGCAAAGCCTCAGGTACCATCTGGGGATGACGAGCACCCAGGGCTGCAGAGCTGTGACGTGGGGGCTCTGCCACCCCAGCGCCGGCCGTGTAAGAAGGGTGGCAGGGCAGCAGCACACGAGTGCTGTGTGGGCTTGGGCTGCCTCGATGTGCTTACCCAGCCTGTCTCATCACTCACTTTGGGATTGCTTGCCTAGTTTTAAGCCACATAACTTGTAAAATAAAGACTGAAGTACTTTCTGCCAGGCAATGTAACTGGAGTATCAATGCCCTCTGAAGCAAGCCACGCAGGCTTCAGAGCTAACAGGGATTGATTTCCCACAGGTCAGAGCTGCTGGGTTATGGTGGCTGCAGTCAGGAGAGTACATGCGTGTTGAGGTACATGTTTAGGGCTGGTTTTTAAGCAAAAAGGTGATTTACTGGGTTACCTGATGTATGTCAATGAAAAAAACCCAACATTTTTGCAACAGCCACTAATTGCTCATCAAACTACGCTGAGCTCTGTGCAGCGAGCCCCGGGGCAGGGCAGGAGCGCTGCTGGCCCAGCGCTGGGACTGGGAGCAGGGGCTTCGTCCCGACCTCCTGGCACACAGAGTTTCGGGAGGTAAGGAACCTTCCCCTCACGTCCACAGCCCCCTCTAAAGCACAACTGCACCACGGCTCCCATTTCGAAACAAACCCAGCGCCCCGACAGCCCCGTGCTGAAGAGGCGCGTCGCGGCGGCTCCGCCGGACGCTGGGCACACGGACACGGCTGGGAGCCGGCTGGCCGCGCCGGTGGCTGCCGGAGCAACACTCGGGCTTCTTGGAGCTCGGGTCAGCCAAACATCTCTCTACTTCGATGCGCCTTTAGCGACGCACAAATAAACCACTGTCTGGAGACAAGGAGGCCGGAGGACCAAGGTCCCGGCAGCTCCTCTGGGCTCGCCCCGTCCCCGGGGGCTCCTGGAGGCCACGCGGCACCCCGGGCGCCGCTGCCAGCCCGAGCCCCCAGCGCCTCCGCAGCCGCCTGAGGGAGGGAGAGCCGGGCTCCCGGCTGCCAAGAGCAGCCACCGCGGCCAGGCTGGGTGCGGCAGCCTCCCGAAACGGCCCGGCCCCGGCACCGCTCCCCCCGGCCAGGGCGCCGTGTAGCGGGGCCCCTGCCACCGCCTCTCCCGGCGCGGCGGCTGCCCGGGGGACAGGGCGGCTCGCCCGGAGCGCGCCGGGACGCGGGCAGGAGCCCCGCCAGCCCCGGAGCGCGGCGGCGGCCCGAGCGGGAGCGTCCCCGGCCCTTACCTGGAGCGCTCCCCCGGCCCGAGCGGCCCCGCGAGCACCGAGCCGCGCCGCTCTCGCGCGCCGCCATTCAAATGGGACCGCCAAGCCTGGCCCCGCCCCCCCGCGCAGTGACGAAGCTCACGTCCAATCCTGACGAGGGACATGCAAAGCCCCGCCCCCAAACGCCAGCCAGCCAATCGACACACTCTGGGGGCGGAGACGGCGCGGCCCATGTGGATCCCTCCCCGCCTTCCCGAGCGAAAGGTCTCACGAGACCGCCGAGCCCAAGGGGCATTGATTAGCGTAAGCGTCGCCCAACGGGAGCGCGATCTTCCGCCAGTGCCTGCCCACGATTGGACAATCAGAGGAAGGGGGCGGGGCGCCTGGCGGCGCTCGGTGGACGCGGATGGAGCGTCAGGTTGCCATGGGGACGAGCGGCCGGCATCGCGCTGGGCCGCAGCCCCCGCCTGGACCGCGGCCTCGGGCCCGGCCCGGTCTGACGAGCAGCGCACCCCGCCGGCTTCCCCTGACAGGCAGCGCGACTGCCGAGAGCCCCTTGCCCGCTGTTCTGTGGGCGGGCCGCGGTCGGGCGGAGCGCTGCCCCGCTTCGGAACCGGGAATCTCGTAAAGGGGCGTTGCGCGGGGCGGGGGGGGGAAGAGCCGCCTGCGGCCCCGTGAACCGGCCAGGTCAGAGGTACCTGCGCCAGGCAGCCAGCACGGGAAGCCGAGCTGCCCGGGCTGTTTTACACGGCCCGGGACACATGGCCCGTGAAAGGGGCCGCGCGGCTCCGGGCCCGTCCGGGCGTCGCGTCGCCGCGTTACCCCGCGCTGTGCCCCGGGCGCTGCCGTGGTTCCCTTCTCCCGGTGGCGTCAGTTCTGCCCTTGCCCCAGGCCGCGGGTTTGTGTCTCTCCGAGCAAGGGGCGGGCGAGCACGTGGTGCTCAGCCACTGCCCAGGGCTGAGCCTCGACCCCTTGGGGCCCGAAAGAGGAGATGGTGCCAGGACTGTGCCCAGCGGCCACGACTGCGATCAGGAACAAAGAAAGCTCCAGGCCACCAGTGTGTTACAGGTCTCCCGTCTTGCCCTCATGTAGAAGCAGCAGGTTCCCCCTCCCCAGCCCCGTCCCTGCCCAGGCACTGAAGCGGGACAGAAGAGCTTGATCACAGGCCAAAGAGACACACAGCTGAATGCCTACAGCCCCAGACTCCTCTGGAGCGCTGACGGCTTGTGTCCTCTGTCACGCAGAGAAGGCACAGCGTGAGAAGGCAGTGATCTCGGTGTCCCGGGTCAGGCAGTAACCGTCCCTTGCTGTGCCGTGGCCGTGGCTTTCCTCGGTGCTGTCCCACATCAAACCATCTCACGAGTGTTCGTGTCACAAGGTATAACACAAGTCACAGCTATCCAGGCAGGCACCTGATTTATGTTTACTACAAGCAATTGAGGGAGTTACTGCTGCCTCTAAGCCATACACAGATCTAATTCCAGATAGGGGAAAGCATCCGAATCCAAGTTGGCTTTCTCTCCCTTGTAAGAAAAGCAGCCAGCTTCAGCCATGGGAAGGGGGGTGAGAAAGATGGCATTAGCACAGGTGAAGTACAGCCTGAGCACTGGAGCTGGGAAACCTGCATGATTCAGACATCTGTTTGTGAGAGCACATAGAAAACCCAATTGCTGAAGAAAAAGTAACAGCAAAAAAATATTAAATGTACAGACAAATGGTAAATTAACGGAGGCAAGGAACTGCAAGGCTGTCCCAACACTCTTGGTTGAGCAGCAAGGAATGAACGAAGCATACTGAAATCCTAAAGGCGTAAACTGTGGCAGCAGAGCTGTGGTTCCATCCAGCCATAGCTCCTTGTTAGCAGATGGAGTTGTGCTTGTCTGGGGAACTGCTCACAGTGATGGAATGGGCAAACTGAGGGAGGCAAAAACACTTGGCTGGGATCTTAGTAAAGAAAAATAGCAATGGAAATTCACTTCCTTTTCTGTCTGTGGTGTGTGACTGCAAAGCAAGAGAATGCTTGGAACTTTGTCTTCTGTTTGAAGAGGAATGAAGAAAAACAAATATTTTTCTAATAAAAATTTAATATCCTTTTTTTGGACTTTGTAATCAAAGCAGCTTTATAAGCTATGTGCGCATGCATAGTAATCCTTCACTAATCCTGCTAGCCTGAGGCATACATGGTGCTTATGAAATAACAGGGCAGTTCCTACTACAGCAGAAACTTTTTGTTGTTGTCTTGCTCATCATAAGGCCAAGCAAAAAGAAAAATATTCATCAGACCATCACATGAACAGAATAAAGGAGATCGAAGGTAAACTAGTCCTGTCCCCAAGTACATGGATCAAACACAGGAGGGCATGACCGGGCTAGCACTGTGGCACAGTACTGGGAGCGAAGTCCAGTTCCCAATTCTTTTTCCAGAATAAGATACCATTTCAGTGTCTGAAATCCAGTGAGACAGGCAGGTTACAGGGGCGTTAGAGCACAGCTGTGTCACTGCTGGGCACAGGCCACTGCAGTCATAGTTCCTAACAATTCCCACTACAGCTCTTTCCCCTATCGCTCACAACTTCCTAACAATTTTCTTACCAGAAACATTCCTATATTGAAAAATACATTTAGAACCTTTTCCTCTCAATATTCCCTCAGCTGAAACATACAGGGGTCAAAACCCTGCAGCCGGGCACGGCAGCGATCCCCACCAAAACGCCAAACATCCCGGTACGTAACGTGACATTGCTTTGCCATTCATGAGCGCCTGAAATTCAGACTGGCTTTGCTAAGCTGATGAAGACAGTCAGGGACATCTGCTGCTAGCTGGTGCAGCTAATGCCTCAGCCAGGGAAGACCCTTTTTTCTCCTTCAAGGACGCATTAATTTGACCGAGTCTGGAGAAACGGGCCTGCCCTGTTCTACCGTGCCTGGTGTCAGGCCTGCGGTGTCCGAGCCAGGCCGTAAGGAAGCCTGCCAGAGGCCAACTTCTAGTTTATTTTATTGCGACTAATAGACTAAGACCCATCATATCTTGGAGTCAAGCCAAGGCCTGAGACTGAAATTACTTCCTAGTAAGTGATTTGCTCCAGTCAATGACTCAAGAGAATTCCATCCCCGTCCTCCCGGACCCGCAGTCCCAGCGATGTTCATAAAATAGACCCTGACCAGGGAGAAGTGGCAGGCTGCCAGGGCAATGCATCAAAACTACCTTTCCTAGAGAGTCGTCCAACAGGTCTCTGACAGGAACCTGCCCAGCACTCTTCTGGAAGGGGCCTGTGAGGACCCACCAACTGCCAGCTGGACGCATGAGCCGGCAGTAACCTCTTCGTGCACAATGCTGGCTGTTTGCCCTGCAGTGTGCGACTCC
Source organism: Porphyrio hochstetteri (assembly GCA_020800305.1). Lineage (NCBI taxonomy): Eukaryota > Metazoa > Chordata > Aves > Gruiformes > Rallidae > Porphyrio > Porphyrio hochstetteri. The sequence goes on from CM036918.1 coordinate 485,753, forward strand.
AGTGCCTCAGTGTCCCCTCACTGAGGCACAGCAAGCTCGCAGGTGTGGAGAGCAGCTGCCCTGACCTCACGTGATGCTGAGGGCTGTGAAAAGCACACTGAGCTGTGCCCATCACTGCTGTCTCCCCAGGCTGGAGGCACAACCCTGTTTGGTTGGTCCCATGGCTGTACCCAAGGTGTGTGCTGGGAACACGTGTTAAGCCAGAGCTCTGCGGCAGCAGCTCAAGCAGCAAAGCTCCCCTCTGCAGCACAATGAACCCCAGCTTTGAGGCGCAGCAGCCAGGACAGCAGGAAGGTGAGGACAGGGAAGGTACGCAGAGGAGCTGGCGCTGAGCACAGACTCTTCTGAGAGTAGTGGGGACTGTGGTACATGTGCTGGCTGCTGTAGCAGCTTCACAGCGGTTCATATCATGGTGGGCCCAGCGCAGGGACAGTGGAGCACTGCAGGGTGTGTGGGGGGCTCCTCTCGCACACCAGCCAAGGAGCAGTGAAGCTGCAGGCACAGCCTGGGGCTAGCGAACACTTGGCCCCCTCAGACAGGACAGGGGGCTTGGGGAGCGCAGCCGGCTCAGGAAGGACCATGCTTCAAGCACTTCTCCACCCCCACATGTGTAGTGCTCCAGGATTACAATGGTTTTCATCTGGAACACAATCCCCCCAGCTCCATTTGAGAAGACTCCATTACAGAACTACCAGGGCTGCACAGTTAAACACTCAGGATGAGGAATGCTGTGAAGTCAAGACTGTACACACAGCCCTTAACTCTGCCCCTTGCATGTCTGCATTATTACAACAGGAGCTATTCCTCAGCTCACACAATAGTTTGTAGTCTTTTCAATCTTTTCTATAACCTTGTTCATATGACACCTTGTAGCACACTCTACCATGCAGTGTAGCCCAGACAAAGAGTCCATTAAAGTAATTTATGTGAAAAATATGCAGTAAATCACAATTAGACAATATGCAACTGGTGAAGTAAAAGAACAGAATAATATTGAGGACAGACTGTCACATTCAGGAGTTTAGAATGAGACAACCACATTAACCACTTCACTACCACCACCTCCAGCCCTTATGCTTCAGTGCACTGCTCTGAAAGGAAAGAGAAAAAAAAACACTAGACCAAACAAAACTCCCCTTAATGATGTGAAATACTTTGTTTATGACAAGGTACTTTATATCAGTGCATGGAGATTTTTTTCCAGGTGTGGCTGTTGCTTTGTGGTGGCACGCAGGCCTCTGCGATGGGTCATGGCGTTACACAGGGTGCCAGCATGCAGGGAGGTGGCTGCCCAGGGCAGTGAGTCCTCATGCTGCAGGCTGCCAGGTGTGAAGCATAGCCCAAGCAGAGGAAAAGCATCAGTCAGCCACCAAGGGTACAAGACCCCGCTGCATGGTGCATGTTCAGACTGTGATGTACTTATGACTTTTAAAAGTCTCAAATATTTTGTTAATACAGTGATTGTACAGCTAAAGTGACACTTTGACTTGATGAAGCAGTGTAATTGATTTTCCATCACTGGAGTGGTTGCTCCGTGTCCACTGAGCTGGGGCAGCCCCATCCATGCACAGCCTGAGCCCCTGGCCAGGCACGGCGAGCCCCAGCAGAGATGGCCATGGCCCATGGCCCTGTGAGCACCTACACAGAGAGTTGCCATGGGCAAGTTAACAAGCAGCGTTCCAGCACAATAATCCCTGCTGAATCGAAGCCCCTCATGAGCTGTGGCTCTGAGATACCTCAGCCCTCTGGCCAGCACCCGTTGGCATCTGCTCCGGAGCAAATGCCCAGCCAGACCCGGTGCTGCAGCTGAGATCTGTCTGGCTTAGACTGAAGGGAAATAATGACAGTCTGAGGACACCAAAAAGTGACAAAGACACCAGCCCTGGAGAGGAAAGTCCTCCCCAGTCAATGTCTCTGGGGTAAACCCTTTGGCACTGCCGGGGGGTAAGGGCTGCTGGAGCTTACCTGTTGAGGTGGCCCCAGGTGAATGGGAGTGGTGGGACACCGTGTGTGAGTGGGCATCATGCAGGCACCCACAGCCCAAAGAGCACCACAGCCCACGTGGAGGATGCACATAGGTGGAGGAGGACCAGGTCCACACACGTCCTGCCCCAGGCTGTGCCCACCAGCACAGGGGAGAGCCTGGGGCCAGGCATGCGGCTCAGCAGAAGGAGGCTTGCTGCAGTTCCTATGAGGTGTAAGACAGTAACTAATTACTAGAGAAGATGAGATACAGCCCTGCAATTCTCTGGAATATCTGCTAAACCTCAGGACAGCTTGTGTATGTTTGAGCCCCTCCTCTACAAAGGAAAGATAAACAGAGTGAGAGACGGCAATGAAGCAAGCAGCAGCTCCGAATCGTAACCGGTCTCAGAGTTAATCCAGAGCCTGGTAAATAAAGCCACAGACAGTTAATAAATTAGATGAATAAAGCCTAGAAATAATATTTTACAGTAGGATTAGTTCATCTAGAGGGTACCTGGTGTACATAGGAAGTGTGGGGAGAGAGGTAAAAATGACACTAAATTACCTTCAGCTCTTTAAATTATTTCTGCAGATCCCATTATGGGGGAGAAAGGAGAAATGGCTGCAGAACAAATCACATGGAATCCTGTATCCAGCAGTCCAACAGTCCCCTCAAAGAAAGAGAGAAAATGCATGTGTGCAGTGGAAGCAATAAAAGATATGTCTGTCCCCCATTCATCACCATGTCATCTTCAGATGCACCAGATATTGCTCAGTGGGGCTGGGTGAGAACTCACATGGCTCTCGACACCAGAGCCTTCCCCACCCAGGCTCCCCCAGGCCTTGCAGTGCCCAGCTCAGGGGCAGTGGCAGGACGAAGGCATGGCATCTCCGGTCGAGGATCCAGCGCCACCACTACCCTCTCTGGACACAGAAAACCCAAGTCCCAAGCCACAACATCCCCTAATTTTCTCATGGCAGAGGGCGGCTCAGGCAGGGCCCTCATGCACCGCAAGTGCCAGCACCACAAGTGCCAGCACCCAGCACCCACAGTAAGGAGGAGGAGGCGGTAAAGGTTCCACATACGGTCCTCAGAACACATTGCCTCAGCAAAAGGAGGAGAGTTTGGAGGCTGTCCTCCCCCTCACCAACATTTCAACCCGCCCAGCTCAGCACCACCCTGCCTGCCCAGAGCAGCCAGCAGCACCTGCCCACATGGTGGGTGGACACGGTGGGCAGTCAGCTGGGGGGTCTGAAACAGCCATTACTGGGGCTGCGGCACAGGAACCAGCTCCTTGACCAACAGCTGCCTGGTGTGGCTGCTCTGAGCACCGGGACCGGCCTGTCATCCCTGCAAGACCGCCACCCCAGAGCAGGGCAGGGGACCGTGCACACGCCTCAACTCCAGCTGGCACACTGCTACTCGGACACAAGCGCACAGGAAGACACAGCCGCTGTGGGTCTAGAGCCACCCATGTCAGCCACCGGCCCCTGCAGCTGCCCACAGGCACTGCTGTCCTCTGCAGAGCCATGGGCATGGGGTGCTGTGCTGGGTCAGCCCCGAGCCACAGCCGAGCATCACACACCACTCACTGCCACAGGAGAGGGAGACAGAGCCCATGTGGGGTGGGGTAAGGACACTGCACTGACAAAATCACCCTGAGAGGGGAACAGCCTGCAGCAAACGACACTCACACCCAGTGATAACAGAGTAACTTACCCCCAGAACAGGGTGCTGCAGGGCTGTGAGCACCCACCCAACACCCTGGCTGCTCAGACTGCTGGGAGGCACCAGGAGGACCCCTCCCCAGCAGCCCGGGGAGTGATGGCAGGTGGGGTGGGACCAGCCCAGGCTGACTCAGCTCCGCTGTGCTGGCTGCTGGGAGGGGGCAGCTCTGGCCGGAGCCCGCACAGGTACACAGCAATGGCCATGGCTTGCAGGGAAAGGAACAGTGCTGTCGCACCGTTTCTTCCAGTCCCATGTTTCCAGCCAAGATCTGTGCTTGTTTCCAGATGCTGTAAGGGCCTAACAGTAAATTCTTTTATGTCAGTAATTTACAGCACCTTGGAATTTTATTATTCCTCAATGTCACATCCTGCTCCAGCATCGCTCCTGCCGGGATCGCTCAGGTCGTCAGCAGTTTAACTGCACGTCCAGTGCAATAGACAAAGTGATCCACCTTTACCTGCACCTCGCACACTCACACGCTTGCACAACTGCCTCTGGAAAATAATTACAGCATGGAAGCCGATCCTGGTAGATTAAGACAAATTAAGAATCTAATATATAGGTTTGCTGTCAGGTTCTCAGGGTCAGGGGTCGATACAGTATATTGCAATGAGACTATAGGTTACCCCTGCCCCGATATTTTATCATAATAAACCAAATGGGGACGAAACACCCAGCAGTAGCCCATAAATCTATTAGCAGTGAACTGTCAATGTCCCATATAGCAGGGTAATTTGTTAATTCAGAGCTCGGTCTCTTTTTTCACTAGACCTTGTAAACTCCTTTCTGAAACATCAATAAACCATCTGCTTTGACTTGTTAATCAAATGACTTTATTCAGTCCAAAGCAATTTTTTCCTAATAAAAACAGAGTATTTATCTCCATGGCTATAAAAGAGGATTGTTTTCAACTGTTCACTTATAGTTAAGAAGCACATTTAGTTTGGATTGATTTCCAATGCTTTGGTCATATCTTGTCACTTCCCATTTCTTACACACAGCATCTCAGTTTAGCTCCTTAGCAGGGAAAGCACAACCTGACCCAGCGCTGGGAGTGGCACGGGGGGAGCGGCAGCCGGCAGCAAAAATGGTCATGGAAATCAAACTTTAGGGAGCTGATCCCATCCCCTCCAGCTCTCAGGCTGCTCCCAGCCTCTCGGCAGAGCACCCCGCTGCTGCACCCCATCTGGCCTCTCTCTGGGCTGTGGTGTCCCCATGTGCCCCAGCCCGCCCTGGGGACCCTCCTGTGCGCCCTGGCTGCAGGTCTTGCCGATGCTCTTCCAGCATGGCCGAGGCCAAGGCACGAGCCCCTCCAGCCCCACCCATCCGCAGCAGCTGCTGGAGACCAGCACTGCACCCCGGACGTGGGACGGGGCCGTGGGACGGGGTGTGGGACCCCTTTGTGCCCACTGCCCCCAGCAGCTCCAGCGGCAGCAGGTATGGCGGCGTGCCGCCCTCCCCTCCCGCTCCCACACGCCCGGTGGGGGTAGGGGAAGCCATTAGGACACTATTACTGAAGCATGCAATTCCGTGATGCAGCGCAGGGGGGGAGATGGCGGGCAGAGGACCTGGGGGATGCATTAGAGAGGGAAAGCGTGTCTGCAGTCTGGCCGGTTGTTTTCTTTTCTCCAGCAGTAGGCCAGATCGGCAGCAGGCATTGATGAGTTCAAGAAGCCCCCTGGCACCCCACAGCACAGCAGAGCAGCCACGCTGGCCCCCACGGGGCCGGGGGGCGGCCCAGCCCCAAGCCCTTCCGTGCATGGGCAGTGTGGGTCCCCAAGCCCTCCCGGGACCCCTTGAGTCCACCTCGGCTCAAGCAGAGGGTGTTTCTCAGGCTGGCCATGACACGCAGGCTGCAGCCAGGGCCCTCTCAGGGCATCCCCACGTGTGCTCAGGGTGGGACAGGCACAAAGGGCGGCCTCGTGCCCCATTGTGCCCCTCTGCATCACAGGCTGTGCCAGGGTGTCGCACTGCCCGCCACCCAGGCACATCAAAGAGGGTTGTCCCTGGGCCACAGGCAGGGACAGATGGCACAGGGATGCCAGTGGAGAGCCAACTGCTGCTGTGAATCCAGCTGTTCTCCTGGAGGAATCAGAGGGAAACCTGCTGTCCGTCCCGTCCTGATCCTAACCAGATCCTGCCCTTGTCAAGTACCTTCCGCTGCAGACTGAGGAATCGCAGATCTTCTGCCTGAAGCCTCCCGAACAAATGCCTTTCACTAACCGCACCGCGGGGTGTGCGAGCGCGGGGCCAGAGCAGCAGCTCCCCAGCTGGATGCAAACCCACCCGGCACGGGGTGCAAACCCACCCGGCACTGGGCGCAGCCCGGCCTCCTCCCGCCGTGCTCTGTGCCAGGCAGCGCCGCGCTGGCATCCCCGCTGCACACCCTGCACCGTGCTGCACAGACGTCTGGCGTTCCCCCGGCACGGTGCTGGTGCTGCACCGACACTTGGCCAAGGCGGCTGCGCTGAGTGAGCTGCTGCACCCCAGCCGTGGGCCCGGCCACGGTGTCTGAGGGACATCCGGCCTGCGTCTCCCAAGTGCCACTTGCCACTCAGCACTGAAGCCCAGGCTGCAAAGGGGGCTGTTAAGGGACGTGTCACCAAGTACCTGAGGGGTGTCCCCATGGCGCCAGGGCCACTGTGGTCTGACGGAGGCTCAGCCACCGGTGCAGCTGTCCTGCAGTCTGGCTGATCCCAGGGACCATGGAGGCCACAGTCCCCACAGCGTGGTGTGACCCTGAGTGTGCCCAAGGCCACCAGCCAGCACTGGCCACCCAGAAACCTGCCAGTGGTGCGGTAGCTGTTTGGCAGCAGGGTGATGGGCACAGCCCTGCCCCTCTCTGCTCCCCATCTCTCATGGCAGTGGGGGAACAGGACAGCAGAGCCTCAGCCCCACACCATGGCACTGTGTGCCTGTGGGGCCTGGGACTGCTGAAGGGTCTCTGTGGACCAGCCCCAGGTCCTGCCCTGACCCCGCAGGATGCCGTCCAGGCACTGCAGGGCCCTGGCAGCCCCGGCATGGCCAGCATGCTGCATCCCGCTGGTGGCAGGACCTGCAGTGGGGCAGGCTGGGCCCCGGCCACATGTGCCAGGCGAGTGGGCTCCCCCGCAGCCACGCTGCGCCACGACGCGCCCGCAGCACGCGCTCCCCGGGATGTGCAAATCAGGAGCCCCCAGCCCCGTCCAGAGCACCCCGTGGGGGGGAAGGGGCAGAGAAACAAAGTCATTTATATAATGTGTCTCCCTGCTGAGCCCCTAATGGCTGGCGCTTTTGTTCTGCAGTGGCTGGCTGGCTGTGATGGGCAGGAAGCCGCAGTCTCCCTTTGTTCCACGGCCTTATTCAGCAATTTAGATCCATCATAAAAATCAAATATGCATGTTGCAATCGCCTTGCGTACAACAGCTTCAATTTTCGCCTTTCTTTAATTTGAACTCCATGGGAGAAAGAGGCAGGGCCAGGGAGCAAGGGGCAGCAGGAGAAGCGCTTTGTGTTTTTGTTCAGCGGGCTGTGAAAATGCGGCGTAATGAAAATACGGAATTTTTATCTTTGCCTCATTATTTAAAAGAAAAAAACCAACCCAACAAACCACAGGCAGAAATCATTAATAAAGCCTCCCCCGTGCAAGGACAGCCTGTGTGGGGAGCGGCCTTCATGTCCCCCCACCCTGGGCACCACAGGCTCAGGGGGGCTGGGGGCGAGGGATGCCCCAAGGGCTGTGGCACTGAGGCTGGAGCTGTTGGCAAAGCTGGCAGCTGCCCGCTGCCACGACGCACGCGGCTGAGGGGACGGCCATGGCCTGCGACTCACAGACACGTTTAGCCCTTCCCGGACATCAGGGGGCTCTGCTGCTGCTGAAAGCAAACCTGCACCCTTGAAAGCTGCCAGCACCTCCCTACAGTGCCTCCCCGGGGGCTCTGAGTGGTGCTGGTGGGGGTCCGAGCCGCGAGCTGCTCTCCTGGCCCATCCCAGAGAGGGGCAGAGGCCTTGCCGCAACGGACACATCGGCGGTGCTTTGCCTCCGCTCACTCAGCACCGTCCCCGTGGCGAGGGGCGACTGCACAGGGGCAGAGCCACTGGTGCTGAGGGCACGGAGCCAGCTCCTGGGCTTCGGGCACACTGGTGGGCCCACGTAGGCACCGGAGATTTACACCCTGTGAGGGAAGGGGACGAGTGTTCTCTGGAGCAGAGCACTGAGATCTGCTTGGACCCGCACGGTCTGGGTGGGGAAGGCTGCTGCTGCGATCCAGGGGAACCTGCTGGGTTTGCCCAGGGAGCTTTCTGTGCCACAGCGGCTGTGGGAAGACTCACAGCTCAACATGGGGCCAGGCTGCTGTGGGATAGTTCTCAGGAGGATCAGGGAAGAAGGTTGAGCTGGGGAAGCAGCTGTGCCCGTTACCGGGAGGTTGGAGGCTGTGCTGGGGGCTGGGGTGCCCCAAGAAAGGGGTCTGTCCCCTCGCCACAGACACACAGGAGTTCCATCTGCCTGGGCAGAGCTGGGCCAAGGGCCACATGGCAAGGCTGGTCACATCCCATGTCCTCATCCCCTGCCGAGCGCGCTGATCAAAGGCGCTGCTGGAGCAGGAGGGACACAGCTTCACATAATGGAAACCGAATTTCTGCTTAAAAAAGAAAAGGCACTGCTTTGCCAAAACGCTCAGCATTCCACGCACACATTAACCTGATTACGGGAGGAAAGGGGGGTTTCCTTGTCTGAGGCCTGCTAATAATTTTCTGTCAATTCTGATTTGGCTTTAACCTCCCGCCAACCCCCAGCGCACTGTGGCATTAGGAGGTGCTGGGAGTGCCCGTGCCTCAGCCACGGCAGGGTTTACCCCCTCCCCAATTTGCTTTCAGTGAGACAAGGGGGTCTGCAGCCTGTCCCTGCTCACAGTGTGGAGGGGCCCGCTCCGCCATGCAGCAAACAGCTGCAAGAGCTGCTTCCCATGGCTCCTCAACCCAGGGCCGGGCCAGCGGTGACTGGGTGCTGGGCCAGACTCAGCCAGTGGCAGCCAGTGGAGGGGACGGGCTGCCTGGCCTGGACACACACTGCCTGAAACCCCAGGGACGGTGACACCCAGCAGCACCATGTCCCTGGGGTTGGCACCGGTGGCTTGGGGGGGCTGGAAGCGCTGGGGCAGGAGGGGGTGGGTATCATGAGTGTACACGTGTGTGTGTGTGCACGTGTGAGCCCGGCCCGGCCAGCAGCGGTTTGGCAAAGCTTCCCCTCCCCCGTGCTGAGAAAAGGCCCTTTTTCACTGTGACAATTCAATATAATTGAAAGTTTGCTTAGGAAAGAGAGTCTTTTTAACTGAACATGCTCACAGCTGAATCGATATGAATTATACGGCACAGAAGATGCCTAGGGTATTAAAACATTAATTAAGTAACATCATGCTACCATCTAACCAACAGCACAATACCATTTATAGGTACTGCTATCTTCTCTCTGGGGCACAGTGTGAAGTCTCTGCCATCACTGCGGGGGCTGCAGGGGGCCTGGAGCACCGCCGGCTGCCGCTCCGCAGGGCCCTTGGGGCGAGACCACGGGCATGGACGGGCCCTGCTCCTGGCCCGGTGGGTGCGTGAAAGGGCCCCCACGGCCGCGGGGTTCCGTCTGCCTTTTCTGCGGTGCTGCTGACCCGCTGCCACCGGCCACCAGCCCGGTCCTGCTGCAGCCCAGCCGGCCCCACACAGCCCTGCCGGTGCCGCCTCCTCGGCCCTCGGATGGTGCCAGCGCCTCGGTGCCGAGTGGGACAGAGCCCACGCGGCTGTAGCTGGATTAGCTCACCACATCAGCCCGGGGATCTAATGCACCGATTCTGCAATGTACCAAAATAGAAAGTCATTGGAGTGAAATCAGTGTCTTCACCACATCCCCTCTGGCAGAGCGTTAATTAAAATGACTCTCTAGTGCTTTAGATCATCAGGTGTACATTGTTAACGAGCTTGGAGGAGAGAATGGGCTCCAGATTCGTAGTTTAAGCGCTGATGGAGTTAACCCTTCACCGCTGCTGGCACAGCCAGAGCCTGGTGGCAGTTTCTCAGAGCATTCGTCTGCATTAGAGACGTCGTCTCTCTCTGCAGACTTCACATGTCATTTAGCAAAGACGTTAATGTGGGACCTGGCTGCAGCTGCGACTCTCAGGAGAGGGGCCTGTGCCCGGCCCAAGCTCCCTGTGGGATGCTGTGCCATGGGGGCCACAGGACCGGCTGCACCCCGGACAGTGTTGGGCTTCTGTGCCGAGCGCCTGTGCCAGCCCTGTGCCAGGGCTGCTGGCCAGGCTTGTATGCCAGGCTGAGCTCCGCTGTGCTCCTGGGTGGATCCCCAGTGGGAAGCCAACTAGGGACTATGGGCAGACCAGCAGCAGTTCCTCCTCAGGGAATGCCAGGCCGCAACATGGGGTTGTGCTGGCCACCTCCGCGGGGCTGCTGGCCAAAGCCCCTGGTTGTGCCGTGCCGCCGGCAGCGGCAGAGGCTGCACCCATAGGCAGAGGCATCCTCCTGCCAGGAACTCTGTGCCAAATCCATTGGCAAGGTGACCTGCTGCCTGGACACCTGATCACTGCTCCGGATCTATAAATACCAATTTTTTGTCCTGTAAGAGTGTCCTGGTACGAGCTAAATGTCTTCCTTGTCTTTCCGGCAATGGCAATGGAAGGTTATTAAAAATCCCTCCCAGGATCCTCTTACCAGAGTCACAGCACGAAGAAACCTTTTGACTTCTGTGGGAGGTTTGCAGAGTTCCCGCTGATGCACCGCTCGGAGTGGGAGCCTCTTGCAGAGGCTTCCAGTGTGCAGCTTGTGCAGCTACTCCAGGCCATTTACACCTTCCTGAGCATTAGAGAGGTGCTTTCTCAAGCGTAGCTGTTTTAAACTGGAATTCAACCCAGGAATAAATAGCAGCGTTACATAATAAACGTGTAGGGCTGCAGGTCTGTGAACAGAGCAGTCATTAACACGGCACAGCGCAAACGCTGGTGGAAGGGTCCTGCTGGCGACCCCATTTCTGCCACAGTCCCGTGGAAAGCGCAGCAGGGATTTTTCCCATTAACCCCCCGATGTCCAGAGGCAGCCCAGACCCCCACCCGCTCAGCTCACGCCAGAGGAGCAAAGCCTGAGCCTGAGCCGGGCAGCCTGGCCCATAGAGGGTGTCGGGGCACTGAGCTGCAGTGCGTTTGGGTGCCATCGCCCTCACCGTTTCGGTTGCCAGAGGTGCAGGATCTCCGCTCTCAGGGTACCGGGCCAGGGCCTGGCTGGCTTGGTTCGGTCATGCTGCAGCACCGGGAGCCACGGGGGCCCGGCCATTTCTTTCAGAACGAGCCTGCTTCTGGAGTCCCATCACTGAAGTTACTGGCTTGCAAGTGAATGCCCTGACTGGCTGAAGGATGCTCCCACGGCCTCGCCAGCCCTGTGCCCATGCTCGGCTGGACACCACGGGGCTCAGGCCTCTGCTCTGGGGAGGCAGAGGCAGCCCCTCGCTGTCGGAGGTGGCAGAGCGGCCAAGGACACACCACGCAGGCTGCTCATCCCACCTGCACTGGGGGTTGGTTGGTTCTTTTGTAAATTATTTATTGCTACAGTTATAAATTAGAGATGAATGGTAGCACCTGGGGCGCTCCTTTGGATGTGGTCCTTATTAATGAATTTCAAGCATTTTCTGCTGCAAGGGGCAGTTTTTGGTAAGAGAATCATATATTTAACACACAGCAGTTCATCAAGTTTTCCTCCCTGCAAGCAAGGGGAAGTGCAGCGACGCAGCCACTTACCGTCCTTACCTTGGTCTCCTTTTGGTTTCGATGGGAGGAAACAGATGGTGATCGTGGATCGCTTCTGCTCAAGTTTCAAGCTGACCCCAACCCGTGAAGGCAACATGCTTTCCCTGGAACTAGTATTCACAGCGGTGTGCCCAGAATTCTTACACAGCCATTCAGTGAAACAAAATGCACTTGATGCCTTTTCCACACACAGCACATCCCGGAGCCGTCACACGCATCGCGCCGGTTGGCTTCTCGCTTCCCCCTCAGCGGTAACTCGCAGCACCAGCCCCAGAGCTTCGTCCCAGCGGGCGCCTAGACGCCCTTGAGTGGGGAGAGACACGGACACGCGAGCGCCGGCATGTGCACACCAGCGGCGCGGGGGGCACGTGCGTGCGGACATGCGGCTCTGGCAGCATCTGCCCACTGTGGGATGCAGCCGCCGGGGCAGATGGGAGCGTCCCGCTGAGCCGAGCGGAGCCATCGGGCCGCACAGCACGCACCCCCCGACACAGACCCTGCACCGCACGAGCGGGACATCGGAGACAAGAGCTTTTGCTCATTTTTTTGTTTTTTAATGTATCACAATGAGCAGGAAACATACGTGATGAAATATTTCCAAAGGAGTATATTCAATTACCATCTACAGTCAACTCAACTATGACAACAAAGTCTTTTGTGACAAATCTTTTAAAGTTTTGAAAGTTCCATGTGGTTTCTGTTTCTGTTCGTCTCCATGTATTTTGGTACAGTTCGAGATCAGCATCGTTACAGTAACAAAAAAAAGCTAACAAGACTACATTATAGAAAAACACCAAGAACATCATTTTTGGTTTCACTTGCTCTATTTTTTGTACATTGCAAAGGCTGTTCATACCCCTCTTCACCTCAGTTATGCTTTCTGTTCTACCCAAACTCGCCCCCCAAAAATAAAAACGAAAAAAATAGTCAAAGCTTTGTGTTTCACAGTGGGCAGTATCTCGGCGCCGACAGACCGACCAAACAACCGACCAACCATCCAACCCAATTTCTGCTTCTAGTTAAAAGTTTAATTTTTCTTTTTAAAGCAAAATATATTTCCATGAACAGCGAGCGTGCTGGCTTGTGTCAGCGGCTCCCCTGGACCCCGCCGGCCCCGGGCGCGGGCGGCCCCGACACACGCCTCTTTATTCTCAATTGTATGAAACTTTGGCCATCTTCACCACTTAAAAAAGCTTTTTAGTAAAAATAAAACAGAAACCCGCTCAATGCTCAGTTTAAAATCGTTTCCTCGAGCCGCTCCGACACCCCGGGGAGGCCACGCGTGGGGGTCGCGCAGAGGCTCCCGGTGCCGACGTCGCTCCCGCAGCGTCCCATCCCGGCGGGTCGTGGGCTGACGCCGATGGTGCTGCGGGGTGCGAGGTCAGGGCTGGTGGGGCTGGGCCGGGGGGCCGGGGGCGCGGGTCCCACCCAGCACAGCCCCGGGGCAGCTGGGCCGCAAGAGGAGGAGGCAACCTCGCACTGAATGTCTCTAGAAACTTTTAGAAAAAATACAAGGAAATGAATTTATAAAACCTTTTAGTGGGTGGGAAGGAGGAGGGGGAAGAAGGAGAGAGAAATTGCACTATGACCAAGCAATATAATTAAAAAACTGAAACAAAACAGAGACAAAACGAAAGGGTTTCCAAAAGAGACCTGGCGGCATCGGACAGGTAAAGCTACTGTTAGATTGTTAACGTGTGTCACACAGAGAACCCAAAACAGAATGAACAAAACAACTTCTATATGATACAGACAGAGTAACATACAACAGTTAAATGGCAAAAAATATATATATATATATATTTCATAGAATTACAAACAAGATAAAATAATGGAAAACAAAAACTGTACAACTTTAGAATTTAAAAAATGTTCATCTCAAACACGGGGAGAAATACAAGAACTTTTGTTAAAGGAAAACAGTTTGTTAAAACAGCAAACGCTTCGTGTGGACTTGTTTCCGTTTTGACACCTTATGCTACAGCTGGGTACTGGCAGGAATATTAGATGGTTCTCTCTTTAGTATCATCTACTTAAAAAACAATTAAAAAAGGAATTTGCACTATGCATTAGCCTAGTTAGAAATATGTACAACAGTTCAGGGTCTAGTCTTTCATGGAACTAAAACCAAAAAGCCATAAAAACAAAAGCGTCCCGCTAGCAAATGGACCCCACGATCGTCTCTCAGGTGCTCCAGTCTCTGGCGGAGTCGATGAGCGGCCTCGGCACGGGGAGGAGAAGCCGGAGGTGCGGGAGGAACCTGCGTTCACAGTCTTCGAAGTTCCCTTTTGAAGCAGGAGGAGGATGAAGATGATGGGGAGAAGGCTCTCGCGCTTTCGGGGCGGAGGAAGCGGGGCGGGGGTGGGGAGGTGGGGAAGAGATTGTTTCTGTTGACATTTGGCTACGGAAGTGGAACAGCAAGCATCTGTTTGTCTCCAAAATCTACATTTTAGCAGCACAAAGTTTTCCTCTCAAAGTCCGGCCCGGGAGGTGCGTGTGTGCGGCTGCGCACCCGGGCAGGGCGCGGGGCTGGACGGGCACCGCGGGGCCGGGGGCCCCTCGCCGGCCCGGAGCCACGGCACCCCCGCCACCACGGCAGAGAACTTGGGAAGAGGAACCTGCCTTTTGGTGCGCTGGGCTCTCGCTAAGAGTTGTCTCTCTGCTTGCAGAAGAAGCACAGATAACAACCTGGGTACTTTTTTTATTCTTTATTTAAACTTAGACTTGTTTGTTTAAATCAGAAACAAATTCTCAAGTAAAAAGAATCCTTTTTGCTCATTCTGCACCAGTGGTGAAAGGGTATGTCTTTGGATTTTATTTAAAGCATGAATTTTCTTTAGAGAAAAAAAAATGTAACAAAATCTTTTTTCTTTTTTAAAGAAGGAACAGAGTGCAGCCTAATTACACAAACAGAAACAAATGCTTATAGGTCAGGAACAGAGTCTTTGAAGCATTTACAAAATGAGGAAAAGAAGAGGGCAAGAGAACAAAAAAAGGAGGAAAAATGGAAAATAAGAGAGAGATAAGTGCACAAGGGTAACAGACATAGGTAAATTGTATGTATACGCCTTAAAAAGTTTCAAACCCCCAACAAAAAATATTCTGCAAGGGATCCTACTGACCCCCCAAAACCCTTTGAACTTCTTTCTTTAGTTTTTATAAAATAATTATGCAACCACCCTCTAAGAAATGAAGGTAGCGACCATAAGTGGAAGATTACAGGATGGGGGAACGGGGAGTAAAGGTACAAAGGGGAGAAAAGCTCAGGCGAGTCAATGGATTGCAATCTATCTGGCTAGGAATGAACAAGACAACATCAAATGAGAAGCCGTCAGCTGGACCATACAAAAGCTAAATGTACACAAAAGGGTTTTTCTTTTAAATCTACCATACTGCTTCAGTTCATTTCCAATGCAACAATCTACTCAACACCAAAAATGGTCATATCTATCATAAATACAGAAAGTCAGTTGTTTTAAAACTTATTTTTTAAGCTCCGAGTCCTCAACACTCTTTGTGTGGTTTTTTTTTTTCTGAAAAGTGGGAGTGCTTAACTTTTCCCCTTGGAATTGGCTTCAGCAGAAAAGCTACCCTTAAAATCCCCGAAAAGCTAAAGCAGTTCACATTGTTTTTTTTTTCTCTTGAATACTTTCTGCCCATTTTAAATTAAAAAAAAAAAACAAAACCAAACCAAAACAAATTTCTTTTTCTGGAACGAAAACGAAATGAAACAAAAACCCCAAAACAAAAGAAAGAAATTATATATATATATATATATATATAAAACAATGATTCTGAAAACAGAACAAAGTGTGAGCGATTGACCTGAGAATAAAAAGACATTACATTTCTTTTTTCTTTTAGCAAGCCATTGGTATCTGAATGCTAAGATAGCAAGAAATTTAAAACTGTAACAAGGTGGGCTGCTTTCCCATACAGTGCATGCCGGCCTCTGCTGTGCTATCGACGTGGGGCGGTATTGAAAAGGGGCAATATACAAGGGGCTCAAGCTCCGAAGACAGTAAGGAGGCAGCACGGGCTTTCGTCTCCCAGACCAACAGTACCTTCAAAAGGACAAATGTAACAGATTTTTTTTTTCTTTTTTAACTTTTATTTTATTAAAAGGAAAGGAAAAAAGAAATGTAAAACCCACCGGCATCGTTATATGGGAAAACAACCCACGCTTTTTCTTTTTTCTTTTTTCTTTTTTGGTTAGAAGCTTTGGAATTGCAGTTAGTCTATTTTTGAAATTGGTTTGTTATTAACTTTTTATTTAAATTCACTTTCATTGTTCATCTTCAAAGCTTACAATCTGAAGGTGTCCATTCCTATGCTAGCTAGACCACTGTCCTTAGGGCAGCCGGGGTCCTGGGGCCCCTCCGCCGGGCTCGCCGGTCCATCTGACTTTTGGCTAAGATCCGTGTCAGACTCCTCCGAATAGTCGTCTGTTGGCATCGAGGGCTGAACCCCTGAGGTGCTGCATGAACTTGAGGTAACCGTTGAAGATGAGGAGAGAGGAGGGAAAGGCGGCGGCGGCGGCTTCCCCGGCGGGGCACGGGGGGCTGCCGGGGGCCAGGGCTTTCTGGAGGCGTGGGGGGAAGCCGGGGGGGGCCGGGGGGGCGGGGGGCTGTCGTTTGAGTGAGCGGCCGACTGCGAGGTAGATGCGGTGCTGGGGTCGGGGGGGCAGGCAGAGTGAGGTAATAGACTGGGGTGCTCTTTGGCGTTTCTTGCTGCTCTTGTGATTGTTCGGTGTTTGTGCGGGGCTGACTCGAGATGCTGACTGAGGGCTTCGTCCCCACACACCGTGCTCTCGCACGCCACGCACTGGTACGAGCCGCTGCCCTGGCTGCTGCCGGTGGGCACGTGAAGCACCATCTCTTGCAGGTTCGCCACGGACTGGCCGAAGAAGCAGAGGGACTTCAGGTGGTTGCTGGCCGCCTCCTGGTCACCGAAGCCCGCCTGGCACTTGCGGCAGACCAGCTTGTACTGCACCTTCGGGACGATGAAGGGGTCGCAGAGGGAGTCCGCGCCCTTGCCTTCCGCTTCGGGCTCTTCTTGGGGTTTGGGCAGGAGGGGGGACACCTCGCGGGGTGCGTTCTTCTGCTCTTCTTGCTTGGGGGGTTCTTTGGCAGGGTCTTTGTCCGGGGTGGCAGCCCCCGCAGGGACGGGGGTTTGGCTTCCTTTGGGCTGCTGCGCTTTCTGCTGCTGCTGCTGCTGCTGTTGCTGCTGCTGCTGCTGCTGCTGCGCCTGCCGCTGCTGCTGCTGCTGCTGCTGCAATGCCTCCTGCAGACTCTGCTGGTATTGCTGGTACTGCTGCAGCAGGGAGCCGGGGGACAGCCCCAGCAGCGCCTGTGACAGCGCGGGGCTGTAGGGGAAGAGCCCCTCCATGCCGTACATGGGCTGCAGGTACCCGCTCTGCAGGGCGCCGGGGATCTGTGGGGCGTAGTAGGGGGAAAAGCCGGGGACGAAGTAGGGAAGGAACTGGCTCGTCAGCAAAGTGGTGGGGTCCGAATTGAGGGCAGCCTGCAGCGCCTGGAGTTGGGTGGGCTCCACTGCGTACTCCATGGCGGGCAGCGGGGCCGAGAGGGCACCCGCCGGCGCCTCCCCCTTCTCCTTCTTGGGCCCTGGCAGGGCGTCCCCCTTCCCCTTGGGTGCCTTTTCCTTCTCTTTTGCCTTCTCACTCTCCTTCTCCTTGCGCTGTGGCGGGGGCGGCTGCTGCGGCTGCGGGGTGGTTGCCGGCGGCTGCTGCGGGGCCACGGCCGCGGTGGCTTGTGCCGGGGTGGGTGAGCTCAGCACGGCCGGGGGCTGCTTATTTGGTAATCCAGAGGTGGGGAGGCCGGGCGAAGGGACGCTTGTGCTGGGCAGGCCCATCAGGTTGGGTTTGGGAGAAGTTAAAGCTGCAAGAGGGAGGAGAGAGAGGTGAGGAGTCACTCGGCGCAGGGCAGGCAGTTCCACTAAATTTAACCTTCTGCTAGAAGAGCCCCAGCCCTTAGAGCTGCGACAGTACCTGCTCAAAGGCAGTCAGAGTACGAACAGTGGGAGTGCCAGGGATCAGCTGTGGAGGCACGGCAACGTCTACTTTAGGTAGGCCCTCCTCTGTGACACATCCAGTGGGAGGAGAGGGGACACCCAGGAACAAGTGCAGGCAGCCTCTGCTGTTGCAGCCCTGTGTTAGTGGGAGCCCCATACCCAGGTCCTTGGCCAGAGCAGATGGCATGACCCAGGGCAGAGGCTGATGCAGAGAGCATGAGGTGCAAAGTCTGTGTGAGGACACACGTGCTCCTCAGGCTTCTGGACACCAAGCTCAGAGCCCTGCCAGCACAGCAACTCTGCAAGAGCCTGACCTGCCATGCTGGTGCAGCACAGGAGGAATCTGTGCCTCTCAACAGAGGCACCGCTTCCTCACAGCCCCATGCTCTGAGGGGCAGCTGCTGGCTAAGGGCAGCAGAGCACTGAAACGTGGCTACAGCACCCCTGGGTATGAGCGGCTACTTGCCTGCGGTGCCGCATTCACCCACTGATGCAAGGGACCTGCCCAGCGAAGGACAGTGAGCAGGGCTGCTGCAGCTCCATGGAGCCCAGCCTGGGGAGGGAGCAGCCCCAGAGGGCCCAGAGGCACCATCAGAATTCGGTGGTGGCTGATGCAAAGCCCTTTGGAAACCTGCAGCTGCCCCTGGCGCGGTCTGGAGACAACAGCGACCTGTGACAGCACGAGGTGTGTGAAGCGAGCCGCCACGCAGCAGCAGCAGCACCCAGCTCAGATAAGGGCACATTATGGATGGATGCCATTGAAACTGATGTCCCCCAGCTGAACAGTCCCTGAGAGGTTCAAGCGCCGGAGCAGCGGCTAATTCATAACATTCCTGGATGCACAGCCTTATCTGCTTCGACAGGCTTTGAGCGGAGATGGCCTGACCTTTGGAGCTTTATCTAAAGGCCACAAATAGTCTGTTTGACTTTCTAAATAGCTTCGTCCTGTCTAGGCAGTCACTGATTGCCTTTAACATTCATAGTACGTAGCCCTGTCTCCCCAGGACATGTACTGGTCTTTGGAGAACAATAAAAGCAACAATATAGATTGAAGTGCCAAAGGGTAATTTTAGATCTTGTTATAAATTGGGGGTACTACATAAACAGCAAGATAATTTGCCAAAGAGATCCTCTTGGCCTAGTTCTGGCCTCTGAAACGAGCTCTCTGGTAAGAACAGAAGCATCACATGAGAAGTCCCGGCACGTGAAGACATGCTCTGGGCATGTAGCTAGGACAAGGTTCAAGGGGCAGGGATGGACAGCAGCCCTGGACAGAAGAACTTCTGGTGGCAACTCCTTTTAGAAATGGTTTAATAACAACTATGGTCAAGAACAATTTTACCTTCACTTTGAGGGTGGGTCGTGGGAAGAGGTCTGGGACTGTGTGAAAAAGCCCAGCAGAAACCTTCTCCAGATTCCAGAACAGCTTACTCTCCCCTGTCCTGCTCTCTGACAGGACTCTCCAACACAGGCATCAGCAACCGAACCACAAGGCTACCCCCCCGCCCCGAGAAAGGGACCGTGACTCCGGGGGAGTGGGTCCTCTTGGAAAGGCCAGAATCCAACAAGCACCTGAGACTTCAACAGAAGAGATTTCAGAGCCAGCAGCAGTGGAGAGCCAGGAGAACCCAGCCGCTCCCAAGGGGAGGGGGAGATGCCTGGTTTGCACCATGGGTCTCCTCGGGTGTCACACCCCGTGTCACCGCAGCCACACACAAACCTCGGGTGCTCACGGTGAGCAGCGTGGCAGCCAGACCCCTGCCAAGGCCAGACAAGCTGCTCACGCTCCACGAGCTGCTCACACCAGCTACTATCCCGTCACCTTCATCTGCTCACCCAAAGTCTGACCTCTTGGATGACAGGAGAAGATGGCCATTTTATTAACCAGACACAACACGCTACCTGGAAGCTCCTGCACTGACTTGTCCAATCTTGAGAAAGCAACTTCAGTCAGCCTGCTGAATGCCAGCATCAGCAAGTCCTTCTGGAGACTGGGAGCACTCCTGTTTCTGAGTAAGAAGCCAGGAAGATGCTCAGATCCCATTCAGGCCTCACACTGTGGACTGTAACTCATCACCAGCCAATTAGTTCAGTACAGGGAGAGAAAGTCACCCCTGCCAGACGCTGTCTAGCTGCTGTTGTCAGACCTGCTGTCGCAGTGCAGAGGTGCCCAGTGGCACACGGTGTGACTGCACCAGGTGTTACGGTGTCCAGCCAGGGACAGGCTCAGCCTGTTGCCGAGACAGGACCCCAGAGTCAGGTCTGGGGAGACCTCCATGGACACAGAGCAGCCCTGGGCAGAGTCAGCTCCAAGAACGACCGTCAGAAGTAAAAAGAGAAGTCTGCCAAGTGAAAGCAGGTCTCCCAGAGAACATCAATTACTCTGTCATGAGTGGTGATACAGACACGGGCACATCTCTGGGAAGCCAGCGATGCAGCAGGGGTGAAATAAGGCCCTTGGATCAGGTTTTCTAGGTCACCAATAGTCTACTGAGCAGCATCTTCCACTGCCAGTGTGGGCCACACATCTTAAACCTTCCACCCATCCACCAGGCACAACGGAAAGAAGCATCCTCAAAAAACAAAGTCCAGTGACTGGGATTAGGCCACAAAGGATTATGCCGGATTGCATTTTTATGTATTGATAAGAAAAATCTTATTAAAATACCAAGCAGATTTGTCCCACGACTATACTGTTGCTTGTTGAGAAGATCCTTCCAGATTGTGCCCAGCTGTTGCTCAAAAAGCAACCCACAGCTGCCCTGGGATCTGCCACGAGGACCTTACAGACAGATGCTCCAGGTTTCTGCCACCAGTGCAGCACATCCCACTTCTCCCTAGAAACTGTTCTGAAATACTGAAAACTCCAGATCTCACTAAATAGACTGAATTTAACCATAAGAGGGAAGGGACAACCACCAATGTATCCTGCATGTCATTCCCATCCCTGCTCCACTGGATAAATCCTGTTTCCATTTCCTTCAATGGAATTTTTAGCCTCTGCTAACGAAACAGGGAAATGCCTCATGTCCAGATCTCACTCTACTTTAGACTTTGCTAGGAAACCTGAGTTCAGAATTAAAGATAAAATACCCATTGCTTATGGGCTGTCCAGTAAACGTGCCCAACAAAGGGCTGGGTGTCCTCTTATCCGTCGCTCTCAAGGGAACACCCACTTGTGCTAAAGATGCACCAGGTTAAGCTGTGTCTCTGAGCAGTGTGACAACATCTATACCCACCTGTGTTGGATGGAGTGAAGCCTGGTAAGGATGGGCTGTTGAGGCCTGGGAGCAAGACTGGAGGGATGCCCTGTAGTGCTGGGTATGCAGCAGGAAGGTTAAGAGCTTGCAGAGGGGTGTTATCAAACATGCCCTGCTGTTGAGCTGCCAGACCAAGAACCTCATTGGCTTTCTTGATCCGGTCCAGCTCCTGCTGAGCCATCAACTGACGTACAGTAGCTGGGTCAAAATACTCCTTTTCCTTATCCAACTGGCTTCCAATGGTTTCTTTAACTTTGGAGATATGCTGTTGAGAGAAGATATGGTCACGTACAGACAGTCGAGCGCTGTACTTGAT
Source organism: Porphyrio hochstetteri (assembly GCA_020800305.1). Taxonomy (NCBI): domain Eukaryota; kingdom Metazoa; phylum Chordata; class Aves; order Gruiformes; family Rallidae; genus Porphyrio; species Porphyrio hochstetteri. Next base: position 506,831 of record CM036918.1, read on the forward strand.
GCCACACAAAGTGCACTCTGTTTTGGGTCCCTCGTAGCTTGTTTGGTTTATACCAAAATGCTTGGCCATGCTGAGTTTGGACTTCTTCTCCTTTGCCCTAGCATTCTGGAACCAGACCTGAACAACTCTCTTTGGCAGTCCAATGTCATTGCCCAGGACCTCACACTCCAGCATGGTAGGTGTCCTGTAGTCATTAAAGCATGACTTAAGAACCTTTAGCTGGAGATTAGTCATCTGAGTGCGAAAGCGTTTCTGTCCGGGCCGATCCCCGCTCTCGCCAGACTTGCTGGCTGAACCACTTGCACCAGGGCTGGGCGAGCAGGGGTCTGCAAGGCTGGATGTTTCACTGTAGTCCACAGTACCTTCATTATCGTACTCTTTGCTGTAGAAGCTGGGAGCTGGGCTGACCAGGCCAGAAGACAGCCGATCTTCATATTCAGACATTGCCATCATGGCAGCTTTTGTCAGGCCTTCGCTGGGCCCCGAGGCTGATTTGGTTTCGGTTGCAATCCCTGTTGCGCTGTCGTTGTCTGCGTTCCCTTCGTCTCCCGTTGTAGTGTCTGTGATTGCAGTGTTGACAGAAGAGCAGTCATCATTGTCCAGCTTTGTCTGGTCAAAGCTCAGGTTGACCGAGGACATGGAGGGACTCTCGAAGTCTTCTATCCCCTCCACCTTAATGGAGGATGGACTCAGCAGAGTCCGAGGCGACAGCTCCATGCTCTTGTTCACCGGGGAGAGAGGAACACTCTGTCCATCGCTGCTAGCTGGTGGCATGTGGGAAAAGCCTGCTCCATCAAATATGTCTCCCTTCATTTGGAGTCCCCCATCACAATCTAAGAGCATAGCAGACAATGTCAAGTTGTACCCAGCTCGCTTGGCCTCATGCCAGTGACGGGATCGGATATGAGCTTCAAGAGCTGTCTTTGCTTTGAAGAGAGCTCTGCAGAAGGGGCAGCGTCTGTGGGCTTGGGCAGGCCCGACCGCCCTGAACTGCCCCTTCCTTTCCCGCGCACGGGTGTTCTGAAACCAAACCTGCACCACACGTTTCTTCAAGCCCACTTCATGTGCAATGTGGTCCAACATTTTCCGTGTCGGGTTGGAGTCGAGCAAGTACTTCTGATAGAGAATTTCCAGCTGCTCTGGGGTGATGGTTGTCCTCAGACGTTTGTCCCTTTGTGGTTCTTCTCCTCCCGTCCCGCTGTCATTTTCTCCAGGGCTGGCGCTGGCTTTTTCCTCCAGCTTCCTCTTCAGCGTGTTCATTGTGGATGTTGGAGTTGAAGGGGAAGTGGCCGAGCTCGCTGGGATCTGTGGTAAAGTGCCAGATAGCAGCTGGCTAGCCAGTAGAGGGTTACTGGGATCAAAAAGCATGAAGGGCATATCCAGCGTTCTGTCCAGGAAGGGGGGGTGGATGAACTGGTTCTGTGCACTCAGAAAATGGAGCTGCTGATGCTCCTGCCAATGCTCGAAGGAAGGAAATGCCAGCTTACACTGGTCACACTGGTAGGGGATTAGCTGAGGAGGTAGGTTTGCCAGCTGTTGAGGGGTGGATGTGTGAATGGGTTTGAGGGAGAGATGTGAGAGCTGAGATGGACTTGGGCTTGACTGGGACAAGGAGCACTGAGGGGGCTGAGGAGGGGGAGGCGGCTGTTGCAATGAAGAGGGGGAGGATAACTGTGAAATCTTTTGGTGTGCTGAACTTGTCTTTTGTTCTCCTTGGTCCTGTTGCTGCTGACACTCTTGCTTTGGTTGCACTTGCTTCTCTTGAGTTTGGTTTTGCTGTGTACTTGGAGGTTCAGACTGCTTTGGTTTCTCATCTGTAGCTTCTACTTTAGAACTATAGGTGGAGGAATCATCTGCCTCTGCTGTGAGCTGCAGAAAAGCTGAGGAGGTTGCATTGGCTGAAGATGTAGGTGTGCTGTAAGCTTGTGAGGGCATTGGTGTGCTGCAGGAGGAACTGGTTGGAGTCAAGAGCTCCATTGCATCCATAGAGTCTTCATTCTGGCTATCGTCCTGTCCATCCTCATCCTCATCTTTGTAACAAAGCTTTTTCTGGTGTTTAATGAGATCAAAAATGCGTTGAAAGACTAGACTGCATTTCTTGCACTGGTAGTTCAAGTTGCTTGTTCTGATGTACCTGTCGTTGGTGAGCTCCCGTCGCTCCCCGTCTTTGCCTTCTCCCTGATTCTCATAGTTCTTCCTCGCCTTCTGGCGGGCATTCTGGAACCACACCACGATAACACGTGTTGGGAGGTTCAGCAAGTTAGAAAGCTGCTCAAATTCATCGTCTTTCGGATAAGCATTGGCATCAAAGAAGTCCTGCAGGACTCTCAGCTGGTAGTCAGTAAAGCGTGTCCGGGAGGACCGCTTGCTTCCCCAGTACTCCTGCTTTTGAGGCTCTGGAGAAGGGGGCCGTGAGTCGATCTTCAGTTCTTCCAGGCTGGTAATGGGGGGATTGCTGAAGTTGTATGGGGAGTCCTTGTTGCGCTGGCGTTCTTTGAAGAGTGTGTTTCGGAACCAGTGCTTGATCACTTTCTGGGGCAACCCAGATTTGTCTGCCATCTCTTTGATCTGCTCCTCACTTGGGGAGTTGTTAATGTCAAAGTACTGCCGGAGGACTCTGAGCTGGTCATCGGTGATCCGCGTCCGTGGCCTCTTGTTCTGCTGCTGCTGGAGAAGGCTAGGGTTGAGCTGATGCTGGTACAACTGGGCCAAGTCAGCAGGCAGAGGGTCCACAGGACCCAGCTGGGGCGGCAGCTGAGCAGGTAATGTTTGTAGTGGCATGGTCTGCATCATCAGTGGTGAAAAGATGGGGAGCTCCATGGGCATGGAGAGCTGGGTGAGCGGCACAGACGGCTGGGCTGGTGCGATTGTAGGAGAGGTAATCGGTGGGGCAGAGGTCGGAATGGTGGGAGTAGAAGCCGGCTGAGGAGGTGCTGGGGGGAGCGGAGGAGGGGGTGGTGGAGGTGGTGGTGGTGGCTCTGGGGTCTGAGGCCGAAGGGGGTAGAGTTTGTCATAGTGTTCTCTGTACTGTTTGGCAAATCTCTCTAACTGCTTGAAGGGGAAGTAATGTTGGTGAACGTGCTCTTGGTGGCTCTTCAGGATGAGGATGTTTGAGAAGAACTTGCCGCATGTGTCACACTCCAGCTTTTCCAAGTTCTCACCCTGCTCTGTCTTCCCGTTTTTCTTCTGCACCTTCTGCTTGTTCTCGTTATACTGAATGACCAGCTCGAAGCCGAAGTTCTCCAGCAAGGCTTTCGTGGCATTCCCTCTCGCGTCGGAGGCGATGCGCGGGGGCAGCAGCGAGGGCTCTGAGCCGCTGCCCGGCACAAAGTCCTTCTTCTCTTTGGGCTTTAAGTTGTCAGGCAGACACTCCTTAGATGCTACATTATTGTCTCCCCTCTCTGCACCTTCCCTTTCCCTCGGGGTTTCTTTCTCTTTCTCCTTCACTACAGATTTGTTCTTCTTCTCAGGGTGCTGGCTCTGCTGTATGAGAACCGAGTGAGGTTGTGACAAGGACAGCTGACCTTGCTGCTGCTGTAAGAGCTGTGGATGGCTCTGTTGGGGGAGCTGAACTTGAGCCTTCAGGTCTTCCAGCAAACTGGGACCTGTACCGGTCAGTGTCAGCGCACCGCTGGTGACAGGCAAGCTGACTTCGGGATTGAGCTGGAACTCGGCGCTGGGGATGTAGAAGGGGAACAGAAGATGCTGCTGCTGCTGGAGCTGCAGAAGGGTCTCAGTGGTCATCGGAAAGTGCGGCAAAAGTGCTGGGTTGAACAGCTGCGACTGCAGGAGAGCAGCTTGCTGCTGCAGCTCTTGTTGCAGATGGGCCTGGACTTGGGCCTGCGCCTGTGCCAAGGTCTGAGCTTGCTGCTGCTGCTGCTGCTGCTGCTGCTGCTGCTGCTGCTGCTGCTGCTGCTGCTGCTGCTGCTGCTGCCTGGATGCAATCATGTCTGCCAGCTTCTTTCGGTTTACCTCTTTGGGCTCCGAGGGTGAGGAGATACCGGTGCTTGCGGGGTTACCTAAGGGAGGAATTCCCACACTGTCACTGGATACCTGGTTGAGGAGGCTGGGAATGGGAGTTGTGCCCGAGTTACTTGTGTTGGTGGTTGTGAAAGTATTACTGTTGCTGGCGCTCACTGGACTTGGCGTGGATGACCCCAGAGAGAGGCTGCTGCTGCTGCTGTTGCCAGCTCCGTTACTGCTGCTGCCCCCAGCCGCCTCCAGCTTGGCAGCACGAGCCTTGGTTTGGTGCAGGACAGACCTCATGTGGATCTCCAGGGTTGAGCTCTGACTGTAGGCCACATTGCAGGTGTTACACTTAAAAGGTTTGTTGTCTGGGCTGCTGGTAGGCTCGGGCTGCCCGGTAGCAGACTCCTGGAGAGCTCTTTTCAGTTTATGCAGATGAGAAACAGAATTGTAATGGACCAGGAGAATGTTCTTTTGTGTGAAAGACTCCTTGCAGACCGTGCACTTGTAAGGGCGAGATGGATCCAGGAACTTCTCCATAGTGAAGTTAGGGCCCTTCCTGAAGGGTAAGGCCCTTTTCGGTTCTGAGCCAGAGTCCTCTTGCACCGACCCCGAATCGCTCCCTGTCGGGCTCTGCTTATCTTCCAAGTCACTCTCCTCCTCCTTATCCTCCTCGACTATTATAGTGTGGTCTTCTGCAAGGGAAGGATCGCCCATGGCGAGGAGGTCCCCATTGACCAGGAGACCACCGTACAGCTGCTGGATGTCGGCCTCGCTCAGCTCCAGATGGCTGGTTTCCAGGTGCTTCTTCAGGGCCTGGAAGGTTCGGAAGCTGCGCTGGCAGAGGCAGCACATGGTGGCCGCCCGGATGACGTGGTACTGGGAGTGGAGCTGCAGCTTCTCGATGGTTTTGAAGGCCAGGCTGCACTGGTTGCAGCGGTACTTGTAGACGTGGCGATCGGACACTGGCAGCTGAGGTCGCTTGGCGTGGACGTCATTGAAGTGTGTCTGCAGGGCTGCCGAGCTCTTGAACACCTGGTTGCAGCCCTTCTTCCAGCAGAGGAAGCCGGAGTCCTCCCTGGCAGAGCCCTGATCGGCCGGGGTGGGCTTGGGGTCTCCGCTCTGCTCAGCACTTTCGGACGGCAGCAGACTCTTTCCCGTGTCCTCAGAGATCTCTGTGGAAACAAAACCAGAGCAAGCCTGAAAGTGACCTCAGCACACAAGGGCTCCTCGACACCCTCTTCTTGTCCCTAACACGTCCATGGTTTTATCTCTGCAGGTACTTCTAACACTTCTCCTCTCTCTCCATCCGTTTTCGAACCAGCCTGTTACCCTCATCGCAGCCCAGGAACCCACACAATTTACTTCTTGCCCACTTTGAATATCTGGAAATTACACACACACATGTTCCCTTAGTGTACTGATCACCTTTACTTCTCTCTTTAAGTGAAGGCCATTCAGCTACCTATCTGTCTTTGCTGTGTTTCTCTGATGTCCTGCTTGTTTTCCAATTAGAAGGTTCATCAAACTGAATGTAGCATTTGAGTCTTGGTCCTATCAAAGCTAGAAACAGCAGGAATGAAGTTCAGGTCCTGCTGGCAGCAGTTCAGGGGGTGCTGTTGGAGGGAGGGTGGGAGAAGAAGGAACAAGCATTCAGAGCACTGCCACTTTTCCAGGGTCTAAGAGCACAGTCCTGCTGGAGATGACAGCGTGACACGGGCAGAGGCCAAAACCAGATCCGCTGCCCAGGGCAGCATTGGCTTCCCTGCCTGTGCTGTGCTGCCTCACCAGCACCACAGCCCTGGGGCGGTCTGGAGGGCTGTCTGCATTCCCAGATTCCTTACAGACCCTCCAGGAGGGCATAGAAGGAAGACTGGCACTGCTTCCATGCCAGGTTTGAGATCAGACACCTCTGCCCATGCAGAACGATGTTCTTAGGATGCTCCAACACCAGGCTACAAACCCAGGATGAAGTAGCCATTTACAGCCATGCCTTCTTAACAGCATGGCAATGAAAAAGGCCAAGGAGATTTGGGCTGGACAAGGACTGCAGCAGCAAAAAGCTCCCCAAACTGTGTGCCCAGTGTGTGTCCTTGACCTAGGAGGGCAGCAAAGCAAGGACAGCAGAGGTGGCTGCATAGTCTGTGGCCGCAGCCTTCAGTGTCTCTCCACAGATCCCCTCAGCCCTCGACCACCTCTGCTTTTCTCTGCTTACACCTGGCCTTCTCCTTTGCAAGGATTCAACACTATTTCCACGTGAATTGCCACGGTGGTGAGCTGCTCCTCAGCTCTGAGCTGCCCTGCCTCGGGAGCACCCCAGCACCAGCCTCTTTGGGCATGGATGAAGGGAGACGGCTCTGCTGGGCACCGACTGACTGTGGGTCCCAGGAGAGAGCTGGGCACATGGAGCTTGCCCAGGCAGAGCTGTCCCCAGATGGTCCCTGTCTGGGTGCTGGGAGCTGGGGGAGTGGTGGGACCCATGAACTCGCTGCCCCGCACTCACCAGGCTGCTTCCCCAGCTCCTCTGCCGTGGGGTTCCCATCCTTCTCTGGAGTGGCCGCCGGGAGAAACATGCTGCTGGGCATCATCACCTCAGGTGTTGTCACCTGGAGAGAGGGAGGGAAGGATGTGGGGAGGAGAAAAACACGGGTAAATATTTTAAACATCTTCAGTGGGAAAATTAGACACCAGAATTGTAAAGTCAGAGGCGTCACTTTTCATAGCTCACTGAAGACTCATGTTTATTAGACAAAGCTCACATCAGTCAAAAGTGTTTCTACAGTTACATTCTGGACATAATTAGCAGTGCACACTTGAAGAATAATCTTATTATTAATATTTTTTCCTTTATGTAGAATTCAGACTTTGATCACTGACAATGTTTTGTCATGGGCTGTGAAACTTCTTGTGCAACCAATTAGGTAGATAAGTTGAAAGGCCCACCTTAAGCTGCTGAAAACATAATAAGGCCCCTAATTAAATCATACCTCGTAAAGTACACTGTAATCTTGAACTAGGGAGCATTGCAGCACTGTTTTCAAAGTGTATCGATGCAGGAAAAGGAGGGGCATGAGAAAGAAAAGTACAAATAAGGAGAGAGGTGACAAAGGAAAGAATGCATAAGGAGAGACTAAAAAGGCAGTAAATTGTCTGGGAAATGAAAAGCTTTTGGTAACCCTTTCCTTGCTCTGGCTGATGCGCCCCACTCGCCTCTCTTCAACCTGCACCCCCAAAACCAGCGCAGTGCTTGAACACTGAAGAGCTGGAGAGTCTGCGTGCTGCAAGGAGAGACGCTCTGGAAGAGCGATGCACACACTCATCCTCTCCTGGCACACCCAGGACACAGCAGGTACTGTGCCAGCACCTCGCACGTGGCTGGCGTCAGGCACTGGACAGGGAACCCATCTGGATGTCCAGTGCCAGCATCTCACCCCACAGACCCCACCACTGTCACCATCTGTGCCGCCCTCCAGTGCACTGCTGCCAGCGCTGCCGGGATGCCTGCGGGGAGCGAGGACGCCTCCCCAGCCCCGAGCAGCGGCACGTTTCACCTGCTGATGCTCAGGGAGCTTCTCTCTTTCACCAGGACGCAGCACCTGAAGGGACAGTCAGCACTGGCTTGCCCCTGGCTGCTGGGAAAGGGAAGCACACATCTGTGCTCCAGGGCAGGCACGCTTCTGAGCGAAACGAGTCTGCATCCTTCTGTCAGACCCCAGGAGGGCTTTTGAACCCAGGGCTGCAGGAGGAGCAAGGCGGTTATCTGCATGCAGCGCACCCCGCTGCATGCAAGTCTAATGGCTGCAGAGGTCTGAACTGCCCCAAGAAAGGGTGCTGAGCTCCCTCCCCTTCCCAGGATGGCCAGCGTATGGAGGCAAGCGCCGGGCCCTACAATGTCTACAGGGAAGGCAGCTGACACCGACAGATCACAGGAGGGTAGCTGAGCACACCAAATTCATTCCACCTCTTACTCTAAGCCGGAGCATCTGCCGGCCGTGGGTGGTGGGTTGTGAGACGTGAAAGGTCACTGCTTAATTCCTGGTCTCCAGGCTCAGAGGAGAGGGACAGGCAGGGATGCTGAGGAGGGGAGGCAAGAAGGAGCGGTCCCTCTCAGCTCTATCAGCAGGGAGAGAGCTTTCCTAGGATCTTTAGGAATTATGAAAAATAAATCATGAGAAATTAAAAAAAACCCCAACAGAGTAGAAAAAGAATAAAATTATCTAACACCTCAGCTGCACATCATTATAGAAAAGTGTGGGCTTTTTATACGCATTACAGTAAGGCAGCCATCCCCACTACCACACTCAGTACGACGGATCAGTAATTGTTTTCATACACTTTAATTAGAAAAACTCAGATGGCTATGAATAATAATGGAAAAGAGAGACTTTTGCACTTGAAAGGTTGAAGTCAATCAAGTGTGAATGACGGCAAAAAAGAAAAAAAAAAGACACCAATTCATCAGGCCTCTGTTGTCTCGCCGCGTCTTTAATCATAATTCCTGATTGGGATTCAAGAAGGCAGTAAGCAGCGGTTCTTTGTCTGCCTTCACCTTCCGTCAATTAACTCTCCCCGAAATATAATCATCAACCTCACATGCTCCTCTGCATCTTAATCTGGGTCTCCAAACCAGTAAGTCCTGCCCTATATGTGTTTAAGTAATTACCTTTATCTACCTGCATCTCTGCAGCCAGGGTTCTTGCCCTACTTCCACCCCTCCCTCCACAAGTACAAAAAAAAGAAAGAAAAAAAAAGCCAGGGGGGTGAAAAAACGCCAGGCTGCAGCACACTGGATTGCTACAGGCACCAAATCCCCACAGGCAAACAGAGCAGCGCTGGAGGGAGGTGCAGGGAGCTAGGAATTCTGGAGAGGGATGCAGGGTTGGTCCAGACAGCTTTGCTGGGCTGGCCCGGGAAGCAAGACCTCCACCAACAAGGCGCTGGCCTTGCTGCCGCCACCGGACCCGCGTCAGTCCTCTGGTGGCGTCAGGCTTCTCCTGGAAGTGCCGCCCGTTTCCTACAGCACCTTCCAGAACCGCTGGGTCTGTTCAGCCCACAGACCGCCCGGAGCCGGCAGCGCAGTGAGGACAGGCTGCAGATCCCACACAGCCTGCAGCTACGCCCGGCCCCAGGCTGCCTGTTTGGACTGCGTGTCCTTTCACACCACACGCCTGTCCTGGGACACACCGAGCCTCCTACGTGCAGCAAATGCCCTGCGTGTTGTCGCTGCTTTTAATATAAACAGACTGTGGGAGGAGCAAGGGGCCAAGGCTGAGTAGGTCATGGCCACCTGACACAGATAAGCAGGAGCGGTGCTCCGCAGTGAGCGCGTAGTACGTCAGGTGTGTTTAAACGGCATTAACTGTTCTGCTGATAGAGGAAGGTGTTTATCTCAGCACAGCCTCTGTTAGCACGTGTGGTCATTAGAGCTCCCTGCTCCCGAGCAGGCAAACCTGGCCCGTGACCCTGGCATCCAGCCTCAGTGCTGCCCAACACCTCCCCTCCCTCTCCAAATGTCTCTTCAACTCTGACTGCTTCACAATGGCAACACGTCAGTCACCATGAGCTGTTAAGAACAGTTTCAGAAGAAACCAACCCTCAGACACAAGTCTGATTTGCATGGTTCATCCTCTCCCTTTCCCTCTCCTGCACGTAGCTGTTTCGCTCCATGTAACATGAAGCTATATCCCCTTTGCAGCCAGCAAGCCACCAGCAAAGCCTTCGAGCTCGGAAGCAGCACGCTCCCTCCGACCAGATCCTCCTCCATGCAGAGCCCTGAGTGCCCATCCGCCCGAGGCTGCTGTCCCAGTGGTATCACACTGGAGGCAAACGGCCCACTTGACCCACATCGCTCGTGACCCTCCTGTCCCAATGAAACTGGGAGGTGGGGAGGGATCGGCAGCTCAGTCCTTCTGCTCCTTCCAACAGCCTGGCGGTCAGATACCAAGACGGGTCCAGCACTGTCAATACTTCAATGACACAGTCAGTGTCTCCAAGAAAGCTCCCAACGCTGGGGCAGGCACTCAGGGCGCACCTACTGCCCTGTCCCCATCCTGCTCAGTGGGGCAGGGAACTTGTTTGGGTGGGAAGTGAAGGAGGGGGAAATTTGGGCGAGAGACAGTGGCAGCCCCTCCTGTTCTGCAGCCAGAGACCTTCCCTCGAGCAACCTCTGGAGAAGCCAACTCTCCGCCTTAGAAGGCAAAGTGGTCGGGACAAGCCTCTGTGCTCCCCAGATTGAGAAGATTAAACTTTATGATGACGAGATCCGTGACAGCCATGGGCACCCTAATTCGATCCGAGGACAATGTGGTCCAGTGAGTGTTAAGAGAAAGCCAAGGGCTGGCCCGCCATGTCTCCTGGCCCTTGTCCCTGTGAGTATCCTCCGCAGGCCGCACACACCCTGACACCTGCAGACCTGTCACCAGTCTGGAGAACAGCCCGCGGGTGCGCTCCTCACGGGTGACAACCCACGGCGGTGACAGCCTGGCTCCTGCCATACCCTGTCTACTGGATTTCTAAGACCATGAACTGCAGAGCTGCTTACCAGCGTGGGCTGGAGGCTGAGCACCGCAGCATCCCTACTGCACAGCACCCCTCCCTGGCAGCACCTGTCCCTGGCAGCACCCCTCCCCGGCAGCACCCCTCCCTGGCAGTGTGACACAGCCACACTCTTGGCACGTCCAAAAAATCCATCTCCACTAGCGTGAGGCGCCAGCTCCGCTCGCGCCCTGCATCTGCCCGGCCTGACTCCTCCGGACCCCGTGGCCGTGGGTGCGGATGGACTCGGCAGTTCCTCTGTGAAAGCCCCAAACCGCCGAAATCCCCCGGCTTTGAAAGGAAAATCTCTGGCAGGGGTCTGAGGAGACACATTACTATCCCCATGTCCGTGCAACCGGGGGAAATACACATGCGATGCAAGGTTCCCGAACCAGACAAAGGAGGTAATTTCCATTACAAAGAGAGAGAGAGGGTGCTGGAGTGAAAAGCTTCATTAGACTCAGAGAGGCAAAGCGATGGCAGTATACCAAGGTCACTTCTAATTTAGACCATCTAATTGGCAAACATGGCTCCAAATGGCTATCATCTCACAGGGCTCAGAATTAATGAAGCCCGATTATTTTCATTACCTTCATCCGAGATGGAGAATGAGACACAGAGTGAGAGGGAAAGGGGGGAGTGAGAGGGGGCGAGAAGGAGGGAGAGAGAAAAATTGAATGACAGCAGAAGGGAGAGAGCAATAAGGAAAGACAATAGGAAAGGGGAAAAAGTGTGAGGACGGCAAGAGGGAGAAGTGAGGGTGGCAGGGACGGGCAAGAATTCCTCCTGGACAGGGGAGGAAGGAAGGCAGCAGAAAGATGGCCGCACCACTGGGAAGACGCCCTGAACTGAGGAACAGAAAGCCGACAGGAGAACTGACGGGAGGAATGTGCAGGAGGATAAGGCGATGCGGGAGGAGGGAGCGCTCCCCGCTCCCGGAGGCTCTTGGGAAGCCGTCCCTTCTCCTGGCTTGAGCCCATCAGTCTTGTCAATCGACTGTGCAGGCGAACTGCACTTCACCCTCATTAAGGGGCTCTCTGCTGAAGCGGTGCAGGCCCGAGATTAGCAGAGAGGCTGTTATGTGGAAAGATGGCGATTAGGCCTGCTCAGGGCAGCTTAAACCCCACGTGAAAGGAACCTGGCCACGTTCCTTCTCCAGCCCCATGGAAAGAAAGCCGCAGGAGAGGGGGGGATGGCAGGAGCCCCTGCCCTGGGGGGCTTCCCCGGCCCCCGTGCCTGCGGGATGTGGCACACACGCCTCTCCCCTCGACCGGGGGCTGCAGCCCTGCTAGCACCCAGGCCAGTGTCCAGGCCAGTGTCCAGGCCAGCAGGAGGCCCTGGGTGTCCCGTGGGATGACCAGCCCGGCTGCTCACCATCCAAGAAGGATGGGGCAGGGAACAGGCAGCTCGAGATGCTGAGCGCAAGCCAGCAGCCGTTACCATGGCAACAGACATATTAGACACTGCAGGTTCCTGAAAGGCGTCTGATAAGGTATTATTAACTGGAGCCTCCTCCAAACCGAGCGCAAAGACACTGTCGAGAGGACCTGGCTCCCATTTACTGGACTGCAATTCCCTGGCGGTGGCACCAAGGGCCGATTCGCGCGTCAGACCGAGACGGGAACCGTAGTGAGAGTGAGGAAAATGAGGAGCCTCTGATGCCGCCTCATTCGGCACAAGCCATACCCATTGCTCACAGTGTGCATCACTCAGTGCAAATGAGAACCCCCTTCCTGACCCACATGCTGTTTGACCTGCGGCAGGAGAGGCGATCCTGCCCCGGGGAGATCTCCAGGTACCAAAGGAAACAGCTGTCAGTGGCACCAGCAAGGTGGGAAAAGCGGGAGTGAGCAAGAGGATGAGCTTCCTGGCTAAGGCAGTTTCCACGCGTGCCAGCAGAAGTCCTGCAGGCCCTGCCCCAGCACAGATGTGCTCACTGAAGGGCACTGTCCTGCACAACACTGCAGCCACCAGCCCATGTCCTCCACGGGGTGTCCTGAGCCCCCAGCATCCCTGCATCCCGCCAGACACAGACCTGCTCAGGCTCAGAAGGCGCCAGCCCAGCCGCACGCGTCCCAGGCTGCGCATTCTGCCCAGAAACCAACTGTTTCAGTCAGTATAACACAGACTCGCAGCAAGTGGTTACACATGAGAAAGGGGCTCAGCTTCTGCTCGCTGCTCTTCTACGGTCAAGATGTCTTCCATCAATTTAGTGAGACACTAACAGGATTTGCTGAGGTCCTCAGAAGGTATGTCTACACAAGCACCATCTATTGAGCTGGATGTGGGTTGCAGAGAGTGAGCTCCTGGTGATGGGACAGCTCCTTGACCAGGTGCAGAGCACTGGGCAGGGAAGAGCTACATCCCATCCCACTGGAGCCTGTGGGCACGGCCACAGCTCCAGGGCAGTGAGGCGATGGGGGTTTGTTTCCCCACCTCTCTGCATTTTGTTATTCAGAGTGCTGGGACTCAGCAGCCTGGATGGATGTTTAATGGTTTTACACCATTACTACTCGGGGCAGATGTGGCTCCCGCAGTCGGTCGGTCACACTGGTCCACCAGTGACCACCACAACCCACTGGAGCATCTGCAGCTTCTGCAGAGCCCGGCAGGCCTGAGGGGGAAGTCAGAGAAGTGAGAGGAGGGGTGGCTGAGAGAAGAGGAAGACGAAAAGTGTAAAGGCTTTTTGGAGGGGACTGGAAGGGTGACAGAAAGACCAGAGCACTCTGAGAGAAAAGCTGGGCAACACTGCATCTGCTTCCTCAGATGATGTCACAGGAGGGGAGTCGACAAAAGGACATGAATATTATGACCAGCATGGTATTATTCACCCCACTGTCAGGGATCAGCAATGGGAGAAGAGAAGCAGAAATAGGGTGCAAGAACAAAAGTCACAGAGAGAAAGGACTGACAGGAATCAAAATGAACTTATTCTGTGTGCTTTGAGACGGGTTTTTCAGCGCGGACACAACCGTGCCTCCAGGATCACAGCAGAGAAACAACTGCAGGAATCTGAGGGCACATCCCATTCAAGAGTTCAGAAGGGGTTTGAAAATGTGCCTGATTATTCTACCTGTGTCTTAAACCGACACTACCGAATGGAAAGACACACTCACACGAAACCCATGAACAGGGATTCGTGAACAGAACGTTCTGGGGCTCAGAACATCATTTACTGAGTGCTGGGGAGTGGGATGAGCCTTTACAGGCATCTCTGCCCCACGGCAGCACGTGGAGGACCAGCAGCTGCACGCACAACTCCAGCAGCTGAGGGGCTCTTGGTGAGCAGCTCTTGAGGCAAAGCAAGTGGGGCACAGGGCCAGGTCTCACCAAGGAGAATCTGAACACTGTGCTGTTCATTTGCAACGTCTTACCAAGCACTAGCTCTCCAGTCAGACCAATTTCAGCTCCTCAGAGACAGTGGGAGGAGGACTCCCATGATAGGTGCTCAAACAGTGGCACAGGGCCGAACAAGAGCCAGGTGCAAACACATCTGTGCTGCACCAAACCTGCCACCTGAAGCTGCTGCTCCCCACCACAATACGCCAGTAGCAATCACAACCCATGGCACAATGGACAGGACAAGCACAGTGACAGGCACAGTGCCATTTGACAAAGAGCTCGAAAGCAGAGTTCTTTGAGTTCCGAGCTCTGCATGAAGATGGTTGATGTGATCTAGCAAACTTTCATGCCACACTTCAGTGGGTAACTTCCTGCTGCAGAGAATTTTAGCTGCCAATGCTTTAATTTTAATTTAAACCTGGGTATTTCACAGCTTCTCACAAATAGCACTTGAAACACTATCTTTAGCGTTCAACTGTCCTGCCAAGTCCCACCTCCCTTGGGCCAATGGCAGCATATCCCTTGCTTGTTCAGGTTACCTGGGAAAAAGGGAAGTTACACAACAAAAGCATCATAATTTTGGGTGGAGTAAGCCCTGGCAGAAGTAACAGATCCAACTTATTCGTTTAACTATAAAAATGATCCTCATTAAGTGAAGAAGTGAAAACCATGGGCTGCACAGTAGGACTGTCTCCTCCTCGTGCAATGAGGCCGCCAAGGGAAGTTACTCCATTGGTTCTTAAAATCATATTTCAAGCAGAAACCTGGTACCTAATTTCCTGTAATGTTACCTTAATCACCCTGGCTGTCCTCCCCGGGAAGTGCTCATCGACGCAGGAGCGCTTTCCCTCTGCACCAGGAGCAGCACAGCCCTGCATCCCCCAGCAGCTCCCTGCAGAATGCCACCCCGTGTGGTGCCCTCAGCAGTTAAAGGGAATCGTATTCATTCTCCTCTCTTCACGGGGCAATTACTCAACACTGCAACGCGGCCCGTTTCCAGTGCAGCCTGCGCAGGCAGCGCGTGCGAGGATGGGGCAGCCCCCGGTGACAGAGCCCGGAGGGGTGCAGGGGCTGCAGGAAGGCAGCAGACGTGTGTGAACACACAGCCACTTACCGTCAGGATGAGTTTCTCGACGCAGTCGGGCGACACGCTGTGCAGGTGGGTGAGGTGCAGCTGCAAGTGGATCTTGTTGTTGAGCATGTCCTGGCAGAGCGGGCAGCGGAGCATGGGCTGCACCGAGTGCTGGGTCATGGCGTGCACCCGCAACCGGTTCACGTCGGTGTTACTGTACTTGCAATAGGGACACTGATACATCTGCAGAGCAAGACAAATGAATCACGCAGTTGTTACAGCTGCTGCTCTCCTTTTTCCTTACAGCCAGACTTTAATAATTCGATGCCTTCTCCTACCACCAGTTATCAGCTTTCATCCTCCTTCTCCTATTTTATTGCTTTTGGCACGTATGAAACAAATTACCTGCTTGTAAATGCACAAAAAGCTGGGTTCTTCTTCCTTACCTGCTCTGATTTGGTCTCCTCTGAAGTTTTTGACCATTTAAAGGAGAGAGGCGACTCAGAGCTGCTAGGAAACGATATTCGTTTAGAGGATGCTGGAGGCTCTGTTAGCTCCTTCTCTGCCTGGCTGGCTGGTGCTGCAACAGAAAGAGATTTGTATCAGGACATCCCCAAAGAGGCTTAAGTTGGACAAAGGCAGTGTTTCCATTCACTCTGTCACTCCTTGTTGGAACACACAGCAAGGAGTTGGAGCAGGATGAGTCTGTGCACTAACTTACGTCCTACAAAGCGCATCTGGCCAAAAAAAGTTCACTCCTGACTGTCCTCCCTAACAAGGGAGCCGTGTCATTTGTAGTTAGGAGTGGAGGGACTTCAGCTACTGCTGCGGGCTGCCTGCAGACCTCTGGCATGGGAGAGTCTGTCCGGTGGTTATCTGGGACACACAAGCACTCAGTCAGACATACAGGTCCCTGTGCCACCTCCACGGGCAGTGGGAGTGACACAACAAAGCAGAACTCGTACTCCCAGCTCGCTGGGACATTCTGCATGCAAACACCCTGAAGATGATTGCCTTGAGATGGCTGAAGCTGCGGCTGCTGCTGCGACGGCACTGGCTGGCTGGGCCCATGCAGCACTCACCTATGGGTGCTTCCCAGCAGCAGTCCCACCAAAATCCCGTGGCAGAGACCTGCCTCCAGCCAGCGCTGGGACAGGGACAGCTGATCTCACAGCGTGCAAGCTGAGGAAAGGTGACTTTATTGCAGCCCAAGAGGGAAAGGCAGAGGAGCGCAGAGGTCGGCAGCAGTCGAGGCGCTCGGAGAAGCACAGCCCTGACCTTTCCCCCTCCCCCGAACCCTGGCAGCCTGCAGTACATAAATTCGTGGGACATCTATTATTTAAAAACTGTAAGGACAAGTATATTATACACAGCCCCTGTCTCCTCCTCCCCGAACACACATTCATAACAGTACTTTAATCTGTCTCGAATCGACTTCAAACCCATTTCGCCCTTAATGGGAGTTATTCATTTTCACTTGAAAGGTAATATATGACAGCTGGATATTTAATATGATGGATCGGCTGCCGATTAACAAGGCACTGTAGCATTCTTAGACTGGTCCCCCCATACTCTTCCCCTCATCTCTTACTCTCTTTGTGAACCCGCCGGTATCTGTTCCTCATCTCAGAAGAGGCCATCAGTAAGACCAAGGCAAACCGCTTCCCCCTCCAGCATCCCGCAGTGCTAGCAGATGAGTTTTGGCAGGCAGCACATCACGGTGAGGACCACAACCCATTTCTAACTGCCCTCCCTGCCAGACCCACCTCTAAGCCTTCACTTAAATGGGGGCAAAATAACTTCCAGGAGAGGGAAAATGAGTATTTTAGATCAGAGCTCAACACTGGTTTTAAAGAGTCCTCAAGCTTTGTTCTGGTTTTTGGGTTTTCTTTCTGCTGCTTGGCATCTCCTTTGTCAAACATGCAGTAATTCATCACAGAATCATAGAATGGTTATGGTTGGAAAAGACCTTCAAGATCATCCAGTCCAACCATCTATCCAGCCCTACTAGGTCCAACACTAGACCATGTCACCAAACACAACTTTTACTCTTTTTTTATATCCCTCTGGGGATGGTGACTCAACCACCTCCCTGGGCAGCCTGTGCCAGTATCTGACAACTCTTTCAGTAAAGAAATTGTCCCTAATATCCAACCAAACCTTCCCCTGACTCAACTTCAGGCTCATATTGTCAGACAGCCATGCTGACAGAGGGAGGCTGGGATCGGAGCAGCTCTGGCGCTACTGCGTCTCTCCTGGTAGCCTTGCCCACGCCAGAGCCTGCTCTGCCTTCCTCACCCATGGCACTGCCCTGCACATGCCTGGCAGCTCCGTCCCAGCACGTCACACAGCCTCCACACACAGATCTAGGTCAGGCTGCATCTGAACCTGAAACCACTCAACTTCATGGAAACATCCAAACCCGGAGCTTCTCCACGTCTCTGCGGTGTCACCTGTGTGGTCTGGGCAGGGTCCCTCTGGGTGGGAATGCTGACAGACCTGCACGGATAACCCCAGGTGAGCATTGGACACTCACAAAACCCTCGTGTCCCCATGGGATCTGTGCTGGCACAGCGAGGCATGAGGAGCTCGGTGAGCCCCTGGTCCTCCCCCTTTGCCACTGGCTTCACTGTGCAGCTTCCTGCAGCTCATCACTCTGATGTTTTTAGACTAGACTGAGGAATCCAGCTGCCAACCACCTGCAGCTGCTGGGCATCAGCTGCACCCTTTGGGCAGGATGTGCCCTTACTTCCTTTCTACTGGGCACCAGCCTGATTAGAATTAGGGAAAAGTAAAAGCTAATAAAATTTTCTTTTACTCACCATCTCCAAAGTGCCCCATTTTATTAAAGGCACCTGATCCAGTCCATAACTTTAATCCTTCAAACCCAGAATTACTAATGACTGTCCAGGCCCCTGCTCCCCCTGTGGAGCTCTGAAAAATGCAAACCCAGTACGTGTTCTGGGTGTTATTTTTGAGCTGACAGCGCAAGTGGGAAATTTAACACCGAGACTGAAGTTTATTGCTGATAAACAGCCAGACCAAGTGACACATTCAGTCCACAGATCAGAGGAGCTGAGCACTCCCTCCTGCCTGGAAGAACGAGGCTGCGCGGCACGGCGCCTGCCTGCAGAGCTCTCCGGCAGCGGCGCGGGGCCTCGGTGTCTGTGCGAGCGGCTGGGACGGAACGTCCTCGGTGGAAAATGCTGGAAGGGCCCCGGCCCGAGCGGCAGCTCAGCACAGAGGAGGTGGAGTGCAGCACCTGCGCCCGCACCACCTCCAGCATCATGCTCACAGGCCAGGCCTTGCCAGGAGGAAAGGAACATGCACTACAGGATGCTGTATGACTGTGTACCCGTTAGCACTTGGGTCATTTTGACTCTCAAAACTGATTTAGTTCAGATTTGCCAACCTCAGAGAGAAAACCCACGCTTCTGAGGAAATGTGCCCAGAAGCCAAGTGCCACGGGATGGGGCTGGTGCAGGGCTGCTGGCCCACCGCTGTGCTGCTGGGAGACTGGCTTGTTCCTGCTCTTCCTCAGCAGCTTCTGCTTGTCAGGGGAGGAGAGGCGATCCTCACAGGGGTTATTTCAGGGTGAGATGGGAAGTGGGGATCACCTCCTTCGCCAGGCACTGAGGCAACACCAGCAAGGGTCCCGAAGCTGCCCGCTCTCTGTCCTGGTGGAAGGGAGTCACCGCCCGCCCCCAGCCATCAGATTCTTTTAGCTAAAGTACCACTGACAGCCCCTTCATCTAAACTTCCATCTCCCGACCCAGCAACATAATGGAGAAGCCAATTAAACGATTATTAATTCATGCTGCTTTCCGTAAGCCAGAGTTTCTCATCTCCCTGCATTCCGTAAACCAGCTTGCCACTTGCCCTAGAAATTTACAGTGGGGTTTCTGCTCTCTCCATTGATTTAAAAAACAACACGGTCCCTGCCCCCAGCCTAGGGAAAACGTCCCTCCAGCAGCCAGCCTGGGAAAAAGTTTTCAGTGGGACCGAGGAACTGTGTTTTCCTTGCCTGATGGAAAACAAAAGTCCATATTTGGTGGTGCCTCCCTCCTCAGGCCTTCCCTGACGTTCTCTTGGAGCAATTACTCAGCATCACGAGCCCTGGGACCAGCTGACCTGCCTGCCATGCCTGCACAGCCCACAGCTGGAATGCCCACGATGGCTGTCAGCCCCGCACGGGTCTCACACAGGAGCATCCTCAGAATGGCTGCGGGTTTCCTCCCCACATCCTCATTCCAGAGTGGACGTTTTCATGTGTTCCATGCTCACACAGCCTTCCCGGGGTGATGGGCAAGGCCAGGCCTGTGGTGCAGCCTGACCCATCGGTCCAGCCCAACCCACATGTCCATACCACTGCAGGTCCCTCAGCAGCAGCTCAGGAGCCCAGAACAGCAGCACGCAAACACAGCCTCGGCCTCTGGCAGACAGTTGCTATCCCGCAGAAACAGTCTGTACCGATACGGAAGAGTAACCCGGAGAGGGTGACTGCACCGAGCCTGCGGCCAGGGAGCAGTGGGCAGCGCCCTGCTCGGGCCTCCCTGAGAGGGAGCCAGGCCTACAAGGCTGCTACAGCGCGGCCCCTTGTTACCTCGTGTCAGTAATATATGGCTGAATGTTTCTTCCTGAAACACTGTCTGTTTACATTCCGTATTCCCTGAAGGTACCATTCGTTCTAATAAGATGTTGTAGCCATACTAACAGGCCTGTATATTGCCTGTTGCTCTACAGTATTTTTTCAACTCTCTATTTGATAAATAACGTGATCGCATGATAGACAGAAGTAAATACAGAGAGATTTGCAAGCACACTTTTGTACCCAGACCTTTATTGCTGCCTTTCAGAAATGTGGCCCTGAAAATGGTCAAATAATTTGTTTTTCTAATGCTGTGTCATACCTTCCAGCCTGCAGTGAGTACGAACAACTGAATTACTATTAAATATTCCTATCAGAGTACCCAGAAGCCACCAGACTTTTCTGCCACGCTCTGTACAAACACTGAACACCCCAGAAAATGTGGTGCTGGGACGGCCAGCAGCAGAAGGGGCACGTGGAGGCAATGCTGAGGGTGCCATCACAAACACTGATCCCCCGCAGCCATGCAGACCAGCTCAGCTCCTGTTCGCTGCTGAAGGAAAAGGCCTGGACTGAAGCTGGGTGGTTTCGCTGCCGTGGCAGTGGCAGCTGCCTCTTCGCCGCACAGAGACGTGTGCCAGCGGAAGGTATGCAGAAAATCATCCCCCCTTGTGCACAGCAACATCCCACCTTTGCAAGGTGGTACCCTGAAGCACCGCACCTTTTCTTCCAGCAACAGTGGCTAAGGTTATGTCTTCAGAACCGTGGGAAGTCTTGGGGGGTGTTTAAAATTACACAGTGGCTGAAAGGAACCAAGCAGTAGCTTTTCTATTTACCTATCTCATACTGTCTCGAGCCAGCTATCAATCTGTGTGAATATTATCGTCCAATTCAACTGAATAAATATTTCAACTAACCTATTGTGACAGTCCAGATCAACTGATTTATTAAACCAATGTGCTGAGGTTGGGAGAGCGTTTAAACACCAGAAATTCTGCTAGCCCCTTAACACCAGCAACAAGGCCTCACCACCATCACTGCCGGGCAGCACCCAGCTACCCGGTGAGCAGAAACTACCATTGAGCAGAGAGCAGGCACGGAGGGCACGGACAGCAGAGACATCGGCGGAGACCTGCTCGCCAGAGAATGCGTGTGAAAAGGATCCACAAAGAGCAAGACCACAGAATCACCAGGTTGGAAAAGACCTTTTAGATCATCAAGTCCAACCATTCCCATCCTGTGCTAAACCATATCCCTAAGTACCTTTTTTTGAACACATCCAGGGGTGGGGACTCAGCCCCTCCCTGGGCAGCCAGTTCCAGGCCCTGACAACTTCTGTCAGTAAAAATTTTTTTTCTAATATCTAATCTACCCTGCCCTGGCAGAAGATCCAGGCCCAGAGCCTCCGGGGGCCACGGCCGCACCCTCCCCCAGGCCCAGCCACCACATTCGGGGACGCTGCCGGGAGCCAGGCGGCCGCACCGAGCCCAGCCTCTGCAGTGAGCTGCGGCACAGGGCACCCATCACAGCCCTTCTCCTGCGCCCAGGCGCCTTCTGTGCGCTGTAAGCACCCAGGAGAAAGCCGAAGCGCAGCGTGCCTCCCCACCCCTCGCACAGAAAGCAGGGTGGAGAGCCACTCCATCGCTTCCTCGTGCCCATCCTCCCAGCCCGCTCTTGCCCTGCCTCTGCTCTGGTCACAGAACACCCCAGCCTCTACGCGCTCCACAAACACCATATATTAAAGAAACAGCAAAAAGCAGCAGCGGGGGAGGGGCAGTAATAGATTTCCGTCAGGATGTGCCTGACCTGTTTTTTTCAATTTCAGTAATTAGAAAGGCAGTGGGCCTGTAGGAATTATTCATAAACTGCAGGAGCTGTGCAGTATACATTTATGTTAAACATGTCAAATCCGATTGAAATCATGCCTGCCAGCACCATACTCCATAAACACACTTTTCTGCAACAATTTCCCAGCTCTCAGCAGCCCATTAATACCTCCTTTAATAGCAATCTACCACGGATTCGAATCAGGGACGCTCCATTGCACTAATTGCTCTGTGTTAGGTGAGCATCATGGATTAAAAAAAAAAAATCATTAAAAAAAATAAAAGCCCTTCAGGCTAGTCCTCTAGAAATATTTCATTTCAATCTATATTTTAAGTAGAGTTTGTTTCTTGTTTTTGTGGAAAAAAACCCTGATATTCTACATCTATATAACTGACAGTGCATTAAGAAAGTCTTTCCTAGCCGGGTCACTGTGGATGAAGTGCTTCTCTCTCCTCAGAAATTACACGTGAGCCCCACCCCAGATCTCAGAAGTCTCCTATGGATCTACCCTGGTCTGATTCAGGCTTCATCTGGAAACCAATGTGTTGAATATTAATTGTGAACATCCTGCCACCAAAATGGAGTCAGGAGTAGCCACGGGTTTTCCCCTCCTTGCTGGTTTGCTTGTGCTAGATCTCACATTAGGCATGATGAGATAATTCGGGAAGCTAGCATCGGGCAAGGAGCATCCTCCTTCGCCCACCCAGGGACGGCTCTGGAGCAGGCAGGGCAGAGGCGGCTCCGGTGCGGGGGGGCTGCACCGAGTGGCGCCTGGGAGCTGCTCTGTCCCACTGCCGGAGGGGGGAAGAAGGCAAAGCAAACAGGTCTGGTCTAGAAACAGGGAACGTCAGCTGCCTTCTCTCCAGGTGGGATTTTTGGAGCCACAGAACTGCATCGGGCGCCTGCGAGGCACTGCTGCTTGTCTGGGGCCGAGTGGAACAGAGACAGCGGAGCACCACTGAGGCGGACAGCACTGCTGCTTCCCAGGGGTCTTTTAGGAGCCACAGAGACCTATGTGAAAGCCAAGGTAAAACAAACCCTTTCTTGGGATGCAGTGTTGCACCTGTATGTTTCAGTGGAAAGTATTACCTGACAAAATGTTTCCACTTCAAATGATTCCATTTCAAAATAAACAAACCAACAAATGGACACATCTCTTCTGCAGCTGAGGCATTCTGACAGATTCACCACGAAGGCAGGCAGGTTCTTCCTTCCAGTGCGAACACGGACACGGGCAGAGGCTGCCACAGGCACGTGCCACAGAGTCAAACAGCCCTGACTCATCCCTGTGCAGGGGGAGCCTGGGAACCGGCCTCGACATTTCATTAGAGATCTCACAGCCTTCAAGAAAGGGGAAGAAATAATCACCCAGCACACAGTTAAGAAACTGAGGCACAAAAGGTGAGTAAATTGCTGAGGAGCGTAATGATCAAATTGCAGCGTGATGAACAGAAAACAGGTCTATCAACCTCCACTTCAACAGGCTATTTATTGGCTGTGAGCCTGCACTTCTTCCTCACCTATCTCCCACCCGCATGAATTGCAGGGCGCAGAGGCCCCTCCGGAGGTCAGACGGTCCATCCACAGCAGATAAACTGCTCCTACTTCATTCCTGACAGCATCTCGCCTGATCTTCTTGAAAGACCTCTGAGGAACCTTCCCAGAGAGTCTCCTCCAGTGCGTCGCAAGCTGTACCAGGAGAAATCTGTATTTATTTACCTAGCCTCAATCTCCTTCCCTGCAATTTAAGCCTGTTACTTCTTGTTGTCTGAACACGGGGAGCAAACCATCTCTGTCCTTTTACGCAGAAGAAGACTTGTCCTGCCCTTTGGTGTTCTCTTTTTGGGTCGAGGAAGTCCGTCCCCTCCATTTTCCCATCCCAGCTGAGGCTATGCAGACTGGGCTCTCTTCTGGATCATTCGTGCTGTCTGGGCTTTCCGAAATTGCTCCTCAACCTTCCTGATCCCCCACGCTCAGAAATGGGCACGGTTGTCCAGAGCTTTCCAGCACTGCAGGAACGCACCCATCCCATAATATTTTCACCCATACCATAATACTTCAGGTTTGTTTTGAAACTGTCCCAAAAAGCGGTGTCGAATGTCTTCCTGGGGAGAAGGTTCAAGGTACTGACTGCGAACAAGACCTTCTTCACACAGAAGGAAATTGGGTCATGTTGACATGATCTATTCTTGACAAATCCTCATCTCATTATCTCCCAGGCTGCACTTACAAACAGTTGTTTGGTCAATTCCCAGGAAAATCTGGGGCAAACGGAGCTGGCAGGTGTGCGGTTCCCCAGCCACCCCCAGTCCAAGACCGGCACTGTGTCTGCCCCCTCGCAGCAGCCCCTGTTCTCCCTTAGTTCCCAGGAGAGAGCAGCTGACAGGTCTTCAGCCCCTTTCCCCAAGCACCCAAGTACGCGGCAGCAGGTCACGGACGTGTGTTTGGCCTCGCCAAGTCCCCAGCAGCCTGTCCCCCTGCAGCTGGAGGGTGAGCTCTCCACACAGGGTGCTGAGAGGCTGCTCCAGTCCCTTGCTGTTGGTCTGTTTAGTGGAGGCCAAGGCAAAGGCGTCTTTCTGCTCCGCAGCCCCGACACGGAGGCTGAGCTGCAGACTGGCTCCTTTCTTCCAGCAGGTGAGCGGTTCCCTGACACTGCCCCTTTCCCTGCCCCGTGACACCTCAACTCGTGCTGCCACGTTCTGACATCCCTGCAGTGGGACACTGCTCCTCTGTGGTTGTCACCAACTGCTTCTGTTCCCATTCCTGGCGCTGTCTGGGACCCAGAAGGACACGGCAACACAGCCACGTCCCTCAGGGAGCTCGAAAGCAGAACCAAGCCCGAGGTGTGGCACCTGCTTTGCATACCCACTGCACAGAAACCGCAGGTAACCTTTTGCTTTCCAGTTCTGGGCAATGCTGTTACGTGTTTGAAAGCAGGACCTGAGTTGGAGAGCAGCACACACACATCCTGCTGGGGTGCACTCTTCAGCCTCCCAGCAGCTCCAGACATGGCTTGTCCAGAGCTCTGGTGCTCTCGTACATGGTTTGTGCACCACAGTGCTGTCCTCCGAGGACTCGAGAAGCTGCCCACTTCTTATCTGTTGTTTGACAGGCAAACACCAAAAATGGGTCAGGAATTTCACCTGCAGGATGAAGAACTAAAGCCACACAATTTGGAGTTTCTGGATAGCAAAGGGGTTTAGAAAGTAGGTTCTTTGTGTTCCCTTGAATGTTTTAACATACAAAAATAATCTTTTCGCACAGCTCAGCACTTACAAGTGTTTCAGGGTTGGACAAAGGGCCCTCCTTATCCTTCAGAAATTTATAAATACACCATACCCACATCTTGCTGTTACACTTCCCGAAGCGTGCTCTTGCTGGGGATCACACAATCCCACACAAGAGACTCAAAATCCCCTCCAGCCACGCAAAACCTGCGTCTCTGGGCTGAAGAACTGGGAAAGGACAAACAGAGCAACCTCAGCGAGCGCAGGCCAGGCTGAGAGCACGAGCTTCCCCAGCATCACAGCACAGCCTGCTTCCTTCACTGCCCTGGACACACCTCCCAGCAGTGAGACCAGAACTGTACTGAGGTGACAGACCACTTTTGATCCCCATGAAGACTCTGTAAGCTGAAACACCTCCTTGGCTGCAGCTCACCAAGAGGCAGCTGCAAACACAGCAGGGAAAAGCTGCCTGGAAGATGGGTCTGTACAGACTGAGAGGGCACCACCCCAAGCAGCCCTTCGTCTGCTTGGATGCCGGAGCAGGAACAGGGAGGCAGAACCATCCTGGGCCAGGAACAGGAGCATCGCTTCCTGTGCCGCCGCTGTCATGCCGCCGCTGAGGCGCTCGGCGGGCGCCAGCTGAGGAGGGGAACAACCCTCTCCAGAGCGGGACAATCTGGCAGCTGCTTTCTGCTCCCAGGCAGGGAATATTTAAAGATTCCTCCCACTCACCTCTGCAAGACAGCAACCACCTTCTGGGAAAGACAGAGTAACCTAATACCTTCATAATTAATCCATCTAAGGATCTTGCAAAGAGAAACCTTTCAGATTCCACTGCAGCAACGTAAGTGCTGCTGCGCATCTGCAGTTTCCATTTTGGGATGCCACGGCTCCAGCAGCGAGCTGATCCCAGCTCACGAGCACGGGGGCTGCCTCCCTGCACCAAAACCTTGCTGCCAGAGCCAGGACCATGATGAAAAAGTAGGCTAACGCTCTCCCAGGTCTTAAGGACACAGGGTAGAGTTTCGTGGTGTGGTTAATCCACCCTGAGTGCTGGCTGCTGCCCCAAGGGGCTGTCCCCTCCTCCCCTCCCAGATGCTGATTCCCACTGCCAGGGTCAGGTCCAGCACCACTGAGCACAGGGGAGCTCGGAACCAGGGCCCCAGGCCGAGCCGGGGCTGGGAGCAGGGATGCACGACCAAGCTACACGAGTGTGTCACGAAGCTACATCGAGACTCCACAGAGCATGACTTAGGTCATGTTCACTGTGATGCAGAGCATGGACATTTAAGGGACATTTTGCAGAACACCGCTCTGCATCTTACCATTTTCCTTCTCTGTTTTTGAAGAAAAAGAGGGACCAAAACCCACCTGTCCATTTACTCTGGTCCTTGTCCCCTCCACTCTCTTGCTCCTTGGCAGGCTCTTCAGCATCACCGGCTGTTTCATTGGGCCCTTCCACATCTTCAGTGGATTCTTCTGAAACAAGAGAAAAGCGTAACGTGAAAAAGGAAGTCAAAGCAGAAGAGCAAGTAACTGCCACTGAGCAACAGTCAACGGTGGAGCTCAAGTGCTGAGCAGCAGATACTGTCACCCAGCGCTCTCCCAACACGACCTGCTAGCTGGTCATGAGAGAAACTACAGAGGAAAAACCTGAGAGCTGAAATGAAGAATGTTGCCTACTTCCACCACTTAGAGCTACCGATGTCCCCTGAGGTGTAATGAACAGCAAAACATTTGCGGGGCCCGAGAAGGTTCTACCCAACCACACCATTGGCTAGGGAAGTGTCAGCGACTGACTGGAGCCTCCAGCCCCTTCAGACTCAGCTTCCCTCCTCATCCACATCCCAAGCTCTTCAGCAGTGAGCAGTACTGACCCCGCTCACCAAGACCCCCAGGTTCACTGTGGAAACCCCCCCACTCGCTCCTGCCCAGGCCAAGCAGAGGAGCATCAGTGTCCTGCAGACATGGCCCTGACGCAAGCCAGAGGAGGAAGCTGTTGGGGGGTCTCATTCTGGTCCCCCTCAGCTGGTACCATACTGGTGTAAAGGCTTGAGGGAGAAAAACTACTCAGTGAAGTGAAGCACCAAATGCTCAGAACAGAACCGGGTGCCGCTGCCCCACCCGCCACCCAAAACATCCCGGAGCGTGTCGACACGGCGCGGAGCAGCTCCACACAGGCGGGACACTGAGCGAGGTGGCTGCCAGGCCTCTTGCACCAGCGTGTAATAGCTACGAGATCATCCAGCACCCTGCGTGTTTCCAACAGCGTGAGCAGCTCCACAGCCACCGTGCAGCTGCGGGGGCTCCATCCGTGCTGGGCAGGAAGGGCCCTTCCAAGCCCCTCTGCCCTCGTTTATGCAGGATGGCTCATGATTTTAATGTGCAGTATATGGTCATGGTACATCTCTGGCTGTCCTGAGGTTTTATGGGAACTACCTACCCAGTCAAAGCACCGCCCCCTCATCCTCCCCCTAACAAAGACAGGGCTAAAATCAGGATTAAAAATATATATTAGGAGACTGCAGATATTCAGCTGTGGCCTTTGAGAATGTGACAGCTTAAATCAGGGAGGAACTTGTAAAAGCATCCAGAGATCAGCGCTGATATTAAGTGGACGTGCTGTGATTTACACTCTATCCCTCCTTCACTCTTTTAAAAGCTGGGAACTGGAGAGTTGCAGGGTCCCCAGTGCTCTTGGCCTGGGAAGACAGGACCCCAGCCTAAGAGGTGTGACGGGTGGCACCGCTGGGCACAGGCACCTCACGGGGGAAGACGCAGACTCGGATGCAGGGCTGAGATGAGCCATGTGCCTCACAGGATGGGGCTCAGTGCGCCGGGGCTCAGGGCTGAGCTCAGCACAGCATTCACACTTCAGAAACTACAATTCCAAAATTCCTCCCACCCCAGGGTGGGAGAAAACCCCAAAAACCACCCTGGCCCCAAAGCACCTCGCTCCAAAACCCAAACCTCAGCCGGTTTTAGGAGAAACCCTCGCTCGGGGGTCGCTATCTCATCACACCTTCCCCGAACCTTCACAGAGGCCCCCTCCGGACACCCAGCTCTGCGGGCCCAGGCGCCCGCTCCCCCGCAGCCCCCGGCCGAACAAAGGGGCCCGGCGCGCCGGCACTCCCGGCTGCGACCCGGAGGTGTCAGCATCGGCATGGGAGGAAGAGGAAGGGCGAGCCGGCTGCGGGCTCAGACGCTGTCTGGGCTCTAACCTGAGCATGTGGAAATAATACACGTCTTCAAGTGCACTGTCTGGTTCGAGGGGAATAAAATAGGACATTCATAAGTAGTTACACCATCTGTCTTTATACCATCATCATCATCAACAAGGGAAAAAATAGCTCTTTAAAATGGATGAAAGCCCAGGCTGACAGTAACCGGAAAAATGTGAGCTATGAATACCAATAGCGGTAGAAAATGATTAAAAAACGAGGCTAGGAATGGCGGGGGCTCCTGCCCCGCTGGGCCCGCAGCCCCTCACACAGCCCGGCCCAGCACCGGCCCGGCCGAGCCCCGGCAGACGCTCCTACCGAGCGGCCACCGAGCCCTGACCCTGGGCAGGATCTGCCTCCTCGGCTCACACACCTCTGAGCAGGGCTCCAAGATCCTATGTGTGCTCCAAGCCCTTCCCCCCGGCCCAAGATAGGTTTTTCTAAACAGTATGGGAGGGATGTGGAGCACCAGATGCATCAGCCCAGGAGGCTGCGGATCAGCTGGGAAAGAGCCGGGCGCCATCCTGACTTGGCGACTCACTCCCGGGGCCTGTGCCGAGGAACCATCCTCCTGCTCCACTCCCCGGCACAGCCCGGGCAGCTCTGCTCACAGCACTTGGTGTAACTTGCCTGGCAGCAGGCATGCTTAAGCTGCCCCCAGGGATGGTGGGAGAGTGTCCTCAGCCACAGCACCCCTCGGCTGCGTGTGGGGCAGAGGGCTTAGAACCACTAAGAACCAGCCTGCACCGGACTGCGTGCAGGGCATGAGCGTGTGGTCATAGAATCACACACTGGTCTGGGTTGGGAGGGACCCCAAGGGTCACAGAGCTCCAACCCCCTGCCACAGGCAGGGCCACCAACCTCCAGGCCTGGAGCTACACAAGGGTGCCCAGGGCCCCATCCAACCTGGCCTTGAACACCCCCAAGGACAGGGCATCCACCCTCTCTCTGGGCAGCCTGTTCCAGCCCCTCACCACTCTCTCAGTAAAAAACTTCCCCCTAATATCCAATTTAAACCTTCCTGTGATCTGACCCAGCTTCTAATGACAAGTCCTTCCATCGCATGGAATAAAACGCAGCTCCTGCTCCCGGGAGGCTCGCACCCACGCTCTGGTGACAGCTCTGCGGCAGCTCCAAGCCGCAGTGGCAGCTCCGAGGAGCAGACGCGTGTGTGAGTGGCGCCTGGCCACCCACCCTCCTGCGTGTCTTTGGGGCATCCTCCTGAGAGGACAGGGCCAGCCCTGCATCTGGTCGGGAAAGGGAGGCTCGCCTCCTTAACCTGCTACACACACAGGCAACAAGGAGCTTTTGAGCTTCCACTGCAACTGTCTGCTGGTCCCGAGGCCGTGCAGTCCCACGCTGTGTTGGGGCAGAGCTGACCACTCCTACTCAGCATCCAAAGAGCCCCTGGACAGACCCACAGCTGGGCGGGAAGACTTCAGCCCCCAGCACCTGAGTGAGCCGTGGTCAGCGAGATCTCGGGAGTTTATTCCCAAAGCACCATGTTACTGTCTGACCTCCGTGAGGCCATACTCACAGCTCACCAGGACCCTTTCAGCCAATGGCTCGACTGCATCTTCCTTATGGAGAGTGATAAAAGCTCCACCAGACGCCCTGTAGCGACAGAGGTGCCCAGCTAAACCCAGACGTTTTGTAGTTACAAAGGTACTCAGCTTAAAACCCACCACCCTAAGGAACATCCGAACTGGGGCTGATATCCAGGGGGTGGGAAGTTCCTGCAGTACTCGGCAGTATATTGGGCATACTGGGAGTCTCTGCCCATCAAGGGCTCTGATCGGGACCTCCCCAGAGTGTGGCAGGGGTGCTGAACCCCATCTGCTGCAGTGGCTGCTCTGTAAGAGGTGATGGGCTGGACTCCCAAGCTGGGAACCGTTCAGTGGGCTCTGGAAGGCCGGAGGTGCTGTTGCAGCCTGTGCCCAGGGGATGCGGGTGCTAGACTGGTGCTTCTTGTTTCCAGAAACTCCACCTGCACGGGCTCTGCAGCTCCCAGGGGGTGGGGGAATTCATCCTCTGCTGGAGCTTGCCAGCACAGCCGCAAGAGCGGCTGCTGTGGGATCTGCATGGGGGATTTTGTGCTCCACCAAAATACAAACCACAGAACAGCCCATGGGTCCCCGTGCCCAAGTGCCACGCTGCCGCCACGATGCTCTGTTAACAGACTTTGTGAAAGGCATTTTCCACGGGCTGGACTTTAGGTCAGTACCAAAAGCCAGTGTAACTGGGGGCACTGGGAGCCCGCTCGCTCTTCCACAGCACAGAGCCTGCCCCACGCAAACCCTCAAAAAGAGTCTTTTCTTCCTTCATGAATCAATCATGTTAGACAGTGGCATTTCCTTTTAATTTAAAATTAAACCATTCACTATGGTGGGGGAAGAGAGGGAGAAGAGTCTGGCAGCTCACGAGTACCCAAGGTCTGCAGATGTCAGGGGCTCTCTGACTGGGTGCACAGTGAAAATGTGCCCCAGTCCCTGCTCACTGCCACACGGGACTGGGCGTCGCGTCCCTGCCCCTCTCACAGCCTTAAAGTTTGAGGGTGGGAGAAGTCAGCAAATCCTGACTAGATCCAAGCCAGCTTCAAGAGCCCAAGAGCTCTCACCTCTCCTTCTCACAGCTGGGTTTTCCTTAACAAGCCCAAATCTCGTATCCAAAAGGATAAGGGGCATTTATTTCAGGGGTGGTAGAAATGCAGGGATGGGAGAGAAAGAGCGTGTGCTTGCCTCCCCACCCTCCGGCAGGCTCAAGAGCTGAGAAACATTAGCTGTCATGAACCACAATCAAATCAGGTTTGAAATATTTAGCAGTGGCTTGGAAAATGCGGTGGTGCAGCTCTGACAGGCGAGATGTGCAGACACCCATTTTCCATTATAATGGAAATATCAAGCCTGTTCTGAATATGTATAACCTAGAAAAATGTATTGATTTTTCATTCGGCATTAAAAAAATGAAATACCCTGCAGCTGTCAAAAGCCTTTTGTTAAAAGCTCATCTTTCCTGGAATGAGGTTTACCAGAAACAAGTTTTAATTGTACACAGGGTCTCTCCTTTGAAACAAAAAGGATCCGCGGTGCGCTCTTTTTCAGGGGAAGTCGCCAAAAAAAGCCGACAGAATGACAAGACTGAGACCTGGTGACTCCTGCAAGCTGCTGTCAGGAGAGGTGACAGCCATGGCCTGTGTGTCATGGCTGCACATGCACAGACACGCGTGCCACCGCGGCCGTGCCAGCTCCCCGTGAGCTGCCGGCTGGCGAGGGGCAGCTTCCCTGGTGACGCCGGGGTCACGATGCCGGGCTGCGGCCCAGGGTGTTTCAGAGGCTCAACCACTGTAAACTGGTTTAAACGTGAGGCCACAGGGCCCCGGGAGGAGATGTGCTGCCATCTGGGTCCTACAGAAGCTGGAGGGCTTCAGGTGGTCCATGGGAGGTTGGTGTCCTGCCACAGAGTCCCTGAGCTGTGCCAGGGACACCTGGCACTGTCTGCTGCTGCTTGTCCTAACCATGGCTTTCGCCCAGCTCTGCCCAGAGCTGTGCCCACGCCGGACTGCGCCCTGACTGGGAAGGAGGCAGCTCTGCCCGGAGCTGTGCCCATGCAGGACTGCGCCCTCATGCCATGCCCACAGCCAGGAGTGCTTGGCTGCCCCTGGCAGCTCCCCCCCACGCTGGGGATGGTCTGAGCCAGCGGCCTGGGTCCTGTTTGGGGCACGAAGAGCAAACAGCAGTTTGCCTACTGCTTTCTGCCTCCAGAACTCACCTTTCCGAACCCTGGCCCTGCTGGGGACGTGCCCAGCCCACATGGGTGCAGGTGAGCAGCCTCGTGTGCTGCTGAGGCCAGAAGGGAGCGATGGCAAAGCCAGTGAGACGTGAGTGGGAGCACAGCCCTGGGACAGCTCTGTGGCCGGAGAGCGGCCAGACAGGGTCAGGGGACAGAGCAACCCCTGGGAGCAATCCCACTATTCGCTTGTTTGTGACCAGCCCAATGGGAAAAATAAGGTTTTCCCCTCTCCCTGACGTGCAGAGTATTTGCATTTGAGGATGAGCCAAGCCATCCACATGGAAATGTAGGTAAATCCATTTTCAGAGGTTTTCCTGCTGTCTTGTATCTCTCAGCCAGCTTGAGCTCGCCTGGGGCACGTCTCCTAAGGTAACCTTGGCTACCAGGCAGTCACGGCCCTCGCAGCTCACATTCAGGATGCATATATATGCACAAATACACCCTGTGCTAGTGCCTAACTCGATTATTCTACACAAACTTGTTTATTCCTCCCATTTTCCTAAAAGCAAAAGCAGGACTCCAAGCACTGGGAGGAAAGCACCCGGCACGCGTGGCGAGAGGAACGCCGCAGCCTCCAACCCCGATGCAAAAGCTGGTGGGCGAGTCCTATCATCTGACAAAGGGCTGCAGAGAATCAGTAATGATCCTACATGGATCTTGGATTAATGACACTCATTTCCAGGATGGCCCTGTTTCAGAGCACGGTCAGAGCGTATCTGTGCTGCTTTCATTGACAAAAAAGAAACTGCTGACTTGGACCGTTCCCCGGCTGATAAAGCCATCCTCACTGCCTGTCTTCTCCAGGCAGGGGAAGTTTATCTGCCTTTTGTGCAGTTAGTTATGGAGGTAAGCATTCAGATAAATAAAATAAGAAATTCCACAGCAGAAGAGCTGTTTGTGAACTTTTAGCTCCCGTTCCTTCGCTTCTGCTCCAAAGCAAAATCCAGAGTTTCTGGCCAGTTTCCCTGGAAGGATCTGAAAACCCTATGAGAGCATCCAGGCCTCTGGTCCCCTCCCAAGCAAGCTTCTTGCTCAGAGATGAGGCGAGCCTCTGCCAGATGTTAGCATCTTTTCTTCCTGGACAGGAACACTTTTACTAACACAGTCACTGTGTTTGTGTCCAGTCACTTTACCAGCTCCAGCCAGGGGCCCCGGCCCTGGGTCCCGCAGGGGTAGAAGAGCCCATGGTCAGGGGCAGGTGAGGAACGGGTGAAACCACACAACCTGTGGCTGTGGGCTTTGGAAATGAAAGGCGGCAGCGCTAGGCAAGAGATTAATGATGTTATCAGACCCAGGCAACTGGAAGAAAGAACAATTTCTGTCTCAAAAACCCAGAAGCCAGTGGTGGTGAAACCTGCCACCATCCTTTCCAGAGAAAGAGGAGAGGAGGACACCAAGCAGGAAGTGGAAGCCCACCCACATGGCAGCAGTCGCTGCTGTCAGCTCTACGGGCACAGGAATCCCATCTGCTCCCTTGTGTCTGGATCTTAGACCTGATGGGAACCAGACTGGGAAGGGCCCCGAAGGCCCTGGAACCCTTCACGTCCCTGGAAACCAGGCAGCACCTTGGCCACAGAAACCAGCATCATCAGAGGACAGCTCTGCACGAGCCAGCACGCTGCGAGCCAGTCCCACCTCACCATCCAGGGATACCCCAGTGTCTCCACATGAAGGGACAGACACCTGGGAACCCCTTCCCTGGGACAGCACCAATGTCTCCCTGGCCCCAGGAACAAGGCTGTCCCTTCCTTTTTCTAACCCAGGCCAAAGCGTAAGGCAATGGAACCCAACTGGGATTCGCCCCCTTGAATTTCACCAGGACTAGAAAGCTTGCTGTTATTTTCACACATGAAATATAAAAAAAAGGCAAACTCCTTGAGCATGTTTGTAGTGGAGCGTGATGTGATTGTGTTGTCATTTATGGGAAATAATCGCAAGCCCATCTCTCCCTTTCCCCCCATTTTCCAGTCCAAATAACCATGAAAAATTACACTTCAATGTCAGGAGGACAACAAAGGAGGGGCTTTCTCCTGCGGCTTGACGGCTTTTCAGCCCCCCCCTTCTTTGGACAAAAACTACCTTCAATTCTATTTCATTTTAAACGTGATCTAACAAATGCATCTTGACAAGTTCCTTTCTTTTTTTCCCTTTTAAACAGTATTTTGCACAGTTTAACCCAGCTCCAAACCGGAATCAGCTGGAACGGAGACTCGCGCAAAGACACCGACACAGATGAAGCAGCAAAACAAAAGAAAACCCATCTCCAGCCTGGGGTCTGCAGGGAGAGGACAGCCCCGTGCCGGGCACTGGGACCCCGGGAGGAGGGCTGGGGGACACGGGGACCAGGACAGGGATGCTGGGGCAGATGGGGTGGCAGAGGGGCAGCAAAGCTGCCGGGGACGGGAGCACGGTGCTGAGCCCGAGGTCTGTGAGCGGAGGGACCGGCTGCGGCGCTGGCGCAGGCAGCAGGACTCCCTCTGCCACGAACACCCAGCAGAGCCGCCGAGGCAGAACCCGGCATTTCTCTGGAGACACCGACAGTGCTGTTGTGCTCCAGGAACCCAGCGTCGCCCAGGCCAGGCTGGGCACCTGCTGCACGAGCTTCCAGAGGCCGGGACGCTTCAGGAAATGCACATTACCCCCTTCAGAAATGCCCCGGTGCCGGGTGTCCCCATGCCGGCGGCTGGCAGCGCGAGCGGAGCACAGTGGTCCAACTAAGAGGGGTTCTGTGCCGATGATGAGCAACAACACTGCTCCAGATTCATGGACCAAACCAGTGCTGAAGCAAAGCTGGACCTGGAGCTACTCTGGGACACAGTGCATGTCGAGGACACTGCAACTGTCACAGACACCTGTCACGCTGAATTCACACTTAGCCTTTAGTGTTGGGTATGCACAGGAGCGCTCCCAACAGCCTGAACCCTGTCCTGTAACATCATCATCAACCACACTTAAACTCTAACCCATCCCTTTCTTTTCTGGTTAGTTTTTTTAATATACAGCTCCTGCTCTGCTCTTACTCTCCATGGTATCGTGCCAAGGAAAAGTTAATTAATGTGCCATGGACCCTCTTTCCCCCCCTCCCCAAGCGTTCCACAGCCTCAGTGTCTTTTAGTTAAAAAGTTAGGAAAACCCTAATTAGAGTGCCCTGGTTCAGGGACAATTACAATATTCTTGCAAGGCGCTGCAGCGTAAGGCACTGATGAGGACACGGGGCAGCAGAGGGAGGGTGGCAGGCTGGCACGGCAGCAGGGCAGAACTGCTATGCCAAAGCTGCATGGAGAGGATGGCCATGGTCTCATGGTCTCGGAAGGATGGAGGCTGAGGAGGTGAGGCAGCCCCCAGACACACAGCTCCATCCCCAGCCCTGCCAGCCGACAGCCCGCGAGCATCCCCTCCGTACCTGTACCCGCCGGTCCCTGCGCTGCCCACTCAGCCATGGGCAGAGCTCCCTGGTACCCAGCATGATGTGGACCGGTGCCGAAGAGGCAGCAGGTAACACACATAAGCTCTGGCATGCACAGCAGCCACCTGCCGACCCCCAAAACCCACAGCAACAGCCCCGGGCTGTCCCTGAGGACGGCCATGATGAGCCCCGTGTCACCCACCACGGCCACGTCCCAGGGCCCAGACGCCCCTTGCCAGGTTCGGGTGAGCAGCACTGGCAGAATGTCAGTAATTGCTTTTCCCCTCGTACTAACGAGCTTTCAGCAGCAGCAGATTTCAGCTTTCTGGAGCCAACAGGCCCTTTTTTCCACCTCTCCTGGCTTCGAGTAATTGAAAGCGACTGCAATCTCAGCCCTGACTCCGGCATTCAGCTGCACCAGGGAGGTCAGGGAATGTCAAGTGAAGCCTTTCCCCTCCCCTCCCACCGCCAGCGCTGCTCCAAGGGAGGCACAGCCCGCTCCGCAGCCCGCAGGAACCGGCAAAATGATGGGGGCTGCGAAGAGCCGAGGCACCCCGAGCACAGTGTCCCTGGAGCAGGGGGCAGGGCTACCCGTCACCTCCACGTGCCACATCCAAACTGCTGAGTCCTGCTGACCCCTGGAATATTTTTTTCCTTTTAATTTAGAACAGGAGATGGGATTCTTTCCAAAGAAACCATATATTCATCCCTTCTTTTTTCTGCAGCACGACACAACACATTCCCCTACGATACCAGTGCCCCCATCATCTTCACTCGCCATCAGACCCAGGATGAAGATGGAGGGTGCTGAATGGCTGCTCCAATGCCTGGACCAAGGAAAGGGGAAGAGCTCAGAGAGGCTCCAAGGAGATGCTGGAGGTGCTCCTGGCTCCCAAGCTGCCCGGCCTGCGGCCAGGCAGTTAGGCAGCACCAGATCAGTAATGGCCAGTGGGACGGGAGGACGGAGCCTTCCGGACACCCTGGCACGCTCCTCGGTGCCTGCAGTCCCCGTGCTCACCTCCTTCGAATGCTAACGAGGGCGTGCCGGGTGCTCCAGGGATTTGCAGTGTTCCTGAAACCTGGAGCAAGGCGCACGCACAGGTGGCGGCTCCAGCAGAGGCCTGTGATAAGAATTTATTTCTCTCAATTAGGAGCGCTTGTCCCCAGTCTCAGTTCATCAGCGCAGCGCGGCCGAGTCAATGAAAGCTGCGTAATGCGCTAATCAGATGCACAGCGACTTCCCGGAGCTGCCGGCTGCGCACCAGGGGATGGGGCTGCTCTGGAAACCAGCGGCAACTTTGGGAGGTGGGTTCCCAGCCGTGCTCGCCCCTCCACTCCCAAACCATGGGCCACTCCGGCTTATGGCCGCTTCAGACGCAGCTCTCCAGGGTCAGCGCTGCCTGCGCTCCAACGACCAGCACACGTCCTCAGGAGGGGCACGCAGAGCAGCGCCCATCCATCGCTTTGCCTCTGCTGCCCGTGCCTGCCAGGGAAGGCCTCCTACGGTGCTTCCATTTTCAGGGGGAATTTTGATGGTTTTTAGATTGGAGTTTGATCTAAACTACTTGTTCCCTTCAACAGAAGGCTATCCTGAAACAACGGTGACGCCCCAAGTCGACAGAAGGAATCTAAATACTGCCCTCAAAAAGCCAACACAGGACAAAGAGCCAGGAAGGAATCACTGCTGAGACCTCTCCTGGTGTCCCCAGAACAGCAACGCTCCTGCGCTCCAAGACCTGTGTTAAAAGGAGCGTGACAGGCGGCACCTCACGGGACAGGGGGATGGAGGGTGAGGTCGAAGGCAGCTGTGCGCCGTGTGCCAGGAGGCATGGCAGCCTTGCCGTCACCGCGGGATGCCTCCAGGCTTCGCTTGTTTGGTTTAAAATAAGCGAACCAGTCAACAAACCCACTTTCCCCAGTTCCACTTCTGAAATGAGCCACAGAAGAGGCTGTTGTGAGTCTGGCGCTGAGCTGCCCCCGCCCCGGCACCATCGGCACGAAGCAGGTACTGAACCTCCCCAGCATTAACCTCTCCCAGCACAGGGATCTCTCCCACTGCAGTCTGCTCGAGAGCACTATTGATCCAACACACACTTGGTGCCTTCGAAGTTGTTTATGATCAATATGCAAATTGCCCATGGCATTGATCTGGTATTAATTTTCAATTAGGGAATCCACAAGGGGTCTCCCAGGGTCAATATCTGACATCGCAAGGCAACTCTACAGCGAATAGCGGGACTGATGCTGCCCAGTGCCTCACCGTGGCTGCTCCTACACCTCCTGCCCGGATCCCTGTGGGCACCGAGGGCTCCCAGAGAGGGGCCAGTGCCCCCACTGCTGCCCGAGGCCCCTCTGCCACCCGCGGCCTGGCAGGGGCACATCCCCCAGCTCTGACGACACAGGTCAGTCCCTCACAACCTCCAAGCTACGGAAGGCAGCACAGCCGCAGGGCTGCCCAGAAACCCCAGCTGAGGAGCTCTGTCAGGAAACAACCCCTGCCCTGTCACTGATGAGGCAGCAGGGTCCCAAACTGTGGGCACCCCCCTGGGCACTGCTGCCCAGCCAGGGGAGGGGCTGGCTGAGCAGCCGGCAGCGGGTGCTGGAGCCTGGCTGCGTCCCGTGCACAAAGGCCATGCCACAAGCAGCACCAGCAGCAATGCCGGCAGCCGGCGCTGGGCAGAGCAGCCCCGCTGCAGGTGCTCTGGGCCTTCCACAGACGCTGTGCTTTCTGCGCTGCTGAGGGGATTAGTAAGGACTAAGGAGAAAGCCCAGCGCAGCCACGTGTGTCACGAGCGGAAGGGCAGGGGTGTGAGCTGATCTCCAACAACACAGGGCGGGGAGCCCAGCACTGTGCTCTGCTGCCTGAACACGAGCGACCTAAACCTGCCCGTCCCTGAACACACGCTGGGACTGGGACTGATGCTCAGGAGAGGAACAGGGAGGTTAAAAGGGAAATCGTTGAGATTGCCTCGTGAAGCTAGAGAAGCACACCCCTTCCCAGAAAATGGGACCCACCCCACCAGCCACCCTCCCACCTTCCTTCCTCCCGGGGAGGCCCAGAGGGAGCTGCCTGCTTCTCCGAACGCCACGGCCGTGCCTCAGAGGCGATGCCATGCCCCTCTTTGCACCGGCCGGCCCGCACACACCCACGGCTCTGCTGCTCACTGTGCTAACCAGCACATTAGCTACCCAGGCTAATTGGTTTATGGATAACATTAATTACCATGTTGCTCATTAATGGATGAAATCTTTATTGGTTCCATTGATCAGCGGGACTTGTTAGCCGGCCTCCTAACCAATGGCGGATGTAACAAGCTCTCTTATTGGCATATCAATTAATGCAATCAATTTCTGGCCAGCGGCTGCCATTCGCTTCCCTGCTTGTTAGACTGTGGAAGACAGAGTCATGTCAAGTAAGCATTTATTTAAAGGGTTTCTAATTCTTCTTGAGCTGACTTCCCAGCAGGCTATCTGCGACACAAGGGTTTTCTGCCTCTGGAGACCTTCCCCTCTCCTCCCGGAGCAGAATCAGATCTATAACAGTCACTGAGAACTGAATCAGTTCTCTAAAAATATTTACTGAGTTGTGTGAGCAGGACAGAGAGGTGTCACTGTACCACTGTATCACTGCCCCACGTAACGGAGAGATGGGTGGGAGAGCTCAGGCCTTGCCAGAGACCCTCCCTGCACGTGGATTAGTTGTGATTGCAGGGTCAGTTCGCCACAATTAGCTCGGCTTTGTCAGAGAACAATGAGCACTTACTATTTCTGCCCAACCCCACCTTCCAGAGTGAACCCGGACTGCTTCCTGTCCTTACGCTGTCCTGTCACGCAGGGCTGCAGGCACCCACGTCCTGGCACCCACATCCCAGCACCCACGTCCCGGGCAGCACCTGAGCCGTGCCCTCAGCCCCAGCCCAGCCCAGCGAGCAGGCCCGGCTCTGCCCGAGCACCCAACAGCTGGTGCTGGGCATTGGCTGCAGAACTGACACGGGCTCGCAGGAGCCACGCGTAACGCAGGGGGTGATACAGAATCACAGAATCACAGAATAACAAGGTACTAAGTACTTCATCTACCCTTTTTTTGAACACATCCAGGGAAGGTGACTCGACCATCTCCCAACAACGCCCCTGCCCAAACCTCGGGGGGAGAAAGGCGCCGATGGAGCCCAGGACCTACCCTGCCAGAAAGGAGGGATCAGCCCTGCCTTCCTGAGAGAGGTGGCACGGGCACAGCGACTCACGACCGAGGGGGGTTTTCTGAGGGACTTTCAGGTAACTTGAGAGGAAGCAAAGGAGTCAGAGCCCTGACTGACCAACAGAGACCTCGTGCTTCCCCTTTCCAAGGCCCATCGTCCTGCCACATTTCAACAGCAGAACGTGCCTGGGAAGAGCTCAAACGCCATCCTACACCGACTGCAGCTGGATCCAGCATCCAGCCCCTGAATTTCCAGCTGAGGCGACCGGACAGCCGGGGGTTATCCCAAATACCCACTGTACAACGGGGTCCTGTAGCCCAGGATGACGGTGCTCTCAGGTATCTGCTCGCTGCAGAGGGGGTGCCGAGGGGCTCAAAGAGCCACCATGCCGGCTGTCTAGACACAGGAGGTTTTGTTTTGCTTTGGAGCACCCTGGCACGGCCACGGTGAGCTGGGTAAATGCTCCTGCAGCCACGGAGGCAGATGGCAATGTTGGCATTGCTGCTCAACGCTCCCGACCTCTGTCCCTCGCCCCGGCTGCTGACCTGCTCCGCTCTACCCCTGCCGCTGCGGAAGCGCGGGGAGCCCGGCAGCTAATGGATCCACAGGACCTCGCAGGTGAAACAAACACTTCTTCCTATAGAATTAGACTTGGTAATTAGATTGTGGAAATCACTGTCACAGGATGTTGCTGTGGCCAAGAATTCAGCAATATTCACAAAAGGGATTAGATAATTAAGGTTAATGAGAATATCCAGAGATATAATTGCTAAATCTAACAAAAGAATTTGGAAAAAACCTTCACCTACAAGCTGTAAAAGGGCACTCACACACTGCCTTCGCGTTGCCAGCTCTGCACGGGTGCTCGCCCTGGCAGCAGGTGACACGGGGCCGACAGCCAGGGATGCTCCTCTGCCCCTTCTCCATCACACCCCCACCTCTCAGCCCACCGGGCCAGCAGTGCACCCCCCAACTGGCCCCATGTGTCCTGGAGCCTCCGCAGCTCTGGGGACAGGGCAGGTCACAGCCCTGCAGAGCAGTGGGCCTGCAGCACAGCATGGGCCGGCCAGAGGCACGGTCACCACGGCACAGGTGTGTGAGGGCAGTGAGCAGTCACAGAGGAGACAGAACTGGAGCCTGCAGCTGCATGAACACCACGACGCCATCTTGCTGCGCGACCCCCGCCGCCCATCACACCGCCGGACACAAGGGGTGCAATGCAGAGTGCCAGCCTGGCAGCTGCACCCAACGCCAGGGCGACACATCAGCACCCACCGGCACATGGTCGTCCCCTGCGTGCCCACAGCGGCCCTTCCCAGACAAACCCCGTGCTGGATCCTCACCCAGGTGATGATGGAGGACGGATCCTCCCCGCCAAACACAACAATAAATCAAACCTTATCCAAGCCGAGCTACAGATCTGTGA
Source organism: Porphyrio hochstetteri (assembly GCA_020800305.1). Taxonomy (NCBI): domain Eukaryota; kingdom Metazoa; phylum Chordata; class Aves; order Gruiformes; family Rallidae; genus Porphyrio; species Porphyrio hochstetteri. Next base: position 547,428 of record CM036918.1, read on the forward strand.
AGACTCCGATAATTTCCAGCCATGGGAATAACACCACAAAAGTACTTTTTAAACTAATTACTCAGATTCCGAAGTGCTGCCCTAATGAGCCTTCCTTCTGCCCAGAACATAGGAGAGAAAAAACCCTACCTTCAGCACAGTAATTACTGCTTTCCCCTTCAAACTTCTAACTGGAGATCAATGCTGCATTTTAAGACTCATTGATTTACAATTAGCCTGGCTTTCCTGCTAAAGTGTTTTTAAAGCAGAGTTTACTTTTATTTTATTTTGAAATCTCAAAGATCTGGTTCTTGGGTTTTACATCCTCAGGAGAGGTGTGCTGGAAGCTGAGGGGGAGCAGGAGCATGTCCCAACACAGAACGGAAAGCAGGGTTCTTGTGGGGCTGAGACAGCAAGGAAGGAGAGAGACTCAAATATTTAAGGGATAAACATGAGAAAGATGGAGAGAAGCAAAGCCAAGAGAAAGGCAGGGAAGGTGGAAACAAGGAAATGTAAATTCTGCCTCGCGAAGCAGGAAGAATGAATTGCAGGCTGGGGAGGCAGAGTCCCTGTCAGGTGGATCAGAAAGCTCTCCCTGCCTCTGCTGTTTATTACCATCCCTGGGAAAAAAAAAAGCAGCAGCTTTGTGCATCTCTGCAAAACAAAGCGCTGGGTAAAAATAGTGCGTACAGCAGGGACTGCGCGCGAACACGAGGGTCCTGGCAGCTCCTGCCTGCGTACAATCTGTCCCACGAGGAGCGCGGAACTAAGTGAGGCAATTAAGAATTCCATGCTGATTGCTTCAAACATGTTTTCCTCTGCCATAAAGATAATAGCATCACGGATACGTCCGCCTCCTCTCTCCTGCCTCTTCCCATCCCAAGAGCAGCTACTCTGCACCCCTCCCCAGGCTCTAGAGGGCTGGATGGGCCTGGGGGCTGGGGGCTCTGTGCTGGGCACCACTGCAGCCCCCGGCACCGTCTGTCCTTCCGTCCTGGCCAGCCGCTGGCCTGGCCTTGAGCTGGGGTGGGACCAGGCGACCTCCCCAGGTCCCTGCCACCCGTCCCGCTCAGGACCCTCCGGCTGCTGGGAGCTCACCCGCACCACTCGCTTCCCAGTCGTTTCGGTGTCATTTCTGCAGGAAACCAGCTACGCTGGACCAGCCACCCCAGCGCTCCCTGTCCCCGCCTTCACCTCCTGCTTCGCCCCCCAGAATCACCATTTGAAGGTGTCCCAGGATTAGCAGGAGCAGCGACACGGCGGGAGCCAGGCTGAGGAGCAGGGAGGCAAATGGCCCATGAGGGTTCACAGTGCCGGAGCCGCCGCAGCGGCTGAACCTGCCGATGCGTTTGCCACTCTCATGAATTTTGTGCTTTCCTACGGTTGGGTCCCAGGAGTCAGCGGCAGATGATGATCCCAGAGTGATGAGAGCAAAGAAAGAAAATAGGAAAGCCAGTAGCATCTCTCCTTTTTTGTATTTTACGTTACAGAAAGCTGCTTAGCCCCATTTCAAAGACTAATATGAAAAAAGTGCAATTAAATCCTCGAAAAACTGACAGATCAGCAAAACAAAACCACCCGGAGGAGAGCACGATTGAGCCTCATTAAGAAAGAGTTCAGTCTGTTTTTAAAACCTTTCTTAACACTTAGCTGGGTACCTCTCAGCAGCCGCCGCTCCCAACGCGCCCGGCATAATTAGTGTCAGAACGGAAAGGAAAAAATCAACCTAGGAAACAGAAATTAAAACACCAGATTCGAGTGCGAGAAAAAGGTTTCTCAATTCTAACAATAACCCCTCCTCTCAGTCTGCGGCAAGGAGCCGCGGTTCCACTCCGTGCGGAGACAAACACATGCCAATTAAAGGGAGAAGTGGCCGGGGCAAAGCTGAGCTGTAAAATTTCTACGGCGAAACCACTCCCAGTCCCCAAACAATATCTGCATGGCAGCCACAGCCCCCGGGAGGTCAGGTTAATGACAGATGGACAGTAAATTACACTGACCTCGGCGGCAATCAGAACTATCGCAGTTGACAATAAGGAAATTGAGATCTGGGGACAAATCCTGCACATCAGCAGCGGCCGGACCCCTCACGTGCCGCGCTCCCACGCGCGCCCCACGCCACCAGCCTGCCACGGGATGCTCTGCGGAGAGATCTGCAGTGGGGGTGGGGACGAGGCGCATGGGAGAGAGAAAAGATGGCAGAGAGATGAAGCCATTTTATTAAATCAGGCAAATTCTAATTTATTCTGGGGAGATGGAGGAGAGAAAATGGATTCATTCTCAGCATGCTCACTCTGTATCGTCTGATCCAATCCCTACCGCCTCGCCGGAGGGGGAGGGGGCCTCGGCGTTCGGCAATTCTCCCGCAATCTGAGGAAAAGATTAAAAAATAAGATGATTCTCCCCTCGGGTTTTGCAGTGGCCACAGGGAAAGAGCTTTTCCCTGCTGGGAGCCACGCGGGCGGCACACAGGGGCTTGAGGGGTTTGCTTCTGGGTCATGTTACATCAGCAGCATGAGGGCCAGGGCTCCCCACAGAGCTTGCACCACACAAGCAAAGGTGTGGACAGATAAATGTGTGGGAAGAACATCCACGGTGCTCCCGCTGGCACTGCCATTCTGGGTGCACGCACCCTCAACAGTCAGTAGGTGATCAACACCGCTCTTCTTCACCGGGCAAGAGACACCAAAAGGAGAGTGGAACCTGGGCAGCACTGCAGAGGCGGGCTGCACCTCAGCTCCCACTGGCACGCACACCAGTGCAGGGCACCGCCACTGTAACACCATCACCGTAATACCACTGCCATAATGCCACAACCATCACACCACCGCTGTAACATCGCTGCCCTGACACTGCCACCATAGCACCGTTGCCATAAGGCCACAACCATAACACGCTGCAGTAACACCGCTGCTGAGCATCCCCACCAGCCTCGGCCAGCGGCACATGAGGGTACAGGCACCCTGTGCTTGGTGCCACTGCTTCCGAGCCCTCAGCAGAAGCTGGGTCAGGCCCAGCTGTGAGCGGGGAGCTGGAGCCCTCCTGGCACTTCGGGGGCTGAGGGCGTCTCCAGCACAAGCGCGGAGCCGAGCTGGGAGCCACAGGCTCCTGCACCCGCAGGGCCGAAGGACTCAGGTTATGTGAAACGACAGGAGAACCGGGAGCTGCCAGGGGCTGCGCTGCTGTGATGGCCGGGTGGGGACAGAGACGCCTCCGAGTGAGGCTGATACCCAGGTCTCAGCTTTATGGACGAGGGTGATGGGTGCTGCTGGCCGACAGGTCGAACAAAGCCTGGGAAACGAAACACCACTGAAGGGTCCATCCTGGGCTTTGGAACAGGAACCAAGTGAAAACACAAAGTCTGGGCAGAGCTTAATGCACTAACAGGAAGCATCGCTGCCCCGGCTGCGGGAGCAGCAGTCCCTTGGGCTCACACTCCCCAGCCATCGCCCAAAAGGGACGGATGACGGTGACACCCTCACGGCACCCTGGGGAGAGAGCGGTGAGACGCTGCTGCACGAAGCTCCACGGGCACAAGAGTTATCTCCCATTTCAGGATGAACCATAAGGAAACGAGCACAACGTGTAATTAATTACCAGTGGCCAAAGTCCAGAAAAACAAACATGATGTGAGATGAATTAGAAGAATGTGAAAACTTAAAACTAGGTGGGGCAGAACGTCCTGGGTCATCGTGAGGTTCTTTCTCTGTGTAGACAGACAGCACCCCAGTTCAGCTCACGATGATTAAATCCACACTCCACACAAAACCCTCGGGCAGACAGCCCCAGCAAGAATCCCCCTCCGAAACCCACCAGCTCTTGCCCAAGCTCGGAGCAGAGCACAGAGCTCGCAGAGCACGTGCGTATCACATGGTGCCCCATGGCCGAACACACGGTCCCAGCGCCCGAGGTAGATACAAGGATGCTGCCACCACAGATACAAGGATGCTGCCACCACAGATACGGTCAAACACGGCGGGCTCCAGCGAGCCTGCGCTCTAACGCCACGGCTGGGCCCCCATCCCCAGCGCTGGCAGAGCTCCTGTCCCATCCTGTCCCCAGGGCCAGGGCAGCACGAGCGTGGCGGCTCGGAGCCCATCTCCAGGCCAGGGGCATTCCCACCCCGTGCTGCCAGGAGCCCATCCCACTGCACTGGCACCAGGAGAGGGGAGACACGGGGCCGGCCGGGCGCAGCTTGGAGGGCAGCAGAGGGGCTGAGCGGCAGCACCTGGAGCACCAGTTCCTCGCGGGAGGATTCCTGCTCCGCATCCAGCTCCAGCGCGGGCAGTGAAGCTGATTTTATGACTTATTTATTTATTTCGTCTTTGATGAACAGAAGGTTAATATAAGAACAACTCCTTGGCAAACCTTTAAGGGTAATTCAAGTGACACTGATGTGAATCAATGTTCCCTTTGTGAACGCATTACTTGGCAGAAACTGGCTTTTTGTAACCCCCTTAAACCTAGCTGGCAAAACAAAAAGAGAAAAAAAAAAACGTCCTTCAAACAAAAGGATGAGGTGAAAATAAAGAGAGAGTCGACTGCACTTTATTCTCTTTCATAGAAGCAAATGGATTTGGTGCTTTTTATACATTAATCAATCAATATCACTGACTGTACATCAGCGGCGCAGCCAAGTTATGAATGACCTTTCTGGCAAAGAGGACACTTTTAATGCTCATAAGACTGCTCATAGCTTAGCAACTTTCCGAATTTATGCCTGCATGATTACCCCTTGGAGGCAGGCGCCCGTTAGCGCTGCACTAGATATGACAAGGTTAGTCCTTGCCAATTTGTGCAGAAGAAAGGGAACTGTTGACTGTGTGTGTGCTCCACTGATGTCGCGGCCACCAGGACACAGGAGGACGGGCTCGCCCGACACCGGGCAGCACCTCGCCTGCTGTGTGCCATCGCGTGGGACACTCAGCCGGGTCCAGAGCCAGCAAGAGCTCCTCCTGCAAAAACCTCAGCAGGGAGAGGAAGGGAGCTGAGCCCAAAGCAGCTCACCCAAGGGCTGATGGCAGCCGTGGGACCTGGAGAGCCTTTTCACACCAATAGCGGCACGGTGGCAGCAGGAGGCACACGGGCACGTGCTGGGGCCGGAGGCCAGGTGGGGAGAAGGGATGTCCTCCTTTCATCACTTTGCTGGTATCGAGCTGGAACTGTGACTCTGGAGCCAGGGAAAGCCCAGTCTGACACCATCAACAACAGACCATGGGCAACAGCTTCCAACCCCTCTGTTTGTTCTTACACTATTTAAACGAGAACGAAAACGGATCCAGACCTCAGACCGCCACAGGGTCACCACTTCCCGTGAGCTGTGACTCAGCTCTAGCAGGACCATGGCCAAGGTGAGGGAACTGCCACGCACAAGATGCCTCTGTCACGCTTCCGACTTTCAGGCATTGTCAGATTTGTACGTGGTCCTAGTCAGCTCTCTAAGCTTCCCAGTGAGATCCAGGCTCTCCATCTGGGGTCCAGTGGCCCCAGGACCACACTCCTCCTCCTCCTCCCTGCAACACCCCAAGAGCACACAGGACTCTCAATCGCCCGTCCTGCAGATGGAGCAGAAATGAATCACCCAACTTCTGAGAAGCCCCGTGCTCTCCCACTTCAGCTCCACTTTGCTATTCTTTTCTTTCGCTCTCGCCCTGGCTCTTGCCCTCCCTGTGGGTGCCCCTTCCAGGAGGGCCTGACACGTCAGGCGGCGAGTGGCACTGCCAAACCCCACTGCTCCTTGCCAGCCGCGCATCCTCGACGTGGGGACGCTCCCTGCCTCTTTGGCAGTTTCCTATCTCTGCCATTTCAGGACGATCCCGGTGACTCTGATGAAGCCCCTTGTCCTTCCTCCCCTTTCCCTGGCACTGCCTCTCTGTATTAGAAGGTGCGAAGCTGGCACCATCCCCGGCCCGGCAGCCCTGGGCAGCTGCAGCCCCCGCTGCTGCGCTCTGGGCACCTATGGGGCAGGTGTGGGGCACACTGCACCCCTGGCCAGGGCACCACAGGAGCACACGTGTACATGGAAAGCTTCAGGCCGAGGAGACCAGGTGCTCGGTGCCCCTGGGGAGCTGCTGCTGTGCTCCTGACCTCAGGCACACATCCTCCTGTGCCACACGTCCTCCTGTGCCATCTGTCAGCGGGAACAGCGAAACCCAGAGCGGAGCCAGTGGCAGCCAGCACTCAGCCACGGCCACCACAGGGACCTGTCTGACAGCCACAGCCCAGGGCAGCTGTGGCTTGGGGGGCTCCTGCTGCTTTGGGGCAGGGCCCAGGAGAGAGGCTGGACTCCCCCTGCTTGGCGCTGGCCATGGCCCTGCTCCCTGGCTGCTGACCCTGCACAGGGCCACTTCGTGCTGGGGTCCCCAGACAGGTCTGTGCCAGCGCCCTCTGCAGCTCCCACCCACGTTCCTGGTAGGACCGGGTGTTGCCAGCATGCTGCTGTCCCCTAGCCAGGAGCTCTCCATCCTCACTGTGTCACTGCCTTCTTGCTAGCTGCTGAGGCCCCTGTAAGAGGCACTGTCTGGTGGAGGGGCGACATAGGGCACAACCCATCTCCCGCTCCCCAAATCTCACCAGACGCACGATGACCGGTGACATGCTGGCACAGGGAACGGGGCACACCAGGGAAAGGTCTACTGGCTCTGTATCACCCCCACGCCTGCATCACCCCCACACTTGCATCGCCCCCACGCCTGCTTCCCTCTGCTCAGCATCCAGGCTGCGACCTCTAACCCCTCCCAGACTGGAACAAAATAAACCCTGAGCAATCCTCCACACCACACACACACACACACAGGCACAAAGGGGGAGGGAAGAAAAGAGAATAGGAGGAGAAAAGTGAGTAGGTGATGTGGAAAGGAGAGGTGGCTGCACAAGTGAAGTGGAACGGACAGGCACTGTGTGCTGCCAGATTGCCTGCCTGCCTGCAAAGGCCAAAATTAATGCCATTGTTTTGCCACAAAGGAGGCAGCAAAGTAGCAGCGGAGGCCAGAGAACAATCCTGAACACCAAGCCCTAATTCACCCTTCGTAACAATAAAAAGGAGGATGGAAAAGGCCAGAACGCTTCAGCTTAATTGGTAACCAAATGAAAGAGTCGTTCCCAGAGAAGGAGCGGGAGTGTCTGCCCCACATGAATACAGCAGCTCGGAGAAGCGCCCAGAAACACGTCCCACTCAGCCCATCCGTCTCTGTCCCTCCCAGCCTGGGGACGGCCGGGCCAGCTCCAGGCCCCGCACACCCCACTCCAGAAAGACAGGGCGGAGGGCTCGGAGTCCCACACAGGCCCAGGCGGGCAGCAAGGGGGGATGAATGCGGCGCATGGGGCCGGCTTCGGAGAGGCCGGGACAGTCCGGGGGAACCGAAGGGAACCCACATCCCACACGCTGCACTGGAGGGGAACGTGTTGGGACACCTGTGGAGCAGGACCAAGAATTAACCACTGCCATTTACTTAATGAAGTGGCCCCAGATGAATGACACGGGGCTAAGGAGGGGTAGGAAGAGGCATCTAACATGGGAAAGGAGGAGGAGATTAGGGCCATTGGGTCTGAACAGCAGCCGTGAGAGGAGCATCCCGATGAAAGCTGGCTGAAGGGAGCTGGACCAGCACTGCCCATCATCCTCTGGTCTCTGGAGGACAGAGGATGAACGTGACAAAAAATGCAAATTTGAAGTGAACACGTGTAATACTTTCTCATGCAGCTCCCAATTAACCTTTGGAACTTGTGGCCTCAAGAAATCATTGAGGTCAAAACAAAATATATGGCAAGGGCATCACGATGCACAACTCAGAGAAGCAAACTATTTGGGAGAAATCGAAGCCCTCTTGCTTAAGGGCATGAACTAAATTTAGTAGGAATAAGGATGAGACCTTCATTTGAGGCAGGTTATTATTTGCTGACGGGCCCCCACATCTCCTTGGGAAGCAGCTAGAGCAGGACGAGGGTGCTGGCAGACAGGTTACCAAGCCGCCCCAAGTAGAATCAATGTGCATGGCAGCTCCTTCTCAGGCAGTTCTGGGGACTTGATGCCATCCCCAGAGGGCAAGAAACAGGGAAGAGAAGCAGAAGGTGCTGGTGGCACTGGCAGCAGAGCTCTTGGTGACCCAAGTGAGTAGGACAGGTGGGACCGCAGGGACAGGGACTGAACTCCTGCGCCAGAGGAAACAGCAGCTGCTTGAGCTCAGGAGAGACACTGAGCTCCAACAACCTGGCTTCAGTCTGGCTCCAGAGTCTGTTTTGATGGGGAGGAAAAAAACTAGAATAGCAGAGGGCCCAGGAGCTTCCCAGAGCTTTATGACAGCATCTGGGGATGCTTTCCCCTCTCCTTCTCTGAAGTGGAAAGGGCTTGAAGATGCAGCTGAACAAGAAAAACACTGTGGAACAAGTCAGCCGTCAGAGCTTCTCCTCTTCCTGCTTAATGAAAGCCACGAGCTCCCAGTGACAAGTGTCTGCTGAAGCGAGAGGGGGACTTTATGAGATTGCTGCCACGTTTCAGTGATACTACAGCGTGCCTTTGGTCTGCCTTCCCCAGCCCAGCTATCTCACCACTTCCTGCCCGCCGGGCACCTCCCATTAGAGTTTCATTAAGCGAATGCTTGGGGGCTTGTGGAGATTCCTCTTACCCCCCGATTTACCAGGGGCACATGAAAAAAGTCATGATAAACTTTAATAAAAACAAAATTAAAATGATTAAACCTTTCATATCCTTTAGAGATTATCTATTCGCTGCCGGTTGGTCAAAGCAGAGCCAGGGCACAACTGCTTTAAACTTTAAACTCAAAACCAGCCCAAAAAAAACCCCAAAGGAAATCTGCCTCTGCCAGACATTAAAGGAGAACCAACATTATCCCTGCATCGCGTGACTCCAGACCTCTAGAGTCCCACAGTCCCATGTGCAGAAAGACAGAAAGATGCTGCTGGAACAGCAACAGCATTCCCTAAAATTTGGAGGGGGGGGGGGAAAGGATGCAAGGAGGGAAGAGTTAAAAATTGTGCTACAGAATAATACCAGGACAGCGAAGTCCCCTAAGATCACCTTCCCTAAAGCATGTGGCTCTCCTCATGTCTTCAGACCTTCCAGAGGAACTGTACCAGCACCCCTGACCCAGGGCTGAGTTTGCTGGATTTGGAGAATCATTAAAGCAATAGGAAACTCAGGTTTCCATCTGCCTCTCTGTGCAGCCAGGAAGGAGAGCGCGCTGCCTGCCCGGCCTCTGGGCATCCTCTGGAGCACGGACCCTGTGCAGGGACACCGCGACTCCCATCGGAACTGGCTGGAAAGGTGACAAGTCCTGGAGCCGTTCGGTCCACAGTGAAGTGAGAGATGCCAGGGTTCAGCAGAACCACAAAGGGGAAGCAACAAGCTGTGCCCCTGCTCCCAGTGACCACACCTGACACGAGATCCCGGAAAACAAGCAGGGGGCATGTGGTGGGGTTGGCAGAGATCAGGAAGGCGGCAGCGAAGGGGAACCGCGCGGTGCAGCAGCGTAACACACACTGTGCCGGGAGCTGCTTCCCTCGGCTGCCATCGCACGTAGGTTGTTGCACGGCGGGTGACTGTTTCCTCAGAGCAGGACAATAGCTCGTCCTGCTCCCCAGGCCCGAGGATGAGGTGGGAGGATGGGTTTCCTCTGCAGCCAACAGAGCTGCTGCCAGGCCCGGCTGCAGGAAACAGCCCCTGGCAGAAAGCGGGGTGCAGGTGACAAGGCACCCAACGGCCTGGCCTGCTCAGCCCCTCTCCAGCGCTCACCGTGCACCCAGCACCTCTCTGACCATCCAGCACCGCTGATTTGGCTGGATTTGCATGTGGAAACAAAGAGGAGCCGGCTGCTGCCTTCAGGGGGTTACAGATAACACATGGGGAAAAGACAATATTGGGTTGCAGGGAGTGAGCGCGGTGAAAAGCCTGCGAGAGGCTAATGAAGCCGGGCAGCATTTGATGTTTGTACACAGGAGCTCAGATTGTCGTTTGGGTTGGCAGATTATTAAATGTGTCAATCAAGGACAAGCCTGGAAATGGCAAGGGGAGGCGTGCGAAAGGAGGTTAGCCGCTGCGCGCCAGAGGAAGGGCCTCGTGTTGAGGAGCAGAGGGTGACCGGCAGCAGCACCAGAGCAGAGAAGTCTCTCTGGACGTGTGAGGCGGAGCGGGAACGGCGGCAGAGCATCGCTCAGGAGCTCGTGCTTGGGCCAGGTGGGACACTGCACAGCAGATCCCTTGGTGTGCACCTTGCACATGGCGCTTCCCCAGCCCTCTGCACAGGCTGCCCGTTCCACGCAGATAAACCGGCACGTCGCCAGCAGAGCCGGAGCTTTGGGCACGCTCCGTGCGCCCTCCTGCACACACTGCACAAGCAGCCTGCTTGGGAAGTTTTTAATTGTTGTGTGCAATTAAGTCCCGCAGAACAGTGGAGAGAGGCTTACAAAAGCAAACTAATTACTCCTTTCTGAAACCCTCCATTACCTCTATCAGATGTAGGTGAGCAGCACGTGTTACTCCAGCACTAGCCATGACCACATTCCCTCGGCCTCCAGACGGAAGGTGAAACATTCTGTGGGGCTTCCACAGCAAATCTAAACTAGCTGATGTGGCTGACACCAAGCCTCCTTCCTGCTGCCCAAGAGATCCCTTTCCATGCTGCAAACCACATCCTGAGTGCTTCACAGAGAGATCTGCTCCTGATCACACGGGAACTTGCTTCTGTTCCCATTTACCACCTCCCCTCTCCTGACGGTGATGCCTTCGTGTTCCCAGTGCAGCTACAGAACTGCCTTCAAGAAAGAGGAACATCATTGAAGTGTTTCATATCAGTCAGAGTGAAAACAGAGGTGCGAGCAGCATATGAGCATCCAGCTGCCTGCAAGCACAGGCAGAGCCAAGCACAGTTTGGTAACTACTATTTTTAAACCACGCGGGGTTTTCTCATCTGGTAACGGCTCCAGCTACACCTCAGGTCTGTTTACATACTTGCCTTCATTAAAAATTCACATCTTGATTTCAGTCTGCAGTTTGCAGCTCTTCAGAAGGTCAAATACTGAAATACAGGGAAGAGGCGGATGGACAGGGGCAGAGAGAGAGGAAAAGCAGGAGCCATGGGGTACCCCCTCCTTCCAGGGAGCCAGCAGCCAGAGGACAGAGCCTCACAGGGATGATACTCCTCTAAGGAACTGAGTCAGCCTGACTGGAGTGGGCACAGAGTGGCCAGTCCCTCACTGTCTGAGTAGGGGCGGAGTGCGCAGCATGGATGCTCCGGCACGGCTGTGCTGGGAAGCTGTGCTGGGAAGCTGTGCAGGCAGCGATGCTCCCGCTGACACCCGCTCCAGCCCCTTTCCTGCCCAAACAAAGCAGCTTTTGACTGGGCTTGGCCCAGTTTAGCAGCGGCTTGCAGAGCCTGCCCGCACCCTTCACACGCGAGCGCCCAACAATGGCTCTGTGTGTCGGAAGGGGACGGCTGCTACGGGCCTGGCAGGGACCGGCGGGATGGCTCAGGCGGGATGCCCACCGCAGGGCACTGCTCCTCTGTGGTCCAACCGGGACCACGGCCTCTCCGTGCGCTACGCACCCAGCCAAACAATGACAAGTGGTTCCTCTGGTTGCCTTAGTCTGGTCTTAGAAGGACACTCCCACGTCCAGAAGGACGAAGAGGTGCTCCAGAAGCACAGGGGGCTATGGGAAAAAATTGAGAGCCGCAGTGAACAGAAGATGCTCTTTTACTTTGTTCTTGGTTACCCTATGGATTTGCACAGTAAGGAAACAAGGCTCTGCAGAACAGTCCATAGGATGACCCGCAGAGCTGGGAAATGGTCAGCATGTCCCACTCGGCATCACATCACTTTTCTGCAAGTCACCTCATTCGTCCCACAAAGCTCTGTGATGGCCTCTGGTAAAACTGTCAAGATAACAAACTTGACACTTTTGGGCTCCCTTGCCACACTGTTGTTTTTTCTCAACAGTCCCACTGCCATGTCCAGGCTGAAGAGCCCTGGAAGAGGAGATGCAGAAAGGCACACACCTTTCCTTGGACCACACCGGTGGTCTGGCCTCAGGGCAGGAGCTCTGAGGGACAGCACGGCTGGCTTGTACCAACACAACTCCTTGGCCATGCAAACTGTCCTCTCCTAAAATCTCTGTTTCCCCATTAACACATTCAAGGCTTGTCTGAGGGGAACAAACTCCTGAGCATGGCAAGCTTTCAGTTTCCTGACTCTTGCCCCAGCTCCCCTGACCCTTCTGAACCTGCTCTCCTGCAGAGCCCAGGCACAAAGCATTCCCACCCGAGGGACCTCTGCTCAGGCCACGCTTAATGCCAGCAACAGGACTTTGTCCTGCCTTGAGGAGCGTGGCACAGCCTGACCCCTGCGGCTGCATGGAGCAGTCCTGGGGCAGGGACAGCAGAGACCTTGTGAAGGTGAGGAACATGGACATCTGACGGACACTGGATGGACTTCTGCCCCACAGAGCGACAAGAACGAGCAAACCCTCCTCTGCTCCTCCCACAGCAGCTATGGAACGGGAGAGCCAAGGGAGACGGACACTGGGAAGAGACAGGAGAAACAGGTAAGGGAGGAACCAGAGGCATCATGGACAGCACAAGGAGAACTAGACTCGGCAGCTGGGGCCGTACCAAAGCCACTGTGACGGCGGGAGCAGGGGGCTGCCGTGCCCCCGCGCAACACGTGCTGCAGACGGGGCAGCAGGCCAGCTCTGGGCTGCCGGCACTCGCTGCTGCTGGAAGGAAGCACTCTCAGAGCCAGAATGAAGGGGTGGTGCAGGTTGTTTCACTCTTGTCTCTATCATTATCTAATGAGTCCTAAGTGCATCCATCCCGACAGCTCGAGAACGGGTTGGTTTTACTATGGGGTTGGTTTTTCCCTCCCCTAACCCCCAAATCATTAAAGGTCAATTAGCTTATGGGTAACGCTACACAGATGCTTCTGCAGCAAGGGGCTGACATCTGCAGAGGCAGCGGCCCAGATACTACAGCAACAGAGGTCTGAAAATACCCCACAGAGGGAAATAACCCCCACTCCTAAAGCTGTGCTCTTTGTGATCCACAAAATGCTGAACGTCCAGCCTGGGCTCATTCCCTTGTCCCCTGAATAATTAGCACACTTCTCAGAGCAAGCAGAAAAGTTTAATTGTCATTAATTATCCAGTTCAAGGAAGACTGGTTTTCTTGCCTGATGTCCATATAACTTCCCTGCCAACAACGTCATCATCCCTTCCTGGAAGCGGGGTGCAGGTCCCAAAGCTCTCACCCAGAGCTGCAGCGAGGGCTGAGCCGCTGGCGTGAGCGGGGACAAAGGTCCCTGTGTCTACAGGCTGCTCCGGCGGCTGCATGTGTCTTCTGCAGGGTGGGAGGGAATGAGTTGCAACTAATGTGCAATCAAGAACCATCACAATTACAAATGTAAATGAACAGGCAATTGGCACTGACCTTTGTAGATTGTTAGAGGACTAATTAAGGTATGATCAGACACTCTTCCAACAGATTGAGATGCATCTATACAAGCAAATATCTGCGCATCGCCCCAGAGAGCGGTGCTGTGCTTTATCCTACATGCTCGCACACACTGCTGAGTACACACACACAGACAGACGGACGGACGGAGCCTTTAATCCCAGCACCACGCACTGCTAGCGCAAAAGGACAGGGTGGGAAGGGGAACAAGGTGACTCCACTCCCTCCATCTGTGTAGTCCCACTTCACGCCAGGCCACGGCAGAAGGCCGAGCCCCCTTCACCAGTGCAGCCCACAGCTTCACACACAGCTGGGACGAGGAGATGGGCACACATGGGATGGAGCTGGGCAAAGCAGAAAGGGATCTTTCTAGCAAAGCCACACAGGTCTGCAGCAGCTGCAGTGATCGGAGGAGAGTCCACCCAGCCCGAAAAAGCTCAATGAGAGACAAACAGGGATACAGTGGAGAAACTGCCAGTGGAGGACGGAAGGCAGAGCCATGGAGGGAGAGCGCTTGCCAGGCGGGCAGCACCACGCTGGCAGCACCCGTCGGCAAAGCCTCACTGAGCATCACGTGCCGCTCTGCCACACGACACAAGGGCCAGACTGCCCAGCAAAGCTCACAGCCAGGGAAGCCCAAACAGGTCAGAGGAGTGGATTCAGCCCCGCTATGTGTGTATTCCCTACGCTACGGGTCACAGCCACCCAGACCACAGAGAAATGACACAGCTGGCCGAGCGAGGAGCAGCAGTGGCGTGTGACACCGGCGGCTGAGACGCCACAGGCAGAGGGATGGACCAGCCCGTTCCAGGCCGGTATATCACTGCACACGGAGAAATCACACAGCACGTCACAGCCAAGGAGCCAACCACCATCGTGCCCTGCCAGATCCAGGCCTTGCCCACCGCGAGGAGCACTCCGGGTGCCGGCCATGCCCCCGCCTGCCCTGACACCAGGGACCGGAGGCACTGGCACCTCGGCACCTGCCAGGGCTGCCTGGCTCCGGCGTGGGGATGTGCCCTCCCTTGGGGTACATCCGCAGCCTGGCTGCAGCCCTGGGCCCACGGGGCCACCCGTTTGTATTCCAGCTGCACTCTGGGATGAATGGGAGATGGAAGCAGCCATTCTCCCCACGGGTGCACTGCAGCTTCACACCCAAACCCGCCCATCACCGTGGTGAAACCGGACCAGCACCTCGTGCCTGCGGCTTCCAGGGCACCGGCAAGGTGTGCCTGCTCCGTCTCGCTCCACAATGGGCTGGAAGAGAGCTTGAAACTAAATCGCTTCAGTCAAAGAGACCTGCCACAGATCAGAGGTGTCTTATTCTTGTTTGTATTTTTAACCTTTAAATAAAATACAATAAAGAATTTCTTAGTGTCTTGTTTGTTGTCAGTCTCTGCTGAAGAACCAACACGATTAAATGAAATTATCTCAAGCCATCTGAAAATGTAAAATGTTTCTAAACAGAGGCTTCCTTTTACCAACACGTCAGGGCTCTTAGTTTAAAAAATTACAGTTTTAAAAACAGTCAACAAACCCTTTTCTCTCTCTGCTAGTCAGCTGCACTCTGGGTACCTGCATGTCCTAATCCTGGCAGACTCACGGGGCAAGAGGAGGTTTCTAAAGGAAAAGACAAGGTAAATAAAGATGTTCAAGCTTGCTCTGTGTGTCATAAAAGGGCAAAGCTGGTTTCTCCTCTCTGCCCGTTTTGCTTTTAAGGAAAATTACAAGCCATCCAGCACTGCTCACCTTTTCCTTTCCTCCTCCCAACGTCTCTCCATGTCGGCGCATGGCGGGGAAGCTGGGTGGCTGTGGGAGCTGCTGTCCCCCCGGGATGGCACGGAGCCCCTGTCACCCTGACCTTTGGGGAAGCACGCTGCGTGCCCTCCACTCCTGAGTTAACCCGACGGTCACTCCTTCCCATCAGGCTAAGTTTAACTCCTCAGGAGAAGAGGTCCCGTCCTGCTTCGGAGGCGTTGGCAAGTATTGCTGGTCCTTGGCAGAACAAGGCAGCCCCTGAACTCGAGACCCCCGAGACCCCCGGGCTCAGACTCTCCTCCCGCCGTGCTGCTTCCCCTTCCCAGGGCCTTTAAGCTAAGATCACTTCCCTCGTCTCCATATGCATTAACTGCAGCTCGCCAGCTCCTCGAGCTCTTTCTGTAAGATTCACCCATCTCAACAGCAGTCCTGGAGGAAGCCCTGGCTGCAGGAGGGGGGCTGAAGGAGGGGAGCTGCGCGGGCTTCGCTGGCACCCCAGCTCCAGCACCCTGGAGTCACATCCCTGGCAGCACACGCACCAGCTGACTCAGGCAGGCTCTCCTCCCCCTCCCTCCAAAGAGAGCTCCAGGAGATCTTGCTTTATCCGAACACAAAAAACTGCTTAACCCTTCAAATGGTTCAACACAGCGCAAGGTCTGCCCTGCAAGGCGCGCGTCCTCTCCCCAGGTTCATGACCTCTCTCCCGTTATCCCTCCTCCCTGTACGAGCAAACGCTTCACCCAGGCCCTTCGCTTTACCCACCTTGTCAAGAGGAGACATGGAACCAGGCAAACAGCTGCCCCTGCCCGCCCTCACAACCAGCCCCATCTCCCGATCCCGCGTGGCGCAAACACCCGGGATCACTGCACGGGCCGGGCTGGGATCGCACCGGTGGCGCTCGAGGCATCACTTGCCTCACCACGAAACCTCTACCCAAGCACAGCCGCCCACGTGTGACACGTATCTTTAGATGCTCGTGCATCTGTTTAGGCCACTGACCTGACCAAACACACACCGGTACACACCAGACCTCGCTCAGCCCCACGGGCATGGGGAGGAGCCCTCACAAGTACGAGACCAGGCACGTGGGGAACACTGGGTGCTCCCAGCCACCCACGCGCCCCGTGCGGGCCTGTCCTACCTCGGGGCAGCCGGGACTGCGTAACATACTATTGACAAGCATGTAACATGCTATCGATGTTGTCACAGTGCAACACACTATTGATAAGCGTCATCCCCCACAGCAAGGAAGAGAAACAAGAGTGTCACCGAGCCTGGCACAAAACTGCCCCGAGGGGCCGGTGTTGCCCTTCAAATCCTGTCCCGCAGAGGAGCAAGAGCCCAACCCTGTTCATGCAAGGGTGGCAGCACTCACCAGCCTCGGCAGCTGGACACTTCCGGATGGTGAAGATCTGCCCCAGGTCTTCCTCTTCTTCAGGGAGACCTTTCTGGAGGCGCTGGAGCTTACGCAGGCTTTCACTCCGCTGGTGTTTCATGGAGCGCACGTGCTGGATGAGGTTCAGCTTGGCCTTGGTGGAGTAGTTACAGAGGACACAGTGGTAATAGCAGCTTTCACCCTCAACCCCGCTCTCGTGATGCTGAAGGTGCTGTGAAGAACAAAGTAGAGAGATGTGAGTTTCCTCTACCATCTCCAGTCCCCTGGGTTAGCCCACTGTCAGCTGCTAGAAGCCAGCTGGGAATTCAGTAGGAAGCCCCATCGTGACAGAGACACGGTGCCACCGAGCCCGTGTGCTCTCCAGGCTCCACGCGCTCTCCTGCGGAGAGGCAAGAAAAACATCACGCACGGAAACCAGCCCAGCAGCAGAAATGGAGACAGGCAAGATCATCTCCTTCAGTGAAAGAAAATACCAGATCCAACATTAACAACTATTCACGACCTACGCATGGCTAATTCTTTCATATTTAAAGCTTATCCTGGGAGGGGATCCAACTTCATGTCAAGGAGATAAAATTAAATTTGATAAATTCTCATTGAAAACTAGGAAGAATAAAACCAAAGCAATCCTAGAACACAATGAACCCATTAGATCAAGAGGTCCTGGAAACAGCATATGGAAGCGGAGCGTGGAGCGTGTGCCACCCTATCCATCATCCAGCGCTCCGTCCCCTGGCATCTACGCTCTGCTCCCTTGGATCTGGAGGAGAGCAGCAGCCTGGCCGGGAAGACGTCTGCGACCGCCGTGAACAGCCAACAGCGAGCACGCAGCCGGGCGTCACCGCAGGAGGTGAGCGTGTGGGAAATGTCTTGCCACCCTCTGAAGCCATGCTAGCACAGCCAGCACACCTGGATTATTTGACAAAGTCTGTTAGCTGCCTGGCAGAGGGAAGGAATAGCTATTTTATGCCATGGCTCCCAAGGAGGTGGCAATTAGCTCTTAAAGCCAGAGGGAAGAATTCTCTGCTCACAGCTATGTGGGCTGGCAGAGCACAGCCGCTCTCCCTTCAGTGTGGGCAGGGCTGAGTTCACCAAAACTTTCCCAGTTCCCGCAGTCAGGGCTTATCACAAGTTTAGGAAAAGCGGATACTGAAGTCAAATGGCAACACAGCCTCCTGGGTGACGGCCGCCTGTGCTCCCACCACATCCCACCCAGCTCCTCCCATCCAGCCTCAGCATCTTTTGTCTCCTGGGTCATGGTGTGAAACTCTTCCCTCGCCACACGCTTCACCCAGGGCAGGCAAGTGATTCGGACACGATCTCAAGGTTTGTCAATCAAAAATATTGCCTACGTGCAGCCAGGACCTTCTGGTAACCATCCTGACGTGTATTATCTCAGTTACAGCCGAGATAAGATTAAAGACACATATTACCCAGCGCTGTGTGCTTAGCTAACACGGAGGAAGGAGAGCCCTCTGAGCCTCAGAATGATTAAAAATAGGATAGGAGCTGATGCTGAGGCTTCTGATTGGAAGGGCGAGAGAAGAGAATAAATGTATTCTAGATCTGGCTAATTAGACTCGCCTCTTTTGGGATCGCGATGTATTTAATTAAATTCACTGTAATATTTGAAGAATCCGCCAGGGCACGAATCCCACCGGTGCCCTCAAAAGATTTTTTGCTGTTTTCCCTCATAAGAACTTCTTCTTCCTCCCGTTCCTATTGTTTGTGTGCACGACCCTCTTCCTGAGCCAGGAACAGAGGACTGGCTGAAGATGCAACAGCCGAGCTCAGCGAGCCGCTCGCAAGAGCCCTGCGGCCGCCCGGCACGGCACGGCACAGCTTAACCGGCCTGGCCTGGCCCTGCTCAGGGAGGCCTCCCCAACACCCCTCACTGCGGGCTGGGGTCCTGCTCCAGGGCACGCATGGCAAGCCCCTTCGGCCAGTGCTGAGCCCCTTCGGCCAGCACTGAGAGGTGCTGGGGAAGCCCCATCCTACGAACGCCGTGTGCAAGCTCAGGCAGTGCCAAGGGGCTCAGCAGCAGCTTCTGCGAGGAGGCAGAGGGAATCCCTGGGGAGCAATTAGAGAAAAATCCAGTCATGGGTTCAAGAAATATTAAGGACGTGGTCTCTGTGGGAACCAGAGGCGCAGTCTGCGCTGCTCTCATTTGAAAGGGGGGTTTAGGAAAACATTTGTTTTCAACAGTTTAATAAACGTGTCTTATTTCCTGCTTGTCCTTCGCTCCCACTCCACACGTGTTCATATCTCCCTTAGGTTGGCTTCACCAGCCTGTCGTGCCTGGGGAGCCACGGTCTGAGTGTGCCAAAGCCACCAAGCCCACCCCAGACATGGTGCGACATCACCCGCCTGCCTCCGATGCCCAGCAGCCCTCGGATGGAGGAAAGGAGCAGGCAGAGCAAGCCAAGGTGATGGACACAGGAGTACCAGCTGTGAGCTGCTGGAAGCAAAGCAGCACTGGACAAGTGCCTGTAGTTATTGTCCATCATGCTGTTAAGCTTTCCCCTTGTGAGAATTTATCTGTATCACAGAAAGCAACTAAAAAAAATTAAGCCAGAACCTTATTAGAAGACAAATCAACTTGAAAATCAAAGGAATATATTGTTCCTAGGAAAACCAACCAAGTTCTGTCAGAGAACATTGATTTCTGCAAGTCTGGGGGGTGTTCATCCCCTCCCTCTCAGCGATAGGAAACTTCCAACATCTGGTTCTTCACGCATGGCATGCAAAATATTGATCAGGTTTAGTCAAAGCTCCACTTTAAATCAGAAACAGACAGAGGAACGCTCTGATGGAAACCATACAGCTCTGGAGTACAGCTTCCCGAGGGACGTAGGCCGTTCCTGTACGTACACCAACCATGGCACAACACTGTGCCCACAACACCTACTCCTCCACACAAGCCAAACAAAATTCAGCCCATCTTGCAAAGCGCTCGGGTCTCCAGGCAAAGCTGTGCTCTCGCTCTGCGGCACAGTGATGAGCACGGAGACCTCCTCCTGTCCCCCTCTGTTTGCTGCCAGACCTGCACTGCCTGCTCCCCCTGACCGTTCCCGTGGGATGCCCGTCCCCCACCAGTCACCAACACCCAAGGGTCAGTCATTCCACCTCAGTATCAGGGGCACTTTGCTCTGTCCCATGCTCCCCAAGGCGGTGTCCCCAGGCACAGCTGCACCGGAGGGGACGGCAGCCCAACCTCCTGCTCCAGGGAGCGAGAGTCGGGGAGAGCTCAGCTGGCCAGGCCTGTGGAGGAGGCACCACCAGCCGCCGTCCCGCTGGTGGCCGGAGGCTCTCCTCCAGCTTCTCACAAGGAACATGCTGTTTCACGGTGACTCCACACCAAACCACGCTTGCTGGGCGGCCATGCTGGTGCTGGCAGGCAGGATGGACTCGGGCCTGCCCCACACGAACTGCCTGACGAGCCTTTTGGGCCGGTTCAGCGAGTGTTGCATAACGACCTCCTCCTTCCACTGGGTTTGGCTGGAAGGAGTTGGCACATTCAGAGGGTCTGAACACAAAGACAGTAAATAACTGAAAGAAAAATTATACCTTGTGCTCATACACACTGCAGAGTGCTGGGGGCCAGCAGGCAGCCATCAGCACCTTGGGGCACAGCCCCCGGCCCCCCAAACAGGAGGGGAGTGGGAGGGGGGCGACTGTATGCGGGCAGCGTTGACACCAGTGCTGTCACAGCCATGAGCTGGGGCAGACAGGCAGGAGATGGGCAGCAGGTGGGCAGGAGGCCACAGGCACAAGAGACACCCCTGCAAGCACAAGCGAACACGCCTGTGCCGGGACAAACTGACCCACACCGGTCCCATGGAGTGACTTCCCAGCCCTCACTCGCTAACATCTGGCTTGGAATGATTCTCTTCTAATAAATAATAACATCATGAGTGCTCACAGCACCGGACTCTGGAACTGGCGTTTTTAAGCCAAGCAAGGAGTGACGCTGTATTTGGTTTTCCTTGCTTCACCCCTGCCCCTCACATACCCCAGACTTGACTTTGCCATCTATCTTTCCCCTGCTAGCGCTGCCTCAGCCATGGTGTTTTCCAGTCCTCGTGGGACCCAGTGGAGAGCTGCATCAGTCTGCTGAGCACAGGCAGAGCCCTCACCCCACGCTGCTGCTGAACACCGCTGAGGTGTTGCTGTAGTTCAGGGCCACCCTTCAGCCCAGGCGCTAAGGATTTGTGCAGCATCTTGAATTTAGAATTACACTGAGTCTGTATGTGCTGAAAACCCCTTCTGCACGAGGTGCCTCGCAGCGCCCGATCCTCCCTACGGGTGCTCTTGCCAGGACGCACGATGCTCTCTTCCAAACCCCGCTCTCCGTGTTCCGGGGGTCAGGTACTGTTCTGGATGATACTGAACCCTCACTCACAAGGGAGATGCAAGAACCACTTCTGACTGCCTCATGCTTTTGATGTTTATTATTCCTTAGATAAAAGGCCCAATTTCTGTGCTATCTCATCTTCATCTGGTCTAACACCTCCCCTTTGGAGGGCCCTAAAAGCTGCCCAGGACAAGCCCACGCTGGTGAGAACGGGCCTCTCACAAGGCCTTGCTCTGCAGGCAGCGAGACCAGCCATGTCCACCAGTGGTGAGACCCCGCCTCCCCCTCAGGGGGTCCCGACAGTACAAAAAGCTACAGAACACGCTGGTAGACTAGAAAATCTCCACAGGCTCAAGGATGGTCCCTTCTTCCACAGGCCTCAAAACAACAACAAGCAGTAGAATGAAACCCCATCAGTGTCCCAGCAAGCAGCCTGCACGCCCCCCACCCCGGTGCGCCAGCATTTCCTGCGCCAGTCAAGGTGTCTGTGGGAAGAGCAGGTGAAATAACGGGCCGGGGGCCCAACCCCAATGTGGGAAAATCATCTCAGGAACTGTGCAACAAGCAGAGAACCAGCGCTGACCAGGAGAAACCCCTCCTCGCTGCCAGCGGGCTAACAGGAGCAGCAGCTGGACCCTAAAACAACTCATCCAAGACCTGAGCAGGAGCGCTAGCAGGGACAGTCAAACGAGCCAAGCCCTTGTTTACATAGCATCCTTTCTGCTTACATAGGTAAGTGACCCACGGTCCAGAAACATCTCTGAATCACTCACGATCCCTTTATCCAGCTGGTGCTCACACTACAGAATCACAGGGTTGGAACCATTCTCATCCTAAACTAAACCATATCCCTAAGTACCTCATCTACCCTTTCTTTGAACACATCCAGGGAAGGTGACTCAACCACCTCCCTGGGCGCCTGTAACCTCCCTGGGCAGCCTGTAACATGCCTACAGCACAACCCTGCACAGAATCAGAGACGCTAAACTGCTGGGGCTCCTTTAAGAGACTCTCTGCCAAAGTTGGAGTCTTGAACATCTTTGGAGGAGGCTTTTTTCCACATATAACACTCTTCTCACCACTGAACTCAGCACGACGTCTGTTCTGTTAGAATGGGTAAAATTAGTAGTGATTTAGAAGAATTGACAGATGCAGCTGAGGCCGGAGCCAAGAATCTGCTGGCGGGTTACGAGAGCTGTGGAAGGGAGCAGTGCCGGAGACATGCGCTGCTCTCACTTCTTCCTGCGAGCACCTACAGCCGGCCAGCACCAGCGGGCAGAGCCAGAGCCACCGTGCTGAGCCCACGATGCTGGCACGCTGAACCGGCAGCACTGCAGCGCTCAGCGAGACCAAGCCCCACAAGGCACCTGTGAGCCAAGCACGGCAGCCCTGGGCACTCAGGAGGAGCTGGAGGCACGTGGCCCACCGGCACGTCCCCAGTACAGAGGGATGCCCAGGGACTGGCTCTTTCCTCATGTGAAGCCCAGCATGGGTAACGAGTAACAGGCTGGGAAGGAAACATCTCACACGCTGCAAGAACCATGCCCGTGACAAGGCGCTCCCAGGAGCCAGAGGAGAGCGACCCTGGGACTGGGGCTGGAGGGGAGGCCGCAGGTCGCCGTGGCAAGGGACCAGACCCTGAGCAGACCTCAGAAGCCTCGTAAGCATCTCCTGGCCCCCATGAGCCTCTGATCTGCTGCACGAGATAAATCACACAGCCCTGGAAGAGAAGAATCTGAATTTTTAATGAAAGTCATGTGGATGCAGCTGTCTGATCCCCGTCTGTTCCAAGTACTCCATAAAAGCCGGAGCTGGCCCATCCGTCTTGCTCTCCTTTCACACCTGCAGCCCCGGCTGGAATTTCCTGGAGCCGACGGAGGCGGACACAGCACGCAGCGAGAACACATGCTGGCTGTGGGCAGGGAAGGGACAGTGCGCTCCAGCCGCCCCCCGACCCAGATGTTCTGAGAGGAACAAATCGATTCTCCATACGGCAGGTTCAAAAGATGAACTAAGGCTCTTTTGTCCCGCAGCTGTTTAACGCTTCTGAAGAAGTAGTGCTGCAAACCCCTCTCTCCTTCCAGCCGCTCTGGCTCCCTGTGCCGCAGCTCCTTCACCCCGCTCGCAGACTGTGGAGTTCAGACTGACATGCCCTCGAGTTTTGGCAGTTTAGCTTGTGGGAACCCCAATGGCCTAACGGTGAGTATCGTCCCAGCTAAAGCTGCCTCGGCACCATCCAAGCCCTTCAGAACCCACCACACGACGTGGACGAGGAGACTTTGTGCAATGAATCCGGGTTTTGATTTACTTTTTGGTTTCTGACCTTTTATTTTCCTTTCCAAAAGGCTGGAAGCACAGTGCTCGCTCCTGCCAAAGAGGCTGAGAGAGTGGTGCCAGCTCCTGAGTCACAAGGAAAGGCTCCGGAACAGCACCAGCCCCAGTTAACAACCAGTCCCGACACCCCTGCTCCTCAGCCTGTCCTTTTGCACCCTCCAACCCTGCCTGGCATTAAGAGAAGGTCCTGGGCACCATGACAGGGCCGGCGCAGAACCAAGCATGGCTGTGCAGAGCTCCTGGCCATCGCCCCATCAGCCCCCGACCGCGCGGCTGGGAAGAGGGAGGGAAGCGAGAACAAGGCCCTTCCTCCAAAGGGAGCCCAGCAGCAGGATGCTGGGCAGCTGAGCGGGGACCTGCAGTGCCTGACAAGGGTCAGCAACGATGGACGAGGCACAAGCACTCTTGGCAGCTCCAAGGAACAGCTCGCTGCCCTTGCAGCACGGGAAAGGAGCCATCCCCACAGGGCCCAGCCAGGCAGGGGCCATGGGCCACCGACACCTGCCGTGCTGAAACGCTTGTGGATTCCCCATGAAGGACCCCAAACAGCACCCGGCAAACTGGGTCTGCGCCACCAGCCCTTGAAGTCTCATTAAAAGCCAAATATTGCTCAGCCTAAAGATGGAGAGCTCAGCATGGATTTTACTGAACGTTAAATCAACCAGCAAGCGTAGCCAGCAAACTCTGTGGCACTTTAACTTTAAATAATGCAATAATTATTGAATTTCCTTTTTATAACCGAAGTGCTGGAATGTAAACAATGGGGCTGTAATTGCAGGAAGGGGGGATCAATAGAGGCAATCGTTTTCAGCCATGTTAATTGTAAATACAATTGCTCCAAGATGTCAGCCTCGTTCTTCTCGCTCCCAGAATCATCCTAACGGATGACAGAGTCCAACTTTCCCATTACAGCTGTTCGTTCCTTTAAGAGGTTCTCAATCAGGTCTGATCAATCTGTCAAGATAATGCATGGAGTAAGTAAGACTCTTCCAAACACAAGCTCCCAATCAATAGCCCGGACCTGCTTAATGAGGAGGGGCTAAAGCCCAGAGGGAGGCAACAGTCCCAGCTTCTGCTCGGCTCCGCCAGCCAACTTCTGCATGGGGCCTTGCTACGCCGATCGGCTCTTAACGAGGACATTGTTTATGCAGACCATGATGAGCAGCATCTCCACATCTTCAGAGTCCCTCAGGGTCAGTGGGCAAAAAATGACAGAGATTAACAGAAAACGAGAGCCAAGAAAAGCTGAACCTGTCCTCACACCCTCCCCCACCTCTTTAATTGTGCAATAAACCTGAAAGTACTAATTAATCACTTGTTAGAAGAGATCCCCAAAGATGAAAAAATCTGTTTGGGACCACTACAAGTGTAAGGGCATCACTGAGACTCTTCCCACGCACTCGAGGAAGAACAAAGTCCATGGGCAGCACTGAAGCTCAGCCGATGTGCCAGCCATCCCCTTCCAGCCCGGAGAGGCAGCACAACGGCCCGTCAGCTGGAGCCCTCCCAGGCAGCAAGGAGGTGTGGAGGGTGCTGAGGTACCAGTCAGAGATGCTGTTCTCCATTGGCATTATTTAGCTCTGGGGGCACAGGCATCTCCCTCTGTGCAGCTGACACTTTGCTACCCGCTCGCCAAGGGGCAATGGCCAAGGCACCAGGAAAGGGAGGATGGAGAAAGGTCCCAGAGCACCCGGGCTCCTTCCTACAGCCAGGAACGTTCTTCGCTTCCACGAGCGCGTCACGAGAGCAGCATCACACCTGATGCACTCTGGGGCAACAGCAACTTTCGAGAATTTTCCAGACCCCTGAAGTCCTCGCAGCTCCCCAGGGAGGCACAGCCGAAAGCACGGCTGTGTGTGGAGATGGATACAGGAGTGTGCGTATTGATCTTGCTAATTATAGTGATAAAAACAAAGCACAACGGAGAGTACATTTCCTATCAGCTGCTCTGGAGGGTGCTGCCTTCAACCTTGTGCACTCCTGCTCTGGATCCCACTGCAAGCCCCACACCGTCCTGCCAGTCTGCATGGACGTTTGCTACTCACTCAAGCACCTCTGAGGAACAGGAACCCTGGAAACACCACGAGAAGCTCAATCAAGAGATGTCAAAGAGACATCAGCTGTGAGCCAAGCTGTGCACTTCAGTTCCTGCAGAGTAGCAGGGTGGTTTGGGGATGGCAGGTTCCTCTAGAGCCTTCTCAGCTGACCGAAACCTGTGCTGATGACATCTCGCTCCTCAGAAACACGTACAGCTTTGTCACTGTTTTCCACCTCTGGGGAAATACGCCAGAAAAGCAGCACGTTGCCTTCAGAAGCGGCGCTCCCAAAGGACAGACAGCAACAGGGTGAAGGTATAAAAACGGCAGGAAAGTTTTGGCCACAACTCAGCAATGTCACAAGGAGGGGAGGTCTTGCTGTCCGCTCCCTTCCCAGTGCCGGGGCAGTGAGAGCCACAGAGTTCAGGGAGCCCCATCTCCCCAGGTTTAGGAAAAGAAACGGGAAGAGAAGAGCCAACACTGAAGACAAGACAGTAACCAAACATAGGCCCCATGACCCTGCTGCCCGGATTTCCCTTTCTCAACATATTTTGCACATACACTTGAAAATAGTAAGTTCAGTGTGAGTTGTTAAGCTGTGAACACTCAGGTGAACTGGGGCAGCCTGTGAATATGGAAAAGCACCATGTAAGAGGCAAATTGGATAATAAAAAGGACTAGGGGAACCTGAAAAGACAGCAGGATAAAAATCTGTTGTCCATATTGTAATTATATGGCTGTTGAGTGATTGAAAAAGGCTTTCTGTAACACAGAACGAGACTAGGATGATCTGTACAGGTGATGTATTGCTTCCTCCAGCAGCGATAGGAATGATCCATGTTATGGGAGGATGTCCGAGGAGGCACAGCACTGGCCTTGGGCTCTTAACGACGGCTCAGACCCAAAGTCATCACCCAAAACCCTCTCTGCACGTGTCAAGGCTGTTACAAGAATTGAAATTAAAATAGTGGGGTTTCCCCCACACCAAGTCTTTTGGAAGAGAAAGAGCTGCTCTCTGAAGGAGGCCCTGGGACCATTTCACACCCGCTGCACCCCTGGCCATGGCCCAAAGCCCAGAGGCACCTGCATGCTGGGATGTGGCACGACAAAGCCCTGCCAAGAGGGAAGCGTCCCTGATGAGAAGTGACCCTGGAAGACAGTGGGGGAGCACTGGAAGCCCCTCCAGCAAGCTCTCCCCAGTCCTTCCAGGCCCGGCTCGGCCCCAGGCACCCCAGCAACGCAGCCAGAAGCCGTGTGGCGAAGGGGAGCGCTGGGAGTGACGTCCTTCCAGAGGCGTGGGGACAGGCAGGGCAGCGCTCCCGGACACGTGTGCGGCCAGGGACCGTTGTAATAACGCTCCCTAAAACCACGTGGGAAATCGAACCAGCCACAGAAACCCACGCTGAGCTCACGTTATTTAATAAAATACTACAGACACAGATTAACTTCCCTCGCGCAGTATTTATTGTTTCATCTATCTCTAGAGAAGTTACAAGCGCTATGATAGACTGAAGATTTCCTTGTTTTCATATAGCTTCTTTATAACTTCCTACAGCAATGTACCACGCTGAATCCCAACAGATAACCATACAATAACAACAATACACAAGACAATTTTTTAATCCTCTCCATAAATCGAAGAATATCAATACCAAAGAGATGGATGAGACAACCTCCCCTCACTGAAGCCAAAAAGGATGCGTTTAGGAACATCAGACCAAGCTCATGCTTTGTCCACAGTCCTCACAGAGAAACATTTGTGAGAAATTACTTCCAATTTTTCCCATCAGCCAGAGGACTCTGTGCGACCATGGGCAATGAATGCCCGAACTCTGTCCTCCTGCCTCACCTCAGCACCACAGGAGCACATCCCCCAGACACAAAGCCACCAGCCCTTCCAAAACAGCACCTGCTGTGGCGTACAGTGGTACCCACTCAGCACAGAGGTCACTGGGACCATCACCAGCCTCTGCTCTGCTCCAGCATCCCACATGGCATCACTCTCCTCTCCCTCCAATAGCCCTGAGCAAGCTGGGCTTAGGGGTCAACCCAGGACACAGACAAGTCCTGGGCAAAGACAAGGCACTGTCTGCTCTCAGGGATGTGTTAGGAGCTGCTACAAGGAAAGCGAAGCTGGGCAGCAGCAGCAGCGGTGCCCTGGAGCTGTGACAGCCGGGAGATGCTGGTGACACAAGGGTTTTCCAGAGCAGGTGACACAGGAGGAGGCAGAACCAAAGGAAGATAGGATGAACAAGGACAGTGGTGAGCGGAAGCATAAAAAGGAAATGTGTAATATTCCTCAGGTCTCGAAGGTGAAACAGAAGCCAGTGGCCTGAGAGGAAGGCAGCACAGCCCCCCCAGGAGAGCAGCCCTTCTCCAGAGGTGCTGGTGGCCAGCTGGGCACAAGCCTGGCAGCCAATATTCCCACCTTTGGTGTGGTTCCAGCACACCCAAACCCAAGGATGGGGCACCTCAGAGAAGGGCTGAGAAGGTAAGTTCATTAGTGTCTGTGGAACACACAAACAGAACGCCGAGCACACAGAAATGCCCACGAGAAAATAAATAATTCTTCATTCAGGGAAAGCTTTGGGTTGTGTTAGACAAAGCCTGGGGCAATGTAATGAGAGGGAAGATAAAAAGAAATGGAATAATTACTCATTCACAGAATGAGGCAAGAATCCTACTGGAAAAATATGTATGGAAATACTTATAATTAAAACCTGTAATGATGCCTGCACACAAAGGCCTGAATTAAGGCAACCTAAAGTCTGATACCTGCTGTGTTTAAGACAGTTGTGAGGGCTTCTATGAACTGACAGACGCAGATGTGTCTTATGAATTGCGTACAGGAATTTGGGCAGTCGTTCCGTGCCCCACACCCCATCCCCAGTTACTGGTGAGGAGAAGCCTCCCAGGCTCTCAAACTGGAGAATCTTCACTCCTTGGAGGCTCCCAGGCCTGCTGTGTCCCAAAGGGCACGCCAACAACCCCAACAACTTATGGCAGCAGAACCGTTGGGCTCGTGTGTTATGTACACGCCTGTGGACAGACTGGCTTTGCTGCTCGAGCTTCACCTGCAACAGGCTCTGCGCCTGTGAGACTGCCAGGAGCAGGGGCAACGTTTCCAAACCACCTGCGTTTCACTGTTGTGAGCACAGGGGCTGTACAGAGCTGGACGGCTGATGGGGAGCGCTGACGGAACTGTTGGTACAACCGTCTTAGCACCGCACAAACGGGAAACCGAACCCGAAACAAAAGCCCCTTCCCCAGCTGTCAGTTGTCGTTCCTAAGCAACGTAAGCCCACCCAAGATGTCAAGGTGCACATGGAGAGCAGAAACCGGGGACGAGGGCTCCTGGTCAGAGCATCCGTTAGCTCTTCCATGCTCCTCCTCACCCTCGCGCTGCTGCAGGCCCCGCATGCTGGCTGGGCCTTCCTGCAGCTCGAAAACCAAACTGAACTTGCAGCTACAAACCCTTAACTAGCCAGCATGCTCCGGGCTTGATGATGAATATAAACCAACCCAAAGTTTCCTTCAGATCATTAGAAACCCCCCACGTGACAGCCTTTTCCTTCCCCCATTCTTTTTCCTTATCAGCTTCACGATAACACGCAAAGACACCAAGAAAACTCCCAGCAAAATCTTTGCAAGCATAAAGATAAGGTGCAAGGGCTTATCTGCCCTGAAACGTTATGGACATATGCTGTGTTTAACTCCAAGATGTGCCTCTCCAGTTAAAGAACCGCCGAGACAGCGAGCAAACAGGCCAGGCCTCGGGACTCCGGCAGCCCAGGGGTGCAGAGGGCCCCAGCACACTGGAAACTCGGGTCTCCGGTTAGATGAACACGAGTTCTCCTGGTTTTATGCCCTCCACACACAGCGGAGAAAATTAAGCCTTACAGTGAGATTGCAGATAAATCTTTTTACCTCATCCATGAGAAATTAAAGACCAATACAACCATGGCAAGCACCTGCACAGGAGCCTTCCCACAGTAAGGGTTTATTTTATCTACAGGAGAAGCCAAAGCAAAATCCAGTGCTCACAGCCTGAAGCTAAAGAAATGCCCACATGAAATGGTGTGTGCATTTTGAAAGAGGTCAGCAGTTACCTCTTCAAACAAAAGGATATGGCGAGTTATCCCTTACCTGGGACTTTCTAATATGAGAAGTTGTAACTGAAACAAGTTGGAGACATCATTCAAAGCACAAGGTAAGAAACCACAGCTCCTCCTAAGGAGGACTGCAATGGTCCCTCCTGTCTTTTAAACCCAAGGGGAACCCCAGCTACTCTGCCTTCCGACCTGTGGCTCACCCAGAGCCGAGCACGACGCAGCGAGCAGGGTTCCAGTGCCCGGACTGGGTGGCTCCTAATGACCATGGAGCGCTGGCTTCCTGAGGTCATTGGGTGCTGTGTCAGAGCAGCTGTAACACTGCTCCAAGCCAGGCTACAAAAATGGAAACACAGAGCTTGTAAAGGTACGCTGAAGCAAAGAGAATAAAACCTGAGATGATAAATGTCTCTGCTCTTCGGTGCTCCCTTTGTTCAAGTGCATCTGCAGCCGCTTGTATTGGCCATATACAGGTACAGAAACTCCTGGGAAAAGCCAGGCACGGTACTTATTGCTTTTAGCAATTTGTCTGTAGAGACATACACAGGGTAAAAGGTAAACACTATGAAGGCAGCGCTAATCAGCATTAAGAGTACTTACTGACTGCTGGAATTCAGAAATAAAATGCAAGCAGCCAAATCTTTTTTGGGAGCAGTTGTCTGCTGACGGCAGAGAAGTGTGAAGAGATGACTGATTCCCAAATCCTATTTATTAAATTGCATATGTAACTCCATTTACTCCAGAAGCCCTAAGATTCCCACTACTGGGGCTGGATTCACTTCTTTGCAAAGACTCTTGCTTGGGGTTGGCGCTTGCTATCGAGAGGCCAGGATGTGGGTTTCACCTCTTCCTAATCCACTTGCCTGGCCCAGCTCTACTTCCATAGCTCTGTCTGGGCCATGAGCTGTCCACACCAGAAAACCCAGGTAAGTCAAATCCGAGGAGGCGTAAGAACTCAAGCAAGGTTCTTCCTTCGTGAGCTCCAGCTGACAAGCAGAGGTGGACAGAAGCTGTCTGTGACAGGCCCCGTGACACG
Organism: Porphyrio hochstetteri; assembly: GCA_020800305.1. Classification (NCBI taxonomy): domain Eukaryota; kingdom Metazoa; phylum Chordata; class Aves; order Gruiformes; family Rallidae; genus Porphyrio; species Porphyrio hochstetteri. Next base: position 577,890 of record CM036918.1, read on the forward strand.
AAAACACCATCTGCAGCAGGACTCCAAAGGCTTTAAACCTCCCCCACCTATGGTCAGAGCACGCTCAAAAACTGGCTCTGGGACAGCCGGTCTTCCCCGAGGGACTTCAAGCAGAGCACATGCATCAGCATCTGCTCCACTTCCAGCAATGCAGCTGGTGGTCAAGAGCCAAAATTGTTTCTGAGTCACATCCTCCTTCACGCCTCCAACCTGGGGTCAAGCAGCAGGTACCACCGCAGAAGTACAAGCGAGGTCCTCACCTGACATACCTGTATGCAACACCTGGAGCTGCAAAACAGCCCCACAAATGCCGTGGGGGCTACAATTTAAATGGCACTTCTCAAACTGGGACACATCTGGCTCTTGCTGCAGAGGACCCAAGTCACAGCCGAAGGGAGGAAGGCAACAGCCTGCCCAGGGAGCTCCCAGCCGCTCCCCGAGCCTCTGCTTACCCTGCCAAAGGACCTGCCCGCCCCAGCACGCGTGCAGGCTACAACTGCTCTTGGAGCCAGCTTCAGGAATGAAAGGATGGTTGATCCAAAACGTCTGGACCTGCAGAAGTAGGAGTTTCTCATGCAGCCGTTGCTGGAGCGAGCTCGGGCTAGCGCCGAGTCTCTGCACAGTGCCAGTACCACCCTGGTTTCTGCAGCTCTCAACGACAGGGACAGGAAAGCAATGTTCCCCAGTAATGGGGACAGGAAAAACTCCTCACCCCTTGCAGACCAGGGCAGGGGTGCAGCTCCGCAGAGAGGGACCCACCACCAAGGGAGGCGGGAGGATGCACCAGGATATGGGCAGAGCTGCTGCACGTGCCCTGCCGGGGGTCTCTGGGCTGCCCAAGGCCGCGGCGCACGGGGCGGCCTGCCAGACGCGGGTGCTCCGAGGCAGTCGTCACTGCAGGTGCCTCGAGCTCCGGCAGCGGAGCTGCGAGATGCTGTGCCAGGCGTGCTTGTGCCGAGAGAGACGAGCGCTGCTAAGCTCCTTCCCCACCAAAAACCCCGAGGCCTCCTGCGTGTACGCTAACCACAACCCTTTGAGCGGCTCATGTATTTACAAACTGAGGCATGTTGGAATCAAAGGGGATACCATATGACATAATTCACATTAAAATGTCAACAGGCTGACAATTTATAGAGTCAATCCACCAAAGGTGGGGAGAACTAAGACGTGGTAATTGTTTAATTCCCGCTTAAACCAACAGCAGCTTTACCTTCAAACGCTGTACAATGTGCAGGGCCTCTCAGGCTGCTGTCAGCCAAGTGATGCCAGCCGCTGGCTCCGGGCCAGCAGCCAGACAGCCGCCTTAACTCTTTGTGGGCACCCCCGCCAGCAGCCACTCAGCGCAGGGCTGGGGAAGGCAGGATGCTGAGGAGAGACTGAGCTCCAGCTCACCCCACAGCAAATATTTGCCGTCAGCACAAGGACAACCAGTTTTTCAGGAAGGCAGAGTCCTTCGTTAGGGCAGCACAGGTCCGTTACCGCACCTCGCCAGGCATGGCACCTCCTCCTGGGCAGACAGTGCAGGGCTGGGCTGTGCGGGCACAGCGCCTGGCACTGAGCAGCCTTGACCTGGGCTGGGCCCTACCAGCACCACGGCAGTGAAACACTGCAGTTACCAAGTGTCCTGGCCATATGTTATTTTAGGGCACAGAGAACTTTTTACCCTGGGTAGATCACAGCAGCTTTGCCCATATCCAGTACGCAACAACGCTTTGCAAGACACGACCCCTGGGCCAGGGCAGCTTGCTGACATCCCCTGCCCACAGCCCGGCTGCGAGCGACACGTCTTGTAGCCAGCAATAATGTATGAGGGAGGCATGAGAGAGAAGTGTGCACCGCTGGGAAAAATTTTACCTGGATAAACCACAGCCAATAAATTTTCTATAAATGCCAGCTAATGCTGTCCCTCTGAGAGCACTGGGAAGGGACTGCGAGGACTCCAGAGTCCTCGGCACAGACTTGCTGTCTGTACATAAACAGTAACACCTCATTCTCTCTTCTACCTCATTAACTGAAACGCATTAAAACAAGTGTGCATTGGGAGCAGAAAATGAGACTGTTAAACCAAGCTGATATAATCCTCATCAGCTGTGGGAAATGAGAATACATCCATTATGCTGAATCAAGTGCGCCAACTGCGATGTACCGATAATGTTACGACCCCAAGAAAGATGCTCTCCCCCTCGATGGTATCTCTCCTTCTGTGCTGTATCCAGAGCACTGGGATCGCCTTCCCTGTTCCAGCAGCTATACCATGGGCCCAGCGCCGTGGGCCATGGTCCAGCACAGCAGACAGCATCTCTTGTCACCAGGAGGGATCTGCTTGGGGGAAGCAGGGAGTGCTCTGACTCTGTAGCACCAAGAAGACCAAGCCAGCAGTAAGGGCACCCAAAACAGGGACATTTCAGCACCACAACTTCAACTGGGGAGAGTTTGAGGACAGCAGGGTTTACCTTGGGTGATGGACAGAGTCGCAATGCATCTGCACCTTGCTGTAATGTTATCAGCCTCCAGAACAGCACAAGGGGCAGAAAATACCTCAGCAACTACGTATGAACCCACCCGCACTGACAGCACAGTGTCACTACTGCTGTCCCTTACTCCTCCGCCTGGTGATGAGATGCAGGAGACTGAATCAGGGGAGTCTCAGCAGAGGCGACAAGACCTGTCACGCAATGAGCACTGACCTGGGGCAGCAAGGGACCAGCTCTGCACTGGGATAAGGAACTGCTCCCTTCTCCTGGGGTCAGCCAGGACATGTCCCCACCTCTACAGGCAAAGATGTGCTCCAGATGCTGGAGAAATGCTCATCTCTTCTTATCCCAGGGAGCCAGCACAAAGGAAACACACACACACAGGCCCCCCGAAAGCAGGGGACGCTGTGGGAACTGGACAGGCAACATCCAGGACAGACAGATGAGCAGCTCCAGCCCCTCTGCCACCCTTGGGTTTGAACTGCTGACCTCACTGGAGTGGCTCAGGTTTCCAAACTCTCTTCCCTGTGCTAAGCATCACTTCTGGTGCAGCAGGATGGGGTCCCCTCTCCCAACGGCTCTGTCGCCCCTCCAAAACTGGAGCAAGAACTCAACAACCACTTCAGTACCCATGCCAGCTGTTCCACGGGTTTTAAACCAAGCCGAACTACAGAACAGCGCTGCTCTCCGCATGCAGCCTGTTCAGAGCGCAGCCTAGACTTGGCTCTCGGGGACTTGTTCCTCCGTACCAACCTCAGGGAGTGAACAGGACACCCCAGGGCCTAAACCGGCAGCTTCCAGCAGCCTGCGCAGGCATTTTGAACAGGGGCCATGAAGTCTGTTTAACCAGCATGATGTGTGCAACAGAATCACAAAGAAACAGGCATTTAAAGTGACATCTGTTGGATTAATTAGCTGTGTAATTAGCCTCCCCTCTGTGGAGATAGGCTTTGTTACTGCTGCCTGAAACTTCCCCAGGTGATTTTCTTTGTAGGCATCGCTCAGGAGCATGAGAGAGGAGTGGGTGGGACAGGGGACAGGGCTGTACCAAGCCTCCAGGCCATTAGGTGGCTGCAGGTCAGAGGAGCCCAATGGCCACAAGCCACATGTGACCGGACAGCGACCGGACAGCTCGAGCATCAGCCCTTGCCGAGTCTGTAACTGCAGGCAGCCCGGCACCAGGGATGAAAGGGAGGGGTGGAATTCAAATTTTTACAGTCTTTCTATAGTTAGCTCCAAGTGGCCTCAGCCTCCTGCACCCCCCACCCTTCCCACCCCAGCTCGGCTCAAGTCGCCGTGTGACAAGGCAATGACCCTGTCTCCACCCGAGCTGCTGCAGCCGGCTCTGCTGGGCAGGAAAATTCTGAGCTAAGGCTTAGGACAAAGAGGAAACCAGGATCCTGGGATTAGCAGCACTCGGGTGATGACTCAGTGGCCAAATAAAGGTTCCTCTCTAGAAACCCACCTCCCTGCTTTGCATGCAGACCGAGAGAGGGGAGGAAGGAATCTGGGCATTCATTCTGGTGTCAGGACAAAGGCGGTGTAACAGTGGAGCTGTACACCAACATAAATCAAAGTAGTACCTAAGAGTGCAAGCTGATCACTGCAGCTTCTCCATATTGTGCCACAACATCCTGGCTTAATTCCTCACAGCTCATGGCAAGGAGGACATTCAAAATACAGTAGTAAGGCAGCAGTTTTGGGGACTGATAACACAGCACTGCAAAAATTAACCGCCTCCAGTACCTGCTTATTCTCTTTACTCCGCACAGACACGCCAAGTCCCTGTCGGAGCCACAGGAGCTGGAGTTTGCCCCTCCTAACTCATCACTAGCGTGCCACCTTACTATGACCAGGCAGAGGGACCAGGAGCTCCTGGAAGGCTGTAAGGGACAAACAGGTACTGCTAAGCTTGTATATGAACATTCCCCTACCAGGCAGCTCAAATGCCGCCGCCACCCAGCACCCCCATCGCAGCCCCGCAGGCCTGGAGCTCCCTGTGCCGGCTCCTGCAGTTCAGGCGACGGTGCCCACGCGCCCAGCACACGCGGCCGCACGCCACACCTGCGGCTGGGGAAGGACCGCTCACGCTCTGCCCCGCAGCCCTGCCGTGTGGGCAGCAGTCTTTGGCAGGGAGGCAAAGTAACCCGGAGACAAGTATCTTCAAAGAGCTGCAGTGAGGTTTACCGGAGCTTGTCCAACAGTACCCAAAGGCAGGGCTTTCAGAGAACCTGTTGCACAAGTGTAATTTATTGCCTAATCTGAATTGCAGAGCTTGACTGCACGCGGCACAGTGCAAGGCCAGAGATTTTAGGACTGGCAAGTAAGACCAAAAGAACATTATGGCATTAAGTTATGTATTACACATGCATTATTTATTGTAACTTAATGAATTTCCTAGGAGATAGCAAACAGGATCTCCCATGCTGCTTCCACAGTACTTTTGGGGACTTCAATGGTTACAACATCTTGTTCAGGAACAGCTCGGTTACCTCGCAGCCCCGGCGCACCCGCACGGCCCTACCAAAACCGGCAGTTCACGGCACAGGTTGGGGAAAGCACCACCATGGCCTCCTCCCCAGCCCGCAAATCAACCCCCTGCTTGAGCTGGATGGTAATGAACGGCCATCCATTATTTAATGAGCTCGTGACAAAACACCTGCAGCTGCACTGCTGCTACCCGGCCAGGGGTTACCCACAGCACTGAACACCTGACCGTGCCCCAGCCAGGAAAGGGCCTCGGAGAGGTTCCCAGCCCTCGGAGGCATACTGCCCAAAGAGAACCACCGATCTTCACAGGCATTGGAAAGTGGGGGTGTACAAGCCCCACACTGCAAACCCACCCACCCGTTCCAGCCTCACGCAGGTGTTGTCCCCTCCTCTACCTGCTTGCCCCACACTCTTACACCCAGGGCTCGGTCCAGTCCCACTGGCCAGACTTCAGCTACGGGCACCAGGTGCCTCAGAGACATCGGGCGAGACCTGACCAACAGCCTGCTGCCTCCTGGACAAGTCTTGTTTCAGCCCTCCTGGCTGGAGGTCCCTTGCCAAGCCAGGCCCACAGGCAGCCCAGGGAGCGGGCACACACACACTTCTGTGGCAGGCCCCACTCACCGGAGAAACCGCAGGTCTCCCAGAACCAGCCAAGCCCCTCTGAACACATTCACCCACCCTGCTCTCTGCGGAGCAGCCACCTCCCGCAGCCAGACAGGAGTGACAGCTGCTCCCCAGCAACAGACACCACCCCAGCAAGGTCTGCTGGTGCCACAGCCCTACATTGGAGCAGTGACCATCACCATCACATCTTCACCCTGGAAGCCCGTGCAACGAGCATCATCTGCAATGGGAAAATCCCTGCTCTGAAATTTAAAAATTCACCCGCGTGTTCCAAAATTACTGGGATAAAAAAATGAACCTTAAACCAGACTAAACTGGGATCATGCACGGGGAAAGGTCACACAAGATTCACACTGATGCCTCATCAAGGTGATTGTGTATTGCAACAGGAGAGCTTGGCAGGACCCTCCCTACGCCCCAGCACTCTGCCATTGCCTGGGCCCATGGGCAGGTGCAGAATGAGGCTGAGGATGCTGAGCCACTCCCAGTTACTGGGACAGCCTTGCATAGAACTGACAGTGTTGGTTGTTTTGTTATCCCGAGGTTGGTTTGGTTGTTTCATGGTGGTGTTAACCCATTCTCAGCAATATTTTGAACTCCAAGCCTTGTTTCCAGACAGTGTCTGGCTAAGGCCTAGTGTGCTGCCCTGACTCTTGCCGCCCTCGCAGGCGCAGTCTCCCTCCTTTGTTCCTCACGGTGCTTTTACAGGGTGGTTTCTTCACCATGCTCTTGGATGCACGTGGCTCAGTACTTACTGGAAAACCACTGAAAGGAAAATCTAAGTGACCGAGGTCCATAAATAAAACATACAGCAAGCAGCGCTGTGCATTCTCAAGTTTTGATTCCAGCCCTTTCAAAAAGCAGTACAGAGGAAGTGTGAAGTTTGTGATCCCACGCTAATGTACTTTATCATTAAATAGATAAGGGAAGTAAAAACCTGCCTTAATGCCAGGGTGATGGGACGGAGCAATCTGTCACCCAGAGAAACGCCCAGTCCCAACAGGGACGTCTCCGAAAGGGTTACACAGACAGGGAGCAGATCTTGTACAAAAATACTTGCCAATCCAACAGGATGCCAAACCAGAACCCAGTCGCAGGGGTCTGCTCCTCCTGTAACTGGCTGTGCTGCAACACCAGGTTTGCGTAGGAGCGAAGCACTGCTTGACCGACTAAGCCTGGACGAAGGCTGAGGGAGTGCAAGGAGCTTGAGGAGAAGAGGTGCTGGGGGTCAGTCCCTGCTGGGTTGCTGAGCCGAGGGTCCCACTCAAACCCCAGGGCTCAGGCTCACGATGCCGTGCCCACCAGGGCGTGTATCTAAGTTTCTGTGGCTATGGGTTCAGCAAGGCCAGATTTAAGCACGTTCTAGTCCTCAGAGCCACATCCATTCATAAGCTCATCCTTCATCATGCGTTTATCTGCGACTAGAGGATGCCACATTTGAATTAAAGGTTTAGGAGATCAGCTTTAAAAACAACTTTGTGGGGAGACTTCAATGGGTAGTCAACTTGTGAAGCTGCCATTGAATTTTTAGCTTAAGACCTTGGAGGAAATCAGCTAAAAGTCCCTTATACTCTGTAATTTAAACAGGCTTTAAACAGGCACAATTAGCGTTACTCATGAGTGTCATTCAGAGCCCCGGTGCTGCATCTGTAGTTCAAAAGATAAACTTGCAAAAATAAACCCAAAACACACAGAAGGCAGACAGCGAGCAAATCAAAGGTTAATACGGCTCTAAATCCTCCATAACAAGCACGACAGACTCTTTGTGGGCAACTTCACCCTAAGAATCTTAAAAGGCTGAGATCGAAGGAAGCTTTTGATAAAAATCAAACCCCAAACATGTTTCCTTTTGCCTACATTAAATCATCTGGGTACTTCAAAGCTGAATCACACCAGCTACTCGCAGCTCCGGCGGGGCTGAGCCGAGCGCTCAGTGGCTGAGCCGGGCTGGTCCAGGGGCTGGTGGCAAAGCCATCACCAGCTGGCAACAGCCACGTCAAGTTCTGTGCTGTCCCCTCTGGCACCTGTACCCCAGCAGCTGCAGAGCGTTTCCTGATCTGCTGGAGAGGCACAGAAAACTTCTGACTGTATCTTGAAGCCAAAAGCCAGGAACTTTCATTTGTGTCTCACTGATGCCACTTATTCACTGATTTTTTTTGTTTTTAAAGCTTGCTGACTTAATGCTCTGTACGTCCCGGCACGTGTTACTGCCAGAACTCCCCAGTGCTGGTAACCCCAGTGACTTTTCCCTTCTCTGGTACCTCCATCCGAGAGCATCCCTCAGCTTTACCCTACGTAAAGAGGCACCCTTCAGCTCATCTCCGAAACACGGGTGAGAGGACTTCCCTCGTCTCTCCCCTCGCCGTGCTGTGGGCCTTCTGGCCTTTCCCTTTTTCTGCTGCCCCTTGAAATGCCTTCCTATTTAATCATGTTGGACTTTCTGTGGACTTTGGCAGGGTTTCCCCCTGCTCCATTTTCAACTTTTTCTCACGGGCAGTATATATTTAATACAAGTGCCTAATGTGGTTTTAAATAAACCCCCTGTGACCTGCACACATCACCCCCTTTTAATTTCTCTAACAGTAGCTCACCCATTTTACGCGGCGTTTTAACTTCCAATCTGGATACTCCTGTGGTAAATGTTCTTTTTGTCTGTTTCTGTTGTGGCAGGACATTGAATTTGAATGCATTACCGTCATCACTCAGTAAGTACAACCCATACAATATTGTGTGCATCATCAGGGGTTAAAATCTTTTTGGGATCTTCCAGCACGTTTCTTCAAGTTGACACGCACAGCCTCTAGACCTTTAGCTGCTGCCATGATGCTTCACAGCATTCGCGAGGTGGCAGCCAGGAAGTGCCTCCTGTTGCACTCCCTGCACTGCAGGCTGCCACACTTCCCCTCGTGCATCACAGCCAGATCCTGCTCCTGCGGCTGGAGGTACAGCCCTGGATGCCCTTCTCAACTGTCTGATGTTAATCACTGCTGGGCACTCAATGGTGTTTCATGGAGTCGAGTAAGTTAAGGCACACTGTCACCCCAACTCCTCCGTCACTCCTATGTGTTCCATACCCTGACACTGCAGGGGTTATCTTCCTTTCCACCAGCTTTCTCAACTGCTTGTTCGATCAGTCTCTTCATTTCAGACCAACAGCCCCAGCAGAGCTCCACAATTAACACTGCATAGGACACACACCTTTTGTTTTGGTCTGTCTCACGTAATGGACACTACGGGAACCGTAACGCTTGGCTCCCAAACCCCAGCTCGGCCTCCCACAGCCGTTCCTGTGGCTCAGCCTCTCTGCTCTCCAGACACACGCAGGCTCCTGATGTGCCTGTGCGAGCAGCGGGACAGGACACACACTGCTCCCCAGCAGAACTGGGAGCTCCCACCACCTTCCACTGCCCCTCCGTTTTCCTGCAAATGGCCTGTCTGTGTTTCTTTCCAAGTCAACACAGATCCCGAAGCCTGATTGCTGCTGGTATCTTGAGTACTGATGTTAAGGGGTCGTGTTCCTGCACACTCTGCCTCTCCGAGCTAACAAAGAACCTCTATGCGTGCCATCACGTAACCCCAATCCTGTCCTTCAGGCTCCCCATTCCCCACGAAGTTAACTCAGCGCTTGGAAAGCCTGAAAGGAAGATGCTGAATGAACTCATTGACTGCACTTATTTGGCAGCCTGGCCAGCAGCGTGTTCCTTCAGTAGTTCTTTGTTTAAACCTCTTCTGAGTAGCAGGTTTTGAACTAGAGATTGTCAGGAAGTTGCAGGAAATGTCCACACGTGGCTCTTGCTCGAGCAGGTTATTTCCTTCTGGAAATTCCACCTGTGCAATAGATGCCAAGAACTCGTGCCCAACCTCTGCCAGATGTGGGGAGCGCTGCTCGGCACAGATCTGGCCGAGTCCCATGTGGGGAGTGCTGCTCGGCACAGATCTGGCCGAGTCCCATGTGGGGAGTGCTGCTCGGCACAGATCTGGCCGAGTCCCATGTGGGGAGCGCTGCTCGGCACAGATCTGGCCGAGTCCCATGTGGGGAGCGCTGCTCGGCACAGATCTGGCCGAGTCCCATGTGGGGAGCGCTGCTCGGCACAGATCTGGCCGAGTCCCATGTGGGGAGTGCTGCTTGGCACAGATCTGGCCGAGTCCCATGTGGGGAGCGCTGCTCGGCACAGATCTGGCCGAGTCCCATGTGGGGAGCGCTGCTCGGCACAGATCTGGCCGAGTCCCATGTGGGGAGCGCTGCTCGGCACAGATCTGGCCGAGTCCCATGTGGGGAGCGCTGCTCGGCACAGATCTGGCCGAGTCCCATGTGGGGAGTGCTGCTCGGCACAGATCTGGCCGAGTCCCATGTGGGGAGCGCTGCTCGGCACAGATCTGGCCGAGTCCCATGTGGGGAGTGCTGCTCGGCACAGATCTGGCCGAGTCCCATGTGGGGAGTGCTGCTCGGCACAGACCTGGCCGAGTCCCATGTGGGGAGTGCTGCTCGGCACAGACCTGGCCTAGTTCTCCGGGTCACAAAGAGACAAGGCTTAGCTCCTGCTGCACTAAGCCTGCGCTTGTCAAGAGCGTGCACAGGACCTGCCTACAACCCCACCTCAGTCTCTCCATATGCATTGGGCTGTCCTAGCTAGGAGATGAAGGGTCCTCAAACCCGTGGTCTACCTCAACTCAGTCCCTCCCCCTCGAAAGTTTAAGCACACACATTTACACCGGTTCTTTTGCTTTCCAGGTAGTTTCTCAGAATGTAAAACCCACCAACTGCACCAAGAAGATGAGCAGTCACAAGTGCTGCCTTCTGCCCACAGGATTTCCAGTTCAGTCACAGGATTTTAGGGGACAGCAGGGGTTCAGGGGTAAGGTAAGAATAAAGGACAGATTACCAGACCTTCTAAGTTTCTTGTCATGTGCAAAGACCCCACTGTGGCATCCTTGCCCCTTCATCACTGCCACGGGAAGAGGTCTGATGCAAGCTATTGCAATGTGCAGGGCAAAGATGGCAGCAGGAGACCAGACCTTCTCCTCCAGCACTGGAAGCATTGCAGGAGAGGACTTAAGGTTCGCCAGGCTACAGGTGAACAGTGTCTCCAGATCATGTCTTTAGGCAGCAAGGAGCACGTACAGAAGAGGCTCTCGGGCAGTGTGAGGAGCCGGTAACTTGCGATTTAAGAGAAAAATGGCAAAAAAGCAGAATAAGGATTGTGTGTGATAAGCCTAGTGTGCGCTCTCACCCAGCAGCATCTGGAGAGGATTTTCTCCAGCAGGCAGGGAAGAACTCGATTACATCCAGTTAACTGTGCTCTAAACTGATTATGCATGTGCCAGGCTAATGGATTACATTAGCAAGAGGAAAAATAACATCCAATCAATCTCAATTTACTGCAGACCACACCAAGGCCTGAGAGAAGAGAAACCATTCTGTGAACTACCCCCACTCCCGCTGCATCTCTCCAGCTATCAAGAGCAACGCAGCACTACAGCCACGCCGGAGGAGCTGCACTGGAGCTGGCGTGGTCCACAGACAGGTTTTTCCATGAAGTCAAGCTCTGATTCGAGCTACGCTGGAGCGAGACGCCTTGAGTCCAGCTGTCCCTGTGACAGGCTTCACACAGGCACACCAGAAAGCTGACACACAGGCCACACAACAGGCTGCACTGCTCCAGACCATGCTGTTCCCTGTCCCATGTTTCACGGTGCTCGCACCCGAAGCGCAGGGCTGTAACGGCTCCAGAACTGCCCAGGCCTCCTGAACTCACAACCCCACGATTCCGCTTCGCCTGTCCAAGGAAAGCATCTCAGGAATCTCCATTACAAGCACCTACAGCTGGTCCCTGGTCCGGCTTTGGAGGGGTTGGTGGGGTTTTTTTCTTTCTTTCCTTCCTCCCTTTTTCCCCTCCCTCCTCCAAGAGGCTCAACTCTAGTTCCCTGACTGATTCTTCCCCAGGGGAAACCACTGCAGACAAGGGTGTAGATAAAGAATTCTTAACCCTTTGCAATGCACATTTAAGACAGAAATATTATGTGTTAAAATTGAAGGAGACTTTTCAAACAACTCTCTTGTACCCCAGCTGAACGCTGCAGACAGGAGATTCAATTTCTCAGCTGGCCTTTCCGAGTCTCACTGGCACTGTCCTGTCCCCAGCTTCCAAGTCGATTTTACTCTCTCCAGCCTCCTGCATCTCTGAGAGCAGAGGCTTGTGTGTACCTGACTGCTCGCAGAGTCAGACCCTGCTGTGCTAGTCTGGGGCCCAGCTGGTGATAGCAAAAGCCACCGTCACAGCAGTTGTGGCCTCAGCAGCGAGCTCAGCAGAAAGCTTTTCCTCCTCCCATCATGTCCCGCTGGGTCCAACAACCACAGCTCGGGACCAACCTTCTGTGAGGCTCCTGGTTTTCTCTTTCTGCTCTGAATTTGCTGGAACTGCTCAGTCCTAAGGGAAATCCAGAAGTTTTGACATCTAACATGCCTGCATTGATACGTGGGCGGGGTACTGCACAGCTCAAGGTCCCATTTTAAATTCCCACTGCATAAAGAAAAATATTCAAAGAAATAATTAAGAACAACAAAATACAGTCTGCATGCAAATATACATAAAAACATCTCACCACGCCTGAAGCAGGAAGAAAAGGATGAGCACAGAGAGAACATTAAAAAAGCCTGAGAGAAATGAGGGGACGAGGAGCGGGATAGCACGTGTGAAGGGAAGGCATGTGGCTGCTTAGATTTATGGCAATTCGTACCTGATTGTTCATACTAAAGCCATTATGGGATGATTAGAGAAAAAGGTGAAGCTTTAAGTCCAGTGAAAATCAATAGAAACGTCTGGAGCAATTCTGTTGCACGAGTGAAAGGACTATTTACTGTATCCGGAGCGCTTCTTGGGTTACAGCCCACGGGGCTCGGGCCGGCGAGGGGAGGGGGGTTGTGAACAAGAGAAACAGGTCAGGGAAGAGAAGATGGCTATACAGAAGATACAAAACGAAGGGGGGGGCGGTTGTGTGTGCAAAAAGACAACAAGATGGCAGTCACAGGCCAAACGCTGCTGTCGGATGAAAACCCGCGATGCCTCCAACTACGGTCTGTCCATATGCACAGCCAGCGCACGCACGCGAACACACCCCTGGCACGCAAAGGCATCTCTTCCAGCCTCAAGCAACTCTCTGCCTCCAGATCCCAGCATTCACTGACACCGAGCATAAAAGCAGGGAGACAGCGGCCCTCTTCCTCCATCCGTCCCCGCTCCCCCCAGCCAGCCTTCCCACTGCCAGGGCGAACACGCTTCTCCAACAACAGCACAGGCCTTTAGTGCTCATGAAAGACTCTCGTAGGGGTCAACAAACTGCTTTATGGAAAGAAGCCAACAAAGCACAGCAAAAACCTGCCCGCAGAGCCTTTTCAGCAGTGACTGCTGAATTTTCACACCGTGTCACTTACACGCAGCACTGCACGACACCCAAGGCCCCATTAACGCACTCCGACACGAACACCCAGCAGCCAAAGGCTTTAAGAACCACAGCGGTGGAGAGACCTGAGCAGCTCGTCTCCAAAGGATCACTGCGGCTCAAACCAGACTGTTGCAGCACTCGGGCAATGAAGGAAGATTAAGCAAAGCCAACCCTTACCTTATAGAGCTTCAGGCTGGCCTCGTGCCTCGAGTTCACTGTGTGAAGACGCAGCTTCTCTAGGCTGTTGGTGTAGTAGTCGCAAGCGTTGCACTTCAGATGTACCGGGTTCCCAATGGCCACACACTTCAGCCTCCACTCATTGGCCTTGCCACCCTCTTTGATGTGTGCTACCAGCTGGTATTTCTGCACGTGCTTGTCCGTCTTACAGTGGAGCTGGAAGTTTGCCTTGAGCTGTGTGTTGTAGCGGCACAGCTTGCACTGGTACGAGTCCCCCATCACCGCCTTCCACTCGTCCTCAGGGAGGCTGCGCTCCACGTTCATGTGGAGGCCCAGCATGTCCAAATTATCTGTAGTGAACTTGTTGCACACAGCGCACTGGAACAGCTTCAGCGACGGGTCGTTTGTCTGCGTGAAACTCTCACCCAAGTTCATGAGCTCCTCAGACACCAGCTGTCCACCACCTAACCGCATGTCCAGGGGGATCTCTCCACCCACTGCACGCAAGGAAAACAGGAGAAAGAGGTCAGAAAAGCTGAATTCTTTACTTGCCAGAAGAGAAGCATGGAGCTGCTCTCAGCGCAGCTCTTGCACCCATGAACACAGCAGAAGACGAGCACAGCTGTCCCCTCTCTTACTCTTCTGCACTGCTGGGCAGTACCACAGCTGAAGAAAGAAGCAATCCCAGCAGGCGTGTAAGCCTGGCAAAGGACTGTGGTGGCCCATGCCACCCACCCTCCAGAAGAGGTACCCAACCCTCTGCCCACAACGACAGCAAGAAAGCCCCTGCTGCCTAAAAGGTTTTGGAAGACAAAGAACTCTTTAGTCCCACACAGAAAGTGTCCATGGGCGCCTCAAAAACAGCGTTAACTCTTCATCCTGGTTTTGTTTCCCTACCTGGAGAAGCACTCACTTCTTGCAAAGTTCACAGTGTCTGAGTAGAGTCTGAGGAGCTGAGCTCGTGTCAAGTGCTTACCAACACGGGAAGGTCCTCCCTCTGTAACCCCAGCTCGAGACCTGCAACCACCAACGCTACAATTCACCTGCTGCCTCCAGGCAAGCTCAGAGATGTTCACAGCCAAGGTCTCTCATGCCAGGTGCCCTGGGCTTTAGCTGGGGAGTGGCGATGAGCTCCAACAGGCGCCTTCCGAGAAACCCACCACAGATGACACCGTACCCTTACACCCCATAAGCCTCACTGCAAATGACTGGCAGTTACACCATACATCCGAGCTGGCAGCTTGGAGCTACTGAGTAATGCACCAGAAATGACTGCATCCTTGACCTGCCAAAGATGCGAGCTGGGACACCAGGGACGGGGAAAGAAAAGATGAGAACTACTTTAATTTAGAGTCACTTGAGTTCCTCTGTTTGCTCTTTTTCTTTCTTTTTAGCACGGTGCGGTGGTGCTCTCCTGTGACCCTCCTGTCCTTCTGGACTAGCAACGAACCGCACTAGGAAGAGCTGAGGGAAAGCAGAACATGCATGAGAGCAGTGAAGCAGCAACGGAGAGCTTCAGGAGCGGCAGCACCGACAGATGGGCAAGGCTAGGGAGCACGGGGAGATTAGTTCAGAGGAAAGCACGTAGAGGGGCAGATGTCTTTTCACGTGCTTTCTCAAGGTGTTGCACTGAAGGAACACAGGCAGAAGTCATTTCAGTCAGTGCCTGCCAGGCCTGAAGCATGGGGGGCTGTTCCCAACCAGCTTTCAACCCCGAGCGCTGCTGAGATCAAATGCCATGGGAAGCACGTGGCTGCCACCAGCCCTGGGTGACAGGAGCATCTCGGGGAGAAAACTAGTGGGACCTGAGCCTTTACCTCCCTCCAACCCTAATCCCTGGACAGAACTGTGCAGGGATGGAGTGTGTCCCCAAAGCACTAAGCACCATGCCAACACCAACACAATGAACACTCCTTGTTGGGAAAAATGCATTTGGTGGGGCATTTTTAAGTGTTTTATCATCTCTAGCCATTCCCCTCCAGTTTAGTTAACTCTCATCTGGTCAAGCCTTGAATGCTGCAGCTGATGCTGGCACCAAAGCAATGGCTTC
The DNA here is from genome assembly GCA_020800305.1 of Porphyrio hochstetteri. NCBI lineage: Eukaryota > Metazoa > Chordata > Aves > Gruiformes > Rallidae > Porphyrio > Porphyrio hochstetteri. The sequence goes on from CM036918.1 coordinate 593,151, forward strand.
TGCTCCGTTTCTTCAGCTGAGGAACATCACCCCTTCCTTGCACTGAAATCACCAGGACTCCCCAAACCCACTTACCTTTTCTTCTGAGTGCAACCCAGCAGGAAACAAACCAACTCAGCATCTGCCTCTGGCCGGGCCAGCAGCTGATGAGACCCTTGTACAAAGCCACCCACTGAAGTACTCACCTCCCTTCCTAGACCAAGAGAAATCCATTAGGAAACACCCCAGCAAGGGTGCTCTCCACAACGAGGAGCCACATTTAACACATGCCAACAATAATCCGGATCTGCTCTTTTATCAGCTCCCTACCAAAACCCTCAGAAAATGTGCTGACATGGAAGCCACGTGTTTTTCCCAGGCTGAGGAAAACTGGTCTGGGACCACGCAGAAGAGAGGTCTCTGCTGTGTAAGTCTCTGTCCTCGACACAAAGGCAACTCACTGCACTGTGGCTGCACTACACAGCGGGATACAGAGGGAGAAGGAAGGGATTTACCACACAGCACCCAGCCCACGCACAAGGGTTCTGTGGTAACACAATCCCTCCCCTTACACGTGGACGTGGTGGAACACCCTTCAGCCTCACCTAGCGATGGAGTCATCGTCGCCATGGGATTGGTGGGGTCTATCTGGAATCCGCCCATCATGAACTGCGTGTCTGAGGAAGTGCTGTCCATCTTCAGGTTGGGAAGGTTCATGTTCTGCGCCAGGTAGTACTGGTAGAGCTCGGCCTCGGCGGGGGACGGCAGGCTGCCCAGGCCCAGGTGCCGGTTGTGTTGGATTTGGGACATGTTCTGCTGAAGCAGCATCATGTTGTGCATGTGCTTCTCACTGGTCATGTGAATCCGGAGGTTTCTGGCTACGTTGGTCTCATAGTCGCACACCTCGCACCGCCACGTAGGTTTGGTTTTTGGTTTGGTGGGGGAGGGGGCCCCACAGGTGCTACCGATGTTGGCCGCCGCAGCCGCCGCAGCAGCCGCCGCCGCCGCCGCTGCCCCTGCGGTGTGGCTGAAGACTTGCTCTCCCCCTCCGTTCTGCAGGTTTTGCATGTTGTTGAGATGCTTGTCTGACTGCATATGAATACTGAGGTTGCCTTTGGTAGTAGTGGAGTAGTTACAGACCTCGCAGCGGAAGGGCTTGTAACCACAGGTGTAGCTCTCACCCCGTGCCAGCCGCGGGTGTGGCTGCCCACTCTTGCAGTAGACGCAGGAGCCACCCGGCTCGGGATGTTTCTCCTTCATGTGCGCCTCAAGCGTCTGCTGGTACTTGTAGTGCCAATTGCACTTGGGACACTTGAGTGTCTTACACGAGTTGCGAGAATGCATCATAGTCATGTGGCCACCCAGCGACCGCGAGGAGCCCAGGACCGTGTCACACTTTGGGCACTCCACGCCGCTCCCCGAGGGGCACTCCCCACCCCCAAGTTCACAGAGGGGGCCAGCATGCTGGTGATGGGAGATGTAGCTCCCGTCCTCGCCCTCCGCGCTCTCATTTGGTTCTGGTGCTGTGGCATTGTCTTTATTGGCACTTTCATCGATAAAGTCCAGCCTCCTGCTGCCCTCTGCCACGCTGGCTCCGCCGCCCTCATTGTTAAAGCTTAAGTGATTCCTCCTGTTTGCACCATCAAAGACAAAGGAAGAAGCAGAATTAGAACTAGTAGAAGCTGTGCCCCGCGACAGGGTCTGGAGCACGTTAGGCATTAAGGGAGAGTTAGAAATGCTTTGGTTTGAGAGAGCAAGGTCCTTTTTGCTGCTGCTGCTGCTGCCGCCTGCCACAGCCCCAGCATCCTCCTGGGGCCGGTCCTCCAGTTCATCCTCCAACTCGCTCGGAAACAGTCCTTTGCAACCCTCATCATCCTCGTCTTCTTCCTCTTCCTCCTCCTCCTCTTCCTCCTCCTCCTCCTCTTCCACCTCTTCCTCCTCCTCCTCCTCCACCTCCTCGACTGGCTCTGCCTTTTCCGAGAGGCTGTCCTGGTCACCCCCCTCTTGCTTCTCCCCCTCTGCCACCCCAGGGTCCTTCCCCTCTGAGGATTTGGTGGGACTGGAAGCCAGCGGGCCCAGGGGGACTGAGGTAATGGGAGTCTTCAGGGCCGAGCTGGTCAGCCCGCCCAGGTTGAGAAGCGCGCCGGGGGCCAGGACGCCTGTGGGCGATGGCTCCGCTCCACCGGCCGCCCCGGCCTGGAGGGCCTGCTCGCCTTCCATGCGAATGCCACTGAATTTACCATAAAAACTGTGTCCAGGGCCTATGAGGTTAGCTGCGGAAACGAGAGGGTGCTGAAAGGTTTTGTTTTTTGGTTCCAGAAAGCTGACAAGGGGTTCCTTGTCTTTGCCTATCCCTTGGATGATAGCGGAGATGTTCTTATTGCTAAGAATTTTCCGCTCCTCCTCACTCAGAGTCATTCGGTGGTCGTGCACCGCGTGGGTCACGAACGAGCGGACATACCCAAAGGAGAGCTTGCACAAGAAACACATCAGGATAGGCTTCCTCTTCCCGTAGAGCACAAAGCCATCAAATTTGGACAGGTCCACATTGTTGGGAACATCTTTGGATACGCAGGAGCTTTTGGCAGAACCATCGCTGTTCAGGTAATCCTTGTTGCTTTTGTGTCGCACATCGAAGACGCGGAAGCTGTGCAGGACGGGGCTGATGCCCGCCAGGGCTGAGGTATTCGGGAAGGCCTGGTCTGAGCCCTCAAACCACTTCCCGAAGGATGAGGCTATGTGGAAGGTGTTGATGATCTGTGGGTAGACAGGAGCGGCGGCGGAGGGCTCTCCCTGCTTGGGCAGAGAGTTCGGGAGCAGCGAGGGGAGAGCCCCACTGCCGCTGCCGCAGGCGGCCCCGCTCTGCACCAGCTGGCTGAGGCTCTCCACGATGTAGGCCGAGCCATCCGGCTGGTAGACGATCTCACCGGCCAGGTTCTCCACGTCACTTTCCTCCTCCCCGTCCTCGCTGCTCTCGCTCCCGCTCTCCCCCCTCAGCGGCGGGGGCGGGTGGGTGCCGGCGCAGCGGTGCTCCATGTAGCTCTGCAGGCCGGCGAAGGAGGCGGCGCACTGCCCGCAGCTCACCTCCTTGCCGGCGGGCTCGGCACCGGGGCCGGCCGCGGCGCTGCTCTCGGGGACGCACTCAGGGAAAGGGACCCTCAGGCTGTCCAGGGGGCCGCGGCTCTCCACCGCGGGCTGCTCCATGCTGCCGGCCGTGTCGGGGAGGTGGGCGCTGTTGAGATCAGTCCATTGCTGGTGCTGAGGGATGCCGCACCCATTGTCCTTCCCGGGGATGACGGGCGAGTCACAGCCTTCCATGGCAGGGCCGGCACGGAGCGCTCATTGCACCCGGTACGGCTTGGACCTGCAGGCAGAGAGAGGAGGAGAAAGGCGGGTGAGCCGGGGGAGATGGTTCCCTACAGACCACCCACCACAGAGGCCACCGGCTCCTCGGGACCAGATGGGAGGCCGAGCGCTGGTGCCCCACGATGGGCTCCAGGAACAGGCATCCCGGCCTTGGGCAACACACCGCTGGGACTGAGCAATGGAACCGGGATGGGAGCGGCAATGCAAGGGGTGAATCGGATGGGCCTAAAGGTGGTGAAACCCCCCACTGCTTTCCATGGAGGGGGCCCACGCTGCTGCCCACAGAGCCTCAGGTCTTCAGAAAACAAACCACTCCCCAAAAATGGTAACAGAAAAGCTCTCCAGAGAAGCAGAGTTAAGACACCACAGCAGAAGAGTGCTGGAGCTTTAACACTGTGTAAGCTGCACTCTGGCTCCCTATGCCTGACGCTGTGACTCCCGGGTGATTCCCTCCCATTGGCGGCTCAGGGAGCCCCCATCCAGAGCTACTGCACACACACCCTGAGGCCCAGAGCAACTCACACAGGTTTCGGAGTGACTCTGGTATGCACAGGAGATTTAACTGCTGTGTTCTGGACAGAGTTTAAATGGAGAAACGTCAGGAGAGAAACCAAACAGGAAATTCCAGATCCGACAAGGGTCCATCCTGGGGATCGGAGTGCAGTCAGCCCACCACGCTCCAGGAAGCTCCCAGAGATCTTGCAGGGCACAGCCCCTGCACACAGACATCTTCCTACCAGCCTGGGAGGCAAACGGCAGACGCAGGTCCTAGAGCAGACAAGGATAACCCTTCCCACTACTTCTGCTCCTCCAAATACGAGGCCTGAGGATCTTCCACTGACTGCCACGCAGCTGGCGAGCAGGGCTGCTGCGCATGGCTGACACCCATACTCCCCTCAGCCTCTTAAGGCTGGGATCCTGGGATGCCCTGTCCAGCAGGATGTGCCCTTCCAGAGGCCACAGACCGATGAGACTAGGCAGTGCTACGGACTGCGCTGGGATGCCGACCACAAAGCGACAGGAGATGCCAGTTCAGCTGCAAGCCCACCTAGTGTCCTGCCTGCAAAAACACATTTCTATAGACTGCGTCCTACAGAGAGCTCCTGCACAGCCCCACAGGAGGGAACACCAGCAGAAATTAGAGCACTACTACCTCAGCTGAAACAGCGATTTTTAACCTGTGGCTCTCAGATTTCCTTGGGTGGACAGATAGAAAACACCCACAGAAAACAACTGATGAAAAACTGTACGAGTTGAGACCAACTTCTCTGGGTTTTTACAATCTGAACCAACGGCAGACTCGTGCTCTAGATCTGTTGTCATTAGCGGCACGCAGGACTCCTTCCAGAGCATCTCACTGTCCGCCAGCAGCACACAAGCCCCACTCTGCTTGTTGCAGTGCTGAAAGCATGCTTGGGGAGAGTTTTCCTGAACCTCAGCCTGAGGGCTGGGGCAGGTCTGAATTTAACAATTGCTGTTACTCTTAAACTGACTCAGTGGATTTACTCTAAGTAATATATTTAAAGTGATACAAATTATTTTAAGTCTTTCTTTAAGCCCCTCTCTTTTACCACAGCTCTCTCCAAGCCGTTCTTGCCTGAGCTCCCTGCAAGTAGTGTCTGCTTCAACTCCTGGGACGGCCAGAGCCACGCATGGTGCTGGAGCTCTGGCTAGAGCAGCCTGTTAGTCAGGACCCCCAGCAGACCTGTGCACAGACCGGTCGGCACTGGGGTTCATGGTCTCTCCCTTCAAAGGCTGGGGTCCTGTTAGCAGCCTGCAGCTGCCCCTGGGCTCCTTCAGCTGACAGTGTAAGAGTTCTGACAACCCACGCTGCTGTCTGAACGACATGGATTGCAGCTGGAGCTGGAAAGGGTTTGCCAGTGCTCCATTTGAGCCCAGGAGACATGGAGACCCTCACCAGGTCCTGCAGAGCAGCGTGCCTGTGACGTGGGGAAAGGGCTCCTGTCCCTATGTCACCTGCCCCGCGCATGCTGCAGCTGCACCAGCACCTGGGGATGTTGCTCTCTCAGTGCACATGTGGCAAGGATGCCCAGAGCCAGACCTGGGGGCACATCGATCCAAAGCGTTCACCGGCCCCCACGCACAGCTGGCTCTGCGGCTGCACTAGTAATAAAAAGCGGTTTGATCCACAATAAAAATAGCCTGGTGCACTGAATGGAGTAAGGAAGGGGAGAACTATAATCCTGTTGCCAAAAGGCTCAGTCTTCATTAGCTGGTTCTGCTGACCTTTGCTGAATGACACTGGAACACCGCACTGCAACATCTCTGGCTTGCACCATGCCTCTCCCACTGAACATTTGTCCTTAGCTGCACAACCCCTTTAAACTCATCCCGGATCCGTCTGTGCAGGGCTCCACATCCCCCTTCCACAATGTGACATGCCCTCTCTCCCCCTCACCGCCACCCTCTGCATGGGCCACAGATTCATACTGGGTGAAAAAAACGAGTAACACAAGAAACGCCCCAAGCCTCATTCCCTCTGCTGAGCGAGGTTTTGGGAATACCTATGTGGACACAGTGTGGAACAGCAGCACCCCACAAATGCTCACAGACAGAAAGCACCCTGCTGGCAGCACAGCCACCCCCCCGAAACACACCGCGGGACACTGCCAAGCTGAGCGTCTCCACTGTCAAGGCCTCTTGATTGGCAGGAAGACGCCTGACTGACAGTTGGGCCAAAAGGGTTAGCAGGGCCGACGGGGCGGGAGGGTTAACAGCCTGATTGTAAAATCAATGTAATAAATGCTTGGTAAGTTACAGGAACATGCGGGAAGAGGAGGCCGCGATTGATAAAGGACTGCGGCTTTGATGCTGCACTGGGGACTTGTTTATCGACAGGAAAGCCAATCTCTCCTCCCGGCCAGGCCAGGCCAGGCAAACCAGCAAGCGCTCACCAATTAATTGGTGGGCTTTTCTGCCTTGGGTTGCTTTAACATCACTCCCCCCACTCACTCCAGGTTAACCAGCTCAGGAGGTGCTGCTCCTAAGGAATCCTCTCTCCCCAACACAGAGGAGCCCTTCTCGGGTGGGTGGGAAAGCCCACCGCTGAAACACGGACACAGGCCAAGCCCCTGTGCAGACCCAGCTTTTCTTGCCCGTTCAGGTCATTGCCAGAGCTATTCCTGAAGAATGACACGGAGGGAGGAAGAGGCGCAGAGATGTTTGTTTCTATTCGCACAGGAGTCACCTCCTTCAACTGAAAAGGGCAATCTCCTCGTTACAGCAAAGCAGACTTTAAGCAGGAGCATGATGCAGTTAGATGGCTGTTATGGGCACTGCACCTTCCTCCATCCCAGACCACCCCACAGCGACCAGAAGAGGACAAGGAGGGTGTGTGAGGACGGGCCAACCACTGCAGGCTGCGCACCTCCCGTCCCCTCCCTACCCCCTGCCCTCTCTGCTCTGTTTATCAGCCAGTCAATAAGAAAAGGTAGTTCTTACTTAAGAAGGCAGAAGTCAACTCGTCAGGTCGATCAGCACTCTGTCTGTAAACATGGTTTCCCGTAAAATCAATGAACTCCAGTTACAGAGAGAACAGCCTGAGCGCTGGAGGCTCCCTTGTGCTCCCACCACTCCAGCCGCAGGGAAGGGCTCTCCCCGGTCCCTTCCCTGCCTTCACATCCCACCGCTGCTCTCACCAACCTGCTTGCTGTGCCTCTGGCATACAGCCCACCCAAGGCCCTGCTCCTTCCCTGTGGCATCGCAGCATCTCACAGCCTCCCTGGGCAGATGTGGGACTGGGACCACGGGGCAGGGACAGCTCCACTGGGGCACGGTGGTCCAGAGCCGTCGAGCTACCTCTGGTCGGCACAGTGCAAGTGAAAGCTCTGTACTGCGTGCCCCACGCCTGCACCGAGAGTGTCTCTAACCACAGCCAGGGGTGTGCAGTCACGCTCGGTGCAGAGGAGTCTCTCCCCCACCCCATCACCTCCCTACACCTCCTGGCCCCATCCATGGGACAGATGTGCCATCTTACAGCAACGCTTCCACCGCCCAGGAGTGGCTGGTGCTAAACAAACACCCTCTGCTCCCCCCCGGCAAGCTGGGGGCTCCTAGGCAGCCCCTGGCCCGAGACACCGGGCTGCTGCCTCCCCAGGGACACCCAGCAGCAGCGCGGGCGGCAGGGACGGGAGCGGGAGGGAGGAGGGGGTTCCTGCTGTTGCCCAGGCTTCCCGAGAATTAAATATGAACAGCCGTGCTGTGTAATTTTAAATTGTTAATTAGCACAGGGTTAATTAGGCGGCCCTTTCACAAGAGGCTGTTTGGCAGTAAACCAAGACTGGAAGCAATGAGGAAGGAGGAAAACAAAAGGAGAAAGAGATAGTGAGAAACTGTTCCCTCAGCTAATGACCCACATGGCACCGTGAAAAAAGGGTGCTGAGGACAGGGAAAAGATACAAGCAGATGCATTACATCCAGGGCCATTACCCTGGGAGACACCCGGTGGCAGCCCCTCACCCAGCCCCACCGGGAGAGCAGTGCTCAGCCCTGAGGAGCGGGCTGCTCCTTCCCAGCATCCTGGTGAGCCAGAGGCTCGGCCTCCAGCCAGCTCTTCAGCATCCTGCCCTGGCTCCACAAAGGACACGGCTCACGCGAACGCTTGTGGCCAGCAACCAAACTGGAGCGGTTCCTGGTGGAGAAAGCTGTGCGGCGGCCTCCAGCTCTGTAAACACACACCCCGAGCTGCTCTGCCAGCAGGCGTCTGCAGATCAATACCGTGGGCACGGCTGAGACCAGCCCAGGCTGGCTCCAGCACACAGGGGAAGTGCAAAGGGACAGAGGCAAGAGGACGACGACAGCCCAAGGACTAACAGCAGGCTGGGATGCCCTGCGCACGCCCCTCCCTACCCGCTCAGCTTGGCCCTTTGCCATGTCCTCGGAAGGACCGAGCCCCGCAAGCTCTTGTGGGCAAGTCAGCCAAGAAGCTCCTGCCTCGGGCACAGCCCTCGATGACACTCGTTCCATCCTAGGGATGGCCGTACCAGCGGTGACTGAGCAGCCACGCACATGTCTCAAGCCCCAGGAGCAGGTACGTGCACAGCTCCGGGGAGCAGAATCCAGGGGTGGGAAGCCAGGCAGCTCGGTGCCCGGCTGGAGCCACAAGGAACCCGGAGCATCAAAGCTTTGTGTGCCGCTCCCCACACCTGGCCTGCGACAGGGCGCTCTGGGAGCTCTCCAGAGCCTGCCTATGGAAAGGTACCGTACAACCCATTCCCTGGGATCCAGAACTCAAAAGTTAAGGAAGAACAGAACGTATGTTGCCAAAGCAACTTTAATTTGGCTCCTTTATGCATATGCACTATGATACTGCCTTAAATTACACGATCACACACTGCCTCACTTAGCAAGCAGGATACGAGGGTAAGATAAGGTTGCACGAGCAGGTTGTCACTTTATGAGGTTTATATGGCAGCTGTTACCACGCAAATATTTGGAAAGTCACTTCCAAGAGTAGAAAGATCTTTTTAAAATTCCCTAAGCAACAGGGCTGGATGCTCAAGCTAGGTAGCAACTCAGAGATAGTTTCAATTCCCAGTTTCAGAAAATGCTTTTATCTTCAAACTTTAAACAGAAGATGGAGATTCCAGCTCCCTCCTGTTCAGTGAGGTGCCAGGAAGTAGTAAGAGCACCTGCCAGCCTCAGGGAAGTGCCGAGGATCCTGCAATGGGGCTGGAAACAGTAAGGTAAGACGGTACTTATGAGCCAAAACCTAAGCATAACAGTGAATGGGGATGCACAGCTTGAAGAATGATTTCTAACCGGGGGTTTCCATCAGCGTTTTAGTGCAGGTGCCTTGGGATTCCTCTTACGCAATTTCTAACCAAAAACCCCCAAACCAAAGCCTGAAAATACTGGCATTTGCCAAGTTCAACATTTTAAAGAAGAAATTATAAACTAATTTTCCTCTTTCAGATAGCAAGTAACATCTTGCACCTTTCCAAGCAAGACCAAGTTGTGTTTTGGCACACACCTGATCACGGTGGAGTTGCCTCATCCACTAACGTGGTTTGCTGGGTATTCATAACAAGACATCAGTCTTGCCAAATCCTGAACAAGCTTTACATCTAGTCTTCTTCCTCTTTTGTGGTTAGGCTTTACCAACCAAAAGCCCAAGTTCAGTTTTGACTTCTCCAAGAGCTTCTCCGCAGACACTGCTCAGTGCCAGACTGTCATTTCCAGCCGGACACACGGCCGCATCCAATGCCATCACACCAGGAGTGGAGGAACTAGCAAGCCAGACCTGCCTGCTGGTGGAGGAAGGATCCAGAAATGCTGACTCACAGGGTCCAACACCCATCGGCTGGAGCTCCAGGCTGCAAGTCCTTGCAAACCGGTTTATAGGTGACAACACCCAGACCGCACACGGACCTGTGGAAGCCCCTGTGCTTTCCCTTCCGAGGGATTCTGGCTAGTGGGTCCTGAAGGGCTTGAGGTCCCAGGAGAGGATGAGGTAGCACACAGTGGTCTACAGAAAGGAAAGATCCCTCAGGCACCTCAAAAGGACAGGCCGGTCTTCTCCCAGCAGGAAGACAACCGCACGGAGGGTTTGCCTTTGGCAGCCGACAGCACTCCAGGACTGGCACGCTGACAGCACAAACAAGCGCCGCACTGCGCAGGCTCATTAGTGGCACAGAAAATGCAAGCGCTCTCTGACACACAGGCTCACAGGCACGGGCACAGCCAGCGCCTCAGATCTTCACAGGATCATTAGCATAAACAGCTTTTCAAGCAGCAGGAAGCAAAGGAAACGCTGAACAAAACAGGACTGAAAGCTGTAGGGCTCGAGCACTTGGCATGAAACTTCAGAGAAAGGGCCCCCTTGAAAAGGTGAACCTCCCGCATTATCCATGGCTTCTCTTCTGTCCTTCACACCAGCTAAAACCCAGCCAAGGAGAGCACTACAAGATCCAGGCAGCTTTTCAGACACATTCTGTTATGAACTGTTATCCCGAGTCTGCCGATGCCTTTGAGGCAGCTACTGTACCACACAGGGAAATATTTATGTCAGCGTCAACCCGCTGTCCCGAGGAGAGAGCAACCCAGAGCAGAGCCAGGGTCTGGAGTGTGCAGCGGGGGAAGGCACGTGCTCCTCGGACAGACTCCCTGCACCCACAGGATTCCGGGGTGGAGGTAAACTACCGTAGGTCGTGTTTCTCTCTACTGACCAGACAGACCCTTGCTCGGTTCTGGAGCGACATGGCACTTCCACGCTCCCAGGGCACGGAGCCCGTGTTCAGGCCCTGGGCCAGCCTTTCCCCCGCCACAGGGCACCACAGTCTCAGGGTGTGTTTCCACCTGGGTTTGTTTCCAAACGCCACACATGGGATTCTGCTGCTGCACAACTCACCCCTTTGCTCTAGAAACCCGACAGCTCTTGTCACAGGCTGTTTCCAGACAGTGTTGCTGCAGAAAGAACTACATGTGCATCTGTTTCACATGTTCAGCGCACTGATGTTGACCCAACTCCAGAGCTAACCAGAGAGCTGCGAGGACAATGAGCCTTGCTGCACTGCAGGGACTCCACGGTCCCCCCAAGTCCCCACATGCCCCAGGGAACAGCCCTTACACTGTTCCCTTCTTGCCAAAGCCTGATGCTCACCCTTTCCCCCTCCTTTCCTTTACCCCCAGCAGCTTGTACCAGTAAGAGCTGCCACAGCTCTCTGGGCCAGTCCTTGTTAGGAAACAGACACACTGCCTGGTCCCTGGCTCAGTTGCTCTTTCCCACCCCTGGGGAAAGCCGATGTTCTGGACAAGAAGCAGCTCAGCAGCTTTACCTCCTCTTTACCTCCTCTGCACTTCGACAAACACCGCGGCCGCCTGGTACATGAGCTCTGAACTACACGCTGCTGTCGCAAAGCCCCTCAGCAAAGGTCACCGGGATGTGTGCTCGGATCAACCATGAGTGTTTTGGTATGGAGTAAGTTTTACTGGTCACAGTTTTATCACTGGAAGACAACCCAAAAAACCCAGAACCCCAAAACAGGTAGAGAAACCTGCAGTCTGGCCGGGAACGCTTCCCACCTGGAGTGCCTTGTAGGCAGATTTCAGCAGACCCACAAGGTCCCATGCTCGGAGAGACAGAGCATCTGCTACCAAAACAGTGCCCTGCTCTAAACTTCAGCTCCAGCCTAAGTATTTTCTTTATCTGGTCAAAATAAACCCTTCTGATTGCAGCAACCAAGAGGGATCGATAACTGCCCGCTGCTCGACGGCTCAAAGTCTCAAGTTCACACTCTCCTAGGCCCCCATAAGCAGCTGCTCTATCAGCCGCTACATCCCTGATACACCTCAGAACAAACACCTCTCGTCAAAGTTTAACCACTGCTCAGGGGAGCTGACAGAGACCCAGATAAACGTGGGGTTCAAAGCATGTGCCCGGGGGATCTGTACTGGGTGCCGAACTCAGCGCCAACCACATTGCAACACACCTGCGAGGGACGGAGCACCTTTGGGGACGGGGAAGGAAGTTGCTACACACACTTCTCCAGACCTCCAGGACTGAAAGCGTTACTCTGCTGCTTGGCCTCTTGCTAATTGTGGGTTTTATTTTTATTTCCTATTACCCTCTTGCACGCCTGATGAGATTATCTTACCGGAACTGACACAGCTGGAGGCTGTAGCCATACATGGAGCCTCTCAGGAGGCAATGCAATTTTATTTTCATTGATCAGAAATCAGCAGGGCAGTAAATGATGGGAAATTCCATTAGGAGAAATACCGGACCACAAGAGCCAACTATCTAGGTACACCCCAGTCCCAGAAAGTCCCATCCTTCTTCGACATCCCATCTGGATGCTGACAGTCACATCTTTCTTCCTCCCAAAACGGGAGCAGCCACTAACTTGATATCCTTAATCGCTGGCTGCTCTGCCGGAAGCGGAGGCAATGCTGTCAAAACACCCCCAAGGGTTCACTTAGCTGAAGCGAAGCCTTTGGTACAGGCAGCAGCGTGTGGCTCCCCCAGCCCAGCTGGGCAGGCGGCATCGGCGGAGCTTCGCCGCACGTGCCAGACCCCGCAGCAGCCCAGGCCCTCGCAGCCAGGCGGGGGAGAGGTGCTGGCATGCCAGAGCAGATGCCGAGGGGATGCCCAGTGCTTGCTCCCACTGCAGTCCTGTTTGGAGCCCGGGTCCTGGGGAAGCCTCACAGCTTTGCTGCAGAGGAAGAAGCTTTCCTTCTTCATGGGTGGGGGTCTCAGGACACGTGATGCTCAGGAAACCCCTCTGAACAAGCACTGTGCAGCAACAAGCCCAAACTGGGATTGTGTTCAATCCTTCGATGCCCAATTACCACGTACGCAGACTGTGCGCTTGATCCCACCCTCCTGGATCCAAATCCTACCCTTGTGCCTCCCTGATGGACAGCTGGGCTGGCCCTGTCCCACGGGTCATTGTGGCACATGCCCAGGCTGGAAACAGAGTCCCTTGCCTCCTGCAGCAGGACAGGTCAGGACAGGCGAGCCTGTCAGCTGAGCACGGGTTAACAGGAGCTGACCGCAGCACAGTTGTTAAGGTAATCAATACCAGTGAGATACTAAAGCAGCATAAGCCACATTATTGATTGCCAAGCAGATGATAAAACTGTTTATTATGATAATTGCAGGGTGCCTGCAAGATGCTCCTAGCGCTGTCTTGAGCTTTTTACAAAAATAAGAACTGCCAGGGCATAATGGTCTGCCTGAAGCCCCTCTGAACCCTGGTGAGGGTCCTCACGCTCTGCTGTGCCAAAGCAGCAACCCCGAGCTGCTGCTTGGACAGAGGGGGTCTCATTAGACCCACCTCTGCATACCACCGGGTGCATGAGCACCAGGCCGTATGTCCAAACTGGTGACCCACGGCAGCGTGTCACCCTGCCACCACGTGCTGCAAGACGAGCAACCTGTCCCCCAGCATAAAGTGAGACAACGTTTGGATTCTGAAGTCGCCTGAAATACCAAAAAGCTTCTCTTGAGTTAAACAGGCTTGGACTGACCTTCAGAAGGCCAGCAAAATGCAAACTGCCAAACTGTGTCTACTCCAGCACAAGCACCGATTACTCCTCTGTCAGCAGGAGCAGAAACCACAACCTACGTGGGCTCCTGGTTGCCACCACTGCCACATGACAGCTCAAAGGGAGTTTAACAAGGGCTGAAGCTCCAGGGCTCTGTCAGCAGCTCTACGGGCACTAATTATGGGGTATGGGTCCCATTATCTCCCAGTATGAGCAAGGCTCTGACAGCTTCATCTCAGCACTAACCCGAAGGACCATACGCTGAGGACTGTGGGCAGTACTCAGTGCAACCTCCTCCGTGGTGGCTGGCTGCTTTCACGTGAGCTGGGTCACTTTCTCCAAGCAATCCCAGCTGACATCTGCAAAATAAACTTTACACCAGTTGAAACAAGCTTACTATGGGCTGACCTCAGCTGAGATTCAACCACAGATGGTACTTCTGCCTAATGCTCTTTCTTCCTCTTCCTTTTCCTCTTCGTGCCTTCTCTCATCAGGTTCTGAACGACCCCCCTGTCCCTGGCGCATCCTTCCCCTTGAAGAAGCTGCCACTTCCTCCACACAGTCAGGGAAGGATCCTCAAGCCAAGTTCTTCAAGGCAAAAGACAAAACCTCAGACGTCCCCACAGCCCTCTGACCCTTCCACTGCTGAGCCAACCCTTTTCCTGGGCTGGGCTTCCCACACACACGTCTCCCACAGCAGACTGGTGAGGATGGATTCTACCTCTGCAGCTCGCTGGCAGAGCGGCTGAGAGGTTAATAGGAATGGGATCCAAACTGGCACCCTGATCAGCAAACACGTCACGCTGTGCCACTGCAGCCTCACTTGCTGGACATCAGGACAAGAGCTTCTAAAGGTTGTGCCCTCTCACCCCAAGCACTGGTGATGGGCTGCAGAGCCTCACCAAGCCCATCACTGCAGCCTGGGGCTGCTCTGTCAGCCTCTCCCCAGGAGTTCTGCACAAAACCTGGATGGAAATCATCCTTTCTTATTAAAACCTAGATGAGGGAGGAGACCCCTCCCCACCACCCCTAGACAGGGCCAGCTTCCATCTTTCCCTTCCCACCACGACCAGGAGAGTCCACCGGCAGCCAGCGCCGAGCAGCAGCACATCAGGTTCTCCCAGACAAGGGACCCGTTAGTGTTACAGGAAAATCCTCTATCATTTACAGCCAACTCCAGCTCCACATCTGCTCACACCACAAGGGACTTCTCCATCTGAAGCACTAACGCTGCCCCCACCTCGACACACGAGGGTCTTTCCACCCGCCTCCGGCAGCATCACGCCATGGGGCACCGTCCAGAGCCAGAGCCTGGGCGCACCACCGACCGTACTCACTCGGACGCAGGGTGGGGGTACAGGAGACATGGGATTTCTCTTCCCCCTGCAAACCCCCCTGCCCCCAGGATGGAACCACGCTGAGAGTCCAGCTCCCGGGAGCCGCTGGGACGTGCAGGACTGAGGGACTGACGGAACACTGCAGACCAAGCCACGATCACACCTCATGCTTGCAGGGTTATTTATTCATCACTTGCTCCGTAACAGCCCGAAGGCCCCGGCGGTGCCAGAGTACGCCATGGTCAGCAGCAGCCCCCACTGCTCCACGTCCCAGCCTCCCAGCAGTCCCAGGCTCAGCACAGGGACCCTGCATGCTCCCATCCCCACACCTGGCATATGTTCTGAGCTGGCAGCTCTGCCCAAGCCACACAAGCCTGGGCCGCATCGCTGCACTCCATCAGGAACCATCCCCTCTGCTAAAGCCACCCAGGACCAGCCCCCCTGGGAACACAGCACTGGGACAGCAGCTCACACTCCTGCAGAGAAGCCAGGGACAGCAGACTGGGGCACCGAAACCACTTACTTTTCTTGAAAACATCCGCTTTCATTATCACTTTTACTTTAATTAGCTCTTTACAGCAGCCTTAAGCCCTCCCAGCTGGAGGAAAGTTCTGCTCCTAAATGAACAATTAGGAGGTGCTCTAAGGGAATTTTCCTCTCATCTTCAAAACGCCTTTCTCAGCAGAGCTACAAGGCAAGCCACCTGCCAAAGTGAAACTCCCTTCAAGGCGTCCCTTCAGGTGCAGCTCAGAGCCCACGGGTCGCCCTGGGACCCCCGCTGCGTGGGCGGGCTACTGAAGGCAGCAGCTTGAAATGCTGAACTTCAGCACTGCTAATGAAGGGGTCTTAACGCCTCTGCCCCCCATCACTGGCTGAATGGCCTCCTCTTCCTCACCTGGTCACAATAATTGCCCTGAGAAAAATCAAAGATTTGATGCCCATCTCGCTCGTGGAAGGCCTCTGTCATGAGTTAATTTGCTCAAGAGTTCAGGCTGAGTACAAGCTGCAAAGACAGAGCCCTATTAAACACATAAGAAAACAGGTCCATCTGAAGCATAATTACTGGAAACACGGTCTCCTCATCAAGGCTGCCCCGAGAGCCCAGCACAGAGACACAGCCACGCAATGCCCCAGGAGGCGGCCTCAGCCATCAGCTGGGAAGCAGGAAGGCAGAGGTGAGGCGCCAAAAGGATGTGGTGGGAAAGGGCTGTCCCAGGGCCACCACCTCCACCTCAGTGCCAGCAGATCCAAGGCTTTGATTAGAACCATGCTGTGGAGCTCCAGCCCTTCTCGGTCAGCAATGATCAGAACCACATCTATCGTCCCCCTCTCCCACCTTTTCACACACCTCATCAAGCCCAAAAGCCTAAGGCAGGCAAGAGGAAGAGGTGACGGACTGATGAAGTTACCAACGTAGTTACCAGCTGCCACTGCACCACTGCAGCCTCTGACCCCAAGAGACATGTTTCCTGTTCCCCTCAGCTGCTTCACCCCTCGTTCAGCTCCACCGAAGCAGAAGCTGCCCAACGCCACCGTGTTTACCACGGGCAGATCTGTTGGCTTGATCTGAAACCCGAGGAGTGCAGGAGCCTGCAACGCCAGACCGGGGGAAGCCGAGCCCACACCCACCAGTGCCAGGCCCTGGGCATGTGCTCTGTCACCTCTCCGCGGGCTCCAAGCACCAGCACCCAGCTCAATCCCCTGCCTTCCCCACACGTGCTGAGGGACACCTACACGTGACATCAGCAGTTCTCTATCTCAGAAGCCACTGAGGATGGGCACAACACCCCAGAGAAGCCATGGCCAGTATGAGGGTGAAGCCTGACACCAGCGTGCACACCCTGCTCTGCCAAACCCCCAGAGCCTGGCTGGGAAGATGCATCAGCTGCACCGAGCATCTGCATCCCCCCCAACCAACCACGGCAACACTACGGGGAGTTGGGCAAGGGATGGATCCCCCCTGGCTCAGCCCACCCCCCGCTCTGCATTCAGGCATTTCCTCAGCTCTCCCACATCTGCCTCGGGAGAAGGGGAAGCGAACGCTCCCAGTGTCCAACGAGCCCAGATACCGATCAGACCACAGCGCAACAAGGGGGAAAAAAGGAAACACAAACCAATTAATTCTTGGCTCCTTGTTTTAGCTCTAGGCAAGGGAAGGTGCATGGCAGAGTGAGAGGAGACTGCAACAGACGGAGCCTGGGACTTGCTCCAAGAGCCCCAGGGGCAACAGCGCTGGCTCCCAACCCCACAAACGTGGGGCTGCTCTCCAACAGGTGAGGGCTCACAGCTCCCCGGGCAAAGGGAATGCAGAAAGCTTCCCAGGCCGCCCTTCTCCCACAGCTCTGTGCCTGGGCCAAACAGCGAGGAGCCCTTGGAGAGGGAACAGGGCTGACCTACTGAGCAGCTCTCCTGTGACCAGGTCTGAGCGCAGGCTCCTCCACACCTCCCCCTAAAAGCACAACACCTTCCCTGCAAGATGACTTGGAGAGGAGCCTCCCACCCCAGGGGTTTCCTCTGCTCTTGGTGGGGTTCGTGACCCATCCCGCTGAGTGTTTTGCCCTGGGATGATGACGTGGTCTG
Organism: Porphyrio hochstetteri; assembly: GCA_020800305.1. Classification (NCBI taxonomy): domain Eukaryota; kingdom Metazoa; phylum Chordata; class Aves; order Gruiformes; family Rallidae; genus Porphyrio; species Porphyrio hochstetteri. The sequence continues at coordinate 610,421 of CM036918.1, forward strand.
TGCACAACAAGACCTGTGCCCGGGTCAGAACTGCTGCGGAGGGAGCGAGTGTAGGTGTTCGCCCAGGGTGACAGGAACAGCCTGGATCGCCTTGCAAATTAAATCCCAGCAGGAAACCTACAGGTTAATTGTCCAATAGAGGGATGTCTCTGATCTCACAGGCTTCTGCCACTGAACACACTTAAACTGCTGCTTTTACAGCAACAGAACAGTTTCTGTAAGACGAGTGTTTTAAGGATGAACCACGAGGCAGCCTTCTAAAAGGTGCCTGGGGAACGTGTGCACCCCCAGCAGCCACACACCCCTCTGCTGGGACAGCTGGGGAAAACTTCAGAAAACACAAAGAAAACATAAAGGGAGACAAGTAAGAAGTGATGTGTGCTGAGCCTGGCTGCAGAACAAACTGAGGAGCCCCAGGGGAAGCCCCATCCCCTACACTTGAGGCAGGGGGGCAGCGGGTTACCTATGCAGCCGCGGGGATGGAGACCTGCCCCACAGGGCTCTGCAGGACCCAGCCCAGGGCGCTCTGACTGCAGCCCGGCCTCTCCCAACAGACCTGTACAACACAGACACCTTCCTGGTTGATGAGAAAGGCAGCTGAACAACTGAAACAGAAACAAAGCAACCCAGTACAAACAATTTCTTGCTCTTTCAAGATTTTCTCAGGGAAGAAAAACAAACAAAGCCACAAATAAGCGAAACTGAAGTAGAAAAGAAAGAAACCTGTTCAACACGTGAACTAATGTACAGAGTGGTGTCAGCAAAGGAAGGAGCTGGAAGAGAATGTCATGAGGAACCCCTACTTCTACCGTCACGAGCAACCTGAACAGGAGGCTCGACATCCAGTCCCCACTTCCACAGGTATTTCTTTCTCTTCATCAAGGTTCAAAATAGAACAGACATGAAACTCCTGCCTAAATCACACTCAGCTGCTCCCCGTGCCGGTGCACAGAGGGAGAGTACCGGATCCCTGTGTATGTACAGTGACACGACCAAGACTTCTGAAGGTGGCAAGAGTCAGACAAGTCACCTTCCTTAATGAAAAAAACAAAATCTCTCAGTCATAAAGCAGTCTGGAACAACGTGCAGCTTTTTTGAGACTTGTAACTTCATTATCACAAGTTAATGAAGATGCATTTGCTCTCCAACAGCTTCCTCACAAAACCAAGGCCACACTGGCCCAACCTTAACCCCGTCCTGTTCGTGCTGAGAGCGGAATTCCCACCTTTGACTTTCCAAACCCTGAAATCCCAGGGATCACCCACGGATGCTGTGACATGCCTGCCCCACACCAGACACAGGCATCACCAGTAATTCCACAAAAATGCCAAATTATCCCTGTTCTCTCCCTGTAAGCCGAGTGGAACTGGTACAGCACTGGACTGAATACCACGGTATCCATTCAGGCACCTTCTGAAGTCAAAGAAGAACTCACAAAATGAGTCCTTGATTTACACGCTCCCTCCCTGGCACCTGCACCTCTTCCCCGCCAGGCAGGGAGAACAGCAGGCATCCTGCCACTCGCTCGCAGGCAAGGTTTTAATTGTGTGGGTAGGTGAGGATAAGGAGATACCTTCAGGAACAAGGCCTAAGGAATCGTTCCATCACCCAGCCCGCCTCCTGGCCTGACGGCTGCGGCTCTGAATCAGCTCTATCCACGAGGATCACTCTGGAAGGGAGGCTGAGGAAGTCTGCACACTTTTCCACAAGCCTGTACGCTCCATTTGTCAGTAAAAAGAGGAAACACGATTTCCAAGCCATGCATTATTACAGATATGCCCCTGTTAAAACACTGAGGAATTTACAGAGAAGGTTCCCACTAAAAACACCCCAACCACCAAAACCAACTGAGGTGAATTTTAATATCCTCTTTACCAGTTTAATATCCTTTTTGCATTAACGTATACATTAGAGACTGAACAAAAGCGCCAAAACAGCCTGTGTGCAACACCCAGCACACTGCTCCCTCTCCACGAGCTCTCACCGTGCCCATGCCGATGCCAGGCCCAGCCAAGCTGAGCCACCAGCACAGCCAGGTCAGCACACACTGCCCGGCCCCGGGAGCAGAGCCATGGGTGAGCCCGGGCCAGCTCTGGCAGCTTCGGCTCATGCCCACACTCCCAACACGGGAGCTCTGCTCCACTCTGGAGAAGCGGAGGAGGGAAAGGCCCGGGGTTTGCCCAGGTCTGTGACAAAGTAAAGAAATGCTGAACTGGAGCCCAAGTCTCCAGCACCAAAACTTGGCGGCCTCCCTCGCTCAGCTGAGCTCCCTTCCCCTCGCACACGTGTGCTCTGGCAGCAGCAACATGCTGGCTGCCGGGCAACAACAGCTCAGGGAGGCCAAACCCTGCACACCCGCTGCTTACACGCTGGTCCCCCCCAGGCAGATTGGGGGTGCTTCCTGGCCATCCTTCCTGTCCTTCCCCTTCCCCTCAGCCTGACTCTGGTCCTTCCTCCTCAGCGATACCATGTGCCAAACCATAGAGGAGGCAGCTGGAGCCCAGCCAGCCCGCATTCGATCTCTCAGCTCCAAGGGGACATAAAACTCGCCGTCACATCTCTGAAACCTGTCCAAGCCATGACAGCAGCACTTGCCAGAACACGCAGCTCAGCCCTCGCCATGGCAGACACAAGACCCTTTCCCAGGCTCCCTGAGATTCACCAGCCAACACAGCACCTCGCCAGACCTCAACCGCAACTCTTCCTCGCCCATGACTCATGAAGGAGGTGGCAAGTTAAAGACGTTTTACAAGTAACATCTCCTAAACTCTGTTGCCCAAATCATGTCCTGATACGGGCCCTGCGTTACCACAGATCATCCTGTGGATGACTCTCCGTCCTATTTAAATTATCTCTGGTAGCAACAGCAAGCACTAGCATTTAAAGGTACAGCTGGGAACACGATACTCAATGAAAATCCAATTTTAACACATCACAGAAAACGGGAATAAGAAGGAAGATGAAAACTAACCCTGCGTGACTATAATTTTTCCAAGGACTACAGTTCTGGAACACAAATCAGCTTACCAGTACTTTGCACTGAGGTGCACATTATCCATAAGATACGTGCACATCTTGGAGCCCAAAGCCTCCAGTCGGCTCGTACCAGGCACAGCAGCAAGCTTTCCCGCTGCTGGCCCCACGCACGGCCCTGCGCTGGGCCTCGCTGCCGCGGGGCCACAGGGAGCTCCACAGGTCTGCACAGCAGCACCCAGCATCAGCAGCAGCCCCCCAGGCACCATAGAGGAGCTGCTCTTACACAGTCACACCAGATGCAAAGTTGGATGCTCTGACAGCAGGGTGGCACCCCAGCTCCTTTTCTAACAGCGAGACTCAAGGCCTGGCCCTGCCCGAAAGCCACCGTGACAGGTCCAGAAATCCCCGGAGGACCCCGGCTTGAGGGACTTTCCTGGGTGTGATCACACAGCAGCAGTAACTGCGGTTCTTGCCCTCTGGTCTTCTGAAGCTATGCACAGAGGCCCTGAAGACCTGACCAAAAATTGGGATTCGAGGGTCCCCTGGGTGTCACCGTGGCCTCTCCAGGCAGCGAAGTCGCGTGGCTGGCTGTGCTAGTCATAAAAACAGAGGAGCTTTCTGGTAGCAGCCTGAGTCAGAGGACAACCCTTGGGGCAGTCCTGAGCCTAAGATCCTCTGATGAGGAAGAAGCTGATGTATTGTGGACTGTCAGATCGCTGGTGCCGGGGTCTGAGATGACAGTGACTGATTTTCTTTTTAATCATAAGCTGCAGTTGCCAGAATGACCCGTCACAGCCGCGGCTCAGAGTACGCAGCAAGTCTTGCAGAAACGAGACGCGGTACAAGTCAGAAGCTGGCATGTGTGCTCGGCTAGGAACACAAGGCGGCCAGCTATGAAAGATCAAGGAGCTCCAGCCACGAGGAAGCTGCTCAAGAGCCACCGCAGAAAGATGCGAGGCAGAAGGCACCAGGATATGTGGCAGGACAACGACCCAGTGACCCTGTGTACCAGGGACTACAGACCTTAAATGCAACAGAATTTCAGAAAAATATTAATAACAAGGTAAAACAAAGCTGAAAGGAGAAGTGGGAAGAGCTGTTGGAGCAAAGAAGCGCTGCTGGCCTGCAGAGGAGCTTCCCAAACACCCCAGCCACTGGCAGGTGTCAGGGGCTGAACCAGCCTAAAGACACCCTCAGGGTAAAGGTGATTTTTGGCCCTGGCTTCTGCCGCCTTTCAGCCACCCCAGCAGTACCTCTGGGAGATCCCTGTAGAGAAGGATGTCTGCTTTAGCAGGATTTGTGCTCTTTCAGGATGTCAATTAGAGTAACCCATTTCCTTTCAGCTCCCATTATCCACTGTTCCAATTTACTTCTTGCCTGAAGTCCTGTTCAGACGGAAGGATGGGGAGAAGACAAGTCCCACTCCTGCCCCTCCTGCCTCACACGCTGCATCACATTCTGCTGGCGGGACGGCACAGCGTCCCAGTGCTCTGCCCACATCCCCCTGGTCCAGCACGGAGCCACAGCCCACCACGCAACAGCGAGCCCACCACGCAGCCAGCACCTTCCAGCCATAGCTCAGAACCTGAAAACAGCCCTGGAACTAGGCCAAAAGTCCTCCTTCCACCCCAAGCAACAAGCCCACCCCGCTGGCCAGAAGCCACTGCTCTCCTCCTTGGGCATCACCAGGCTCCAGAAAACCCACCAGCAAACCGGGACATGTCAATGCTTGCCCAGGCTGAGGGAGCCGTGCAGGATGGCTGGCTCCAGCCAGACACCAGTTTCAAAAGTAACGGGTCCTGGCTGGAGCGAGGACCACGGGGATGTGTCCTACCCCCCAGGACAGGGAGGGAGTGCCCACCACAGGCAGTGGCACTCCTGGCAGGGCAGGACGGACACCGGCAGGGCCAGGCTCTGCCCAGCATCTCCCCAGGACATGCCCAGCGCTGACCATCGCCTCTCTGCTCAGCCAGGCCCTTCCCAGGGGAAGCGACCCTGCACTACCCCACTCCCATCCCTTGCTGCAGTCCCCTCCTGTCCCAGCAAAATGATCTACAGAGGCACAAACCCATCTGTATTCAGCGTTTCCCACACCTGGGCTACAGGTACCCTCACAATGAACAGCGCAAAGCTGACGCTGTCCAACAGCCGGGCCTGGCAGCCTCTCACCACTATCAACCATTAATGGCTATTGAATGCCCCAAAAACCCGACCTTCCCCCCCAGCCCTGGCTCCTGGGTGGGGACTGTTCACCTCAACTTCCCAGACACCTTCCCCTCCCTATCTTCTCTTAATGCTTCATGACTTGAGGTAGTAATTAGGGCTGTCATCACCTCCCTGAGGAACCAGAGCAAGACAGTTAGGGTCAGGCTTCTCAGAGTTCACAGATGCACGCTGAGTTACGTGTCCAGGCCTCTCCTGGTCAAGCACATGGTGTGGAAACCAAAATTAAACCAAACCCCAAGATGAAATACCTCCTTTTTCATCTAAGATATGGATGCTGGCGGGGGGAAAGCATAAAGGCCAGGACAGCAAACCAGAGGTACAGTAACAGAGCTGGCATAGCTAAGGAGGAAGCAAAACTTCAAAGTTTCATGCATGAATTAAAAACCAAACCAAAACAAAACCCTTAGTTCAGAACTAGGGATCGCTGGGTACATCCTGGACAGTTTACCAGCAGCTCTGCCTCACCACCCCTCGGTCCTGGGACAGAGCTGGGGACAAACAGCAAGTGCAGCACCTGTCCTAAGAGGGCTGGGGAGAGGCTGCTGCAGGGCTTACTGCCTTTATTGCCTGGAGCCAAGCTGCAAGCTTTGAAGGGAGGAGCAGTGAAAGGGGCAGAAATACAGGGAAGCCAGGGTACAACAGAAACTGGGTTTATCAAAGACACATTGTGCAAACTATCCTGGAGTCACTGTCGTTAAAATCAACACCCTTCCCCAACACCCTACTGGGAGCTCAGCAGGAGAAGAGGGGACTCACTGAGACTCTGAAAAGGCAAAAAACCAGCCCAAGAGAGGCGATGTCAAAATGAGCTAAAGAAAACATGGCCCTGGATGGAGGTCATTTGGGAAGGCCTTCGCCTCCTCTCCCTACCTGACCTCGCTGATGGCTTTGCTGCAACTCAGCAGAGAGCACCGACACCAGATGAAATCAAAGTGGGAAGCACACCCAAGGCAGTGGAAGACCAGAATAAAGTTCTGGCTGAAGGCCTAGAATAACAAGAAACCAAATCCAAGAATATACCAGGAAACCTCTGAATTTCTGCAGTAAATTCTCAAAATTCTCAATTTCTGCAATAAAGTCAGGGTTTTGCCAACCAGGAATTCTGAAGGAGGGAGACTTGCTGACGTGAGTCAGGACGGCAGCACCAGAGGGACAGGGCTGTGGAAGCAGCAAACACCATCTTGGTACGTTACCCGGGGTGTTCGCTGGGGTGGGACGGTGTAACCTGCCCGGTGATGGCGGTGTGAGGCCGCAGCCGAACTGTGGGTACCACCACACCGCACTGCTCGGCATCGAGCGGATGGAGGAGGCAGCGAGCAGCATCGCCGCAGAACCCATGTTCTCCAGCACAACCCCACACGGCTTGAAGTGAGCCATACCCGCTCTGGCTGGGAGCCGGTGTGTGTATGTGTGTGTGCGCCGGCACGGCGGCGGAAGGCACAGCCTCATCCCATGGAGGCAGCCGGGCTGCGAACCACGGCCGAGGGAGCTGTTATGTGGAAAGCACCGCCTGCACCAGCAGCAGAGGTGAGGCAGACTTCACCCCCCAGCACTGTGCTAACCTACATCTCAACCACCCAGCACCACGCTAACGGCATGTAGCTCGGGCAGCCCTATACATGCGAGGGATGGGCTTGGGCACACCTCCTCTCCCACTCTGGATACACGTTTCACTCAACAGCGACAGAGCAGCTCTCAACCCCCCAACACTTCTGCCCAGCAAAGGACACTGCTCCCGTGGACAGAGCCAGACAGGGCTTAAAAACTGCTCTGGGAAGTGCTGTGAGGAAAAGTGGCAAGAAGGAGACAGCGTGCATGTCACAGCACAGTGCCCAAAGAGATCCTGTGCTCCAGTGTATTTAGCAAGTAAATGTTTCTCCGTTTCCTCCCAGCTGAGCTCGTGGCAGACACAGTCCAGCAGCCACCACGCAGCCTCAGGCCGCACCAGTGCAAGTGCAGGGACAGTTTACTGGTTCATCATTTAAATTTCCTACTTTCCCCTGTTTATTTCTTTTGCTGGGAGATAAGTCAACAGGCCAAAGTGGTTGTGCCATTTATTATGCAACTGTTTGTCAGTTAATATTTGTGTTCCAGCAAGGCAAGGACCAGATAAGCCATGCCTGCGGAGCCGCCCTCGCTGCGGGGCAGAGGGTCACAGGGGGACCCCGAGCAGCTCTCCGCACGGCTGCGACACCCTCAAGATTCTGCTCATCTAAAGATCTCGGCTGAACTGGCCCAGACTCACCCCTGCTGCTATGCACCAGTGCCATTCGTGACCAGTAGCTGCTGCCACACGCTCACTTGCAGCCGCAGAACAGCACACACACACGTGAATGTGGGCTCCTCTATGCTCCAACCTCCCCTTCCCCAGCAACAGGGTAAGAGTGGCAATCTCTTCTGGCAGCACGCAGAACTAAAGGGATTAATCTGCTCCATCTCTGTAAAAGTACTTCAGTAATTAAGAGGAGCAACTGCTGAACAAGATTAGCAACGGAGTGGAACAAAATGTAATCAGCAGAGTAGGGACCCCACCAAAAACATGTGCTGAGGTGTTCTACCTGCCACCCAGCACCCTGAAGTACCCAACAGCTTCACCCTCCACCGCTGTTCAAAAGGGATCTGACAGTCCTTACTCCTTCTGCTCCCCTGGCACATGCCACTGCTGCCCTTCCTCACACCCCACCACATCCAGGGTTTTGGAAAGGCACAAAGGAAGCATCGCTGAGAGGCTTCCCTGATGCCTGGAGCTCGGGTCCCTGGAGGTGCCCAGATGGGCTCGCTGGCACCGCCACCCCCAGCTCTGGTCACAGCCACCACAGAGCACAGTGAGGCTGCTGCTGGCTCGGGACAAGAGCCGGGCCAGGCAGGGGCAGGCACTCTGTAGCCAGAGCTCCACAGCCAGGAAGACATGTCCAGCCATGACAGCAGGTCACTGTCGGACTGGCACAGCCACACCACACGCCAGGCGCTGGCACTGCCGGCTGCCCCCCGAGGCAGCGGGGGACAGACAAACACGGGGCACCCACAGCTCCCTCCCGATCTGGCTCCAGACGGAGCTTGGCTTCAGCAGGAGCCTGAGCACACCAGGGTATGTTCCCATCGCACCCTGTGCCCAAGCACAAGCATTTGGGAAGGGCTTCCTCGCACTGGGAGCAGACACCCTGGCGCAGCACATCCCTTCCTGCACGGCTGCTGGAAGCAGACACTGCCAGGGCTCCAGAGCCCATTGGTTCCTCTTCTCCACACCCTGCAGAACTGAGACCGCTGCACGCAGGCTACACGAGCTGCAAGCACAAAGCAGCAGGTATCTTTAACACACAACCTGCAATACGACATTTTTACTTCTGCCAAACGGAAACAGCAGCTCCAAGGGCCTTCCACACACACTGCCTTCTCTTTGTTTCCTCTCACACTGAGGACACAGGCCTTCTGCCCCTCCCAGGAGATGCAGGCACTCAAGTGCAACGCCAAGGGAACGGCACACCAAGAAGGAACATCACAGCTAACAGCAGATTTGCTTTCGAGTGCTTGAAACCGTTTGCCAGGCAACATGTTAAACCAGCAAGAGCTGCAGTGAGGATCTGTGGGAGTTCAACTGCCCCCCATTTGGGGCTGGGGAGACTGTCTGCTGGATCTGACTCCAGCACAACTGCAGCACCAGCAGGGCAGAGCACAGGGCAGAGCACCTGATGTTCCTGCCTGAGTCCACCATCAGGATGCAGACTCCCTGCTTCTTCCTTCCCCTCTCTACGCTCCAGCTCTGTTCTCATCCCATCTTTACTCCCGCATGCGCTGCTCCCACCTTGGGCAGTTGAATCTTCAAAGGAATATCCTGGATGTTCTTTTTCTCACAGGTCTTTGGCAGCAGAGGATCCTAAGTTCTCCTTAAAGGTAGGCGTGGATGCAAGAAGAGGCATCAGAGCCCAGCTGTGCTCATCTCAGGAAAGGACAGGAGGAATCCAGCTGCTCTGGCCCAGAGGTCCCAAGTGCTTCAAACTTTCAGGATGTGGGATGGAAGGACCAAGCACCCACATTCCCTCTTCTCCACTGAAAACACTCAAGAGTAGGAAACCTCTGCACAAAGTTCATCCCACGTGAGACCAGCTCTCGAGCGAAGGTTTCCCTGCCCCATGGAAGCCGGGGCCCACCTGACAGTCCCAGCAGAGCAAGGTCCCATGCAGGGGCTGGCACCCATCCCTCCTGTGGCAGCTGCGGCTGGAGGAGCAGCATCATCATCATCATCATGCCCAGAGCGTGGGACCGAGGCAGGCACAGGTGTGAAAGAGAGCCCAACGGTGGTTTAGCAGGAGCTGCACCTCTGGGAATGGATTCGATGTCAAGTGTCAGCAAGTAAATTGCTATTGGCTTCTCAATAAGCAGCAGCAGTGAGCTAAGTGTTTCCCTGTGTTGTGCAGGCTCTCTCCGACTCAATACAGCAGTATTGACAGCACAATCACAGGGTAATCCAGGCTCCACTAATATCTCAGCACTTCCTCATTGAAAATACACTTTCCACTTGGACAGCAGCCCATTAGCAGAGACTCCAGTCACAGGGTGTCCCCCCCCCACCCGACCCTCCCAGACACGCAGCGGCACAGCCCCCAGCCGCCCCCGGGGCACAGCCCGGAGGAGCAGGGAAAGGGGCTCTTTCCCCAGTGAGAAATCCCTGATGGGAAGAGGATGAGAGGTAATCAAAAACTCTTTGTAACTTGAGTCTCTGTAGGTTCTGAAAAAACCTGGCATTTCCTTGCCAGACAACAGAAGTTCCTTCAGGGAATGAACTCTCCCCTTGCCCCCTACCCCGAGCCTGCCATCCTTCCCAGCTATCTTATCTCTCAACTCCAGCCGCAGATTCCTCTGGGCAGAAGCCTCTCCTCTCATTCACTGAGAGACAGAGACCTGCTCTGGCAGAGCAGAACTACCTACATCCTTCTACTCTCCTTTTACAGGGCACCAACACTGCAGAGGACCATTACCACTCCTCTGCCAGCAAGGACCCCCTGGACAGACAAGGTGCTGGCTGTCCCCAGGGACCTGGGGTGCCTTTGCCTGGGGGAGGCCTCCAGAGCTCGCCCAGAGCCTGCGTCACAGCGTGATGCAACTCACTGTAACCCTCTGTCACAGGCATGTGTGTCCTACTACAGCACTGTGACCAGCGAACCTCAAAACTCCCCCGAGCATCCCTGTTCTACGTGTTGTAACTGTGCTCCAAGTTCAGTGTCACTGAGAAGGGCTGAAAGCACCACAAGACCCCAACCAGGGCAGTGCTGCACCTGTGACCTCTGCACATAAGTCTGCCTCACAGCTCCCCAGCGGAAGCATCGCACCCCACAGATGTGTTTCCAAAAGGGCTGAAGAAATCAGTCTAGAAAGTGGTAACGGGAACAACGGAGCCACCGGTCTCGAGGGGCAGCATCAGAGTACGAGTTTTCCCCAGAACAGCTGCTCTAGAGCTGCAAGTGGCACCTGGGGCCCCAGAGGTTCACGAGGAAGCTTTTAAGGACACTTTGGTGTAGGCAGCCACTGCCACACACATGGGATGTCCTGATGGGCTCACTGGGGCACAGTAGCCATCCCATCGCTTCAACACCCACTGGCAGCACAAGCCATCCATGCCACCTGGTATGCGGAAGGGTGGGAGGTGGAAGACAACAGACTAGGTGTACAGCAGGAGTGCTTTAACACAGCTGGAACACACACACGTCAAAGACCACACAAAGTCATCCCAGCCACTTGCTCTTTAGCCTCTTGCTTGTCACACACAAGCCCTGTGGAGCGTTGTGTCAGTGAAAAGGCGGTTTGCTCATCTGCGGGTATCCAACGTTACCAACAGCACCAAGACAAAGCAGTGACAAGCCCAACTGGAGGGTCCTCTGGGGTTGGACAATGTTGTGTGCCCTTGGGCAGGGTCTGGGGGCACACAGAGATGCTCACACACGGGATTCACCCACAGCTCCCTGCTCCACACCTGGCTGGCACAGGCACGCGGCACCCCGCTCCCCATGTCCAGAAGCTGCATCCCTGGGGAAAGCTGGCGCCGCATGGCACGCAGAGAAGCAGGACTGCAGGAAGGGTCCCTATGGTCAGTGTAGGTTTAATCTGTTTCTGGTAGCAGTAACAGAAAATCAGGACGACGGGCAGGCAGAGGGAGGCCAGGCCAGTCCCACTGAGGCACATGCGGGGCCCCCGCCGCCCCTACAACTTTCCCTGAAGGCCTTGCCTGCAGGGATTTCGCTGCCGCAGACAACAAGGTAACCTCAGGATGCCTTTTATGTTTCACAACCACATCCTGAGATGCCTGGCACAGCGCCAGACCTTTAACCAGGACGACACACTTCTCTTGCAGCCTAGCACCAGCAAATAGCAGCACCCAACTCGCCAAGGCCCTAATAGCACCAGCGAGAGGGGGACAGCAGGTGCAGTGGGAATGTGAAGCACTTCCAGGCTGGTGCAGCCCAGAAGGCAGCTCCCAGCCGGCATGGTGCCATGCCATCCTGTGGTACACTGCTGTGAGGAGCCAAGCAGAGGTGTTGGGAGGAAACCCCCCGGCACGGCCACGCTCACGTCGGATTGCCAGGGTTACGAAGGCAAGGTGGGGAGCCTTCCGCAGCAGGTAGGGAAGGTTACTCGGTCTGGAGTCAGATGGGGAGCAGATACCTGGGCAGGAAGAGGTTAACGCTGCTCCAGCCTGCAATCTGATAAATGGCTCTGCAGAAAGCAGGTTCTCTCACTTTGAGATATGATGTCACTAACCTTTATTGATCCACAATCAGAGAACTTTGCTTATCTCTCTCCTGTGATATGCTGCCCTCCTGTACTCAACTAGTGTTTAATACACTGCTGGGCATCCTGCACTCTTTATAGCTCACACCACACCTCCGCTTGGCCGCCGGGGACGATATTTTACAGGCTGGCCAGCCCAGCTAGCTTGAGGGATCAGACACGAGCATGCATCCCCCCTGCACTGGGAACTGGCCTTTCAGAGAGACATCAGACAGCTCTCGGGTCACCTCATGGAAGGGGGGGCTGGCAGGGCAGCTGTGGGCCAGCCTGGTCCCACAGCCTCCTGGACGGCAGCGGGTCTCCAGTCCCAACCCGAGGTGAGGACGTGCCCTCAAGTTACTGCTCCTGTGGGAGCGTTTGGTTTTACCCAACATTTACTATTTTACAAGAACGACACTTGCCTTTTAACCCCCATCTCCTTCTTAACATCTGAGGTGAAACACAGTTAGGTGGCCAATACGGAACTGTCATTTAGCCAGTTATTCCTACATGGAGCAAAGCATCTGCTGCAGACTGAACACACCAGACATGGTGGGCTTCGATTCACATGTACCAGTGGTGCCAGGAAAGAGCTGGATGGCCAGGCAGCAAAGCCTGTAACACACACAGCTCTATCAGCCACAGGCAGAGATGACCAGAGAGGAGCCTCAAAGAGTCAGTACCAGCAGGTAACCCTTCATGCCGTTTTTCTGCTAGATCACACACGAAGAAGGTTCTTACCAACTACTCACACGTTCCTGGGGTTTTATTTCGCTGTACCCTGGCAGAAGGGCCTGTGCATCAGTGGGGCCGGTCACGTGGCGGGGGCAGGATGGCAGAGCCCCCCAGAACCAGCCAGGGACCCCCAGCCCAGGCCGGAGCAGCATCAGATGGACCTTCACACAGCAAAGTGCCAAACCCCGAGATTACAAGAAACGGGAGTGTAAGGCAGAGGAAAGGCCAAGAACGAGACAGAGGCCTTGGAAAGCAGCACGTGGCAGAGAGAAATCAGCCAGGGCTCCTGCCTCATGCTGCCACAATCCTGGTGTCACCTGTGCTGCCAGGCAGCTCTCACCCACATCGGGACATCGGTGTCACCAGCCACTCCCAAAGCCAAGAGGTTACACAGGCTCAGAGCCACACTGGAGAGGTGGAGAAAAACACCTCGGGGTTGGTTCTGAAGGGTATGAGAACCTTTTTGTTGCAATGGATAATCACTCTTGCAAAGATCTGGGAAAGAACAGACTGAGCCCCATGTTCTCCAACATGTAGGTAACTCAAAGTAGCTGTGACCTATTTTCCTCTTCTCCACACCAAGCAAAAAAGCCCAATGCCAACACTGGTGTCACTGCAGGCCAAGTTTTGGGTTAGGGGTTGAGGTTTGCCCCCTGCCAGCCTGAGGCTGCCGAGTGCACACGGTGAGGACAGCCAGCTACAGTCCTGGCAACAGCAGGAGTCCCCTCCGGACCCGGGCTCCACTGACTATAAATACACTGCTCTGCCAACAGGCCAGGGAAGGAGAAAACTGGGAAGAAGTGCCCGCTCTGCACAGGTCACATTGCTAGGAATTCCTGCTCTGATGCAGCCTAGTGATTCTCATAGTTTCAGACATGCACTGAACTTTTTTTTTTTAATTAAAGGTCTTTTGAACCACGGGCTTCTTAAAATAGTAAATTACACCCTTCCACAACATATGGAAATAAATTGGGAACACTGGCCGAGCTACCGACCAGGGCAGAGCGCATGAAAATCCCAAACTTAGACTTCCTGCAAGTCAAAGAGACATTTGAATTAAAGGTTTTGGACTGTAACCCATTAATATTCCTGCCCAGTCGTTCAGCTGACGTACAGAGTCCTGAGTATTTCAGGATCCAAAGAAAGAGAAATCCAAGGGCCAGTGGCTGAGTCGTGCTCTGTCTCTTTGACAGCCAGAGAGAAATTGCCACCGACTCACCAGAAATACCCTTCAGCTGATCCCAACACTGAAAGCCAACCTGGACAGACACGGAGCTGCTGCTAACGAGTGGTTCTCATCCCAGTGCTGTCTCTCCCCGTCAAGCACCATACAGAATTCATGATGGAAGTCACCCCAGTGACTCCCGGCTCTGCTGAGAGCTGGGAGAGCAGCTCCAGCCTTGGCCAACAGGAATGTTTGGAAAAACAAGCCGAATGCCCTGCCTGCTATCGGCACCAGCTGAAACGAGCGAGGAGTTACCTGCCATCCCTAAAGCTTCACAAACCCTTTAGGCCAACCATAGACCGCAGGACCCCAAGCTGCGTCCAGGGGGAGCACAGGGAATCGGGTCTCCTCAAAGCAGCAGGAGGCTGGGGAGATGCTCCCACTCAAGTCAGGGCAATGGTCCCAGAGCTGCTCCACATGGTGCTGCTGGCCCAGCCATACACCCACAGGAGATCGACCCGAGGGCCGGACCCAGCCCAGGTGTCCCACAGGGTCTTCCCTGGGCACTGGTGCCTTTTGGCCACGCCACCATGCACCCCAGAAATGGGGGATCAGCACCCACTGAGGCAGGGCTAGTGGGCACTGCCTTCAGTTACATCCAGCAGTTACCTTACAGCAATTGCACCAGTGCTTGGGGTGTCGAAATGTCCCTTCCTGTCCTGACCCAGCAGCACAGCGCTTCCAGAGAACCCCTGGGCTGTTCCAGGTTGTCTGCTACAGAGATGTCCACACACGATGAGATGCTGAAACAAAGTTCTTATCTTCAGCTGAAGACAGAGCAAAAATCCCCAAGCAAACCCTGAAAACTTATTTAGAAACAGTAGAGAAACCTTGTTCCAACCTGCCCTTGCTTCAGGCGTCAGCATCATCAGGTGTGAACAGGATTCAAGTATCTCAAATAATACACAAAGGATTGAGTCAGCTTCAACCTTTCGAGCATCACCTTTCCTGAGGATCTGGTCAGCACTGAGGATCACCTCCAGCTTCCCCAGTGCCGCTGGTCCAGGAGGCTTACATCGCTTCTAAGGGAAGGCTGCTCCTCTCTTCCTTCACCATCGCTACTCCCACAGCACGTTGAGCTACCAGAAATTCAAAGGAAGCCTCCAGACAGCTCGGCTGCTCGGGCGCTTCCTCCATGAAAAAGCTTCTGGTGTAAATATATCCTGCTGCAGCTCAGCATCTCCACTCCATTACGGATGGATCATGAGACTCAGCAGATCCCTGCCAAAACAGCAGTACTTGGAACAGTTACAACTTTTAATGTACATCCTATACGATAACTTCACAACATCAGGAAAATACAACTCAATACAGCTACAGTAGAGAGGTGACCAGATACATCACTTCATTCCTTTTAGACATAAGTGAGTTGCAGGGCAGCCCAGAGGAGCTGTCTGTACGACTCTCAGCTACCAATTTCTACCCAGGTATTTCTGGATAGGGGATCTGCCCCAAGCAGGCCCTGCAGGATGCCCAGCAGAAGAGATGTCACTGCCTGGAGCACTCTGTGCAAGCTTAGGGTAAAGAAATTACTCTGGGCACACCTACACTTGCCCAGCAGCTCTGAACACCATGAACATTTGAACCGTTGGATTTTGAAAAGGAGGAAACTCTTTTAAAACCCCCTCAGCAGGGTATTGCTCTGCCACCAACTGACAAGACCAGGGTGCTCTGCCCCAGCGACCGGACCACTCCACATGCAAACTCCTGGAGACATCCCTGCTTCGAGCCCCAGAAGCCCAGGGCCCCCACCTGAGTAAACGCCCAAACTGAGCCAAAGGGGCTGACAGCAACCACTCTGCGTGTTGGGGCAGTTGGCAGGACCTCGGCTCTGCCCCAAGAGGCAGAGTAGGAAGGGGAAGGCTGCTGCTTCTCTTTATTTAAAAGGTGCTGCTGGAGGTAGAAACACATGAAAGTCTGTGTAGGACAAGGGAAGGAATTATCCCTCCCATTGATTTTCGCTCTGGGGTATTAGAAAGAACACAGCATTTATCTGGAGATTTCTTCCCAAAGCTAGCTATGGACTTTCAAACGTAAATGAGACTTGAAAGGGGCTTATCGGGCACGGATCTGCTGAAACCACACTGGATCGTAGGACACGGCGCTCTGATCCTCGTCCCTCTCAAAAGCCCTGCTCAGCCCCAGCCTCAGATGGGCAGAGCCCAGGGAAGGCAGCAGGCTGCCCCATCCCTCCTCCTCCAGCAAGCAGCCCTCTGCACCCGCCTGCCCCCACTGCAGGGACCTGCGAGTCCCCTTTCGCAGGGAACATCCCTGGTGGCAGCGGGACATGACAGCATCAGCCACCCTGTCCCATGAGAGGCAGTCAGAGGGCTGGTGGCAGCACATCCCAGCTACGGATGGACACAGCCTGGGACGCAGGCTCGCTGCCCCTCTGAACCATCTCCATCATCCACAGCCAAGGGGATGCCCTGGGAACCTAGGCAGGATAAACCCTGACTTGGCAGAACCCGTCCGCAGCATTCCTAAGCACGTAACCACCTCGCTGCCGCCCCAAGGCCGCTCCCGGGGCGGCCCCTTGGCCCTGCATGGGCTCTGGCTGCTGTGCCGCAGCCCGGCTCGCTGGGAAAAGCCTCCGGAGCCTCGTCTCCCATCCGCTGTCTTTCCCAGGTAGCTGGGAGGTTGTAATTGGTGAGGCAGGAGATTAGAAATATCGGCAGCCTCTAAGTAAGACTTTAATTTACTGGCAGATCAATAGCGCTAGGGTTATATTGGCAAAGTGTCTACAACTCTATTGACTCACGCAATTCCTCTTATCAATTTATCAGAAATCTGGAAGCCAGAAGATATTGTTTGAAGAAAAAAGGCAGCAGGAGTTTGAACACTTAGCATGGGCGGCCCAATCAGGCTCTCGGCACTAAGCATTTTACAGCAGATGTATCTCCTGCAAAGGAGGCTAACACACGATATGATTAAGAGCTAACAGGCTGCCTCGCACGCCACGCGGCCCTCTGAGTCACTTCACACCCCAGACCTTCGCACTGATAGTGTCACTGGGACCGACACAGTGCCACCAGCCCACACAGAATCAGAGAAACACGAATTCCACACCACACGACCCTGAACTCGGAGCTTTCTGCCTGGGCTGTACCCAGGCTGGCTGTGGGTTCCAGCTTTAAGAGCTCTGAAGCCCACTGCAGCGCTGGCAGCCTGATCGCCAGGATTTCAGAAACATCTGCATTTCTGCACCCCCACACACAGAGAATGAGAAAGGAGGAGGTCTGTCTCCCAAACCTTATCTCCCACCCTGGAGTTCAAAGCCCACAGACTGTTCCCTTTCCCTGTTACAGCTGGACGGCCGTGGCAAGTGTGCAGCAAAGGGATCTGTCCTGGGGGGAGCAGGGCTGCAGCACCCCCCACACCTCCTGCTGTACATCTCCTGACCCCCAGGCCTTACTCCACAGTGCCCCGGGGACTGCTCCCCGGGCTGTCCCGGCTGTGGCGCTCAGTGGGGACGAGTGGCGTCGCAGGACAGCCACCCCTCACCAGGCCAGGGGCTGCTCGAGGAACCTCTCGTGTCCGATGGCCACGCTGCCACGAGACACCCCTCTCGGAAAGCCCCAGACAGCAATGACACCATAACGGCTCCAACCTGAGGCTGCACTGGGGCCGCCCCAGAAAGGGAACCCCAATTAAACCCTGGGACTCCAAAAGCCAGCACTGGGTGGGAACACCCCACCTCCTCCTCCCTGAAGCACCCAGCAGACAAAGTGAGCACGTGTAGGCGGCAGGGTCCCGGGGAGCAGCATCAGCCCTTGGTCCCAGCAGGTTCCACACCTCACCCTCAGCACCGGAGTGGAGCAGGGGCAGCTGGAAGCCCGGGGTCCCTCTGCACCCAGCGCAGGAGCTGCACGGTCTGCAGCCAGCACACCCACGAGTGGAGAACACACAGGGTGCTGAGCCCCGGGAACGGGAGGGCACGGCTCTGGGCTCAAAGCCCCTGGGCAGCCCAGTCTGCACAGCCCCGCAGCTGGGCTCTACTACCCCTTCCCAAGGAGGAGACCAGCCCAGCTGTAAGAGAGTTTCGGCTCTATTGGAGGCATCCCAACTGCTTAATGGCTCTGCTCCTCTTTTTAAATGCAGATTTGAACTTTTCACCCAGGGCCGGGCAGCTGGAGCCCGGCGGCAGCGGGGACCAGGCGCCCATCCTGCCCGGCGCTGGCAGGGCCCCCAGCACCCTGCACACAAGGTGCAGCAAAGCCAACACTGCCCGAC
Organism: Porphyrio hochstetteri; assembly: GCA_020800305.1. Lineage (NCBI taxonomy): Eukaryota > Metazoa > Chordata > Aves > Gruiformes > Rallidae > Porphyrio > Porphyrio hochstetteri. The sequence continues at coordinate 628,578 of CM036918.1, forward strand.
TGCACAGCCCCCTGTGCAGCTTTGCCGGGGACGAGGATGCCAAGGAGAGAGACCCCCTCAAGAGCACTAGTGACCCAGCTGGCACATCCTGAGCACAAGTCAGAGTCACAGAAAACCTCATGGAGTCCCACGCTGGAGGAAAAGCCGGGTCTTTCACCGCAGGGCTTTGGAAGGGGCTTTCACAGCTGCGTTAAGCAAGACCACTGCAACCCAGGGCACAAAATCAACGCTTCCAGCCAAGGCTTACAGAGACACCGTGCCCCGGACTGCCGACATTCAAAGATGCTGCTCAGGGAGGCGCATTACCTGCTCCTCTGGGGAGAGGTCTGAGATGTTCAGCTGCTCATTAAGGTAAACAGGTAGTTAGGTCTTTCCTCCAACAGAAAGCATTTTAGAAAGGAAAACCCAAAGAACAACCTGGTTATAGCAACAGAGTCTAAACTCTGTTCCCCAGGGATACATCAGGGAAGTACACATCTCCCTAAGTACAAGAAGAGTTTCTGCAACTGGAGCAGGAAACCAAAATAAAACACTCCAATCCCCTCCGTTTCACAAGCCATCACGTCAAAGTGAAAATACCCATCAATCAGGGCTCTGGTACCTGGTAAAAGCCTCTTGACTGGCTGGCTACCACTTCCAGTGGCTTTCCTAACAGGATGGGGAGCTCCAAAGTAACTCAGATACATCCTTCCAGCTGGATCCAACGCTGCCCAAGTTACTCCATCCCACCCCAACTTCCCTCCTCCAGCATCACACAGTAGGGCACACCAAGGCTCCAAGCAAGCTGGGGCAGGGCAGCAAGTAACTCTGGGGTACAGGGCTACCGGACCCACCTGGGACTCACCAGTCCCCGGCCTGAGGCTGTAAGCCGTCTCCTTCCCATGGGCTCGGCAGTACCACAATGGCTCCTATTCCATTTAAGGCCTTTTATTGTCCAAGAACTCCCAAGCTGAACAGCACGTGCATGAAAGACGTGGAAAGAAATAAAGGTAGGAGTCTGAAATACAAACTTTCAAAGTACCTGGGCCAAGGGGAGAGAGAATTGCTGCTTCTCCCGAAGAGCCCTGTGTCCCGAATGCTTCCTGGCACTCCAAGACCCTGCTCGTACTGGGACAGCTGGTTCCCACCTCAAGCCATCCCAGAGCACCTGCATCTTCCTCTACGCAGGGCGAGGGGCTGGAGCCCGAGTGGGGCTCAGAGGCTGCAGCAGGCCAGGCTCCTCTGCCCTGCCCATGCAGCCCAGAAGCCAGGGCTCTACCTTCCAGGGAAATAGCAAAGGCTTCAAAAAACCAAGCAGAAAGCCTTCTGACTCAGTAACTGTGGAAAAGCCTTGGCTGGAGGGCAGAAAGGAGGAAGGGTGGGACCAGCATGCTAAGCAGTGATAGTGTGAGACGAGATGCTCCCAGAACTACTCCAATTCATAATGCCAGCTGGGAGCCACAGCCCTGGCACCGCTGCCACCCGGAGCTGCTCAGCCTTGTGCTGCAGCCCCCACCTTCCAGCCCTGCCCCACAGCAAGGCAGGTAACTCACCCACCCCATGACTCGTGCAGTTCTGGCAGGGGCAGACAGCTACAGGGACCACTAAAATAAGACACAATGAAAGACTGCGACGACTAAAACATCCTTGAGCCCAGCTGAGGACACAAGGACCCTGCTGCAGGGAGGAGAGGAAATGCCTGCCTTCCCCTCTGCAAAAGCAAAACTCTCACTCTGAGCTGATGTCAAAGGCCAGCAATTCCCACTCCATCCCCGTCATGTCCAGGTCAGCAGACAGACCCTGAGACTCGTATGGTGAGTGTCATTCATCTGATTGCATCTAATGCTCTGAATCTTGACGTTGGAAAGCAAACACTCCACATTTCCAGGACATAAAAAGTTGGTTTGGTTCTCCTACTCCACAGAGAGGCAACCTCCAGAGCCAGGCAGGAAAACACTCCCCCGGACGCCTGAAGCATCCGGGCGCCCCGAGCATCCAGCCCTGCAGCACCCTGACCTGCTCTGCTAGACACACAGAGCAGCCAGCTCTCCCCAACATCCACCACGGCCTCTGGCCCGCTGACACAGCCACATCTGACCTCCCCAAAGGAGACCCAGAGCAGATCACTGCCTGCTTCTGCAGGGCAACCGTCCTGCCCATGCTGTGGGGACCCCACACACCCGGCACAGGCTGTGGGATGCTGGCACGGGGAGTGGGTGGGCAGGTCAGACAACCGAAGTGGGGAGAATAAAGACCTTTTGCTGAAGCTCCAGGAAGCAGAGAGAAAAAAACGCTAATTAACTCAGCAGCAAGTTGTTAGTATTTGCATATAAATGCAGCCACAAATCATGACAAACAAGCCAGGACAAGCCGGCCCATTAGCATACACAGATCCAGCCCGGCCAGCTGCTCCCGGGTCACTGCGGCGGCATGCTGCCAGCCGCTGCCGGGGGAGGCCGGGGGAAAGGGCCTTATCTCCGCCAACACTCCTACCACCAGCAGCAACAGAAGCCACAGGGATAAGGTTCCTTTCCATACAAAACAAAGGAACGGGATAAATCCCCCCAGTCTCGTGCAAGAGCTGGCACGAGAAGACCCAAAGCAGTGACTCCCCATCACAGCAGCCATCCTCCTCCTCGCCGGGATGAAGGCAGAGTGGGTGCCACAGCCTGGGTGCGGTGATGGCAATGCCTGGCCATGTACCAGGGTGTCACAGCAGCCACTCAGCTCCCCCCATCTCTCTGTCCCGCCGTGGTGGCCGTCACGGGTCCCTGGGCACCCAACCGCCCCCAGACACACCACTGTTCCCTGGGTGAAGCACCTGGCTCACGTCTGCTGGGTCCAACCGCTGCAGCTCCGGGGCAGGAGGCAAAGGCAAGAGGAACAGGCAAGTGTTTGGGAGGGCTGGGGGATTCCGAGGCTGGGCTTCTCCAGACACTGCACTGCCGCACCAGCCTCCCCCTCAGAGCTCTCCCTCCGGGGAGGATGCAGAAGGCAGCGTGCATCATAGATAACGAATCACACGCCTGATACACCAAAGGAACACGCCTGAAAGCCGGCAACAGTAAAGCGACCTGAGCAGAACACAATCCACGGCTTTCACTGCAGTTCAACAAGTTCACCCTTCCCGGGGCCACAGCCAGAGCAGCTCTCCTCTTCATCACACCGTGCTCCAGCTGAGCTTCCTCCCAGCGGCTGCGGGAGTGCTCAGCCCCGCAGCCCAACCAGCTCCGACCCCCCAGCACACGTGGCCGGGGACAGGACATTGGACCTCTCTGCATTTGCACACTTTGCATTTGCCAGATGAGTCACTTGCTACCACAGAGAAGAGAGCCCAGTGTTACGCAAAATTGGCTATTTTTCTCTCTCACAAAAAGCCAATTCTGCAGTTCCACAGTTTGGGGGTTTTGCTTGTTTCCCCCCTCCTGCCCCCCACCCTGACCGGCATCTCAGGATTTAAAAGAAAACTCCAGCAATTACCAGTTTACATCAAGGCTTAAAAAAAAATAAAATTCCACTTTCTAATTTTAAACAGGAAACTCTTCCTGGCAAGATCCCAAGAACTCTTCCACGGTGACTTTTATTAAAGGCAAGTTTCTCGTCACTGCAACTCCGAGCACAGCCCGTCAGCCCCAGCACAAAGGAGTCGGACACAGCCCTGACTGCGACCATCCTGGGGCTGCCCGCTCCCCCCCCCCCGAGACACACGAAGCCCCCTGGGAACGGGAAACATTCATTAAACGACAAGCGAGCTGGCATCTCCCAAAGGGTGTTTAGAAATACGTTACCTCCTGATCTGCAGTCAGCGAGCATGCCGGGTTCTCAGAGGCCGCAGCATGACACATCTAAACAGGAGCCAAGTTTGAACCATCCACCAGGCAGAAAGGGTGAGCGTCCCCACAACACATCACATGCATCTGAACCGTTTTGGAAAGGTATTAAATTTGAAATGTTCTAGGCTAGGTTTTCTGCCCTGAACACAAAGCATCCAAGTAGACACTATCCAAGAAATCACAACAGCTTCTACCAGCAATTCCCACTCACCTGCATCACCCTGTTTACAGATCTTGAGTGTTTGCAGGAGCAATCACTTGTGTGTGTCCTGACTCTGAGGGCAGTTGTCACGCTCACTTTTTCACTCTGGGGCATGAAGATTTTCTTCACTAATGACTCTGTACAGGCCAAATGGCTACGAAACCTTCGGGCTGTAGGAACAATGAGAACCGAACCTGGGGGCTTTACACAGGAACTGCTCCTTAACCACCAGGAGAGCGGGCACCCACCCAAAGACATCGGCAACTGTTGGAGGACAAGGCTGAAGCGATGGGAAACGGAGTTAGACGATGCAGCTCCATCACTACCTGACAAGTGTGACATCCCCCAGACCCGTGGCAGCCAAAGGAGGAGGGGACACAGCACCGTGTGCCCGCACAACAGAGCCGGATCACTTCATCCCCATCGGAAGCGCTTCAACAAACCCGGCAAAGTTGTCCCACTGGGGTCAACCTTATCACACAAGCTGAGCTTTGAGCTGACAGAAACCCACACTTCACTGCAGACAGCGGGGAAGGGGCATCGGTCCCACTGGCAGCCCTGCGCCGGAGCCGTGCAGGCCAGCGCTGGGCAGGCAGAGCCATCGAGCAGAGCCCCCAACCTCCGGCGCTCAGACCTGATGACATGAACCTGGCCATGGACTCTAAACACGCTCGACTTACAGCAGGAATACTACACAAACGCAGCTGACGTCCAGGAGCAAAACCCAACACCAGCAGGCTCTGCCATCAGGGAAAGCACACTGCATGTGCCCAGCCCCCCGTGCAACCTGTGCAGCTCACCACCACTGCCAACATATTCCAGACCTTTAGGATGCTGGCAGGCACCTGAGAGACAGCTTCTGAATGTTATGGTGCAGTTGCTTAAATAAAAACAAAACCAGTTTTAAACCCACAGCAAATATTTGGGTTAGAATTGCAAAGAAACCAAACAGAGGGCAGGAGAGAGGAGATGGGGATACCCAGGGTAGGTACAAACCCCTTGCAGTGGCCAGTGCAGCTGCAGAGAACCAGGGGAAGCAAAGATTTTATTTATTTATCTATTTAGGCAGGTGAAAACACAAACAGAAGTCGTCCAAGCCAAGCAGTGGCTCCATGTGCCTGCCCGGCAGGGATGGGAGGTGTGGTGGCAGAACTCACCGGGGCACAACCCACGGCAGTGCCGAGAGCCACGTGGACACGCCACGTCGCAGTGCCCAGGGACGCAGCCCACGGGGAGAGTGCAGCCATTCCCACCTTCAGCCCCAAGCAGAAGCACCAGCCCCTGTGCTGGGGCTCCGGAAAGCAGGAGGACGCTCAGGACCAGCTCTCCATCCAAAGCAGGATGACGGAGCTGCCGCACAGCCAGTCCCAAAGGCTACACAGGGACCGCACTGCCCCCCCGAAAGGAGAAACTGCTGGTAAACCAACACTGAGGCAGGGCCCCCCTCTGCAGCAGCCCGGCACCAAACACACGCTGCGGCCCTCATCCAGCACACAAACCGAGCAGCCCTCCTGCCACGGCTCCTTGGGAGGGCACCCCTTCTGCCCCCACACTCCCCCCTGCCTTGGCACAGCGATTTCTGCAGCAACGTACCGTACCACACGATGATCTCAAATTAAAGGGAAGCTGGCAAAAAAAAAACTGAAAAAAAAGAATTGAGGAAGTTTTATTTTCCACCCCTCCTGGCAGAGTTTTCTCTAAGCCAGGTCCCTTCCCTAAACTACTTCCCCATGTCGCCACGCCAAAGCTCTATGCCAGCAAAAAAATCCAAGGCGATGCTGCCCGTAGCAGCTGGAGAGGCCTCAAACGCCGGCAGAAGGATGGTGTCTGTGCTCCTGCCTCCCCTCATCCCGGCACAGCACCACGGGCAGCACAGAGCCCCCTCCCAGCCTTGCCAGGAGCCCCTATCCAGGGAAACAGCAGAGAGCGGGTGTACGGCCTGTGAACACCACGCAATGGCTAAACCTGCTTGTGGACATCCTTGTTTTGGTTCGAAACCAACCAGCTTTGGTACAGCTTGTAACTGTTCCCAAGTCAATTAAGCCAAACTAAAATAAACTGATCTTGAACTGGAAATAACGTCTGCAGGGCATTCTAACACACAAGTAAATCCTTTGGAAAAATAATAATAAATCAGCGCAAACTCTTCTAAGTAGGAAGGGTTGCTGGTAAGCAGAGGGTATTTGCTATGAAAATCTCTGAGAATTCAAAACCCAGCACAGCTCTTTACAAGACACTTCTCAGAGCCGAACTGCGCTGTTTACTTAAGGCAGTTAAAAGGATATCACCAGCGTGAAATGAAGGCAACTTCAAAGTCACACAGTTTTGAGTCCTAAACATGCCACAGCAATCTCATTTTAGGAAAACACACGCTCTATTTTCATTAAGTGTTTCTCTTCCTCTGCTGTGCAAGTGGCTCCTGCAAGGAAGGAGGAACCTCAAGAAAACCCCACGTAACAAACCCCAAGTTCTACACCCGGCACACGACAACAACATGAACGCCCCATTCCTGCTCCGGAACCCAGCGAGGCCTCCAGCAAGACACAGAACAGCCTTCGGTATCCCTGCTGTCCCGCACGGGGAGGACAGGGACAGAAGTACTACCTTCTACCTCTCTGCATGCCCCATTCCAACAGTAGGCTGCAGCCTTTTCTGGTTCCCCAGCATTTTTAATTTTGAAACGCAGAAGGCCCACTGGGCACCATCACTGGTAAGGCGCTGAGGCTCTGCTCTGACACCACTGGGCACCATCACTGGGGAGGCCCCGAGGCTCTGCTCTGACACCCCTTCACCCATAGTGTCCTGGACCCAGTGCTGGACAACTCCGGGGTGACCCAACCACCATGGCTAGCAGCCAACACCCTCCCCAGCTGAAGGCGCAGCACGAACACTGCATCAGAAGAGAACTTCACTCCCAACATTGTGCTGGCGTTTCTGTTTAGGTGGCACCTAAACCTCCGAAGGCTCAACCCCTCCGCAGAGCTCGGTGAGACACCCGGCCCGGCCCGCAGGGGCCAACACAGGCAGTACAGAGGCCACTGGGTTACTCCAGAAAGCAAACGCAGGAGTGAACTGCACGGGGTGTTTCTCATTTGGCCTCAGCAACTGCGCAGCCAGTGCCACCGCAGTGTCCCAGCCTCGGCACACCAGGGAAGGCCCAGCCGTGCTTGCGATAGAGGACCGGGCTCAGCAGACAGCTCCACTGCACTGAGACCAGGGACAGGGGCACCCTGTAATCCACGGTCTCTGGACGAGGGCTGCTGCTTCTTGTCCAATCTCATCAAAAGCATCTTGCTCATCATTGCTATTTCATGGGCTTCACACTCAGAAGCAAGAAGAGGCTGAGAAAGAGATGGGTGAAGGAAGGAAGGAAGGAAAACCAGTCTCGACATCCAGCTCCTGCCTGCAGTGACCAATGGTTCAGTGCTCAGCAGCCACTTGGACTGAATGGAAGGAAATGCCTGCTGCAAGGAGCACCCATCCCTTCAGAGACACCAAGCGATGCTGCTCAGAAGAGAGTGGCTGGTCGGACACCTCCAATCGCATTCCCAAAGGCAGGAGGCCCTTGCAGGGAGCTTCTGGCAAGCGGGTCTGCAGCCTCAGGCACAGCGGGCAGCTTTAAGCGAAGGGAAGCCAGCTGTGCCAGCACTGCTCTTCAGGTGAGCCCAGCCTGAGCGCAGGGCAGAGCTCAACCCTGCGTGGCGGTGAGCTCTGAGCGCTCTGCCGGGCGCTTCCAGAGCTTGGCTCGGTTGCTCAGACGTCTGCAGTTCCAGGTGAAACCGCTGCAGGCCCGCCATGAAGGGAGCTTTTCAGGCAGGGCTGCTCTGGCAGCGCACCCACCACCTGGGGAATTTCCAGGATCTCATGCAAGCCTCCAAGACTTCCACACCGCTCAAAATAAAGAGGAAACAGTGGAGAGGCTGGTTAAAAATAAGGCAACCAAGGAAAAAATCTGTGGCAGCTTCTTCAGACAGCCACTGCTATTGGCCAAGGAGCTGGTTTCCGAAATAGCAGTGGGCATGAGGTGTTGACCGCCCTCCCAGGGGCCGGGCATCCCACGCCAGCACGCAGCACACGTTCGGCTCCACACAGGCAGTGCAGCAAGCAACAGGCGCAGGCTGGCAGCAAGGCCTGCACACCACCTCCTCCCTTCCACGAGCCACGCAGAACTGCCCACCAGTTCTCATCCCACCAGCCCTCCTCCTGCATTGGCTGTCGTGAGGCAGCACACACTTCCCTGTGCTGTCCTCGGCCAGCAACACCCCCTGGAGCAGCACGCTCCCTCTGCTGCGCTGCAGGACCACGGGAGTACCCACAGGAGCTTGGCCTGAGGAACGTCTGTCTGCCTGCCTACCCCTCCATATGGGGCTCTGCCCTCACCTGGACTCTGGGACCCCAAATCCAACCCAGCCTCCTCCCTGCACACCAGTGCTCTGTGCTGGGGACAGTGGTAAATACCAGAAGGGTGAAAAGGGGTTACGAAACAAAGACCAACCAGCCCTGTTTCTCCAGGACCAGAGCACAGGTCTCCAGTACGACCTACATGCCCAGAGGGGTACGGCTGCTCCAGACACCCCCTCAGCTCCCTGGCTGCCCCAGGCAGGGCTGGCACTCCTCACATGTGTTGCCCCAGGACAAAACCTGGCTTGGACAAGGAGATTCACGTCTCCCCTCCACCCCCACCCTGAAAAAGGCCACCTGAAGCAGGACTGGCAGCAGTCCTGCAGCATGAGCCCTGTGACTGACACAGCGAGGAGCCAGAGGAACGGGACCCCGCTGCGGCGCCCAGGAGTACAGTCGCTCACGTGACACATGGGGATGGCATGACACTCTGTCCGGCTGCCTTCAGGCCATGGCTACTGCCAACGTGTCATTCCAGTGCCTCCCCCATCACCAATGGGGCACAACAAAATCCCCTGGCATATGCAAAGCATCAGGAAAACAAGGCAGGCCTACAGAACGAAGTACTCTGTCTGCAAGGCGGACAGAGGAGGAGAGGACAACCTTCTCCGAGGACTCCGGTGCAGCCGTGGCTACAGCCCTGTACCCTGGTAGCTGTGACCCCAAAAGTGGTGGGTGCAAAGTGTGATGGCTCCTGAGTTACCAGGCAGGGGGAGGGACCTCAGAAGGTAACAAAGAACAAAATCTGAGGGCGTAACGATGCTCTGGGAATTTAAGGTGCAGTATGATGTCTCATAATTAACAACCCTGCTTACAGTCTCCGCACGGGAACTGCGCGTTATCCCCTCCGTACTCCGGCTGAGGCAAACACTTGGTGGCTTGCCCAAAGTCAGCGTCAGAGCTGAAATGCATCTCTCGACTCCCAAACAAGCTCACAGTGTTAAGCTGCTTTTAACTGTCTCTACGGAAGATGGAAAACAGCGAGAAGAAAGGAATTGGGGAAGGAAGTACGCAAGACTAAAAGGGGCAAAATCAACAGGAGAAAATTGAAGAGGAGAACTTTAGGCTCTGACATCCAAAGGAGCTTTTGAGGAGAGAACGCTTGGGTGCTGTGGACTCATCTCCCAGAGGGAAGGATAGAGCTCCTCAGAGCCGAGCTGGAGGCGCTGACAGCAGCACCCTGGGCAAGGCAGAAATCTCCCAGCCCCGGTGGGACCCACCGGGTGCCTCCAGCTCCATCAGTAGGGCCAAACGATGCCCTGGCACCTGCTGACGCCAGCACACTGCAGAGGGAAGCCCCGCTCCCGGCCACAGGGCTGGAGGTGCCAGCTCAGCCCCAGCCAGCCGCCTCTGCCTCGCTCCTCCACGTAGCTGCACGTAAACTGCGCCGGCTCGCAGCCCGCGGTGCGCATTGCGCTGGGGGCCGGGGCGCCCCGCGTTCGACACCAACAAAGCAGAAGGTTAATTTGAAACTCACGGCCCCGCTGCTGCGCGCTTGTGTCTCCCTCACCCTCCCTCCTCGCTCTCCTTTCTGTGCAAAGCCTGACATCTACAGTTCTGTCTGGCACAGTCAGGGGCTGCGATGGAGCCGTGCAAGGGCAGCGGGGACGCGGCCACCAGCCACGCTCGCTCCTCCGGGCAGCCCATAGCTGCTCGGCAGGGTTTTGCCTGCTCGCAGGCACGAAGCAACCTCAGCCCGGGCAGGGGACATGCACTGGGAGCGGAGAGCACCCCGGCAACGCTGCCGTGGGGTACCACTCTCCTCGGTGGGTGCCGAAGCACCAGCAGCCTCTGCAAACCACGCAGGCTCATCCGAGCCCAGCTCGCACCGCTGCGTGCTGACACCTAACGCTATGGAACAGAGCAAACCTACAGAGAACCGCAGCCTCGCAGCATCGCCTCCGCAGCTGCACTGCAGGAACCTGCTGCACCCCAGCACTCCGGGGACACCCCCTGCGCCCCGCTCCAGAGGCATCCGAGGGCCTGTGGGCCAGCGTCTGCATCTCGGGAGGTGCCACACGAGCTGGCATGCACAGCCTGAAGCCAGCACATCTTCACACTGCAGGAGAAGTGCTGCTCAGCAGACTCTGCAACTCTCAGAAGTGTGCCCAAGACACGAGCAGCTCTGTGCTTCATGCACTGCTCCTGCTCTGCCTTCCAAACCCGCCCCCAGGCCTGCCAGCATGCTTCCCCATGACTCGGGATCTCACCAGAAACACCTCAGTGAAGGATCCCCAGATCCTGCGTCATCCCAAACAATGTGCACCTGATGGCAGTACTCAGCCCAAACAATGTGCACCTGACTGCAGTGCTCAGCCCGAAAAACGTGCACCTGACTGCAGCTCAGCTGGCTGTGCCTCTGCACCCCCCTCGCCCGCCTCCCCCTTCTCCACTCAACAAGAAGGAAAGACCAGAAACCTCCGAGCCCGTCACCAGACGTCACAGACATTCAGAAAACCCAGCAACCCAACCTAGCAGGATCAAGCACATCATCGTGATGTTTACTATCAGCATTTAAGTACGTGCTCTGAATTCTGCGGCGAGCATCAGCCCATTTGCACGAGGTGGCCGGTGGCAGCGTGGCAAAAGGAGGGTTAAAACTCCTGCTACCGAACCACCCAACCAGCCATTTTGGAGCTATGCTACCACCAGCCAGGGAAGCGCAGCGGAGAGGACCAGGCAAAGTGGGACGCAGGGTGCTTCGCTGCCAGGGACCTGAGGGGTCAGGAGCAGCTCCCAGAGTATGTCTGCTCCCACCCTTGCTGAGGGGGGACCGACCCTCAGTGGGCACACGCTTATGCCATCAAAACCAAGCATCTACTAAGAGCTAACGTGCTCCAGGCCCTGCAGCCTGTGTTGTTCCAGACACTGGGACGGGGGAAGACAGGAAAGGATTGAAAGCCCAGCCCTTACTGGCACTACCCGGCCTGCACCCTCCATCTCCCCAGCGCCACAGGACTGAAAACACAGGGAAACGTTTGTTTTCTGGGGGGGGGGACCGGGGGAAGGTGGAGAAAAAAAAATAATCCTGCTGCTCTGCTTTGCCTTTTATTAGCAAGAGGCATGTTTGGCACTTGTGACATAATGAAATTACAATCAACAGCTAAGTGTCTTTCTCCCAAGCAGCAAACTCAAGGGCAAAGCAGGGTGGCTGCAGCCTGACAGCAGCAGGGCTGCCCAGCACCCAGACCATCCTGATGGCCTGGCCACATGCAGCCGATGGGATGCTCTGCTCACGTCCCAGGAGCTGCTGAGGAGGCCCACAGCCCACAGCCTCCTCAGCAGCTCCTGGGACGTGAGCAGAGTGGCCCATCGGCCCATACTGGTGCAGCTCTCCCTTCCCTTCCCCAAAATAATTTCAGATCGGAATGAACTTTAAACTCTATTTACAGTCGGCCTCTGGAAACACACACAGCGCACACCTGGTGCGGAATGCCACCGCTCTCCAGCCGGTGTTGCTGGGGAGATAACACCCACCTCCCGCACCGACAGATGGACACGTCTGTCCGGCCAAGCCAACGAGGAAGAGCCAGAAAGCGCTCGTTCCTCACCAGCACGACGGGACCCATGTGAGACCTGCAGTGTCCATAGCGGAAAGGAATGGAGAAGGCTGATGCGAGCAGGCCGACGCGGCCCACTCCCCCGCCTGCAGCTGTGGGACAGGATCACAAGCCAGGGCTTTGGGGTCCAGTGGGATCCCCAACCCAGCGGTGAGGCCCGCTGCCTCCCGGCTGCAAGGGAAGCCAGACTCAGCCACCCTGGGTTTTGTTTTTTTAGAACTGGCTGGAATCCGCCTATTTCTCCAATCCCTGCCTACACACAACCCCAGCCTCGGGAGCGAACGCATGAATCGCCGATCAGAGACAAAGCAGGAGGCGGGACGGGCGGCCCTGCTCCCTCCTGCCCTCACCTCACCCCACGGCGCGAGGCGGTTATATTTAGGTACCGCCACGGTCTGCGGTGCCGCGGCCCCCCTCGGGCACGGCGCAGAATGCAGATTTTCCAGACAACAGACCACAACAGCTCCGTCAAAACCATTAGAGGCTGCGGCGCCCAGGCCTGCACACAGATGTTTTGATTCCCACTCTCCTGCCACGACAGCCCTCGACAGCCCCGTCGCCGCTGCGCTGCCACACGCTGCATGCCCGGCCTGAATTTCAGATGGCGAGGGAGGGAGGGATGGAAGAAGGAATGGTACCCCACTCCCCCCTGGGACAACGGGGCCAGCCTCCCCGGGGGCTCCCCGAGGTGTTGGGGGGATGCCCCACCAAGAGAAAACAGAAGCCACACAGAGGGGGGCAGCCTCCGTGGACACCCCACTCGCGTCCCGGGGGTGTCTCCCAGGCCAAAGCTGGGCGATCAAGTTGGTCTGTCGCAAGAGAGCATGGGACGGGCACAGCCCCAGGGCCAGGAGGAACAGGTGGGACCCGGCTTTGGTCGTGGCCCACCTCTCCCGCCGGCTGGCACACAGCCGCCGAAGCCACACAAAGGCCGAACCTCGGCCACGCTCTGGCAAAGGGACGCGGGGAGCCATGAGACACTCAGCCTCTTCCCAGCCCGTCCCTCCTGAACTGCAACGATCTCTCCAGCACAAACACACCTCTGGCTCTGTGGCAGGGCCAGCGCAGGCACCACCGCCTGTGGGAAGATGGTGTGTGAGAACTCTCCCACAGCAGACAGGTGAGCCTGACACAGGCAGGGGAGACGCTCCCACAAGGGAGTCCACCCCCAGCACAACACAGTGCGTGAATAAAGTCCATGTAAAAGCCGCCAGCCGCTCCTCAGCTTCTCTGGGAGACAATTTTTTATTTATATTATTCTTACTGCTATTATTATCATTTCGGAAAGCAGAAGGGAGCGTTAATGGGGAGGCTAATGCCGCCAGCCATACACCCATGGGTTCGTGGTTTAGCCGCCCTCGCCGAAGCTGTACAGCCGCTGGCCAGGCCCAAAGCGAATCCGCTGCTGCGGCACGACACGGGGCGGGGGGTCACGGCGGAGCCAGGGAACAGGGGCACAGCAGGCCCCGCTCTGACAGTGGCCACACAAGGCCGGGCGAAGGTGCCAGGCGTGCAGGGCTGCCTCCGCCCGCCCGAGCAGCACCTCGGCTCCGTCCTGCGGGAACAAAAGGCATCGGCGGGGCGGGAGGGAGGGTCTGGGGGCTCCGGGGCCGGCGCTGCGGCCGCCGTGCGGGAGAGGGGCCGGGGCGCACGCCCTGCTGCCCGCTCCTCCCGGCACCGCCGCGTTCCGAGGCAGACGAGAGAAGCCGGGGAGAACCGAGCGGCGTCTGCGTCCGGGCGCGGAGCTTCTCCCCCGCTAACGCGCCTTTTGTCTGCTTTTGTTTCTGGCCGAAGGCGGCCGCGGAGCGGGACCCCGGCGGGAGGCAGCCGGGAAGGCCGGGCGCCCAGCCCCGAGGCCGGCGCGGGAGGAGAGCGAGCCCTGGGCCGGGAGGCAGAGCCGGGGCCCGGCGCTGCGCGGCGGCCGGCCGGGGGATGCGGGGGGCCGGGGGCCCGGGCCGTCCCCGCCTCCGAGCCACGCTCCGTCTCACGCCCCGCGCCGGGCCAGACAGCGCTCCCTAATGAGGGAGCATTACAATCGGCTTGTAACGCTGAATTTTTAATGCCGCCGAGGGCTCTCTTACATAAGAACGGGGGAAACGGGCGCGCAGCGTGCCGGCGGGGCGGCCCGCTGCCCCCGGCCCGGCGCAGGTGGCGGCCCCGGCCGTCCCCCAAACCCCCCCGCCCCGGCCCGCCGCTTACCGCCAGCGCCGCGGGACGGGCCGCGCACGGCACCCATCGGGGCTCCTGCCCGGCCGGGAGGGCTGCGCCAACTTTCCTCGAGTGCGTGGCGGGGCGATGCCGAGGCACCCGCTCTCCTCTCCGCCGGAGCTCGGCCGGGGAATGATTTAAAAGCAAAGTTCAGGAGCATGTTAGCCGCATGCTCTCGTGTGTTCCCGCACACACGCTCCGCGCTGCTCCGCTCGGTAATACCCTAAGACTGTAAATCTATAACCGCTGCAATGATTTAGTGATTAAAAACATGATAACATATTGTGTAACTGCAAACCACAGAATCCCTGCCAACTCTGCTCCGAGATACAGGAACAAAAATACAGAAAATGTGTTGCTCGCAGCGGTCTTCCTAAACTCCACGGAAAGATTTTAATAATAATAATAATAATGAAAGAAACAAAACAAAACACCCCAGACATCAGAAAAAGGCTGGATACAATGCAAGGCTGGAAAAAAATTTAAAAGACAGAGTTTTAAATACGATTCTTGCTCTAACAAATTACAATCTAAACATGCCTCGCTTTTTTTTTCCTCTTTTTAAGTTTGTCGTAACTGGAATAACTGGTCTTGTGTGATGTCTTGCATATTCAAAGTGCTTTGTAATAGGATACGGAGACCAAACCTTATTTGCCTAAACTCAATGGGTTTTATTTTTTCCCCTCTCTCCCCCCCCCATTTCTTTTCCTTTTATTTTCCCTCCTCCCCCCCCTTTCTCCCCTAACAGGAGGGGTGGGGGGAGGCAAAAGGAAGAGAGGGCTTTAAGCTGCAAAGAAGATACCTGAAAGGGGAAGCTGCAGTTTGTAATATGGCGAGGAAAGCCAAATATTTTATATATATATATTTAAAGGTAGCTGTGGGAGTTTTGGCCTCCAAGCAGCCAACTTGACCCCATTCACTCTATTCTCTTATTTCCCCCGTTGCAGGATTCCTGCACCTTCACTCGGATTCGAACTCAATGTGACCCTAAGGAGGGAGTCACCGAGCCTCCACAAAATCGCTCCATATTAAACAGGAGCGAGGAGAGGAGAAAGACAGGCAGCCGGCCGAGGAAGGGACGCGTATATATATATACATATATATATAACATATCCGCACAAACTACAGCACGTACCCGAGAGCAGCTTTAAGCACAGCTTGAAACAGTCCTTTCTCAGAATAATAATAATAATAAAATATATATGTTTAAGGAGAGAAAAAAAAAAAAGAGTGGGAGTTTAAAAATTAAAAGAGAGAAAAAAAAAAAACCCCAAACCAAAACAAAACCCCAAGACAACACCCTGCAAGCTAAATTATAAATAATTCACAGCAAGAAACTCGCGTGTGCGTGGCACACAGAGCCGCGTACACAGAGCCGCACAGGCGTGTGTCCCCGCGCAGAGGCTCCGCTCCGAGGGGCAGCCTCGGGAGCACGAACCGCCTTCCCTCCGAGGGCGAGCAGCACGGTTTATTCAGGGGAATCAATAGGAAAGAACATTTGCAAATATTTAGATAAGCGCCGTGCGATTCAGCATTAAGTAATTAAAAACTGAAACTGAGAAGGGGGGGATCGGCCTACAGTGGCGTCCGCTGCCTTCACCTCCCCATCCCCCTAGCCGCATTCTTCCCCAAACCGAGCCTGTCCGCGGAAAACAAAAATCATAATTACTCTGGCTCGCCAGGCCGCTCCGGGGCAGCTCCGGGCGCGGGGCCGGGGCGGGCGGCGGGCCGGGCCGCCCGGGGCCGGGGCACTTTGGGGCACTTCTGCGCCCCTTTGTTTTCCAGCGCGTCACCGGCGCGGAGCGGCCGCGGGGCACCGGCGGGCCCGCCCGAGCAGCCGCTCGCCCGGCGCGGTCCCGGGAGGCGGCGGCTCCGCGGAGCCCACGCGCGACCGACCGCCGCTCGGCGCGGAGCACGCGTCCCGCCGGGGCCGGGCCGCCCCCCCCCACCTCCCCGCCCGCCGATCGGCGCCCGCCGCCGGCCCCGCCGCGCACAAAGCCGGGCAGCGCCGCCGCTCCGCGCCCGCTCCGCGCCCCGCGGCCATGGCCGGCGGGCGGGGCGGGGGCTCCGCGGGCGCGCAGCGGCCCCCGCGGCGCCGGCACCTGCGCGTCCCCGGCGGCGGCGGCGGGGCTCCGGGACGGCGAGCGGCACAAAGTTTGCTGGGGGATCCGGGGCGGTGGGTGGGAGCGGGCGGGAGGGGGGGCCGGACCAGCCCCATGCAAAGCAGCCCGGGCGCCCCGAGCAGGAGGAGCCCGAGCGGGGGACAGGGCAGAAAAGTTGCCACTTACGCGGTCGCTGCTCCGGCGGCGGCGGCGCTTTTAATCCCGGGCGGCGGCGCGGGGGCTACAGATCCCATGCAGGCTGCGGCGGCTGCGGCGGCAGGAGCGCGCTCCGCGGAGGGGCCCGGGGCAGCAGCAGCGGGAGCCGGGGGCAGCAGCCGGAGCCGAGCGGGAGCCGCCGCCGCCGCCGCCGCTGCCCAGCAGCAGCATCGTTGTCGGGGAGTTTGCAGCCCCCCGGAGAGAGGGGGCCGCGGGCGGCGGCAGCAGCAGCGGCGGCGGCGGCGGTCGGGTCGGGGCGGAGCGGCGCGGCGCGGAGCGGGCGGCGGGGCTGGCGGTCGCCGGAGCAGGAAGCGCCCGGACTCAGATCTGATGATTGGGAAGAAAAAAAACTCTTTGGATCTTTATTCTGCTAATTAGTTTCCTGCAAAAAATGGCTGATTAGTGCAGTGCGCATGTGCCTCATTACCCAGGCACGACGGGAAGGGCTAATTAGCCACCTTCTGGATCAATAAGATTCAGCCCAGGCGGCGGGGGAGGGAGCGAGCGAGCAGGAGCGGGCGGGGGGAGCGCGGCGGCGGCGGCGCCGCACCGAAACTTGGGGCAAGCGGCCGGCCCCCAGCCCGCGGCGGGGGGGGCGCCGCTCCGCGCCCTGCCGCGCAGCGCTGCGCCGCGCCGCGCCGGGGAGGGGGCGCGCCGGCCGGCCCCGCTCCGCACCGCTCGGCTCCGCGGCGGCGGGGCGCTCCGCGGGGCCACCTGCCCCCCGCGCCCCGGGCGGGGCCGCGCCGCCCCGCGCAGGGCAGGGTAGGGCAGGGCCAGGACGACCCCCGCCGCTGCTGCCGCTGCCGCCGCCGCCGCCGCCGAAGTTTCCCCGGGAGGAGCCGGGAAAGTTGCGGCCGGCAGCGAGCGCAACTTTGTGCCGCGCCGCCCCGGCGGCGGCCCCAGCGCGGGCCGGGCCGCGGGCGCGGAGGGCGGCGGAACGGCCCCGTGGCATCCCCGCAGCATCCCCGGGGCCGGCCCGCGCTCCCGTTCAAACTTTGCGGCCGCCTTTCCGAGCGGGACAGCGGATCAATACAGCCGCGTCCGGGCTCGCTGGGAGCCGGGCTACAGGTTTCACCAGCCATCGCTGGCAACAGCTTTGTCATTTTCTAAAAATAAGAAGCTAAAAGTTATTGTAGAAGAAGGGGCTTTTTTTGTCCCCTGCACAATATGCCTTTTGTGAGTTTAATGCCATTCTGGGGCTCTCTATAGCCCCGGACAATGGGGAACTCCAGGAGGCGGCTGTGCCTCTGCCTTTTTTCTTTCTTGCTTTCTCTTTTCTCCCCCCCTCCTCTTACCCCCCCTCTTTTTTTTTTTTTTTCTTTTTTAGGAAAGGATGCAACATTCCTCCAGTCCCAACAGAACCTCTGGTTTGATTAAATAAATATTTCTCTAGCCTTACGGTAACATTTTTCACTTTCTGTTTGCGTGCATCTGCGATTATTATTTAAAATTTTTATTTCCAGCAGCTTTACCCTCCCCATCTCAGCCCTGGCTAAAAATGTAGATGATCGCTGGGAATGTGGGATTTGAATTTTAGGAGGAGGTGAACCAGTAAAGAGCCTCTACCCAAGCTTCAGGAATATGTTTTTTTTCGTCTTTCTGTAAGAGACTGTTTTATTACTGGCAGAAATGCAGCTGAATTAAATAATTTCTCTTGACAATCTAAAGAAGCTTTTAAAATTGCTTTTTTTTTTTGCCTTTTTAAAAATTTTTTATTTTTAATAGTAACCCAAATAATTAACTTCTCAGTTTGTTTCATAGCATTGAAAAAGGAATGCAGTTGCTGTCAGTTTTTCTATTTGGGAGAACCTTAATGTAGATGTATTTTATTCTGCAAGGTAATAAACTGCATGTTTGTTAGTATTTTTAATGAAATGTCTCGAGCTTTCCATCTTTCTGGGCGCGGGGGAAGGCATTGGGAATGGTGACAAGTCCCTTCCGTGGGATGGGGGGGATGAAGGAAGAGGACGGGCGATTAGGGACTGGGAGAAGGGCTGTACTAGTTGATCCGTTGCTGGTAGTGCCTTGCGTTTGGAAGGTGTTTGGAGGTTTAAGAACCGAGGTTTAATACGCACCGGGGTTATCTGAATAGTGTAACTGCAGCCCTGGTGTGCACTGTTCGAGCGCGCGTGCTGTGACCGAGTCCGTACGGTTTGCTGAATGGATCGACTCCAGTGCCTTGCCAGTTTACCTTTCAAAGCTGCTCTTAAAAATTTCTCAGTCCCTGCTCGAAATAGGTTTGTCTTATGTTAGAGAAGAATAATTGTTAATGTTACTTGCTCTTCTGAAAAAAAAAACCAACCCCAAACTTAAACCCCCACCAAAAAACCCAAACCCCAACAGGAGGGGAAAAAATAAAGGAAAAGAGAAGAGCAAGCCCAGCACCAAGCCCCGGGGCAAGCAGGGTTTTCAGGGCTGCTTGGTGCGCGATCTGTAAAGGTGCATGTAATTTGTAGCTGTTGTTCTGGGTGAATATGAAACAAATGTGTTTTGATGATGAAGTGGAGGTGAGAATAAAGTAACCCTTGCCTTTTAGTACTTGGTGTAACTTAGGAGTGTGTGTTTTCACCAGGGGCTGTGGGTCTGGTGGACTGGGCTGGGAATGGGGATGGGTGCTGCCTGTGTACACACTTTTTGCAGAGCAAAGAAAAAGTAGATGTGGAGAAGGTGGGGAGCAAATCTGGTAGCTGTGGCTGCTCCAGGAGCAGGCACCTTGGTGGAACATGTGCGGAGGAGGGCAGGGGCCGGTAGCCACGTATGTTTGCTTGGCGTTTGTGTCGCGAGTTGGAGTTCTGTGTTGCTGTCCTCTAATTTCCCATGACAACATATGGATTCCATAAATGCAAACATGCCGAAGTGCATCTGTCTGGGTAGTTAACACAAACCAAACATCCCCTGTTCAGCGGTCCTGCTGCTCCTCTGGCCGCGCTGCGCTGTGCCCTCCTGCGACAGACGCTTGCTGCTCCTGCATTCTTCTCCTTTCATGCTCCTGGGGTGATCCTGAGTGCCCCGAAAGGGAGGAGGGCAGCGGGCGCTGGGGTCAGAGATGCCGAGACCGTGGCCAGGAGTGGAGGGGTTAAGCGGGGTGAGGGGAGTGCGCCCTGCAGCCCCCCACCCTCCTGGGAGCTGGGTCCAGCCCGAGCAGGGTCTGCTCTGGGGTCAAGTCCTAGGACATCTTCCCTCCCCTCCTGGCAAGGGCAGGGGACGAGGCTGGGAAGGGAAACAGCCGGGCTGAGTGGGTGGCAGAGGCTCGCCCCTTGCCCTGAATGCAGCCGTCCACAGGCTGGGGAACAGAAGAGCTCCCATTTCTGCCAGGGTGCAAAACAAGGTGGCCAGGGGTGTGTGTGCACCTGGAAAGGAGGGAAGGAACAAGTGAGGGCTGTGGGACTAGCCAGATAAACCACTGTGCAAATACCACAATGAATCTAAGGAATTAAGGAATAATTTGTACTGTAATCGTTAGGTACGATTACACATATGTGCACGAGTTTCTCCTCCAGAAAATTTACTTCCCTTAAGATTTCTTTGTTCTAGGCAAAAAAGACAATCCAGTTGCTAAAATATAAGAAGGGACTACCCTTGCTTTAATTAGAAATCTCGATACAGCCTCATCTGTAATACTGCGGATGCCTCTTGTTTCTATATATGTATCTCTGCACATGCATAGATAGGATTTTTGGTTCAAATAGCTTTTAATGTGCTTAGTAGAAAGAAGCTCTCGGTATCAGATCTGCAGGGAAAATAAGACTGATTTTTCCCATAGGAAACTTGTTAAAGACGCAGTTGAATTATTAGATTAACCCTATTTTTTTCTTTTGTCTTGCAGCGTTTCTGATATATTTGCTCAGAGAATCGCAGAGTTTCATTTCTATGTTATTTTGAACAGATGGAACTAATACCAGCGCTTTAAAAGAAAGTTATTATTTGTAAAAAATGTATACAGATTAAGAGGAACAACTTGAAGCAGAATGTTGTTCTGAGGCAGTGCGCACAGCTTTCTGGAGGTAACAGCCAGGAACGGTGGTGGTTGTGTCTGACGTGAGGAATCGGGGTGAGCGGCTGTGGGTCCCTGGGCTCTGTGAGGAGACCACATCCTCCCCGAGAAAGGCGCCCTGGCTGCCTGAGGCAGGACTGGGCCAGCTCTGCTGGGGCTGTGGGGAAAGCAGTTGACTGCGGTGAATTTTTAGGGAGCTCGAAGCGCATGGCGATGCTGGGGCACCAGGCTGGCTGCGGGCTCTCCCCCTCCGCCTGGCACAGGGGGGAACTGGGCTAAGGCTGTGAGGTGGAAGAGGCCAACTGCACATGAGGGGCTATTGTACGGATACAGCAAACCCAGTTCAGGCTATCTTCTTAAATTCAGGCTTTAAAAATTATGGGGAGTGTGTGTGGAAAAATCCCCTCTTAGAACAGAATCTCCATACTATCACACTCTGACGTAGCTGTGTGCTTCTTGGAAATGCGTCTGAAGAGTTGGAACAAAGCGTGGAAGACCAGAGTCCTTGAAGGGGCTCCAAATGATAAAGCCTGCCATTGGTTTTAAACACAGCGTGCATTGTGAAAACACAGGTCAATTTGAAGGCATTTGTCAGATTTCCAGTTCCCTCTGCTCCTTTGCAATGGAAATTTGCAATCAAATCCCTGTCCTAGCATTGGGATGCCTGGCTTTATCAGTTTTTATTGCTTTATGCTCAAAGCACTGTCCAGGTAAGCCATCCTTTCGTTTCCAAAGTTTGTTTGCATGAAGTTGCACCCAAGAAGGGGGAAGGCTGACACGCATTAGGCTGGAGCAGATGCAGTTATTTAGGTGTTGGGAAAGGGGGGAAAGGGCAGCTGATCAGCAGCGACTGAGCGCACAGGGCTGGCTAAGCTGCAGAAGCGATCTGATACCGTTTAAAGACGCCCAGCAAGAGGCATGGGAAGGGATATTGCAAGAGGAGCGCATTCATTGTTGGGATGCAGAAATGCAGCAGGGCTTAGGAGGAGAGGGCTGGAGAAACACATCGCTGCGCCGTTCCAGCCAGATAACGCGGCTATCTTCTGGAGGCACGTACGCCTGGTGTCACGGGAGGGGGCTGCCTCCTTTATTGCCGAGAGGGATGGGTGGCTGTGCTGGAGGGGGCCTGTGCGTTCCCCTGGAACATGTACACGCTTTGGGATGCGGGAGAGATTCAGGCTGGGGGGGACGGGCAGGGGAACACTTACTCTCTTCTTTTGTCCTCATTATATTTCTAGTTGTTTTTGTTTTGGTTTGTTTTACCTGATTATTAAAAGAAAGCTGCCCATCCATTCTGCATTTGCTGGACTTTAGCCAGTGGGAACGATGGAACACGAGCGGGGTACCCAGCTATCCCAAACCCTGCGGTGGGCAGGCTGACTAAATGCCCCTCAAGTCAGCCAGCAGATTTTTAATGTGAATTTGCCTTTTCTTTCCTTTTTTTTTAAATTTTTTTTTTTAGGCCTTAACACAAGATGACTGGATGAGTTTGCAATGGAAATAAACACTTGGATTACATCTATATGTTTTTCTGGTTTTTTTTTAGAGAAATGAAGGAAAAAGTCTTGGCATTTAATTAGAGCTCACTAACCTGATAAATATTGAACGTCATTTCTTTGTGAGCTGCTCTGTGTGCTCAGAGTACTCTATGGATGTGTTCCACAATTGCACTTGTTTAATGCCTGTATCACCTCATGCCTATTGTATTTATGTTGTCATCAATGTCACATTTTAATTAAACAATTAAATCACTGTCACAGTAATTTCCCTAGAAAACTATTTTAAATGAAAAATCCCACAATAAATGTTTGGGAACCATCTTAAAAGGAAAAAAGAGGGAAATAAGTTACAAAATAAAATTACAGTTCCCATGGAATTAGAAAGAAAAAACAATTGTTTTCAGCACTGAGAAGAATTCTGTTTCAGGGGGTAGTTTCCACAGAATTCAGAGTGTGGCGGTGCGGCGCCTAAAAGGACCTGGCTTGTCTTGGGTCTAGTCTGGGTCTGGAGGGCTGTGCTGGCAGTGGGGGGACACTGGCCCAGGGCTGGTGCAGTCCTGTTGTCAGCCCCCACTGTGGGCCATAGACAAGTGACAGCACTGCAAATCTTCTGTCTTTCAGTGCAAGTCAGCTACCGAGCACGCCTTGGAAAATCGTCTGTCTGCCTTCTTCCCCTCTGAATTATTTTAGAATTAAGATGGAGATTTGCAGAAAAGCCTGCATTGAATTATGCAGCATCGAATTATGCACCGATACCAGCTGTACTTCCTATATAGTAACCACATACTCCAACCCCAAGTTGTAAGCAGTGAGAAATCTGATCTGATGTACCGTCTTTGCTACAGATAATCAGATAGTTCATCGTTACCTCTCTATAAATATATGCTCTTATTCCTCTAAAACCTACACTTCTTTGCATGGAAAAAAATCACAAATGCAAGATGCAAAATTCATCAGACAAGATATCTGAAAGAATCATCCTCTCAGACATACATTCAGAATATTACCTGTATTTAACATAAGCACATTTGACATTTGCAGCACAGCCTCCGATGCGAGGCATGCTTATTGAAATTCGGATTCCAGCCTGTGATTTCAGCCGGCGATGTACCCTGCAGCTAACCCCGACCCTCCCCTATTAGCCGGCATAGCCGCTTTGATTTGTGCCCTGGGAGGGCTGGGATGGGGAGCCAAGTGCCCGGGAGCTGCGGGGATGGCTGGGGGGCTCCGCTCCTTGCTCCGCGCCCCAGCGGGCACCCAGCCCAGCCCTGCACCCAGCTGGGGGCCAGGGGATGGGGGAGGGGGCAGCCAGGGCTGAGGGGGTGCCTCCCACCCCAGCACCCAGCCCGGGGCGGGAATCCCGGGCAGTATTTCTTTTACGTCCATGCTGCGTTTTTATTGGAATGCAGCTTTGCAGATGGGGTTGTGCCTGGGATGCGTGTGGTTTCTATCATCCCTGAAGTGTTTTACAGCTGGAGATGATTTGGGGGGGCACATCTAGCCTGTCCATTTGCAGCCAGGTCTGATGTTTATCTGCTGCTGTCTCCCTAATTTTTCTCTATGTTGCCTCCATCAAAAGGTGAGATTAGCACTGGGGGGGCAATGACGACGACGACACCACCAGGCCCATCCCTCCCTCCTCCTCATTTTAGTTTGCTTCTCGCACAAAAGCAGTTCACCAGCAGAGCCTCCTTCTTCCTGCAGCCAAAACAAGCGGCAGGAACAGTGGGCGATGCCCAGTCAGGCTGCCCCTGAGCTGGGCAGCCCGAGGCCCTGAGCACCGGGGCAGGCCGCACGCTGCTGTCTGGGGGAACCCCCTGCCCTGGCCAGCTGGCTCTACTTGTGAGCCTAGGGTGCAAAATCATCACCCAGAATTCAGACAGAGACCACGAGTCTGGCGAAGCACTCGCTCTGTGGGGCCGTAGCTGTGCCAGGGCCTCCAGCAGCCACCGCAGCAGCTGCCGGGACACACAGAGCCTCTCCGGGCCCGTCCGGGGCCATCCTGGCTCTGGCTCGTGAGGCGCTGCCGCTGGAAGTGGCTTTGCTGAGCATATGCAGACAGAAATACGGATTTTTATGCTCAGTAAATGAAAGGGGAAAACTGATGAGGTTGCACAGAACCCTCCTCCAGGCAGGAGAGGCTGTGCTGGAGGAAAGTATTGCTCATAATGACACTTAAGCCCAGACACTTGAATGCTAAAGGTTAAACTTACATTCTTCAAGAAAGGGCTCCTTGCCAGCTTGAACTGTGTTGCGTGTTCACTATTGCCTCCTCCTCCTCTTCATCCACTCTCAATCCACTTTTAGTATTTGTTGAAATAACTGAGGTTGTGGGGTGGGGTTTTTTTTTTTTCCCTCCCTCAACGTATGTTCTCTGTGCCAGTCCACAGCCTTATGTCTGTCACAGGGTTAAAAGACGGTAAGAAAGATCAGTCTGATGCCACAGAAAAGCAAAGATTTTTTTTTCCTTAGCTGCTAACTAGTAAAGCTTCAATCCAGAAGGGGCTGGCCTAGGTGCATTTTCTGTCCCCCAGTGCCACACAGTCTGTAGAGTGCCAGCCTCTAATTCCTGTACCTAGCTGAATAACCAGAACCTGACAATAGGGCTTTGGATTTAAAATACAAATCGAAAGGCTCCTATAAACCTGGGAAACAGCAGGGTGGAGAAATAACTTTTGGGAGCCAGTAATCGGTGGGGCCAGGGATGAAATTGGTAGCAATGCCTCCCAAGGTACAAGGAAGGAGAAAGGGGAAAATGCCCACCCAGGAGCAGCACTTCAAGATGAATTTCAGCATAATATGAAGGAACAGCCACGCTGTTTGGATGCCGCATTTGGATCTTAATGATCAAAGAGCACCTTCTCCATACGCTTTCATGCTTCTCCCCAGAGATATTTCCCATTTAAAAAAAGAATGGAAATAACATTACAGTTGTGCACGCCTTCTAGAGCAGCCCCTTTTACACAGCACCACGTCAGCTTTCTGCGGAGAATCAGTCTTAGGTGAAAGCAAGAAGCAGGGATGCCTACGTCTCAGCAGGAGCAGGCAGAGGAGACTCAAGACTGGAAGGCTGGACCAGGCACTCCGAGGAGGAGCGTGGAGAAGAGCCAGCTTGAGCTTCAGAAGTCAAACGCAATTTTTATTTGGGTTCAGAGATGATAAAAGGCTAGTGATGTTCATTTTTCCTACTTCCTGCAACAAGGGAACAAGGGGTTGCAGCGCTCCGCATCCCTTTAAACAACAGCTTGCTGCAGTGTTTTTCTTGGCACAGCCCTAATTGTATCTTCTGGTCCCAGTGGAAGTTCACACTTTTTAATATCTCTTATTGCTTCTGCAACTGCTGCCACTAGTCAGCAATTGCAACAGGAAGCCGTGACTCAGCAGAGCCGTAACCCACGGGCTGACCGCGGCCGGAGTGGAGGGAAGATCCTACAAAACACGCGGGAAGGGCCTGGCCAGCCCTGCGGCCTGACCCGTGAAGGTATCTGGAGACTCAGTTCCTAATTCAGCACTTCAGCTCACGCCAAGGCCCCGGAGATAAAGGCGCCGGTGTCACTCTGGGCCTGGGTGCAGCAGGAGTGGTGTCCCAAAGCCAATCCCAAAGCGTGGGGGTGTCACGGCAGGGTGAGAGGACAAGGACACTGGGGCCAGCCCTGGCTTTGGCTGCCTGCCCGTGCTCCAAAAAGCAGCTTTTCCTCCCCCATTAGCGAGAGGCATGGTGGAGGAGGCAGCCGGCGAGCCCTCGGCCAGGAGCTGCCAGCGCGACCCCGTTTTCACACCAGTGACGCTCAGGGCCTGGCTGCACCACGTCTCACGCAGCGCAGGGAGCGGATGATCTATTCCAAGCCTGGTTTCGTCTGTTTTCTAACTGTATTTAGCAGCGAGTTTACTCCAGACTGAGCCTGCGTGAGTAAGTGTGTATGTAAGGGTTGAGGATTGGCTGCGGCAGGCAGAGGGTTTGCTGAAAGGCTTGTTAAGGAAGCACTACTGACCATGCAATCCAATTACATAATGCTTCAAAAAATAACCGTGCTGGGAGCCGTGTCTGGACAGCGCGTTTCGGCAGCAGAAAGAGGTATCAAATGTCTGTCTTCCAACCCAAAGGCTGATAGTATATTTGTGCCACAATCTGACACTGCTCCTCCGCCGTAAACCGCGCTAAAGAGGAAACTTGCTTCCAGGGGAAATGTCTGCTGTTCCCTTTCAAGGCAGTGCTGCACCCTGCAGACCAACGTTATTTGAGTCCTTGTAAAATTACCACTAATCTCTGCTCTCAGGATGCCTTGCATTTTATGGGTACTCGCTATGACGGCAGCTTTGTTTTCTGAGGGCAGGGGAAAGCAGGGAGCAGTGGGGACCCAGCTGTCAGCAGTGGCAGCGAGAGTGCTTTCCCTAGCTTTCTGCCCTTGCAGTTTCTCTGTGCCGCTCCAGACAAGGACAGACATACAGACGATGCACATATTATCATACTGCCACACCTGCACAGTGCCTGAAAACAATACCCTGTCCTGCCTGGAAAAATTATGGTCCCTGTGGCAGGCAGGAGCCTGCCCGGTGCTGTGCCATTCTGCCGAGTTGGCTGACGGTGATCACAGGACTGGAGGGCCAGGCTCCCAGCCGTGGCGGCGGCTCGGTCCACGCGTTGTTTGGAATGACGGGGGATTTAGAACACCCCGTCTCCAAGCAGCACAGGTAGTTTTTATCGTAGTTACTAATTTAACTGCTAGGCTGCCCTGAACGGCGTCACAGAAAAGGCACATTTCTAGTGAATGAGGAAAGAGCAAACTAAGAATATTCTTGGCACGTTGCGGAGCTTTCTGTACCTGAACTCATGTAGTTCAGTTGCTGGGAACGCTCCACACGACGTAAGCCCCCTTCAATGCTCGCGAGGAACGCCTGGATTTAACCAGTTCCCAGCCCAGGGAGCAGCAGAGCTCCTCGACTCAGCCAGCCTGGCTGGCTTGCAGCAACGGTCCCTCCACTGCAGAAGACCCCAGCCCAGGGCAGCGACCCTCACCCCCTCACCTGGGCTGCTCCAGCCAGGGAGGGGATGGAGCAGGTCTGAGGCAGCCACCGCCTGGAAAATCAACAAGCCCTTCCTCCTTTGATCTGCCAGCAGTGTCTTGCAGAGTGGGCACCGTGCTTTAAAGCTGTGACACAGGAGGGAAGGGGTTTGCTTTGCTCTGCGTTCGCCCTCTCTGCTCCCAGCAGCCCGCTGGAGGCAGGGGAGGCTGCCTGCAAGGACGGCAGTGGGGAGGAAAGGGTGAAGGCAGAGCTCCTCCAGCCCGGCTGCACGCTCCATCCGCTGCCTTCCTCCCATCTATTTCTAGACTGTTTACCTGGCAAGCGCACATGACCGATCCAGAAGGAAACGCTGACATCACCCGCCGCCGTGCCCCCTCCCCGCTGCCCGCAGCACTCAGCCCTGCTTCCCTGCCGCCCTCGCCCCTCTGCCCAGCCAGCCCACGCCTGCACAGCCTCTCCCACACACTGCAGGGCTGCTGCCAGGCCGTAGTGCTGCTGCTTCCTGCGGCAGCTCAGACATGTTGTCCTGTCCACTGCAACAACGCGGCCTGGCATGCCGCTTCCCTCCGCACCCCGGGACGTGACGGTGGCTGCCACACCGGCGGGGATGCAACCCGCGCTCAACTCCATCTCAACGGCTGGCAACCGCACTGCCAACGGCAGGTGAAGTGCACATCTTTCAGTGACAGCGTATCATTCATCTGGTGCGACAGGCTGAAACATACGGTTGCTTCTGCTCACCAGCCAAAGCAGCTTCCCAACCCCCTTTGCACCTACGGCTCAAGTCCTCTCAGCCCACAGCACTGGACAAACTTCCCTGCCATAGAGCAGCCGCCTCCCCACCCACCTTGCTGCCACGTCGCGTCTGTGTGCCGGAGAACAGAGCCAGGCAAACTGTGCTGCCGGTTCCTTGCCTCCTTCACTCTCGTCCCCAGGGCCGCTCCCGAGCACTGTCGGCGTGGGGAGTCTAGCCGGCTGCATCAGCCTCCCATGGCAGGCCCAGGGGAGCCAGCAGCCCTAGGGATGGCTTGGGCCGCAGACGGCAGTGCAGGTGCTCTCTGCTCCGGGGGTTATTTATCCCGGGAAGCCCGCAGCAGAGAGCCGGACTCGAGCTGCTCTGTGGAAGCTTTCTTGGTGCATTTGGGCAGGGAGCCAAAGTATGCAGTTTAAAGGAAATGTTTAATAAAGACACAGGAGCCTCAAACTGTTTATTTTTCCTCGCAGAAAGGTGGAGAGACGATGTCCCTGGAAACTGGCTGCCGGGCCCGGCGCAGGCCGGGAGGCTGGAGGCCGAGCTGGGGCACAGGCTGAGAATGGCTGCCTGCCTCTCCCTCCCCTGACAGCTCCGGCCCACGGGGTCATAAACCGTGGGGGGAAAAGGCAGCCTATTAGTAACTCTATTAAGTCTCCATTAGTTAGGTGTGAACTCATTACCCTAATATACTTGGGGGTAGGATTCCAGTTGCAGGACATTAGCGCTGTAATAAGCACACTTGCCAACAGAGCCGGACGGCGCAAGGCAGAGGAGCCCCTTGACACCGGAGCAGACCCACAGCCTCCCCAGCACTGACGCACACAGCCCCATCTCACCCGCGCGCCTCCCGCACGGGGCTCCCCATCCCCACAGCAGCAGACCCCGGCTGCCCCGCGAGCAGCCCGCTTAACCCCCCTCAAAACCCTCTCTTCCAGCCAGAGTGATAGGGGTGTCACTGATGGGTGGCTAGATGTGGCTGCAGACACATGGGACAGGTGAAACGGGTGATGAGGGGATGGGGGGGGCGTGACGGCAGCTGTTGGGATCTGGGGGTGCATAAGCACACAGCGAAGGATATCCTGGCCATGAGCATGCCATGGCCTGGCTGCTCGCTGCCTGCTGCTTGTGCCATGCTCCTGCCTTTGCCCAGCTTGGCGTTTTTTGGCACGTTGGCAGTTTGTGACAGAAACTGTCTGCCATGGTCTGCAGAGCTGTGCACAATGCGAGGAAGTCACAGCGAACTAAATAACGAGCTTATAGGAAATCAATTAATTAATAACAGGTAGGATGCAAGAGCAGGGCTCAAACTGGGTTTGCCGAGTTAGCGCAACAAAAATACAACAGTATCTACAGCTCATCGTGTTTCTCTGTGCCAGCTTGAGCGTGGCGGTGTGAGCTGCCCGCGCAAGGGCCGCACCTCTGCGGCTGGAGGAGCGGCAGGCCTGCTGGGCCCGCGGCTCCCGGGCGCCGCCTGTGTCCTAGTGCCATTTTCATCCAGCTGTTGGTGAACAATGGGCCTGCTGTATTTTCAGCGTAAAAGATTTTGTGCTTGAGAGAAGGAAGACGAAACCAAATAATGGAGGGTGCAGGGGCACAGGTCATTGCCTTTCAGAGGCAGCAGCAGAAGAGCATGAAGCATACAGCATTTAGTGAAGCCCTCCCTTGCCTTCTGCCAGAGCCCTGCTTGGTGCAGTGCTGCAGGCCCTGCAGAGCACGGGGACCCCGCACCGGCTCCTCTGTAGCCTCAGCCTGTACCTCAAGGTTGCACAAAAGCACAGTCCGCGCAGAACCCTTCCCATAGCTAATTCTGAAGGCCACTTCTCCCTAAATAGGGCTAAACTGTACACGATCCCTGAAAAATAACTGTCCAGGAGCACAAGTATGATTTAAAAAATTATTTCAGGAGGAAGCATGATCTTGTTTCTGAGATCCTTGGCCAAAAAGAGTATGAAATTAATGGTATTAAGTGCCTAAAAATACTCTTGAGGATCTGGGACTTGGAACAAGGGCCTGGCTTCTATTCCTAGCTCTGCCACAGACTTGCTGTCTGCGCTGAAGGACCAGCCGGAGCAGTACACAGGGTACACTGCAAGCACCCAAAGACGAAGGCATACGGGGGTGGACTTCCAAACTCACTCCTCCGCTATTTCTCCTATTTTCCCAGGCTGTGGAAGGCGAATAATACTGATTTGCTGTGAGGGAGCAGAGCACATAAGGCTTGATGTCGGCGTGTGTTTCCAGCCACGCAGATCATGGCTGTGTGGGTTACGCTCCCTTGCCCATTTCTTCCTCTCCTTTTTCCATGGAATTCATCCTTACAAATTTTAAAAATTTGTAATTCAGAATTCTTACCATTTAAAACATCAGCTGGTCCAAACAACTGTGATTAAAAAATAAACTAACTGCTATAAAAGTGCTTTCTCTCTCACAGCAAATGCGGCGCCTCCTTGCACTGGCCTCCTGGTCAGTGGCAACTTTTCTAATGTAAGTACCTTGAAGTCCAATATCCTGCAAAACTCAGTATTAAATGTGTATCTTTATCTAACTGAATGGGAGAGACGGGCATCTTTAAAATGCAACACTTGCTTTTAGCCATGTAAAATCCTGAGATAGTCACCTTTTCATCCATTATGTTTTATCTAGAAAAACCATTTTTGTCACTTAAAGGTGATTGCATAGGTCTCCCTCACCCAGTTTTACTGTTACCCTATTAACTAAGGTACTGATTTCTATGTGAAACGCAATGCAAAAAATGAGAGTTTCTAAAATTTGAACAACTTAAGAGTTGCAGGATGCACAATGATACAGTAGGAGCCCAACAGCAGAACCGGGGCTGAACTTCTTGGTGGCTTTTCAAGTTACGAAAAAGGGACATCCCAAAGCTGATCTGATTGGATCCCAAATCCCCATAATTCCCAGCATGTCTCAGCCATGAAGTAACTTTCGGTCCAGTAATTTAAACTGTTAAACAGGCACTCCGGAATAGCAAGCTCTGGTGATAAATGGGAAAGTTTGTGTCCCAGAGTTGCTCTTAAGACAGTACAGGGCAATGAGATGGGACAAAATCCCACAGAATTAGTTCTGTACACAGCCCAGACCCTGCCAGGTTTTTGCAGCAGTAACGGTACTCCAAGAGAAATAGAAAGATGGGCAGTGAAAACCGCAGCTCACTCTGCAGAAGGGGAAGAACGATACTGATGTTTCCATGTGTGACTCTTGCTGATGAAATCAAGTATTCAAATGACTTCTGTTTACATAGTATTTTGAGAAATAATGCTAATTTGCAGAATTGGCATCTGGGGTACAAGTATACGTACCCTGGGAGAGCACTTACAGAGCCTCTGTGAAGCTAAGTAATAAACGCTTTGTCTTCACCACACTATTTATGGGTTGCTTGGGGGCATCCTGCTCTCTTTCTGCCCCTACCTGGGCATAAAATTATTGCAGAACTAGGTTTTAATAAGACCAACAGTAAATCTGAATGACCACACATGTACAGCTATTCCTGCTCCCCTGATCTCCAGCATTAATTATAAAGTGGAACTGTTTACACAGTACATACCACTTTCCTGAGTTCTTTCTTGTTTATGTCTAAACCTTTATGGACATAAAACTTTGGAATTTGCTTTTGGAATAAAACTGCACTTGAAGTGGCAGTAACTGCACTAGAAAACAACCCTGTGATTGCTCCCCTGGCCCTGTGGTCACGGCAGGTTTGCCTCTGCACTGGAACCCTCTCCCATTCGAGCATGTTGTTTCAGGTCATCTCCTGCCTGTCCCGCCTGGATGGCTCATTAGAAACTCCAGCTCCAGAGCAAATGCTCCCAGTTTTCCTCCTGAGTCCTTCCTTTCCCCTCTGCTCTTCACCATATCTCGTCCCACTTTGGGCGTCTCCGCAGCCCAGCCAGGGGGGACCTGCAGTGCTGCCTCCTGCTCAGGCTGTCATTGCTGCTGTCACCCTTCCTCAGGTACCCAAACAGCAGCCTCTGTGCTCCTCCAGTGAAGCGCCTGCCATGCCCTCAGACACCCCCACCCCCCCGAACTTTCCCGAAAGAGGATTTTTTTCTTCTGCAGTAAGTTACTGCAAAGCCCAGAGACTCCATCTGATGGCACACGCATGTGTGGACACCAAAGTAAAGTAACTCATGCTCTGCAAGCACTAAATTATTCCTCGTCGCAACTGGCCTGACTACTTGCTTCGTCAGGCTGTCACATTATAAATTAATATGTTGGCTGTTTGGGGCTGAGAATTCTTTTTCCCATTTTTTTCCCCCAGTAAAACAGATACTGTACACCCTGGGCACCATATAAAAATAATAAATTACTGTAGTACACAGGCAAGGTATTATTCTTGTCTTTCCTTCCCTTTATTTTATCCCCTCCATCCTTTGCCTTTCCTCTGATCAATTCATCTTCCATTTACTTTCTATTTCCATCTGCAGGTTTTACTCTAACACATTCTGCTCTGATACTCCAACCGTGCCACCTCCTCCAGAAGTACAAGTACAGCGGCTTTTGCAATGTGAAGAAGAGGGAATCAGCAAAAACTCAAGGGGATAAGAAATAATTACTGTAAGAAAAAGGAATCAAGCCTTTACCTGGGGTGTCTCTTACGCTGACTTGGACGCCTTCCGATTTCTGCCGGAGTCTTCTGTTACTCTTCACACCCAGCACAGCAACAGGGGGACTCCATAGCCAGTGGAATCAGACAGGCTTCCTTGTGTAGACAGGTTGGGGTGGATTAGCAAGTGTTTGACCCAATCTCCCTCGTAGGTTAAAACGTCCTTTAATTCTTGTGGATTGTGTCGGGATGGGAATGAATAAACTCTCTCTTCATTTTAGTGACCAGCTAGTGGAAGCTGCACAGGCTGCATGTTAAGTCTGTCCAAATTCCCTTCCTCCTTGGCAAGGTTATCCTACCTAGAAAAAGAAGAATTGAAAATAAGACTGCGTTTGGCTTCTTGCAGCTTCGGTTCTTGCCCCGTGCTTGTATAGCCCGCTCTCCCGGGCACACTCTGACCCGGGGTTTGACGCACACCCCCCCAAAAGCACCCTCAGAACAATGGTGAGTAACTGTTTGGGTGCATCGTGTTGTGAAGGTATGACAATCTTCACCGATAAAAATATCAACAGAATTTACTGTTTGTTCCTTTAAAAAATAAATAAGCAAAGAGATAAAATTTCAATATATATTGAAAAACTAAATATCATAGCCTTATGCAGTAATTGGCAAGGGATGCTGCGCAAATAAATCCACCACAAGCTGTTGGTCCCTACATCCCTGAGCGCTGGCCGGCGGGACGCCCGGTG
The DNA here is from genome assembly GCA_020800305.1 of Porphyrio hochstetteri. NCBI lineage: Eukaryota > Metazoa > Chordata > Aves > Gruiformes > Rallidae > Porphyrio > Porphyrio hochstetteri. The sequence continues at coordinate 661,661 of CM036918.1, forward strand.
GCCCCAGCCCCGGCCCTCTGGTCCCTGCAGCTCCAGACCTGTCCCTGGGAACACACATCCTTCCCTGGCACCACGACCACGGGTACATGTTGGGCCCTCACCTTTCCTCCTGCTCTTCCCACCGTAAGCTCTGTGACACAACTCTAACGGGTTTTACAAACAGGGATCAAACGCTTTGGCAGGAAAACTTGCCCGAAGGACTCGGGGGGAAACAAGACGTGTGTTTCCTCCCCTCCTCTGGCTTTCCTGTCCTCCTGAGCTCTCTGCGACATGCAGTGCGGTCAGTGTGCCCGGCAGCGCCTTGTCAGGGTCTGTGGATCTACCAAGGAGGCCGCAGCCTCAGCTGGACGTGTGGAGGAGCCTTTAGACCCACCCAGGCGTCCAGCGCCTCGGCATCCCGGGCAGGCTCGGCTGCATGGAAGGTCTCCTGCTTCTGGCATCTGATTTCCAACCCTCCTATTCCACATGGCTGTGCATTAGTGATGGGCAGTGCTAGCAGATGGCAAAGTTCAAGCCGGGCTAATTAAACATACTGAGCTAATAACCTTCCATTTTGGGACTGGTATAATTCATAATTTAATGTATTGCTGCTGAGACATTAACCTTTCAACAACTGGCACGGTGCCCACAGCAGCCTGAGTGCTGACCATCTTTCAGGAAAATGAGTATTATTGTTAAAACAGGTATAAATCATTCATGGCTTCAGCTTTTGTGTCAAACTGTACATGAAAATAAGTAGTAGGCTGGGTAATTTATTTACCTTTTGGTGGTTATTCTTATGATTTCATGATCATATTCTGTGATTCATAAACATTGGCCAAACGCCATTTTGTTCTCATTTTACCTTTTCAATATTGCAGTGGTTATCCTGATTTTCATCTTTAACAAGTTCAAGACTGGTGCAGAATTGTTTGATCCAGGTACAGATATAATCTCATTCCAAGGAGGTAAAAACTTAAGTTTTATGCTGTTTCCACAGTATTCAACATTATTTTTGAGACTACCAACTTCTAGATTTTTATACCTTGCTAGAAGAAATGTTTCATTGAGAACGGGGCTATAAACACACAGATTCAAAGGCTTTTCAAAAATAAAGTATATAGTCTATACAGCTACACAAATAGTTTCTGGTTGAAAATAACGTGGGATGCTGGAAAAAGGAGGCTGTTAAAGCTGGAGATTTCTCAGCAGTCCTGCAAAGCAAGGAGTCCTCACTTCCAACCCCTGGTCACTGGAAGCATGTTACAGACCCAGGGGACCCTTACATGGACTTTTGGGACCCTGCTGGCTGCTCACATCATATTTTGTCTCCCAAACTGCCTCTGCATTGGGTTTTCTCTCCTAGGGCAAAGAGAGTCAGAGCTGACAGGTCACCAGAGCCCCGCACTGTGAAGCTTGCCTCTTGATCCACAAGTGTTAAATGCTGTCCATAAAGCTCCATCAATTCCAGCTCTTGCTGTTGCAGTCAGTGAGTAGGAATCACTGTAGTAGACTTACTACAGACTCATCATTTGCCCCCAACACAGCAAAAGTTGTCACACATTCTGGACTGAAAGACTTTCCCCTCTCAGTATGTATCACGGTGGCACAGACACTAATCAAATACTGACTGAAGGCATCGCAAAGCTAAAATAAACTCAAAGCCAAAGTAAATCAGGATAAAATTTTAAACTCTGTATTTCAAGTACACATTGACTGCAAATCGGGATGAGTGCTGAGTGAGACCACCTCCCTTTTTGGTGGGGATACACCTGCAGACATCCCACCGGTGCTGCCTGTCGCAGCCACTGTCACACAGCAGAGCCATCAGAAACAAATCCAGTCCCATTTACACATCAAACTTATCAGGGTACACAGATAATGTGTAGAGATCCAGAACACCACAACTGCATGTTGTAAATACTGACTCCATCAATATTTCCACCCCTCATACATCTCTGGGGATTATTGGTTACCCCTGGAAGGTATGAAGCAGCAGCTGGAAAGCCAGGATTCACAACAGCATTCGCCTGCCCTCAGATATCAAATGCAGCACTGGACTGGCAGGAAAAAATTACTTCCCTTCGTTCTTCTGAGCCGTAAGTGGAGGACAACAACAACAACAGCAGCAACAACAAATCTCCATGTAACAACCTAAACTATGCCTGACCATAACATGCACACAACAGGTTCAGGTTGTACTCTGGGGAATCACACACTTGGGCTGGAACTTCCCACTGGATGGGCAACAGCACCAGCACCTGTCCCCTCTCTCTTACCTCAGAGCTCTTTGACTGTTCACGTAAACGTGCCAGTTTCCCAGCCTGTGTCTGCCCACCGCTGCGGGTCAGCCCAGCAGCTCATCCTGGGACATGCGGTGCCCCGTGCCAGAGCCTGTGCCGCAAACCTGCGCCCGGGACCTGGGGCTGAAGCCTGCTGCCACACCACCCCCCCTACGGCCTTTTGTGAACCCGTGGCTCTAGGCTTTGTGTTTTACTGAATTGCTGTTTAGAAACTTCAGCTTGAGTAGAAAATAACAACACTCTGACCTCTTTTTTTGTGTTATTCTTTGCAGCTACAGATACCACCTTGACTACATCAGCGGTGCATACACTGCTGTCTGCCCGAGTCTGAAAGGGCCCTAGAAGAATAACTCTGAAATGAGCGTGCTGTTCCTCAGCCCAAGTCCCACACTGGCCTCTGACCACTAAAGTTGGCATTTTCCTGTCAGTTCTCCTTCAGAAGATGCTAGGAAGAAGGTCACGCATTGCAAATCATTTAATCAAGGTCACTTCCTATCTCTTCTAATCAGACACTGAACAAAGATGACCAACACGCTGTCAGGAGGGGAAAACATTTCAGTCTTTGAAGACACATTAAAGATGAGCCTAAGAAAAATCCTAAGTAGATGCTGAAGAACAAATCCAGTTGCAAAACTCCCATTTTTTAATACGTTAACTAAGAAATCAGCAAGAAGCTATCTGTAAGCGTGTCTCACCACATTCAGTGCTCAAGATAATGCTGAGATCGGGACATAAAGGAGGCAGAAAAGAATAAAGGAGCAGCATCAGCATGCCTACTTCTAGGCTTCTCCTCAGAGTTTCCCATGGTCACTCACAGGACTGTGGTGACAGTGGCAGAACAACCAGAACTTGAAGCATTTGGACTGATGTATGGGGCGCACTCAGAACCCCCTCAGAACAGGAATTAATCGTGACGTTAAGGTTCCTCCAGTTGCCTTCTTCACGCTGAAGTGTTCAGTGTTAGCCCCCCAATGTCTGTTCTTACACTCATACAGCTGGCAGCCTCTCGCTCCTGCAGTGATAACCTGCCTGGGTTAATCCATGGCTGCATCACCGGGGCCCTGCCCTGAGCCCGGGCGCCCACGCTGTGGGTTTTGGGAAGCGCCACTGAGCCAGCGGCTCCTTTTCCACGGACAGTGCCGCGTCCCTGCATTTCACTCCCTCTGCTGGCTCCGCTTTATACATCAAATGAAGTTTTCCAAGTCCTTAAACTTGTTTAAGGCTGGGATGTGTAAAAGTTCACCTCGATCTTCAGGCGCCTGGGTCTGCCCATCTCCCCCTTCTCCCCTGGCACTGTGGCTGGCAGGGATGGAGCCCTTCTGGCTCCTGTGCCGGGCCATGGCACACAGCATCCCAGGCTCTGTACAGGAAGGTGGTGGCACTGCCAGCAGTCCCAGTTGCACATCTGAGCAGGAAGTGTGTGGCTCTGGTCTAGTTCAGGTGCTCCCACTTCCAGAAAAAAGCAGGACCTCACCTCGCAGCTCAGGAACTGCTGGCTGCAAAAGCCTTGTGTACCTCCACGTACCTGCAGCCAGCTGAGTACCATGGAAGCCGTCTGCAAGCTGCCAGCACCTCTTGGCTCTGCGTACCTCCCAGAGAAAGCTGGAGTGCTTTAAAGTGCTTCCCCTGGACACTGCAGAGCTCCATCCCATTTCCACACGACACCGGTCATTCCTGACAGCGTGGCACTCAGTTCAGTGACGGAATAGGCCCGCCTTCTCTCCAGAGCAATTAAGCAGGACTTCTGCCTCATCCTTACAGTACCTCTCCTGGCTCGCACTGTGTACTCAGAACTATTTTTACTTCTGTGATGACGACTGCACAACAGGAAAAACACTTGGTTTGAGCTGGTCAGAAGAGGCAGCGTTGGAAGACACACACTGTCCTGCTCGGCAGAGCAGCAGGCCCTGCTGCTGCCAGCTCCCTCCTGTTCCTCCCAGCCAGCCAGCAGCGGTTTCATCCCATTTGCTCTCACCGTTCTGGTGGGCAGGCAGCAGAGATGTGTGCTGTAGGCTTGCTGCAGAGGCACCGAGCAGCAGGCTCAGCCACCTCCAGCCCCACACTCCCTGGGAAGGGCGGACTGGCAGGGGCCAGTAACGTGGGAAAAATGATGCCCTTTGTAGTCATCTCACAAGGCCCCGACTACCACTACATGGAGGTCAGTCTGCTCATCCTGCTGCACCTGGGACACCCACTGAGGCTGCTGAAGAGTCAAGAAATTCAAACTGGGCACCCAGTTTTACAGGTGTGTGAGGACAGTTGGCTTCGTGGCTCTCTGCAGTGCTGTAGCTTGTACTTTCTGTAGTTCCTGTTGACAGGGAATTGTGCAACAATCTCAACTCTCTTCTCTACATATGTCCTGCCAGGGAAAGTGGCCTTCAAATCGGGGGAAAAAATTGAAAAAACCCAATGATTCTTTAACAGTTTTTAGAAACCCACCTCTTACAGTCTCAAGTAACAGGGACGTTAGCAGTCGGTGGGTGCACCGAGCATTGCCAGGGCTCTGTGTCACCTGCGAAGTCAAGTGCTTCCTGCGTACTGGGGGGCAGGCAGGGAGGAATGCCAGCCCTCCCTCCTGGGCAGTGCCGCAGCCGCGCTACGCAGACCTATTCTTTTGCAACTTCTTGCTTTCCAGCAGCCACGTGACTTTCTATGGCAGGGATTACTCAATGTGCAGTTCCTGTCTGAAATGTCCTGTGTGAAGTATTCAAAACAAGTTTCAAACAAGCCCAGCATCTCAAGCTTCTGCATTTAGGCAGAAATTATTGTTATTTTACGAGTGGGAAAACCCAGGCTTTTTTTTTTTTCTTTTTCTAGAGCAGCAGATGCTGCGAGTCCACAGGCACAGAGCATCCTCAGAGATTGCTGAAACCTGGGAAGAAGCATTGAAAACACCCAGCCATAGGAGAGGCTTTATATCTGGGCATGAATCTCTCCAAACCATCAGTGCTTTTTGCCAGGCACACCTTCTGCCACCCACAGAAACCGGCCTTGTGCCTCAGTGTTCAAATTCAGATCCCCACCTGAAGCTGGTGCATTGTTATGGTCCCCAGCACCTCTTCCTCAATGACATACTGGGCTGTGTACCCAAACCCACAGCAAAAGTTGCCTCCTACGCTGTGGCTATGAGGGAGTTAAAGTTCAGGTTTCTAATTGCTCTCTTGAGGCCTTATTATTTGTTGATTAGGTCCTTTTGGGAACGGCATCAAACCTATCATAATAAACACTCGTTTCACTGCAAAGTTTGTAGCTGCTGGAGCAGCCCTGCTGCCTCAGTACCCGGCATGGGTACAAACCCACCAGAAAAGGGGTTTGTAGTGTCTCCACAAGGCTTTCCGGGCTGGACATGGCTGATCTGTGGGCTTGTAGTGGTCTGGTTCCCAACTGCAGCTCCACCTTTGGCAAAGGCCCTCGTGCTCGTGTGTGCTCCCTGCAAAGCACCGTCTGGTTCGGGAGCGAGTGGGGAGCAAGAGTGGACCTGCAAAGACATCATCTGTTGGGTTTCCACTCCAAGGGCTGCTCCTGTCCTGAGTGCAGGCGGTTCTGGGGATGGCAGCAAGCAAGGGAGAAGTGAGACTGCCAGCATGCTGCTGTTTGCTGGGCAGTTCTGCAGATGGCTCCTATCGATGTTCACAGCGCTTCCTGTGTTATGCTATGGCATCTATACCGGACAGACGGCCCATGGGTGCTGTCCTAGAGCCTGTGTGCCTTACGCTGCAGCAAATCATCCTGTTTATCAGGACACTGAAGGTTTGCTAGCGTTGATATGGTTTCTGGGCTCTATGCCCTCAGGCACTGAGCCTCGTCCTGTGGGTGCTTTGTGGCTCCCAGCCAGCCCCCAGGAGCGGGCAGTGCCCGGAGCTGGGCCAGGGGTGCACGCAGGGCTCCCACCCTGGTGGGGGTGCACACAGCACCCCCACCAAACTGAGCCCAAGAGGATCAGACAGTGGGAAGCTGGACAGGACAGTCACAAGATCCTACTGCCCAGCTCATCTTCCCAAACCCTTTCTCAAAGCACTGCCGTTGTTAATTCTCCAAATCACCAAGTTCTCCTACCTTGAGGATCGTTTGAGCTGTAACTTTCAGTCTGGGTTCTTTGAAAGTTTGTGGCTTGCATCACTTTTACAGACTGGATTTCAGAAGGGATGGGGAGAGTAACATGGTCCTGGATAATGCTGGGCAGCTTGTGTGAGCCTGACCTCTGTGATTCTTTGGAGTCGGCACCAGGTCTCCTTGAAACCCCTCCGTAATGAATTAGCCTGAAGTAAAAGTAGGTGTTTATCTCGAGCTGGTGCCTCAAATAGCTGCTACCTGTTGGAAGAAGGGTCTGATCGATGCAAACTAAGGCAGCCATGCGTGAGCTGTTACACAGTGGTTAGTATTGATCAGAGCTAACGGCTGCCGATAGGAATGTGGAGCGGACTGACAGGCAGAGAAGAGGGAAGGAGGAAACGGCCTTCGCTGGTGGCAGACGTACAGAAGAAAGCTGATAAAAAGTCAATTCCACTTAACTGAATGGCTGCTAACTAAATATTTTTGGGGCCAGAGCCTTCCCAGATAGCAGCTGGAGCGTCTCTGCTCCGGAACTGAGACATCAAGCAGTGTGGCAACAATGGCTGAGATAAGAGATGCTTGTGACGGCTGGTGGAGCAGGAGAGCCTGACGGGCCTGCACGCCGGGCCTGCCACCAGCACCACCAGCTCTTCGCGATGGTGAATGGGGATGGTATATGAAGGGCTCATGGAGCAAACGTGTCCACTGCTTAAATATCTGCTTCACAGAGAAAGCAATGATGTGATTGCAGCCCCTTTCCCCTGAGATCCTGCTGAGAACCGGTGCGAGTTACTTGCTCAGCCTGCAGAAGCAGCACAGATTTCCTGGCGCCAGCCTCTGCCACTGGAGACACTTCTGCACCCGGGACCAGCAGCTGCCACACAGCCTCCTTCACCTCTTGAACATAAGAGAAAGTTTTAAGAGTTATGGATCACCAAAAGCTGTTTCAGCAAGTTGGTGAGATGCTGCGGGCTCGTTTGGGTGGCAGCACCAGTTCTGCCTGAAACTGCCAACTGACACCACCGTGTTCATGCTCCCATTTTCCAGTGCAGAGGTGTCTCCACATCAGGAAGTACCTGAGAACTCGCGATACATGCACAGCAGTTCTCCACAGGATGACCCACATTAAGAAATCCTACTGTGTGAAAGGTGCTCAGAAACATGGTGGCCTTGGCCTGTGCGGGAGGAGGCCGAGGAGCACTCTGATAGCTCTCTGCTTCCTCATCAGGACAGCTTTTGGTTGTCTTCCTCTCTGACTGGCTCCCATTAGTGCTGCCATAGAGCCTGTGACACGTTACAGTCACACACTGCATGCAGACGTGAAGCGATCAAGAACTACTTTTCCTGGGCCCAAAACTCAGTATTTGGACTGTTCCAAGCCAACTGTTAGTGGACTGGATCAGTGCTTAAGGCACTGAATATAAAGTAATTCTCCAAGAGTTTGATTAATAGCGTCACAGTCATAGCTCCAGTTCAGGTTCAACCTTTTTAACATTTTATTATTTTACAGAGTTATAAATCAGGAGAGCAGCAAAAGACAGCTGTAGGGATCTGCCTGCCCGGCCCTTCATGAAGACAGTGGGTTGCAGGACAGTGGCTTCCAGGGTTGGGGCAGAGTTTGTAACAGAGCCAGCAATGCCCCGAGGAGGATAGAAGGAGCTGGAAGCTGGTTCCTGTGTCCTATAGAGCCAGAGTCCTGACACGGGAAGGAGCAGGATGGGCTCCTGGGGAGCCCGTGGGGTGAGATGATCCTTGCAGACTGGAAGAGGGAAGGCAGCCACGACACTGCCATCCACCCCGGCGTAAAGGGGGATGCTGCCCTTTCTCACAGAGCCAATGAGTCTGCTCCCATCCAGCGCCAGCAGTGCCCAAATCAAGCTCAGCACGTGGGCCCCTGAAGAGCTCTGTGTTACGGAACACGGCTCCGATATTGTCACGGGAGGCTACGGCTCAAAGCAAGAAAAGCCAAGCTTTGCACTGCAGTTTGGGGGCAGTGATGCAGCTGATACCAATGGAAGAAAGTCTGGAGATGGTTTTATGAGATGCAAAGAATAAGAGAAATAAGAGAAATAAGTGTAGAGGTTTGACCTCCGATGCAGTTGATGGAGAGACTCCAGGAAGGGGAAGGGCTGGAGGTGGCAGACTTGAAGCTTGATTTGCTAGGAAGGAGGCATGGGGGAGGAGCAGGAGATCTGAAGGGATAAAGCAGACAAAGCAAATGCTAAGATAGACTGTGCCAGCACCATCTTTCACATGGACTGAAACGTGTGGGATGACAAAAAGAAGTGGCTGTGGTGATAACAGTGAGAGATGACGGTGCCTTGGACAGGGGGTTTGCTGTCTGAACAGAGAGGGATCAAATCACTCCAAAATGGTGCAGGGGAAGGGAGGAAAATGGAATTCTGGCTTGGTCATCTGAAGTTAAAAGCCCCCTGGAAAAGTAACAAAAATCCAACGAATGTGCTGTGCTTCTCACATCCACTGGTCTGTTACGTGCAAACGCAGGGCCAGCATGTACGGATGCGAATAAATTCCTGGGTAACACAGTGAGAACAGGTCAGACTAATGTTTGAAATGTTTGCCCTGTATTTACAGCTTGCTGCTTAAATCACAGAGTGGGGCCAGTTTTATATAGAACAAACATTTCACTGTTTTCCATCTTACTTTAACAGGATTTAATTTACTTTTAAATTTTAATTAGTCCTGTGAAGGGGCCTGGCCATCCCAATGCAGAGGCAATACAACCTACAAATTCTTTTTCATTAGAACTTTAAGACCATTAAAGGAAGTATAAGTCACAAACCAGAGACCTGATTATCAAAACATTATCAGCAGCTGGACTCTTCACATTAATGCATTTGTATTTATGGTTTTTAGGTATCTGTAAACCAAAGCTATCATCCTCATTGCCACCCTGGCTGACTTGTGCTATTGAAGGCATTTGGTTTTCACGCAGCTTTTGGAAGCTGAACCGCCTGGGCCACAACCATTTAACAGAGCACATATACAGTCAGAAATTCAGATTTTACACACCTGCTTTTTAATGATCAGTGTTTTGACACCTTATACTTACTTCTATACTAATTTAAATAAAATGTAAATGTGAGATTTCGGCCACTTTCTAACAGGGAACCTGTATTTCCATAGCCAAGGTATTGGCTTGGATAGAAAACTGCCTTTGGCACGCACATCCCGCTTGCTGGACATTGAGTAAGATGGTTTAGTGAAGAAATTAAATCAGTTCTGTGTTGCAGTGTGTTTTTCTGCTAAATACTCTGCAATTCAAAACTGGATTGAAATCCACATGTTAAGGCTCAGCCTGTTTTATTCTGCTTTCTTACCAGGCTGCATCCCTATCCCGTGTTATATTGTTATGTTTTACAGCTGACACAGTACAGGAAAAACTAATGAAATCTATTAGACTTACAGCACAAAAGAGGAGAGATTTCTAAGAAATACTGCACAAAAAAGCACAGATTAAAAAAATGGAAGCAGCAGAGAACAGCAACTATGTGCCACAAAAAGATAAATACAAAAAGCTCAGCTCTCTCTTATAAGACACCCACAGTCTCCATCTGTCATCTCAACCCTTCCTCTCCCAACTGTTCTTAAATTAAATGAATGCTTCTAATGGGAGATTTTCCCATGAAAGCTTATGAGAATTCATCCACAGACAAATTAAAACAATGCAGTGTAATCATGCAATTCACCTCTCTAACAGGTTGCCTGCCTTCAATGTTCACATTTACAAAAGAAAAAATAGCAACAATAAGACACCCAAATAAAGAAGAAACAACTAAAGAGCAAACCTTTCATTGACTGAAGCCGATAGAGATGCAGGTCGCTCTCTGCAACCATTCTTACGGCTGTATAGCTGAGACTAAAGGTTATTTTAGTCTGTGTAAGGCACTACTGTACGCATCGGATTTAATGGGTTTGTTCTTTGTGGGCTTTGCAGTTTGCACATGTCCAGGGGATCAGCACTGCTAAAACAATGTACTGTTTTTTCTTGGAAACTGATCTTAAATTCGGACTGTCACCTGCCAGTGCCTCCCTAATGTTAGGTCTTAGTTCTCCCTGTCTTTCACTGTTTGTCTCCTTGAATTCACAGCAGGTAGTTGGACCCCAAATGGGCTGTTTTCTTAGCTAATAGTCCCTCTGAATTTAGATCTAGAGCGCAAAGGAACCTAAAGGGAGACAAGCCCCCACTGCCAGCCTTGGAAGGTGCCAGCACCCAGCACAGGCAGAGGCTGGGGGCACCATGGCTGAAGGACATGCGGTCAGGGTGTTGCTCCTCAGTGGCTGCAGGTCCATGGCCACCACTACCAGCAGGTCCTTGGTGACGGCAGCACGCAGGAACATCCCCATCTGCCACGACAGCCAGGAATGACTGGACTGGCACTAATGGCTACCCGAACACTGTTGGGTAAACCCAGGGCTCTGTCTTCAGTCACCACTGTGGATGCTTCCCGTCCTTTCTTGGGTGTCAGCACCTGGCTGTGGTACTCACTTGGATGTTGAGTCCCCCTGGATTCCTTCCCTGTTCACTTTCATCTCTCCTGCTCTGTCCTTGCTCTCTTTGCATGATTTCTGCACTCCCCCTCTTCATTACCGAAGCCACTCGGACTGTTGGAGTTCACAGCAAAGGGGAACTGAAATCCTCCCCAGACTCCTAGGGCTCGGTTATTTTCTCTGTGTGCTCTTTCACAGTTTCTTTTACTGAAGTACCTCACTGTTGTACTTAACCATCGTGAGTGACAGAAATCCAATGCTGACCACTTCATTATCTGCCGACCTTGTCCCCCTGGCCTCCTGCCCCTCCATCTCTCTTGGGCAGTTTGCCCTGCATCGCAAGTCCTTGTTAAAGGTCAGGACCCCAAACCATCAGAATTGGTCGTGTTGTTTTACTGTATCACCAGAGAAATCAGGCCTGTCGGATCTCATTAAAGCCCTATTTATGGGTGGAACACCACTCCTGGAGCTGGATGAGCTGCTACCTTTGAAACGCAATCTTTACCAGATCCGATCAGCGTCACGCAGGGATTATATTCCACCAGTCAATCTCCCATAATCGCTCCCACCCTTATTGGCATGGCTGCTGCTGTCCCTGCATGAGAAAGGAAATCCTCTTAAACAAATACTCTCCGTGGGAGCAGGACTCCACTTCCCCGTGAAGAGGCTGGTGCAGGATCCGGCCTCCCGGAGGACAGGTGGCCACCCAGGCTCGGGGCGGCGGAGCCTGATCAATAAGCTGGAGCATCGCCGTGTTGTTCAGGCAGCAGCCAGCCACAGAGATGCTTCTTACTTAGCAGAGAGCAAATGATGGAAAAGCGTTAACTGATCCTCTCAACGCGCCTCTGAAATGAGAGGGACCTGTCACCACTGCGCTGGAGCAGGGAAGTGACATCACTTCCTGAGCATGACAGCGCAAACCAGCGGCAGCACCCAAAGTATAATTATTCCCAGCCTTACAAGAACTTCTGTAAATCAGGAGACTCTTGCAGGCTTCTGATCTGATGTGGCTATGAAACTGCAGCAGACCTTTCCCGTCAGGCTCACGCCACAGTACTGCCGACAGTAAGGTGCAACTAAAGAATCTCCAGGGAAAGGTGTCAGGTGAGCCAGGTGGGAAAGACTGTGATGCTTCCTGTGCTTGCTGAGTGTTTTAAAGGAAGTTTCCATGGGGCTGTGTGTTGAATTGATAACTTCCCTGGTGCACAGCGCAGAAAATGATGTAAACCCATTACATGAATTCCAGAGACGATGAGAAATCTCAGCTGCCTAACTGACAGCAAGTCAAAAAGTAAACACAGAGACTAGCAAAAACCATAGGAACAACCCCAAGAACCAAAGTATATCATAGCCAGCAAGAAGCGACGTGATCTCTGTGCAGCATGTCAAGGTGGGGGGAGGCAACCTATTCAATTCCCCAAATGCCAACGTTCCACTTTAGCATGGACATTTGCAATGACTGCTAGTTCTGGCACATGAGCTCCACATTGTGCATTGCAGGGTCACATATCATGATTTTTCTATAGTGCATTTATAATATTTTAGTGTTCTTTACCTGAAACACTCTGCCTTGCTAGCTGATGATGCTCCTGCTTGGGAATGGTTAGAGGAGTTCAGCTGATGGGCAAAGGAAGGTGCTGTGGCTGCTAAACCCAGCAGAACATCGATGGAAAGGGAGTGATCATTTGAGGAAAGAGGGGCTAAACCTCTCCGGATTGAGCAACTGTAAGGGCAAGCAAGCCTGGAGGCAAGGTTTGGATGAGTTTTTATACCACTTTCTTGGGGGGTTTGTTATTAAACCTAATGCACAGAAAGAGAATGAACTTAGATGTTGTACGGTGAGGGGATTATCTCAGTGTAGCAGGCTGGGGAAGGCATGGTTTGCATGCAGTCCATGGCAGAAATTCAAAAAATCCTTCCTCAAGAAAAGCATAAAAAGAAAAACCTAAGAAATCCTCAACTAGATGGAAAAAAGGGAAAATCTTCAGAAGTCTAACAGACAGCCCTAAAACTAACGCTCATAGACTCAGTATAATTTATTAGAGTGGCAAAAGAAGGCAATAACCACATGGGAACAGCAAAGTCATCCATAAAAAATTGTTACCAGGAGCTCAAAAACATAAGAACATGGTTGGTCCAGATGAGAAGGGGTCACCATGCCTACTCTGCCCACTTCGGAGCCAGAAGGAGCATTCACATCTTTAAGAGAGGGTGCAAAAGAGGGACAGGACACATACAAGAGGCACAGGAGCAAACAGCCTTCACTGACACCAGTGGCTCCATTTTACTCCCGATTCATAGGCAGGTCCTGGGAACGGAGAGAACGGGTTTTCCAGGAGCATGAAAAGGCCAGAAGCTCCATGTTCCAGATAGGTCACTAATTCTGGTATTTTTGCCTGCATTTGGGTCAGAGGGTCATACAAAACGACCTTTCCATTTTGCAAAGTTTCTTCTAAGCCATTGTCCTAAGAGCTTCTTTAATCTGTTCTTAACCAGAACAGTGGGGCTGCCTCAGTTGGCCTCCTTTTCCATTTTCACACACATTGATAGGCACTCGCTGAAAAGGGGCTGGTTTCCAATAGGAAACCAAGAGCTAAATGAGGCCAGAGTGTATTTTACATCAATACAGTTTTTGCTAATACTGGAAATATACATATATTCTGACGGTGTGTGACACTGGTATTGGCTTAATGAGCGGTGCCTTCTAAGAGCAAGTCACTGCTGATGACAGTGAGCACGCTTCCTGCGGAGGTTTCAGAAGAGGGACCTCTGCCAGCCCAGGAGAAGCCCATGGCGGCTGTTCCCTGCCTCTCCCTTCCTCCGTGGGGCTGCAGTGAATTTGCTGCTTGACTGCAACGCTGAAACTATCTGTCAAGTCCGAAGCAGAAAGAGAGTTTGAAAGGCAAACATGATCTGTGATCAATATCCTAACAAATCCAAAGGAAGCCCCAGCTCCCGAAGGGTTAATCCAGAGAAGAAAAGGCATCCGCATGTTTAGTGAGCTAATGTGTTTATTGACAGGGAGGCCTTTAAGTCCTCAACTGGGAAAAGCTGAGATAAGTGACGGGAAGTTCAAGTCAGACAACCTGGTTGGGGTGCCATGTGGTTATGTTTTCTGGCTGATTTACTTTTCAGGCTCACGGTGGGGGGGGTCATCCCTGGGGTGTCCTCTGGCAGACAAGCCCACCCTGGAGCAGGGATGTTTCCAGAACAGGGAGCATCCAGACTAGCCGACACTGGCACACTGTAGGCACCTAGTCCCAGTGGAAAGATGGTCCAGTATCCAGCCAGCACCTTTCTGCCCGTTCTGAATGGATCTAATACTAGAGTATGTGGCAACCCCATCACAATTCTGCACGCGAAACCCAGACCCTTGTGCTGATATCTGTGGGGTGTTCTGCAGCCTACAGCTGATCCACTGCTGAGAGCACAGCTCCATCTGCACCTCCACTTCACAACCCGTAGCTAACCCTGCTTGCCTGCCAGCGCATCCATCACCAGCCACCAGCACAGCTGCCCTCCAGCCGGATGGACACCCCTGCCCAGGGCTACCTGAGGAACCACATCGGACCCCTGTAACTCCCCTGTGTCCACACCACTAGTGTGGTCAATGCCAGGGTCGGGGGTCAGGTGTCTGCCTGCTAACAGAGCGCAAGCCAACATTGTCCTCAAATTGCTGGAGTCAAGAGACAGTGCCCACCTCCTGCTGCCAGCTGTACCCTGCCAGGGGGGTACTGGCTTTATCGGAAACCTGCCAGTCTGGGGGTGATGGAAGTGGCTGACAGCAGCTACAGACGGTTTAATTGCTGCTGGAGAGCTGGCTGGCTGGTTGGAAACCCTCTGAACAGCAGGTCACTGGCCAACCCCATGGAGCCACACATTGACAGACACATTTTCCTCCCCAGCTCCACACAGCTCAGCCCTGGGAGCCTGACAGTTGGTGGTCAGCTGTGGGCTGGCTGCTCCAGCCTGGTCAGAACCTCCCAGAGACCTGCTCAGGGGCTGCTGCGAAGGCATTCACCTCCCCTCTGCCCAACAGCCAGAGCCCGTGCTGGCAAGAGTATCCTGCTGCCAGGCCAAGGTTACTGCAGATTCCATACGGTGCCTTCTGCCCCCCCCTTGAAATCACTTCAAAAACCAAGAGAAACTGCAAAGAGAGGTCAGAAGCATTACCAGAATCCAGAATGATCTGTCCCAAGCCATAGCACATACCTAACTCACAACACAACTGACAGGAGAGCCAGGGGCTTTCTCTGCTCCTCTGGTGACAAACACCCACCACTGCAGGTACCACAGCTGCGACTGTAAAGGTGCAGCCATGGTGTATTTGTTAGGGATTTCTGAGACCTGCCGTACTGGGGGAGCACTGGAACTGAACTAGACACACCACATTTCTACACTAGTTAAAAGACTCTTAAGAAAATAAATTAAATTGATGGTTCATCCAGCCAATACCCTGTCATCACACAGACCAGGAGCCCAGGAGGCCAGAAGAGTACAGTAAGTGAGCAGGCAGTGATGCCACCAACAACTTGAGGACTCCACAAGTCATGATCCACTTTTTAGTAGTCCTTGAGGGACTTTTCTCCCATAAAGCTGTTCAGTTGCTTTTTGAACCCCAGGATCTCCAGCCGTGCAGTGTAATTTCATCTTGTGGGAAGAAACAGCTTCATTTCTTGGGCTGCTTCTCTCTAACTTCATTTTGATGCCTCCTCACCCTTGTGCCAGGACAGACAGCAGACATCACTCCCTACTGACTTTGTCCCCCAAAGACAATTTCATGACATTCACCGCACTGCGTGCCAGTTGTCTCCCCAGAGCGGTGAGCCCCAGCCTGCTCCATACTCTTGCCCCTTCCAGAAGCTGTTCTCGCCTTCCTTCACCTTTCTTGCACTTTTCTCAGTCTCTTGTACCTTTGTCGAGACAGGACCAGGATCATGGGGTTATTTAGGAGGAAGGCACACAAGGGACATACACAGTGGCACAATGATCTATGTTTTTTCTCTACTTTCCTAATAATTCCTTACGTTATTTGATCTTTTGATAACTCCAGTGCACCAAAATGATGCTGGAGAGAACTACTTACTGCAGCCCCAAGATCTCCCCGTGCGTGGGGACAGCGAGCTTCAGCCCATGTGTGACTGCACCCTCTCGTGTCCTTTCCAAAGGGAATCCCAGAGTTCCTGGCTGCCAGGGAATCTCATCCTCATCATTCACAGGTTGTAATTTGACTTCAGGAATACTGTGGGGCGTTGCACTGTCAGGAGGCCTTGCAGCTCTGCTCCTGCATGCAGAGATTATCAAGAGATGCCAGCGTCCCAAGTGCCTACTCAGGAAACAAATAAATACCCTCGAAAATTGTTCCCTCTAGGCCTGGCAATCTGGTTTAGAATAGACAGAGGAGGCACGTGA
The DNA here is from genome assembly GCA_020800305.1 of Porphyrio hochstetteri. NCBI lineage: Eukaryota > Metazoa > Chordata > Aves > Gruiformes > Rallidae > Porphyrio > Porphyrio hochstetteri. The sequence goes on from CM036918.1 coordinate 677,920, forward strand.
GGAGCAGCACCAGCACCACTCAGGCAGAAGAGCAGGCAAAATATATCCTGGCACTGCCACTGATGAAGTGGAAATACCTCCTGCCCCCGAGAACTCTCTGCTCAGGTATCTTAGTCTCATAGTGCCTCTGGGTCAGTGCTGGTTCCCGGAGACTCCTGGGGTCTGGCTACCTACCCGCTGCAGCCAGGAGAGGAGTTAGTCACTTAGGGTGCTCAGAACAAACTGAGACAGCAACGACTTCTGATTTCTTACAACTTGCTGGTAGCACCTGGAGCCTCACGTGCAGGAGCCAGTCCCTGTGTGGCATGCTGTGGCAGCGGGGTGGCCCTGTGGCACTCAGAGAGAAGGGGAGCTGGACACAGCAGCTTCGGTGTGACCTTTGCACATGGGTTCAATCAGCACCGACGCCAGTGCCACCACAGACCCAACATCGATACACCACTGTCCCAACAGCCCTCCCACAGCCCAGGGCTGGACCACAGTCCCCTAGCTGGGACCCCAACCAGAGCCTGAACAGTGCCCGCACCCTCTTGGGAGAGGGGAGCTGGAGAGGGCGGATGCCCACTTGGCACCAGGACCCCCTAATGTACTGTGCCACTGGTAAGCAGGTTCTCAGCAGCCAAGGGTTTCCAGCAGTCAGGGCTGCTCTCAGCACAGCTTTCCAGTACCCACACCAGACCCAAGAAACCCCCGTGTGGTGGGATCATCGGGCTGAAGGCAGCCAGAGCAGGGGACAGGGGCTGGGGTCCCACACTGCCCACCACCCAACACAGGAATACTGCAGAACCCTGGGCTGGGAACAGGTCGGAGGTGGGGTACAAGCACCGAGACCTGACCACGGACCAACTGTGCTACAGGAGTGACTCCAGCTCTGAACCTCAGGGCTCAAGGCCCAGATTCTTCTTAGCATCCATGGGCTGAGATGTCTGACTGACTGGGCTATCAGAGGAGACATCACGGCCGGTTCCCGCAGCTCAGGCTTCTCCTTGCCCCGCTTTGCATATTCAAGGATCGCTGCCGATGCCTGGCTGTCAGAGATGGTGACAGTTGTGGGGGTTTTTTAGCTTTATCAAGGGGGATTATTTTTAACCCAAATTATTTTGCATTGTAAATGTTTAAATCCACATCAAATCCAGCTTAATGCATAAAATAGTCCAAGAGGGTATTTACTGGGGGAAAAAAATAACAATAAATCAAATTATTATGGCCAGTTCCCATCTGAAGTGTTTTAAAAAGGGGAAGGTCTGAGATTTTTGGCTAGAACATCGCTTCAAGGAGAAGATTCAAATAAACTTCTCTGCAGAATGGCCCAAGTTTACATACAAACTGGAACCTTGGTACTTTTTCACAACATGACTGGAATTAATAATGCAGATAAATCCTAAATAAATCAGGATTAGTGTTAACTACGTCTTGAGGTTTAATACGCTCGACGAAAATGAAAGGGGGCCGGCGGGGGAGGAAGGAGCTTTGCCTTAAACCTTGCCTGCCCGCGAGCGGAGTGGTGCCCGGGGAGGAGGGCGCGGGGCGCTGGGGCACGCTGGGGACCCACCGAGCAGGGCAATCAAAGCGCCTCTAATCGCTGCTGCCCCCGGGATGTGTTCAAAGGATGGTGTCTGGCCACGGGCTGCCCGAGGTCACAAGTGAAATGCAGCGGTGGGGCAGGGGGAGGGGTGTCTTGGATTTTTGGGCAGCCCGGTTGTTTGGCTCCCTGTGCAGGAGGTCAGCTGGATTGCAGTATTTCACCGTCTTATCAGCAAAAAGATTAAATTTCCCTTCGTGGTTAAAGAGCTCAGCCCCACTCTGAAGGAAAATATAAATAAAGCTGCCAACACAATCTCCCTAAGTAAAAACTGCCGCAGTGTGCCGGCGCTCGCCGCAGAGCCTGGGGAGCCGCTCCCCGCTGACCTCCTGCACTGCCACCCCGATGGGATGTCCTGGACATCCTCCTCCTCCTCCTCCTGGAAGGGTTAAAGCTGAGAGCAAGCAAAGGCTGAGCAGGGACCTTGGGTCTGTTCCTTGCCAACGGTGGCTCCTGGGCTGCTGCAGATGTGGGCAAGGACTGTACCATCCTCTCCTCCTCCTCGTGCTGGATGAGGCCAGGGCTGAGGATATGAAAGCAGGCTTAAGAAAGTGTTTTATTTTAGTTTCTTCAAAGCCACAGAGGAGGAGAAAAAGGCTCCTTGTGTTCACGTTGTTACCTGGGAATTCACTCCGTCCCTCTCCACTCTGCTTCTCTCACACATCTGTGCAAGGAGACCGTTTGCTCTGGGCTGCCCTGCACCCCTCAGGTGTGGGGCTGGGCTCAAGAGTCTTGGAAATTTGTAGCATTTTAAGAAATCTCATCTCCCATCTGTTTCCTGTTCCTTTTTTCAGCACTTCCCCATGCTCACACCAGCCCCAAGGCTCAGACAAGACGAGGGCCGGATCCTCCTGTGCCACAGCCAAATGCTGACACCTGCACCAAGCACGATCAGCTCATCGGGATGGTGACACGTTGCATGGTGCTTCTGCCGCCCTGGTCACTGCACAGAGGTGTACAGCCAGCACATGAAGCATCAGCATCCTCACAGAGCTGGGGTCAGAGCCACGAGCCCGCTCCCAGGGTGACCATTCCAAGAGACACTGAGATGGGAAGTTTGCCTGGGGGGGTGTTATTTCTTTACCCTCTGAGCAATTATCCTGACAACTCAAGGCCGAGTTTAAGGGCTGTTTCCTTCCAGCTGCCAGTGGTCAGAGGAGAGAGACTGTTGCAGTCCATCCCCAGCAGGTACGAGTCTACCCAGCTCCACGAACAGATTTGTGCATTTGGAAGTGAGAACATCGCTGGTGTGGCAAGGATCAGGCAGAGGAACAAGCAAACCTGCCAGCAAAAGGCCTGTCCCAAACACTGCTCACACACTTGAATCGAATCCCAAACCTGTCCCCAGAACAGCCCCTTTGCTGAGCCTGGTAACTTGTTGGTTTAGATTTTATGTGAAATATTTACATATGATTAAACATTGACCAGTGAGCACACAGAGCAGCCTTCCGATAACTTTTAAATATTTAAAAGCTGAAAATCATCCTATTTTATATGACATATAGCAAAGTGCAGGTAGTTAGCAGTCCCATTGCTAATGCTAGTCATTAGGTTTGTTAAACCTGGGTACCAAGAGCCAACCTGCTCATGTTCCTTCATAAATAAAGCACATAGTACTATTCACCTGTGTTTGAAAGGAGCAAATTCCTCAGCCCTAAAGACACCTGCGTGGAGTAGGGGCTGGAACCAACTTTCTGTGAGAATCAGCCAGCATTAGGAACAATTCACTTAGTGCCCCCAAAGCTGCAGGTTTTTATTCACAGGGAAACACATACATCTTTGCTACAAGAGGATATGAAAGCACTTATACAAACAGGAATCAAAAGTATAACACACTCAACAAAGAAACATCTGCAACAACTAGAAGCCAAGACTAATACATGAGCAACCCGTAAGTAAAGTCAGAGGTACTGAGCACTACCAACAAAAGCCTCAAACAATAAACCAGAGATTTCTGAAGCTCACCTTTGATACAAGAAATTCTAATAATTGATTATTATGTGCAGTAATTAACTGTTACTAAACAGAGGGTAAAAGTGTCAGTAACTGGAATAAAACATTCCTGGTGCAGGTTTGTAATCACACTGGTGGATGTAAATATATAATCAAGGCCACAGAACCATAGAGGCACAGGTTTAAGAGCATCTGTTAAATATCAAGATTTTAAAATTACCAAGTCTGAACACTTGCATCTAATAATTTTAAAGGAATCATTTGGAAACTCTTCAAAGGCTTCTGGCTAATCCTTAGTATGCCTTGGAGAAATGGGAGAGCCTCCAGAAGACCTAGGAGTAAATTCGGTCGTGGGTCTTTGGGGATTGACCTGTACCTGTAATAAAAGGTCAGCACTTGACAGGCGTCAGCAGAAATATGAAGGATGGAAATATGGACTAATGTTACTGCACCAGAAGTAACTGTTTAATTGTCTCAGCAACATTCATGACACAGACTCTGAGACCAGCAAATCTAACTTTAAGAATGTTGTACCTGTCTTAAGCCCTGGTTTCCCAAAGGATGTCAATCAGAAGAGCTTCCAGACCTCCCCTGGGAAAGAGGGAGCCCAACACTGCCCATGACACATCAAGGGGAGCTCTCATGGAACATGTCCAGGAAGGTGACACAGAGGGGTGGCTTTCCTGGATGGTAAAGCAGCTGCACAGGGAGAGCCCCAGGGCTCAGCAGGTTAGAGAGTTATAAAGCTCTTAAGTGTTTTGTTTTGTAGGGAATCGTGATGCTCGTTCAAACACACACAACATGGGTACTGCACCCTGCAAGGGGGAGGAGGTAACCCAGGGGAGATGGATGGAGGGGATCAAAGAGGGGAAGATGAACCACAGTTTGATGATGACCTTATCCCATCAGGGAAAGGACCAGCAGGAAGAGAGGGAGAACTGTAACTGGGGATGGTGCCAGGTAAAACTCACAGCAAAATTTGTGACAGTGACTCAACACATAAATTACATGTGGGGAACAAGTCTCCACACCTTACAGCAACCCTTGATAAAGAATGTAAAGAGATGTGTATTCTAGGAACCACACCTGACGATAGCCATCAGTCACACTCCTGAAGCAGTCAGTCTGTGAGGTCTGTGTCTGACTCTGGGAGATGCTGCTCTCAGCAGTCCAAAGGAATTTTGTTTTTTTAGGTACAAATAATCATGAATGCCTAACTGTCATTAAGAGGGAGCTAGGCAACAAGGATCACAATTCAGTTAGATTTTTAAATAGTACAAAAATTAACCCTAATAAATGAATAGTAATTATGCTCAGTTTCAACGAGGCAAATAAGGACTGAGAGAATCACTGGCCAGAACTGAGTCTAATGAAGCAATAAAAGTTTTCAAAGCAGAATGACAATGGACCCATTTCAGCAACATGACTAATTATGATGTTTGTGGGATTTACATGTAGGCTTAATACCCTTCCCAAACAGATATGGAGATTAGGGCAGGCCTGTGTGCCTGGATGAACCGGGGTGTCCGTCTTGCACCAGATAATTATGAAATCAACCCAAAAAATAAACAGACAAGGAAAGAGAACCTGATTTGTCTGAGGCAAGGGAACAGACAGGCTATAGAAACAGTAACATTTTGAAGTGAAAATTTTATACAGAACATGTTAAGAGTAAATGCTTTAATTTGCATAAAGAAAATAGATAAATAAGGATTCTTGAAAGCTCTTGATGCAAAATTCACTAATAGATCAGCTAGGCATTAAAATTACATCTGATCTTTGTTTGTGGCCTTTGCAGGAAGAGAAATATGAGCAGTAAGGGAAGCCATGGTCACAGCTTCATGGGAAAACTGCTTTCCTAGTAGAAGCTTTCCCTTTTCCAAAGAGAAAAGTGTACCCAAACCCCCACCCTCTGCTCACTCCATTGAGATGGTGACTCAGACTTTGCAGTGCAGGACAAGGTCCTGCTCCCACTCCCCTACCATGCAAAACCTTACAGACTTTAGCCATGAAAAGCCCCTAAAATAACAGCAAACTCCCTCCCCCCAGCCCAGGACATGTGACTGGTCACCTGAAACCTTCCTGACTCTCATACAGACCCTGTTTTATGATGCTCTATGAGCATTCCTTGGCATCACATCTTTTGGGAGGTCAGTCTTAACACCCAAGAGTTGCTCATTGCTGGGAGCACTTAGCAATGCTCCCCAAGACCGTGGTGATGTGTACAGCAGACATGGCTGGGTAGGAATCGGTCTAAGTTCTCTTCCAAATCCTTGGAAGGGTTAAACGCCTCCCTGGAGGTGCTCAAGGCCAGGCTGGATGGGCTACCTGGTCTAGAGAGAGAGTGTCCCTGCCGATGGCAGGGGGGCTGGAACTAGATGAATCTTTGAGGTCCTTTCCAACCCAAAGCATTTGGGGATTCTATGAAATAAGAAAAATTAAAGTTACGTTTCAGTCGAGTCTCCTATTGCTGTGTGTCTGTGTGGAGCTTGAGCTCACTCAGTGGCTCTGCAGCACAGCCTTGCTGTGTGTATGTGCAGCCTCCAAAAAGCAACCTTGTTCCTACCAATCAATTTGTGGTAAAAAAAAATAATGCAGAGAACTGAGTGAGCTCATTTTCCCTATCTGATGAGATTAAAACCTTTAGTGTGTAGAAAAATAAGTTATATTTGAGGTTGCTGCTTAATTTCACCAACCAGCCCTTGCTGAGTGCTTCAGCAGGACATGCCAGGGCAGCTGAGAGCAGCTCTAAGTCCCAGGAGTCTGTTCCAGAGACACATAGCTCATAGAACACCCTTAAATTATCTACTGTGCCACCAGAAGTAGTTCAGGTAGTGAGCTCCCTGGAACACTCCCATCTCCAGATCTGTTGCATTTGTTTGCCCTGTAGAAGTGACAGTTCACTGGTGTCCACACAAGTAGCTGCAGGAGGTAACACCTTCGTACACTAACGAAGATGCGTTCATCCTGCAATTATTATTTTCTCATTTCTGGCAGACTTTCCCAGCTTTGCCATCTCTATCTCCTGATCTTCTGGCCAGTACAAACAGCAGACTCTGGTTTAAGTAAAAAAAACCCCAAAACCAACCAGGATTCAACATGTCACCACATCAGAGACTGGTACTAACATCACGGTGATCAGTGCAGCCCGCTGGCTCACCCTTCCCTTTACATCGAGTCCATGGGAAAGATCACTGGCAGAGGCAACACTGTGCAGAGTGCACTGTGCTCCCCACACCTCCTTCCAGGGGTCTCAGCCAACTGAGGAGTCCTCTTTCCCCTTTCCTTCTCCTCCTCTGGAAAGAGCTGGCTTTCCCACTTATGTTCCCCCTCAGAACCTGTAGCTGAGCAATCGATTTTCCTGTCACAGAGGTACCTGAAGATGTAAGCTCATGGTGAGGGGTCCCTGACCAAGGGCTGACAAATTCAACCCGGAGCCAAAGGCAGTACAGCTCTTTACCTTAGCTGGGTCTAAGCCTGCTTGAACCTCTTGGTCCTCACGTCACCAGGACCTGTCCTGTGCTGCCACATCAGCACACGGGTAACCAGCATGAAATGGGGTGTGAGACAGAGACATGGGTCACAAGAGCCAGCTCAATCACCCCACATGCACAAGTCCAGTTGTTCTCTGGTTCATTCCCACACCACATCACCCTCTCTGAGAGCTGCAGCATCTCTTTTGCACAGATATTCTTCAATCTTCAATCAGAAACGCAGAGTGACAGAGATTCCTTCACCTCCCTGAATAGCTGCTTCTAACAGTCCATTAGATAAAATAGTTTCACTGGATAAAACACCTAGATTAAGTTTCTACAACTTTTCTCAGCAAAGTACAATTTACAGAACACCAACCTGGCTGCAGCTCTGCCCCAAACTCTGCAGAGCTTTCAGGATACATCACCAACAGAGCTGGAACCCAACAGTGGCCTCACAAACAGCGTGATACCCGCTGGGTACAGGGCCAGGAGCCCTGTACAGGCATAGCACCACGATGCTCCTGGTCAGTTATCCAGCACCAGACACAAGACACAGTGGGTTTAGCTGCTAACAGCAATGACTGACTGAAAGTCAGGTCCCTCTCCAGCACATCAAGCTGGGCACCCAAAGCTATGAATAACCTTGGCCTACTGACCACAGGTGGGTTTCCAGACAAGGAGGAACTGGCAGAATTCAGGAAGGCAAATGGGAGACAGCAAAGCTGCTGGAAACACAGAGGTGTGTAGGAGAGGGAATGTTCAATGAAGTGAGGCACAAATAACAACTGACTCTAGAGCCAACTTTCACAGGAGAGGAGGGACCTGCTAAGGAACAAGGAAAGTTTTCCTATGGCATTGAAAATACAGCATTTCATTCAGAACTGTGAACTTCTGTGCCCATTGATCGATCATGAGGATGTGATTTCATCTTCCTCATCTCCTTCTTCCATGTTTTTTACATTTATTTGGCCTTAAACTAGATACTATTTATGGACTAAGTGTCTTGTGAGCTTAGAGGCACTCACTGTGACAAACATATCCTGATTTAGAGGCTCCTGACATAAACGTAGGATCTACTAAATAATAGTAATAATGATGATGCCCTCAACTGAGGTCTCTTTACCATGGCAAGACATAAGCGTGGTGGTTCAGCCCCAAACAGCAGCTGAGCACCCCACACTGCTCACTCACTCCAGAGGAGAAAGAGGCAGAGCCTCCATGGGTTGGGATAAGGACAGTTTACTGACAAAAATCACTGTGAAAGTAGAACAACAACAGCCAAGTACACTCACACCCAGTGATAACACAGTGCCTTACCAGCCTGATGACCGCAGAGTCCTGCACAATGGGAGGGATGACTGAGCCACCACCCCAGCCACACTCAGACTGCTCTGAGGACCAACCAGAGCCTCTGTTCAACCAGCCCCTTTTATGGGGAGTGGTGTCAGGTGGGGAGGGAACAGCCCCAGGGGGAACTCATCTCACCTGGGATAAAACTCAGCTCCCCTGTGCTGGCTGCTTGGGGAGCTTGACTCTGGCCTGGCCAGAGCCTGGACACATAACTTACAACAGGTGACAGACAAAGCACAGGATAAACGTTGTCAGTCACACTGGTGTCAGTCACACTGGTGTCAGTCACACTGGTGTCAGGCACAGTGTTCTTAGAAGGGTTTGACAATTAAAAAAAGAAAGTGGTCAATCTCAGGAGAAACCTCACTGGAGATTCAGTACTAATCTGTTCTACTCCAGTGTGTGCTGGCTCCAGCACCTCCACCCTGAACATTGGGTACGTTTCTGTGCAAGCACGTATTGCACAGGGAGTACACTGAGGAAGCCAGGGCAGAGCTTGGTGTCACCTTGCTGCTGAAGTGGGGACACAAACACCAATGTTCTTGGCACTGGCTGATTAACCTGCGTGATTGTAATAGAAGGGACAGCATGGAATATCAAAATAATAACGGAATATCCCCCTGCCTCCCAGCATTTGGCTGCGCTCTCCATATGGCCAGAAGGAAAAGCCATCTTCCGTTTGCCCACCAAACCACATATTTAATCCATGTGCTTATGTCAAACTTAATTACTGCACATTTGGCATAAAATAACAATCCACATCCTTGGAGAGAGGAACTTAAGTAGTTAATATGTGTGATTGAATGAAAGTGCTTTGCTGAATGTTTATGAGAAGCCCAAGAGGAGTGCAATGTGGTGATACTTTAACCATTTGAGCACCAGCGCTGGAGCCCGCGGCTCTGCGCCGGCACCTGCCCGGCCACCCTGCTTGAACCAGGAGAAGTGTTCTGAGCACCAGCGTGGCTGAGCCTCATCCTCTGAGTGAGGAAAACACTGGTTACAAAGGAGAGATGATGATACCTGCCTGCACCCCTGTTTTAGATGACACAGAACTCTGCCACAAGAAGCTGGGGGTTCCCCACAACCGAGATGATCTGTCGTGGATCACAGCGGCTCTCCTGTCCAGGGCTGGGACGGCACAACTGTCACACACCACGACAAGACCTCCCCCAGAAAGCCCTCACCCAGAGCAGAGGCAAGGCTGTCCCACCAGCACCCACCACACTGTTCTGGGTCACACTGCACCTGCTGCAGCTCCAAAACCCCACACGGTGACCTCGCAAGCTGACATCCCATAAGGCAAACCAGAATGTCACAGACACTCTTGTGCTGAAGAAGTTTCAGCTGAGCTGTTTCTCTTACAGAGGGTTTAAAGGCTCCAAATAATGTTTTCAATTTATTTTGTGCACCCCCTTCAATGCCCAGCGAGGGGCTCTGGCTCCTGGTCCCTGCCTGCCCTGCTTCAGCCCACTCCTCTGTCGGCTGTGCCGAGCTGTCCTCTCGTGACCCACTCTCAAGTGTTGCTCTCAGGGATAACACGAGTCTTCCAGCCCTCTTCTCACATTCTGTGCCTTAAAAATATCTGGGTACTTCTTTCTTCTTTGCACGGTTTGTAGAAACCACAGATCTCCACAACGGAAACTCCTTCCTCTGCATCCCCAGAGTCTCTAGACCTGACCAGCCAGTCCGGGTTGATGCTGGGGCACAGATTTACCAGGGGCAGGTAAGGACAGAGTGAGAAGGTGTAGAGATGCTTCAAGTCTCACATGGAAATCAGCTGACATGGCACAAACGGGAACTGGAGGATGAAAAGCCCAACTTCTATCTGTAAATATGTGGCCACGACCTCAGGCTCACAATGGCCCTGCACAGGGACACCAGGGACAGACCATCTTCCCCAAGAGCACCCAGTGCCGGGTCCTGCTGTGAGCAGAGGCTGGACTGGGCTGTCCTCTTGGTCAGCCCTGTTCTGGCCCCTCATGTTCATGCCCTCTCCATGCATGGGAGTGTCTGCCCACGCTGGATGTTAGATCAGCACCTGTGCCCCTGATAGGAATATATTTTATGTATTTACAGAGCTCCTTGGGCTGGTTCAGGATCACTCTGGAACAGGCCCTGAGAGCTCCTGGCAGCAGCTGGGGCGCTTGGGCTGGTCCTGGACACACTGCTCACAGGTCCCCTGGGATGCAGGACAAGGTGCATGCTGGCTCTAGCTGGCCCCTGGCCTGTGATCCCGGAGATGCAGCCAGCCAGGGCTCTGAGCCCGCTTCAGAAAGGATGCAAAATTCACAGCACCGACCTGGATCGCTGGGCAGGGTGGAGGAGTCGAGCTGGGCACACGGGCTGTGTGACGATGGTGTGAAGGGATGAGCCAGGCTCTTCTGGGGGTGTGCACTGAAGGGGTGAGCGGCACCGCGCAGCGTCTGAACAGGGCAGTCCTGAGCAGATGCTCACACACACCTCGTGAACGTGGACAAAAAGTGGAACAGGTGCCCAGAGAGGTTGCAGGATTGTTAATGCCTGACTGGAGAAGGCCCTCAGCAACTTGATTTCTGTTGGCCTTGCTTTCAGCGGGGGTTTGGACACGGTGACCCCCAGAGGCCCCGTCTCACCTAAATTACACCCGATAACCAGGAAGGCCAAACTGAGGAGGTCACCACAGTCAGCACCCGAGATCACAGAACCAGGAGTAAAGTTTCTGTGTAAGAAACAGTTTCTGTGGATAGAGCAGGGAAAGAATGAAAAGTGTTCAGCAATGACCTTGATACGAGGAGCAGGAACAAAGAGGAAATAGCTGAATGTGGCAAGGAGGTTATGAGCCCTGGTAATGGCCTGCTCCCGCGCTCACACAATGAGAATGGAAAATCTCCTATTAACTTCAGTGACACCGGACCAGGCTCTAAAAGAGCAGACACTAAAGTGGATGGCAGTGTCAGAAAGGAGAGGAGGAAAGAAGGAAAAATTTAAGTTTCACTTTCATCATGCTGAGTACGAGCTAACTGCTGAAATCCTATTGTTCCCTGTTTCAAAAATGAAAATAAATAGTTTGCAACAAATACAGCGGAGTGACTGCTGCTGGAGCTAATTGACTCTGTATCTTTAAAAAGATGGCACCACTTTCTTGTTGCCAGAGATTAATTCCTGACGATTTATCGGTGTTAGTGCGAGTCCTTCACCCTGCCCCGGATGTAAGAAAGGTGACAACAGCCAAGGAACCATCAGATCGGGTGCAAAATCCTAAGGAACACACTCTAGACAACAATTTAACCTGAACACCGTGTGCTGGATTGTGCATCACCATTGTTACGCTTCCTGGGCTGGTAAGAAATGAGGTTAGTTTGCACACTAACTGAAACAAAATAAACCCCAAACACGTATGGAGGACAGGCTGGTTATGGAGCCTTTGATGGGTAGATACATATAATACAACCACATTTTTTGGTGTCTTATAAAAGAAGAAGCTGCAGAGTCACCGTCCTACGCACCAGGACCAGCGGCACTTCAGGGAGGGGGTGTTCAGGCGCAGCCTAGACTCATGCCTAGGTTTAGTCCAGGTCCCACAGCAAGCTGGGGCTGAGCTGGGACTGGAAGTGCTATGCCCCAGGCTGCTCCCAGCACCTATCCACAGTCGCTGCTGAGCGCGGATGGAAACGAGCCCTCCCAGCATCTCCCAGCCCGTCCAGTGGCGTTCGGGCGGCCGCCAAGCGCGGTGCCCTCTTCCCCTCGGGGCTGGAGCGAGTCCCCTTCCCACGTCTGCCAGAGAGCCCTGTCTGCTCGGAGGGACCCAGGATTCCAGGCAGAGCTTTCCCATGCCATCGTCCCTCAGAATAGCTCTGCTCTCTGTATTTTTAGCAAGGCTCTAATGGGCCAATATGTTTGATTTTCCACTGTTTCCACCCCAGCTCAAGCCCCGCTCCTCGGCAGCGTCCCCGCGTCTCTGCCGGCGTCTCTGGCCAGGGGTGGCAGGGACGGGAGACGCGGGGTGGAGGAGCCTTGGAGGAGATGGTAGCTCTGGCAGCAAGAGCTGCTTTGCATACTTGGAGTTGTACAAAGCTGATTTTCTGAGAGAGAGAAAGACGGAGAAAGGGGTTTCTGTAAGTAGCGGAGACAATGAGAACAAGGCCGGCACTATGCCAAGCACGGGATGGCTGCCAAAACACATATCATTAGCTTGGACCAGCTATAAGCAAGGAAATGAGAAACATATGTTGGAGAGCAAGGTTAGGAGCGAGGGACTATGGGTCAGTGACAGTCGTCCGAAAACTTTTCCCTTGTTCTTCAGCTGTGGCCCGATGGTGTCAGATGTCATTCTGACAGCCTTCATTTCTCATGACGGCCGGGCTTATTTTGGCCTGCTTGTTTTTTGTTGTGGGTTTTTTTCCCCCCTCCCCTAATGGGAGTTATTGAGAGGAAGAAGAGAACAGACAAGAAAGCCTTTGCCATTTTTTTTCCCCTGCAGTTATGGGAAAATAACCTTGTTTTCTGTGATGTCCTCTGAAATCCTCACCCTTTATGAAATAACGGTGTCTCAGGACTGGGATTCTGTCTGGCCCTGGTGGAAAGAAAAGGGTGGGTAGTGTATTCCTAAGTAGTTCTTGTTGTTCTTTCTTAAATATAATTAGATGCACCTCATTACCTCAAACTAAAGGCCTTTTGTACTTCTCTGGGGCTGTGTTTCCTGAGAGCCACGGCATGCCACAGCTTGCAGCATCCACTCTTATTTTATCACATTAACAGTGTATTTTTAACATTTTTACCCTTTATCCAAGCTGTTTGCAAATTATTTCATTTTTCTCCCAAGACTACACCCAGATGAGCCATTCCTCACTGACATTTAGTGAAGCGTTTGAAGCTCCCGCTCCCGTTCCCAGCTCCTTCCTTTGAAGGAGCTTTCACTAGATGGCACCTCAAAGATCCCTGCTACTTCCCTCCCAAGGCTGAAATATTCCCAGGTAGAGAAGAGCCCTGATAGGGATCTTAGTCAGCATCCCAAGAGACTTTTGTTTGACTCCAGTTCTGCAGCAGAACAACTTCATCCTAATGACTTTTAATCACTTTCCATACCCTTAAACCTGCTCCAAAAGCTTGTCCATCCTTCCTGCGGGAAGCCAGCCTGCAGCTGGGCAGCCCCTGCCAGGCTCCAGGGGGAAGCCAGGGTATCGACCTTCGAGGGGAATACGCCAGGTCCAAGCTCAGGTTGGAAAGGAGAAGGGGATGAAGCAAAGGCTGTACATGGACTGACAGCAGGTAGAGACCAAGGTCAGGGAAGAGCTGCTGAGGACAGAGCTAGCCCAGAGGAAGACATGGGGATGGCTATTACTGCACTTAACTCGTCAGCTCTGCTGGCTTCAGCCAGGCAAGAGAGATGACAGACATGTCATTTCCAAGCACTTTAACTCACCAACTTCGAGGAAGGACTGGCACAGCACAGGTGCTGACACTCGCTTTCTCTCAGGCAGCAGGCTAAAATGCTTGGAAATAATGCTGCTCTGTCCCTGCCTCTGGAGCCTCGGCTGGGCAGCAGCAGGGACAGGGATGTCCCTGCAGACAGGGATAGGGATGTCCCTGCAGACAAGGATGTCCCTACAGACAGGGCAGCGCCCAACCCATAATCTCTGCTCTGAAAAACATCTGCAATACAGTTTTTGAAGGATCTGATAGTTTATCATATCCTCTGTAGATCTGATCTCCTTGACTTCAAAATGCCATTAGAAAGACTTGCTGGCAATTAATTTTTTTAACTGAAGGGGAGGAAGACATTCCGACTCTTGATTTTCTAATACCACCTTCTGTTCACACAGCCTTGACTTGTAATGTGAAATGATCTAAGATGGAACTCAAGGTTTAAACAGAAATCTGTAAAGCACAACACTTAGCCCAGAGTGCCCAATCTGCTTCCACACAGACCCAGTAACTTCCAGTCACCACGACCCGACAGCCAGCAGTTGCCTGGCTGTGATTACATACTGTGTTCCTGGCTCTTGGTTTGATCTGTTTTGGGTTTTTTTTTTCTTTTTCTTCCTGAAATGAGCTGCAAAGATGAGAGTAGAACTGATACAGGGGCACAAACACACGCAAGAGATTACTGAGAGGCTTCCTGTCCTGGAGTCCAGTGGCTGTGTTGAACCAAGACAGGATTTGGTTTTAAGAGTCTGGGTTCTTCACAGGACAAAACCAATATGCTACCACATTTTCAGGAATCCTTGGGAAAGAAGGTATTAACCTCTAAGTTAATGATAAGTTGAATTCCAAGTGGATGATCCATATTGGCTCAAAGATGCTGTTGAGTTCTGTCAGAGCACATTTCACTCTCATGCTTCATCCCCCCAGGAACACACCTTGCAGAGAGGGTTCAGTGTTTGCAGAAGCTGAATTTCCATCTCTAAACTCAAAATCACAGTCACGTGTTTCCTTCAGATTTCTGAAGCAGCAGGTCACACAGATCCAGCTACATGGACCTGCCAAGAGTTCTGAACAGCAAATTAGGGGGTTCCAGGTACCCATTAGTGACATGCAAAGGCAGTGACTGCAGCGTAGCTCCTTCCCAGCTCAGAACCGCTATTACGATGTCATTCCATCTCCTCTGCTGCTGAGGCTCACTTAAGGAGGTGCAGGCGTTCCCATGCAGCCCTTTGTTGCTGGAGCTGGAAGGAAAGGCTTTGCTTGGCTGGGGTTTCTTTAAACCTCGCTCCCCTCGCTCGCAGTTTCGCAGCGCGGCCGCAGAAGCAGTTGTATCAGCACAACTGTAGGGCTGGCAAACCACAGCTGGGAGGGGAATATTGAAGTAGGGGCAGCGTGGCTGGAAGCAGCAACACTGAAGTTCAGCCTCGATGTCTGGTGCCTGTTCCATGGAGAAGTGCTGAGCTGTGCAGGCTCACAGGGTGATGGTTATCCTGACATGACTTGGTGGCCGTTGTTTTCTTAAAAGGACCTTCCTCAGAGATTCAAGAGAGGTTCATCAGCCAGCTGGGTACTTGCTCCCAGGTAGTAAGCTTGTGAGAAGGTCCTTTCTCCCCATCACTTTGGAGGCTCCATCCCTCGTGTGTGGGAGGTGGCCGAACTGTCGCCCCGCTTGCACAAGGGGCCACGACTCACCAGGGAGTGAACTGGGCTGGGAGGATCTGGTGGAAACCAGCCAGAGAAGGGAGGTACAAAATGCAAAGAACCCTCATCTTCCTTTGACTGTCTGAATTATGGTGATGCATCTCAGAACAGACACTGCCTGATTAAAATTATAGACTCCAGGTAGAAAACATCTGAGCAGAACCGCGAGTGTGGACTAAGGAGACTTCAGTGAAAGTGTGCAGTGTTAATTACTGACTCAATCACATATTTCAGTTTGTACTCCCTTCTGAGTGAGGGTTATGAAGAATTCAAGCAGCTTTGGCAGCGTAGATGGATGCACAGAGACCTCACGCTTCTCTGGACGTGCTAAGAGGCAAACAGAGGCACCCACACGGGGCTGGAGCCACTCAGCTCGGACCTCCTGTCCCTCTTACCTGCACTTCAGGACCTCCCCTGCCTGGTCACATGCAGTTTCTTCTCAAACTAATACAAACATTTTCAGTAATAGTTCCTGTATCTTCCACTTATTATATCTATTTAATTCCCTTCTCCCAGGCAGAGTTATGACACATTTGAGGTGATAGTAGGGATGTTTTACTTAGTGTTTGCTATCAGCAGATAAAGTTTCCCGCTGTTGTCCATCTGGGACAGCACACAAACTACAGACAGGTTCCGGAGGGGATTAGTGTTAGTTTGTACTTGTGCTGAGCAGCAACTCCACAAGTCCTTGAGCAACTCGATCTATATGTCATTGCTGTGAGCAGGAGCTCGGCCCAGATGCTCTCCAGAGGTCCCTTCCAGCCTAAATCATTCTGTAGTTCCCTGATACAATTTTCCACTTTCACACCACACGTTCTCTTAGCAAAACAAACCAACTGATCTAAAAGCACCAGCGTGGCAGCATGCAGCCAGGAGATGCTGTGCAACACAGACCTGTGCAGAGCGGCACTGTGCCTGCACACACATCCACACCCCCCCCAGTACCTATCGACAGGCAGCTCGTGTGAAAATACAACCCCTCTAGCTTCAGGGGGGGTGCTCAGGTAATAAACCAGCATACATTAAAGTTTTAAAATGTCAGACTGAAAATCAAGCTGATTAAATATTAAACAAACTTTCTGATGTAGGTCCTGTAACCACTTAAAGACTGGAGAAACAGGAAGGTGTAAACCTACCAAGAAACACATCTTTATTGAATCTAGCCTGAGACCAGAAGCAGCCAAAGCACAGTGTCATTTTGCCATATCCCTGTAAACTTCCTCTGAAACCTCCAGCTGACATCAGCACTCCTTTGCATGTTGCCCTTCTCCAAGGGTTTAGCAGGTAATCTCCCTGCGGTGTGGAAGTGCCACCCCAGCCACCCCAAGCCTGTCTCCTTCCCTCTGAGGCTGCGAGGGCTCTGGTCCTGTGCCACACGCTGTCCCTGGTTACACCCCAAACGCTTTTGGAAAGGAAGGTACACCCCAGCCTATGGAAATCACTATTCCTGCACTGTCTGAGCCTCCCCTGAGCTGTTCCCAGTGTGCGTTTGTCTGTGGTGAACACGCGGCGCTGAGGCAGATACAGTCACTGCGACTTCAGAAGAGGAGACATAAATTAATAATTTCTTCCTGACTGGGAGCCAGCGTTACTCTGGAACACCACAGCCTGGAGCTCTGTCAAACTGTATTCTCACTGAGTGAAACCAAGAATAAAGAGATGCCAGGGAAGAGGTTCCCTGCCACAACAGGCACCTTACACAGAAGGCGAGGATGGTGCAAATCAGCTGTTGATGGGAAGGTATAGTACAGAAGGGTGCACCCAGGAGTAGGCACGGCCCCAGGAAAACATGTTTTGCACTGGTAAGAGGGGCCAGTGGTTTCACTGAACAGAGATGCTGGTTTTACTGTGGTTTCACTGAACAGAGAGGCTGGTCTGAGCGGGCGGGATGAACAGCTTTGTGCAGAAGGATTCACAGACACCGTCATGCGACGTGTGATCTGATGCGATGTCACAGGCTGATCAGGAGAGAGCTCAGACCTGTGTGTGATCCTGCTGCTGACCTCTTGCCTGGCCTCGGGCAAGCTCTGCCCCGTCCACGTCCCTCCTGCCATTTCTTCCTACGTCTGCCTAACGTGTGGCATAAATTGTAGGGGAGCGACCCAGAAACGTGTTCCGACTCTGAGCTTCAGGAGCAGAACTCAGGAGGCCGAGTTACCCACCCAGTAACAGTGGCAGGGAAAGGATCCCCAAGCTTTGCTGAGGGCTGAGCCGGGAGGTGCCCAGGGCAGCCCTTCCCACTGCGGGCAGGTACTCCTGGCACCCACATCGGCCACAGGCTTGGTGCCTCTGTGAGCCGGTGTGCAGGGCTCCAACCTGCGAGCTACACTTCGGCTTCCCTTGGGCAGGCAGGACAACGAGCTGCCTGGGAGGCCGTCGGGGAGGATGGCAGCAGTGCGGCCTGCCCTGACATGGGAGTGCTGGAGTGGGGCTTCAACCTCTCTCCCACCTGCGTCCCTCCAATTCTCATCACTGCTGCTCCCTGGGGTTGAGGGTGCAATTCCAGCCCGGCTCTCCCCTATCTCCTTCAGGGCAGGGGCACAGCGCAGAGGATCCCAGGCGTCCTGAGGCTCTGCAGGACACTGCCTGCTCCTGGGCCGAAATCTGGTGCCTGTGCAGCAGACATAATGAGGCCTGTCAGCACTCTCTTGTAGGTGTTTCACCAGCACCAGCAAGAGTGGGACTGGCTGCACAGGAGAAGACAGCCGGCCGCAGCACTGCGAAACGCCCCTTCCTCCAGGCTCTGCGGCGTGCTCATACACCACAACCAGACTGCACCACAGATCTCATCCCTGGCTCCAAGCAACATCCAGAACTGCCAAAACTCTGCCTTAACACCGCTGGCTGTGGCCAGGTGCTGCTGGTCTGCATACGCTGCGCCAGCCGTTTGCCATCAGCAGCTTGCACACATCCAAGTGCCACGTGTAGTCTGACCCATCCCTTGGATGGGTCTTTTCATCTTGCCATGTAAGTCAGGTTCATAACTACTGGAAGATGTAGATGACAGACATGGGCTGTAAATCAATACCTGAAAATCATTGCAACAAGCTACGAAGCCAGGAAGATGAAGGTGTGACTGCCCAGAGCTGAAACAATTCTGATCCTACTGCTGTGCACAGTAGGGGCAGAAATAAAACCTAAGAGCAATCTTAAAGTATTATGTACCAAGAATGTGTGTGTCCTGCCATGGGGGCCGCCTCTGCCACCAGGTCACAGGGTTGTACTTTCAGGTCAGGAGGGAGACTGAGGAAAGCAACAGGAATAGTTTAAAGGGGGAACAATTTCTTAGGTGTGTTATCCCAAGTCCCAGAGCTACCCCATGAGAAGAAACACATCTGAAGAAAGGCTGCACAGAACTGTGATTACTCCAGGGCAATTGAGAGCATATTTAGAACTGACGATGGCCTCAAGGGCTCATTTTGGCAGGTGGGCATCAGCTGCCTCTGGGACGGGAGCTTAGCCATCGAGGCTCGGTACACACGGGTCCTCTGGGCTGGCCCAGCTGCTGCTGAAGCACTGATGGGCACCAAGTAGTTTCGCTGATGGAAGTGACAGCATGTCAGCCCAGCCACACAGCTCCATCTCGTCTGGGACTTGGCATGGCTATAAAAAGAGATGAAATTCAGGGAATCTGGGTTGCCTGACCATCAGGCTGGCCTGCGAGGAACTACAAAACTGTGCAGAAAGGTGCATTCAAATTAAGGAATAAAGCCTGTTTTACAGAAATTCTCTGATTTCAGACAAAAATGCTGCCCGTGGCTGTGGAAGCCACCATGTCCTCCATAGGCAAAGCAACGACGTGGCTGAGAAACCTTAACGGAACATTCGTATGGAGAGAGCATCTCAAAAGAGATGGGTGTGTAGAGAAAGGGGCTTTGTGGGCAGGTGAGATGTTGGGATGAGACACTGAAGCCAGCATGAATAACAAATCCACCATAAGTTTTCTCTCAAAGTTTATCAAATTTATACTAAGGCATGGAAACTAAAAAGAAAAGAATAAATCATTACTGGTAGAGTCATTTGTTATAAAGTTGGTATTTCATTTGTGCTCAGAGGTCATCGCACTTCACAAATATTTTCATTGAAATTCTTTGTTTCCATCCTGTTAGATCAAGTCTGAGAATTCAGACCAAGCTGGTAACTCCAGAGAATGTGCAGTTACTTCTGAAAGTGGAAACTATTTTCATGCTTGTAAGTAATTCTGTGGGAGTGAATGTATCTGCAGCTTCCAGGCCAGGCAGGATGACCTTTCCAGAACTTGTAAAATCAAATCAAATAAAAATAGATTCAGACTTTCTTAAAATGAAACTGCTTGAAAAAAGAAGCCTACAGACTGAAACACTGGAAGAAAACAGAACCTGCACCAGCAAACATACTTAAAAATGGAATTTTAAACTTACAGTGACAGCATTTCTGTCCCTGTCTCTCCCGCTCCCTGCCATTTCTGTATCATTCTTATCAGAGCTCTGTCAGCCCCTAAAGTGACATTTTCCCATCCTGATCATTCCCAGGATAGAGAAGAAGGAATTTTTTTTTCATTTGGCTGATGCAAACAGCAGATCATCCTACAGAGAAACGTCAAGGACAGTTCGGAGTCCTAATCCCTGACCCGCCTGCCCTTTCCTAACTAGCTATTGACATTGAACTTAAAAAGCTGCAATGCTGAGATGAGATAATGAATTCTGTTTGCTCTTAGTGTGCGAGAGGAAGAGGCAGAGATAGGGGAGGAGGAAGGGCTCTAGATGTGAAGGTTCTGCTGTGCTGCCAGCCTAACTCCCATCTCCTAACACCTGAGGCTTGTTTAAGGACAATAATGGAGAAGGAAACACGGCTCCTGCCCTGCACACAGCGGGTGGGAAGGACCGTGCGGGATGGAAGAGCTGTGAGGTGCCCTGGGGAGAGCGGAGCCTGGCCAGCTCCCAGGAAGCTGGGGATGCTAAGCCCACACTTCTGCCCTGGCCTTGTTCCTGGTTCTGCTTCTTGCTCTTCCCCTCACTGCACAGCAGTGCCCAGAGTTACGCTCTCATGAACCAAGCCCAAGGAGTTACCCTGGCTGGGTGGGTTCCTGTGCTGCAGGATGAGCTCACTGTGACTGCAGGCTGAGGGCTGTTCCCAGCCCTGTGCAGCCCCTGCAGCCCTCTGAGAGCATCTTGGCACCCCGGCCCCGGCCACCACTGGCCTCCACTCAGGCACAGGAGAGTCCCTGCAGCTCAGGTCCTGAGCCCCTGCTCCAACCAGCACAGACTGGTCCTTGGAGCTGCTCCTGCTGCTCCACCAGCAGACCCAAGGAAGCTGAGGACTACTCATCTGGCCATCAATCAGGATGCTAAAGCCTTCCCAGTTTCCTCCCAGGCTCAAGTGCTGTGTCCTGTACCTCTGGATTATGTTCCTTATCCCTTTGCATTGTTGAGCAACTCTTTGCTGATAGGGGAAGATTTAGGAGAGGGTACTTGTTGCATGTAAAATCTGTGGAGCAGCTCATCTTTGCAGCTGCTCCTGCCCTAATATCGCTCACCCCCCAAAGCCCCCGTTACAGTCTAAAGTGGGAAATGATTAAGTTTTGCTCTCACACTCCCAGGAACACTCAGCACTGAACGCCTGCCATCCCCATTTTTAGAATGTTGAGTCAGAAAACCTGTAAATCGTAATGTAAGTCACAAGACTTATTATTTTTAAATAGCATTTGCTGCTTGTTCTTATATCGTATATTGATATTTTCACTAAGTTTTCAATTAGGGACTCATTAATCATGCCCTTATGGCTCCTGCCTCTGGAAGGTTAGGGACTTCCTTATTTTGTATTCTTAGCACTAAATATTCACAATTAATACTGCAGCAATCCTGAGATAGGGAGTGCAACCGACACAATCACTGCTCCTGTTACCAGCAATGTGAAGACAATGTATTTCTGAGTCAGTCTGAAAGCGGTGCAGGCACAGCTCTTCTCAACACTGCTGGAGCCAAGCATGGGGAGAAGTGACAACAGTTTGGGGATGATTCATTAAGAAGAGTGAGTGGTTGCACCAAATTATGTAGCTTTGTGTGAATTGTTTCCTTTCTCCTGAAGTACACAGGATAAACCCACACCAAACTCTGCTATGTCTGCCTGCACAGTGAAGTGATTTTGATCTGTAGATATTACTGGAATGGGAAAGGAAATCAGAGAAAAAACACAAGAGCTGGAGAAACCAGTTTGCTTCTGACTCTACTTCTACCAGGACTGTTTACCAGTTTATAAAAATTATTACCACTCAGCTATTAATATGGTGAATTTTTAGCTACTTCTACTAATCATTACTACAGGAAAGCCAGAGTTTGTCTCGTCTTACTGAGTGTAGTACAAAGTCAGCAGCTGTGTATGAAGTGCCAACTCTCACAAAGCCAATGGGCCTTGGCCACAAGTCAAAATTCATCCCCAAAGCCCCCGTGTTCCACCAAGGGTAGCTGGGTAGGAGCACTGCTCAGCCAAGCATCACCCTCCGTGTAGCAGCAGAGGGGTGACTGGGCGGGTTATCTCCTGGTCTACAACTGCCCAGACCACAGGAAGGCTTGGCCAGACTCCGAGCTGCAGCACTGTGTCCGATGGGCAACTGACCCTTCTCCAGGAGGGAACCCAGAGTCGAGCTGACAGGTGGGTCTGAAACGATTTCTCCCGTTTCTCCAGCCATTGACGTGTCTCCTCGTTCTCTGCAGAACAGAGCATGCCAAGCCAAAACAAAAACTCCAGCTGCTGAAACAGAGCCTTTCCTCTCATCTCTTCCCAGACATGCTAATCAGCATAATTCATGGTAAGGAGGGAGGGAAATGAACATCCTCACATGGATATTTCATCAAGATTCTGGAGAGCTTCATAAAGCAGCCTCTCTTAGAAACCATAAAATGAAACAAGACATATTTCTGGGGTTGTCAGCAGGTAGATCCACTGGTTTTGTGGTAAGTAATCTCTTTGGGAGGAAGTCTTTGCTCTGATGTCTGTGTTGGATGTTCTGTGGCTCCCCCCAGCCGCACCAGTGCAGGTCTGTTCACTGGAAGAGGAGGCGGTGATGATATTGCTTCTAACAACCAGACTGAAGTATAGCCTGAGGCCATCTTCCAAAGCCCCCTCCAAACAGCCTCTAATTAATTTTAATCCTGCCACTCCAATGAGTCCCAAGAGTGCAGCAACCAAAACAAAAAGAAACCTTCATCAAGCCATTGAGAAGAGCTTTGACGGCGTCGCTTCAAGACTTCAGGGCTCCAAGCAGAACGCTC
Organism: Porphyrio hochstetteri; assembly: GCA_020800305.1. Classification (NCBI taxonomy): domain Eukaryota; kingdom Metazoa; phylum Chordata; class Aves; order Gruiformes; family Rallidae; genus Porphyrio; species Porphyrio hochstetteri. Next base: position 700,635 of record CM036918.1, read on the forward strand.
TATAGAAAGCTTTTAAATGCATTTTTCCTCCAGTTTCTTTATTTTCTGTCCTGAAACCCATAAAAAGCCTATTTTGGATGAACAGCACAGTTCCTGTTCCTCTCTGGGCCCCACCAGGTCACTCCACAAGGTGGGTGGCCGGTCTCAGGGAAGCCCACTGTGGGCTTCCATGGAGAGGGCTCTGCGCAGCCTGGGCTGAGCATGACAGACCTGACCCCCTTGACGTCCTCCTGCAGCCTTCACTGCCAGCAGAAAGGCCATGTGCAGAAGGGGAAAGGGCAGCAAAACACGACCAACCACCATTTGGACACTGAACATCCAAAATCTTAACCGACATCCCCTGTCCATCATGGGCTTTAACGCCGGGGAGCTGTCTGCACGTGGCAGGAAGGCCTGCTCTCCGGGCCCAGCAGATGGGCTGCTTGTTTTGTCACGTTCTTTAGCACCAAGGCAGAAACGCTCTGTCTGTCCCTGCCTGTCAGGAGCGTTACTGTACCTGCTCACACAGGGGGTGGATGGGAAGCTCTGGGGACGCTCTCAAGTAAAGAAAACCCCTCCTTGCCATGCGCGTCCCCACACTGCCCTTCCCACCCAGCCCTGTGCCATCCCACTCTGCTGCAGGAACGCTCGCAGCAAACAGAGGCCTGAGCTGCTACAGAAGGTCTCCCAAAGGGAGCCCAAGCTGTTCATGTGCAGAGGAGCATCGGCCATGGGAAACGGGTATCAACAGAACGAGGGGTTGGGGAAAGGGAGGCGCAGGAACACGAGTACCAGCAATTACACTGTCATTTGAACAGGTGCAAGTATTCCCTTCTGCATTGCCTGTGCAGAGAATGTGTTCCTCTGCTGGGTGGTCTGATTGCAGAGGCTCTGTGGAAGGAATTACACTTCAGGTGTTTATTGAGAAAAGGGCCTTGTTTGGCTGGGGGTGCCTGAGGAGATGGAGACACTTCCAACAGTCTGTTGATGATGTATCAGAGAAAGGAAGACGAGAAAGGACTGGATCAGAGATGCAGACACACACACCACTGTACAGGGTACAGACCAGGGGCCACACAGCATTTCCCCACATCCCCACAACTTTGGCTCAGTACTGGAACAGACAGATGGATTTTCTCCTCGTTGCTCAACGTGTGGCCCCTTTATTTACCTTATACAATTCAAATGCTGCCCTGACGTCCAAGTGATTAAATTCCTTGCAAGCTTCTCCTCAAATCCCTCGTGATAGGAGGTGCTGTTATTACCTCTATTCTACCGACTGTGGAGCTGAGATCTGTAGTGATTAAAGGAAAAGTATCTTCCAAGGGTGGATGCCTAATTAAGAGAGGTCTACAAACTGTTTTCTCAGAACACTCCTTATGTGTCCAAAATGGTCTTCAGTAGCCGTTGTGAGTACAAATTCAGACCCCTACATCTCAAATGAACCATGAAGCAATTGAAGAATACCCAATTAGTAACAGTCTGTGGTAAGTTAGGTTGAAGTGAATTAACTACCGTCACAAAGGAAAAAAGGTGGCAAAGGAAGGGAAAACAATCAGTTTGCCAAGGCAGCATTCAACCAGCTTAACCATCAAATAATCCTTTCTTCTCCTTTTCTTAGGCTGATTCGCTACTTCCAACTTGTGGAGCAGACAAAGGAGGGATCCTGGAGACAGCAACGTCCTCCACCACTGCCCCTGGTCCTTCCTCCTCCTCTTGCTGGCCCCAGCAGGGGTCACTCAGAGCCCAGGAACGACAGACTGCCCGGCGCAGGCAGGATGGGCAACCTCTGGATTACACTGACACCACCATCACGTGTCACCACGCCATGCCAACACTCCTGGGCATTTTTGTTACCCCCCTACTCGTGATGTTAACTCTGTGCCCAGCACGTGCCACTGCGCAGCCAGCCTGGCCTTGGTCAGCATCATCTACCTCCACCTACGTCTGGAGACAGATGGTGCTGACTCAGCCTCCTCCAGCTTCCACCAGCCTCCTGTCCTGGAAAAAGTGGTGCTATCTTCATAGTGTCACCGTTTCAATAGAGAGACGGTAAGAGTCTTGATATGGATGTGGTTACCCCACCCTTGCTGGTGGTGATCTTCTCTCTCCCCAGCAAAGGGCCAGGCAAGGACAGACCCTATGCACTGTTGTGGAGCCCATGTTATAGTGAGATGAGAGGCTCCTCCTCCTCAGGGAAGGAATGAGAAACACCAACTGTTCTTCTGTAGCTTCCACCATGGGGAGAAGATATCAAAGAGGAAACACCAAAACCACGGAAATTCTCAAGAGCATCACACACCAACATGGCAAACGCTGAAGCATGGCACAGGGTGCACAGCTGGCACTGAGGGACAGCTCAACATCTGGCTGCTGTGCCTCTGGGTGTCTGTCCAGATCTAGCCCCATCCTCCCCAACACGTGGGAAATGCAGGATTTGGGGCTTTCCTCAGAGCTCACAATGTGGGGAAATGTCCACAGAGACAGATAAACAAACACCTGGCACAAAATTTACCCACTGCCAGACATACAGCTGGGAATCTGGGCTGGAGATTCGTGCAGAAAAGGTCGGTTCAATCCCTTAATATAAACATAACGAGGTGTCCCAAGCTGTTTTTTTAAAGAAATAACTACTTGATTGATGGGGAAAAAACCTGAAAGCCTGTGGCAATGTGGAGAGTTTCCAGTCCAAGTGGCTTACACCTGACAAAGGCAGAAGCAGCTGAAAACAGCACTTTGCAATGGGAAGTGCAACTACCGAGGGTTTGTGCTGTGAAACACAAGCCCAGAACGCCTCAGAATACGTCCCCAGGACAGAGATGCTGGGCAGGCCTCACCAGAGCCCGCAGTGGCAGCGGGCAACTTGTCAGGGTGATGCTGAGCTGCAGGGAAGCCGTGTGTCCTGATGCAGAGTCACCAGCCCTGCAGGGAGAAGAGGCCCTTCGGAGCCTCCTGGAGACAAGGGGTGCCTGACAGCACAGGAAGGCTGCAGAGCTCTGCTCTGTCACGGGCTCATCAATGTTTCCTTCATTTTTTTTCCAATGAACTGCACTCTGGAATATTCTAGACCTACACCAGTACGTTCCTCGTGTGTAAAGAAATGCTTTCTGCATCCAAGGTCTACAGCTTCTACTCCATTCCATCCCTTGAGATCTTTCCATGTGCCTGCCACCTCCCTGCAGCCGCCCCGCCGGGGTTGGAACACTCCAGTGTCCGTGCCAAACGCCGTGATTCATGGTGCTGCTCTAATAACGGGCAAGAAAAGAGGCTTTTGAGTCCTGCAGCCCGTAACAACTCTGAAAAGAACAAAGGACCCTCTCCAAAGTCACTGCAGTTAATAGAGCCCTTTTCACTGGGGCTATCCCGAGCTGGGCGAGCGGCTGAGCACAAGCTCCCTGCCACCCCTCTGCAGACACCCTGCAGCCGTGGCGAGGGCGGCTGTTCATCCCCTGGGTGCTGCCGTAAGGAAACGGGATCGTGGCAGGTTAAACAAAGACACTGATGGTCTCTAGAGGTGATTGGAAGCAATGAACTGGAACTAGTGTCCTCTGAACTGCTGCCCCTGCTGCAGCCACAGCACACCCCATCTCCCAGAGGGATTTTTCAGCCCGGCAGTGAGTGCTCACCTGGACCATACCCACCAGTCATGTGCACTCAGGAATCGCTTCCTCTCCTCCTTTTCCAAGGACCACATCCCTCCATCCACCACTGAGAGGGCCCCCCCAGCAGACGACACAGAACCCCCTCCCCAGACAGCGTGCGGAAAGGCACAGACAAAAACACCCAGAGAAAACCAGTGAAGGAGCATTACTGGAACCTGGCTTTTAGGTCTCTCGGGACCAAAGAGCAGCTCAGGCTCTTAAATCCAGGCCCTTCTGCAGGCAGATGGGTAGAGAGGACAATGGGGTGATGAGCCGTGACAGGCTGTACTGGGGGGCTCTCCCTTAACACAGAGTGCAGGCTGGTTTACCCATCCCAAGCCATGTTTCATTTACTGGTATTTCAGTCCTTCATTTTGTTTAAATACATTGAACTGGCCTACATATCCACCTGGATAAAGCTCCCCAGCTCCAAGAACTCACTCTAGAGGATCCCACACGGTTTGAAATGCACAACCCTCACAGCAACACCCAGCTTGTGAGGGTTTGTTTCAGTTCAACCTTTGCCTTCTGCTTTTGGAACCAGCTACTCTTAGAACCCGATTGTCTATGGACCTGGCTGGGAAAGAAGGATGCCGACACGCAGCTCCCACCTCGCTCCCAGGCAGGCCAATCTCAGCCAGAATGAAAAAGCACTGAAAGACATTCTGTGTTACTATGGACGTTGAGAAGCTCCCTGCCACTTGTTCCTGGGGAGAGGAAGCCCTGGGCTGCATGGTCCATGTTGCTGCAGCTGGTGAAGAGCCCAGCCCGTGTCCCAGCTGCGTGAGACACAACGCGCCGTCCCTCACACAGCCAGAGTGCGGCGAGATGGAGGGATCTCTAGTTGCTGCTGGGACAAAGGGAGGGGGCACAGGGCATGGTCTTCATGGAAAACCAGACCTCGTGGCTTTCCTGCCCACAGAGAGTTCGTTCCGCTCTGGGATCTGTATTTCAGAAACGCAGAGGCTCAGGTTGGGCAGGACCTTCTGATACAAACACCAAAGACAAATCCAGGTACCCCACAAGGCCTTGGTTATCTTATTTCAACAGTTTCTAAGTGTTACCAAGAGTGAGGGCTCCACAGCACAAGTTCTGCTGGTGCTTCCCCGCTTGCCAGTGCGAGATAACCAGCTTGGGATGGGCAGATGTGAGGATCACTGGGAATTAGAAAGAGGCTTAAAGGACACTTGGCACGAGCTGACATTAGTCCACAGCAGCAAAGGCAGGAAAGCCATACCCAGTGCCTTGTTAGTGCCTGCCCAGCTCCCCACTGCTGACGGAAGGGGAGGGCGACTGGGGATGCAGGAGGAAGCGCACCCGCACCTCCACGCTGCTCTTTTGTATTTCAATTTTCTTTGGCCAGTGGGGATGATTTTATAGCATCACAGCAGAACATTATCTTTTATACTTTGACAAAATGAAACCGAGTCCTTGGGATTTTTTCACCCATTGCTCTCTTGGCTACTTCACTGCAGTACTATTTCATTACTTATTGATTTTTCAACATGCTGTCTGCATCGCTGTAATTTACACAAGTTCTGATAGCCCTCAGCAATTCTTAACACCTCGGGGTGAGATCATGGAGTTCACTCGAGAAACCAAAGGTAGGCAACAAGTTCTTCAGACAAGACGACAAATTGCAAACTTGATAGTCAAGGAGGAAATCTGAGCAGCCAGAGGTGCATCCAACCCTACATCATCAAGGTATTTTCCCTAGCCAAACTGAGTTAGAGCACATCTGCACCCCAGAAATTGCCCTCACGTACAGCTAGTGCGGGGCCGCAGAGCGGTGGCCAAAGCCCAAGGAGTTAATAGCGCATGTCCCTGACGTGGCAGCTGAACTCCTGCTGTTCCCGTTGGAACTGGAGATAACCACCAGTCTGCAGAGGGGCTGGTGGTCAGGGAATGCAGCTCCATCGTGAGCAAGGGCACACCAAGAGCTGCTCTTTCACCAGGGGAACCCACTGTTTCCTCCTTGAGCACGTGCCCATGTTTGGCCACTCGAGCAGTGCAGAGACAGCCCCCCTGCTCGCCTGGACCGGACAGGACGGTCCAGCCCCATGTCTCTGGCAGGACAGAGCTCCAGAGCGGGGATGAGTCTGCAGGAGACTGGTCACTACTTAGGGAACGAGCTCTAATCCTATCAGAGGTCTGATCCTACCGGTGTCACGCACACTGGTAGCCCTGCAAATCACTTTAGGAAATCTGAGTCGATACCCACGGGCCTTTCCTTCTTTCCCAGTAAACTACAAAATGCTTGAGACATTTTTGAAATGCCGGCTCCTCTGCGGCTGGAATAACATCACTGTGGGCTATCCTGACTTTTGAGCCTGGCTTCCTCCTCACTGAACTGCAATTTAGAGAAAAAATAAATTATATGGAAGTCTGAGATGATTTTTGGGTAAGTTCTGTATACAGAGTGATGTATCTACATGTGAGAAAAGTCTCTTACCCTACACAGGAGGCTGGAAGGAGAGATGCTAAAGCAAACCCAACAGGTAGCAGCTTCCAGGGGTTTTCTCAATACATCAAAGCCCCAAGAAAAGTGAGTTTCATTACAAGCAAACCCATACATAAGGCCTACAGAATTCATCTCATGAAGGATGAGAAGATCTCATGACAAATCTTTGCAGCTGTATTGCAAAGAGCTGATCAAAGTAACACAAAATAAAGTGTATCAGGTCTTTAAGTGGGGTCGACTGATGATCTGGACGTATAAATCTCTTTTTCCAGGAAGCCAGCGTACCTACAGCAGGAGCCCTTTATGGTGTGCAACAGTAACATCTGAAACTCTGGAGATGATTTCTCTCCTGGGTGCCTAGCTAGTGAGCATCCTCCATGTAAAGTGCAATAAAGTGTTGATCCAGGTGGATGGTGGAAGGTCCTGTCTGAATGGAGAGGTTAAGTGCCAGGGAGGGAGGGAGGGAAGGGAAGGGTAGAGGAAGGGTTCAACGCTCAGTGGTCTGCCAGAACTGTTGGCAATGGGAAGACAGGATTTCTTCCACCGTCAGGTTGTCATAAGGCCTGAGGCTCTGGCTGCAGCCCATGCACAGGGCTTGGCTGATCCATAGCCCCAACAATTGTTTATAAACGGTGCAGATGGAATGAAAACCCATGAAATTCAACCCAAAGACTGCACAGAGCCTCTGCTGGGAACCTCTGTGATGCTCTCATCCTTTGGCAGCACTTTATATCATCCAAAATACTAGGTTTTAAATAAGAAGCCCTTTATTTACATAATACTATTTTGGAGGGACACTCCAGCAAGCTGCCACCACGAGCTGGGCTCTTTTAAACAGGGGAATCACCCATCATGGGTGATGATGGCAATAAGAAGCAATCTGATTCCGAGGGGAACAGAGAGAGATGGTTTCTTCACTCTGGTTCTCTTTGGGAAACCCGACCACTCGACTGAAGATGGTACAGCCTTTCCCAAATAACACCCGAGCTGTGGAGTTAAACACCAAACACAGAGACTCTGGAACTGTAACCCCCTCAGATCCCTGCGGTGGCCGGGTGCTCTCGCGCCGCACCTGCATTTCTGCCTTTATTCATTTCAGATTGGGTTTATCCAAACTAGTCCCTCACACTATGGCTTTTAAACACTGCCAACTATTTACATAACACTGTATCTGAAATGAGGCCAAATTAACGATACTCACACTTACTCACCCCCAACAACCTATTTTATCCTGTAACTTTGAAGCAAAACACGAGCAGCTGTACGACAGCCTCAGCAGCTTCCTGACTTTGCTTGTGTAAGTAACCCCCACGCCTCACTAAAAGCCTTTCCCGTGTCAGACGTGCACATGCGTGTGCATGCACACTCACCCTTATTTACAGTTTTGATTGCACGAACCTGTTGATCAGTGTTGTGTGAATAATGCCAGGAAAAGATACTCTCTGAAAAATCAATACGCTGAAAGTGCTGTTTTAGGGTTGCAGTAGTTGTTGGTTGTGTTTCTGAGTTATTCCTATTGACCTGAGTTCAAAAACAAGGTATTGATTTATAAAGTACCTTCAGTAAATAAATGCACATTCTTTCTGCTAACCCTAATAACCTGTAGCATACAGAGCAGGGCTCCAGCCCAGCTCAGAGCGCAGCGCCGTGTGTGTAGAGCTTCCCAAAAGCCGTCGGACTTGTCTGACAGGGGTGATGGAGAGAACGTTGGGAAAGCAGTGCGATCGACTGGGCTGTGAGCACAAAGTAAAGAGGGGCAGGAAACGAGGGGGTGATGACTCTTTTTTAAAGGAAGTCCTGCAAATTAGCGGGTTCGGTGTGTAGGTGCAAGTGACACACAGGAAACCCTTGGCCAGCGTTGCCTGACGGTGTGCACAGCTCTGCCTCCCCTGGAGCAGTCAGGAGGAGTTTTTTACTGTCGTGAGAAACGCATCCTGAGCTGTCCAGAGGATCCAGTCAGCACCAACCTGTAGCCAGGGGGTTTAGTTCAAAACCCCCCAAACATCCAGCAGAGTTCAGAGTAACTCTGCCAGCGTCTGAGCAGACAACAGGCGTGTGAAGGAGCGAGTGGTGCCCTGCAGCTCAGCCACACCGCCACGAGCCTGGCACTATGACCAGGCTGCCGGCACCATCACGGTGAACCAGATCCAGCCAGCATCTGCTGCTTCAGCACGAGCACCTGGGCATCACATCCCTGCAGCGAGGGACTCGCGTGAGGCTGCTGCGGTGGCTCGCTCTCTGCTGTGAGTTTGTTATCACAAGGATGACACCAAAGCTGCGCTGTTTTAGTGGTACTGAGCTTTAGAGAGAAAAACATCCAGTGTCTTCTCTTTACCTTACAATGCCACACGTAACCAGTCCTTGGGAAATGAGACAAACTGAAATGCTAACAAGGTTGGAAGCAAAGGCATATGGTAAAACCGAGTCACGTGAGGTGACCACAACTGTCCTGACAGTCCAAGCTTTAAGTCTCTCATGATATTTACTCTTCAGACCATCAAAATAAAAACCTGTCTCGCTCAGTGTGGGAATCTGGCTATGCTATTATGATACATTTCTATTACACTTGTACTTGTGTGAGGAGATGCCTTTGTCCCTCAGGAGTTTTCGGTTTGGGGACCATCTCACTTGAGCATCCCAAGGGACAGCCAGCAGCAGAGTGCAGGGGGAACCAACCAAAACTGGCAAGTCTGAGAGAGCACCTGGGAAGGCAGCCTTTATCCAAAGCATGCATTCCGATGTAAAAAGAGATATTTCTGCTGTCTGCTTTCCAAATCAAGCATTTATCCTGAGAGGGTTTTTTCTTCTGACAGTAAGACCAAACATAAGGTGGGATGCCTCCACAAGGCCACCTTTGCATTGCCAGCAAACTGACGACCATAAAGAAGATGGTTGTTAAACAGAATTATCAACAAATCTCTGCTCTCACTCTGTTTCAAAGGATAGTTTCTATTTAGCTCTTCCACAGCATCTTTCATCTTATTTCCCACTGCAGACTTAAAGGAGTTAGACAGTTCAACGAGGCAAGTAGCAAGAACAAAGCCACGCGCTCTACTCCGGCACTCCTGCCTCGCTGCTCCTTACACACCGAGCTGTTTAGAAAGCACAAATATTTATTTGAATTTTCAGGCATTCAGATTATAATGCCCATGGATTGTCCTCGTTTTTTCTGTGCTATGGAGTGGTCCTGTCAGCAGCCAACTGCCTCTTTATTGCCAGCCTTTACCCCTGGGTAGCGTGATCACACCCGTACCCAGAGCAGAGTCCCAAACCAGGGCTGAGCACCCCTGGAACATCTGATGGAAATCCTCCAGTGCAGCAATTTTTTCGTGAGATTTCAGATGTTTTGGCCATTAATCACTTTGAGGGAAAGGGTTAGTTTACACCCATCTCCTGAGGAGTGCTGGCAGGTTTCTGACAGGCCCCTGCTCACCCTCTTCATCCCTGTGCAGCCCTGTGTCACCCTGACAGCTCCCCCTTGATCTCTGGCTCTCCTGCATGGGAGCAGCCCACCAGCACTGACTGGGCTGCCTGGGTCTCATCCTTCCTAAATCCATCAGCCAACCACTAAGATGGACGAGGGGGAATGGTTTTAAATTGGAACGGGGTGATTTAGATTGGATATTAGGAAGAAATTCTTCCCTATGAGGGTGGTGAGGCCCTGGGACAGGGTACTCAGGGAGGTGGTGGCTGCCCCATCCCTGGCAGGGCTCAAGCCCATTTTGGATGCGGTCTTGAGCAGCCTGGTCTAATGAGGATGTCCCTGCTCATGGCAGGGGGTGGGACTGGATGATCTTTAAGGTCCCTTCCAACACAAAGCGTTCTGTGATTCTATGGTTCAATGAATGAAGATGGCTGTGCTAGTGAGCACATCTGGGAAGATGTCCTACACCCCATCTAAACAATAAATATTTCAGGTATCAACACTGTTTATGAAGGGAAAGACAAATGCATCCAAAATGATTTTTTTTTCAGACAATAAAATTCTTAGAAGAAGAAAGAATTCATTTCCATCATTTATGAATCTGAAGTGGCTGATTTATCCCTATTTTTACTGTCATAAACCACCCAGACAACAAACACTACATGTATTTCCATAACACTGTCAGAACTTTGGTTCATTTCGTAGTTTTATTTCATTTCAAAAATTCATGGTCTTGCTACAAAGGTCACACAGGAACAAGCCCAAGTCCTCTCAGATCTGCTGTGCAGAAACACTAAGCTGATGTCGTAGTTTAATTGATTCCGTGGCAGCAGTGATGCCTGTACCTCCTGAAGGAGGGCTCCCCCCTCCTGCCAGACTTTGAGGGGGTAAAGCAGAGACTCTCAGGTCCTGGTGTCTGAGGGTGTGAGCAGCATAGCATTTTGACAGTGTGGTTTGGTTTGAGCTCTGTGTCCTAAAGACCCAAATGGCCACGTGTCATGGAGCACGAGTCCCAAACAAAAGCCAACAACAGATCACAACCGTTCCCCTTCTTGGGCACAAGCTACATTTAGTGACCAAAGACTGTGACACCCTGGATGGTTATAGGAGTCCAGGTGACCCAAGCAGCCCAAGCGAGCCCATCTGCCAGCACAGGATCCCTCCCCAGCAGCCTCCCCCAGCCCCGGCCACGCACCGACACGGTCCCACAGAGCACAGGACACACCTGCTGCCGGACCCCTGAGCTTCCCGTGTGCACTCCCCCAAACAGACCCAATAACACAGATTTATTGCCCCTTCCCCCCCAGGTTTATAGAAAGGTAAACAAAGAACTTTTGAGTTCTTCAAGGAAAGGTCCCTTGAGCTTATGTGTGTGACCAGGAGATTTAAGACCACTTTTCCCTGAGGAAGTACAACTGTTCTTGTCCCATTTCTGCAGAGCACTTGAGAAGGTACAACCATTTGGTGCAGAGGATCGTGGCACTTCAAGGTAGCGAAAACTGAGCTGTGGGACTGGTTATGAACTGGGATGTGAGGAGAAAGGTCTGGCCCTGGCCAGAATTACGGGTTTACAAAGCTCAGAAAGCTGCAGATCAAGGATATGAAACTAATTACAAAAGCCTCATAAAGTGTTATAGAGCAAATCATCATCATCAAACCAGGCCGCTGGCAGCAGACACACGATGGGAGGAAGACCAACAGCCTGTCAGAAACCTTCCCAATGCCACACACCTCCTAGCCGTCCCCATTTCCCCCTGTGCCTGCTCTGCAGGGTGGGCTTTGCCCCCACATCCCGGCTGGTTGATGTGCACCCAGACCCCGCAGCAGCACGGCAGGCCCTGGCACTGGGACCAGCACCAGGCAGGCAGATGGCACCCAGCCAGGGCCCAGCGCCCACCAGCCATCACTCCAGCACCGGAGGGTCTCTGCTCCACACAGCGCTGCGGTGCCAGGACTGAGCAGGACCGGGACAACCACCGTTATCTTCATGCTACCTGTGACGGGACCAAGGTCTCCTCAGCACCACATCCCCACCTCTGAGGCACAGCAGCACCACCCGCGCTGCCCGGTGCTGCCCGGTGCTCCCTCCACCTGCTCGTGGCTCTGCCCGCGGGAGGAGGGAAGCCGAGCGCTGGTTTCTATGAGTTCTGCTGATAATAACATTACGGTTTCCCCGCGCTGGCAGTCGGATGAGAGGAGCCTGCAGCCTTCGGAGGGATCGATCCGATCGATCCCAGAGGCTCCATGTCATTTCCAGGGGATTTGCTAAAGAAGCTACTTATGTCCCTTTTTCATTTTCACCAACTCATTACCAGCTGCTGCTGCTCCCTGCATCTCAGCAGCACCTGCAGGAATGAAACCGCCCGTTCCTGGCTGCCTGATCCTGATTCAGACACCTTTTCCACAATTAGATGCCGCCGATCGGAGCCGAAGGCTAAAAGTGGGTGAGGCCAGCGCACGAGGTGCATTACCCGCCTCTCCGCTCCGCACAGGCACACACACACACAGACACACACACACACAGACACACACACAGAGTCACACACTCTTTTTTCCTTTTTTTTTTTTTTTCCCTTAAAGGGCAGCCCAGCAGCAGCCTAAGCAACTGATCCCCTGGCTTAACTTTTAAATTAAGACCATTGTAAATTTGGGAACTTGAGAAGAGATGGAGAGGACACCCATAATCCTTTGCAAATGTCAAGTGGCTCTTGATATTGGTTACTTTTCAAAGGTAGCTAGGCTACAGCGTGCTGCAGTAATGAAAAAGCCCTGCCAGGCCCACTCCATAGGGCTTCAGTCAATATACATAATATTATTGGGCTTTGAAAGGATTAAAGATTGTTTCTTTTGCTTCCTTGTAATATGGTGATCTCTTGCGCTTAAAACTCCCCATGTGCCTTCTCCTTCGGGGGAGGATGCTGGGACCATGGGATGCCCCATGGCTGCTCCTGGAGCGCAGCCACGCCTGGCCCAGCACAGCCCGGCACAGCCCAGCACAGCCCGGTAGAGTCCGGCACAGCCTGGTAGAGTCCGGCACAGCCTGGTAGAGTCCGGCAGAGCCCGGCACAGCCTGGTAGAGTCCGGCACAGCCTGGTAGAGTCCGGCAGAGCCCGGCACAGCCTGGTAGAGTCCGGCACAGCCTGGTAGAGTCCGGCAGAGCCCAGTACAGCCCGGTAGAGTCCGGCACAGCCTGGTAGAGTCCGGCAGAGCCCGGCACAGCCTGGTAGAGTCCGGCAGAGCCCAGCACAGCCTGGTAGAGTCCGGCACAGCCTGGTAGAGTCCGGCAGAGCCCGGCACAGCCTGGTAGAGTCCGGCACAGCCTGGTAGAGTCCGGCAGAGCCCAGTACAGCCCGGTAGAGTCCGGCACAGCCTGGTAGAGTCCGGCAGAGCCCGGCACAGCCTGGTAGAGTCCGGCACAGCCTGGTAGAGTCCGGCACAGCCTGGTAGAGTCCGGCACAGCCTGGTAGAGTCCGGCAGAGCCCAGCACAGCCCAGCACAGCCTGGTAGAGCCCAGCACAGCCTGGTAGAGCCTGGCACAGCCCAGTACAGCCCAGCAGAGCCCAGCACAGCCTGGCACAGCCCAGCATGCCACCCCAGCTGGCAGAACTTCCCCAGGATTTACTTGGTCCATCCGTCCATTTCTGCTGACAAAGGCATTTCGCTGTTCCTCCACACTGAGAGATGGAAGGGGAATAGAGAGCTTTGAAAACGAAAAGCTGAACAGCGCTGAAAGTCCCCAGCTATCAACAGGACCCAAGGGTGGGCTGGAAGGTGGTGAAATATTTGGAAAAATATAATTTTTCTCTACATACAACTCAGAAAAGTTCATAGATCTGTGTTTTGACTGCAAGAACTCAGTTCCTCACAAACATGTAGTAAGTACAAGAAATCTTAATAATTAGCACTTATTTGGGTCTCCTGGGGCTACTCCCAGCCGTGACGTCAGCGTTGTCAGAGGAGGCAGTGCAGGATGAGACCCCAAACCTCCTCCCTGGGTGGGGCTGGTGTTTCTGAAAGCATCATCTTCTGCACAAGGCACACACAAAGCTTCTTTGAGAAGGCCTTGGACACAGGACCTCGCATTTGTATGTTCTAATTCTCATAGTTAATTGATATTATTTCAAGATGTGCAAGATGTGAGCCGATCCCTCACCAGTGAATCTTTACTCAAATCATTATTCTACTTTCCCAAAAGCAGCAGTTGGAAATGCTGTTGTTTCCCCCTCACTTTCCTTATGGTACAAGCTGCAACAGGTCTCTGGTGGGGACCAGAACCTGCCAACCCAAGCAGGTGAAGAAGCAACACTTTAAGCTCAGACCATTGAACCACAGCCAGGACAGAGCCTGATTTACTCTGGAAGCAGAGATGAGAAGTTTTGTGGTATCACAGCACCACAACGCACGGTGACACGGCCGCCCCGGCACAGTAAAGCGCACGGCCAAGGTTGGCAGTTGCTGTTTCCCACTGTGCTCATCCCAGAGGGACTCCATGGGCAGCTCCACACTGAAAATAACCCGGTGAGTGGCTTCCCACTTCAGCAGAGGACAGGAAAAAACGGAAGAGGAACCAGAGGAACTGTTAGAAGTTTTCACACAGCATCTTAGAGACCTAAACCTCATGAAAAATGCTAACTGAAGCCCTAACCAAAGTGCTTCCATGGTTTTCAATCCATTAATCCCACCTGAGGCTTCCCAGCTTCACAGGCTGATCCCACGTCCACTGAATTCAAAGACCAGCCAGGCAGCTACGCCAGCAAATAAAGCCTCTGAGTTCAGAAAGAAAAATATCCTGTCTGAAACCAGCAATAAAAACCACAGAGCATCTGCAGACCTGGCATTCGGGGTGGTGAGGAGGGTTCTCAGGTCAGGTGGGACACTGGGTGACTTCCCACCCAGGGGCACGATGCTGCCCTGACCCACAAGTCCGAGCTCCGGCCGGCTCCGCCAGCCAGTGTAGCTGGGGAGAGCCCCGGGGGGGCTGATTCTCTGGACACTTGTTTGTGGGCAGGTCCAGTGTGCGAATGAGTTTGGTGATGCTGCTGCGTCGCCACAGCCAAAGCAGCGGTCACAGACAGTGCAGCTTTGCTTCATTATGGAAATTCCTTTCAGAAGTTCTGGATAGAAGAATTAGCACCATGCGTGGAGCCAAAGCCCGAGCTCTTGAGCATCTCCCTCTTCCAGGGCAGCATTCATCCAAAGCCAAACACTTCCAAACATCTCTGGTTTGCCTGACTGATGCTCGTGGGCACAAAGGCACCGCTGGCCGAAGGGTTTAGCAGCTGATACCCCTTCTGGGACACCTCGAGATACCATAAACTACCCTGACATCCTGCAAGCATGTTATAAATGTCCCAGCCCCCGACTCGGACTGCAGGGCTGTGCTGCAGCAGCCTGTGCAAGAGGAATCCCCAAGAAACAGGGGAGAGAGACGAAGGAGAGCCAAGGGAGCAGACTGGAGATGTGGGCATTGCACGAGGTGATGGGGAAAACAGGGAATAAAGACAGAAGAGGTATTTATAGAACAGCCAGGGGATCTTTTCCCAAATAAACTCTCCTTGTAGGTGCCTTCCTGTTGCTTTCTTCTTCTGCAGTCACAGAAATCCCAGGCTTGCGTGGCGCTTTGTGTCCAGCACCTTAGAGAAAGGAGACCCAGCCCTGCAGTGCCTGCAGGTATTATACCTACCTCTGCTGGTAAAAGGTTCTGAAACATGCTTTTAAAGACTACAGCACAAATAGCCTAGATCCTCTAAAATCGGTGAATTCAGAGGAATCATATCAAAGGTTCTAGGCTGACGGGTGATAAACTGGAGGTTAAATGCCCAGGTATCCCTTTGGGGATTTTGTTTTCCTTTTAATGGTAATTTTAATTTGAATTTTCAGGCCAACAGTTGTATTTCTTGAGAAATCTATACCATTCTCCTAGCAGTTTCCTTTAAATAACCGATGGATCTTCACAATCTAAATTCCAATTTAAAAGATTTGTCTGTAAGAAAATCCCAGCCTCAATAAAAGGTAATGCAGCCGAAGCTCTTCAAGCCAGGCTGATGGCAATAAAGCAGCAGCGAGTGTCTATTTAGCCAGAATAAGTTAACAGATTCCCAGTAATCCTTCCTATTACCACTAAACACCTGAATACAGATGCCACCGTGTAAGAGAAGATGGATTTTTAATTTCTGGGCATGTCAGGCCCTGCACACACCCTGTGCTGGGCAGGGGGCGAAGGAGGGAGCGGGCTGTGTGAGACCTTCGCCAGCAAAAGGTTTCAGGCTGCAGAAGTCCGTGGGATGCTGCGGAATGGTAAAGTCATTCATCACATGTATTTAAAGTTGAATTTGCTGATATTTTATGGTATTGGATTTTATTTCTATTAACATTTTATGCTGAAATTACAGAATGATTCGTGAGTACTGAATTTTTGATTGCTTTTATACTTGCTGGGACACTATTAACGTTGATTTACGTTAATAGCACTGTAAGAAGATATTAACAATGAAATTTCCAAAAGCACTTAGCATCCCATAATTGGAGTTAAATGACAAAAAAAATGAGGGGATAATAAAGTATATATAGAGACAGAATTTTTGACAATACTCCCTCTAAACTGTATTTTTCAGGAAGAATTGGTGCAGGACAATTTTATAAAAGAATAAAGTCACCCATCAAGAAAGAGAACACTTTCCATGCTGAGCAATGTGGTGGCAAATTGAGATGTAGGTCAGGCACCACCTCCCTCAGGTGCTGGAGACAAACCCAGGATCTCCAGGAACGATCCAGGTTTCACATCTTCACACCAGAAGGGTGCTGACAGCCCCGAGCCTGCCAAGCCTCCCGGGCCTGACACCCAGGACGCAGCAGGGGAGGCTGACACAGGAGTGACACGAGGCAGGACAGCAGGTAGCCACGGCTCCTCTTTGGAGCCTGAGAGAAGGAAGTTCCTCAAGAGGAGGGTACAGCACGAATGCAGCACAGGAGCAGGATGCTGAGACGTGGGGCAGGGAGAGCAGAAGCAGGATGTGCTTGTCTCTGATCCCGCACCAACGCCTCCGGCGTGGCAGGCGGGTCACAACCGTGCCCGTAGGGTGAGACACTCTGCACAGGCTTGAAGTTCAAGAGGTCTGAACCAAGCTGCACCACCATCAGCTCTGGCCTAGAAAAATCCCTGTACAGCAATTGAAAGATCTGTTCCCTAGGGAAAAGGGAAAGGAAAAGCTTTGAGTTTAGATAGGTTGTTCCCCACCTGAGGGTCCATGCAGGAAGGCAGTGAGGAAACCTCGCAACACCCGTCTGCCTGCCAGACCCTGGGCCCCTCTGATCGGCTCATGGCTGAGGCTGGGCAGCACCATGCTCTGCAGGGCAAGTTTGGGAGTTACCTCTGGGCGACTGAGATACCCAAGGGAATGGGATGAAGGCTTCCAACCCCTCTGTGCTTCACTGTATCCCAGGACACTCCATCAGCTCCTGAACACCACCCAGAGAGCTCTCCCTGGCGCAGCAGGATGGCTTTATGTGAGGAGGAGCTGCACAACGGTGCAACGGGGGGAACCAGCCCAAAAAGAGACATCTCACCTCACCAAACACGACTTTCTTCCCTCTCAACTCAGGCTAAAACTATTTTTTCTTTTTTTTAAAGAGAATTCCCACAATTTCTCCTTTGCCATCACTCATATATTGTTTTTACACCCTCTCTTTCCATTAAAAAAGCATCAAAGTGCCTTTTGTTACAAAGTGCTGCAGTGCACTTCACTGTTTCCAACACATGCCGGTAAATTGCTCGTTTAGTCACAGAACACACAGGGCGACGTGACAAATTATGTGAAAACTTGGAACAAAAAAGTAAACTTGAAACAAAAATCTTAAAATAGACAACGTAAAGAAACAAAACACGACGCTTGGTTTGCCTCCAGTCAGCAGGGAAAAGCCCAGAAAGTTGTTTGTATGGATGTGCTGTATCAGTTCTGTTCGATAGCATCCCACAGGGGAGGGAGGAAGAAGATGAGCCAAAACATTTCCAGGCAGTTTTAATCAAGAAAATAACTATGAAAATACTACTCTGGAAGAAGGTCGATTTGTCATTTTAGCCTGACCGGGAAGGGAAACCATGTCAGAGCTTTGTTGTTAAAACGAAGCTGCCCCAGCATAATGTTATGGTCCAGTAAAAGGTGGAAGAAAGGCAGATCAGAACTCCAATTACACAGTAATGAATGAAAAGTCTTGGCTGCGCTTAGGAAAATAAACATGTAGCAATAGCAATCCTACCAAAGTGATGACACATCGGGCCTGTGAGTCAGAAACAACAAAAGCCAAGGAAATCTGCACCAGGACCAGATCCAGCTCTGGTGGAGATGGACAGACTTAATGGTTTTAAGGTCAGAGGGAATGCTGGGACCTCGCAGCCTGATGAGTTCATCCTCAAACACAGATAGGAAGCTGCTGTGGCAGCTTTAAAAAAAATTATATATTCATATCAAAATATAAAAAGAAAAGCAAAAATCTTAATGTAAAGGCTTCAGCTGAACAGGAATCGATGAGATGGGGGGTTGAGCTCATCACCCCATCTCTCATCGACACACAACGTGTCTCCAGGCTGATGGAGCCATCGGCTCTGGGACATCTCAGCTGGGAAACAAGTCCTTTTGCCTGGCCACAAACAGGAAACACGTTGGGCAGCAAAGGTAAGGTTTGGCATCACACAAATGTTAAAAGAATTCTGGTTTTGAACCATGGAACGATCTTTCCTTTTGATGGAAGAATAACTGTTCACAGACAGAGCAGTATTTTGGCTGCAGCTACCTTCACCTGGGTAAAACCAAACCAACCGAACCCCAAAGCAAACCCCCTTTATCAGCAGGAACCATATCTGCTTACCCAGGAGATCTGTCAGCAGACCAGACTAAATAGATCAAACGGAGCTGACGTGCTGCTAAATTTAACATGCAGCCTCGTGTCCTTACAGTCCCCTTCTGCCCGTGCATTCAAGAGGCAGTTCTGTGGACTTCTTAAGTAATCCTATTCCAGTATCAGACAGAATAAACCACATGGGAACTGAACAACGAACCCACGGCCTGGTACCGGCATTAAGAACTGACTGATGGGTAGGTACTTCCATGACTCGTTAACTCAGTACACGACTGGAGAGCCCCAATGGATCAAACAGGGAGCACAGGGTCCCAGATCAGCAGGCTGATCCGTCCTGAACGATGTGACGAACGGGTAAGTGCTCAGACAGTGGGGTGAGGAGGGTTAACACCTGCACTGGGCGTGAAGGAGAAATACCGAGCTACAGAACCATCCCCAGGAGGCAGGTGGACACAAACCATCCCCATCCCAACCCTCTCCTGGATGCTGTCCCCCAGCCCGCCCTTCATGGCTGCAGAAATGCCACCTCCAGCGGGGCTGACACTGCAGCCAGGGGGAACCAGCACTGGGAACGCTGCCCCATGAGAGCGGAGCTGACACCAGGGCAAAGTGACTGTTTCCAGAGGAGAAGTACCAGGAAAAGATGGATTGTATGTGGGGAGCTCCTGGGAACAGCAGGGAGGAGGCGGCCGTGTCCCTGAGAGCAAGCACTGATCTCTGCGACACCGCATCCTCCCGAGGGCGCGGCGCCTCGCCCGCCGCTCCGAGCCACCCCACCGGCCAGGGCCTGCCACCTCCCACCTGGAAAAATGCAATTTCATTACGGCTCTTGTAGCTTCACTTCTGGCATCTGCACTGCAGCAGTGCATACAAAGAAAGGTTATGAAGGATTTCTCATTAGGGCCATGGGCGCAGGGCTCATAACATCCCCCAGCCAGCCCCCGCTTGCTCCCCTCTGTTAATAAAGTGCACACTCGGCCCACCTGCCTCCCCGGCCCCTCGCCCACAGGTGCCCCAACCTGGGGCCACCCAGCGCATCGCCCCCTCATCCTTCACGGACGGGAAACTCCTTCTGCTTCGCCATCTCTAAATTCTTATTTCATGGGCACCTTCATTTGCAAACCTCCTCTTGGAGGCCCAGAGCTGTAATTAATCCATGTCACAGCAAAGATGTAGTGCCGGTTCAATTTATGACTGGCTCTGAGCCGCCGTGATGAGCAGGGGCACCTCAGCCCCTTGTGATATAAATGCCTCTGCTAATTGGATTGCGGGAGCTAATCAGAAGCTGGAGAGAGAATGAACACGCTCAGCCTCCCTGCTGCTGGCGCAGGCTGATAAAGCCGGCAGCTGCGCTCGGGGAGGAGGCGTGGGGATTGCATCCCCATGCGGAGCCTTGCCCACGACGGCTACTGCGGGGTGCCCACGGCAGGGCGGGGTGGGTGCCACGCAGCAGAGGGAGGGAGGACCGCCGAGGAAAGTTTCACTGCAGCCCCAAGTGATGTGCGCAGCAGAGGGGATGTGCAGGTGCACGTGGGGGTGCAAGGGTGTGCCATGAGAGGTGGAGGCGGGTGGAAAGCCTGCGTGGCCCTGGGGGCTGTCTCCAGCCCCAAGCCATGAGCATCTTGACCAGCTGCTCTGGCAGGCAGCCCTGTGGGCTGGGCCAGGGCATGGTGGTGGCACTGCCATGGCCACCTAGCCTGCCCGGCACAGCAGACACCCCTGCGGCCCCTCAGCAGTCCTTAGGGGTCTCCACTGCTGACCTCAAGCGTTAAAGAGGGGCTGAACTCTCAATGACCCCCACTGCCCTGTCTGTCAGCACCTTCGGTACCGGCCTTTCCTCAGGCAGACAGAAACCCAGAAGGATCAAGGTAGAAGAACAAGGACATTCCTGCAGTAGGACTAGTGCTGGCTTCACCAGAGCAAACGGGACAAGTGTCTCCTCTGGGTGCTCCACAACTCCAGGCCCTGGACAGGCAGGAGATGGGGTCCAGCCACTAAGACAGATCCAGTCACAGCTCTTGCAGCAGCTTCCAGCTCCTTGACCATCCCCAAGCGCTGGCCAGCACGGACCTGCTGACGTGGAGAAGGGCAGAGCCCTAGCCAAAGGGGTCTGTCCCTCTCCACAAGCCAGGCACACGCAGGGCCCCACCAGTGAACAGGGTCTCTACAGACCAAGGCTCTTCCACACTCAAGCAGCTTTTAGTCTTCTCCAAGTGCTTCTGATGCCCTTTATTTCCCTCTCTGCCTCCCTTTCTTGCAAATACATGGATGCAAAAGTAAATCCTGAAAACGACTGGAAACAGTAATCCCTCCTTACAGGAATACTTTTCCACCTTCTTAAATCTTTTTGGAGGCGCGAGAGAAAATAACCCTTGTATTTATGCAAATTTCAAAGTGGCGTGTGATGATGGAAACAAAACAGTGCTGGACCGCAGCCAAGGCATGGCACCAACGGGGCCTCTCAGCTGCTTGCCTCCCGATTCTTCGGGGGAAGCAGCTGTAGAGAAATGAAAATACAGAAGACCCCGCGCACACCCGCCGCCGCCCGCGCACGCATTCCAGCACCCGTCACCTCGGAGGCGGCAGGACGCGGGGCTCTGGCCAGGCGCTGCCTGAAGCACCCTGTCGTCCCCCACAAGCCTCCTTGTCCCGCTGCTCCCGATTTCCCTTTCAGGAATTTACAAACATTTTCCGCAGATCAATATCTGTATTGATTATTCATTGTGAGCGAGTCGTGTGTCTTTGGTGATCCAACCTGGCAGAGTGAGCAGCCAAAGGCTGCTGCAGTTACAGGGGGGGAAAAAAAGGAAAGGAAAAAAAAACCACAGAAGGCGAGAGGGACCCAGATCTTGCTGGGTTTGCCGCTGCCAGCAACGGAGACGGATGGAGAGGAAGGAAGGAAGAGAATGGGAACGGCAGGAAAAGGAATGAAGAGACGAGGGAGCTGAGGAGAGAAAGCCAGAGCAGGAAAAACAAAGTCACCGATGGAGAACTGGTGCCGGGGCACGCCGGCAGCCCGGAGGGACTCCCAGCCTCGCACTCGCCCTTCTGCACATGGATGCGGTGGACTTACTGCTCCGGGAGCGAAAAGTGACTCACGGTTTTGGTATCTGCTACGTAAGAGCTTTGGGGGGATTCCTTGGCTGGCTGACAGAAAGGGAAGAAAGCAGCAGCAGTGAGGTAAAACGCGAACCCTTCCTCCTGCCTTCCTGGGAATATGCGTCGCCCGGGCTGGCTGGAGCAGCTCGCTGCTCGCTTATGATATGCAAAAGGAGAATAATTAAAAGCGCCAGCATCACTTGCAAAGTGAGTAAACACAAAGCCTTTCAAAACATGCTCTTCAGCTAATGAGAAGCTGTAATTTCTTATACTTAAAGGCAAAAAAAGACACTGATGAGACTCGGTGGAGTGTGTGTGCATGCGCGCCTGCGTGTGTGTGCATGTGTTTGTAGATATGAGAGAATCAGTTAATTGTTGATGATGTTTAGAAAAGGGATTATGAGAAAAGACACCGAAATGATGACAGGGAACATCTTGGATCAGAGCCAAAGAAATAAAATAATCAAGGACAATCAAGCCTGCAGCTCCGGAGAAAGCGCCGACTGTTCTGCCGGGGACTTGGGAGGAATTTCCCCGCTGCCGAGCTGCGGCTGGAATACGTGCTTGGCACCAGGAGGGAGAACTGCAAGGAGCAGTTTGCTTGGAGCATGAAACAACAGAAGAGAGAGAACTATGGAGCTGTGCTATAATTCAGAGGTTAAACAGCTTTGTCTGCTTATGTGTCAGATGGAGACTGGGTTTTGCCCACATCTGACCTGCTCTCTGAAAATGCAACTTCTGAAATCCTCTGCGAGCCGGAGCCGACACTTCTCCATCCGCCTCTCCAGAACTGCGGCGCCAGGAAAACAAAGAGACCGGAGCTGGAGGAATTAAGTTCTCCTGTGGCTGCAGGACCTGGTGGACCTGACCATGGGAACTGGCTTCTGGAATCGATTCTTCCTTAATCCTGGAACCCGGAGACCCCTTACTGCGGGTGGGGGGCTGCAGCTCGCTGCCTCCACGCACGCGGGGAAGGTGACAGTCATCGGGAATAGCAGGAGCGAGCTTTCCTTCCCATCTGAGCATCCGATTGCTGTCCTGAACGAATGGATTTTAATAAATGTTGGCTTGCTCTTGGGCTGAGGTTGGGTGGGAAGAGAGGATAGAGGGAACTTTAATCCATCTCGTGACTGCTATGCTGTAAGTGAGCTCCAGAAATGCCATCTCTTTGTTTTGGATGTTAAACTCCGTCTTACATCATTGTTGCTGAATTTTGGCATGTTACGCTCTGGGCTTCTCCAGCAGCAGAAACACATGGGCTGTGAAAGTGGGAATCTTTGGGGATGCGGAGGCAGAGGAACGAGCCAATCATACATGGCTTTTCCACATTTCTTGCTTTTCAGCATTTGCAGAAAGCTTTTCGGATGGTATGTATGTGTGTGTGCACCATGGAGGGTGGGAGGGGGAGCGGGGGTGCGCAGGAGGGGGAGCGAGCGCATGGCAGGAGCAGGCACGATGTCGGGGTCTGTCTGTCATGGACGCGGCGCGCGGTCCGTGCTGCCAGGCAGACACCCCTTCCCTGCGCCGGGGCTCTGCCGAGCCAGCTCGGACCTGAGCTGCATGTTAAATGCAGGGGACTAGATTAGCATACTAACCAAGTCATGTCAACCCCCGGCAACCCGCAAGCGGCCATCTCCTCGCTCCAGCCGGTGCGGCAGAGCCTGCCAGACGCTTACCCGTGTCCTTTGTCAGATGGCTTTTTATGTTTGTGTGCAGCTTTTGTTTCCCAATCAGACCCTAGAAATTCATTAACGAGAATGAAAGGCGGAGATGCAAAAACCTATAATGAAAACAAATGATGTATTTAAACGCTGCTCAGGCTGAAAGCCGAGGTCTCCCAGTGCTGGGACCAGGAGCCAAGGAAATCCTGCAGCCTGGAAAATGCCTGGACACACACGTGTCCTTGCCCGTGCCAAGGCTCCGGGGAGGCAGCCGCCATAAAGCCGGGGGCCATGTCAGGATGCTGTAGTGTTGCCTTTACAGAGCCTCCAAGCAATGCCAGCGACCGGCCAAAAGGAGAAGCCGTCCCTGCTCCTGCTCTGGCCGATACCACGACTGCGATTGCTGCTCTCAGACAGGCTGCGACTGGGAAAAACTTTCAGCGCCCATAAACACCGACTTTTGAAAGGATTTTAGTTCATTCACACCGTTCCTCCTGTCCTGAAGCAGCAGTGCTGTGCCTGCAGCCGAAAGGCCAGGGCAGCCGCTGGCTGTGGGCACTGGGGTGACACGGGGACAAGGCGCTGCCTCCTGCCCACCAGCTCCAGCACATCCCAGCTGGCACCAGGGATGCTCACCCTGGAGCAGGAGGCTGCTCTTCACCTCCCATGTTATTTCTTAAAGAAATCATTTCACAAGTGTTAAAGTCCCCTACACTGTCACACGGTTGAGGAGAATAAAACACTGTAATCCGAGCACGGCCTTTTGACCAGGATCTCCCAAATAAGGGAAATGATCCGTGTTCTGTGATTTTTATTTGACGTGGTGTGCAACTGAGGGGGTTTTAAGTATCCCAGGGACACAGCTTACATACGTGCCAGCAGGATGTCTAGGCAAGTGTGGATGTGGGAAGGAGGAGTATGTGACCAGCCCCAGAGCTCTGGGTGTAGTTTGGTCACAGCCAGGGGCAAGCCTGGCACTCCGTGGGCTGCTCACACCCAAGGGCACACAACAGTGTGTTGTGGTCACAGGGACCTTCTGAGCTCTGAGAGGCTGTGCAAATTATATTGTTGGGATGCAGGAATGTTAGCAGGGAAAGAGCAAAATAATTTTCAGCCCCCTTTGCCATTTGGTCCTCTGTGCCACAGGCTGGGTGATGTGGGCAGAGGCTCCTCAGCTCTGTGTGTGTCTAGTGAGGTACCGCCGCTAAGCCCAGCTCATGTACTCCTTAGGACACAGAGGACACCAGGCACTAAGGTCATCACATAGGACACTAAGGATCTGGAGCTTAAATGTTTTAGAGACAGCCAACTTAAACGATTTCATCTATGGAGGAAACGGGAAGGGAGTCTGCCCCACCTTTCCACACCTGCCCTTTGTCCACATGTTGTGGTAAGGACAAGCACCGACCCAGCCCAGTGGGTGTTTATTGAAGCCTCTCTGCCTGATGGACATGCTGGATGATCTTACTCAGAACAGTTACATCTACCTCCACAATTAGATAAACAAACCCAAACCAGTAATGATCTTCAAAGTGTCTCCCAGATTACAACCTGTAACTCATCAAGCTTCCAACTGTAATCACTGCAAAAGGCGGTGAAGCCTTTGCTGGCTGCCAGGGATCCCCCCCACCACCCCTGGGCTGTCCATGATGTGGGACCACAGAGTTTTGCAGCCACCAGAACAAAACTGTACTTCCAGGGTAGCTCCTGAAACAAAAGAGGTATTTTGGGAAACCACACGAGAACTGTCTCGTACACCAGCACATCACCCAGGGGATGAGCTGCAGATACGCGCCCACTCCTTTTTCAGTACTGAACCAAGAAGTGAGGGAAGGTTCTAAACCCATGTTATATTCCTATGGCAGGAGATCAACTGAAGAACCACCTGGAAAAATATTAGCAAATAGACAAACAGCAAGATATGGGGTTGGGGGGGGGAATATCTCCTGTTTGGGCTGTTGGTCAGTAATTAAGGACATTTCTCATGCACTTAACGAGCAGGACAAATTTTAGGCAGCACCCACCAAGCCCAGAAACAAACAAGGATTGCCCAGCCTTCCCCTTGCTGTCAGGAAGAGCTGCAGGTCAGAGTCCCACTGCCTGCCTGCAAACCAAACCCGCCGCCCTCCTGGAGCCACGGTGCCAATGGTGTTTGCCTGGATCCCAACAAAGGGTTTCTCTGGATGCAGCAGTTACCATGGCCACAGCCCAAACCAGCCTGTCCTCCATGGGGCAGGGGGATGCCGTGTGCCCATGGGCTGTGGCCACGGAGCGCTCCCAGTGTCTACAGAGTATTTAGAGCAGGGGATCCCATAGGAGCATCAGCGTGCTGACAGTGCCCTGGAAAACAGAAGTGTTCCTCCCAAGCTTCCCTCGGCCCAGGAATCTCTGCAGTCAGGGTCTGTTGCTCCCTGTTTGTTCTAGCAGGAGGTGTTAAGAAATCCCCAAGGTACGAAAGGATGTGACCCAGCAGCTTCAGGAACAGTTCTAGGTGTTGGTAACAAATGCCCCCTGTGCTCAGGCTGGCCCCACTTCCCCATGTTCTTCACACGTACTGAAGAGCAATTAGCCAATAAACAGGTAATTATAATAATGTCCTACAGTAAAATCTATGACAACTGCAGCAGCAATATGAACAATGGCATTTTCCTCACCAGGCCAGGCTGAAATCAAAGCCCTCAGCTTAACAGCCAGCTCTGTCCCAGATCCAACGGGAAAACCCAGACTGCAGAGGGAAGTTCCTTTCACAAGGGCAGGTAACGAGCTCTGCTCCTGCAACCTTCACAGAGCCAGCCGTGCTGATTCCTTCCTGCAGGCTTTGGGTCTCTCTGGAGCCAAGTGCCTGGCAGCATCCTGCCCCTTGGTAAAATAAAGTCCCACCTGTGGGTACCAGCTGTACCAGGTTTAAAAGTTACAGCGCTGCCAAACCAAAGCCAGTTTCCAGCTGGCTGTTCAGAAGTGCCCCTTTCCTCCCCAGGCTCTCCCCTTGCCACGCTGTGACTGTGCAGCACCTATGGAGCTCAGAAGTATTTCTGAGTAACAAGGATTTGTAGCACGACATTGTTATTCTGGAGCACGGCACAGCCACTCCAGAGCACGGCACA
This sequence comes from Porphyrio hochstetteri, assembly GCA_020800305.1. Lineage (NCBI taxonomy): Eukaryota > Metazoa > Chordata > Aves > Gruiformes > Rallidae > Porphyrio > Porphyrio hochstetteri. The sequence continues at coordinate 726,860 of CM036918.1, forward strand.
GCCACACTGGAGCACGGCACAGCCACTCCGGAGCACGGCACAGCCACACTGGAGCACGGCACAGCCACTCCAGAGCACGGCACAGCCACACCGGAGCACGGCACAGCCACTCCAGAGCACGGCACAGCCACTCCGGAGCACGGCACAGCCACTCCAGAGCACGGCACAGCCACACTGGAGCACGGCACAGCCACTCCGGAGCACGGCACAGCCACTCCAGAGCATGGCACAGCCACACTGGAGCACGGCACAGCCACTCCAGAGCACGGCACAGCCACACCGGAGCACGGCACAGCCACTCCAGAGCACGGCACAGCCACTCCGGAGCACGGCACAGCCACTCCGGAGCACGGCACAGCCACTCCGGAGCACGGCACAGCCACTCCAGAGCACGGCACAGCCACTCCAGAGCACGGCACAGCCACACTGGAGCACGGCACAGCCACTCCAGAGCACGGCACAGCCACACTGGAGCACGGCACAGCCACTCCGGAGCACGGCACAGCCACTCCGGAGCACGGCACAGCCACTCCGGAGCACGGCACAGCCACTCCGGAGCACGGCACAGCCACTCCAGAGCATGGCACAGCCACACTGGAGCACGGCACAGCCACTCCAGAGCATGGCACAGCCACACTGGAGCACGGCACAGCCACTCCAGAGCATGGCACAGCCACTCCGGAGCACGGCACAGCCACTCCAGAGCATGGCACAGCCACACTGGAGCACGGCACAGCCACTCCAGAGCATGGCACAGCCACTCCAGAGCACGGCACAGCCACTCCAGAGCACGGCACAGCCACTCCAGAGCATGGCACAGCCACACTGGAGCACGGCACAGCCACTCCAGAGCATGGCACAGCCACTCCAGAGCACGGCACAGCCACACTGGAGCACGGCACAGCCACTCCAGAGCATGGCACAGCCACACTGGAGCACGGCACAGCCACTCCAGAGCATGGCACAGCCACACTGGAGCACGGCACAGCCACTCCAGAGCACGGCACAGCCACTCCAGAGCACGGCACAGCCACTCTGGAGCACGGCACAGCTTGGAAACAGAATTTCTCCAGCATTAAGAGAAAGCTGAAAGCCAGCAGGCGCAGGGAGTACGGATCGATGCCCTGGGTTCTAGCACCCAGACCATTCCTACACAGCTGTCCTGCACAGAACTGAAACACTGTAATACTGTGACTGTCAGCACAACCGGGCACAGCCGCCCGCTCGCACAGCTCCCTGTGTACCTGGGAACTACAAACCAAACTGCTTCTCTCATTTCCATTATCCCCAAGCTCTGCCCCACGGTGCCCATGTGTCCTTGTCACTGTGGCAGAACCAAACTTCTGAGCTTCTGTGACCCGAGATGCTCTGGCCAAGCGCCCACAAGGCGCCTCACGCACTCGCTGGCCATCATCAGTCCGTTTCACACACACACCAGCTTTCTTTTTGGACGGGTTTGTCTCTCTCTCTCTCATGGTCCAACCTCCCCACCCTACGGCCAATTCAACGCAGTCGTGAGGTCAGTGTAATCCCTCTACACACTGCTACTCCTTCTGCCACAGCCACTAATGAGAACAGTCAACAGACTGGTCCCAAAGTGGCTCCATCTGCAGATGCTGGGTGTTTTAAATACTACTCACAGCAACACAATAAAATCCGTTAAGACTTAACAGTGTGAAAAAGCTGTTTCAAAACATCTCCATTGCAAATCCCTTTACTGCTCCTTCTCTTCCACCTCTCCCCTCATGAGACTGCCCTGCAGTGCTGGGTCCAGCTCTGGGGTCTCCAGGGCAGGAAAGATGTGGAGCTGTTGGAGCGAGTCTAGAGGAGGCCATGAAGATGACGAGGGGTTGGAGCACCTCTCCTGTGAAGCCAGGCTGAGAGAGTTGGGCTGGCTCAGCCTGGAGAAGAGATGGCTGCAGCCAACACTTAAAGGGGTCCAACAGGAACGTGGGAGAGGGGCTGGTCACCAGGGAGTGCAGGGACAGGACAAGGGGCAATGGCTTCAGGCTGAAGGAGGGCAGGGTTACCTCAGACATCAGGAAGACATTCTTTACTCTGAGGGTGGGGAGGCCCTGGCACAGGGTGCCCAGAGAGGCTGTGGGAGCCCCTGGATCCCTGGCAGGGCTCAAGGCTGGGTTGGATGGGGCCTGGGGCACCTTGGGCTGGGGGGGTGTCCCTGCCCATGGCTCGGGGGTTGGAACTAGATGATCTTTGAGGTCCCTTCCAATGCAAAGCACTCTGATTTTATTCTATGATTCTGCCTGCTCTCCTGTTCCCTGTTCCATCTGTCCTGCTCTCTCATTCCCAGATCAAAGCCAGTGATACAAGCTCAAGCTCAGGTAGGTGGGATTTCACTGTGAATGTTGCTCACCCAAATCTCTGGTGAGAGGAACACCCTGCACCCCCCACATAAACAAGGCCCACAACGTTTACTGACTAAATGGGAAAGAGCAGATGCTTTACTCAGGATCCTCTCAGATATTAAGAGCGCAGAGAGAACGAATGTCTGTGCCCAGCACAGAATTTCCCAAGGTTCCCATTTAATTTATAAGTCTGATGATTCTCAAGAAATTGAAGTGTGTGCTTATGTTGTAAACAAAATACTTCAGATAAAAACATACAGAGAAAGCAAGAGAGAAAGCTGCCTTAAAGGATAACCCCCCCAAAAAGTAAATACAGGAAAAAACCCCACTCCAAACTTACAGTCCTCAGTTTTTAATCTAGATAGAGGGTACTGACGAGTATTTGTTGAAGCCTCCCATTAATCTTCCCATTGCTATCGATATTACACAAGGTTAGGCTGATATTACGGATCATCCCAGGTATTATGAATGACTTTATAATGACTCAAGATATACAGATATATTAAAACCAGGTACTTCGTGGTGACTCAGTGAAGCCTAGGTACATAAAAAATAATTCTGGATCTAATTACTACATTTGGACCATAGGTACTTTTTCCAGTGCCAAATCTAATGGTGCAGAGACTGAGAGGAAGAGCAGGGATACGTTTTCCTCCACTGAGGAAGATGTTTTTCCATCATTTACCATAGTTTTGGGAAAAGAAGCATCTAAGGACTGAAACACACCAACTGAGTATGATTTACTTCCCACAATTCCCAGGCAAAATGAACCAGGTCAGAAGTCTCATTTTCTCATCTTCCCTTACGCCTTTTTGACGATGTCAGGAATCCAAGGGACAGTTTTCCTGCTCAGATTAAGCTGAGGACACTAATCATTTGCCCTATTCTTTAATGACAGAAACGAACAGTTTGGGCCAACATAAATAATGAAGTAACAGGGCCTTGACGGTCCCTCACCAGCATACACAGAGCAATCTGACAGGGCATCAGCTAGAGGACATCCCCCCAAAATGAAAATAAAATATGGATTGTCCTGTTCAAACCCACCTTTTCATTCATCTCCCTGCACCAAGAGCAGCATCAGCCACCACTGCTGACCAGGCAAGTGCCACAAAGCGCTTCAGACAGATGGCATTTATACAGACCCACCAGGAGAAAGAGCAAACAGACACTGCTGCTCACCAGAACAGCACAAAGAACCCTGAAATCTCTGCCTGAGAGCAGCATGGCTGTGTTACATGTAATCACAGCTCTCTTAATCCATGTTATTTACATTACATATCCCAGGAGGGCTACTGATACCAAAATCACTTCTATGAGGCTTAAAAAAATCAGGTCATAGATGATCTCCCTACCTCAGTGTGGAAACGTGAAGATGATGTAGCCAGAGTCAGCGCCAACGGGCGGAGGAGTGGAGATGGTTCCTACTCAGACTGGAAAACATGCGTACCAACTCTCCAGATCAATGCCTGCAAATGAAATAACAGGATGCATTTAATGAACCTCGAAGGATCTGCAATAACACACCAAGAGATCCCCAAGTTTGTTCACAGCAGGGAGTTGTTAATATTTTTGCCTGTGCTCAGCTCCAGTCCAGTCACCGCTCCCAACAGCTCTCCTCCCACAGCTGAAAGCAGACCTGTAGCACTGTCCTGGGACAGGCATGTTTTGTGTTCCACAGAACAGACAACCCCACTTTCCAGGGCAATTTCCAGCTTCCCAGCTCAGTGTAGGAAAGACACAATGGGTACATGTGGGCAGCCTCACTGAGGGAAAGGCTACAAGTTCATCTGCACCAAGGACTCTGACTCACCCACTAATGTGGGTCAGCCCCAAACCACAGCCAAGCATCACACACTGCTCACTCGTTCCCACAGGAGAGTCAGACAGAGCCTGTGTGGGGTGGGGTAAGGACACTGCACTGACAAAATCACCCTGAGAGGGGAACAGCCTGCAGCAAACGACACTCACACCCAGTGATAACAGAGTAACTTACCCCCAGAACAGGGTGCGGCAGGGCTGTGAGCACCCACCCAACACCCTGGCTGCTCAGACTGCTGGGAGGCACCAGGAGGACCCCTCCCCAGCAGCCCGGGGAGTGATGGCAGGTGGGGTGGGACCAGCCCAGGCTGACTCAGCTCCGCTGTGCTGGCTGCTGGGAGGGGGCAGCTCTGGCCTGGCCAGAGCCGGGACAACCAGCAAAGACACAAGTCCTGTGGCCTATTGCTCTGTTCTACCCAGGCAGCTCAGTACAGCTGCTCACGGATCAAGCAGGGGAGCAGATGTGTAAGGAAGGAAACCAAACACAATGCAGAGTCAGGAGGAACAGCTGGATTCATGAGAAGCCTTCTACTTCCCAGAGAAAAGCTTTCAGCACACGCTTAGTGTCCAGGTGGACAACTGAACAGGAGACAGACATCAGGTGCAACTGATGTCCGGAGCCCGCCGGGACGGGACCTCTTCCTCTCCAATGGCAGTTCTTGTGCAGTCACAGCCCTGCAGCTGCCATGAACTTCTGAAGAGCAATTACAGAACCCAGTGAGACACTGTTTGCCCCTTCCCCAGTTTGTCACTCCCCCATCTACCTTCTACACTTGAATGTGTTTTACCACTTTCTTTCTTGGGAAGAGTCTTGTTTGGCCACTTGAATATCAGCCTTGGCCTTGGATGGCACCTGACAGGGGGAAAAGCTCCAACTCTGGCATGGGCTTGACAGGGGGACCCTGGACGGTGATGGCTGCGTCACTGTGGGGTAACGTCATTGCACGGTCACCCTGCAGCTGAGACCACAACCTGCCACTCTGCAAATCCAGGTGACGGGCAGAGCCATCCTGACGGTCACGGTGGCTCCTTCTCGCCCTGGCTTGAGCAGCTTTAGCCTGGAAGGGTCGTGCACAGCGACACAACCGTGGGACACCAGCGTGCGTGGGACACAACAGGTGGAAGGCTGAACAGGGATGGATTCAAGGCTCGGTTTAAACACAAACAACACAAAAGGGCAGCTATCTGAAAAATGGAAGTTGTTTCCAAACAATAAACCAGAAAAGGGGAGAAATGTAGCAAGCTAAATGCAACACCACGAGAGCGTGAGCCAACCCAGGTCCCCAAGAACAATTGCTGGAGTTATGAGAGCTAATGAAAACTTCCCAAACACAAAGGCAGGAAGCCTGCCAGTCACCTAGCACAGCTGATGGATGATCAAGGCATAAAGGGAGGAATTAAGAAAGATAAGGACACAGCAGCAAAATTGAATTAATTCTTTGCACTGCTGTTCACTACGAGGAGGTCAGGAAGGTTCGTACACCAGAGCAACAAATCACCAGAGGCAGGCAGTACTCCCTCAAAAGTTTTAAAAGAGCTCAAATAGGGGAGTGCTGAACTTTCTCCCTTCGTATCAGAGGTGACAAATCTTTAACACAGGCTTTAGGAGCGACCGTGGGAGTTACAGACCAGAGAGTCGGATTCACAGAGCGGGCAGAAAACCCTCCGACCGATGTGAATCAGCAGCGAGGAGTAAACACGGGGTCTTGGGAAGGAGTCCTGGAGCCAAGGGCAGAGTTCAGCCACACAGCTCGGAGCTGTCTGGCTGAGGAAACAGCCCCGCTAATACGGGAGATTTGGGCTGACATCGTGGAATCAGATTTTCTAAAAGCTTTTCTAGAACATCTCTCACTAAAGGTTCTTAAGGAAACTGAACTGTCATGGAGTAAGGAGGATTAATCTTCCTGCGAATTCCCAATGAAAAGATAGGGAAAAAAGGGTACAAACATGATGTTAGCAGGGGATGGGAGCAGAAGTTCTGCTCTGCTTCAGCATACTCATAAATAACCTGGGAAGAGGAGATAGGGAATGACACACAGGTAATGAAGTGAACACGCAGTTTTTCAGGAAAGTCAAGTTTAAAATCAACTGAGCAGAGTTCCTGAAAAACCTCAGGGAGTTCAGTGCCTGGGAGATAAAACAGCAGCGCGTGTCCCTGGCTGCAGTGGATCCTGCCTGTAGCATTTTACATCTGCCTGGTTTCAAGGCTGATGGGTCAGCCTGGGGAACACCCTGATACCGGTGTCATCTGGAGGAGCAGGAGGGGAAAGGACAGGCTCTGTGTCTGCTTTCTCTGTCTTTTATACAGAATAGCATCCCTGTCCTTGGCAGAGCCTCAGAGGAAGAGCAGACAAGTAGAACACTAAAGCTTCTTGTTTGGGCCATGTAACAGGATTAATTACTGGGATTCTGGCAGATATTTTGAGGATAGATTCCCCCAGTCTCTGCAGTGGTGCTGGTGAGGAGAGAGCAGCCATACTGGTGCTGCTGGGTGAGTTACAGAGTCCATGACTCCATCCTCTGGCACAGTAGATTCCTTCTTTTCTCCCAGAAGCTTTGTCAGAGGTAGGAGAAATCTGTCCGTCCATCCCCGGATTTGGGACAATGGGCAGCAAACACCTCCCACCCTGGGGGCCCATCCCCAAATCTGATTGCGAGGTGGAGGAAATCCCTTCCACTGTTCTGGGCTGGGCTCAGATGGGAGAGGGTGGTGGAAGCTGCTCGCCCCGTGCAGGAGAGCTGGGCACCGCATCATGCCCCAAGGACGTGGTGGCTCAGGTCCTGCTCCTCCTGACCCGCTGCCACAGGCCACATCCCCCAGCTCTGCAGCACAGGGCAAGGGGAGGCAGCGGCTGTGCCCCCTCCAGCACCAAGGCTCTGAGGAGATGGGCAGAAACTTGTGGGGCGACTGGCTGCAGCACCTTCCCGCACCCCATGAGCAGCACCTGCAGCCGGTGGGATGGGGACAGGCAGGAGAGAAATGGCAGAATTACCGTGTCCCAGGAAAGGGGCTTTGGCAGCAGGGAGGCTGCTGCCTCTGCCCGGCCTTGTCCGCTCCTCTCCCAGTGCCCAGGACTGGGCCGGGATCCCTCTCGCCCGGCCGCCACTGACACAGAGCCTTCTCCCCTGCAGCCACCTCGACCGCAGAGCAGCTGAGCTGCTGCACGGCGAATAAAGAGCCTCTGACAAGGCCTTCGCTGAATTAAGCTGGAGACCTTCTCTCCAGCACGGAGACAAAGCGCGTGGCGGCGAGCCGGGGCGCGGCGGCAAGGGGGAGCGGTTGCCCCGACGCCTGCCCGCGCAGGGCAGCAATGCGGGCAGCACCCTGCCCTGCCTTTGTGCGGGGCTGCCGGGCAGCGTGTGGGCTCTGCTCTCCCTGCTGCCTGCGACGCTTTGTCCCGCTGCGTGCCCACATACTGAGGCCACTTGTTTCCCTCTGATGGCAATTAGCACCGTGCTAAATTCCCCGTGCCTCGCGCTAATTCGGGGGGATTGGCATGTCACACCCCGCCAAGAATTACAGCCGGCCGCCGCCGCGCCGGGCTGTGCCTACCCTTTCATGAGGCTTTGTTTCAGAAGGGAGGGCTCAAGGGCTCCTCGCTTTTTGTCACACGCGGAGGCAGCAGAGGGTGCAGAGGCCGCGTGGTTTGGCCTGAACGATGCGTGTGAACGTGCAAGTCGAGGTGTTGGTGCCGCAGCCCCTGACCCATCGTGACCAACTGGCAAATTCAGGAAAACCCGCTCTCCCCAGGACGCTGGAATTCCAGGGATGCTTCAGTGCTGCAAAGCTGGTGCTGGGCGCTGTGCGTGCGCTGCAGGATGGGAGTGGGGAGAGCATCCTCCCCACAGAGCTGCAAACAAGCAGCAGTTACGGTCCCTGGACCACGCACCCACCGTCCCACCCACTCCAGACAGCTTCGATTAAACCAGCTATCTGCAGGGCAGGGCTCTCCCCAGCTGTGTCCGGGCCCATGCAGCACCATTCTGAAAACCTGAGATGGAAACTGGGAGAAATAACCAGTTCCATCAATCCCCAGCCTCTGCCAGTCTGCTCTCCTGCAGCCCCGTACCAAGCAGCTCCCAGTGGAACCAGCTCCTCCCCGTGCAAAGGAGCTGCTGCAGGAGGGATGGGGGGTCCTCCAGCCACCGCTTGGCCCCATGCCCAGGGCTGTGCCTCTCCCTGCAGACCCTGTGGTGCTGGGTGAGGAGATCACTCTCCCTGCCCTCTTCTTGCTTCAGCTGGCATTTGAACATCACCCCTCCCTCGTGCTGGGGATGTCGTGATGGTGGCCAAAGCGCCATCCCCAAATCCCCCTGGTTAAGCCAGTTCCTGACATTTTTGGGTGGCGATTCCCATGTGCCCTGTCTGAAGAGACCATCGCCCACCTCTCTGCACCCTCCTGTCAGGTCAGTGAAGGCAGTGAGAAGGTCAAGGCAGCGATAAGGGCCATGGGGGATAGACAGAACCACAACTGGCCACCAGCGTTGTGTTTACAAATACAACACCCATCCCCATTCACGCCTTAGGACACCGAGTGCGGAGCAGCGACGCAGCTGCAGACGGTGGGACCTGCCAGCCCCACAGCAGGCACCAGCAGCTCACACGGGGTCTCCTGCCCTCAGACCTCCCCGCAGAGAGCTTCCCACATGCAGGTATTAAATCACCACCGTGGAGCTGTAACACCACGCTCGTTTTGCCAAAGTATATACAATAGCCTGGTATAAACACGCCTGCACCCAGAGTTAACATCCCTTTGCCACGTTACCCTGCTGATGGATCTGGCTCCACAGTTTGGAATTCTTCGGGAATTAAAGCCTTACATAAACATATCATTGAACTTTATTGCAGCATAGTAATGATTTTTAAATAACTTTGTAATAGGTTCTATAGTGTTTTTTTAAAGCACATATTATTGTACCGTCACAGTTCCATTCACTCTGTAACAGGCCAGTCAAAGCAACAGATAGGAAGGTAAACACAGCGGAGAGGGTGCAGAGTGCCAAGTGGCCCCTTTCCCAGGTTTGGAACTTGCTTTTCCAAATTGCCAGCTGCTCTGTAGACAAGCCATTCTAATTGTGGGACAATTTGTGTACTCTTAAACTAAAATATTTTTCACTTAAAGAAGCTCATACATTATTTATCCATTTGTATGTGAATTTAAATAGTTGAGAAATGTCCAAATTAGCTGCTCTGAAAATTGTTCCAAACTTTCCCCCCAGGCTGTGACCTTGAGGTAAAGTTTAATCTCAAAGCCAGTGGAAAGAAGGGTTTATAACTGGAGCGTCAGATGGCTCTGACTGCGCTTTGCTTCAGAGAACCGGCATATTCTCCTGCAGACTCAGCTAAGCCATCTCTGAGGCCCACAGCTTGGTTTTCAAGCATGCGTTTTCCACCTAGTTGCCCAAATCCAGCGTTCCCAACCCAAAATGCTGTTGGAGAGGTTTTGTCTCGCGCTGCTTGGTGCCTCTTCCTTACAGCTCTGGCTTGCGGAGACACCTGATAATGTCAGCAGCTCAGCCACTGGTTTAAAACCCATTTATGATGCTCATGGTTCTGGTGAGAAGCATCAAGTGCTGAAACCGGAATACAAACGAACAAGGGACCCACGTTAGTTTGAATAATCTGTACTTAATTGTGTCAGACCTGAGATTCAGGGAGCTCAGCTCACGGACTGTGCATCGCCTCTCACCTGGCACCTACCAACAGCCACGTCGGCACCCGAAGCCCGCCCAGGGCACCCCAGCACCAGCCCTGCACTCCCCAGCCAGACCCGGTTTGGTCCCGGTGCCTGGGTGAGTCTGGCTGCACTGACATGGTTCTTCCTGTGCCATAAACTGGGCTCCTGCAAACACAGGAGATGAATTCAGGGGAAACCACTGCGAGGGAAGGAGAAAGCACAGGCACCACTCTGAGGTCTCAGGCAGCAGTAAAAAGCCAGGAACCATCAAGGAATGTGGACATGTATCCTCCACCAGCCTTCCCGTGGGGAAGCTTCTGTGCCCATGGCCGCACTCCTTTCAGGAAGAGGATGGAGAAAACAGGTATAAAAGAGAACTCTCAAGAAGAGGACAGAAGTCAGACGAATTCAGTGGAACAGGCACATGACTAAAGAAGTGGCCGAGAGGTTCGTTTTATTTAATACTGAATTAAATTAACAGTAAAATTCGGTCTGCCTGGCCACGTCAAGAGAGCGAGATGTACTTGGGGTCGGGTGGCTAATACACCGTCACCATCTCACCTGCGAGCAGCAGCTCTTTGAGCAGCTCTCGACTCAGTCTGCAGCCTTTCAAGACAGGCAATAGCTCTGGAGGTTGGTCCCACACTAGTCTGACCTCTAGAAGGGGTGCACGGGGTGCTCTGAACAGCCTTGCATGGCCTGGACCCCCGCACAGAGCTGCCAGCCCAGCCAGCCCCAGCACGCGTCTGGCAGCACAGACCCCTCGTGCCAGTGGGCACAGGAGAAGGAGCTGCCGCTGCCGGGGGCTGCACTGGCACACAGGAACCACCTCGCCCCACATGTGGCAGTGGATCAGTGGCTGTGCTGCTGAAGCAGGGGTGAAAAGGAGCCCTCATGCCGCACACCGTGTAATTGCCATTTCTTTTATACATTGTAAGAGTGTGTGACCCTTTAATAAAACCTTAAACACCCCGCGTCCTCCCCTTCCCCAAGTACCTGTCAATTTATATGAAACAAAACCAATTGACTGACAAATGCAAAAATATTACAACAGATCTGAAAAGCACATCAGGCATTCCAGGTACTGTGAGTCAGTGCCAGTTAAAAACTGAAGAATAGGAAAAATAAATACATTAATGCCAACCAGGACACAAGAGCTGGCTGGTAGCTTCTCTGGCGCAGAAGGCTGGCAAGCAGGAGGATACGATGACCCCATGGTCAGCACTCCTGGACAGCACCAAAAGACCATAGAAGCCTCCTCTGCCCCCTTCAGCTCCTTCTGGTCACCAGGTCTCTGGGTTTGAGCCCTCCACAGATGGAGATCCCTGTCCCAATCTCTTCTCCTGGCTTAGAGGTCAGCGCACACTCAGGGCACAGAAGATAGGCAGGGAATGGCTCCAAGTTGGGATGGAGGGTGGCATGGCCAAGGGAAGCAGCGCTCTGCAGTAACAGACCTTAAACCCCTCCCCGAGGGAGCCTGCAGCACACACATACCTCAGGTAAGGTCACCCCACCTTCCCCAGCTCCTTCCTCGGCAGCGCTAACCCAGCGCTCCCCACCTGCCCGTGTCCCCCTCCTTCCCTTTGAACTCGTCTGCAGCTCCCATGTTTGCACTCCCCAGGCCATGTGTGTTTTCCACCCCCGAGTTCCGCTGCCCGCGCAGCTGAGGGACTGTCCGTGTCCGTCCTTGGCAGTGGCAGCAGCGGGGTGTCGCGGTACACGAGCAGGCACCAAGAGCCGAGAGGATGCCTTCGGCATCTCGCGGGCTCATGCGGTGCGTACGTATCTCCTGTAAATAACCCTCAGTTTTCACATGGATTATTTAGACTTTCTGATGAAACTGCAGAAATGTCAATGCGGCGCCCAGGCGCCCAATCAGGCAGCGGCTGCCTGACCCCTGCCCTCCTCCTCTCCAGCATGACGGCTATTATCTTCAAGGGGAAAAACCCTCCTTGTCTCTCCTTATACCTTTTTTTATGATCTAGGATTCTGTTAATAATGACTCCATGTTACATAAAACAGATACATTAATGTCACCAAGTCCCAAAAGTACTGAATCAAGCTGACTCCTTCAGAAAGGAAGAAAGTCACAGACACAAGCAAGGGAAAGGCTTAATAAGAGCGTGGATCCTAAGGACGGGAAGAGCTCCACCAGATCGCTTTCTCCTTCCTATTTGAAATGGGGCATTTAAAGGGCCATGCGGCGAGAGAAGATCAGAGTCGTGGCGAGGCGACTGTGAACACACCATCAAAGGGAGCGAATCAAACCTGTGATTTCAGGTGCTGCTGCAAAGGCGCGCGCAGCCTGCTGCACTCACGGGCTCGGGTCCCAGTTGCTAATGGGGGAAGGAGCCGGAGAGGCCAGGCAGCCCAGCACCCTGGCACACACCTCTCACTGCTGGAATAAAGGGGCCAGCTTAGACCAATAGCTCTGGAGACAGGAGTAGCCTGGACACAGGTGAGAGGAGTGGGGAGCCACTGCTCTGACCTATGCATGTGGCCAAGGCCATTTGCGTCCCCTCCACACCGCGCTGACGTTACGATTAAAATCAATACCTGGTGGCTGTTAGTGCTAGACAGGTATTAAAACAGAAAAAACCCTCTAGTCAGAGGCATGAGATAATGAGTGGCGAAACTGTTAATATCTGAAAACCTGAGAAAACCCAGAATAGTCTGGCCAAGGGCATCTGCTATGGAAGAGTGCTCTGATTAGAGACGTTGGTGGTGCTCACACGGGTATGCATCCGGGTGTCAAAGAAACAGTTAATGGTCCAGGGAACGTGAAAACGGATTAATAAAGTAGTCACAAGTACTTTAAGGAGAGAAACATGGGATGGAAAACTAAGTCATGTTTGCTGAAGCTCATTTGGCCAGGCATCAGGGTTTTCCCCCCAGCTATAGCCACAGCAGATGCTCTAATTCCCACCTTCAGGAATCTGGGAAGGCATAAAATCTGAAGGCCCAGGTGAGGCCCATAAACAGCTGCAGCATCTTCATAGATGGGTGCCCACTAGCACATAAAGCTGAACTGGCCCAGTGAGAATGTGAGGAGACAACGAGGGCCCCCACGGAGCCACTGTGTGCTGCTCCAGAGAGGCGAAATCGGGGCAGGAGCCAGCCTCAGCCACCAAGAGCGCAACTCCCAGCACAACTCAGGAGTTACTCGTGCACATATGCAACAAATAAGGAAAGAACCCAAAGTCATGGTAAACATCTGAGCCACAGACTTTCCTGACCTCCCTTCACTGGGTCCTGCAGCCCACAGCATGCTCCAGTCTTTGGGGACAAGGTGTGCCCATACACAGCTCTCTACAGACATCACAGTAACACCAGTAACACACAAAACACACCACTGCTGAGCCAGAGAGAGGAAAAAAGGAAAAGTGCAAAAGTAGAAGGTGACTCCTCAGGCAGCCTCCTTCAGGCTCTATCACCAGAGCAACTTGCAGGGCCCGTACCGCAGCAGAACGTGGCTCTCATGAGAGGCAGAGCCCGGTGCCAGTGCTCCAGTGCTGGTTAGACTCATCTGTGCAAACAAATCCAAATTCCACTCCCATGACAGAGATCCTCCAGAGCATTACAGCTATTAAAATTTGTATTTTGCAATTACTTCAGTTTACTTTGCTTCTTTTCTAGGTTTTATGCTAAATTACATGGATGGAGGATCAAGCTTCACTTAAAAAAAAAATCTATTTTTTATGGGCTGTGCCACTGTTGCAACAAATTTTAAATCATGTGACACAATCATCACAATTTTGATTGAAAGGTTCACTTCAGACCAGCCTCTGTGTGTTTAATAGAGCAAAATCTGACTTAATCTACTAATTTCTAATTTAACATAAATAAAGTACATGACACATTAGCCATTTTTCTTAATTCGCTGCCGTAAGGTGCTCAAGCAGCGACGAGGTTTGTGTTTACGCAGCACGCCGTAATTCAGCAGCAGCCACCGATCCCTCCCATTTCTTTGGGCTAAAAAGTTACCAGCTCCGTGTCTCCATCCTAATTCACAAAATGGACACGCCAGGTTTGATCTCAGAAGTGGTGGGAGGATTAATTTGTGAACAACCAAAAGTATCATGTAAGTGCTAGGTGCAATTATTTTAAGTGCTAAATACCTCAGGACGATGGCAGATAGGAGTGAGGCAGCGGTGAGGCTGCCATTCCGGGCTGGGGTTTCATTATTGTGTAGACAATGCTCGCCCTCAAAGTATGCAAGGCATTTTCCAGATCAGAAGAAAACGTGATCCCTACTCTGAGAGCGCCTAATCTAAAAAGTCAAAGATGAAAAGAGGGAAAGAAACTCAGGATACAAAGGAATCTATGTAGTGACAGGTCCCAGCTTGTTATTTTAATTAAAAATATGCTAAGTCCTTCTTGTTGCCTCTTTCAGCCCTCTCATCCAGGCTCTAAGCTTCAAGTCCAGTGTCTGCACAACCTTCCTAATCACCCAATGCCCGCTCACCCCGTCAAGTTGCTCTTTGGGACCAGGGTCGGGTTGGAGACCCAGCACATCCGACCCAAAGGTGTTTCCAGAGCCTCACGTATGTCCTGCCAACGGGGTCCCTGCAATCCAGAGCCTTCCTGCACCTTAGAGGGCAGGGCCCTGGGCGCTGGGTGCCCTGCACGCGTCAGAGCTGCCTTTCCAAGAGGACGCTGTCCCGGCCTCAGATGGGCCGTCCCATCCTTTGACCCAGACTCCTAAAAATGCCACTTTACCAACGATGGGAGCGCGAGCCGGCGGTGCCGTGCTGGGTTAAATCTTCCAGGAGTTTTACTGGGCCTAGAGACCCCCCCTGCCCCTTCCCGTGTGCCCTTGCCATTGGCTTGCTCCCAGACCCGAGACAAATGTCTCCTGGCGCCACTGCCTGCGCTCCGCTCCCTGACTGCCCCCGGAGCCCAATGGATATTCCTTCAGATGTCTAACAAGCGTTGAACACAACTGAGGTTTAGAGAGAGACAGAAATCAATACGGCAGCTTCCACCAGTCACGCTGAGGGATTAGCCGTCCCGAGGAAAAGCACAGACGGCTGAATAGGAGAATCATGACTCCGAATAACGCACGAGGTTTATGAAGCTGGGAAGCAGCCTCTGGCCTTGATAACCTCCAGCTGGCCCGGCAGGAAAGCAGGCGGGGGGAACACGCGCGCGCGGCAGCCTCCCCTTCTGCAGCAGCGGGGGCCGGCACAGGCCTCAGTGCAGGCCTCGGTGCACCCCGGGGAGCTCTGCCAGGCGGCAGGCAGGGCACCACCCGGCCCCGTGCCGCCATGCTGAGAGCGCTCGGTGTTTTCCAGACCTTGCCGCAGCCAGGTGCCCTGTTTCAGCTCTGGGGCTCGAAAAGGAGCAACCCCACCAGCAGCAAACGCTGGGAAGGGCAGGTGGTGCAGGTGACATGCAGAAACGAGAGGCTGAACCCTTTAACCAGGATCGGGTCGGGTGTGGGGTGAGAGGCAGAAGGCACAGAAAGCTGCTCAGCTTCTGCCATCACCAGAGGAGGCCCACAAACCGCCAACACCGCCGGCTACGGGATCCTGTGTCACTGCTGTAAGATTGACACACGATCCTGTGTCACTGCTGTGAGCACTTCTGTCTTGAGAAACCCAGATCATCTTTGACCTGGAACGCTGCAAGCAGCCTCAGTTTTTTGGGGGTAGAGACAGGGCCAGGACAAGAACTCGAATGGCAAAGTGGTTTTTAGCTCAGCTGACATCATTTTTCTGCAGGTTTATGTGTTGAGAATTTGTTGCTCCCTCCTGCTCTCCCTTTGGCTTTGGCTGCTGCTTTAGGACTCCAAAGCTGCTCAGAAAAGCCTGCCTTTGTCTTTAAATTGTCACAGGTGAGAAAAAAGGGATGGCAGAGAAGCGGAAGGGGGAAGCAATGCTCAGAAAGCCTTCAAAGTTTAATGAGGCATCAGTAATATATTTGCATGGTACAAGAGAGGTCTTTAATGACCTCCGAAGTTTCCAGCATCCTGAAGTTTCCAGCCCAGGGTACAGTTTCTGGGAGCAGTGAGGGAATGAACGCTCTCAAGCCCACTCAATCGCAGAGTCACAGTTTGCTTCACTGCCCAGGCAGCACCATCGATTGTCCACGGGACTTGCAATGTCCTTCTGTGAAAGCCGATGGATTCTTTACAATCCAAATTTCACCCACAGTGAGGGAAGAGCAATGAGACAACAGAGGTGTGGAAGAGCAAAGTTCACGTAATATGCAGAAAAATGCCTCAAGGTAATTTCCAGTCCCAAGCCTCGGACAAGGATCATTCCTTTTTTATTTAGCATTCGGATTTCTCTCAAGTGAATTTAACACGGGGTGGGGAAAGGTGTCAATACTTCTCAATACAGCAGCTGAACAGCTACAGCCCCACAGAAGACCAGCAAGAGGCCCTCTTAGACACATCTTCCTGAAGATAAGCCCCATCCCTGACCTGCACTTCCGTTTCCCTTCTCCCAGCTGGTCTGATTCGTCTCTCCTGATGTCCAACAACTAAAACTATAGATGGTATGGCCAGAGATGCTATGGGAACTTCCCTCTGCATTTCAGAACGGTCTCTGCTCTGTGAGATACTAAACTGTCTTTACCAAAACTGAGGTTTAAATCCACGACATCAGCTCCGTACCCCGCTGCCCAGTCAGGCAGGACCATTGGAGAAGGAGCTCTGAACCTCAGCTCAAGGCTTCAGAGCTGCCTCAGACCTGCTTCGTTTCAGGACAATCTAGTCACTTGGAGCATGTGAACCATCACTTGCAGGCAAGGAGGCAACAGTGACGTAGAGGCAGGGGTCAGGAACGCCATGCCTGAGGCAGCAAATGGGTGACTGCAGGAAGGGCTCAGCCAAACACGTGAACACTGGCCATTAACCAGATGGCCGATGCACTGGAACCTGCCCTTTCTTCCCAGAGCCTGCGGCAAAGCCGTGCTACCAGCCCGCCCTCACCCCGCAAGGCCTTTCACTGGTGGGCTGGCGCGTGGGGCGTCACGGCGGGACCGCCATGCTTTGACCCGGGCACCGGCTGCCCGCGGCAGGGACGGCCTCGTCCTTCCCAGTCACGGAGAGAGCGAGGTCAGATGGGTCTGCCGTGGCCACGGCACACTGCTGCGGGCTGAGATCAGCCTCCAGCGCAGGGAGAGCATCGCTCCTCGCGAGACCATCAATCTGTCCCCATCCCCACCCCCACCGCTCCTTCTCCCGCATTAACCTAAAATATGAGCGCATGTGCTTGCCCCCGGTGCTTCTGCTCCCAGAACCCACCCCGTCCCCTCCCTCCAGCGCTCCTTATCTAAGGCAGCGTGTCACTGCAATTTTATGGTCAACATTACAGGCTCAAGCCCTCCTTTGAGCCAATCGCCCCGCGCCGCATCCGTTAGGAGAGCAGCCAGGCTTCCCGTGAGGAGCTGCCTCCTGCGCCGCACTGCCTGACCCCCTCCGCCGGCAGCCGCCATAAATCTGCCGTACCTGATGGGAGATGGGCTTTTTAGGATCTCTCAGGGTGCTTTGAGGTAGCACTTCTATGAACTCCGTGCCACAATAAATAATGCTACCTGCAATATGTCTTTGGGAACGTGTCAGCAGCGGCTGTCCTGCCATGAATTTTTATTCTTTTGCCGTCTGGAAGATAGATTCCAGATACAGCATTTCCCCGCACTTAGTGTCAAATCTCTTTACCCCTTTGCCCCGGCAGAATGACAGGGACCACAAATAAAATAAAATAATAAAAAAAGAAGCATAGGAAAAATGGCCTGAGAGCAGAGGGAAAGCACTAAACTCACCTCTCTCTGCAGCTGAGCAGCTTCAGAGATGACAGCAGTGACTACAGGCAGGGGCGACTCGGAAGAGGAGGAAGGCGGTTTTTGTGCACTGCAGATCAGGCTTGTGCAGGAGGATCCCACAGAAACGAGCATGAAGGGAAAACTGCCATAAAGGGCATCACACACCAGAGACACGGGGCCGTGGGTCTGCGTGCCACCCCGAACTTCTGTGCCATGGATGGGGAAATCAAGCACCAACCCCAAGAAAGGAGGGGGTTTTAATGAGAAAACCTCCCACTGTAGATAAAGAGGTCGTTCAGAAAGGCTCATGAAATGGCCCGAATATTTGCAGCTCTCACACTGCAGATCTGGTACCAGGGTTAGAGCAGAGAGGAAGAACGTTGGGACAATTACCAACAGGGACGCCGTGCAAGGCGGCCTTGCAGCTGGCACATGGATCTCACAGTGCTGGTTTGGGTGGCTGCACACCAGGCCCCAGTGCTCCCCAGGGTCAGCCGCGGGGCCAGCGGCGCTTGGGGCTTCCAACGAGCTGGATGTGCACAGACGGAGCAGGACTCTGCAGGTGATACCAAGGTGGGCTGTGCTGACCCTCAGAGGGACCCAATCAGGGCCAACGGGAATCCCCAAACCCAATGAAGGGACAAGCCCGGTGCTGTACCTGGGGTGCTGGACACGCTGGGGCTGACTGGCAGAGAGGGACCTGCAGTTCCCGAGCCCTCAGGGCAGAGGCAGCCAGCAGCGTCCTGGGCTGCACGAGGAGGACCGATGCCAGCGGGTGGAGGGGGTGACCCTTCCTCGCAGCGCTGCTGGAGCAACTGGGTTCTGTCCTGGGCTCCCCACTGTGCGACAGATACAGATGTACCGGCTGGATGAGGCCGTCTACGGAGGTGCCCTCCAGCCCTGAAGGCCCTGTGGCTCTGGGACCTACCAAGGAATCCAGGCTCTACTTTCCAGTTACTACATATAAGCCACTGAGTAAACCACCCTTAAGACTACAAAATACTTTAAAAACACCCAGGCAGGTAAAGTATTATTAGTTGTACAATTCAGTTGGGAATATGAGAAATACCTGCTCAAACAACAGTGCAAGAGCCGGAAAAACTCCGTTAAGAAGATGAACAGTTCCAGCTAGATGGGAGTTCACAGTGCACGGTATTTTTCTCTTGGTTTCCCTCTTCTAGCTCAGTGCCCAATACAAAAACAACACAGTGACTCCTTTCCACCCCCGAACGCTGCCGGGGCTGCAGGGCCATCTTACCTTAAATTGGAGACATTACTTTACTTTCTCCTTTACCCCGATGAAATTACTGAGTTTCCCCTCCCTTCCATCTAACAGGTACCAGGATGAGCACTCTGGCATCACCACCCTGATATGCGTGTGCCTGTGATAACACACAGCGCGTTACAGACATCGCCGCTCCCCGACAAGTCACCATTGTCCATGGCACAGTGCTGCCACACGGAACGTCCTTCCCAATTCACACCAAGACCGATGACGCTGGGGTTCGAACAGAGCTCCCCGTGTGCCTCAACACCTCTCTTCTCCCTACTCCCACCTTGGGCACAGCGATGCTGGGGCTGTTAAACACCTGTCGCCGAGGGACAGTGCAGTGGTACGAGACTGAGCCACCCCACGTCTCCCTTCCCCAAAGACACAGAGGGCTGCGTTAGCCACACAGCAGAGTTAAAGTGGAGGAGATTTACAAGGTCATTGACAAATGCAAGTATTGATTGAGTATTAAAGTGTCTTGTGATTAATACAGCCTTCGAAGTAATTAGTGCAGAAGATCTCTTATATCTCCCCATGTTTAAATAATGTATCTGTGAACACACAGGCCCCTGTCAATCACTGTGGCTGAGGCCAAACATCATATCACCTGTAACTCTGAAACTGAGCTTCCTGCCTGCTGAATATCTTTCAAAAACAGCAACTCTTCCCTAATTGCCTGGGGTGACCTATATTTAGAGCCTTGCAGTTTGCTGAGGGGGTAGAGAGGGAGAAGAGATCTACAGAGAACGCTCAAGCTTGCTATTCCTGCGGTGGTAGTAAAAACCCAGGAGAAATATTGGAGCACAACTGACAGAGGGACCCACGGCAGGAACACGCACACGGCGCCTGCTCAGCCCGGACGCACTATCCCCAGGTCTGATGGAGCCGTACGGTGCTCTCCCATTCACACTTTGGTACCAGCCTGGAGGCTTCCATACAGCAGCTGGTGTTAAAACTGGGAACTGTGGAACTGCAACATTTTTTAATCCAAAGAAATAGGTAAGCCAGGATGGAGACGATTTCCCCCCGGGTCTCCTAAGTTTTTATCAGGGGAAGAGATGCTCAACTAATACTTCTCAAGCTATATCCGCATCTGGCTCCCTAACAGATCCCAGAAATCTATGATTAGAATTTCCGCGATTAGAATAATAGAAACCAGGGCTGGAAAGGACCTCAGAAAGTCACTAAATTGATCTTTCTGCCCACAGGCAGAATCAATTACACCTAAGCATCCAAGTACCCTGGCATCCTAGATTGAAAGGATGGGTCACGTTAATCTAATAGCAAACTGGTTGTAAGCTCTTGATCAATTTGCAGTCATCTGCATCCTCACTGATTTTCCCACTGCCTGGGACTTGGGGCCAAGGGGCCCAAAGTGCAACCACTCCTGAGGTACAGGGCTGCAGCAAGAGGAACAACTTAAAGCCTAAAAGAAAATGCATGCTCCAAGCCCAGATAATCTCCAGGATAAAGTAGATAATGGAAAAAAAAGAGGGTGGAAAAGGTATCTGCAGTGTGTGGGAGGTACAGAAGCATCAAGAGAAGGAGGGCAAAGACAAGGAATATGCACAAACTCAAAAAAAGCTTACGTTTGGGAAACATTATTGCTCATTTATTTCCCATTTTTTGCAGCTATTTAAGGAATACTTTTTTGGGTGTTATTATATAGTGGAGCTTAATACCTAGATAAAAAAATATACACAAGAATGTGCTGAGAGGAGGATTATGAAAAGGAGCTAAAAAAGTCCCTCTGCTCTTCCGCATGCGCTCAGTGACATTACAAAACTGCTGCATAAGGAAGCTCATGTTCCTCTTATCAGAGACTCGGGCTCAGCATGGGGCTCAGCGTTCTGTGTTTAACCAGCTCTGCGAGCCCTGCTCCGTTACTCCTTCAAGTAACTTCTGCTGAGGGAGAAACCCAGCTGGTGCCTGGGCCAGGGCTCAGCATCCCTGTCTCAGCACCCCCATCTCAGCTCTTGGTCCCCACCAGAATGGCCTAAATCTGACCTGACATGAGGCCACCATCATCTGTGGGAAGATCAGGCTGCCAGCAGTTACTAGAACCAGGCGCGAGCTGCTTCTGGAGCAAGCGGGCGCTTATCGGTCACCTAGATGGAGGAGGTAAATGTTCTGCAGTAAGTGCCACTTCAGCAAAATAAGCAGCTTTGCACCTTCTGGGCGCTTTTTGGAGCCCATGAAGCACCAGGTACTCATCTAATGTCTTCTTAATCTCTTTCCTACCATTTTCTTTAAACAATTGTAATCACCGGGTTTCTCTGAAGCACACTTAGAGATCGTTAAACATTTACTGCTTATTGGGTAAATAAGGCTCTGGGAAACAGTTCCCTTCAAACTCATCCATTTCTGAGCTGCTATTCGATTCCAGTTCAGAAGACACGAGGAGCTGAACCACAATCCCACCACCCATCTCCACCCCCTACACTTCCCTTGGGCCGAGACGCAGGACAGACACACAAACATGTGGGTGCCCAGCGAAGGCTGCACGCTCCTGCCCAGGGACCAGCGTCCTGTGGGTGCAGGTGACCAGCCAGAGAGGCCCTGGGATGGAGGGGAGTTGGGACCCCAGCACCAGGGGGACCCTGGAGCAGACACAGCCCTCGCTGTCCCCCTGTTTAACTGTCGGGTTAAAATACACAACCCATGGAAGTGAATCACTCTCATACCTCATGAAATCAGAGCAGTTCCTAAACTCATTTAGAGGGGGTAAAAAGAAGGAAAATTCCTTTCCCCTTGCACCCACTGCTGCTCCCCAACTCCCAAGTCCCTCTTCCTTCCCCTCGTACCAGTTTATTTACTGTGCCTGTTTTGCCAGCTCTTGGTGCAACACTCTCCCCTCAAATCCTCATCATTTAGTTCTCTGGGCAAATCCTATCTAATCAGCACAGGAGAGAAAATAACATAATGATAGATGCCGGATGCCATCACACCCAGGAGAAACGAAACCTTGGTCTGTGGTGCCTCTGAGGAAACCAAGCCAGTGATGTTGTTGGGGGGGGTTACCCAGCGGCTCATGGATCCTTCTGGGGTCTCCAGACCCAAGGGACAGGGAGCAATGAGAGGCATGGCAGGAGGAGCAGAGAAGCTACCATGGATAAACCGGGAACGCCAGGGTTTGTCACACCGCAGCCAGGAAACGCATCTCTGGGAATCTGAGGGCCAAACTCCTGGGTTAGTTACAGGGCAGAAGAACAAGGCTGCTGCACAGACACACACTCACTGTCCAGAAAGACTCTCTCCGAAGAGTAAGGACAGAGGTAGCTCTGTGCCATCTCTGGCCTCAGGTGGTGAATTCTTCAGTGCAGGAGCAAGGTGTCCTTGGACAGTTGGCCCCCTTCCCCGAGCCTTACCGGGCTGCAGACGAAGGGCTCGGCACCAGTGCAGAGGGGAAGAGGACATCTGCACAGATCCCCAGCCCCAGGTTGCGCCTGGTCCCCTCCGTGCCAATTACAGCCCTTCTGGGGGTTGGGTTTTTTAAGATAAATAACTCTATTTTGGTAATACTAATGGACAAATTCGTTACTGATCGATAAAGTCAAAAAAGTTATTACAGCAACAGAGATGCAAACAGATCCTTAACGTTGCCTGGAGAAAGAAATGGGGCAGCCTTCTCCAGCTGGCACTGAGCGGCTCCAAACTGGACATTCCCCTCCTATAATGTATCCCAGCTTACCCTGGCTTTGGCACAAAATGCTACGGGAGACATTTTACCTCCTTATTCATCACTTGACATCAGTGCTCAGAAATGACTACCCAGGTTCAGACAGAACAATGGCCAGAAAGGCTGAGTGTTGTATTTTATTTATTATTTATTTTTTGCTAATAATACATCTGAGGTTTAGATAAGTAACTAAGAGGAAGGAGAGCTCCTTCTAGTCCATCCTGCTGCCGACAATTAAGAAACCTCAAAGTAATTTTTGAAAATGTCAGCGTCTCATTTAGCAAACGGATAAATAATGAATGAAGCATAATCACTGTCCTGTGCTGGTGGTACAGCTTCGCGGTGTCATTAGTAAACTAACGGTATAATATCTTCGTGTCACAGTTTAATTATATCTTGTAATTAGTTTCAGCAATGGATTGCACAGAGTCAGGCCCCCTGAGCTAAACAAAAGGTAATGGAACTTTCAGAGTCCTCGCATAAATCAATTATGAAAGTGTCCTGTGTTATTTGAGGCTTGTTTGCTGTAATTTTATGCACAAAGAAGAAATGATCCCTGCTGCCTATGGAGGGTGATTCACCTCACCAACTGCCTGCCTAAACGAGCCCGAGCGCCACCGGAGCAGGAGCCCATCCCCAAGCATCCTCCAAAGAGTGCTGATGAGCTCGGCTGCCCGGAGCATGAGTGCTGTACAAAAACTGCACCTTGCCTGGCTGCAAGCACCAGCAGCACGGCGTTAGGTGCGGGGAGAGGGAGGTGGCTCTGCGCCACTGCGGTGGCTGGTGCCTTGCAGCCAAGCACCGAAGCTCTGTAGGTCATGGTGGTACCCATACATGCAACCCTCTGCCTCAAGGCCACGTGTGGCTGTGCTCCTAGTCGCTATCCCCAGAGGACCCTGCCACCATGCAAACAACACCTACACCATCCTTCTCCCTCTTCTTCCTCCACGGAGTCAATAAATTCCCCGGTGAGGTGTCTGATCTCCACCCTGCAGCACTGGGTGCCAGCCTGGCGACTGCCCTCCTCATCCCAACGCGCCGGGGCAGCTCTTCCTCCCGCTCCATTTCTGACCTCACTCATCTGCTGTCCCGGGAACGAGCCAAGCAGCAGCGGGCTGCACCAGGAGCAGATCCGTCCGGGCTGAAGGGTGCATTGAGGTTACATGGCTGCAATTGCAGCGGATGAGGATCCCAGCTGCCACCCCGCAGGCTTAAGCTCCGGAAACTCTACACGAGACGCTCTCTTCTGAAGAGCTCTTTATGCTGCACCAGGAGCCGCGCGTCTATAAACCGCGGGTCTAAAGCCCCGGGCCTGCAAAGTGGCTGTGAGCGATCTCCAGTCCCCCAGCCTGCAACTTCACCCACAGTTTCCAGGAAAAAAAGGAAGAATAGTGTTACTGGAAATTAAGTCCAGGCTTAACAGCCGAGTTTTATTTGCATCATTTTCCACAGTGCTACACAGCGCTGCCACTCCTCCCTCCCCGTCTCGGTGCACACACGTGGCTCCAGTGACCCAGCGCCTGGATAATTTGTCTTTTCCTGTTCCTCCTCTGCCCCCACTGCCTGGCGCTGGAAGCTGCCTGTGTTACGTGGGATGGAGGAGGAGGAAAAGAAAAAAAATTAAATAAAATCAAATCGACCCTCTCAGTGTGTCTAATTTTGGCCCTACCGCGATCTCCAAAAGCAAGAAAGGCTCAAAGCCACAGCAAAGGGCTGTGCACAGGTCACCCAATCCGAGTCGGAGTGTCGGGGATCCCTACTGCGGGCGGCGGAGGAGAAGTGTGGGGAAGAGTCTGAAAGGTGCCAAGACATGTAATCGTCTCACTTCTGATCAAGCTGCAAAACACGCCGGGGTCCTGGTTCAAAGCCCTCATCAAGTCTGCCTTGAAAGTGAATCTTGTGGCATGCTGGCCTTTCTGTTTATACAACAACTTACAGGTTTAAATGAAAAGCTGCTTGATAAAGCAGCCTGAATCCTCCCATTGTGAGCCCTTCAGCAAATTTAACAAAAGAAAAAGCACTGACTAGAAAAAAAAAGGGGGGAAAAAAAAAGTCCACTCCTCGAAGCAGTGCTGCAATCCAGCTGGTTGCCATGGCGACATGATGACTTGTTCACATGGCAACATACCTTAGGTCCACTATTAAAATGATGAGAGTAAACTGGGTTGCACTAAGTATAGTATCCTGCCTGCCGCACGAGCCTTCCTCTGCAGCAGGAGCTGGGACGGACACGCGTGGGGAGGGGATGGCAGTGGAGCACGACCCCGGGGATGGGACTGTTGGTGGGCAGTGGAGAACAAGGGGGATCAGTGGAGCCCTAGACCTGTGTCTGAGAGGGACAGCAGCCACACAGATGATAAATTAAATTCCGCTTCCATATAAAATCTGCCTTCATAAGCTGCAGGATGCTTTCCATACCTCAGTGGCGTGCTCCAGAGGGCACTGAACTCTTTCGGAAGTGACTGCCAGTGAGCACAGGCAAATAATACAGGGGGGAATCAGCAGAGAACCTTCCAACACCAACCCAACTGTGGTAAAAATAAAACTCAAGGAATAGCTGCTGCAGCAGTGAAACACAACCACGTAGCCTGTCATTTACATCAGAATCCTCAACAGCCTGCACGTGGTGAAGCCCAACACCGGTTTAGCCAGAATGGATAACCCAAGCCTGCAAGAAGCACACACCCTCCCTGCAGTCTGTTTCCTGCCATTTTTTGCATTTTAACAGATTTAAACACCTCCCTCTGACAGGACACAAAATTGTGACACTGCTGCGGAGCTCGTATTCCTGTTGTCCCTCACTTAGATGAAGGACAGGATGATTCTCCTTGGTTTATGAAGCATGTACATTGCACAACAGACATAAGAAAGTCTCTTAAAATATAAAACATGGGGAAAACCACCTTTAATACAGATGCTAGTTTAATTTTGCCGGCTTCCTTTTACTACTCTCTGTAGAAGGCAGTAGCCTGGCATTGCTCTTGCTCACAGATTTTTGGTTTACAGTCATATTTAGGTGATGTAGTGATTTGGAGCACCAGCCATCTGAAGACACCACGCACAATCTGCCAAGGCTCACTTCTATCACTGAGGAGTTAAACAACCCCCAGAGCAGCACGGAGCCCATCGGACGCCAAAGCATTCCTCCTTCCCGTCCCCATCACAGCCACAGTCTCAGCATGTTCCCCTCACCCATCCACACCCCTTGTCCACCTTCTCAGGACTTGGAAGGCCACAGACAGCCCTTGGGCAGCTCCTGGTGCCACCCGCCGTGCCACCAGGCTCTGTCCCCATGAGCAGGGATGGCGGGAGGCTCAGGGCAGCCGTCGTGCCGTGCTGGCAGCGCTCCCCTCGCCGCGTTGGAGGCCGCACCGAGAGCCCCGGCACGGAGGCCCCGCAGTTTTAGCAGAAGCCTCAGCAGAGGCAGATTCCTCTCATCTCTATCGCCGATGAAACGGTAGTTTTGTCCCGCTCCCCAAAACAGAGTGAACGGTAACTGCCTGATAAGCACGGCAAACTGTACGTGGAGAGGAAAAAAGAAAAGAAACCTTCTGGTGCCTATCAAGCTATCATGACAGCTGCACTCATGTTTCCTCCTGAGGACCAAAATAACTACAAAGTGCATGAAATCATTAAGCACATGAAAATCCCAGAGGTAGGCTTGGGCTAAACCTCACGATTTCCCAACCAAAAGGCATCAAAGACGGATCCCTCGCTGCTCGTTCGCCGTTTCCTCTCGCTCCACACGAACCTGTGCCAGTTTGTCTCTGCCTGGTACACACCGAGCACTAACTCCCAGAACGAGGGTTCCCAGCCCATCCTCCCGGCTGTAGGCCAAGGCTGAGGGTCGGGCTGGGCAGCACGAGGGGGTCAGCAGAGGCCAGAGCCCAAACTGGCACATGATCCCTCTCAAGGTGCAGGAGTCAATGCAATGCCTGTGCAGGAATGCAGGTGAAAGGGTGCTGAATGGGGACTCTCGGGAGGCAGCTGCTCATCGAGGAGATGAGGTCCTGGGTTTATTCATCACTCTACTTGATGAACTGGGCAGCACAAACAAACTCAGAATTTCCCAGCACGACACAAGGCTCCAGTCAGGCCTGGGAGGTGACATCTGGCACAGTAAGTCGCAGAGCAGAAATTACCCCTTGACCTGACCAGAAAAACCTAAAGGCAAAGGACCAGCCTCAGGTCTCTGTTCTGTAAAGGCTGATACCCAGCTGTGGGGAATGTACCCACACTAGTTCTGTAGCTGGCATAACTCCTAGACTTTCAAAGTGGGCACAGAAGCTCTTCTGCAATGCTCTTCTCCTCTCCTCCTGCTCCACCAGCTTATCCAGGGATGATTTGCTACCTTCCCCTTTCCAATGGTTCAGCACACACCAGCCAAATCCCTCCTTTAAAGCAGTTGCCTCTACTACAAATTGCAATAATCTTACTATTTAAAAATAAATAAATAAAAAATTCCCAAACTTTTAATGACAAATCAAATTTTAGAAATAAGATTCACCTGAAGGATAAACCAGGAAGGAATTGCGGGCACCCGTAAGAACTTCATTAGCAGCAAAGGAACCTGATGGTTCACCAGCGAGACAACAGGTGTTTAAACAATTCCTTCTACCTACGCTCTCACGTCGACTTTATTTTCAAGTTTCACTCAATGATGGAGTTGTTTCTTAGCTCCTTGTGTGCTTAGCCATTTAATTAAAGCAATCCATATTGAATTCATGTCCAGATGCCTTGACCAGCAGAGCCAGATCCTCATTGGCATGCCAGCTGCTCAAAGAAGAGCACAGCCCCTTGCATACTAATCAGAGGAGAAGGCAGTGATTCATCAGCCTACGATACTGCTTCAGCATCTACAAGCACTTATGACATGTAATTGGTGGTGCATAAGCAAGCCAGACCACATTAAAAAGCCTACAGATAGTCAGAGATAAAAATTAATGACTTTTGCTTTGTGTAATCCTGCCTGTGTTGGGGCGGGGGGGAAGGGAGACTGGGATTAATGGACAAATGTAAGTAGGCACAAAGGAACAAAGAGTTTCTTGGCCTTGTTTACATATTGAACAATAATAATAAAAGAAAAGTGACAAGTTATGGGAAAGGCAAGTGTGAATTTTCGGCACGAGTGAGTTGGAAGACTGCTTGCAGTTCATTACGGATGCAGAATTTCCATACTTATTATTCCGAAACAAACCTCCTTAGAAGGCCCTTCTGGGACCAATGGCAGCAGTTTTTATTATTCATCTTTTGCTGGTATTGAGGATGTCATTATAAGAGCTGCGCGGAGCTGCCGCTGCACGGCACGCGGGAAGGGAGGCGGGTAACTACCTGGGGAGGAATAGCTTTTTTTCATGAGGCCAGAGCAACCAGCGCGCCGGGGTCACCGTGGGCCACAGTTGTAAAATCAGGAAAGAAGAGGGAGGTAAATCAAGGACAGCAGACAAAGACATTACGTTATGTGCCCGTGACAGCGGCTCCTGCAGATCAAGTTCTCATCAAGATATTCGCGCATCAACACCGTGGTTTGGAGCCCCCCTGCCCACCACAAGCCCCTTTCTCCAGCAGTGATGGACAGCCCCCCCAAATGATTTTAGAGAAAAAGGCGACTTTCCTGTTTCTATTTTTAGTTGTATAATTGCTTTCTCTTCCAAAGCCTTGGTAAGACGCGTCTGCCAAGGAGAGCAGCGGATCTGGAGCTCCTTGAGCCACCTTTCTCCTGGGAGGAGGCCAAAGGAGAGGAGAAACCCAGCGCACGTGTGACAGGACACTCAATCCGAAACTCAGTCTGTCTCACCTAACGCCTGCCTCCGGTGCACCAGGCACAACAACCGACTTGAGCAGCTCCCAGGGGTAGAGCTCTATTGATTCCAGCAGAGATCTGCCCCCGTCTGATAGCGGAGATCTGGTAGCAGACTTCCCTCCTGACAGGAAAATTGCCAATTATGCCGCATGTTCCCCAGCACAGAGGCTGATACCTCTCATTTCGAAAGGGAAACGCTAGCTCCAGCCTGGTCTCCAGTGTCAGCCCCCTCCAGCCACTGCCCTCATCCCAGAATGGCCATTTGTTACCTGTTGAATGGAAGTTTCTGCTCTGTAGCTGGGAAGAGTTATTTTAGGAACTATTGATTTATCCTAATTGCATCTATCTTGGTACTATGAAAAACTGCCATTGCCATGGCAATAGCATTTAAAAAAATGGAAAAAAGAGCAGGCTTTAGTCAAGTATGGTGATCATTTTAATACAGGAGACACAGCCCTTTCCTACAGAGGTCAGAGATGATCTCTGTGTGACTCGGAGGGAACAGGAGTTACTTGGCTTGGCATCCAACCCAGGCCCCACAGCCAGGCCTGGGCACCTCCAGGTTCTGGGAACCACAGTCGTGAGGACGCAGTTTCAGAAGGACATGAGAAACACCCGGCTGTGCCCATGGGAGTCACTTGGTGCTGATGCCAAGAGGAACCGTGATGCCACACAGGGGGACATCACCTCTGACAGCACCTTCAGAAAGCCTTTCCCCCTGGGGGGGTCTTTGCCTCAGAGGTGACACAATGGTTCCTGAGATTCACACACACCAGGAAGGGGATAAAGCTCTTCCCTTTCCCCAGGGCTGCTTGACACGGCCCCCTGCGATACCCCCAGACCAGAGCTGGGATCTGCAGGTGAGCGCTGGGCTGGCGCTACACAGATGTGTCCCTGATACAGCAAAGCCTGACTCCATTCAGTTTGATCCCACCTCCTGCCTGGTAGCACACATACAGTCTGGAGGACCTCGAAGCCTTCCCATCCTTCCCCAGCCCTGAAGAGCAGAGGGCAAAGCGCCGGGGCTCAGGAAAACAGGAAATCATTGCTATTGGCAGGCAGCTGAGCAGAAACTCTGAGCCATCACTTGTGTTTAAGGTCTACTGCTGTGGTACAACCTTTCGTTCTGCAAACCCTGCTCTCTATTTATCAGGTACACCAGCTAATTTCATCTGTTTTGCAGAAATATTTACCGAGGTGGGTGAGGGCAGCAGGAGCTGCAGCTGCACCCGCAGCCACCAGCCGATGTATTTACAAGTGGGGCTCTGTGGTGCCGCTCGCTAAAAGAGGATTAAATTACGCTTTGTAGATTAAGAGTCTGAACACTATAAAACTCATAAGCCTTTGTATGCTAAGCAAGAACTTTGACTCCCACAGGAGCTCGCAACAGAGGTTCTGCATACACACAGAGGGCTTGAATTTTTTGGTATTTGAGCATCTCTTCCACAGACAGAGAGATCCTCAAACTGGTCTGGAAACCTTCGATCGGCACCAAGAAGTTAAACCGAATTGCCATGGCCGGTACAGTTCATCTTGGTTCCTCCACAAAGGCACTCAAGACTGTCACAGTGCCATCACCAGTTACACATTATCCGGATCTCCACCCCACTGCCCCTTCCCACGAGAAGAACCCTGCCCCAGTTCTTGGCTTCCTGGGAAAACACACCAACACAACACCCACTCACCCTGTTTTCCTGCCCCCACTCTTCTCCCCGTGCCTTCTCGTACATATGTTACAAATTGCACACAAAAACCTGATATTTCAAGGGAACTTTTTCTTGTATTTTGACAGTATTCTGCTTAAAACAGGGACAGGCAGTGCTGCTGGGAGGGAAGGGAAGCGAAGCAGCTTTTACTAGACCATAACAAAAAATCTGTGTATGGGTTAGCTACTGAGCAGAAAGATTTGTGTGTGTCTATTTTCAGCTAAGAGGGAGGCAACTCCCCAGGGATTCAATTGAGTTATTTCTTCTCCAACCTTTTTTTTCAGTTTTTCCCTCCACACTGTCAGGAAAAAAGCAGGACAACACTTCCCCTTGGTGCCTGCATCCCACTGCCGTACCGACGGAAGGCAGACTGAGCCCAGGACCTGGCTCATGTGGGGATGTTTGGGGCCACCCACTGCGGCAGACCCGTAAGAGCTGCTCCTGGATTTTAAAATGCAAAATGGAAGTTCAAGGAAGGTGGGTTTTCTTTATACATTACGGGTTGGATGTTTTAAGATAAGCCTTCTGTTCCTGTCTTTGATGGGAAAGGCCGAGTGGGTTTAGAGCGCAGCTCACAGGACAGGTTGGAAGGGACCCACAGAGCAGGTACCAGCAGACATCACCGCTGATGCTCTGGATAAGGGTGAACAGCCCAGCCAGTGAAGCACCTTGGCCTGTGGGCTGGATGCCGAGATGGCTGTGAGCCCCAATGCGCGGGCAGGGCGCTGCCATAGCCATCTGTACCCACACACAGCACTGCTCGGCACAGGGGGCAGCACCCATCACACAACCCCACTGAGCTGAAGTGTGATGGGTTCCACACGTCTTGCTGGGTAACCTGACAGGGACAGACTGCTGCTGGAGAAGCGTTGGGAGAAACAGCTCCGGATGTAAGCCAGCTCCAGCCCCAGAAGGAAGCTCCAGGGGCAACACTGAGTGTTAACTGTCCAGGAACAGCCCAGATGGGCACGTTAAACAGTAATCGCTAGGTAACTGTCTCAGACAGACAGAAAGAGAAGGGGAAAAAACCTGAAGTAGCTATCTTTAAAGAGAACAAGCAGATCTGAGTAATCCAATTTAGGGGAGATAAGAGTCTGCTGGTAGCACTGTCCTTTAACTG
Organism: Porphyrio hochstetteri; assembly: GCA_020800305.1. Lineage (NCBI taxonomy): Eukaryota > Metazoa > Chordata > Aves > Gruiformes > Rallidae > Porphyrio > Porphyrio hochstetteri. Next base: position 758,073 of record CM036918.1, read on the forward strand.
GACAAACGCCTTCGTTCAAGTGTCAACCCCAATCCCGGGGAGGTCAGCGCGCGGGGCCTGCAGCCTAATGTACTCCTGAATTGGCTGAGTGGATTTCCGAACAAACACGCTGGTCCAACAGAATTGATTTTCAGCAGGCCGTATGGGTCCCTAACGTAATTATCCTGCAGTGAGTCAGTTCACAGCAGCCCCTGCATTTAAACGCTGCTGGTCAGCCGAGAGGAGAGGTTACCGCCGGTGCCTCAGCCTCGCCGCCAAGTACAGCTCCGCTTTTAATTGTTTAAACAGCAGTGGAATTTCTTTTGCTCTTTCTCAACAGAGAATCATTATAGGCCTGTTTAAAGAGGTCTGGAGGGACCTCAGAAGAAACTTTCCCTTCAAGCTTTGTGTGCTAATGAAAAAAATCAAGTCATAGCTCTCTAATAGGCAAATTCAATTTATAACAAGCAAATACAATCATCTCGACACCAGAGCTACACCACAATAAAACTACCCTGGCTTTTGCTACACAACAGCTCTGGAAATGCAGCCTGGTGCCAGGACGGCTGGCATGGCACGGCACAACACGGCACAACACAGCATGGCACAGCACAGCACTGCACGACACAACATGATATGGCACAGCACAACACGGCACAGCACAGGGTTAGTTGAAACAGTGGTGTTGGACAGATGTTTGGACTTGATCTCAGAGGTCTCTTCCAACCTTAAAGATTCTGTGATCTACAGTTCCTGACAGAAGTTAGTGCACAGGACTTTTGGGGGCTGCTGACCCCCTGCCAAGGCACTGCTGTGCTCCGATCGCCAGTGGACAGGCGCCAGGGAAACCCAGAGTCCCCTCTCCAGCCTTGATGGAGCACAGGCAGTGCAGTATGATGCAGTGGGCAGCTGCTTGGGACCCCCCCAGTATTTCACTCGGGCTACTGTGTTCCACACCCACCACTGAACCTCTCCTCCCCCAATCTCTGATCTGTTCTGAACCCCTTTATTCTTCATCCGGCGCAATAATTCCCGTGTGTTAATTATCAGCTCTGAGACAAGGCACCGACTTGTCTTTGTTTCCAACTTCCCTTGGTCAGTGAGTAGTACCCCTGACTCCTTGTAACAATTCCCTAATTGTTCCTCCTGGCCCAGCCTCAGTTCACAGGCTGCTGCCGCGTTTCACTTCACAGTTGTTACTGCAGATGATCAATTCCAGCCTTTTTAGTTCCTCTGCTTGTGGAAAGTGCCACATGTCTGTAAACAGCCTAACTACCTGATCAACTCAGTTCCCTACTTCGACATTTTCCAGCATCCTGATTACCCTTCCAGGGCTGCAGCAGTTACTAACGCCAATCCCACCCCTCACACCTCACTGAAGAGTGCCAAAAAAATCTTAGCACACCCCCAGGTTCTCACAAAGCCCCTGTTGCATCCCTGGTGCTGAACAACTCTGGGCAAACTGAGGCTCCACCCTGACCAAGCTGCCCGATTCTTTCCATATGGAGGGAACCAGTGCAGACACAAGCTGCTCCAGAGCTCGCCAGCCCAACGCTGCCAGCCCAAAGCTGCCAGCAATCCCTCCCAGGCAGAGCATCCTCCCACATGATGGACTCGCTGCCGTCCAGGTCTGTGCTGATTCCATCTACATCTCCTCTGGCCGCTCGGATGCCGCGTGAGCTGTGCCCGGCTCTCCCGCTGCAGTCGCAGAAAACCATCTGTCAGATTCTCAGCCTTATTTCCCTTTTCCTGTCTTTCCCCAAAGTAGGAGCAAATGGGGCCAGATTCCAGCTGTATTTTTCATCCTCCAATTAGCGGGCTCCAATTCATCACTCTGAGTATCTCCTGGCATCAGTGCTGAGATTCCCTCCTCACGCCTGGTAAATCGGTCTTCATTTAAAACCCTCTCTCTTAGCCCTAAATGGAAATCAATTCTGCAAGTTTAGCAAATAGTTAATTACTCCACAAAGAGGATTGATTGGCCTTTGATCACCAGAAAGCTCTGTAGTGCTATTAGTCTCTTTCATCTGTGATTAAACCACAGAGAAAAAGAAACAAAAACTAAATTAGGCTTCTCCTGTTATCCTACAAATATTTAATGACGGGATAATCTCCTAAAGGTGTGATCAGGGGATATACACTCTGCCAGGAAACGTCTCCAGCTCAACCTTGAACCCAAATTCTCTGCCTGCAAAGAGCCTGGCAACGAACTTTACAGAGGCACGGAGCAGAGCTCAAAGGGACGCTTTGTAGTACACACTCTTCTTGGCCTTTTCTTCTTTCCTCTTCTTATGTACGTTTTAATGCAGATAAAGATTTTCCCAACGGAGTCCTGACATGAATAATAATAATAATAATAAAGGCTTTCTTTAAATTCAGTTTTGGCTCCACTGACTTTCTCAGCAGGACAGGACCGCGTCCCGTTGATTTGCAGCACTGTACAGAGCTGTTTCCCCAAATGATGGGATCCTCCCACTTCAGACAAATTTCAAATATCGCAGCCTCCCACTGCTAACCCACTCTCCAGTTCAGCCCCAAGTACAGCAGAGAGTGTTCTCGGCAGCCACCTCCCCGCACTGCAGCAGCAGCCATCACGGGAAGGTCACAGGATGCAGAGCAAACACCGAGTTGCGGTTCTCACGTTCCGGGCAAATTTGAGGCCCAGGACCCTTCTCTGTGACATTAATTTCAAACCTCATCAGAGGGTGGCTGGTGGGTCCCTGGGGCCCAGCACAGACCATGGGTGCTCCTCACCAGTATCGACCACGGGGACAGACAGCAGACGCGTTACAAGTCGCTCCCGAGTCCTTGGCAGCTACGGCCTGGCCCCGCGTCGTCAGGTGCTTCATCACCACAGACCCAGGAACTGCTCCTTCCCCAGCACCACCAGAATTTGGGGAGAACTGTGGAAACAGCCCTGCTCCTCTCCAGCACACACCCACCAGCTGCAAAGGGCCTGTTCCTGGCGTGCACATCCGGATGCAGAGAGGAAACTGGAACCTGGCACCACGCAAGGAGCTCTGCAGCCTCGGCCTCTCTGGCTCCAGAGATGGGGTGTTGGGGTCCCGACCAGCTGGGGAAGCAGGGCCCTGGAAAGTCAGTGCAGCTGATGGGTGTGAACAGCCAGCTGGAAGCAATCCTTTCAGCATCAGACACTGTCCCACGGGTCAACGGGAAAGCAAAGAACACAGACGTAATTCCAGGAGAGGGTTGGGTTTTGGGGGGTGTCTCGCCAGGTGAAGGGTGACCTGGTGAGATGCCAGACTGGGAAGCAGGGACTGGGGCTGGTAGGGCTGCACTCCGACAAGTTTCACAACTCGCTACGCAAACTGAGAAAGTTACCCTAACTTTTGTTAGCAGTAAAGTGTCATAATATCCTCCGTGCAGGAGAAAAGAGGAGCCTCCTGACATGTTTTCAGCTCTCGAATGGCAAAGAGTCCTTGAGGGGCCGTGCCATGCATCAGGCAACAGCAGGCATTAATTAGCCTAGATTTCCCATTGAATTGGGGGGGGTGTGTGTGGGGGGGTGTGTGTGTGTGTGTGCACACGCGTGCGTGTGTTTCTCTTTCCCTGGGTGTCTCATTTGCAGGATGTTCAATCATCCTCCCTCTCCTTCTGATTCTGCAGCCGTGTGTACTTCTGTGCGACTGTCGAGTCCTGACACCTGTCAAACAGTGCCACAGTAAATTGGACGTGTCAGCCCCAGTGTGCCGGTGCCAAGGTGTGAATTAGATCGAGTCTCTCACCACTGTTCTTCTGACCCCTCTACTCCATTACTAGGACATCCTGAGCACACTGAGCCTCGGGATATCAGAAGCCCAAGCACAAGAGAAAGAACCCTGCCAGCCCAGTGCCAGCGTAGCTGGGTGCTGGCGGATTGAAACCAGCGCTCTCCTCCAGATAGAAGGGAAGGAGCTAAACAAACAGGGTTTGTAAACACACCGATTGCATCCGAGAAGCTGCTAGAAATGGGCTTCGTGGGTTTGTTTCGTGCCATACAGGAGGCTCTGGGAGGCCAGGAAGAAAAGGGAAAGCGAGTAGTTAGCAGAGCTCTGGGATGAAAAGCAGCACAAGTCACTGTGCACAAAGGGAAATATTTGTTTATGTCGTGCCCATCACTGCGGATGCGGTTACCAGAACCCCCTGCGCAAACAACACCCCCCAAACAATGCCTGCGGCTGAAAGCACCCCCACCCCAGCTCCTTACCTTACGCGGAGGTTGGGGGGTTTGTTTTGTTTTTTAAAACAACAGCTCCCAGAACAAAAGGCTGATTTGTGCAGCAGGCAGTTCTGGGGACCACCTATTGCACGGGGCTGCAGACACATATGGTGCCGCACAATAACAAATAAGAACAACAATAAAGAAAGCTGCACCCACTTTGCTCAGTACGGTGTTCTCAAAGTTACACAGTAAGAAGCAATTATCCCAAAGTGGCAATTTTATTTGAAAATAACATTTAAATTAAAATGGGCATTTCAGGGCCTCCTGCTGAAGAGTGACATGGGCTGTTCAGGGGCCCACTGTCACTTTGTCAGCTGTCACACGCTGCCTTCTGCTAAATGGGCGCAGTTTGCCTTTACCCTTTATCCAGACTCTTAAAAATGCCGCACGCATTTTATGAAGACCAACTAAGTGGGATTGCATCTCTGACAGCTGTTCCAGCTTGGATTCTGGGGAAGTGCTTTGCATACATCTATCTTTTCTGCTAACAGTTTGGGTGGATAACAAAAGCTAGGGGGAGAGGGGCGAGTGGGCTGGGGACAGGGCTGGAACAAAGAGCTTTCGCTCTGTTCTCAGTCACCTGTTAGCATCCACCAGCTGAAGTGGGTGTTTCAGGAGAAGGCAGCCCAATGGCTTCAGTTCAACGAGTTTCAGGTCTCCAGATTCCCTGCAGTAGGATACGTACCTCTTGCAATACCCCACCCCAGCCCAGCGCCCTTGGAGAGATGCTGTTCTGGTCTCGAATGTCAAGAGCTATCGTCTGCTGATGCCATGAGGGGGATGTGGAACTGTCTGGATTCCTTTACATCTGGTAAATTCTGAGCTGCTCCTTAGAATCTGGTGTTCCTTATCCCCTCCCCTCTTCTTTTTGACCACCACAGTGGATTACTAAAAACTGCCCCAAAAAAGCATCCTTCAATCACTACGTAGCCGTGCTGGACCTTGCAGGCTGCACATTACCAGCTGAACAGCTCTCACAGCAACCTCCTCCTGAGCTCAATGCTCCCCATAACCCAAAACACAACCTACATTTCAGATGTTCCCCGGTGCTCCCACATACACAGACAGAGGGTCTTCAATACACACGGACACGCTCGACAGCAGAGCCACGTCTCTGGCCGACAGACCTGCAGAGGCCCTTTGGGTTCCCCTCACATCCCCTGCCAGGTTCACCTCCAAGTGAGCACTGACTCCCCCAACCGTAAACCTGGTGCTTGGGTGGTACGTCTGCATTCCTCCTGGGTCTCCTGTCTGGGAGGAGGCGATCCCTAAAGCAAACACAACTCTCCTGAACCCCACTTCGCTCCAGGACCGTATCCCATAGGATAAGGACCAAATGTTCTGATGAAACCAGCAAGTCCCACCAGCAAGGCAGCAATTCCACATAATGCCAGTGCTGTCTGAAGTGAGTCGCCAGTCACACGTACCCAGGAGTCTGTCATTATAAGAAGTTAAATTGCTAATTGTTTGGATATATAAATATTTTTACAATAAAGCCCTGTTGATGAGCACCCTCCAGCAGAGGAGCGAGCTGGATGCTTTGACACGAACACTACAGTACGATGCACAGACTTAATATTATTACTATCTGATTCCAGCAGTGCTGGGGAACAACAGAGTCAGGGTCCCTTGGTCCCAGCAAGGCACCACCTGCAAAGAGCTCAAAACAAATGTACCAAAACGAAACGAAAGACCAAGTGCAGGGGGGAACCTGCTTTCTACAGGGTCAGCAGAAGCCTTTGGGGGAGCCACCCGTCCCTTGGCCTTTCCAAGTGGTAGCGATCCATCTTCCACACCTCCTGCACAGCGTGGCTGAAGCAACGGGTGGTTACTGAAACGTTTGGGGGTTTTTGAGGCTCAAGCAGAAGGGTTCCCCACGAAGAACCCTGGTGGGTTCAAACGTTCCCCTGCTCCATTACTCTCTCTGTGCCTTGATTCCCTTCCACACCGTGAACGTATCGTTGTGCCAGATCACAAAGGTTTTCAGAGCTGTGAGATCTTCACATCTATGGTAATGAGGACCACTTCAGTACTGAGAGTAGGTGGAACATGCGCGGGAGATCTACTGATGGGAAGTAAATTCTAATTTCTTCCTGCTTTTTAGTGCTGATTAAAGTCAAGAAGTGTCTGTACTTTGCTCCATTCCATGTTGTGAGATCTCCTGTAATCACTGACAATAGTTTAAGGTATTATCTGATCTATGAAAGTACATGTATTTAAAAAGAGGTAGAAGTCTTAAACCCAACATATTAAACATGAAAGGGGTGTCTGGTTTACTTGTTCAAAGTAAGGGATTTGCTCCCAGGAGTGACACATCTATTACTAATTAAACAATTAATTTATTATGCAGCACTTGCAGAAAACAACATATTTGAAGTCTGAAAATGTCTGCTAAAGAACGGGAAATAATTTGGATACAAATAATTATCTTCAGGATTTGTATTTACACTGGAATACGTTCAGTGCAATTCAAACGTTCTCCCAGAGCTGAAGAGCAGCCACGGTGCCTCTGGCAGCGCAGGCAAAGAGCAGTGAGAATGGGGAGTCAGTGTCCCTAACCATGCCCAGTGCCCAGGCACCTTAGGGCACGCATGGAAAGAGAAGCTGGCAGACACGGGCCTGTGGCATTAAATTGTGACTCTGCAGGTTGGACCTTAACAGAAGAGGCTCTGGAAGCCGAAGGTGATGAGTCCTGGGCTCCTCGGGAAGTCAGACCTCAGCCTGGCACTTGGCTCCCCAGGAGCGGGTGTGCTGGGCAGGATGGGAGCTTCTCCATCCTTCCCCAGTGACCACACACTGAGAGTGAAACCATAGGCACATCAGAGCTGCAAGAGGAGGTGTCAAGATTTTAACCAGACGCCGCAGAACAGAGCTTATTGTGCTGGATGTGCTGGTCAAGATTATTTCTGCAAACATCAGTAGCTGTGCTGAGAGCCAGAGGGACGGTTGTTCCCTCAAAACAATAAGTGCAACACTGCTGAGTTTCAGCTCCTGAGGTAGGTTACAGGTCAGGTGAATGCCCCACACACAGCACAGTCCCTGGTACCTCCCCATTCAGCATCAGCACCATGGAAACACCTGACTCGGGTTTTCTCAGCCAAATCACCCAAATGATGGAATTTCATCAGTTTGTCTTTTCCCCACGTTCCAAAATTCCTTGCCAGAAAACCCATGTCCTAAATGTGTGTGTGTGTGTTATTGCACACCTGGACTGAGAAACAGCAAGTCCTGGGGGCTGGACAGGATGCCCACAGGAGCAGATGGTTGGATGGCCAAGCAGGTTCATCAGGAAAACAGCCAGTGCAATAGAATCCACGTTAACGTCTGAGAGGGTCAGCACCAACAGAGATACCAATACCAACTGGAGCTCTCCTTTTGACCCAGTAGCATCCCACCCATCTCCAGTAACACGGCTCACGCAACAAATGGAGCTGTGTGAGGTTTAACTAGCAAACATGAGGGTTGTCAGGAGCTTATGGTGCTGAGACACATCTTGGGCGAAAGGGGGTGGAGAAGGAAAATATGATCAAGCACTAAAATTAACTTCCAGCTTTAGAGACTGGCGTCTGTTGTGTGAGAAACCAAGCTCAGGGTACGACCACAGGCAGAAGCAGCAGATAAACACACTGCACCGTGCTGAGCTCATCAGGGCTCACTGGGGGTGTGGGCAAAGCACAGTGAAAATACCACTCAGGGCGCAGTAAAACAGTGAAGAAAAGCAAGTCGTGGACAAATCCACATCAGCAACCAAGGGGCAGGGGTGGCACATGGGTGAAGCAGAGCCCCCTTAAACCAGGGAGGTGCCCACCGAGCACTGCCCCAAGGGGCACAGTCCCGGGGAGCCAAACTAACAGTCAAGTGATTTGGGGAGGGAAGCGAAACACACAGCACAGCTGAGATTGGAATACATGTAGGAGAAGGAAGGAAGAGCAAAGCCCCCCCGTCCCCCGAGGTATTTACCCCATCAGTAACGTGAGGGCAGTGGCGCGTTGCTGGCGGTTTGGCCCTAGAGAGTTCCACACAGAGCTCTACCCATGGATGGCTGGACACACGGCCATGCCCCACGCCCAGGCCTGGATCAGATCTGGGAACTCCTGCAGCAGGGGGGACCCCGAGGAGGGACGGGTGTGCGGGCACTCGCCCGGCTTCACACGCGCTGCCGAGCTGCTTTATTGCGGCTGCATCACAGGAGGCAGCTGGAGGCAGCTTCAGTACTTCTGAGCACGATGAGAAAGAGAGATTGGAAAATGGGATCTTCATGTTCATTATGAGAAATGTAGTGCTTGGAATAAAGTCCCAAATATGTTTTGTAGCTGCCTTAGATATAACCATTATTAGTGGCCTTAAGAGGGGCAAGAAATTTCTATAACTGAAAATGTAACAAAGGACCAGAGTACTTGGGGAGAACAGTAGAAAAATCAAGCCTTTTTTTTTTTTAATATATTTTAAAGGTATACATTTCTTGCGATTTAAATTTACCACCAAACCTCCCAGCTTCTCCCCCAGTGTACCAATTCAGAGCTACTTAGAAGGAAAAAAAGAAGAGAAAAAGGAAAATCATTAAACAACCCCCCAAAAAGAGGGCTCAATGAGGTCTCATTTCGTCGTAATGAGCTCCAATTTAACATGATCATTATTTCTGACATTAAAGGCCTGTGAATAGTGTCACATGCCCAGAAGCTATTTTTTTTTACCCTCTAATGCCAGAAATAACAAGCTGCAGTTAAGGGACAGTGAATCAGGGTCTGTAAAATTACATTAAAATAGGAATTTCACTACTGATAGAATGACTCTTATCTAGGCAGCCCTTTCTGAAGGAGGTTTCTGAAGCGTACGGTTATTGGCCGTTGGGCTGGTACCTGCCATACCTTGCACAGCAACAGACCCTTTCTGCAGGGGGAAGAGGAAAACCAGCACAGTCCTCCCGCCCCAGCAGAGCTGCCCCAGCGCCGCAGCGCGTGCCCGGACATCAGCCACCTTGGGGTTGGGCAAGGGCCTGTCCAGCTCAGAAACCTCTCTGGAGGCAGCCACTAGCTCAAGAAAGAGATGGCAAGAACAAAAGAAATGCCAGGTAATCCCCTCTTTTGGTTAGAAGCATCTAGTTCCCTGCAGCCCGAAGGTAATGGTCCCTAACCCCCCACAGATACTGGATCAAGCTGAGAGTCCATCAGGACAAACCAGTTCAAAACCAAAGGACCGAAAGAGCTTCCCAATCCCTTCACTGTATTTCTGACATTTCTACCCTATCATTGCTGAAACGGGCACAAGAACCCGAAGGGCAAGAGCGCTGCAGCCATCCTACAGCTCTGCAGTGTGACAGTCCTTCTATACTGGTCGGTCGGTCTGTCGTCCCTGCCAGTGCCGCTGTTTTCAGCAGCCAGGTCCTCCAGCTTTCCTTTGTTTGGCCTGTACTACTATGAATTTATGTGGAGTTGCAAAGCTCATGCGTTGTCCTTTAACTAAAACTCTCTCATTTTCATCTTGTTAAAGAAGCAGAAAACCCCCCAAAACCCCAACACGACCATTTTGGGGGAACCTGATACTCTCCATCACCCAATCCCTTGGCACCCACCAGCTCATCAGCTCCTTTAAGGAGGGCGATGGGGCTGTGACCCTTAACTTTCATTTACAAAGTTGTGCTGACTCTTCTCCAGCGCCTCAAAGTCATTTGTATGTCTGCAAATCCCCATTTTTCCACAAATGAAATAAAGTTCACTACTCCAAACCCCTTTACATCACTCTAGAGCCTTTGTAAAGAACCGGAATCACAATCAGTTCCTGCAGCACTGGGCCAGTTTGAGCCACAGGTTACACCCCACCATCATTTACCTGGTTTGAATTTGGGTTCGTGAACTCTCAGCACCTCGTCCTGACAATCTGTTGCTGTTGTTTTTATAGATTTGTTTTAAAATCTTCCCCTGACATTTTAATTTGAGTTCGTTTTTCCTACCTCTCCCCACTCAAACCAAAAGCTGCCAGCATGGTAACCCCTCAGAACCCTTCCCAACACACAGCAGAGCGGAGATCTGAGTCACTTCATTTTTGGTGACTGCTCTCTTGATGATTCAGGCAGCCAGCCCCCCACCAGAGCTCCTGGCAACCTCATAAAGCGATGTATTTGAGCAAGTATTTAGTGTTACTGTCTACGTTCCCAGCAATTTGTTCCTCAAACTCTTATTTTTGGGGGGAGGCTTGTGTTATTATGATTTTATGTTTAACTGCCAAAGCTAAAGCTTGTACTTTTCTAAAACTATGACTCACATTTGCATCTTGGGGTTTTTTTTAACATCGTCCTTTACTCAGCTATCTTACTCTATCTTACACTCCAGGCTTTTTTCTGCCATGGGCTTTTCACTCTAAGCCCCTCTCTTGCTTCTGGATGCTTTCTTTCTAAAACAATAGAAAAGATAAAATAATGTTTTTTAAATCTCATTTTAATGAATTTCTCTTTCTGTTCCTGCCGTCAGCTGCTGGCAGCTCTCTCCTTACCGAATTGCTGCACCTGTACTATGCCCACTGCCTGGCAAGGCAGCAGAACAGCCAGGCCTGGCCTCTCCTGGCTGGGGCTCTTGCCCAGCTGTGCCTCACACACATCATTCAGGGCAGCTGAGAATCACAGCAGTGGCAATAGTCTGTCCCACGCTGTTACACGTGCAGCCAGCTCCTTCCCATCCCGGCCTGACACCACCGAGCTACCACCAGCCTGGCACGAGCTGCTGCCCGGGGACTCTCGTTAACAGTACCTACTGTAATGCTTTTACCTTTAATTCTACTGCCTCTCCCCTGCAAGCCTTTACCAGCATGCCTCACTCCAGCATTCCTACTTGGAATGCCCTTGGAAAAAATTAATCAGTCATTTAGTGATGACCTTCCTCCTACGCCCGTTGTGACAGCGGCTGGACGGAGATCCAGCAGAGTGCTCGCCTCCGCGCTGAGGCACGCAGCGTCCAGGTAATTACATTATTACGTCTAAAAGGAGCCAGGAAAGATTCCGCCGGAGCCTGGGCTCCTTGGAGTCCCCAAGTCACAGGGGACGAGACATGAAGGGGCTCTTGGTCTTGTTGGGGGCAACATCCCCACCTGCCAGGAGTCCCTTCCAGCAGCACAAGCTTCCCCTTCACCTGCGGCGCTGGGAGAATCAACACAGTCCAACCTGAGACGCAGGGCTGCAGCAGCAGCGTGGGATGAACCCGCTGGGCGGCCAACAGAACCATTGGCCGAAGGAGCAGCCGCACTCCTGGCAGCCAGTGGCCACCCCAGTGATCCCCTTCGAAAGGGGGTGAGCAGCCCCAGGCTGGAGCGTGGCCCCAGGGAGCGAGGGGCTGAGCCGCCAGCACCGGAGCAGCACTTCAAGCACACTACAAGGTCAGTGTTGGGCGGACGCCTCTCTGAAATGTTCGATACCTTGACAAAACACAGCGAATTCTAAAGCCCTTCCTTTTAGCTTCTGGCCTTCAGAAGGTCACTGGTTTGCCATAGGTAACCTCCTGCTTTCTGCTGCCCACCGCTTCCCCGGCCGGTTTCAGGGAGTCCGAACGCATTTCCATACGGGCGCCGAGGGGTCGATCGGTTTATCCAGGGCTGTGGCAGCCTGCAAGACATCGGTGCCATGCAAAGCTCACCCTCAGCTGCAGGTTGGGAAGGGTGGATCAGTTTGACTTCCTTACATCAAACACACACGGTGACAGATTTCCACACACAAACATAGATCCAGGCACTGGAGCCCAGCTCCAGAACTGGACAGAGACTCCAGCTGATCACAGCCATCATCTCACACTCTATGTGAGATGCTTCGTGTGACAAGACATAACAGGTCTTTTAAGACAACACAGGCACACGTGCATCCCCAGAACTCAACACAGTCAATCCTTCTAGCACGGGTGTGTTCAGTGCTGTTCATTTAATTTCATGATCTCTGGCACACAAAGTCCTTACAGATGATTCTGGGGGGCAGTTTTGTCTGAGGCACATACCAGTGCGGTCACCTCCACTTGAAACAAAGGGATTAATGAGTGCCCCAGCTCTCTGGTGGGGTTTATAAGCTCACAAACACACACACAGATACCAATGATTATCCTTCTGCCAGCCAGTGCCAGCCACACAGGAAGGCGTATGCTTAATGGTGAATACGTAATGCAGCACGTACAAGGCAGGGAGAAGAGGCAGCTGGAAACGCAGGTTGCTGTGTGCCTGTGAAACTGGGGTAAGTGCAAGGCTGGAGCAGCTTCCCCGGAAAAGGGACCCAATTTGTATCTTCGTCAATAATTGGTTTGGTTGTGTGGAGCGAGCAGGCGGCTCAGGCAGAAAAGGCGGTGGAAGAAAGTGATGGAGTGAAACAGCAAGGGCTGCGATTCCCTGCCTGATGAGTTGGAGAGAAATTGATAGGAACTGAGGTGGGTCCCAGAGGGGATCATTAAGTGACTGGCCCTTCGCAGTACCCTGCCACATCTGACCTGGACACATTAACATGAGGCCAGCTCACGGCACACGGCGCAGGGAGCCAGGACGCAGGGAGCCAGGACGCAGGGAGCCAGGACGCAGGGAGCCAGGACGCAGGCGTGCGCCGCCTGCACGCAAGGGAGCGCGGGGGAGAGCTGGAGTCCTGTGACACACAGTGTGTCAGTCCCACATGTGAAACACCCCTGTTCACTCGCTGGTGGCTGTGTGTTCCAGCATCTTCCACAAATGTGTCCCTGCGGCCGCGGGGAAGCGGCTCCGGCACCGCACAGCTGGGGCTGGAGCACTGAGACGGGGCATTGCACCATGGGTGGATGATGTCAGAGTCCCAGAGCAAGGGACAATGATGCCTGAAGATGACACAAGCAACAGCAAACCACCTTCTGCAAGAGGGAGTGAGCGTTTGCCAGGGAATGTGACTGCTGGGACCAAGACAAGCAGGGAAAGGAGAGGCAGGGAAAACCAGAAGAGAGAAGGAAGGGGAGCTGTGTGAAGTGCCCCACTTTGTGTCCCCTAACATCTGAGCACACAAACATCTATCAGACTTCAATCTTTAGTGATACCTGAAATACAGAGTTCAGCGAGGAGCTGAAACGTGTCACACCATCCAACCACCCACCCAACCACGCTCTTCAAAAGAAATAAACACCCAAGTCCACATCCATCTGAGTCTGTGGGGAACGGTGTTTGTGCTGCCTGGTGGGAGAAGGGGCAGCAGGAAGAGCATCAGGGGAATACAACATACCTGCCTCCATCCCAGGGCACATTACACGTGAGAAGGGAGCAGCACTCGGTTTAACCTGTCTCAACAAAATGATTCCTTAATTCCCTATTATTCCTTAACAAAAATAAGACCAAGTCACCTCACCAAAACTATGTTCACATCCTCCTTAAGCACATGGCTATCTCAGTGCTCCTAAAATCTGAGTCTTTTCACATCCTTCATGTGCTTCCACTGGATATAATCACAGGATTCTAAGCATTACCATTCAATCAGAAAGTATTTTAAAAGGCTTAACAGAAACTTAAAAGACTAAAGTAGAAATACCGGAAAGCTAAAGGCACTCAAAGGCTGAGTGGCTGAAGGAGAATATACTGGCAAGGCAGAGGCAAAGTGTTCCAGGGAAGGGATGAAGCATGGAGGAAAGGAACAGTTTAGAAGCTGCAGAGGAGGATTCTCTCACAGTAGGAGGCTGGCAGGAGGACAGCACTGGCACGTGGACAGTGGGCAACCAGGCTTCTGAAAGGAGAAGGGTGACAGCATGGGAGCAAAATGAATGGCAGCCAGGCCAAAGGAAATACTGGGGTGTAAATACAGGCAGGCTGGGTACCAGTGCCAGAGCTTTGAGACAAGTTTGTAGGTAAAAGCTTTTGCCTTTGCCTCGTAGAGCTCTGTCAGATCTCCTCTGCAGGGCACGACTTGGGGCCACCTCTGCATCTGCACAGGACACGAGCACCACAGACCTCACACCCGGCATGTCCTGCGGCACTACAGGCTCTGCTGCCGTGCCCAGACGTGGCCCCAGAGCAGCTGAGCTCCAGAACTCTGCCCTGTTTAGTGTTCATTTACTAGTTCACAACATGATGTTCACGTGGCAAGATTTTGATCTCACCGGGGTCTTTCAAATGTGTTTTGGGTTGTTTTAGGAATTAGACAGCCAGTACCCTGACACGAGTTTGTTCCACGAGCCCGCGGATAAACAGCCCCAGCCTGCCCAGCCTGAAACCCCTCGGAGCCAGGTGCCTGCTCCTCTGCACACAGACCTGTCTGTGAACACTGAGGTCCCAGTGACCCTTCCTGTGTCCGTGGGAGCCAGACATTTCCACTGGGCAGAACCATCTGTCCTGGTCTCAGCCCAGGAGCCTTCAGGTGTCAGCAAAAATAGTATTTTCCTGAATCACCTGGCTTTTCAATGCAGAAATGAGAAGCGGCAGCTCTGCTCCAGGCACCGCTCCCAACAACCGCATGCACTGTGCATGGACGACCTCTCCCCACGGGCTCTGCCAGCGTGGGCTGCAGCCCACTCTGCCCCAGCAGCCCATCCGCTGCCAGACACGCATCAGGGAAGCAGGACTTGGTAATCATGTATTAGTGTTTTTTAAAATAAAAACTGACTCCAAGTTTTTTAGTCAATTAAACGCATCCGGCACATCATGTATGTGATGTAATGACAGCTCAAGACTAGAAATGCTTTTGATGCATTATTAACCATAAAAAAGGCATTAAATACCAAGCTGGAATGCCATAGGGATGCATATTTCAATAGAAATTATTTTTCAATATATGCTTAAAGTTTATTTTGGTAAACAGATGACTGTGGGCTGTCACAGATGGAGACAGATTTATGTTTAGTTAGAGTCTTTCTGAAACGAAAGGAAATAGCTGGACTTGTTGAGCACATGGAAGGAACATAATTCTTTCTCCCAGCTAAGGGAAGGGTGGTAGCTTGGAAGCTGCCCCGATTTTGGAATATTCATTTCAGGGTGACAGGGAATAGCACAAGGTGAAGAAAATCTATGGGGGAAAAAAAAGAGAAAAAAGGAAAGAAAGAAAAGGAGAAAAAAGGAATAGGGGGAAAGAAAAGAAAGGACAAAGTCTCCAAGCAGTGGTGGAGAAACATGAAATATCCCTCCCTGATCTAACGGGGCCGGAGCCACACAGTCATTCTCTGAATCTGCCAACAGAAGCCAGGCCAGAGCTCCCAAGTACAGACAGTGCAACTGCTCCTGGTCCTTGGGCATCCAGTGATGGATGGCAGAAAGCTGGAGCATTTCATCTGGTGTCGTACTGCCCACATTGCAACCACCTATCACCACATATTAAGAACTCCAACCAACAAAGCCAAGCACGTCCCATCCCTCACGCCCCCTGAAACGCCAACCCACGGGAAGCCCAACGGGAACATCTGTGCTGGGCTGATGTGGATCCCTGGTGATATGCAGGGCGAGAGCAGCTCAGGGAGGAAGATGCTGATGGAGGAAGGCCACACTGTCCCTCCGCTGCTGGGTTGTCACTCCCATTGCTGTTCAGATTAAACATCCAGGCTGAAGGGTTTGAGATCTTCCACTTTAGAAGAATTCTCAAGTTTCAGTACACCAGGGTTAGAAATTTCTAGCTGATACTCAAATCGTTCCACCTGCTTCCCTCTATATATATATATGTATATATCAATTTTAGTGGTTATGATAATATATACTTATATTATCAATTGGGGTTGTCCTGGCAAATATTCTATCCGATGTGTATGGATTCTGCAGGGACACCCTGAAAGTGAGGTCTGTGGGATCAACCCCTGTATGTTTAGATCTTCAAACGTCTGCAGACCATTATCAAGCCTCCGTGTACTCATCTCTCTGCCAACCTACACATATTTAGCTCTTTTAATCTTTTCTCATGAATCAATCCTCTCAGCCCCTTAATCCTTTTTGTTGCTCTTCTCTAATCTCCTTCTGGGTTGTCAATACCTTGCAGTGCTGCAGTGTCCGGAATGGAACTGACATGATGTTCCTGGGTGACACTGCACCGTGCATGGGGAGCACGGGGGTCCTGATGGCCCCAGCCCTGTGGTGGGAGGGTGCTCCAAACCCACTTGGTTTTGCTGGTGTCTGGCACCACAAACTTCAAGCACAGGATTCCCAGGCTGTGATCCACAGGAACATCCAGCCTCAGGGGTTCCCAGATCCAGCAGCAGTTTCTGCTGCCGCACCCGTTGTGCTGGTGACTCCATGAAGATGCACCGTTCCACCCAGCACAGCGGCTGCCCACAGGTGATACTGCCTGCTCCTCTCTTCACATCTCCTCACCCCTCATCCGAGGCACGCCAAAGAAGCCTCAATACCGAAATCCCCTCTGTAACCGTGACTCACTCTGCCATGACCTCGCTCTGCCTTCTCCCACTGCTCCCATCTTCAGAACCTACTCTGCAGCTGATGGAAAAGCATGGGAGAAGCTTCCAGAACCAGTTCCTGCACCAGGAAGCACTCATCTCCTTAATGAGGTGCTGCCGCTACAGTGAAGTGGGGGCATCCCTCCCTGCACCAGTACAGGGGTGCCTCTACTTCCCTTTCTCCCCCACAAAGTACAGAGCGGGGCCAGCACTCCCAAACACTGACTTCTCATGCAAAACACAACATGTTTTGGTGCAAAGTGCATCCAAAGTGTCCCATGACCAGAGCGGAGCTGCACCCTCCACAGCCTGGCACAGCCAGACGCAAACCCCGGAGAATCCCAACCCGCCCCTGGAGCGGTGAGAAGAGCGAGCTCAGAGTAAACACTGATGGTGATTTCAGGCCCGCGAGGGTTCGCCTGTCGCACAGGCAGGGCGCAGTGGCAGCTCTGATCCGGAGGTGTGTACACTGCCGGGTGTTTCCCCCACGCTCACGCCCCATCTTTTCTGATCAGAAATGCCGCTTCACCATTGCGCTACCAAGGAATATCTCAGGAAAAGGAAAATACAGGTTAAGTTGCCTTTAATCTTTAATTCATATAAAAGAACACATCGCACATGGTAAAGTATAAAAGAAGATCCAAAGCCAGCGGGTTATGCAGACTCTGCCAGACCTTCGCTTTCAAAGAGACACAGCCTGGGGAATTACACAAATGGCCTTCCATTGCCCTCTTAGTTTCTTTTTATGGCAAAATGCTTTGCTTTTATCAATTCCTCCCCCTTCTACGAGTCCCAGAGGCTTAGGCAAAACAAAAGGCAGATGCGCAAAATGCACCCTTCTCCTCTGAATGGAGCGGGAGCCGCTCCGCAGGGGAGCGGCAGAAGGACCAACGGAAAGCGCTCTCTGGAAAAGCAAAGCCAGGCAGCACGGACGATCTTTCTGCCTGGGTGAAGGAATTTGGCGTCGGCCAGAACAAAAAAAGGGAAAAAAAAAAAAGGGGGCTGCTCTTTTCAAGCCCCCCTGGGCACTGCTGCATTAAACAGCGTCGGGCTGGAACAGACGGAGGAGGAACACGAGCCTATTGTTGGAGATACCCACAGCAACAGAAGCTGAGAGGAAGCGATCCCGATGCAGGATCCCATCAGGGAAAGATGCTAACCTGAGTGCCAGCTTCAGCCTGGGAACTGGCACATTCTCAGCTCAAACAGGTCCGAGGAAGGATGGGGAGCAATCCCTGCCATGCAAAGAAGGGAACTGAGCCCAAGCCCTACAGCGGAGCCAGCCTGGGGATGGGGCCCTGGCACCATCAGACCCCGGGTAGGATGCAGCAGGATGAAGCCATGCTGCCATACTCCGAGTCCTGGAGTCACCCCTGGCTCAGTTTAACCTTCAGATTAAGAAACAACCAAGACTTTGCTGCCTCCCACCCTTCAGCCTCACCTCATCACCTGCAGTAATGTACGCAGCATCAGACACTCGCACAGCACAGCTCCAGCACACCGACACGGCAGTTCAGCTTGAGACAACTGAAGCCACAGCGTCAGCTCATGGTAACACCAAACAGGTCGAGGTTTCTCCTCCAAGGAATGTCTGAACATTGAATAACTCTGTGAGAGTGTTCAAACACTGCTGAGAGGCATACACGGAGCAGTTCATCCCACCTCCTCCCACTCAGGGCCCGGTGTGGGAAAGCAGTGGGACACGTTTCAGCATGTGCTGAAATCTGGACACACACTAAAGTCTCTTCGATGGGTCCAAGAGGGAGTGCATACCGAAGGGCCTCCTTGAACACGAATGTTTTCCTGAGCCAGTCCTGCCTTAGGGACAGGTCCCGAGCCTGCCCTCCCTGGCAGGGGAATTTCACCGTGACAGGACACGAGTGATGTAAGGTGACGCCTGGGCATGGCGCTGGCAGAGCAGGGCCCTGGGTGAATTGCTGAAGGACAGTACCAGAGTGCCAACTGCCAGGCTGCACACCACTGCTCCCTCAAACAGCTAAGAGAAACACGCCAGCAGAGGAGCAGGGCTTCTGATGAGTCACGCCTGGAAAGGAGGGGTGGGAAACCCACACTAAAACAACATGCCAAACCCCAAATCCTGGCAAACACCATCAGGACAAGGAACGGGCAGAAAACACCACGGCAGCACTCCTTGGGCATCACCAGGTCATGGCACGCTCCCACCGGTGCCCACCAAACATCCCCGCGCAGTGTCAGCCTGTGCTCACCCCTCACCTGTGCTCACCCTTCACTTTGGTTGGGTTTGGACAGCGAAGGGAACCTAAGCCAGAAATAAACCCTGGACTTATCGGAGCTGGTGCAATGCTTTGCTCAGCTCCATGGCACTTCTACGCTGCCTTTTGCTCTGAGCATCCTTCCAACACAGACTCGTGGCAAAGCGTTAGGAAAAGGACCAGCCAGCACAAAACACCCACCATTCATTTAGCTAATGAAGCGGGAATGTAAACATTTTTCATTAAAACCCCACCAACTCTGCAGCAACAGCACGAGGCTGAGCAGAGCAGAGAACAGCTTCTACACAGGACACCAGGGCCAAGCACTAACGATGCTGGAAAGCATCACGCTCATTACCACACCGTGACCTCATCCTCAAGTCAGGTTTGTACAGAACACTGGTGTTTTGACGTGCTTTATTATAAGAGAGATTTTAAACTACTACTTGTATGTCCAAAGATGAGATATTGACAGGTTCCATACGTATGTGTGATTAATAAAGTGTAATATGTGGCCTCTGCCTTTATAAGTTGACATTTCTGCAAGCCTGGGGAGCAGCTGGTCTAAACAGGGTATGCACCCTGGGTAACATTTCTTCCCAAATGGTCCCTCTTCCACTGTGGCACCCATTAAAAAGCGTAAACCATTCCACACTAATAAGAATCAACAGGGAAAAAAATCCAAGCACAAGAGCTTAAATAAATTATCATCTTTGTAACTGTGCCATAAATCCCCTGGTTGGGTATGATGATTTAGCATTTGCTGCTCTGGCACAAATCCAAATGCCTTGGGTTTCTTAATGGATAAAATATTGCCTTTTCACCTTTCTGACCACGCTTCGACTTCAGTTGGAGGTGACATGAGTCTCCCAGTCTCTGGGCAGGGCCTGATAGGTGGGAGCAGGCAGAGAGCATCCCTGACACCACAGCTCTCTGAGTGCGGGATGGCTGGGTGCAGGCAGCGAGGTGCCTCCTGCCAGCATCTGGTCCCCCATGGAAGAACACGTGCACACGTTTTCTCACCAGCTGAGCTCCCAGAAGAAGCAAAGAGAAGATGCAAACAAACCCCATGCAATCTGCAAGGACAATACCTGACATCCAGACTTCAGAACAACAGGAAGGAAATCCCCACCCGAAAGCCCTCAGCCAGAACCCAAAGGGAAGGCTCACAGGGGAGCCAGTGCTTGGCCTTTCTCCTGGGGAGCGCTGCCACTCGCTTCCCGAGCGGCGCTCCTGCCCCAGGCAAACGCTCACACAGCTCTTGTGTTCAGAACACAAACACCGTGGGGGAAGAGCAAGAGGAGGGAAGGAGCAGAGGAGGTGAAGCTCCAAGACCAAATCTTCGGTGTCCCAGCTAATGAACCAGCATCTCCTCTTTGGTCTCACTTGCATGGCAGGACCCTAAAGCCCACCCCAGGACCTGGACTTTCCTTTTGTGGCCCAGAGTCTCCTGCAGTCACCAAGCGCTGACCAGTACCTTGCTGAGGACAGCGATTCCCTGCGTGACTTCAGGAATGCTGCTCCAGATCCACAGCAGCCCTGTCTGCTCCACTTACTGCTTTTCTTTCAACATTTTAAATACCGCCTGGCTTTGCAAAAGGTGATTCCAAGGCCATTTAATTGAGGAAGTCAATTCCTCAGCTAAACCATTTTTATTAGAACATTTAAGGAGTAAATCCTGTAGCGCTTACGTTTATCTGGTTTATCTAGCTTCCAGGGACCCAGGGAAATCTCATTTTCGGGGTTTGGTTGCCTTCTCTCCCAGCTAAAATGACAAGTCTCAGCGCCTTTACAAATGGTAGGACCACCTCGAGACCCCTTTCCCAGGCATTGCTCAGCTTCGGCTTTCCAATGGGATCAGGAACTCCAAATTCAGGAAGGTCCCACACCTCCCCAGAGCGTGACCCACGGTAGAACTCCCCGGGGTCGAAGGACAGGGGACAGCAGGTACCAGCTGGCTGCCGCCACGGTGCCCGTCGGCCCCGGGCAGCCTCTTCGGGGGAAGAGGGGGACGTGACGAATCGCACACCCTGCCTGCAATCTGGCTGCTCCAATTAATCGTATTCCAGCCCCTGCTCTGAATATGCATGTCGGGGGAGGTCACACTAACCTCTTCACGGGGTGAGCGCCCAGAAACTTGCTCTGATGTTTTGGATACAGACTCATAGAGCTGTAGGGGTGGGAAGGGACCTCCAGAGCTCATCGAGTCCAAACCCCTGCCAAAGCAGGGTCCCTAGGACAGGTCGCACAGGTGACATCTCATACATGTTAGAAGTTTGGGGGTACATGATGTGCCAACAAGATCCCTGAGGAATGAATAAATATCCAGAACAAAATGTATGATTACAGCACGACAGAGAATCAGCACCAGTGTCCTGAGCAATGTCCCTGCCGACACCGGGGCGCTGGACAGCTGAGGCAGTGGCAAAGGCGATGTGAACACAACAATCAGAGATATTCCTGTGTTACCCCTTCTCTCCATCGTAACTCCACCCACAAAGAGCAGGTCCTGGCTCCCACCCCCCTGTCCTTGGATAGGTACCCTCTTCATTCTGCTTTTACATCACACTATGACTAGATGTGGTACCAGGATAACACCAAGCACATGCGTGTGCGGCGCTGGTCAGCGTGACCACACAGAGGTTTGGCTCGGCCTGTGGCACCTTCGGCACGGTGCCCAGAGCGGGCTCTGCCCTTCCCTCTCCCCTCTGGTCCTGGCTTTGTCAACATGACCCAACAGGCACCAGCCAAGCCACGATGAGAGAGAAAAAGCACTCAGACTCGCCATGGAAGCTGTTTAGCAGGGCACTACAGCACTAACCCGGGGTCAGACAGGCTGGAGGAGCTGAGGCTGGGGCAGGCCAGCCCGTGCTGGGCTCAGAGCGGGGCAGAGAGGCTGCAGGCAGCGCCAGCACTCCGTCCATCCCCTGGGGATGGGCTTTGTCTCCCGCGGCCGACGGACACGCAGTGCCTCAGCCCTCCCCCCGCCACTGACCCGGGGTCGGAGGCACACATGCTGGCCTTGAACTCTCCGTCTGTCTCTCCGCTGTCTCCCTGCCATATTAATTACCATTCCCCTCTGCCAGGGCCAGAAAACAACCTTCACTGCATTAGCGCTAATTAAGAAGAGTGAGCTTCCTATTCTGGCTGCTTAAATCACACTCCCCCGCTCACTCCGAGCGAGAGGAGCGCTGACAATCTTATTAAAAGCAGGAGGAAACACCTCGGCGGCGCTTCGGGCTGGCGGACGAGGCCGGCACGCTGCAGGGACGGTGAAGCTGTGCGTGTCACCAGAGGAACCGATGGGACAAGGGACATGTTTCCTGGGACCTGGAGCCCTGCATCCCGGGGAAAGCATCCTGCTTTGGGGATGTTTCTGTCTGACAGCAGAGCATCTGAATGGAGCATACTAAGGCGCAGCCCTGAACGCGAGTAGCAGCATATCCCTCCCTTACACCACAGGCCTGGAGCAGCCCCAGTGACGGCTTTTCTGAAACTCCAGGGCCCTCGGTATCAGACCAAGCTTTGCCTGAGCCATGTAAAAAGTAAGAAGGAGCCACCACGTCCCCCTGGGTCGCAGCCTGGGAAGAGAAGTCTTCCTCTCAGACACTGTGCCCATCACCCCACTTGTGCCCTTTAACCCCCACAAACTTGTTTGTGTGTTTCTCAGTCCAACACACAGTTTATTTTCTCTCTTTAAAAGTGATCTTCTTGGTTAGCGGGCTTACTAATTTTAATTAGAGTTAATTAGAGGTTCCTGCTCGCTCTGTGTTATGGAATTCCTCCAACTTTTCATTTTTTTGTTTGTGTTTCCAAATCTAGGATAATCCACAGAGAAAAATATTTATTAAGAAAACATTATTCATGTCATAAAGCAAACAAAGAGACTCTCCCTGTTGCAGAAGCATTAAGATGCCACCTCTCATTATCTCCTGGCGCTCTTTTTCCACAGGACCCCAGCGCGATGCGTTGCTGGGGACAGAGCAGACGCGAGCTGTCACAGCTGCTGTCACCCCTTGGTGCAGGATGTGGTGCCAGCAGAATGGGACCTGGGGCACGGACTGTGGCATCCCTGCTGTTTCTTTCTGAGGAACAGGAGTTTCTGCAAGACGTGTGGTGTCCCTACCCTGAGGGCTCCTGCAGCCAACTGGGGGAGACCCAGTGAGCGATCAGGAGTTGTGGTGGTCCAAGCTGAGCGATGCCCGAGCCTTCGGCCTTTGGGTTGTCATCCTCTGCGAAGGGCAGATGTGTGTTAATCACAGGCTCTTGTTTTAATTTGTAGCACTGGACAGCTTCCAGAGGGAGAAGGCAATATCCTGCTCTCAAAGGGATGCAGGTTATGGACACGAGCTAAAACTCCAGAACATTGGAAAACCCAAGACAGACTAAGCCAGGCCGGCTCCCGCCGGAGCACAAGTGGGGCCAGCACCCAGTGCTGGATGAGGCCGACTTCCCCTGCACCAGAGGGCCAAAGCGCACGGAGCCTCCGCAGAGGCATTAAGCCACCCCCTGACTTTACCCTTCCAGGTAAGCGGTTGCCATAGGAACATTAACAAATACAGCGACGTGCATAACTGTGAATAAAACAGACCAGGAAAACTGAGCTGCCCACACTGCTGACCGTGTTCAGACTCAGCACACCAGACTCTGCCGAGCTCCCAGTGCTGGGAGCACCCATGGGACCCTGTGCCCACACACTGGCAGCTCCAGCCACATCCTGGCAGCTCCCATGGGCTGGCACAAGACCCAACTGGAGCATGTCTGGCTGGGGAGAGGGGTCCCTGGGCCAGCAGCCATCCTGCTGCCAGCAGCAAGACCCAGGGAAGGAGGGCACGCTGCCTGCCCGACGGCTCAGGCCCTCCTTCCCTTATTCCCCAGCTCCACAAAAATAGAAGGAACATATGTTCCCATTAGTCACTTGCTGGAGGGAAGCTGTGGGGTATGTGCTGACAGTCTGAACACTGAGCTCTAATTTGAATACGATTTGCATATTCCAGGTAGACAAAGTGCAACTGCAGGAAGAACACGTGTGTGAGGATGTACAAAGTGAGACAGCCGTCTGATGGCAGGTACCCGGATCAAGGCTTTTCCCAGCACGTCTCCCAGCACATCGTAGGGCCCCTCCTGGCTACGGGTGCCCAGCCCAGCTAGTTTCAGGCAGGATCTTAATTAAACTCCTGCTTGCCAAGCCCGGATTGTATTTGCAGAAGGGAGGGGACAGCCACCCTCACAGGAAGGTGAGGCTGGGGTTTTTCCCTGTGGACAATGCCGCTCGCTGGCCCCAGCAAGCCGGGGACATTTCAGGGTAACCCAAATGCAGTGATCGTCCCTGGCTGCTGTTGACTGAGCTGGAATGCTGCATGTTGTGTTCAGGCGCCCAGTTAGGGCTAATGAGTGTCTAATGCTCATCGCAGGGCTGAACACGAGCCACCCCTCCTCCCTGACATCCTCTTGATCTTTACAAGCTCAGTGATCTTTGGCTTGAGCACAGCCCCTGGGAGGCCAGAGGTTAAGTTTTGGGGATGCAGTCGGTGTCCAAGTGAGGCGGGACAGAGCTGCACTGGGGTTATGTCAAGGCACTGCCGGGGAGGAGGAGGAAAGCCCCGACTCGTACAGGTGCCCATGTCATTCACACGCAGCAGGAAAGACGTCACATCGGGAGCAGGACATCCCACCCATGCATCACCAACCCCTGCAGCTCTGCCAGGACCAGTGGTCAGGAGATAACACCTACATGCAGGAAACGCTGTGTGAGCTGTGCTTCTGTCTGTCAACTGGTGCACTAAGAACCTTCAGCACAAGAGAACAAACCATGTCCCACATCGTGGGCACATCAACACTGCTGCACATATCGGGGGGGAATAAAAAAAATCCAGTTTTCATTTTCAGCATGTAGATCATGAAATGAAGAGGGAAGAGGCTTTTCATTCCAAATAAAGAGCTTGGAACATGATTTTCCCCCATTTTAAACACCTATTCATCTACAGTCATTAATAGGCAGCACTATGTGCAGATTAGACTATAACCTAGACATAGAAGCATGGAACCTAGAGACAAAACACAGCAAGTTGCAGTATTTTACCCTAATTGATCTAAAAATGGATCTAATTTGAAAGAAAAGATCTGGAACTTTAACTCATCTAGTCAGTTCTGCAAAAATACGCTAATTCAGCATTAATTCCCACAGAGTGGCTGAGAAGTGCCAGTGCCAGCCTGCAACACCCCATCAGGCCCTGAAGGAGAGCCGCTATCTGTAACGTTACACCGTGTGTCCTGGCAACACGAGCACACAGAATCCTGTAGTTCATCCCTTTTCTGGGTAGGAAACTGTAGACTGATTATTTTGTATTTTAGAAATGTGTTCAGTGCTGTGTCTGTGTGACTGCAGCAGGGACAGGGTGAATGCTGGCTAGGCCCTCCTCGGGGAGGTGTGCCATGGCTGAGCTGCGCGGGACGGATCCTTCCTCCGCAGCTCAGCCCGTGGCACGCCCCACATGGTATTAAAAACTGCTGCAACTTTCACAGGAAAGTTCTAGTGACCAGTGCTGATGTGCACCCCAAATCATTCGGGAGACATACACTGAATGCAGGAGGACACACTGGCCTGAATGCCCAAGCTGTGTCTGGACAGTATCTGCGTACAGCGATCTGCCAAAGGATCTTAGCAGAATTTACCAAACCCTGTGTTTCTGCAGGTCGCAGCAACTAAAAAAGTAAAGCCAAAGCCATCATGTGTAAGTGGTTTGCCACCCCCAACAAAGAAAACCAGAGTCACACACTCAGAAAGCACAACAGTTGGGCAGATACTTCAGGGAATCAGGAAAGTAAATCTTTGTCATCGTGCTCTTTGGGACCTTAGTGCTCCCAGATAAAGCTCATGGACTCCCAGTTTGGCATTAAGAGCATCATCAGCCAGAGACCAATTCATCACCAAGGAACAGGGGTAGGGATACTTGCATTGGGAAAACAGCTGACTGGCCCTAACAGAAGTGAGAACATTGGATGCTGCTAAGTTATTAAGGGAGGGTAATGGCTCGGTGGACATTCAACCCTGGATGGCTTGAGCCTTCTCCTGTTCTTGCAGTAAGGAGGAGCTTCCTCCCTTTGTGGCTTTGTTCTATGCCCATCCTCAAAGGTAACAGTCGACATTTTCCCCACCCTATGGACTTCTTCCTGGATGAGTTTCATAGAACACCACTCCTCCCCTCCTGCTCCGGGACCCAGCAGGAGCCACGAGGAGACCCAGCGCGGCAGTGGGGGCAGACGGTGTTCTCAGTGTGCTGATCACAGTATCTATAAAATAGTATTTTGTACAAGTTCAGAGGGAATAATTAAACATTGCTCTCAGCTCTTGGCAGTGGCTTCTACAACACTGTGTAATGAGTTACCACGTTGTGACCTTTACGTCTACCTCCCCTTCTGCGATTCGCTCAGAGAGCTTCATCACCACAGGAGCAGTGGCTGCTCGGCACGGGCTGCGCTGCCGGCGGCCGAAGGCAGGCACCAGGTAGCCTACAGGAAGCAACCCAAATACTTCCTAGTGTTGGATTTAATAGCAAATTACCAAAGAGACACTACACATTACTACAATCTGCACATCAAACCAGGCAGAAAGCAACCTGCAATTATACAATTAGATTGATACACAAGCTTCCCGCTAGTGTTTATTTCTGCTGCCAATCACGCTGCTTACTGGAAAACAAGGGCTCTCAGCCTCCATCCTGCCTCACTCTCTTCTCCTCTCCGCTTTTCCATTTTGAGGAGCTTTACCGATCACAACTCAGTCCTTAACATCCTGGTGTATCTGCCTCTAAGGTCACACCTTGCTGGTACCTCTTGGCTGCACCGAAACCCATCTTTATGCAGCGTGCACAATCTATCCTGGCAGCAGCTATCTGCATGGAGTGTGGGGATAGAGACACAAATAGATGTTTGCTATTAGCTCAGGAAGGCAGCTGACTGAAACCTAACAAACCCCTTGATTTCAAATGAAAACTATTAAATGAAAGTCACTTAACTACGCTGCGCCCTGACAAAAACCCATGAAAGGTGAATGCAACTGGGAGAGGTCTTTGTATCTGAGCTTGGTCTCCTCATAATATAGTGCCTCTACATGATTAAATGTTGAGCACATCTCAGGTACTTCAAATAGGTCTACCAGCTCAGGTTCAATGCATGTGTGACCTCTCCGGCCCCTGTGATAATTTATTTTTCCCACCCCACCTTTACCCACGCCTGTTCAAACGGACAGGCTCCCCGGGTCTCCTGAGCATCACTTACTCACACGTACCTATTACAGCCTAAATGCTCGAGCCCCTTCGCAGAGCCGGTCTGTGCACCTGATTGATTAAAGCTGGTACAGCAGACACTATTTATACAGTACAGCTCGTCAGCAGCACTCACATACAGACATACATTGATCTGCCTGGTGCAGAGCCACCTCGACCAGCACTTGTATCATGTTGCATCTGCTTAGAAGGGGAGTTTCCTGTTCAGCCTATTGGAACGGGGCAAGAAAGTAAAGGGGGTGCAGACCCCCCCAGATGGCGAAGGCAGAGGGTGCTGAACCGCTCATGGCACACGGTGCCGCCCTGGTGGCAGGGGCTGGTGGGGATCAGGGTTCTGTCCCACCCATGAGATGCATGTTCCGCAGTGATAGCTTTACACGAGTAACACCTCTGGTAACAATTCCCTTTCCACGAGTTATTTTGTTAGATTCCTGGGTTTCGGTTAGCTTTCCTATCAGATCTTACCACAACAGAGCGCCCTTCATCTCCCAAGAAGAGATTTCCCTCAGAAACACTTTCAGCATCCAGCAGCTCAAACCCCTGCGACTCACTCACACGCTTTCTGGAGCCCATGTTTCGTGCTGGCAGTGAGCGATTCAGAGAGGTGGAGGCACGATAGCTCAGAGACACAGAGCGGCATCCGCCAGAACCGGCGCAGCATCGCCCTGGCAGCGCGGCTGTGGGCGCTGAAGGGACAAATCAAAGCACCAGTGACAACCACCGTAACTCACCCGCTGCCTCAGGAGCTGATGCCATGGCTGCAAGACTCAGTTTACCCAATCTGCTCCTTCCCATCTGAGGGGATCAGCTTCCTAACACTTCCCCCTCGCAAGTTCTAACCCTGAAGGTTACCCCACCGTGCTATGGGACCACTGGCTCCCAGACCACTCCTAGATTAGCAGACCCACCCTTACCAAATTGGAGAGGTGTTCTCCTCCCTTTCCTCAGGGCACACGCACATTGACCTCTACAAAGGAACGGGGCGGGGGGTCGGAGGGGAATGTATTTGAGTGAGATGGAAAATTCGCATTTGACTTACAGAGCAGAAAAATTGTGTCAGGTTATCAGAACAGAGGGTTGCCACACCGACCAGCAGCCGTTCAGCAAAGATCACTGGGCACATCCAGCTTTATTCACTGGCCTGAGTGGGTTGGCAAGCTGACCACCAGCAAGTCCCTATTCTGTAAACCACTTTAGAGCAGCAAACTAGGGATCTTCCAAGGAGTAGCAGCTTTCCATAGATCTGCACGAGAAGACACGGACTCTCTGCTGCTGATACCCAACTTTGGACTGTGCCCCCAAGGCCCTTCAGAATTGTTCTTTGGGCTTGAAATCTCTTCTCCAAGGGAGAGCAGCCAGAAGGCACCACGTCACCATTTCAGTATCGAAAACCAGTTCCCTAGCTGTCACTGTACTGGGGTTTAAGAAGTGAACCGAGACCCCATCCAACAGGCCACACTCCACAGCAGTTTAGAGTCAAGATGGGAATTTGCCATGACACCCACCTCACCAACCCAAGCAGCGTGCCCATGAACAGCACAGGATTAGGGCAACATCCAGAGTCTGGGCTCAGCACAGTCAGCACTCACTTCTCTTTCCTGCCTTCCCTGAAACTCCACAAAGTTATAGACAAAATGTACAACTTCCCTGTCATTATGTGGACCCTTCACCTGAAACACCACAATGAAACTGTTCAAGCAGGGATTTTCTTTGGCCTCACTGGTGAGACCAAGAGCCCAGGTGGTCTGACAGGACCATCGCCACAATGATCCCTACACAGCACAGCTCACACTCTGCATCTGGGCTGAATTCTTCTGTGACGTGACGTGAGATTTGGGTTTACAAAGGAAGCTGCGTTGGGTACCAGCCTGGTATGAAGACAAAGCCTTTTCCTCAGGGGTCAGGAGCCCAGCAACATACCCATCTAAATTTTCAAGATACATGGGGATCCAGCTGCGCCTTTGCCTTGTCAGGCTACTGCAATCCAGGCCTGGACCGAAGGCAGCGGCGTGGAAATGCTCATACGGGTACGGTACTTCAATCGCTGGGTCACACAGCAGACAGGCTGCTGGGTACCACCACCAGGACAACCAGCATCTGTGCTCCCAGGTCCTGCCCAGGACCCACACGGCTTCATGCTTCGAGCCGCAGCTCCTGCCCCTCAAACTCTTCCAGTGGTACAGCACCATCCACCAGGCAGGGCAAGAAACCTGTACTGGAGGCACGTTTAGGAGGCTGCAAACACATGGGTCCAATCGTGCTCTCTGTCCTTAACGCAGCGGAGCAGCCAGCGCTTACGCCGGCGCACAAAGAGCTCAGCCATGCTGGAGATGGACAGCACAGACACAGAGCAAAGGTGGAAAATGGAGGGTGCAGATTATAAAATTCAGTCACATTTTAAAACTTTCTGCTACAATAATTCACTTTATGTAGAATTAATGTGGCTGATTGAACGTTTGTGCTGTAATTTACTTATAATTAACATTTTATGGTGAACAGATTTTACCATCTCCTTCATGCTGTGAACTCCAAGCCATAGGTCAAAAATAGAGATGAAACAGATAAGCACAAAATATTCTCACTGAAATATTAATGAGATTTTAATTTACTACTTTAAAAATACATCTTTCATCAATGCCTGTATATCAAATCATTATTTTAATTTTTTTACATTGTATTAAAAATATAATGAACTTTCCTAACTGCTTGAAAGACCCTGAAAGATCTATTGTGAGGAGACAGCTCGGGGGAGCAGAAAGGCCCAAACACTGGAGCTATCGAAAGCCTCGCACAGCGACGGGATGGGGATCGGCAGAAGCTGCAGAGAACACCTTTGCTGAGAGCCAGCTGAAGCTGGGGGCTCCAGCGGCTTTTGAGGCATTCTGGCAGAGAGATGCTGCTCTTCCCATGAAGATCTGGCTGCAGAGCCAGATCTAAACAACCAACTGCCACAGACCCCTTAAGGCGCCAGCCCAGAAACCGCTGTGCCCGCTGCTGCTGTGCGATGAGTACAAGGGGTTGCTTTGGTCTGGCATTCCTACCTTCTAGGCCAAGGTTGGCCTAGAATTTGAAGCCCTTCAGAACAAGGCTCTGCCATTACAGACACCATGAGTCGGAGGAAAAACACACTTCTCCGTGGTCAAGGAAGAAGGTCAGGAGAAAACTCGTCCCTAACCTCAGACCCTCTCACACCGTGTACCTCGAGCTGTCCTCCTGTTACCTCAAGATGACAGGCTGCATCTGAATAAATTATCGAGTCATCTGCAATTCATACAGCTTCCTGTGTTCCAAGGCGCCATCAAACAAGCAATCCAGGACATTCCCGGAATGGCCTGGTGACAGAAAATGAAGATATGGGATGACAATGAAAAAGCCAGCAGAAAATCATAAGTCAATGGGACTATTTTATGCTCTTTACTTCCTCGCCTGCACCCGTCCATTCAAAAGGCTCATTAGACTTTCAAATGTAAAGCTGAATAATACAAGCATTATAAATCTGCTACAAACAAACCCAAAACGCATCAAGAAAAATATACATGGAATTTTCCGTCTTAAATGGCACTGTTTTTCCTGCAGGTTTGTTTGCTGGGGATTGGCAGCTGTTTGTTTTTAGGGTAATGCTGTCTTGGTTTGGGTTTTTCATTTACTTTGCTTCCTTAAATTGAAGGCCAGAGCCTGCCTGTCCCCTCGGCCCCTCTGCAGCCCAAGCACTGGCACCCAGGCACAGAATCACTAGGTTGGAAAAGACCTTTGAGATCATCATGTCCAACCATTCCTGTCCTATGCTAAAGCTTTCTGTCTTCTCCACCAGCCTTTTCTTCTGGTTTTGGTTTTTGGGGTTTTTTCTTTTCTGTAAAATCATTAGGAATTTAAAACACCCAACAAAGTATCTCCAGAGAGATCGGAGCCCGAGCTCGCCGTGGCATCCCACCCAAAGTGACTCCTGGCAGAAAGTTATTCCTCATTGTGGGAGCAGCAGGGAGGTGGTTTCTGATGGTCCCAACACCTCCATCCCTCCTGCAGCCCCAGGACTGTGTCCAAAGTGGCTCTGTAAGACCAGGGGACTTTTTCTTGCAAATACCTCTGCTGATGGTTAGGATGGTTCAGCAGAAGTCCTTCCAGAAGAAAATAAGCCCTCGGTGTTTCCTCAGAAGTAAACCAACCCAGACTGGTTTTAGCAAGAGAGAGAGAAAACCGTAAGGTACAAACTGCCACCAGAACCTGGGGGGGAGGGAGGAAGGTCAGTCCTGCAAGCCCAGAGTCACAGGGAAACACGCAGCACTACGTGAGTAGATCTGTCACACAACATTTCTGTTGGGTGGTTTTGTTTTGTAGCATTTTTCATTGTCAGAACAGAAAAACACCCAACAAACCCGACCCCAAACAACCTGAAACACGGGAACCAACAACACAACACAGCAGCTGAACACCAAGCCAAGGATGCCACATAAAACACCACAGCACGGCACTCACAGAAGCCCCAGTAAAATTGTGAGACTTCTCCAACACTGGTGACACCCCCCTTAAATCAGAACCCTGCGTTATGCTTTGGGAAGGCCCTGTGGTGACAGCAGGAGGAACTGATGGCCATGGGGATGAGATGTCCTCATGAGCTGACATGGTGTAGAGCTGCTCGGGACGCCGGCCTGGAGCCTTGCATAGGGACAGGGAGCACCAGCTTAGCACAGGACAACACAGGTACCATAAGGCCTGAGAAAGAGCTGCCAGAGCAGACAAAGCCCCTTAAAAAAAAAAGATTCAGAGATTGCAGCGCAGGGGAGGTCTCCAGCCCTTTGATCTCCTACCTGGCGCGGATGTGCCACTGAAGCTGTACGGACTCATCTTTAAATGAAGTATTAATGATGAGAAACTATTCTGACAGATGTTCTCTCTGCCCTTTCTCATTCCCAGGACCTCTGTTATCATTTCCTTGCATAGAAGATTTTTTCTCCCTCAGAACACCAACCAGGCTTCCCCTCGCTCATGGGGCTGAGCCTTGAGGGACCAGCTTCCATGGGCACCTGCCTGAAGAAAGTCTCAGCGCACAGTCTGAACGAGAGCTGCAACTCTGACCACCGAATCCCAGAAATACTGTTTGCTAAGCACCAGGTTCACCCAGCAGAGACACAAATTGTGGCTGGAACCCCAGGGTTCAACCCCCCCACAGAAAGGGGTAGCAATGCTCACGCTGAGACACAGGGTACATGATGCCCTGGCATCGCCTGGTCAGGCATCGCACGGGCACACACACAGGACTCTCGGCTCAGTTGAGGAGCGGGGAAGCATCCTACATATGTATTTAAACAGCTTTCAGCATCTTAAGGAAAACAGAAGTAAAATAAATACACAAATAAACAAACACTTCAAAGATAACAATGAGATCTCACCAGTTGCAGCACATGTCCACTCGGGCTCTTTTTTTCCCTAAGTGCCTTTTTCCTCAGCAAGAACCAGCAAATATCACTGGGAATTAGGAATCTTTTTTTTTTTTTTTCCTAGCAGCATGGAAGAATTAAAGCGAGAGAGAAAGGGAAGGCATGCAAGAGAGAAAAGGAGGGAGAGAAAGAGAGAGGTTAAGCTCAAAGGCAAGGAGAGCGAAATGGACCAGATTATACAAAATTAAAAAGCAAATACGCGCAGACAATTTGTGCCGAGTGATTGCAAGCAATTACAGTCCGGCTTTTCTGGAGGGAAAATTGGGGGGGGGGGGGGAAGGTTATTTCAGCTTAAAAGGAGACTTTATTCATTCCTGATCAGCTTCTCCTACTATTCTCTCTTTTATTCTTGGATATCAATTTAAAAAAAAAATCACCCTTCAGATGTTACATGTCTAACCCTGGGAATCCCACCCCTGGGCAGAGAGGGAGGATTTCAGCTTCCAATCGGCTCTTTCTATAGCCCTGAAAAAGCAATTTGCTCATAAAGGATAAAAAAAAAAAAAAAGAAAAAAAAAAAGGGGGGGGGGGGAGAGAAAGAAAGAAAGAAAGAAAGAAAGAAAAGGAGGGCAAAAAAGGAAAACCAAAACAAGGGCACGCGTTTCTCTTGGAGGAGAGCTTCAATTTTACTGTAATTGTCTGAAGAAGAGCTGCTTTGATCTGCAGAATTATTATTATGCTTCAAACGCCTGCCTGCCACCGTCACAGCTGTGCTCTGGCACCAGCACAGCCAGGGCACCGGGGGCCAAGCGGGGCCCTGCCCCAGCCCCTCTCCCCCCACTCTGTCTGGCTCTGAACTTCATCTGAGGGAGCACCTAAAGCACCCCCACCCCCGGCTACCGCTGCACAGCCCCTTGGTGAGGGGAGAGGGAGGAGGATGAGATCGCATCCCTGGTCGCTGCCAGGAGAGAGGGGCTGATGTGATCTGATTTCACGCTGCTCAGCCTGGCTCCATCCCCAGCTGAAGGCTCCACGGCCTTTGTCATGCTCCTGTCTTGTGTCACCAGCTGTTGGTGTGAAATTCTTCCATTTTTTAAAGTTGGAGCTAAATAAGGCACGGTGTTTGGGAACACATCTCCCTCCCCACAAAAGTGGGACAAGTTTTGTTGATGGCAGATGGGAAGAGCTGGCCCCAGACCATGCATCCGCGGGGACAGGAGGATGTGAGGGCGACCAGCACGAACCTTCATGTTTGTTGTGGAGGTACAGGGAAGCTCCAGCTTTCCCAATGGACTTTAATGCAGTCTCCTGAAAATTAACACAGTCCCTCTAACACAGAGGAGTCATTCGCCTCTGGGGACCCCCTCACATCTGGGGTCAGAGGTGGTTTGGCTTTGCAAAGTCCAAATTGTTCCACAGAACACAGAGAAGCATGGCTACTGTCCTGTTTTCTTGTTCTCATGCACCATCTCTGCATTTGTATGAAAACACATTCCAGGACTCTGGGCAGCCCATGAATTATTTGGTTATTTTCCCCACATAGAGTTGCTGCTGACTGACATACTCCATCTCTCAGCATCTTTTTTTTTTAGTTCTTTCAAGAGCACCGTATCACAGAATGGTGGGGGTTGGAAGGGACCTCAAGAGATCATCGAGTCCCACCCCCAAGATCGGGGCCAGAACCTTAATACCACGCTGGCATCTGTTCCTTGTGAGCTACTCAGATTAAAACTTTGAGCAAACATGTCTAAGGATAACCTCAGCAATCATTAATTCTCATTATTATTCAGAAATAACCAGATTTAATGATGAAGTTTTTCAGACTCCTCATTATGCAAAGGCCTCTGCTGAAGTCCACTGCTGTGCCAGGGAGGTCAGCTTGAGCACCCTGAGACTGGCACAGGGAAGCCCCACAAACCCCAAACAGGGTGAGCCCACAGGGCTCGGACAGACCAACAGACACAGCACAGCCTGGGCACTGAAACACATCACAAAGGCAGCTGCTGCTTTGAAAGTCGGCCGCAGGCATTGGCCTGGACAAGGCTCTCGAAGGACACGGAACAGGTAACATCAGAAGGGCCGTTTCAGGCATCCAAGCATCTGCTGGTTAAAGTTCAGGACTTTATGAACTACACAGTGGAAAAGCAAGACCAATATCCCAGAAATTCAGGATTTTCAACAGCTAACGTACAACTCCTCTCCCAAACTGCGGACACCTATCAGGGTGTTCTCCATGTGACCAATCGAGCCCCAAGGACAGTTTGCTGTCATCGGAGGGATTTTGGTCACACTGTGGAGAACACATGCTCTGCACTCTCAGCTTTCTCTACTTCCACCCCGCAAAGAGTTGACATTATCATCTTAAGAAGGTAGGTGTCTTTTTAATCGAATAGAGGAGCTCTCTTCACACGTAAGGTTTCTCATCTGGAAGTGAAATGTTTGTGACCAAGTATTTTTGTGACTCACTAAAACCAGAATGACAATTTTGAGGTTTTACAGTGAGGAAAGTGCTCTCTGCTGAGCAAGTTTTCCAGATACGTATGATTTTAAAGTCTTCCCATTATTATATATATAAAACTTTGTGTAAGTAAAGATCAGGAGCATCAAGTAAACGACATCAGATTTGCACAGCTTTTCCCTGCCTGCACTGAGGCAGAGTCCTGGTACCTGGCACGCTGCCGTCATGTGAAGCCTGCGGCAACCAATACAAATAATTTCTTAAAACCCCCTAACACCTTTCTGAAACAGTCTGTAAAATATGTAGTGCACACACCACAGACCAAGAGGCAGTGCGACACAAACAATTTATTGGCATTAGGCCGGGATGAGCCACGTAAGTCATGGGGGGCTTCACTGCTCCTCAGCACCCTCATCATCTCCAACTCATCAATTACACCTTCACTCTGCTGCATCCTGCCACGAACCGTGCATCTATCCACACTATAAACATACACAATTTTTCAGTCAAAAGAGTAATAGGCAAATAGCTGGATTTCACTCATTTTGCGTTCTCTGGGTAGTAAAATAGGTGCATATTTAACGTACCTACCAAAAAGTGCAGCGCCAAGAAGTAAGTAGAGAGTCGTATTTCCGAGCTGGTTTATGGGCGG
Source organism: Porphyrio hochstetteri (assembly GCA_020800305.1). NCBI lineage: Eukaryota > Metazoa > Chordata > Aves > Gruiformes > Rallidae > Porphyrio > Porphyrio hochstetteri. The sequence continues at coordinate 793,625 of CM036918.1, forward strand.
CTGTATTTTATGGCTGTATCACTAAAACCATATATACATGCATACAAATAGGGATAAAGATCTGTAAAGTCAGGATCTGCACACGTGAAATGATAAACGCAAGGCAAAGCACATGAAAAAATCACCCTAATTTCTATATACAGTTCTGAACTCTTGACTAAAACTGCTGCTTAGAAATGAGATGCTGAGGTTACTCCATGTCCTCTCACACCTACCCTAGAGGTTGCTATCGGACATTGCCCCTTCGCTTTGTAATTTTGCTAATTGGTCGTTACGGAGTCTATAATTCTAATTCTGCCTTTGCTGGCAACACACTGTGGGTCAGCAAGTAAATTAATCTACCCCTACACCTCAGTTTCTCCAACTGCAAGGCAGGGAAATCCGTATCCATCGCGAGGTCCTGGAGGAGTTAATCTGTTAATGTTTGTATCAATCAAGTTGTCAAGTGCTGTTTAAGTGCTTATTATTACTTTATACAATAATTCTCTCCTTCAGGGCTCCGTAGGTTTGTGAACGCCTCTTTCATCATGCACATGAAGTTCTTCTGGGGCAAGGAGATGGTCTGGACCACGTGCCACCCGAGCCCACCTCTGTGTCGGTGGTCGTGTTCCCCACGGCTGGCTCCTGCGCCATGGAGCACTTTGTCCTTCTCCTTTCTCCACAACCCTTTCTCCCTACAGCTCCTGCCCATGTGAGGCGTGCAGCATTCCAGGCACGTGCCAGCCAGGATTCCTGGAGCCTGCATGCACCGAGCTTCTAGAGAAAAATAGAGTAGCTGCCCGTCTAGTCTTCTCACAAAATGAATTCTCCCCACTGGCACCAGTGAAGCCAAGTACAACTTATAAAATATGGAGCAGATCATCTTATGAGCGCAAGTAAAAAAAGTGACACTTTAATTATTATCTTTATGCTCCAGAAATATCCCATCAATATGAGGAGTAGATAATTCACGATACTGTTTCAGCCACTCTGCAGAATCAGGAGACACTGGTGCATCGCCTGCGCCAGGCGCACACACGTTAGCGCTGTGTATCCACAGACGTAGCCTGTAGTTATTTATCTCTTGTTTATGCATGTGGTTATTTGTGAATTTATTTAATTTATAAACGTTTGTATTGTGGAGCACAAGATGATGGATTCAGAAGGAAAACACCGACTCGCAGAGCAAGACCCTCCAGCCTCACTGAGCCCAGAAGTCCCTCCCTCGTACAGGCAGCGTGACCTGGACCTTCTCCTTGGTGATGGTGTCCAAGGAGCAGAGACTTTGGGAAGAGATTTAAACAGAGCAGTTCTTCCATGGGATGTTCTCATGAGTGGTCTTGGGCAACCCAGTTCTTCCACCCCCAGAGATCAGTTGAAGGAATCTTCTGCCCACAAATGGTCCTTGGGAAACCAGTGAGATTCTGTGGCTGCCAATATATCAGCAAGTTGTGTAACCTCCAAATTACTTGTGTGTTTTCAAAATTAGCTGTGCTATGTGAAAAAGTCACATAATAAATAAATAAACATCTCTGTATAACTACTTGTTAAACAGCTTCTCTTCCCACTGTTCCAGTATCAATAGTCAGCTGCCTAGGCTCAAAGCCCATCAATTTTGGAGCAAGACGTTCAGCAGGATATCTTCTTCCTGCCACCCCTTGAGTCGGTTTTCCCATAAGACTTTAAGCAAAACTCCCTTCTCCTTGCAGTGCTTGTATTTTTATGTTTTCTCAATGCACCGAGCATGACAGAGGCAAATGGCATTAATTAAACACATGGCTGGACGTGCTGACTGTATCTATTACTGACATTTCACTCTCTTACTATCTTCAAGTGCCTCCTGCTACACGGGTAAAATAGCAGAACAAGAGACAAGGGATATTCTGTGAGGTCCAGATAGTGCCCGAGTGGGTCGATGGGGAAGCAGCACAGTACCTGGCTCCAGAACGTCAGTGAGTCACCCACAGATGATGGGGAACGAAGAAGCGAGAGGCTGTTTGGTCTGTTGTGTTACACTCTGAAGAGTCCTGCTGTTTGTAGGACAGGTTGCATGTCCAGAGACACGATGTGGGAGCAAGTCCTCCAGCTCAAGCAGCGCAGAGGTCGGCCCTGGCTGGTGGTGGTGTGGGCGAGGAAGGCGGGTGGATGCAGCCCAGCAAGCAGCGCGTCCTCCTCCAGAACTCAGCAGCATGGACTGAGTCAAGGATGAGCCAACAGATATTGTCCTTATCTTTCCTTAAGACCAAGTACACATTTTAAATAGCTTTCTGACTATATTTGAAAGCAACATCTGTAAGAGTTTGTGATGGTTTTCATCTGTTTGAATAGTCCAGACCTGAGCCACCCCTTGGTCTGAGCCTGAGATTTCTGCCCCCAGCTTTCTAAAATGGAGTTATTTCCTCTCTGCTAGAAGCTCTGCCAGCTCAGTGTTTGTTCTTCACTTTCAAGGGTATTTTATTTATTTTCTTCACGTTTAGCTATTGAAATCGGCAAGAACAAATTTATATAATGAGCCTTAATAACAGTTTCTCCCATAAAGTTACCTATTTATCTCCTATTGTAGTGGTCTAGAAAGCACGAAAATGATGGAAAAATATAGGTGTAGTGATAAATCTCTGGGACTGATAGTGAATAATTTTAAATAGTCTTTATCCATGGGGGTGATGCTTGGAGCCCACCCACTCTGTGTGAACCTTTCCCAGTCATTCAGACTCCTCCTTTCATAACACTCACAGTAATATTCTCCGCACACAGACAAATAAAACCCTGTTTATCTAAACCTTTTAATCCAAATCTGTTCCATCTCTCAGCCTGTATCACTTACCCAATAGCTACCACCTTTATCTGAATGTTTTTGATGTCCTGGATCGCTCTGGATAAGCTGAGCTGCTGCAGGAGCAGGCGCTGCCAGTCACATCTCAGAGCAGCTCACTTACCCCACAGGAAAAAGGTTTGAAAGTTATCAGCAGCAGAGGTTTTCCTGTCGGCATTTCCCTCCCAAACGTTATTCAAGCACATCTGAGGCAGCAGAAGACAGAAGAGCAGCGGCTGGTCCCTCCCGCTCACCACTCTGCTGCAACCGGCCCTTACCCACGGGCACCACGCTCCCCAGGCAGCACATTCCCTTCCCTCTGAGGCTGGCAGGGAGCTGGACCGAGCCCCACGCTGCCGGCACAGCGAGCCTCACCCTCTGAGCAAGCTCCTCGGGGACCCGCAAGAGCTGGGGCTTGTGCTGCACAGCACCACGCACACGCTCAACGCCAGCGACGGTGACTTTTGTTCTTGGTGGGGAACCAACATCACGAGCACTTTCTCTGCTCAGAAGATCCCGATGCAGAAGGGGATGAACCCCCCTGCCCCATTCTTTCCCCTAGCGCCTTTATTTACAGACCCATCTGCGTGCAGCCGCAGAGTCCGGTTGAGCCCTGCCTATAGCCCCGCTTCCCTCCAGCACTAATTAGTAATGCAATCCCACAAAGAGTGAAGTTGCCCGAAACCTCCCCTCACTCACAGTGATTTATGTTCAATTTGTACAAATGGAGAAAATGAGATTTCAAATTTCAATGCCATTTCTGCAATGAGGTGATTAAAAGAGAGAGAGGTATTGCGTTCTACTGTATAGAATATTGATCCCAGTGCTATTTTCCTTCGCAATAACCATTAGCTCGGTATTATTTGCAAACCTCTAATGTGAACCTGGAGATGTAATTTACATTTGTGCTTTACTTATTTGCTTTAACAAAACAACACAAAAGCTTTGGGTCTTTCAATCTAGCCTTATTGTCAATAAAATTAGCAGTTCATAAAAAAATTAATGTATATGCAAAACCATCACTTCCTTGTAAACTACACAGAGACTGTAAATGTTGCTCAGAACAAAAGGGAGATAAACTATTAAAAGCCTCTGGCCATTTAACAAATTGAATACCGAGCGAATTAAGATAGAGTCCCCTTTTGTCCCCTCCTTTAATTTCCGGGCCCCTGGGAGCCTGCAAAACTTTCAGAAGTACCGGGTGGGTCTCCCCGAGGAGCGCGGCGTTGACAGGGGGTGTCTGACAGGAACATAATGGGCACGGAGAGGCACATGCTTCCGCTCGCCAGCGCTGCCATCGCGGGAGTCGCCCACCACGGCCCCTGTGGCAGCAGGCACAGGGTGCACACGCGTGCATAGGGACACGCGTCCAGCACGCAGATGCTTCTAAGGAGGACGCCAAGGAATTAAAAAACGAGAAGAAAGAGCGTAACCACAGAATAAAGGCGCCGGTGCTCATGCTGCTCAGGCGGCCGCGCGTCAGCCCCAGCCCATGGATAAGCCGAGGCAGCTCCTCCCGGCGCCCAGCAATAATGTCAGCTGCCTCCGCGGCCTGGCCGAGCCCAGAAGATGAGAACAAGGAAAGAAGAGGGAGAAAGGGAGGAAAAAAGAAAAAGCTAATGACCCATAATTGCCATGATAGTGGAATAGGGCCCAGGCAGCTGTTTTACATTCTCGGTATGTATAGTATGCAAATATCTACAAAGGGCCGACACAGTTTCTCTATTGTGGATCCTGAGGGTAACCAAATTAGCCTTTGGCAACCATGGTAATTGGGAGGTGCTGTTCCCATTAGGAGTCCTGCAAATTATGAAGAAAAATGGACCAAAGGCTTTGTCACAAATAATAATACTGAGAAGAAAAGAGCAGGCAGCCGTTGTTGCTTTCCTTTTCTTTCCTGGTTTTTTTTTTATTTTGACATTGTGTTGTTAATATCTCTCTGTTTAGTAATAAGAAAACAGTCCTCGGTGCCCCGCCGGACCCTCCTGGGCTTTCCACAGCAATATTAACTTCTGGGGAATACTAAATATGGGACAGCAACATCAGTTGCAAATTCCCCAAGCAGAAGGCTCGGGACCAGACGTGTTGTTCAGCAAGACAATGCTGCCTCCGCGCCGCACGGCTCCGAGCTGGGCTGTCAGAATTAGGAAGGAAAAAGCCCCACTTAGCTTGGGCTCTGATTTGGATAGGACAACACAGGAGGCCAACTGCCAGCTAAGTTTTTTCTCCCAAACTTTGATTCAGACAGTGAAATACAGGTTTGTGGTGTGAACAGCCACTCAACTGTGTGAGGGGCCACGTTTTCCATTAACGATTTGAATCTCTTGTGCTCATCCCACCTCCTTTGATCATCCCATATTCCCCAGCTCCAGCACGCAGAACACACTTTGATTGTTATGATCTACTAAAATGAAAATAAACTCACAACTGCCGACTCCCCGAGTGGAGCGCTGGGCTATGACACCGCAACTCAGTGCCAAAACCATTACACACTTTTGTCTTTAGCTCCCCTAAAAATGGGGCTCACCATTGCCATGAACGCTCCTGGCTGAGGTCAGGGCCCGGTGACACAGCAATGACATCAGACCTCCGTGACTGTTAGTCAGGCTCGGGCAAGAGGCACATCCTGGGAACGCCACACATCAGCCCCACAAAGCCCAAGTTTATCCAGAAAAAGCCAAGGAAAGAGAGGAAATGGTCTCCCTTGCTCTTGCATTTCTTCCTGGAGCCTTTGTGGTTCCACCTCCTGAACTGACAAGAAAATAAAACGAAAAAGCCAAAACAAACCCAACTTTCTTGGGCTCCTTTTGGTTCAGTACTAAAGTTAAAACAAGGTGCTGAACAGTCACAAGGCTCAACAGCACAGCCCAGAACAGCTCACTTCAGCTGCTGCCCAAGCACTACTTTTAGGTGAGGCTGTTTTGAATTTCACCTGGCTCATCCCCAAATCAGGATTTAGGAAAGGACAGCAATTACAGAGAGAAAGGAAGAAACTGAAGTTCTGATTTACAGAGGGGACAGAACAGACAGAAGCAGAGACAGGAGAAAAATTAAGTGTTTGACAACAGTGGGAAAAATACAGAAGGGAAGAAAGGATGAAGTAGGGTGGGCGGCAGAGCTGGCCCCTCGCCACTGGACCGAAGCACTGAGCTACCCTTGGCTCGGGGCGCTGCTACCAAGGACCAAGCTAAAAGCACAAAGGTGAGAGAATCTCACTGTTTTCAAGGTTTGAATTTTAGAAGAGGAAGTTTGGAAATCCACCACAGGGAAAGTTCTTATTGCTTTGGCAGTAGTGATCAGAAGAGATTTCCCTGGTGGGGACACACACCTTGTTCTCAGTAACATACCTGCTCCCTCCCCTTCCCCCCTGCTCCAGACTGGAAGATGAGTGGTCAGATACCAGGAGAGCATCCAGGCCTTTTAGTATGTCCAAGGCCCCGAAAAACAACCTGAGGAATCTACAGTCGTTGTGACCTCCACGAAACCTCAATTGGTGAGTTCTACCCAAAAAAATTATAAACTGAGTCTTGCAAAGAACAGTCATCTCTTCATTTTTCATGCTCAGCCTCGCTCTTCATCTTAAAACCACCACAGCAAAAGTCTTAACCCCAGATCTTTATTTTTTCATGGTTTCCCCTCAGGGCCTCTTTAAGTGGCAGCAGAAGAGTCACTTCCCCGTCGTGCAGTTGGCAGGCCTGCAAGTGTACTTAAAGTTTGCGTCTGATCAAGTTATGTGTATTGGATCTGAAACCAGTTAGTCAATTCTTTCAGGTCCCTAAGTGGCGATTTGTGGTAATGTCTACATCAATACTAACAGAGCGGTTTGCTAGCTGGTTTACGCAAAGCAAATGTCTGAAGGATGGAGGGGCTGCCTCCGAGGGCTCGCTCCGCTAATGGAGATGTGGCTGTGAAGAGAAAGGCGCGGACACAAGAGCAGCGCCGCTCTGCAAGGCCCATCCATCCTTCTCCGAGACACGGCCCCGAGGAGACGGCAGCCAGGCATTGCCCAGGCACACGCATACACTGCCCAGCGTCTTCAGGACAGGCATGGGCTGCTGAACCTTCGGCTCTGCTCCCCGGCACGACCCCGAACCCTCACTCGGAGCAACTGTAAGACACTACACTGGTGTGTAAGACATCTTTTATTCTTTCTTTCTTTTCTTTTGGGCAACAGCCCATGTCCTTCCCTGGCCTGCTTTCTGACTCCTGGGGCTCCGAATAGCAGATTTGGGCCAAAATCAGCAAAAAGCAAAAGCTCAAGGAATTGAACCCAACCACACTGGGCTAATGCAGAACTAAATCCAAGAGAAAGGTAAAAGATGTTAGGTGAAACAAAATTACCACTAACGAATGCAGTGGGACGTGGCTGCTCTTAAAAGCTGCAAGTTCAAACCATAAGGAATAAGCAATGGTGGGTTAAACTCTCCTTTCCAGTAGGAGCTCTACTTTAATACCTGTGTGCTCTGTTTAGGACCAAAAGAAACTCTTTGGAGTGAGGGTTATTGCTTTGTTTGCACAGGAAAGATGGGCTGATCCCCACACGGCCTCGGGGTGCTGCAGAACTCCAAACAATCACACCGCAGGCACGGTGCGTTCAGTGCCCAACCTCTTCACACGGGTAACTTCTCTGTAAGATCCCACACCGTGCCCTGGAGAAACCAGGACCCAGCCCTTGCCATAGGACACATCTCCTCCTGGTTTTCCTGGTTGCTTTCTAAGACAAAACATCTTAGACATCCTTTGAGCAAATGACACATTTATCCAGAGCGAGCTCTGGGGGGGGTTTAGGGTTTAACACAACAAACAGCTTATAGACATGAAATAACCTGGAGGTAAAATTTGGCTGGGTTAGCTCCCCCCAGGGCCAGACCACACAGGACAGCCATATGCAGGTCGGACTGGCCAACTCCTCTTCCTCACCCTGACAGCCCGCTCCACCCCTCTTACAATGAGCACCGGCTGTAGCCGAGAGGGATGCAGAAGGTGTTCCTAAGGGAGGGTACAGTGAGAACACTTTCTTTCCTAGATTCCTCATCATACATTCATTGTCCATCCTATCACCAGTTCTGCCAGCAGTTAGAGTAAAGCTTTAGGAAGACTCCCGGGTCCAACACTGCCTGTTGGCCGAGGCCGTGCAGACCACCCAGCAGCCAGCACACATGGCTGGCCTGTGCAACTGCCCCAGCCCGTGTGACTGCTCCTGTACCACGCCGCACTCGGACCCCTCCGAGGGCCTTTGGCAAATGAGGGAAGTGGCCACAGACCCAAGAGCAGCTCTGAAATCTGTGCGGGGCTGGGAACGGGATATGGACAGCACAGAGGAGCTGTACGGCAAGACCACCCTGTGTGTGGCGATGAAGCGATCCCTGGGTGGGATGCTAACTGCACCCATCCTAACTGCACCATTTGCCTCCAGTGCAGCTGAGAGCTTCAGAGACCAGCAGCAATTTGGGAATTTCTCCTGTTACTTGGGATCATTACCCAGATTTGCTTGGGGCACAGCCAGGCTGTACCCCTTGGCACAGCCTTTCTGGGGAACAGCTCTTGCATCTGACCTTACCCATGAGGGTGAAGTGCCCACAAAGGGCAGCTCAGCTTCTGTCCCCAACACTGGGCAGGGAAGGGATGGACCCCGTGGACTCACTCCGTGCCCTTGGGCACGTCGCTGCTTCCATTCTCTGCCTCAAACAGTAAAAATCCACTGCTCCCACTGCAGCCCTGCTCCCATTTACATTTTAAGTCATCTGAATATAGTGCCTGAAGTGTAAAATCTGCAGCCCGTCAGCAAACTTCAACTTGGCAAACACTGTGGCTGTTTATTGTTACAGAGTGAGATGGCTTCGACAGAACAGATCCCATCAGACAGAAACACAGTAGGATGGTCTCCCAAGGTCCCTTCAATGCTGTTTTCCGGGATATTATGGGAAGAGCAGAAGCCCCACAGATGGTTGCCCCCAGCCACAGGACCCCCACACCACCACTCACAGAAACCCCTCCTCGGGAAGCCGGGCAGCAAACCCTGCTCCGCTCCAGTGCCTCAACCACCTCAGGTGCTGCAGGTCTCCAGGCAGCTGCCAGCAACAAGGATGCTTTTTCAGACCCTTACTCAGCCCACCACTTAGTGATTTCAAACAATAAAAAATAGCAGAAAACCACCCAAACCTGAGCTGCCACATTGCAGAGAAGAAAACATTTCCCAGTCTATCACATCTTTCACCTCCTTCAACATCCGCTCTTCCACAGAAGGCAGAGAGGGTTTAGCAGAGTTGTTCAAGGGGTTTCTGAATTACAGTTTCATTGTCTCTTACTAATGGAGATCCTGCCCAACAGTTGGAGAATAAAAGTCACTCCGCGGGGAAAAGGAAGGCTGGAACAATTAGTTATTTATCCAAATAACTTCCCTTAAATGGGATGACTTTTTCCTTTTTTTTAAAATTTGAAGTTTTAGTGTTAAAGCTTTAACATTAAAGTGTATGATAAAAGCACCGTACAGGCCACCTCCCGATGCACGTGACTGTTGCCTTCAAGTGTAATCAGGCCAGGGACCAACAGCCAGCCCTAGGCCCGGGCAGCACAAGCCCTTGGGTACGTCTCCAGCACCCAACAACGTCCCTTCCACAACACGCTCACTGACCTCATGTTCTGGGTCTGCAGGGCAAAGCCTGGGGTTCTGCAGACCCCACCGGCTGCCAGGGAGAACAAGGCAGGCTGAGCGAGACGCGGCTGTGAGGATGGATCACAGAAGGGAAAGGGGAGCAAAGGAAAGAGATGTTTATTCAGAGGAGGTAGTGAGAGTATTTGTTTATGGTAAATATGTTTTAGAAACTACCGGTAGTTTTTGGCAGGCACTGTAACACGCAGCACGCTCGGTGTTTGTTATTGCTTTTGGGGTTAGCTTTTATTTTTATGTTCATTTCTGTTGTTCTTTTTAAATCAAATAGCAAGTGATTGGCAGGAATCCTGTAAATCTGAAAGAACACTCATTTATCTTCCACATTTTCCTCCCAGATTTTCAGAGATTAGTGTAATATTTTAATGCTGTGGCATAAATATGAATGAGAGCGGGAGCGCCGGTGTCTCCACGCACACGGCAGCGACATCCACATGTCCAACAGGACATGTGGGAAGATGCAGTTAACATGTGAGCGCGCTCGGGTGCCGGGCTGGCACAGGGAGCATCAAGCCAGCAGCAATGGAACTGCCGAGCCTCTGTCAGGGTGGCCCAGAGCTGAGTGTCTGACCAGTAAAGACCAACATGTGTGGTGCTTCCTCTGCAGGACTGATGTTCCTAAGAAATAACATTAAGATTGGGAACCGTTCAGAACCACAAAATATATAATTTTTGAGACATTTAGAATTAAAATATTTCAAATTCCCCCCTCCCAAGATGGATTTATGGCAGGTCAGGCAGTAGCTTTTTGTCCCATAAATTGACTTTATAAACAAACACTTTGTATATATACAAACAGAAACATCATTGCACGATAATATTCGAAATACGTGACATCAAATCTAAAGACGCTCCTCAATAATCACTGCCACAAGGACTACGCAGACACCTCCATTATTGCTGAGGACACACACGTGGGATAGAAGAGACAAAGGGTGGAAGCACACATGGGACCTACAGAATGTTCTGGAACAAAGGAAAGAGAGGTATAGCTACTGCAAAATTTAGTGTATATTTACTCAACCGAGCCTGGAGTCCATTATTATGGAACATTTAATTATCTTAAAGAGTCTCTGTGCCAAACACCCCAGTGCCACTCCCTGCCCCAAGGGAGGAGCCAGGCAGCTGGTCCTCACCCAGGTCACAACGACCTCAGCACAGGAACAAGGGAAAAGCTCTTTCAGTGCTGGGCCAGGAGAAGCGCCCACAAATACCACAATCCCAGCGCTGCCTCTGTCTGCTGGCCTGAACTCCTGCAATCAGCTCAACAGCCATTGCGTGTGCCTGAGACCGTGATCCAAACACAGCGCTGGTGAACGCAACAGCCGACCCCGCGCTCATGTGCCCAGCCCCCTTGGCCGCAGCACCCTCATCCTGTCACTGCCACAGGCAGGATTTATTTCAGCAGCTGCAATGACTGAAGATTATCGGCAGAGGAATAATAAACCATGCCACAGACAGGAGTTAAAGGAAGCACGCTGCCCCACAAAACCCTTTGGTACTTGAGGCAAATGGGAGAGAGGGCGGGTGACGTCGTTTGCTCTGTGGTTGGGGTCTGAATGTGGACAGGCAACTTCTTAACGCAGCGCTGGGGGTTGATACCCAGGGGTTTACATCTGCTCACTGCAGCGCTTTTACCACGGTCACAACGCTGTGCTCAGAGAAAAGTGATGTGCACGCTTCAGAAATGGGAAGAAATTTAACGTCCTCACAGCAATTACTGCCTGGGATCAAATATTTTGACAAATCAGTGGCTCAGATCTGGGCTGATGGGATAAACTTCAATTCCTTCAGGATTTTAGCCCTTCCAGCCATCACTCAACACCTGGGCAGGAGCCGAGTCAAAGCAAGGTGTCTGACATGCTTTGACAAACGGCAGCAAGCGAGAGCGGGGTAAGGCTCTGCTGAGACCTTGACAGCCTCTCTCTGTCCTTCTGCCCCAAGACCGATGCTGGAGGCACTGAGCAGACACAGAGTCGTTCTCCCAGGCACAGGGAAAGGTAGACTCACTCATTTGCTCATTCTGTGGTCAAAATCATTCTGTCTCCCCACTAACTCATTAGAAAAGAGGAAAAAAGACCAAAAACCATAAGTATTCCTCAATTAAATTCTGGGCTAGGTTGAAATGTAACCTGACAAAGAAAGAGGGGAGAATTTGGGTAATGGGGATTTCAAGGGTCTCTTCCTCCCGATGCCCACTCCCCCTCTGGAATACTATTCCCTGATGAGGTTCCCCACTCGGCAAGACGTGGGCCTGGGGCAGCTGGGAAGAGGAGAGGCCAGCCCGACCTGCCCCAGCGTAGTCCCACCGCTCACAGCCAATCCACATGAGGCTTTGGGAGAGAAAAACACCGCTATTTTTATTTGTAACATCACCACTAAGCCTGTCTGGGGGCACGCACGGGGTCTCATCCTTCCCCAACACCAACCCAAGAGCGAAGGTGTCTGTTGGGGGAAGAGGCAGCTCTGATTTAGAAAGAAAAAAGCCAAAAGCACAAAACTAAATGACCACGGGGCGCTGGGCCAAAGGAAGACAAAGCAATGCACCGAACCCACCTGGAGAGCAAAACAGACCGTCCAGCCCCGCTGGCCACGCGCCGGGGTGCGGCGGGAGGGAAATCCACTCGGGCGCATGTGGCTGGAGAGCGTCTCGCAGCCACGCCGCTGCCGCGCCGAGCGCTCCGAGTCTTCCCACGTCCCCGTCACGCGGCGGAGATTGGCTGTCGGAGCGCGGTGGGGAAGGGGGATGGACTGGTAGGTGGTGGTGGTGGGGGTCTGGCTGGGGAGGGTGGCTCCAAATTTATTTATTTTTTTAAGCCACATCCACAGAATGAAAAACCAAACCCCCTCCTTTTATTCCTTCTGGGTCATACGAGGGAGCCACTGACAAAGATAATAATATATGAAGCAAGAGAACGAGAGGGAGAAAGAGGGAGGGAGGGGAGGGAAGGAGGGAGGAAGGGAGAGAGAAGCAAAAGGCTTTCTATTATTCGGGACACTGGTGATGCACACTGAGGCAGTTGGAAGATTAAATTAAGTATTATATCTGCTGACCCCATTGCCATGGTTACCGGACAGCGGAAAATATTAATCAAGCCAAGCCTTTTCAGCTGAACATACCAGAAAAAATGCTAAATATAAATATATATGTACATATTTGCTGCTCTGCCATGCTAATGTGGAGTGCCAGCAACCAAACCACCTGATATCATCAAGATAAACAAATTTAAAATATCCTTGCTGCACGAGAAGGCTGACGTCACCGTGGCGAGCGCAGCACGGGGAGCGGGCTGCAGCGCGCTCCCTCCAGCCCATTAAAAAGGGAATTTGAATAAGCAAGGGCGACGTCTTGCTGGGTGCCCGAGCGGAGGGTGCTTAGGGCTCGGCGCTGTCAGGGATGCCAGCACCATCTCCCAGCCAGGCCAGCACCATCCAGAGGCAGGTAGGAGGGACCAGTGCCCCTGCAAGGGTGACTCAGGGGAGGTGCTGGTCTGATACCCAGTGCCAGTCCCAGGCTCTCCCACTCCTGACCACCAAGCCACGATGCCATGTACAGACCATGCACCTCCTGTGGGAAAGTACAACAATTCCCACAAAGTCTGGCTTTGCCTTCAAGCTAGAGTTAGTCTAAGCTTAAACCGAGAAATGGGACATACAACACAAATTCATCTGTCCCTTTCCATGCAGCAAATCACTGGCACAACTAAAAAGGAATCTAAACCCCTCATTCTCTGCTTTAACCACACCAAAAAGGAGATACCGAACAATGAGAGTATCTTCTCCCAGCCAACATATCTGCTTTGGCTTTGGTGCCTGGTCCTGTCTTTAGCTTACAGTAGGCTTTATGCAGCTGCTGTTGACTTGGGTCATTGTCCCCAAAGTACATGAAATACACAGGATGTGGAGGTGACAACTGGACACCCTTTGCTGTGATCCATTGGCACCGAGGTGCTGGAGAAGCAAGACTGGAACAAATCGGGAAAAAATTAAGGAATAACTCAGCAGACCCACTGAAAAAGCCAAGGAATTAACACATTAATAAATACAATAATAAACGTGCTTTGTACAAGCTTCTTACGGAGCAGCATATGGGGTGTCTGTTGGATCAGCTCAAGCAACAACCAAACACAAATGAAGAAACCTTTGGAAAGTGATGCAGCAGGATGTCAGCTACATCACAGGAGCATCAGGCATCTTCAATCTACCAACACTTTGGGAGAGTCAACAATTAAAAATGTGGTTCGCTAAGAGCAGCATTTAACGAGCAACTGTCACAGCTCTGCTGTCCCCTTGGGGCTGCAAGTAAAAAAGAGAAAGATATTCCTAAAGTGACCAAATGTGCACCTCTGAAAGCAAGAAGGCTGATGACAGCGAGGTGGCAATGAGGATGGGGATGCCCTGCTGCCAGCTCCGGGCAGGGTTTGGCATGAGGGAACACACCTTGTCACAGCAGCACGCACGAGGGGTTCTGGACAGGAATTCAAACACTCGTTGCAATTGCCCCAGTTGGTACCAAGAAACACACTGCGAGTTTCTCAGTTCACCCACCAGTACAGACATGGGCACGTGCTGGAACACAGGGGCCAGGGCAAGTCCCATGGAGAGCCGAAGCCCCTCGCCCACACGTCGCCACCGCAGAATCACAGAATGTGTAAAGGTTGGCAGGGACCTTTGGAGGTCCCCCAATCCAACCCCCTTCAGTGAGCAGGGACATCCTGCAGTGAGCAGGGACATCTTCACTAGAGCAGGTCACACCCATGCACAGCCACGCTGACGTAGGCACACGCCATCAGACACTGTCACACGCCGTCACAGGTGACCCCGTGCGAGCGCTCCCAGAGCGCAGCAGACTGAGATCACCAATGCAAATACACATATAAAATATTTCATAGATTCTGCAAAACAAATGTTCTGGTTCATTTACAGTTCTGCAAAGATGGAGCCAAATTTACTGAAGGCATAAACAAGCCCATCTCCTGCGTTTTTCAAACGTTAATGAAGAACGAGATTGTTATTTGTTCTAGGTCTATTTTGTGATTTTAGCCAATAGTTCTAGTGATAATTATCAGCTGTTTATATTTAGATAAAAGCAGTCCATATGGCAATAGCAGAACAATCTGATGTTTAGATCCTCAGCTACATGTTTTCTATAAATAATATGATTGAATAACTGTAACAAATTATTTCATCAGTCTAAAAGCAGATACCAATATATAACAACTAAGAAAGCCATTTACTCATTATCTGCAAATAATAAATACCTTCCCGAGTACATTTAACACTTAGGAAAATACAAAAAATGAAAACACAGATATTAACCCATAAACATTTACACAAACAGATCTTAAAATTTACTTCTTAATTTCCCACCAGCGTGGCCAGGGCATCAGATGGGCTCTTCTGGTCATTAAAGGACCTGCCTAATTTTGCCCACTGTTGTTTGATCTGTTGGTACCCGAATCTCACCCAGACATCACCCTGTGCAAACTGTCCTACAATTTGGAAGACTCCAAATCCCAGGGATGCCCCTCCTGAAAGGGACCTTGGCTCTCGACTTGGGGACACTGCTCGGTTTTGAGGTCTCCCTCCCAACATCACAGCAACACTGCGGCACCCGCAGAGAAAAGCTTCAGCAAAGCCTCCCCGGGGGTTCTATCTCTGTACCCTGAATCAAGATTTCCAGGTTGTGCAGCCCTCCTCCTCCTCGCACAAATGAACTACCCCAGAACCAAACCGGGATGGGGGCAGCGTGGGCAGCCACCCCTTCCCAGCGGGGAAAATGATTGCGGCACAATGGCTGGCGCGGCCGGCTTAGGGCAGCTGTGTCATATAAATTGTCAGCAATGACCATAAGCACTCAGAGAAACAATTTAATTCCTCACTCCCGCCATCATGGGCTGATATATTCTTTCAAGGTCATTACCCAAGGCTAGGAGGGTCGCATGATTAACGAGTGACATGTCCAATGAGGGCGGCTGTGCCTGAGCAGGCCTTATATTAATTAGACAGAAGCACTGAAAAATAAACGGTGCCTGGCAAGGAGGGGCCAAACTCGAACCTCGATGGCTGCTGCGCCTCCCTGAACCCCAAAACTGCCATCCAGCTCCATCCCCTTGACAGCAAACAAACTGCCTCTTCATTACAGAAACTCACAAGTAGGATTAAAACCAAAAAAAGCCTCTCTCCTGGTTCAGATGGCTTGGGCTCTCCCCAAGCTTCCCTCGAGTCTTTGTCTTGTGCTTTCCTTCCTCCTTGCCATAACTCATTGACTAACACCGCATGGAAACACGAGAGACCACTATTCCCAATTAATTTGGCATCTCAGGAGCAAATTAAAAAACAAATAAATCCCGAGGCTTAGAGGTTTGTGCCAGGGACCTCGAGAGCCCCAGAGCCAGCGCCAGCATCGGCACCAGCCCATCACCAAACCCCTCTGCAATCACATCCCGTCCCCCTCCCCACAATGAACAGGCGATTTTCAGATCCTGTCATCAACCCAAGAGGAGACTCCGTGGGATCAGCCCACAGACAGGACTATGGCCTCTGGACAGCAAAGACAACCCTACCCCGCATGGCTTGGGCACCGGCGATAGAGCGTGCCATCGCAATTCAGGAACGTGCTGCAGTACTACACAGCCCCATGTTTGCTATAGTAAAGGAAATAAACGTTCAGAAGGGGCTTATCATTCTCCTTGCGGGTGCTCAGCTATTCCATACAGATGGCCCACATTTCGCCATGGTACAGAGGAGAAATAGCCAACCATGGATTAACTTACTTGTGAGGATAAGCAAACAACGCTGACAACAGTAAATTAAGGGCACAGAGCTAGCCAGCTATATAAACTTTATATTTAAGAAATAAAGGCCCCTCTGACGGCCGCAGCCATGCCCTAACCGCTCTCCCGTGATGCCCCTCCGAGGCAGCGCTGTAAATAGTGCAGCCACCCACACCTCCCGCCACCGCTGCCTCCGCTCCCCGCCACGTTTTATAATCCTGCTCATTCGCAGAGCAAACCAGATGAATTTCTGCCATTTTGCTTCCCTGGGGGTGTGTCCTGCCAGCTCCTTTCCCGGCTGCCATTTCGCAGGGTTTCATTGCTCCCCAACCATGCACTTGTAGTTCTGCGTGTTTACAGTGCTCCCGCCGCCTCCGCCGCTCTTGTTTGCGAGCAATAACCGGCTCCCGAGGACCCGCGAGAAGGTCAGGCTTTCTAGAGCAGTAATCCACCCTCTGATTAATGCACCCCCGGCACGCAGCGCTGCGCGCACCGGGCTCAATTGGGCTGGGGATAGCCAGCCTGCTGCGCCGCGCTGAACTGATGCGATGCTATTAAACCAGGAGAGATGCCTTGTCAGCAGAGATGCAGCTCAGGACTATCTGTACTTATTACTGGGAGAAAACGCCTCTGGGCGCCACCCCAGCCTCAGATTTCCCCACTAAAACCTGGGGTTCAGTCTGCTCACTTGACAGCACAAAACTACACCTGGTTTCTCCTCGCAGACAGGAGGGACCACCACCTCATCCCCACCGTATTTGGGTGCTGCTAACAGGTCCCTGAGGTCACAGAGAATTACTTCAAACAAAGACAACAAACCAAGGATCTGCCTACACAAGGAAGGCCTAATCTTCCAAGATTCACAGCACCCACAGCACCCAATGACCCAAGTGAAGTCACCTCAGCAGTTCTGCAAAATTACACAGAAGCATTCTCAATTCTCAGCTGCCTGCTCAGCCCACAGCACTGCAATGCCTTCCATCTGCCCCGGTGCAGCACTGGAAGCCAGGACACCCTCCTGCCTTTCACCTTATGCATTCACTAGACAGCACCTCCTCACTCACAGCCAAATTTCCAATGACAAAACCATTCACCTACCTGAGAGCAGAGCTTTGGGGCACAAACAGCACGCAGCTCCAGCCATCCACACACTATGAGGAGCTCAAATCTCTCTGTCGCCCATGTACATGCTCCAGACTGGAGAAGCTGCCCCACACACTCCAGGGAGATCTATACCCACTGCTCCCTCGGCGTTTGCCTGGGACCTCCTCCAGCTGAGCCAGTGTGGGAGGGCAGCCACCCCTCCCAAGACACAGGTGAAGGTGTTCAGGGTGAGTTCTGCCCAGGTGACGGTGTTCAGGGTGAGTTCTGCCCAGGTGATGGTGTTCAGGCTGAGCTCTGCCCAGGTGACGGTGTTCAGGCTGAGCTCTGCTCGTTAACAAGCCCCATGCCCTCTCTGATTTGGCTTGTTAATTCTTTCAGAACCCCCATTTTGTGCTTTCAGGACAGGATGACAAGAAGTAAGCATAAAGAAGAGTAAAAATTAAACCTGAGCAGCATCCTTTTCAGGGTGTTGCTGGGGTAATGACACTCACAACTGATTTTCTTTTTCCTTATGAAAAAAGTAACAAGAAATGTAAAAATTTAGCACAACAGCAAGATTTGTTGGAAGTGTGGAGTAGGTCACAACAGCCCCAGTCCTGTGTCCTCACCACAAACCCTCCCCTGGTACGTGCGGGCTGCAGGCAGGAGTGAGCATTCCCCAGGCTCCTGCAATTCCAGTGCTGCCAATCTCTATGCCCAGTTCAGTGGGAGCCTCTCTGGCTTCCCAGATTGCCTGTAAAAATTGAACCACGTGTACCCTTGGCCCAGAGCAGCCACCCCAGCCACGGTGTGACTGTACGCACCGGCATCTACAAACAGGCTGCAGGCAGAAGCAGGCAGGCGAACAGGAGGGTAATCTTAGGGAGACAGACGACATTAGAGGATGTGGGAGGAGAAACAGGAGCTGGGTTCTCAGGGCACCTCTGAAACAAGAGGAGGAACAAGGATGTAAAGCAGCCAAGATTACTGTAAGCAGTGTCATCGAGACAGCACGATGCCGGGAGGGATAAACGTAGGTGCATGAGTGTGTGTGCAGGGACCAGGGGAGGGAGGTACAGCCAAAGGGCCACATGTGGCACCCTGAAGGGCTGTGTGCCCACCCACACTGGGGTACACACTGACAGGTCGTGGTTAAACCTCTACTTCAGCTATGAAAAACTACTGCTGTATCGTGATAAATAACGTACCCAACCTGCTGTGCATAATAATGATATAGAGTATGCATCAGGAATAAACGATACCTGTCGAGAAACCCGCCTCATCACAGAACTAACAACTGTGACCACTTCCCACTGCCGCCCTCCCTCTGCTGCCGCGGCCTCCGGCTCCACGCCGCTGTTCATCACCTAAGGCAAACGCTCGCTCGCTCCCTCTCCCTCTCTGTTTCTTTAAACCTCTAAACCACAAGGCAGCACGCGAGCAACGCCACAGGTCACGATATCAAAAGCAGGAGCTTTTCCAGGTGTCCTCGATAACACAGGCAATGAAAGGCGGCGGCGGCAGAAGCAGAATCACTGACCTTGTTTGATGCTGCACAGTAAAGGCAGATGCCGGCGCTGCCATGAGGAGCGAGGTGCTCCACGTCAACAGGCTGGGCTCTGCTGCTTCCTCACATGGAACCTTGCAAAACTCATTCCAGCATTAACACACGCAGAAGTATTACATGGCTACTAACGACGCGGGCCTTGGCCGAGCAGGACACTCCCTGGCAGCACTGCTGATCGCCACGAGCCGCCTTCCTCCGGGAGGGCAGCGCACGTGCTGCACAGACACCAGCCCTCCCGCATGGCCCAGGCAGCGCCGGACGCTCTACCTGTGCAGTGATGGTGCATCGCTGGGGCTGCAGTGCCGGGAGAAGCCTCCCGTGCAACAGCGGCCTCGTGCAGAGAAGTGTGCAGAGGAGTGTGCGCACACACCTGCACATACACTTATGCACATGCCCATGCACACACACATGCACACACCTGTGCACAGACCTATACACACACCTGTGCACACCCTCGTGCACACATGCAAGCACACCCATCACCCACCAGGCAGGGCAGCCCAACTGCACGGGGAGGGCGGCTTTGGCAGACAAGAAGGCACGCTCAGGCCCAATGCCTGGTGTTCTCCTGCCCAGAGTGACCAGTAAGAATTTCCCTTCAGAAATTCTTTCTTTCCCTTTAGACGCTTTTAGCTGACCCAGAGAGATGGAAACCCTCCTGTCACCGTGCTCTCCAGCCCTGTATCTCTGGGGTTATGGCCCTGTGAAGCTGGGTATCGTGCCTGAACACTGCAGCAGCCCCGAGGCCTTTACGTGACAGGGGTGACCGCGCTCTGCAGTACGCCTGTAGCTGTACTTTGACCCTTCCTGGGAAGACCACTCTCCATGTCCATAAACTGCACACCTTTGGAAATCTAGTGGGAAGAACTGGGGTTAAATTCCCCTCGTTTCCATCATGTGTGTGCCTGAGTATCGAGGGGGTAGGAGAGAGGCTTGTGTCGCAGCTGGACAGATACCCAGCCACCACAGGACAGGCGCCCTTTCGCTTCGGGCAGGCCTGGTGACTCTTCTTGCCTCTTATTCTTTCTCCTAACCAAAGACTTTCATCTTTGGGACAATTTCTACCATCCTTAGGGAGGCCATGCTGCCAAAGGCACCTCATTTTTCCCTCTCTGCCACCCAACCTTGAGAAGGCTCCAAGGCAAGCTCTTGGGCCCTCACTCTGCCTCCATCCCACTGAAGCATCACTGCCAGATCTGCTCCTGGTTTGGAATTTCTCTCTCAAACAGAGATCCCCTTGGCTGAGTCGTGGTCATGGCAGAGCAGTTTGCACTATGCTCTTTTAAAGACCTCCATCTACACTGTGCCATGCATGCTACGTGTGGGTGCACTGACGTGACCCAGAGATGCCACGCAGGCACCACACACTCACTGTCCCGCCGCCAGCGCGCTGTGAGCAGGCAGAGCTCACCCATGCACAGAGCAGTTCCACGCACACACAGGGTCTCTGAAAGCACCAGAACTGGTTTGGTATCATTCATCCGGTGCCAGTACAGG
Source organism: Porphyrio hochstetteri (assembly GCA_020800305.1). Lineage (NCBI taxonomy): Eukaryota > Metazoa > Chordata > Aves > Gruiformes > Rallidae > Porphyrio > Porphyrio hochstetteri. The sequence goes on from CM036918.1 coordinate 814,009, forward strand.
GAAGATCTGCGGATGCATGCTCTGCAAAGCTCTGCAGCGGAGCTGGGACCGCTGCTCGAATGCTGGCTTTTCAGCATCAACATCATCATCATCACAAGCAATATTCTCTGGCGTGACACGAAGCAAAGGCCCACATGTATTACAGACGCCCGAAAAGAGAGATTCCTCCCCTCCCGTTCCAGTCCTTCCCTCCCAGTAAGACCCAGTTCCTGTACCTTTCGGAAGGGTGGAGGTAGCAGAGGGCACTGCCGGGCAGGCAGTTCCCGTGAAAAGCGACTCCGGCGCGATTTTTAAGGTGTCCCCCGTGTCTGAGAGGACTATTTACGTTACATCCACTGAAGTGCGTGTGAGTGGATGTGTTAACACCTGCTCACATGCAGGATCACAAATACCCAGTGCAGTCAGTCAAATACATGTAAATAGAGCCAGCGCCCCGTGCATCTGGCAGCCCACACAAAGGCGAGGAAATGAAAAATGCACTCACGCCCTCTGACACCCTGGCCGAGCGTGTGCACGGGAGCTCTCGGGCAGGGACTGGAGACTGGCTTCTGGCTCACTCTCTCTCTCTCCCTTCCCTGTTAAGAAGATACTTTGAGCGCGGGGATTGCTCACAATCCGGCTGTGTGATCCACACGCAAGACTTGTAATGCGCCTGCTACTCCCCTCTCTCCCCCATCAAACCTCCCCCCACCCCATCCCTCTTGTTCTCATGTTCAGTGGTTTTTTTAGCTTAATGTGGTGACATCACGGCTCTCTTGGTGAGATAAAGCCCTGGCCGTGAAACTGACTGCGGCTCCACCGATCCCTCCGGGGTGATGGGGCTGAGCAGGGTCTGGTGCTCAGTGCTCATCCCACTGTGGAAGGTGCCATGGTCTGGGGCAGCTTGGGGTGGGCTTCACTGGGGGGCTGCGCTGCACAGCCCTGCTGCAGCACCCACACTACAGAAAGCAGGAGAGAGACTTGTCATCAGTTCCCTGGGTGTTGAACAATGGAGGAGAACAGCTGGACACCTGTCTGCATGACCATTGAGTTTGGGGGGTGGTAAGCAAAGACTGGAGGGAGACAGTGCTTAGCCGAGGAGAGAGATGGGGCGCTGGAAGACATCTCGGGTTGCAGCATCACAACCCTGCTTTCTACTAAAATGAAAATACCCCGTGAATTTTTCAAGTTGCCCAAGAACCTCCCCCTGCAACTTCCCATTTATCTGCAATTCCTCCACCCTTTCGTATCAGATTTGCAAAAGCCACAACAGTTTTCATGGGTTTTTCTGCCTTCTCCTAAAATGGGGAACAAAGAACGAGCACACCAGATTATGGAAACTTCACAGTGGACCAGATAAGAAATGCGGGAGGAGAATAATGCAGTCAAATAAGCCTTCCATTATTAACAACTGTGCCCTGAGGTCTGTGGGCATGGTCCCAAAACCTAAATTATCTTAAATCATGAGGTTACTAATAAAGACAGCTTGGGACAGCAGAAGGGGTCTGCGATTTCAAGGGGTTTGCAGACCACATATATATGATTAACATTTCTGTGCTAAGGTTTATTACTTCATTATAATATTTTCCATCATAAATGAATAGGTAAAACACCTGGCTATTAAATATAAACCTATCCCTCAGGATGATCAGATTATCACTTGAATTCAAAACCTCTCTGAATTTTTAATAACGCATAACAAATAAGATTATTTATGCACTTTCTTCACCCCGCTCGCAGGGCCCACAGTTACGGGGAGCATCCTCTCCCGGACGCAGGGTCTGCTGCAGGAGGGTATGCCAGCGGCTCCCCCGTCTCTGCTCCCCCTCCTCCCAGCTCTGCCCGACATTGCTGCCATTCTGCGCGGTGGGGACGAGGGACCCTCCTCGGCAGCCCAGCCCAATGGTAGGCACTGCAGGCCGTGGCTGCTCCAGAGCACGGGGTAATTCGCAGGGCACAGGGGTTGCCAGCCACAGTGGCACAGAGGGAGCGGCTGAGGAATTGGGGGCTGGCTGACAGGAAAGTCAAGTGGCGGCCTGGCTGTCTGAAACCTCTTCAAGAGATCTCTACTCTGGACTTGAACCCTGCCCTCTCACCTCGGAGGCCCATATTTCTTCCCCCCCCCCGCCCTCTCCCTCCCACCTCTCCATCAGCAGCGACACGCGGGCCGGCAGCAAAGCGCCGCGAGTGACCCCCAGCCACCCACCCACTGCCCCCAGCCACCACTGGTGAGGGGGAAGGAAAGCCAGGGTGGAGAGTGGGGGAGAAGGATCCCTGACTTCCTCACAGGTAATTAACGCACTCTTTTCAAGGGTGCACGGGCAAGAGACAATTGGGCCTAATGAAGCATCGACCGGCCGGCACTAGGGTAGCCAGAGCTGACAGTGCTGCCAGCGACGCAAATCACCGCATCGGGAATCATCGCGCCGCTCGTCACTGCTGGGACCTGCCCTGGGGAGGACCGAGTTTGCTTTAACTGGGTATTCATTCCCTAATTACACAAACCTGTATGCTGAGCAGTATAAAATCATTAATTAGGGAGGCAAATTATTTTTCCGGGGGTTTTGTGTTGGGTTTTTTTCCCCCTCTTTGTTTTTCCTCTTTGGGATGAATGTTCTTCGTTGTTCACGTTATAACCCCGCCAATCAGCGCCGACGGTGCTGAATGCATGAGGTCAGTTATGGAGATGCAGGAAATTACTGGGGATTGGCAGGGACGTTTTTGTCAATTTGTAAGCAAAACCCTGTGTTATTGCCAGGTTTTCATCTTTTCATCACTGTCAGCCTGCGCCGGCACAAGATATCTAAAAGCAAAATCATCTCAGAGGCTGCTGGAAAATTAACAGGGGGAAGATTAAAAACGTATTTAAATATTTTTTGTGTAAAATAGAAATAGGAAACAGGTACTTACATTTAAAAAATTAAGCCAATTAAGCCCCCTGGAAGTGCTGACACATAAAACTTGCTGCTCACCCTAACCAGGCATCTACTCTCCCGCTCGGAAGCCGAGCAGCCTGACAGCATCGCACTCCCCCGGCTCCCAAACCTGCCCTCGCCTCACCCAGCCCCTTTCTTCTCTCCCAAATGTTTGCATTTGTAGGACGTCTGAATGGTAAGAAAAGGGCCAGGAAATGATAGTTGTGCCAAGTAAATTGGGGTGAATGCTGGGGGAGGGGAGCACGGATCGATTGTGAAACAACTTGCGCATTATCCGGGAAGGATTTGCTCACGGTCCTGCGCTGCTCCGTGTTGCAAGAGGCCCCGCACTCAACAATAGCGTGTCCCCTCGGAGCAGGAAACACAAAGGGAATTTGCTCTGATTCAATCCACACAGTGAGGCCCCTCTGGGGCTAAAGAGGGTCACTTTTACCCTGGCTAAAAATAAAGAAAAAAGATTTCTTCCCCTCTAACACACACACACACACATATGCAGACACACACACGATCCAGTTGGAGAAAGCAGCCCGCCTCCGCTTGACGAGATGCTCAAAAATCACCAGCCTTCTCCCTCATTTTTCCCCTTCAGACTTAGAATTTATCAGAATTTACTTGAGGAAAAAAAATCAAATAAGTAGATCGTGATGACAGAGCGTCAGAACAGCCTCTTCCTTTCATCCCCCTTGCTGTATCACAAGTGCCTTCACTGGGGGACTGCCGCAACACGGGCCCCTAACAACAAAGGAGGTGACACCGTTAGGGTGCAGAAACTGGGTCTGGAAGGACACGGGAGAGCCCCAATATCTGGGCTCTGCCACGTTCAGGTGTATTTGTTTTCTCACACTTTGGCTGTTCCATGCAGAACAGCAGTCAGCGTTCTGTGTCTCACCCCAAAGCCTTTCCCCAAGAGCAGGTCGGCACTGAACGGCAGCGACTGTGTGCAACACCTGCTGAAATTAAAAAAAATTATAAAAAAAAAAAGTTTTTCCTAAAAATGGCTAAAATGTAGCTCAGCAGATTCTATCTGCATTAATTTGGCTGAACAACAAGATACTGCTGGGGACAAACTCTGAATAAAGCGGTCCCGAGTCCCCCGAATTGGCAGGGCTCAGCCCAAACAATGGCTGCTTCCTATTCACCTTAACCCAGCTTTTCAAAAGAACATCCCCAGAAACACAAAGCATCAGCGGGAAATGGCAATTTTATGAATCCTAATCAATCAAAGGGCTTATTAACTCAATGTGAAGCCAGATTAAAATCTTTAATTATAAATCGTGCTAAAAGGAAAAACAAAATGTACTTATGGTACATTGAAAATTCCGGATATTAACATAGTTGCCATTATCTCTCTCAATATTAAATTTCCCCTCCCTGCCCTGCAACATGCTCACCTTTTTCTGTTCCTGAAGAACAGAACTGTAGAGCAAACTCATTTTTCTCCTTCCCAGGCTTATTAAAATGTATTCTTCCTCCCCGCGCGCCCGGTGTGCAGGGGAGCTGGGCGGGGGGTGCGGGGAGCCCCCTTCCAGCGGCGCAGGCGGAGGCGAGGGGCAGCGCTTGTTTATTAAGTGGGCCGAGTCGGAGTTACAGATTATTTTTTTGGGGCCACAATCAAACGTGAAGCATTTCTGCTAATGAAAACGGCATGCATGTCTGTGCAGGCACGGGTGATTGGCAGGGCTGCAGATTGCTAGCCACGGGAAGGGCCCTGGCTGCCAGCGCCCGTGCGAGCGGGGCTGGGGGTGCTTTTCTATCAGGCAGACGTTTGGGAAATGACCACGGCAAATGTAATCACAGCCGGACGGGAGGGTGGGGGCGGGGGCAAGCGGGGAATGAGACTCGCATGTTTTATTTATTTGTTCAAAGTCACGGTCATCCCATTGTGTGTCCCTCTCCGTGCCTGTCATCTCCGGCCCCTCCAGCCCACCCCCTGCCCCAGCCCCATTGTCAGCACCCGAGGCAGGATCCGGCTCGGCTTTATCATAAAGCACACCTAACTCCTCCGGAGCACGGCGCTTGGCCGGGAAGGGGCCGATTTTCTGTTTGGAATATTAGCATTGTCCAAACAGGCTCTAACTGCGCTGCTGAGCGAGGCGCTTCCTGCGCAGCCGCTGCGCTGCCTCCTGGGCAGGTTGTTTGCCGCAGGTCCCTGGCCTCGGTGGTCCCTGCCCTCCGTGGCGTATCGGGTTTGCACTTGAAATTAAAGACTCCCCCTTTTTTTTCCTGTAATTACTTTTTTTGGCACAAAATTATTTTTTTTAACCAGAGTGAAATTTCCTTTGGAAAAAGATACTACAGGAGATGCTCAGGTTGTGATTCTCCCTCGCTTCATTTTTTACAGAGAATTCCTATTTTCCTTCTTACCCCTTTTTTCCTAATGCATTGCTTCCCTGGGATTTATTTCTTCATCGCTCCCAAAACGAAGAGCAGCTTCCCTGAATCAGGATTTTTTCTATTTGCTGTCAGTTCTGTGACTGCAATTGAAACCCTGAAATGTATTTCCCTCCTGTAAAACACAGCTGCTTAATTTGAAATAAAATTTCAATTAAAAAAATTTTTTAAAAGGGGGGGAAGTTAATTTTCTCTTTTACAAACGACTGACTGGCTCCAAAACGCTTGCAAAAGCAACTTCACACCTTAGAGAAAGGAATCGCCTCTCCGGCTCTCTAATTGCCGTCTGACAGCTCTGTGCTCTGCCCTGAATTTCCATCGCCGGCCGCAGTCGGCAGAGATCCATCCCCTGCCCGGCTGCTTTCACGGCGGCTGCGGGACGGGCAGGGGCTGGTGCTCGGGCAGGCGGCGGGATGCCGAACGCGGCGGCCCGGAACGCGACAGCACCTGTCTGCCAGCCCTGCCCCGAGCACACACAGGGAAGAGCTGGGGACAGGGAGGGGGGAATTTCACACACGTATCCAGCTGGGACCGAACCTTTTCGGCTCTGAACAGGCGTTTCTCAGATTTTGGGGGGGGCTCCCCACAAACGCACCTTGGCTGCCTGTCCCTGAACGGAATATTCCTGTGCTGCAGGGCAGAGGCTCCGGAGTACAGACTGGTTTTGCAGACAAACACTACACGGGCTTCTGGGCTGCAAACACTCACGCACGAACATTTCTACAACTCCTTTAAAACCTTAAATGCCGCGTAGCAGCGATATCCCTTTGAAGATGATCATTAGACCTAATAAACAGGCTACTGGAGGCAGAGATCTTGTCCTCTTCAGCTCTTGCGACTGCCTTTCAGCAAATTCAGAAAGGAGCCTTTGTGCCTAACTCGCTTTTCATTTCCGTGCTTTTAAATTTGTTCAGCTTGACTTTTGACACTTTAGAGGCTTAGGCTTTTTTAGTACAATAATATAATAAATATTTGTGTTGCCAAAGAAAAAGTGGATCTGTTGTTAGTGTTACATAAAGCAGGATCTCTTTTTCATTCGTTTGTTATAAATAATTCACACAAATATGTGCATTTTATAAACACAATCTTTAGGAAACTGATACTATCAAACATTTTCGAGACAACACTCAGTAACGTATACATATGCACAAAGTATTTACTGCAGCGACTCTGAAACTGTAAACAAAAAATTGTTAATGAAAGCAGAAAAATAAAGATATTTTATGTAAATAATTATGTTAATACGAAGTGTTTTCAGACTGATTTATACAAATTAGTCATCTGAATGACAAAAAGCTTTGACAAACTACAAAACCCGATCAAAAATCGTACTATTTGGATCATTTTCCCTTGCAATTTCTGTCTTTGGCTTGCCTTGGAAGACAGATTCAGAAACTCCCCTGCTATCTGCCCATACAGTGGGAACAAGCCTAGTCAAATGCATTTCTCTTTACTTATATGTAAGTGTTTTCATGGGGTTTTTTCTGTAAAATACTTGAAGAAATTAGCTCTTTCAAAAGTTGAAAATTTAAAGAAAATTAATCTATTTAAGTCCAGATATATTTTCCCTAAAATTTTCATGTGCAGCCAGTCTGGTTTGATTCAAACAAATAAAAATTGTATTTTCTGGTAACAATTTAATGTGCAGAAAGTATCTTCTTATTTTCTGACAGAAAGCACTTAAAAATAATTCAGCAAAGAAACGATATGTTTAAGATGAATGTGAAAAACACTGTGCAGGAGCTACCCAGAGCTCAGCATCTGCATTTTTTTGCAGTTTTCACTCTGGATCTAATTGTAGGGTGTTAAGAATTCCTGTTTTGTTTCTGCTTGTGGAATGAGATTTTCTTGCATTGTTAGAAATTACAATTTTGAAACAAAAAATTTACATTATTTATTAATTCGAACCACAAATTTTCAAGCAAACTATTTCTCCTATTTTAAAACCATTTTCAGTGTTTGGGGCTCCCTCACAGCTGAGCTTCGCGATCCCACAGTGCCTGTACGAATTCCATTACTCCCAAGAACAACAAAACCCTATTTATATCAACCGACGCTTCCACACGCAGCAGCGTGGCCAGACACAAACAGGCGCCGCGGCGTAAAGAGGGCCAAACCATTTAATCCGGATTAATCCTGCTCTGCGCTTGCCCCATAAACCTGATTTTTCGGGAGCGCGGGAGGCGAGGAGTGGCATCTCCAGGGTCCCTCTCAGACCTGTCCCTGTAACTGGATCAGGCTCAGTCTCGCTGTTGAGGTAAAACCATTTATTTGTATAATTTCCTGAGTGGACTGGCGGGAGGGGCTGGGCTGACCTGGGCCTGGCCAGGTCCGGCTGAGCTGGGCCGGGCCTGGCTGGGCCAGTGTGGGGGCTGCCTGGCTCCTGCTGTGAGCTGGCCCTGATCAGCCCTTCCTGGCGGGTGGCGGCGGCCAGGGCAGGTCCCCCAGGAGCCCTTGGGGCCAGGCCCTGTCAGGGGAAGCTGCATTGAGTCGTGACGCGAATGACTGCTCATTGAGGGAAACGGGTATTGGCGTCCCCATCAGCCAGAGACACCCTGGGTAACGCTTAAACAAGTCCACTCTGTTAATGTCAGGCCACCGGGGACACGTTTAGCCTCTCTGCTGACCATTAGACCCTTTGATGGAGTGGACAATAAACCTGACGGGACAGGCTGGACGCTGCTGACAGCGCCATGGCCTGCCTGCGGCCTGCCCGCACGGGCGGCTCTCTCGGGCCCGGGGCAGGCAGCCGCCCCTACCCACGGCAGGCAAGAAGAGGAACCGGTGCTGCCCCGGCTGCCCTCCGAGGCAGAGCAGCAGTGGGATTGCTGCCCTTGTCCCCAGCCTGTGACCCAAACCAAGCACAGCGATGCAGAGTTCAGTCGTTCTGCAGCTGTGTTGTCATGTCTTACGGCCCAGGGTCTCCTCTCCCGGCCAGGCGTTTGGGAACCCGCTTTTTGTCTGCCTTCTATGAGAAAACAATTGGTGCTGCTCCAGAAAGAAGGGAATTTAAGTAATTAACCACACTTTGGTTACTGCACTGTGGAGGCAGTTTCTAAGAGCGGTTTATTTCATGCCACATTCTTAAAGAAAATAATCAAAAAGGAAAAACAGTAAAGTGAATCACGTTCCTCCACGTGGAGACCTGTTCTTGGGGGGGGGGGGGAAGGATCGAGTTTTAAAGTATCGATTCTGTATTCATCAATAAAAAAAGAAATTAGGAAATTCCACCTTGGCTGTTTTCAGGAAAAGTGATGATAATTGCATTTATATTATTTAAAGAAATTATATTTAAATTTTTTTGTTACATAGGAGCTTACCAGTATTTACTTTCTTAAGTTTCTGCCAGTAAAAGGGCCCTGGGTTTGACAGAGCAAATTTTCCAGCATTTGGAAGCTTTTATCCCAATTTTAACACCTTATCTCTTTTCCTCTAGAGAATTAACTGATATTGCATTAAAACAGAAAATGGTATAGAATTTTAAAGAGTCCGCACAACTGGAAAGCTGACAGGTCATTAGAAAAGCTCTCCCGGAAAGCAACTTGGGCCTACAAATGTAGGGGTTTGAGTATAATGATATAAGCAAATAATATATAAGCATATCTATGTTTACACATATACATATGCTCATATACACAGCAATTTTACAATAACTAAACAATTTGTCCAAAATTAATTTAAAATAAACCCTGTCTTTTAATATTAAGTACTTTATCAATAAAAAACATGAAAACCACCGAGATCATCTTTTAACCTAAGGCAACACAGCTGAAGAATATATAAGTATAATCCAGATTATTCAGATCTGATTTGTATTTTCAGTCGAACCTTAAAAGCTTTTAACAAAAGAAACATTATTTTTGGCACTAATGCATTTTTTTAATCTGTGCAGCTTGCTCAAATTTAAAGATATTTTTAAAAAGCCATTTAAAGAGACACAACAGTTCTGTGACACATTTCTTACCAACTTAGTTAATGTTGCATTCGTATGAATCCAAAAACAAAAGGGGTTTTTCCTGCCCCCCATGTGATGGTATTTGCGAACTGATTTCTGTGTATTCAGACTGAGCCTGTCTCACACCTACAATCTGACAGCTGCCCTCTTAGGAACGCAGGGGATAATATTTATGGATTTTTAAAAATATTATTTTTCATTATTATTAAAACAATTATATATATAATTAAAATATTTAAAATTTATATATATAAAAAAATTTTAAAAATCAAGGAGAATGCCAGCTCTAATTTTTCCCTGTAGGACCTGTTACTTTAAGATAATCTAAATTCTCCGCTATTCTCTGTGAGTGCATGCTCTCAGGGCATGAGGGCACGCAGGCTCTCGATAAGTAATAATTTAGTATATCAGAAGGTGAAAAGAAAAAGCAGAGTAAAAAAAAAAACCCACCACAACAGTGCTATTTTTTGCAGAAATGCTTCTGCAGCAATTAAACATAACAGCTCCTGTTTCTCATGGCTGGAACGCCGTGTTCTTCCCTGGGCCTGCGGATGCAGAATCCCAGTGTCAAAGGGGAGCCGGCATCGTTGCTCGGAGCCTCACCTATAGCTCCTCTTTGTGCTCCGCTTCCCTCACATCTCTCCTCTCCGCATTTCCATTTCAAGCGGCCGCACAGGGGTAGCAGCACAGATCAATTCCGACATCGAATATTTAGCAATACCTCCGATCTATATTTTATAGAAGTATTTCCATTTAGCGGGAGCAGAGCAATGCCTCGCTAAAGCGGAGGCACAAAAGCCCCTCCGCAGCTGACTCTCAGCCCATCCCCTCGCCCTGCAGGTCACAAAGTTTCCCCACAGCTTTTGTGCGTATTTCTGACCATGCATTATTCACGCAGGTCACCGCGCCGCCTTCCTCGAGCAGTCCTTGACCTGCCAGTCATCCCCGGGCACCCAGAGGTGTCACTGTGCAGGGAATTACAGCTGGCTGCACCGGGCAGGGCTCTCTCCTCCTGCCTGGTCCCATACTGCAGATATCACCCTGTGCTAAGCCCTACCTGGCTGCGGGGCACCTCATCCACAGAGGCACCTGGAAAAATGTCAGATGGAAGTCTGAACGCAGCACGGATTGCTGATCGTGAATTTCAGGAAGGGATTTTGTGTAATTAGGAAACATTTCGGGCAGAGTCATACCCTTTGCGTGCACATGTGGGGCCAGCGGCACTGAAGGCTTGGGAAAAACATCCATGCTCCTGCTGCCTGCCAGCACAGGGCACAGCAGGGCCCCTGGTGCGGAGCGGAGCCCGTTCCTGCCGTGTGACACAAATGGCAATACGGACACGCTTGTGGAGCTCAGTGCCCACGGGTGTCTGCAGCGCTGCAGAGACAAAATCCAATTTTGGCCTGGAAGAAACACTAGCCCTACATTATCCCCATTATCCCTACCACAACACCATGAAGGTAAAATGCACAAATTTGACTTGACATAACTGAACTTTCACCTTTGAATCTACACAGAAATTATATTACGACAATCATTTAGGTCTCCCTGCAAATCATTTCACGTGTTACGAAGTACCTACAACCTCGGATAAAAGAGACACTGTGAAAAAAGCAGGAATTAAACAAAAAATCCTCTAACCCCTTAATTTAGAGGGAATGCAAAAGAAAAATATTTTCAAATACATAAAAACATCCCCAAAGTTGCATCAACGTGAGCGCTGGCTTCATGCCTACCTGACTATTACACACCTTCCCGAGGCAAACCCCTCCTCACACCCTGAGAAGTTACTTGTCATGTCTGGAAGCAGAGCTCCTAAGAAATAAGCCTTAACGGATAAACGTTGGATGATGGCTAAGGGGCAAACCTTCCCAACCCCCCCCCACCCAGCTCTGGTCCAGACAGGCATACACAGTGCAGCACAGCGAAGCTCAGCGCTCGGAAAATCCCTCCGAGCATCTCTGCCCCATGCGCCGGTCCCACGGACGTGCCGCTGGTACAGCGCATCCTGTGTGACTGTCCCCGTGACTCTGCACTGACACTGAAGTTCCCCTTGTTCCGATCCCTCACACGAGTGCTTTATTTCTTCTTTCCTATCTTCTCACCTGGGGTCTAAAATCCTGTAACCCCTCCGTTGTTTTGAATTGCAAATTTCCTTAAACACGGTAAACTCGCCCGTGCCTCTCTCATTTTATCTCTTGCAGATCACCTGCCTGGTCATCTGTTATCATTTTCGCCAGACACTCTCACGCCGACCGGCAAGGTCACCGTGGAACCGGATTGATTTTCTCCCTAAATATCCCACTGTACAAACACGCGTTTTACCGACGGGTCTGAAGTCGTCCCTGGGAGCTAATGTAAACACAAACCGATGCTGCTGCGAAAGCCTTTGGAACATGGAGTCATAAATGGACTTCTGCAGAGTCCCGCTGGAAAAAACACAGCTAGTTAACCCCTTTTCTGCCAGGTTGTGCCAGGAAGCAGCCGTGCTCTGAACCGGGCACCCACACTCTGGCCGGAGTGGTGACCGCAGCCTGGGCAGCGGTATGACATTTACCTTACCAGCGTGTTCAAATACAGCTGATTTTGCCTGGTTGATTGATTTTAGCATTCAAACACTCCTGCTATTTCAACCCAGAGACACTCAATATCCCTACTTGGAAATATCTCACATGTACATTTCCCAAACTTACCGCCTCGAACCAGAATCTTTGAGCAATCCAATAAAGATGGGTACCCCCCCATCGCCTGGCCTAACACCTCTCACACCCACCACCAAGTTTTAGTGCCTGGCAGGGAGCTGGCCAGGAAAATGCCTGGCTCGGTTGAGAATTGCATGTTGTGAGGTATTTTTCCAGGAACGACAGAATCATTTTGCAGCTGAATAAGGACCAGCTCTCTCCCCAAGGCTACGAGCCGCAGAGATTCCCAGGTAAAACCTTGTTTTGCCTTAGCTTGGTCACCCTCTAGGTACCGAGCCATTTAAATCAGGATTACAAGGAAAACAACCAGCCAACTAAGCAAGCAGATAGTATGGATGGTGAGAGAAAGAGATTCAGTGTGTGACTGTGTTTCAGACATCTGTAAGAAACCAACTTCGAATCATACCAGATGCAGTCCCAGGGAAAAAATGTATGCAGGCAACAGGGAGTTAAGTAAATAAATTTTTTCTTTTCTTTGTCGATGTGTTTAGTTCTCTTCCTGCCAAGACTCATTTCACTCTGCTATCTTGTGAGAGACACATATGGTGCAGTGAAATTGCCATCCAAGAAAGCATGTCCCAGCCTGTTGAGACATCATCAAATAAGATTAAAGCAAAGTAAAAATAAAAAGATAGAACAATTTTTTTTTCTTTTTCTTGTACAGAGAACATCTGATGAAAGTCACTGAGGTACTTGAATGCTTCTAAAGGTTTTGCAACCATTTCTTTACTTTGCCTGGTTAAGAAAAAGGGAGAAATAACAAGCCAATATCTCCTTTTTCTTCTTCAAGTTAGTGAAAAAATGTGTTTCATAATAAACCCGATGTATATGAATAAAATACAATATTGCCTTTTGTGCTTCTGTGGAAAGAGCACTTCAATGCACAAAACCACCTCTGACTTTCTGCTCCGGGTGCCTCTCAACCAGCGTCCCTGACTCCTGCACACAGAAAACCTGTTGGGGCCACGACAAAGTAATTAGTCAATTAATCTAGTCCAGAGCCAGGCCCAACATCCCTCCCAACAGTGTGTTCAGGTGCCTCTCTGGCTACCAACTGCTACACCAAGAATTACACTCCATCCCCTGAGAAGCGCCAAAGCCGGTACTGCAGCAGTGCAGTGAGCGGGACGCTGCTCCCTGCTTTCCTCACAGGCCCTGGGATGCTGCCTGGGGTGAAGAGACTTCACAGGTTCCTTCTTACGAGGATTCTTTTAGTTCCCACATTTTAAATACAAGGACCAGGCAAAGAAATCCCAGCCGATCACCACTTGCTCTTGCACGTGGTACTTAGGGCAAGGTGTAGGAGCAGAGTGGGAACTGCTGGGACGGTTGAGATGATTATGACAACAAGAACCGCTGCAAAGCCACTTGCCAGCTCCCCTTCACTGCTCTGAAATCAGGCTCCAGAAACATTTTGGAATTACTGTGCAGCTACCACCAGGAGAGCACCAGAAACACCCCACGCACGGTAAGGGCTGTATTTGGGGTGAATAAATCAAAGTTTATTCAGCTCAAGGCCAAAAAGAAACCACAAAGGACAGAGGAAGCCAAACCCACATCAGTGTTGTTGATGGTGCCAGAAGTTGAGGGGGAGCTTCTTAAGCGTGTGAAGAACCTGCAAAATGGGGTTCACCTCCCGAAACAGGAACCTGTTTGTGTGTTTCTTTGCCAGCCTCTCGGCTAGAGAATGCGGTTCCAATGCAGAGCCTTAACCAGACTGCAGGAAAGCAACAATGCATCAGTAGCAGAGATTATCCCTGGCCTTAATAAGCTGTTGTTGGCTTTCATAACAACTGCAGCCGAGGACGAGTCACACCGAGCTCAAAGACAATCTTACCAATAGCCTGGAGCAAGGATTATAGAAACAAGAATCCAAGGGGGGGTGGGAAGGAGCAAAAATCCCAAGAAACAGGGGCTAATGTAAAATCGTTTACATATTAACCTTCTTCCCTTCTGACAGTGGTCAAGTTCTGATTCAAAATACAAATTATCTCCAATTACTTCAAAAGAGGCAGTCACAGAGCTGTCACTTAACCTTCACCATCTGTTTGGCTCAACAGAAAGCTGTACAGCCTGCCACTTTGACCTCATCTTTCTCTCTCCACACTGGACAGGCACCAAAAGAAGAGAAGATGGCTTATTGTTCTCCGGAGAAAACTGGCCCTTGGGGAGCTGGGGAGGCTGAGGGTGCAGGGAGGGGAGGGCAGGGCTTCAGGAGGTGACTTAATTTAACTCTTCGGGGGAGGGAGGTGGGGGGTGGCTTGGAGAATGAGTTTGCAAGCCTTCCTCATCCTTCCACCACCCAGGGCGGGTGGAAAAGCAGAATCTGATTTGCAGTGGATGCTGGCTTAGAGATTTCTGTGAATCTAGTAGCCAGATGTAGGCAGGAAAACACTAAATAAATAAATCCTGGAAACAAATAGCTTCCTAGGAAAGACAGTAGCATAACATGATGGGGGGTGGGGGGAGACCAGCCAAGGAACCCACCAAAAAACCCCAAACAGAACCAACCCAACCGAGAACCCAAGCTCCACAAGACAAGGTGGCACGCGCTCCGTGAAAGCACAACTTACAGCTGTAAATATGACCTCGTGTAAGACAAACCAGAGTTCAGCTCTACCTGCAGCACCACGGGGTCAGACAAGGCTTCTCCCAAGGGCTCGCTGCCTGTGGCCTCTCTGGCTGCAGGAAGCCGGGGGCTCACAGCTCCATCGCCCCTGAGAAACAGCAGCACTGAAGGACCAAGGACCAAACCCCGTCCAGCAGCGGGGACAGGCAGGGTGTCATCCAGGGGCTTGCGGCTCTGAAGCCCAGCCTACAAGTGCAGAGGTGTTTGGAATTAAAACCAAACTGCTGAGATGAGGTTCCAGGGGGGCTGGGGGCACGCTAATAGGGTGCAATTTCTGAAAGCCTCCTGGTTTATGGGCAGTTTCTAATGCTTCTGCCGAGAAACATTACAGCATTCCCATTGGCTCTGATCTTTATTTTTAGTTTTATTACCCACTGCATAACAGGTTTCTTCAAGGGAGAAAGAAAGAAAGCAGATCCCTCTGTAAACAGGAGCACCTCCAGCTCCCGAGCGGTTCACATCGCTGCGGCCGAGCACGAGGATCATGTCGGCTGCGAGTACAAACATCTTGGTAGCGGCGCACGCTGCGTGGCACTGTTGGCATGGTCTGGCGTGGGGAGCCAAACGCCTTTTCCTGTCACACGGTATTTAATCCCAGAAACACACGCCGCTGTGCACACCACCACACGCCTTTCCTTCTCCCTTGCAGATGGGAACGAGTCAATTAAACACATGGAGCTTCAGCGCTGTGAATCCCGGCATCCAGCACCGAGCACTTTGCTTGGTGGGAGCAGGGAAAGCCGGCTGCAAAAGGTGCTGGATCAAATGATGATCTCAAGCAAACAGCCCGTTACTTCCTAGAATCCAAATTCCTTTGCCACCTTTTCTAAAAAGGCAAACAGAATATTGAACTCAATTTGCAATTCAGAGGGGGCAAGAAACTCCCCACGCTCCTGCGCTGGAAGAGCCCGACAACAGCCGCAGCCACGCCGAAATGTTTAATTTTACTTAAAACATTCTCTCAGGCCTATGTATTATTTGAAGTATAATGTACAGAATTATCTAATGAATTCTCAAATCAAATACTCTCATTTTGCTGCAGGCCATTTCCCGAGAACAAACTAAATGCGCACAGGCTTCTCTCCGCGTCTGACTGCTGGATTTAAACAGATGTCCAGTGCCCATCGGCTCCCTTCAGATTCCCTCTCCCATTTGCTCCTCTGCCCCTCTGGCTGGGGCAAACCCCTCCAGTTAAACACAAACAGGGAACTGAGGTAACACAAAATCATGGCGAGGCTGCCCGGTGGAGCAGGGTCTGCGGTGAATTCTGGCTGTGCCCTCGCTGTGGCGAGGGCTGCGGTGACAGCGAGCAAGTTGCCGGGGAACAGCATCTGGCTCTGGTTAGGTAACAAGCTGTAGCATCTGCAAACTTGTCAGTTCTCAGCCCACAACAAAGCCCAGCCAGCAGATCTCTGTTTAAAATAGGAACTAGCTGTTAGATTTTATAAGACAAACATTATCTGTTCCCCTTGCAGCTCCAAGAGGAGAAATTAAATGTGCTTGTTACATTTTACTTTTCATCTCAAGGAAAAAAAAAACCCCAAACCAAAACAACCCTATTTGGTTTGAGTTTGTCTGTCAGAAACGGTTTTGCTGGTCATTTTTCTGCGTGAGGTAACGGGAGTGATTCCACGGCCCCTGCGAGCAGCCGCCATGGACCTGGGGTGCTCTGGCAACGCTCCTCTGCTTTTCTCTCCAAGAAGGAACAATGAAGTAAAACTTCCACACATGAATCCCTGAGCGATGAGAATTCAGCCCATGGTGCTCCCAGGGGGAGGCTCAGTGGGGCACAAAGCATCCTGCCCAGGCCAGACACCCCCTTCCCCAGCACCCGCCTGCCGCCAGGCAGGGACCTGGCTCCCCCAGACTGCTTGTTTCACACAGCTGAGGCAGAATGCACTCGTCCCCAAGTGTTTGCTTCCGTGCCTGGGCAGTGTGTTTGACCAGGAAAGCTTCCATACTGCACTAATTTTCTCTTCTTTTTTTTTTATTCTTCCCTCAATACAGCCTTTTTCTCTGCACCCTGTATTACTGACAGACAGCTATAGCCCTCAGCACCCCTTCTGCAGCCTGAAGTGTCTGGGCACTTCTCTGGGCAAAGTAGAAAGGGAACACTTGGAGTGCCCCGGGTAAGACCAAAGTCCAATGTCACAAAGGGAGAACCGAAGAATTACCACACTGGGACAGGCAAGTTTCTGTCCAGTCTCACAGTTACTTATTTTTGGGCATCTAAGGGAAACCACCTCTGAGCTTGTCTGCAAAATATGTTCCCATTAAACTCCACATTAGTCACATCAGCAGCAGAGCTGCACCCTCGATCCCTCTTCGTGGTTTGGGAGCCTGTCAGAAATTCATATAATTTAAAATTTTCTCAGTCTGAGCAGTTTGCTTCTGAAAATAGTTACCTTGGTACCCAGTGTGTCTGGGGACCAGCCTGGGTAAACTTCAAACACAACTTCAGTCCGATGGTAGTTACCACAGCAAGCATAAAAATACATCACCGGGCAGAAATTATTTATATTAAAAAACCCCAACCAAAACCCCCCAAAACAGTCCCAGTCCCATCACAAAATCTGAGCAGAATGAGAAAACACTTTTTCCAAAGCACAGGATGCTGCAGAACTCCAAGAGAAGGACTTTAGGGGACAAAATGTGGGGCTACAAGAACATGGGCGAGGGGCTTTGGTTAGCTCTGGGGTTTTTTTAACCTTGCAAAGGAATCTGCCCTGTTTATTAGTTGTGAAATACAAACCACGTTATCAACAATCTTAAGGAAATGGATTGATGTTAAGTGATACTTCAGAATCCGCCCTGTAGCAAAGCTACTGCGCCATTACCGACAGATAAGCAACAAATCCTTCCTGCAAACAGAGGAGCCCTCCCTGGTGCATGCCGTCCGTGCAGCTGAGTTTGAGAAGCCACCAATGGAAGGAAGGGGCCTGGAGCATCTATGCTGCCCAGCAGTGCAGCTCCTCTCCAGAGAGAGACCTCTTCACACAGAGTGGTTCCTGGTTAAGAGAACTATCCTGACACAGTGTTCACAGGCTGCACCTTGTACTCCTCTGTTAATGATACAAACAAATCTCCAGATTGCCCGAGCTGGCTGGACACACTGCTATGGAAAAGCTGTGCCTCTGCTTTCTGAGATAAACCTCTGCTAACTTTCCTAACTCAGGCAGAGCTGGGACCCACCGGTGACCCACAGAGACAGGGACCCGGCTCTGCAAGGGCAGTGCAACCTGCAAGGAGACTGCTGTCCCACAGAAACCCAGCTCAGGGCCACGGGCAGGGGAGTGGTGACCCTGGGGAAGGAAGGAGGTGATGGGGTCACGGCGGTGCTGTGATGGAACCATGGATCATGTGGCACCATGCACCAGGACCAGCCCACATGGGTGCCTGCTGCGCCACACACCACCGCCTTCCCCGGGTGGAACCTGCTGCGGCACCAAGATGCACAGGAGGGACCTGCACCCCAGCCCCAGCACACACCCCCAGCCTGAACCCCAAGCAGCACTCAGCCCTGCACTGAGTGCTGGGTCCCCATAGTTCTACCCCACCCTGGGCCAGGGGCAGCTGGCTCAGGAAACAGCTACACACCTGAAAGCAAAGCCTGCATGGCCATCAGTGACACCCCGGACTTGCAAATCAGGATGCTCTTCCCACTGCCACTTCCCAATGCTGTCCTGGCTCGTTCCCAGCTGCACCACAGCACCTTCCCCTCACAGCCAGGATTTTCATTCTCAGGAGCTGTAAGAAATCTTACAGGTTGGGATTTGTTGTCTCCTTTCTGATTTCAGAGCTTTTAAGAGGCTGACAATCTTTTGGGCATCCTGCTACGCCATGCCCACCGCAGGGCACCTGCTCTCGTATGCTTCTCACCAAGACTTCTGGAACGATACAGGAGACCGGTGGGCAAATTATCACAGAATCCTATTCCACAAAACTTTAGTTACTGAATGTTGTTACCCACATTGTTTCTGCTATCATGCTTCTCTCTTCGAAACAAACCTAGCGCCCGCACATGCTTCGGCCCTCCCAGGGTTAGAGCCTTCTCCCAAACCGCTGGGATTGCCATTATGGAGCTGACAGAGCCAGCGTTCCCCTAAAACCACTGTAATTCCTCCACAAAAGGCCGTGCGTTTTAAAAGCAACATGGTTTGTCCATTATTATGATTTATTATTGTTCGCATTGCAGTGGTACCCAGAGGCCCCTGCCAGGGCTCTGCTGTGCAGGGCATTGTACAGGATCCACAGCGACACACCGGACTAAACACCTTAAATTCAGCTTGAAAGGTTCCAGACCCATCCTCTCCAGGTATTTCGTCACTCAATGTATTCATCGTTTTTACCTTCTAAGGGACTTTTCCCAAACTCTGCTAATTTCTTTTCACAGCAACACAGATTGAGGAGTTTCCCAGCGCCTCCCTGTCCACTTCCAGGTACAACCCCAGGATTAACACAGCAAGGGGCTCCAGGGTCAGCGGTGCCGAACTCAGGGCTGGGATGTAAAAAGTCCTCTGGATCCAAGGACACACCAGGTAATTATAATCACCAAGACGACGTTAACTGGACTGCACCAAACAAAATAATCAACCGCTGATTTTATGCAGCTCCCTCTCCTTGAGCTGGAGAAGAAAGCCCAAAGCAGCTGCTCTAAATGAGAAAAAATATCCAAAATACAGTAAACAAAAAAGCAATATGGCTGTGGACACACAATGCAAGGATGGAAACAAAGGGAAGGTGAAGAGATTGCATATATCACCCTTGAAAGCGAGAGTGAAAACAGCCTCTCCTATCTCTCGAAGCAGCTGGGGATGATTCGCAGTGGATTTTTCTGTAATAAAATTCCCCTACGTTTCTTTACTTGGAAAAGTCAGTTTATAGGTCAGTTAACAAGTATTAAAACCACAAGAGAACATGAAACGCACCACCTTTCCCTTTTGATCCTTTTCCCTTTTGGATGAAAGTTTTGAAGTTGGGAATATAAAATCCCTGAATTTTTGTTGTGTTTTATGCCTCCACGAAGGCATTAAACCCCAAGTTTGTGGGCTGAAGAAATATCCCGTAACTAGTCGGGAATTAAAGCAAGCTGTCCTGCCCCAGGACACCTGCCAGCCAGGTGCGCGGCCGCCCCGGCTCCCCAAATGGAACACCTCATTTACAAAACAAATCTGTCTAGAAAATTACCTGCCCCTCTTGATTGCTGCAAATGGTTTTCATCAACCTGCACCGCGCTCCGGTCTCTACAAATTTACAGCATCGGGTATAAGAGTCATTGTAGGGGGAAAAGGAATAGCAGCAATGTTTAAAAACCATTAAATAAATAGAGGGTCCCCACCGAGAACGGCCAGTGCCTTGGGTGTCCATTCGTTAAGGTAGCTTCCCGCTGCGCACACGACATAACCCACCACCAAGCACAGAATTGGCTTGGCTTAGAGGTTTTAAAGGCCCTGTTCTCTTGCAGGATGCTTCGGTTTTGAAATCTATCAAAGGAATCTCAAAACAAATTACATGGTAAATTATTATCTCTGTTCTGGCCTCCTCTCTACACCCCACTGTTCAGCATGAATGACGATGGGAGAGCCGCTTGTGAAAGCCTGCAAGATAAGCAGATTACAGAATGTCAGGTGCCTCGGGCTACTCGAAATTTCACAGCCAAACTTCGCCGGGCGAATCAGTTCATCTCACTAATATGGGTCACAGGCTAGTGCAATTAATGCACCTCTAATGACTAACATTTGTTCCTTAATGCAAAAGGAATAAATACGGAGGTACACAAGGCAGCAAAGCAAAAAGCTCTCTCCCCTCGCTTCCCATCACCGGCGCTGCGTTCAGCTTCTCTAACCGGCTGGGAGAGATGGGGAAAACAGTCTTGCAAGGAACATAGAATTTCTTTCAGAAAGGAACCTTTTATGTAGCCTTCCTATCATTACCAACGCATTTCTGGCAGCTTTCAGTGTCCTCTAGATCCCAGTGCACTGAATAACAAGACCTGATACGAAAACAGAATGCAGAAAACAAATTAGCATTTTGAAAATAAAAAGCATGGCTTTTAATCCTATTAAGATCGGGTTGTTTTTTTTTTTTAAGTTCTCTGAAAGATATACTGATGTTTCCATTAACATAAATGCTGAAATCGGCATTTCCTTTGAAAGAAGTTGTTAATATTTGGAAATGGTAGGATTTCCAATCCTAGATTTGATTGTTATTCTATGCTACCCTGCAAGTGCCAAGGTCATGGGGAGATTCACCTGCACACTGAGCTAAATGAATGCACTCGGCCACAATACATGTATAATTTAACATTCTCCTCTCAAGTACCACCATGCATTCCTAAAAATATTTTATTACAATAACAAATTGGTTTCAAAATCATGCATTATGTATTCTGAAATTAGGTCTGCCAACGAAACCTGTATATACAAACACACAAGCAGCCAGTCAGGACAGCACGGACGCAGGAATTATAGGTTCTGGGGGAGCCAAAAGGAACAATTAATTCTTCTTCTAACTCCAAAAAGTCCTTTTTTTATTACTTTAATCTGCATAGTTAAAAAGAAGAAAACAATCAATTGCAGTGACATGTATTTAGAAACCAAACAGCGTGTCTGTCTCTGGATGTCTTCATAGGAAGATGATGCTGAGGTGTGGAGTGCCTGGTGTATTAACAAGTACAGTGGGGAGTTCATTTCTCGGGGGGAGGGCTGGCAGGAAGGACACAGAGCTGCTCAGGGTTTCAAAGAGTACGAGTTACACTGCAAAACTTCACCCTCACAATGCTTCCAAGGCTTTTTTCCTTCAGAACAAGCTCCTCCAAATATTTAATATTAATTTATCCCAAAAAATCCTGCTGAATTCTGGAGCATTAAACCAAGTCCCTAGCATTTCTCTTTTAGCTAGTTAGCCAAAGAGTTAAAAATTTCATAATACTGCTGAATTTCCAGGAGTGAACGCTGCTCTGTTAATGCACTTTCAGGATAGATGGTTGTTTCTGATTTGCAAGTTTTATTTTAAGTTAAATATACATTGATACCGCATCCTTTCACAGCCCAGATATTCTTTTTTCTCATGCAAAATAAGCATGTTTCGTGGTCAACTGACATTTTGTTAAAATGGACTTGAGGTAGCTATTTATGAATAATTAAGATTAAAATGTTTCTGTGATTCCCTCAATGCTTTTTTATTTTAAAACATTTATATCATGTCAAAATGGACTTATTCTTCCAAAGGTAACTTTCCATTAAAATAATGGAGAAAATGACATTTCTAATTTTGATAATAGCCCTGAGCTCTCTGCTGAAGGCAAAGCTGCCCGCTGCAGAGCCATGCTGGTTTTTAGGACCAATACTGCTACCCGAATTCTTTGCAGTGGTGTCAGAGCACTGGATTTGAAGTATTTCGAACACAACAGACACCATCAGCTGGATTGCTGGTTCCGAGCAGCAGCCCCGACCGAGCCTCTGCTCCAGCCGCTGCGTTTCGCTCTGCTGGAACCATTTGCCTTTCTGCCCTTTATGGCACCGAAAAGGCTCTGGCAGATGCTACGACTCATCAGACTCCGTTCGGTGTTCAGCCCTGGGACGTGTTCCTGGGGAGGGTGTGCAGGTGTGTGCTCAGACCGGATGGCTGTTATTTCATTCTCCTCCATGAGTTTCCCACACAGCGGTTTCGCTGCAGGGAAGCCAGAGTGGGTCAGAGACTTTACGTTTCCAAGAGGCTTTAATTCAGCAAATGTTGCCCCAAATGGGAACCCTGACGCTCTCCTTTGTGAACACCAGTGCAAACGTTGCGCTCGGAAGCTGCTTCCCCGTGATTTCGTTGTGATGCTCTGATAGAACCAGGCACGCAGCTTCTCAGCAGCAAAATTATGAGAAATAATTATCTCTAATCTAATCAGCAGTATCTGAAAATGGTAAACGTTAGCAGCTTAATTTGTGATTTCTTAAAAAGCCTTTTGTATTACTGTTTAGACTGACACGTTGAAGCTTCGCTTTTAAAGCAATAATTAAGAAATTGTTGACAGAAATTAAATGTCACCGAGGATTTTAAACAATTGCAAACGTTCTTCCCCCCTTTCTTTCCTGAGGCTGAGCCTGACAAAAAGGGAAATCTAAACCACCATTAGAGAGGGGAGCAGGAGTTTCCGGACTGTTTGTCTGCAGTAAAGAGATGTGATTCATATAAGTAATAAGCAAAGCCCATGCTATGGATTTTTAAATGCCCTACCTTGTAATCCAGAGGTTAAATGATTAAACCCACTCCTGCACTTTTCAGTTTAGCTGCAGATATGTTTCCTTGAATTTAGCTGTGGGCAATTTTAAGCTGAATAGGAGCCGCTCTTTTATTTGTTATTAAAGTCGGTTGCTATCTTTCAAAACTGTTTGTTAACGTCTCCAAGCACGAACATGCCGTAAGGAGATATCCCAGGACAAGCACGGGACGCAGAACGGGATGAAACCATTCACTGTGCGCTGCTGCGCAGCAGATCGCGGAACGGGAATTGGAAACGGTGACACATTAAACCATTAAATCCCTACGAAACAAACCAAAAATGCTTTCCTGACATGGGGTGCGATCCCCAGCAGAACGTGGGCAGTGGCTGGGGGCACGGGATGAGCACAGGCTCATCATGGGGGCATGGGATGGACACAGGCAGATGCTCCGGGGGTCAGATCCGGCGAAGGTGCCTCAGCCAGAAGCAGGGGCTCCGCATTTGGAGCAGCCCTTTCCAAATGACACTTCCCGAAGAGTACATGTAAGTGGGAAGCTTGCAAAGCACACGGGAGGGAACAGATATACTGAAGCTTTCCCTCTGGATCACTAATTGTTCCTCACTGAAAGGGCAGGGGTGCCAGGGCAGAAGCAGGGGAACTGTGCTGTGGGGCTGCTAGGAATGTCTTGGTGTTGGGAACTGGGTGATTTAGGTTGCAAGGCAGCAGACTCACGAGCAGCTGGCAGACCCTCGGTGCGGCGAGGAAAAGATCTGAAAGCTAAAATGGAAGAAGGTTTCTACATATTTTTCCCATTCAGGGTCCTGCCACTGGCGGGGGAGCTGCGTGACTCGGGAAGGCAGGCGGGCTCTAACAGGATTAAAGGCAGAGGAAGAACATGCGAATCAAAAGCACACCGGTGCTCTGCAGCACAGGCAAAGTGACTCCACTCCATCTGATTTAAGGTGTAACCTGCAGAGCACGTGCTGAGCGAGCCCCTAGTTCGGGGAGCTGTCGCGGGCGTGTGGGGTGGCAGGAACCATCTCCCAGCTCCACGTCCTGGGCTGAAATGCAACCAAGAGCTCAGGCATCGATGTGGGAATTGGTTGTTAGTGTGACCGCTACTCCTTGGGTTGGACACGGTCCTCAGCACCTCCAGCTCCCAGTTAAAGGTGGGTATATGGATTAATGATTCCTGTGGGGAGCTGGGGGAAACTGCTCTGTGTTTGTGATGTTGGTGGAAGAGTTGCAAACCCTGAGTACTTCACTTGACCATCACTATTAGACATTCAGTCCAGAGACTCCCTGGCCTGGCTTATTCCACATCGCTGGCTGGTACAACAGCGCGTTCCTGAAGCTGCCCCAAACCCAGGGCTGTGTTTTTCTGCTGCGTGATGCCACGGGACAGACAGTGAAACCCACACTTCTGCATTCAGGAAGCCAAATCCACTTCCCCCAAACAAACCTGCCACAACACTCCCGCCCAAAAGCCGCTGAACCATTTTCGGGACGAGACTGTTCGCAAAGCCACACGCAGCCACGGCACAAGCACTAGCATCCCACACACAGCTTGTAGTTTTATAAACCCTCGGATACCCACTGTACATCCCTTACGTGCAGAACGGGACACAGTGCCCACCCTGTCCTTGCTGAGGAACAGCCACTCTTTGGGTTTCCCCTTCTTGTACAGCATAGTTCAAGAGCTTGTTTCTGTCCAACTGTTGGGTGGGATTGCCACTGCATCTTCCTCCCTCCTCTTCAGTGTCCCACTCAGACCCACAAGGTCCTTCCCTCCTCTACCAGGCAGCCCGAGAGCTTTGGTAGCCACACTGCTGTTGCACCCAAGGAGCTGCAGGCCAGCAGACAGATGGTCCTGCCCGCTCGGAGCCCCATCACCTCTGAGCCTGGAGCCCAGACACTGCTTTCCCTGGCCACGGCACGGGACAGCCTCACTAGAGCTGAAGGGAAGTGGGAGTCTAGTTGAAAAGAACAGGTTGAGATTGAATGGAGTACACCACCCACACAGGCAGAGAGAGCAAGACCTTGGAAAACCATGGGACTTCTTTCTTTCTTTCTCTGTTTTAAAGGAAAACACTGTTTTCTCTGGGCGTTGTTAAAAAACAATTCCCATTTAAGCAGTGACAGGCAGGACTCTGTAATCTGTACATACAATTTAATCCTTGAAAGAATCAGCAGAACCCACATCAATCAAGCCTTCATCAACTTGTAAAAACAATATTTTGATTCAATCAGATTCAAAGCCCCGAAATTCCCAACTAATT
Organism: Porphyrio hochstetteri; assembly: GCA_020800305.1. Classification (NCBI taxonomy): domain Eukaryota; kingdom Metazoa; phylum Chordata; class Aves; order Gruiformes; family Rallidae; genus Porphyrio; species Porphyrio hochstetteri. The sequence continues at coordinate 839,093 of CM036918.1, forward strand.
AATGCAGGGTCACTCAGAGGCTGCGAAGCAATGGCTAGCAGAGTGGTCAAATATTTACCCCTCAACACAGTAGACATTAGGAGAACCAAAGGACCTGAAGAGTGGGCAAGAATAGATAATGTGACTCTCACTGCAGCACGTTTCATTCAGCGCAAGTGTTTGGATCAGGAATTTTTACAAAGGGGAGGAAAAAAAGGCACTGGAGCCTCTGCCGTAAGCAGCGTGCTCGTGTCCTGCTCAAGGGCGGTTACATGTTCAGTGACCCGGGCAACAGCCCCTCTGTTCTTGGTCTTTAACGTGCACGTCTCCAGACAGCTGAGCTGTTTTGGTGGAAGTCCTTCCTCACAGCATTCACAATACATTACATTGCTAGGATGCAGGCAGCAAAAAATTACCGGAGACTCCAAACAACTACGACCTTCTGGCCTGCCCTGTACACCTAGAACGAGCCTCGAATCCCACGTTTTCCTTGGAATAGCCCCAAGCCCAGTGTTCAGCACAGTCTCTGTGGGATGGAGGGCTCCCAGTGCGGAGGGGTGCCGGTGTGCACTGCAACCAGCGCTGCCGAGTCGCATGACCCGAGATGCTGTTGGCTTGCAGCCCCGCCTCGCCAACAGCCAGGTCTGTGTGTTCCGCTCCGATGTGAAACCTCGCTGATTCCTTTAAAACATGCTCATCAGAAGAGTCATCACTTGTTAATGCATAATATATATAATCATCTCCATGTGCGTGCACAGGCCCCGTGCAGCCCAGGGCATGTTCTGACCACGTGTACGTGCAAACACACAATGTACACCCACTGTGCGCCTGACAGGAGTGGGAAGAGTGTGTGTCGGAGGGAAACAGGAATACGTCTGGAGTGCCGGTCTCCATGACGCCTGATGGCTGAAAGAATGGCTCTTTGGAGAGAGAGAGACCTCGCTGCGAGGATCTGGGAGCGCAGCACCCGCTCCCGCCCCTCTGGCCTTTGCCCGCGGCAGCTCCCCTGGAAGTGCCGTCTGTCCCGGCCACGGCGCATCGGTCCGGGACACAACCGCCGCAGCAGATGCTCCCAAGTCCTGTGAGGAACGACTTGCTACAGAGACCCAAAGGGGCGTTTCCTAACTTTCCCTTCAGGCTTCCTCTGGGTTACAGCGCTGTGTTCATGTTTCTGTGTCTCTGCTTTGCCCTCTGTTTGCGAGGGACAGAAGCGGGATGTTTTCTGCTTTAAGTCACAGTGACTTTTGCTTCTCTGAGAAGCATCTTCATACTGAGACATACACTCTGGATAGACAGGCTCTGGATTCATGATTATGCAATTCATATGTGCTCTTCCTTTCACAGCAATGTTTTCAGGAAGCTTAATTCCCAATTGTTCTGTTGCCCATGCTTGGCAGCAGCTGGGGGAGGACTGATACCACGAGGAGCTGCTAAGAGCCCGCTTGGCAGAACCTGTCCCACTGGCCTTTTGCTGGAACAACCCTCAGCACTGGTTACACCAAAACGTATTTTAGAAGGATGCCCTGCCCTAGACTACTACAGTAGTTGTAGCAGTAGCCATAATGAAGAACGAGATCCAGACAGTGCCATCTGAAAAGACCCTGTAATTTCAAGAAACGATCCCTGCCTTCTCCCTGATGTTACTCTGCTCTCCTTAGGGGGGACCAGACAAATGACCTGGGAAGGAGCAGTTCTCTGCTTCCAGATGTGAGTCTTAAAATGGAGAGACAAAAATTACCACACCTACTTAAAACGCATAAGAACCCGTTTTAAAGCATCTTCCCTTCAGCTTACACACTACTCAGCACCATACAAGAATGGATGGCATCCTGTGCTCAGCATCCTGTCCCCCCCTCCTTCCTGTGTGTCTGCACTTCACAAAGCACCAGCTTCACCTCTGGCTCTGGGCAGTGGTGCAGTCCTGAGGCATGGGGGATCCTCAGGTTATTCAGACCTCAGAACCACAACCATACATGTCACCCCTGCACTGGATCAGCCTCTGCCACAGTTGAGTCGGTCTGACACGCCAAAGGGAAGTGAAACAGCCACCTGCTCCATGCTCTGGCTGCCTGTGCCACGTGGGAACCCCGGAAAGGATACATGACTGAGCTCCCTGCCGCAAAGCCGCACCGCTTCCCTCTGCACTCCAGCTGGACACAGTGCCAGCTGCTCGAGGCACCACACACTGGGAAGCTCCGTGATCAAAGCAGGGTCCCAGTACTTTTTAGGAAAGAACCAACACACTGCGGGGTTGCTCCAGTTCCCTGGGGCTGCACTGGCCGAGGGTCGCTCTGCAGCCCCACGGCAGGGCAGTGCTTCACTCCCTCCCCGGCATTACAGACAGGAGTTTTCAGAGGAGACCCCGCAACCCAAAATGCCCTTGCCAACAGGAAGACATGGGATGAACACTCTTTCCATACATCCACCATTACCATTTACATCTTCCAGGTCTCCATTCAGCTGGGCAACCGAGTAGGAAAATTACAAAACATTTCCAAGTCTCTGTGGCACTGCAGGAAGGTAACCACCTACCAAAGCCACCGGAAAACCTTCTGTACAAAGTGGAGCCCTTTCCTCCTCCTTTCGTTTGCCAAACTGCAGCTGGTAAAGGCAGCAGCACCAATCACCATTATAAACTCCATTCCCACAGTACCAACCCACATCAGGTTGCACAAAGACCAGATAAACACACTGATGTGTAGAAAAGCTGGTGTAGGGACAGGGAAAAATAAACCATTTTATCTGCTGGTCTCCACCACAAGCACCCACCCACCACTGCCCTGAGGTCACTGGGAAGGCTCTGCACACACAGCACGGGGCTGCAGCAGAACAGCCCATCCAACGGCTGGAATATTGCATCTGGTTTTCTTTTATCATTCTTCTCTCTGGATTTCACTTACATCCCCTTCTGCTGTCAGGCTGAGGGTGATAAATTGGAGATGAAAAAGTGCACATTTCTCCATGTCTTTTAAAAAGCACTTGAATAAATATTATCCGTGCAGCCAAGTGTGTCCTGCATCTGAATAGGTGCAAAGCAGTCGGGATGTCACGGGAAAGCCACGTCTGCCCCGCAGCTCCTGGCGTAGTCAATGCGCCAAACAGTGATTTATATTAGCAACTTCCCATGGTGGATTTCATAGCTCTTTTTGAAAGCGCTGGAGTTTCAGTTTCACTTTAGATATTAATCTAGCATCCAATACATAATTGCCTGTAAATATGCATGTGTGGGGAATCACTGTTGTTACATCCCAGGACCTTGCTGTCCCTTGGCTGCTTTCCTCCAGGACCCGGCCCGAGCTGCTGCACGAGGCAGCACCACAAGACAAGGCTCCTTCTGTGCTCCCAGGTACAACAGAAACACAAACTTCCCCAGTAAACCACAGGTAAATGTACCGAGTGTGCTGGGTTTTAGCAGATGTGTTCCCTCACCAACAAAGTCCTATCTTCATTTGCCACGGGCATTTCACAGAATCACAGTTTCAGTGGAGGAAGAGCCCGAAATGAAGCAGGTTGCAAACTTCTGCTGGTAAAATATATCCCCAGGCAGGGGGGGAAGCTTTTCACATCATGCCTCAATGCCAAGTGTGCCCCTAACAGGAAACTGCTGTTTGTGTTCTCCCAAAGAACAGGACAACTGGCCAGTACCAGAGAAGTCTCCCACCATGGTGTCTCTGGTCTGTATCAGCTCCTGACCATTCCTGCCCCTGTACAACAGTCCATGTCCCATCCCAGCCACCAAAACCATTGCCCAGCTTTGAATCTCTGCGGTCCCTCTGCTCACTCCTCCCAGTCACCAAGTCCATCACCCGCCTCCACGTGGACACACACTGCCTGCCGTGCCTTAGGCAGATGATGCATGGCCTGGCACTTCTACCTCCAGTCACCTGGCTGGTGCCTCTGCTACCCAAGTTGTCACCGTGCCCTCTAAGCTTGTCCTTGTACATCCCCTCACAGCTTCTGTCCCGCTCACCACGACTCTCCCTTCATCCTGCCTCCACAATCAGCATTTCCCTGTGCCCTTACTCCCAGCGACATCCATCATGGGTTTAGTATCAGAAATTCTTCTGGAAATTAATTTTTGTCTCACTGTCTAAAAGAACTGATTTTTTTCCCCCTCCCCATCAGAATTGAAGAGCTTCAACAGAAGAGCAAGATAGGCACCTGCCACACCGAATACCTGTCAGCACTGCACGGGTCAGCTCATTTTCCTCTGTATGATCCTCACTATATATCTACGGCTGGTCGGGGAGCTCTCTGAAGTAGGGCTTGGCTTCTCTATATGCTCCAGTAAAACAAATTACATAATAAAAATAACTGATGTTTGAAATGTAATTGGTCACTAGAATTTGCAAATCAGTAAGATAAAACTGGAGCAGCTCTGTAAATCAGTGGGTGATGAATTGGCCCCGAGTAAAATAAGCTGAGCGGTCCCTGTCAGCGTGTCACACTGTCCCTGTATTTACAGTCCAGAGGCACTCTGCCGCCGTGGGAGAATTTGCAGATTTCCGATTCTAATCTCCAAAAGCAAAAGGCTCCTCACAGAACACGAGATGGATTATCAGCACCAGGTGCCGAGGAAGAGCTCACACCCCTGCTCGGAGCTGCACTGTGTGGTCATTGCTGAGAGGATCGATATACAGAATTAATTCCAGGTTCTCAACGTTACCTTCTCCATTGCAGCTACAAAAAATAATTTGTTGTTCAAAGCAAGTAAGAAACAAGCTAAATACTACCGCTGCCATTTGAAAATGAAATTAAATAGCAGCAGCGAAGTAACCCCCCCAAACCAATAACAAACAACTCCTTGTGTCAAAATTAGCCTTTCCTCCACCGCAATAAACTCTTCATCCAGTCAGAGCTGCGTGGTTTTTGTGGCACACCAGATGTCTGTGACACCTTTGGTCACAAGATGCTGACATCTGGATGGCAGCTCTACATGTGCCTCTTTGCAGGGATACACCCCCCTCATTTTGTCCTCTCCACCTGAAAGCAGCCTGGTTGTACAGCCCGAATACAAGAACATGAAGAGAGTTCGGCCTGACTCACAACTCGCCTCTTCCATGCTTTGTTTCGCATTAGGACCCACCTCAGTAGTCTCTAGACGAGGTTTTGTGATCACTGGTGGTCCACATGGTCAAACAGTCGCTTCACTTTGAGCGGTGTGACGTTTCTCGCTGAGCAATGGAGCTCACAACAGTCTCTGAGAACGCTGGAGGACAAGCACAGTGCAGAGCCCAAACCCACCGCCCCAATAACCCACCCCACAACCCATGGGCAGCAGCACAGGCAGGAACAACGTCCCCACCAGGAAAGGCAAACCTGCCAGCCCGTCATCCCCCACCCACAGGTACTGTGAAGGCCCGCGCTCCTCAGACCAAGATGCCCTGTTCTGGCTGCTTTACCCACATGTTGGAGATCACTAAGAGATACAAGTTCCATGTGATTTTGGGAACATCACCTGAAACACTGGTTAGCTCTCTGGCCACAGCTATGAACTTCTGGTTGGCCTTGATTCTCCAATAAATAAACTTGGGTGTCGTAACACTTAACTCCTCCGCAAAGCACTCTGACTCCACGAGCAGAAGGTTATGATGAAGAATTATACTGGACAGTAGTTAAAAGCAGTGTAAAGTCTGGCTTCCAAGGGTTCTCTTATTTTTTTCCTGGTGTTGGGCAAATTACTTAACCTATTTCTTGCTGCCTTCTGCATTTATTCTTAGTAATGATGATAAAATTCTGTATCTAGATTTAAACATTTATGAAGAATTTTCACAACTCCCTTGTAAAATGCTTTAAAGGGCAGAGGCTCCCTACTTTCAGTGATCATTTGGAGTGGCTTTTTAATTTCTGAAATATTTGATTTTTACTCTTGGCCTCCTGGAGTGGTTTTCTGTGTCTGCCCGGAGCTTCTTCAGTGGCATCTCCTGGCGCTGCCTGGGATTCTGACTTAGGATGGCAAATGGTGGAGTCACGGGTCAAGGCTTCTCAAGGTGCTGGTGATGCTTAAATTCAGAGATGGTTATTTTAATCTTTAATTAACACGGGGCAGTTTTACCATGGAATCCAAGTTTGGTGTCTTGGACGTGGCAGTATCAACACCGTTTGTGTAGCAATGGGTACCAAACCCATGTGCTATTCTAACGTCCAGTATCTGGAGAAACAGTGGCCTGGATTTGTGGCTGGAGTTCTTCCTCTGAACACACTGGCTTGGATCACTCCAGCCTACAGCAGTCTACACGTTGCTGCTGCACACACAGAGGCCTCAGCCTGTTCGGCTCCTCTTTCCGTTGGCCTCCTCAGCTTCTCTCTCCTGTGTTTCAGCACAGGCACTGAACAAACGTGTGCTCAGCAATCCTTAGGCCATTTTCAGAGGTCAGCAACGTCCTTTGATTATCCTAACACAGATTAAAATTCACCTACAAATGTGACCAAACCATATTCTGCCCCCACTCAGTAACAACAGCTGTGTCCCCCCCATGCACACACATTTTGTTCTTTATGCACAGAAATGAGCAGAAAGGGTTTTATCCTACAGTAGAAATCTCTCTGCTGGGGAAGGCAGAAGGACAGATCACTAATATCATCTTCTATCCCACCCAAGGCCATCAGAACCCTGAAAGCAGCATGAAAAGGAGAGGCAGACTTGCTCTGACTCCCAGCCCGAAGGCACATGGCAGGCATGGGGCACATTCCAGCTCACGGGCTCTTCCAGAACTGTAAGCAATGTAGGTTATGGTGTGCTGAGCTGCTCTCTGTGAAGGCAGACATAAAGGATGCTGCAGAGAAGAAATCAACGCTTCCAGCAGCGGTGCTGTGCAGCCCGTGGTCTTCCATGGAGCTAAACAGAAACCATTTTCTCTTTGCATCTCATCCTTTAGCACAGAGTGCATGAGAAATCCATAAAGAATGAATTAAGACAAAATGCCTTAAATAAAACATCATCTTCAACAGCCAAAGACTGCACCTCAGCAATATGTAACAGTCTGACTGGGCACGGATTTATAGGGTGGGGAGAGGCAGCAGCGCTGAGGCACCCTGAGCCGCTGCCACAGCATGAACAGTACCATGGGGCCGTCACCCTGAGTTCTGCCTCCCCTCCCTTCAGCTCGGGCCCGCTGCCAGCCCATCCTGCTGCATCCCAAACCAGGCTGTGCCGTGGGTTCCTTCCTGCGCCTGCGCCGGGGAAAGCGCCGTGTTTGCTCCAGGAAGCTGCCACCCCAACCACAGGCAGACCCAAACCTCTAATCCTATCCACATTACTGTCTGCTGTGCAAAGAAAAGCCAGCCCGTTTCCGAGATGCTTATTTACCTAATAGACTATAAAAGGTATCGAGGGAGTCATTCCATTCAATTGGGTCAATCTTACGTATGTAAATATGTATTTAAATTTGGTAAATATGTACAGTATTTAGAGCACGTGGAGAATGATTCTTCTGTGGAATGGGGCACCTCTTTCAAAAAGGTTTGCACTACTCCAGGTAAATTAAACTCCTCTACACGCCAATAATGAAAGCTGAAGTCTGCTGGAAAAGAGATGCCCTCTTTTGTTAACTGATGTGAGTAAACATTGCTGAGCTTTGCAGCATTCTAATTGCAGTTATTAATTAAATGTATTTCAGTAAGACTTAGTGGATTTGATATAATATCTAACTTTATATATATTTTATATATATAGAACATCTACCCCTTAAGGGTAGAAATAAACATTCCGTTTCACACTGGAATTGACTCCTCATTATAAAATAAAAATAAAATTCTTGGTAACATTTTGCTGTTTGTCCACCAGAAAAACCAAAATCCCAGTACTTTCAGCCTTCTAGCCAGAATACCTCATAGGAGAATAAATCTGCCGCCACCCTGAATTTACAGTGCAACCAGGCTAAGCAGGCCTTCGTTACAGACATGTCCTATTAAAGAGTTTTCCGAGTAAAACGATTGGACTGCTTGCTACATGCTTGCTAGAACTCTCACCAGAACAGTTCTGAAATACAGAGATGTTTGAGGTACTTGTGTCAGTACTCATTTTTGTAGGAGAAACTCTTCCACCATCCAACGGCTTATGAAGGAATGATGGGGGAATGGGGACACAGGAAATCAGGGCTTAGGGTGAAGAGGTTCCCAGCCACAGAGAAAGCTCTGGAGGTTCCATTTAACAGCAACTGCCTCTCTGGGCCAAGCTCACACCTCGCATAGTCGGTGTCAAAGTGCTATGCAATGAGAAACACATTACACTACACTTCTTTATATTACACCCTAAACAGCAAGTCTAAATAATTTAGGATTTCTACAGCTCAGAGGGGAAAACCCAGCCCAGTTACCACTTAAAAACTCTGGAAGCGTGTGCCATTGGGCTCTTAGGGACATTGCCTGCCCTTGGAGGAGTGGCACGGCCTGCAGCAGCCACGCAAGGCCTTCAGGTCACCCCAATACTCGGCCTTACTCGCAGGGAGACAGGCAAGGGAGGGGGGAAACAGAATGGCTCTTGGCTCAACTTTCCTTGCTAAAACACAGGAAAGAGACAAGCTTGCATTGAGGCTCAGGCACAAATCAGTGTCCATAAATCATCAGATTTATGAGCCTGTAAAAAGCATTCTATAATTTCCCGTTCCAAAAAGGGAAAGCAGCGTGCCAGAGGCGGGCACCTTTCAGGCACTTCCAGATCCAGGTAGGGAGGATGTGCATACGTGTACATACACAGCTCACTCCCTGATAAAAGGAGGAGGTTAAAACACTCACGAATCAAGCAGCCTGTTTACATTCCGTTAAATGCAACCGTTGCTGATACCTTTCTAAATACAGCCATTAAGAAACAGAACAGTTCGAAGGGGTGAAATATCTTCATTTCTGTCTTCAAACAGGCTTGTGAAACTCAGTAGCAGCACAACCGGGGTTTCCACATGCCCGATCCAAACTACTATAACACAGCATCCCAATAACATTCAAGGAACTGCCACAGACAGAGGGGACACAGGGATGGTGAGACAGTCCCTATGGATCAGGGAACTGACCTAAGAGCTGAAGCTGTCCCAAAGTATGATTAACATAAAGCAACACGCAGCCAACTGACCCCAGGCAAAGCCTGGAAAGGGATGCTGAACCTCTTCCCAGGTTCTTGTGCTCACTCTGACTCGCTCCTAAGCGAACTGAGACTCGGGAGAAACCCGTCCTCTGCCTGAAGTCGAGGACTCCAGAGGTTCAGAAGAGACACGGAGAAGCAGCTCAAGTTTCCTACAACATGTACCAGCTCTGTTCCCCTCTGGGGTGGCTGTTCCTGTCCAGTGAGCATCCATCCACAGAACCCAGGTTTCAGAGTACCTCAGGGGTTGGTCCCAGAGCTCCTAACAGAAGCCCTGTTCTCTGAGCTTGCGTGAGCAGTACTGCTCATTCACTTCTAGGGCCGGGCATGTCAGCATGGAGGGAATGTGGGTCGCCTAACATTAGTATCATAATAAGATCAGCTTTTGCAATCAGTCCCGACACCTTCAGCTGACTGCTGTTTTCCATTAAAATCTTCTCTTAGATCAAGTTATACAATGAAATTCAGCTTTCTGCTGCCTCCATTTTCAACCGATTATAATGAACAACATCTTACGTTTGCATAATACCTGTGTCAGAAAAGAATAAAGTACTCCTCCTAACAAAAGCCTGGGTAGAGGAGAAGACAGAGAAATCAAGGAAAAAAAATCTCTTATGAACCAGTATTGAATTTCAACATTCTAGTTGCTTATCATATAGTATAAATAATTCACACTTGAAAATCTTATTTCCAGAAATGTTTACTGACACAGCAAAAATCCATGTGAAAGGTTACTGACATGGCATGTAAATGCACACCTAAAAAGACTGGAGCGATCACCAAAAGGATGAGAAAAGAATTAATCTGAGGAGAACATCAGCTAAGAAAACACAACGTCCTGAATAAACCGCTCGTAATTAACAGCTCAGGTGCTGGTGTCTCCCTCATTCAGACCTGCCCAACAGTAGACTTCTCAGTACAGACTCCTTCCTCTCCCACTGCTTCCAGTCTTGGATCTAGAGTATATTTTGATATGAAAGATCGGAAAATTACTAAGAAAAATCTACAGGAACAGGGGAACATTTTTTGCCAGTGAACTGAGTGTTGTGGTTCTGAAAACACAAGGTCACCCAACATAGAGTGGGCAGCGGCAGGACAGGAGGAGGAGTGAGTGGGCGGCTGGCGCTGCAGCAGGGGCTGCACACAAAGACCTGCAAGTCCCATGGCTGGAACTGCCTGTGGCACTGGCAGCACCATCAATTCAGCACCGGCAGTAACCAGCTCATTCTTCCACAAAACAAAAAAAATTCCAGAGTTAAAGATCTGGAAATACTAATTTCTGTAACTCTTCTCAGGTAGAAGAAGCCTTATAGCAAGAAAAATATTTTTTTAAAATTTAAAAATGATGTTCAATCCATTCTGGTTGTATTTGCATGCTGAAAGAGCTGCACGAATGTTTGGAACTGCCCCTCTGGAATGGAGAGACAGGATCTCCTGGCTCGTGCTCACCTGCCCACCCAAAAAAGGGCCCAAATGAAAGGATGGCTCCTCGGAGGGCGAGAGGGGGTTGTGATGGTGGGCAGGGGGCTAAGCTGTGGTAGAAAACCATGGGCAGCCGTGGGATCCAGAAGCCTGTACCCACAGCGCTGCCCAAGAGCCGAGAGGTGGTTGAGCCACCACTGGCCCAGCACCGCAGCAGCACCAGGCCGGCACCCTGGCTCTCCCTCCCACAGCCACCTCCATGGGATCAGCAACTGCTGCACCTTCGAGGGTGAGAAGAGCACTGAGTGAGGAGGTTTGAGACTTAATAGAGAAACGGTGCGGGGAAAGGCACAAAAGCTACAGGAAATTTTAAATGCAATTATCTTAGATTAGAATATTTGGCTTGAAAGATCTGGAGGGTATTGTTTTTGATAAGACGGAGCCACTTGACAAGTCCTGTCACCACTCCAGGTCTCTCTGTTGTCAACGAAAGATGAAAGGACATCACAAAGAATTAACTTCAGCTTTTAAACATTTTGAAAATGTCAAAGAGGTCATAGCTGATCTATTTCCTTATACAGCATATTCACTTGATGAAATTTGTGGTAACAATGTGTTTTTACTTTTCATTCAAATTGGTCTAAAATCCTGGTAATTGATCACAGACTAATGAGAGCTGACACAGGCCCAGCGCGATTGGCTGAGCTTTGTATCAATCACAGCTGCTGCCAGTCCACGCTGTGCATATTAGACTTTCTAATGGCACTAATTGGTGACTACAGAAAAAACCTGCTAAATCTCCTAGTGCAGTTTCCAGAACCATTTATTTGGTTTCCAGTTACACTAAAGCCAATTTAAGCCCTTTTATAACTAACACCTTCCTACATATAGGACCTATTGTTCATGCCTTCTCACAAGCCGCCTAAATAGTCCTTAAAATATTCAGCAAGATGACTCTAAATTAAAACCGGGTCCAATCTGTGAAACAGCACAAGTAAAAGTAGAAGCTAAATATTTGTATTGACCTTTTAGGAGCATTAGCCAAGTCAGTAAAACCTCTCAAAGGCATCCGATTGCGCACACAGAGGCTCGTTTCTTAAATCCCGTTTAAAACAACACGTGACCACGTTTGCTGGAAAGTGATTTTGTGTTTCCTGAAGATATCAGCACCTCTGGATCTGGAAGTTATCGGTGAAAACAAGTTGAAACGCCGCTGTGTCATGCTAATTCTTCCCCCACCCCCCATATGATTTGGAGAGAAAGGTCAAGTCTGCTGTCACGTCCCTCTAACTGATGCTCGGAGACCGTGAGCACCGAGCATGATACATTTAAAAGAAACCAAGCACTCGGCCATTTTCTGCATCAACTGTATTAATCATAGCCCTCCATCTTGAGCTCAACCGGGAGCTGAGGTGCTGGCAATAATGGCACAAAGTTTTCTCCCTGCTCCAGACTGAAGAATCCTTTTCCGTTTCGGAGGCAATCCTTACGCTGTGCTGAGGGGGAGTAACGGCAATTTGTAGGACAGACTGCTGAGGAAACGGGTGTTCAGCCACGGATGGAACTGTACAACGAAACCTGTGCTCCTGACAAACCACAGGATGATGCACACAGCAAAGGCAGGTGCAGCGATCAGCGGGGTGAGGCTGCGGAGCGGGGCTGCTGCTGCAGCCTCCCCCGTTCCTACGGACACACATGGATGTGGGGACACGTTTCTGCACATCTCTCCTCAACCTCAGCATCTGCCTCATGCATCTCCGTTAGATTCACACCCACGGGCAAGCGTGTGTGCTTGCATGCAGAGAGACAATACCTGAGACGAGAACACAAGGGATGGAGAGCGGCACGAAGCAATCTGAAATATTTTGTATCTCGAGCCATAATAATAAAGAGAACAAGAGAGAGAGACAGAGATAAGGTTTGGAACAAGCAAGCACTAAGGTTTAGAACAAACAGACCTAATTATGCTGTTTGTTCTCCAACCTGAGATAAAAATAATCCTTTAACATATTAACAGTGCTGTTCAGCAATACTTCACATATTCCACTAAGCAATTTGTATTTGCTTAGTGGAAATGGCTTAGGAGAAACAGCTATCCCCCATGTTTCCCTCATACATTTAAAATGGAGGGTACATGCAGAAAAAGATAGTTTAATAAAGCTGCAGCCTGCATTTGCAAATACATGCTAAGAGAGAAATCACTGTACAGGTACGTAAATGTGTTTCTTTAAAATATCCAGGAAGCTGAATAAGGTCACATCTTCCGTGCAGGCATGGCTGGCTGAACCCTTGTGAAGCTGAGCCAGCGCCGGGAGGTAAGGAGACTGCCGTGCTGCGGGATTTCTGAATGAGAAGAGGAACAATTCCCAGCCAGATCGACAGACGTCACCCGAGGTGGTTGTTCTCAAGTCTTCCCATTCAGAACTGTCTCGCTTGTATCTGAAAGTGTTTCACTGATGTGAGCCACTGTTACGCCACAGGTAAATTTGATCCCAATTCAATTAGTCATTGGCATCAGTAGCACTTAAGCACATAATTACACCAAGTATCATCTCGCTGCTTTGCCAGGCGCAGACATCTGAAGCACACGCTTTAGCACTCCGGTCACCCTGTTAACCAACAAGTTCCTTACACAAATTGCAAAGTAATAAATCCAGCCATATTTTCATAACCTATCTGTGAGGTACGCATCCCCCACTGTCACCCTTATTTAATTGATATGTAAATGGGGATGTGGGAAGCAATGCAGCCGAGCCCACACGGAGCACGTGGCGGAGCAGCTGGTGGAAGCGGCGCAGTATGAGGTTTTGGATGCACCCAAATCAGACTGTGCCACTACACTGACCCCCTTCAACAACACTGTCCAGGTTAGAAGAGAAGCACATACATGAAATATTTAGCTTACACATACTCAGAGGTATTTTACTGAAAGTCAACACAGAAAAGCCTTAATTTGCCAATTTACACGTGCTGCAATGCAGCATCGCTCCCCCAGGAAGGCATCAGTGTAGAATACATACGACCAAACAGGTCGAGAGGTTGCCCTCCTTTCTTGCTCACTGTGCGTAGGTTTTGTCATAAGCAAAGGAAAACTATAGCCATTGGTGCTTTCTTGGTGTTGCCTACTTAGAGCTTACTCAGACTGTGAAGCTGTTCTGCACATAGAAAGGAGATTTTATGAAAAGAAGAGAAAGAAGGAGCCATTTTCCAAGGCAGTCTCAGCGAGGAGAGAGGAGCTCGTCACAAGTCTTATCAGAAATGTTTTTAAGTGAGCCTTCCAAACGTTCTACCAGGGTCTCAAAAAAAACCCCAAAAACCCCAAAACTCTTAAAACTCACAGCACGTTGGGAAAAGCTGGATTCTGCAAGGAGCTGCAAGGGCCCTTGAGTTCCTCGCTTTCTTCTCAGGCCAACATGCACTGCACTGACACTGCGAGCGTCTGGACATAGCAACTCCTAAAAAAAGAGGAGGAAAGCCCTTGAAGGATGTAATTTCCTCATCAAATTATATTTAATGGCAATAATATGCATTTTCTATTTTCAGTCCTGGGATAAAAAGTCAGGCAAAATAATGTAAAGGCATTTCACATACTGCAGGTGAACTTTGAAGATCCTATTTTCTAATTAAGAGGGGTTGAGGTTAATCAGTTTAAAATTGCATTGATTTATATAATCACTTTGATTCAGTGAGGGCATAAATTGAAACTAATTATGAAGTACATCTTAAGTATATGTTCTATTTTGCTGCTTGTTCAAGATTTGGATATCATTTTGAACTATATATTATCAAACTATATACTGGATATTGAACTACACTTTTGGATAGGTATTTTGAGCTGCAGGCTGGTCAGTCTCACCTCTGTGCCCAGCAGAATCACGGAGCAGATCCTCCTGGAAACTCTACTCAGGCATATGGAAAATAAGGAGGCGACTGGTGACAGCCAGCACGTCTTCACCAGGGACAAATGGTGCCAGACAGATCTGGTGGCATTCTGTGATGGGGTTACAGCACTGGTGGGTGAGGGCAGCGGGGCAGACGTCATCTACCTGAGCTCAAGCAAAGCACTCACTGTCCCACACGGCATCCTTCTCTCTACACTGCAGAGACCTGGACTGGACGGATGGACCACTGGGTGGGTAAGGAATTGGCTGGAGTTGTGGTCAATGGCTCCATGTCCAAACAGAGACCAGCACTGTTTAACAGCTCTGTTGGTGATGTGGGCAGGGGGATCCAGGGAACCCTCTGCAGGTCTCCTGATGACACCGAGCTGTGTGGTGGATCGACACAATGGAGGGAAGGGATGGCATCCAGGGGGACCTGGACAGGCTGGAGAGGTGGGACCATGGAGTTCATCAAAGAAGTTCAAAAAAGAATAATTTAGTTTATCAACAGATAATAAACAGAAACTGAAAACACACTCTATGATTCTATTCTGTGATTCCCGTTTAAAAGGTGATTCGAGTCAACTGCTTTGCTAAACTGCGAGGAACTCGAGCAGAGCATGCTAATCTGCTCCACGTTAGCAACCTTCACTATTGATTTTCACCTCCAAGTTTTCTGGACATTCCAACTCCCAGAAATTTGATGCTCCCGCGCTAGAAATCCCAACTCCTGGCAGCCCAGCCCAGAATTCACTGCTATCAACATGATCCTTTCTTGTTTACAACCTGTGACACCCGAAGGGCTGGAACAGAATCTGTCCCACGAGGCAGAGAATGATACACAAATAAATAAAGGTGCAGGGCAGATTATTTGCTGCTGCACAGCACTGTTGCTCCGCTGGCTTCGTGGAGCTGTTTGTACCGGTGTCCTAGCAAAGACTCTCCCAGAACAACCCTATATGGTAACAGCTGGGCCCTTACAGCTCTGTCCAAGTGAGTTCTCACGAACATTCTGAGCCATTCATTAATTAGAGGCTCTAAAACTTTTGCCAAGTGGAAGAAAAGAAAGAAAGAAGTGGAAGATGAAGTGGAATGGCGATATCCCCTTGTGTCCAACAAAATACAGACAACTCCAATACAGTGATCAGGGTTTTAGGGAACAAAACACCGTACTATTGTGTAACCGGTGTTATCTGCTGAGCACCGCCATATTCCCCAGCCATGTCTGGCCTGCACTGAATCTCTCTTCTCTTCCAGAGCTGAGCAGATTACACCCTGAGGTGGCAGGCTGCTGCTGGGACATCAGTCCTGCCAGGAGACTAAAGCACCGAGGGGCCTGTCCTTAACACCAGACCCTGCTTCCACGTGCCAACGGGAGGAGCTCGGGCTGCAAAGGCTCTGGTTTCAAAAGGCAGAGTACTTTTTTGTGGATTTAAACAAATACCACCGCAGCACAGAGAATCCAGAAACGCTCATTTATCTGGAATTAACACCTAATTGCATTTGAAGGCAAAGACTTTAAAGATTAAAAAAAAGGCAGGTGAGTAAACCTCACTCCCAGACATGCCGGAGTGCTCTGAAAGGCCTATGTTATTTCCACTAGGCCTCACAGTTGCGTCACCTTATGGAACTGTAAGAAGAGATTTAAAGTCCTCTCCTTGACTTTAGCTCTCAGTCTGACCTTTTTTTTCCCATCTGCTTTGATTTTGGCATCAGCCTGGAAAGACTTCTGAGAGAGGCAAACACGAGTAAAACCTGGTCATTTCCCAAACCCAAGATGCACAAGAGATGGGATGTTCAAGTCCCTCTTCTTCTCAGGTGTCAGCCCCTGGTGAACACCTTTCTGGTGACGAGCGACTATCTCCTTTGAGCAATACTGAGCTTACAACTGGGCTTGCTCTCTAAAAAAAAAGAGACCGTAGACATTAAAATGACTTGTCGAAAAAGCATATTATATTTTTAAAGCGCAACATATTTTTTTCCCTAATTCAAAACAGCAAATGTTAAACTTAAAGACTCTTCCTAGTGCATGTTAGTGACAGGCAAAGCTCCCAGAGGGGTGACTGCCTTCAAAGACAGGTAAATGAGGGCCCATATAAAACAGCCAAGTATTGATGTTGTAGTAAAATTCAAGAAAAACACATTGGCAGACAAGTAAATTTGTCACTAATAATTTAATGTAATTTCCCTAAAATGGAGGTAATAGGTACTCAGGGAATACACCTCCAGGGTTTACATCAAATGTGCATGTGGAAAATTGTGAAATAATATTTTTTTAAAATGTAGATGCTTTGGCTGACATGTTAGTTTATGATGAAAATCGCTCTCCTGAAATGAAAAAGGGGAGGGGAAAATATAAGCTTCCAAACATATACAACTTGTATCTTCTGAAACCACCCCCAAAACAACAACTCAGATGCAGAGGCTGCTGAACGCCAAAATCATTTGTTTGTGGTTTACTTTCCCCTTTAAAATGATGGACTGCAATTACCAAATAGTAATGAACCAATCATGTTGCAAACACTATTTCCTGTGTCATTCTGAGTTATAGAATCTAATATCAAGCTCATTTAAAATATTCCAAAATTGCATATTTTTCTCTGCAGTGAAGTGACAGCTCAAATTGTGTTTAGTTGCAACCATATGACCATGAGCAAATCAAGTATAAAAATTTCATTTTCTCTAAGTGTTAATGCAATATTTTTAGCTCAACTCCCTCAATGGTTCACTTTGCACCACGCAGGATGGTGCTGGATGCTGCTAAAGTACCATTATCAATTATAATGTGGTTTCTATAAATTCTAAACAATACTTGTTCGTGACTCACGTAGGTAAGATTCAGAGGAAGGAAAAACAGAGAAAGAAATCCCCTCTACTTCTCCAGACAGATAGGGCTGCTTTCAGCTACAAATTGGAATTTCACTGCGCAGGCTTAATGTGATAAAGGCCAGCGAGTTTTTTTTCCCAGGGCAGTAAGAAAAGGGGGGTGTGAGGGGGTGGGGAGCGAAGAAGAAATGAAAACATAAAAAAGGCAAAGGGCAGCTGCCATGAGCTCAGAGACTGAGCAGGGGAGGAAAGGGAACCCAGGAAAAGCAGTGTGAATTGATAGGAAAGCCAGAACTATCAAAATCTTCATCATATTATATAAAATGGAGATAAACAGTACACAGTAAAGAATGAGGACTATATATTCTGTGGGCTGGTATCGCACTTGCGTGTGTGCACACACATTTCACCACTACCGGGGGAAAATTTGAGCCAGTTTTTTTTTACTGGCCCAGTAAGACATCTCTGGCTGGGAACACGCCTCAGGTTTCTTTTCACCACTGTGTCTGGCAGTCGTGCTCCCCGCTCCTGTTTTCAAGCCCTCGTTGCACAAGCGTACGCACTCTGAGGCGTCAGTGCGTATGTATCCATAGAAGAGACAGTTCAGGACACCTCACTCGTACAGGTCGATCCACACACAGATGGTTGTGCTACAAGAAGACTGCAAAAGACTATGCTGATAATTGCCAAGGCCTCAGTGTTGTCAGGTCCAAGTCCTGCAAACTGGGACACACATCTCCTACTGACTGAAGCACCTAGATGCTCACTGGAGAAGCTCAGCCACTCACTGGAGCAGGCCTTATGACACACACTGTGCTTACGTCATTTTTATATCTGAAAGGGGCACGAAACACAACGGCCTTCGCGTTTCAAAGTCACCTCTCACTCTGCACTGCAGTTCTGCTGCTGTCATGCCAAAGGCCTTGAAGAAAGGCTGCCTTAAGAAACCCACCTACGCCTCCTGCTCTTTGCGTGGCGAGGCCTGAGCAGGTGGTCACACTCTGCTAAGACCTCACTCCTAATGTTCAGCCATCACCTCTACACGGCTGTTTCCACCAGCAGATCATGAAACACTTCACAGAGGACGGTGGTATGCAAGGTGGTGAGGATGCTTGTGTGTGGTAACATGGCTGACCAACAGCGCAGCCAGAACTGGTATCCCCTCAGCCTACACCCAATACCCTCTGCAAGTACAGGAGCCAGTGATTATTTTAGCAAACAGTGGAGAAATGGTACTGTTTGTTTAGTATTTTTCCTTAGATGGACCTTCACAAGCCTTCTTTTTTTTATTGTTGTTAATTCACTCATATCCTTGTTCTGGATCTCACCAGTTGGGCTGCATACAGAATTAATATCTGAAGTTAGATGCAAACCACTCAAGTGGAAGTTAAAATAATACATGGATATTTAACTTCTAAACCTAAGGTTTGATAGAAAATTAAAGAATACCAACTATGTCCCCAGCTACATGGTAATGTTTGGATCTCACTTGCCTTCTTGTGAAACATGGACTGACTTGAAATTTTCCTAACTAAACAGAACAGTATTTGATCCTAAATTTGGGAAACAGAGAAAAGCAATAGGGCATGCCTTAGTGTTTGAAGGGACAGAAAAAATAGGCTGTGGATTACTTTGGTTTTCTCCAGTGGGATTATTGTTTAAAAAAAAAAAAGGTTTCAAATTCTAGAGTAAAATCTGTGAATATAACCTGAAAGAACAGATTTATAGCCCTAGAAAGTTATGAAAGAGAGGCACCCCCACAAACTGCAGCTTTCCCACAACATCAGAAGAACACAAAAAGTCACAAAGTGATCCCTTGCCAGAGCTGCTGACAGTAAAAACACCGAGAGAACACATGGCGATGGCTGTAGCTGTCACCGCCAATGTGTACGGACGGGTATGTGGTACCTGGATTTTACAGGCAGCATCCCTAACTGAAAAGAAAAGTCAGTGCCATGGGAAACCAATCTGCATTTCAATCTCTCTATCCCATTTGCTGTTGCTGACAATACTGGTAGCTGAGTCTGTGCTTTTGTTGGTACGTGCACAGGGTGTTCCAACACCTGTACAAGCACAAACCACCCAAAATAAGTAACCATCCAGGGAAATACCTGAGGAGGTTTCTCTTCTCTTTCCTCCGTGTCTCTGCACTGTTAGCACAGCGCGGGGCACAGAAAGCTATTACAGCACTGTGGTCAGAGCAGGTGAGCCAGATACCCAGGCTCAAGGATTTTTCTTCTTATATGAGAAAACGTCTCTTTAAAATTGCATTACTGGCATTTATGATTCATTCTACAAATAGTGAGACTTCCACATATAAATCTGAAATTCATTTAAGATATTTTGAGTTTAATAAGAATAAAGGCACCCCATTTTTCAAAGCAATAAAGAAAGATGCACCTGCCACAGCCTGACCACTGAACAGACTGGGAAGATACTAACTCAGTAAAGGTAAAAATCAGAAAAAAATACGAATTGATATAAAAAAAAGATGGCTCATCTATCACTTCTTCCTGAAAGATGCACATAATAAGATGAATTTAAAACAATAAAAAAAAGCTGTCATTTTTTCTCCTCCAGAGCAGCAGAGCCTGTGGAACAGAACTGGAGGAGAGAGTTTGTAGGCTGCGATGGGCAGCAAGGTGTGTGGCTGAGGGTGAACTCGCCCTGCCAAGCTCCTCTGGCCAGCAGCCTTTCTCTGCTCAGAAAGTTACATCTCTTTTGTTAGCTTTCGTAAAGTATTTTAATTACATTTGTGCAGCACCAGACTAATTAGCCTTACATCTGACCCGTACTCCTGTGCATTTCACCTGCTAATTCCCTCTGCTACTCCAGCATTGCTTTTTGAAGCTGCCCTGAGTATCTCTCTCACTATTGTCCTTCCAAGTGCTCGGTGTCTGCTGGTCCCCTGCACCGTCAGGGCCAGGACAGGGATGTAAAGTCAGGGTGAGTCTGTCCGTCCATCCACCAAGACTGAAAGGGGAGCACACCACGGGGATACAACTCCCTCCACCTATAAAAGGCAAAGCTATCAAGCCAGAAGAAATCACATGTGTAATCTGAAGTAATTCCTTTGCAAATGATGAACATTTTGCTAATAATACTTCTGAACCTAAATTTCGTCACTTACTCAACAAAACATTGAGGTAATTTAGATTAATACCAGCCTTTGCAGAATATTTAATTTCTGCCTCTGGCTGTTCTCTAGTTTTCTATAATATATTGTGTATGAATCCTTTCCCGAAATGAACGTTGTATAATGGCAGCATCGTGACACAGGCTGACAACAGCCAGGAAATTGGAAGTTCAGGCTGTGGCTCCATCCTTCATTTACACCACTGCTGGGAAGGGGAAAGCAGAGACACCCAGTTATGGACAGTGAAGGGCTTAACTTTTAATTTCCTGGATGTTATCATTTTAAACAGGAGCCGTGATGTTATTTAAATCTATCTGGGGGAGGCAAGAGAAAGGAAATAATATTATTTCTGTGAGCAACAAGAGCTGAGCAGTGTAAGTCACTTGCTCCAAAAGAAAAGAGACCCGAACAAGCCACAAGCCAAACACCCAAACACACACCCAAACACACACCCAAACACCACCCTTCATTCTCGCAGGGCACCAGGCTGCAATGAGAAAACCCACAATTGGGTTTTCTCACTGGATGCAAATTGTCTCTCATCTTGCAAAGGTTTTGCAGAGATGTGGAAAAATTCCCCAGCAGCCCTGCACTGTGTCAGGCAAGTTCTCTACCAGGTACTTTTGAAGCCTAAGGGTGAGGACCTGGGTGAGCAGGACAAACCCTGGAGCTCAAACAACCTCTGCTGTTCCATCACTGTGCATCAGTGCCGGGATCCCGCATCAGCCCGGAGCCCTGAGCCTGAGTCACACAGCCACTGATCACAGCCACCCACAGCTGCTCCACAGCAGGCACTCAGCATCCCTCCACTCACCAGACCCGGTTCCCATCTATCAGTGTTAAAAGCCATCCTCACTCCTGGTTGGCAGAGAACCCAACGCACAGAAATCCTACAGAACCTAAAGCTTCTGTGTACATCCATCAGGTTGCTGTTAACGTTCTAGCTGCTGTCCTGGGACCAGCCACATCTACACCATGCGGAGTACGTTCAGTGTGAGTATGTATCTCTGGATATCAGAACCCAGTGAGACAGGTTACAGCCATCAATCTGGAATTAGCATGTTGAACATCCCCATTTCAAATGCTTACACAACGCAGAAGCTAATTACTGTGCAAACATCACAGGCAGTGCTGGGCCTCCATAACACCAACGTCCTGCCATCACCCAGCAGAGTCTCATTCTCTCGTTAAAAAAAATAAGGAAATATTGAAGCCTGCTGGAATTTCATCCCCAGCTAAGACACTCTGTTTGTCTAGTAAGATTGCACACAAATCCAGCCTCTGGATGCCCAGCATCTTAGGGGTTGTGCTCTGGAACAGAGCTAAAAGCACTCCCAGGAAAATGCAATTAATAGGAGTTATAACTTAAAGCTCTGAACAGTTATTATTCCCTGAGCATTCCGACACCCAGGTCTTACATGAGAATGAATGATACACATTTTTACACAAAAATATTAGGAAAATTGATTCTGAAAAAACACCCTTTTTTTAAAAAGGGAAAATGTGGCATTTGATTACTTCATTAAAAAGTTAAATAACAAAAGTAGAAAAAAAGGAGAAGGAGGCCCTAACAAAAGGAGAAGAAAGCCCTCACGGCTTTTCACGGACTTCACAGTAACTGCAGCAGATGAAATGGGACTTCAGAAGTGCCAGCACAGGGAGAATAGTTCAGGCATGCCTCTGATTTATTTCCCTCTTCTGCACAAAAGTGCTGACATACATCTTGAAGCGCATTTTGACATATGAATGTATACTAGACCATTTACTCCATAGGTAATTGTACAATTTCCACTGGAAGACAATTCTCTGGCCCTGTTGAAAGAATACTTTTAGTAATGGATGACACTTGAATAATTAATTATTCCTCACCATTCTACCAGTCTCAGATGCAGGAGTTAGTTTTTGTTCTCCTCTGAACACTGCCTGGTATTTTTCAGTGCTCATCTTTGTTATAAAGTTGAATTTCTGGGTCCTAAAGCTTCAATTTCCTCTTTCAAAGGCCAAGAACATTTCATGCCCTAAATCATGGGAACATGGAGCAGCCTGGAGTTTCTACACTGAACCAACGTTTAGAAATGTCACTGCTGTGTGGTCTGGATGCTGAAGCGACCCAAGTTTCAGCAAGGCTGAAGGTTGTTTCTATGCACTGGTCAAGAAGGCTTCAATTCCTATTTAATTTGTAATATACTAATCAATGATACATAATAAGATAAATCATAGAATCACAGGATCTCCTGAGTCAGAAGGGACCCATCAGGACCATAGAGTCCAACTCTTGGCTCCACACAGGGCCAGTCTGAGCGTGAGGCTGAGCCCTCAGTTAGGCTGTGACCACTTCCCTGGAATAACATTTAATAGTATAATCAACACCTAACTTTTATCTAGATGCTCGTGGATCTTAAACAGCATTGCCTATGAAGGAAGCTCAGAAATTAATGGTTTTATGTACGTCATTGCTAATTTAGTGGGACCAACTGGGCGACAGGTTAAAACACTATCAGCAGGATGGGCTGCTTAATTACTGAAGAGATCCTATTCAGGCATCTTCCCACTGCTCAGGTCTCAAGGTGAGAAATCTAATCTTTTCTTCACACTGGTGACATAAAAACTAGTTACTTAGGGAAGTGGCACTAAATCCTGTAAAGTTATGCCCAAAATGCACCTTAATGAAGGGGATGCCAAACCCTAAACCCAGGAACTGCCAAAGGCAGCAGAGCACTCTCAAGGGTCTCGTGGAAGCACACGGTTGCACAGCTTCCCAGCAGAGATGCTCCACCAACCTCAAATAACATGTGACTGCTTATTCCCTACACTGAGACCTCCAAAAACTCTGCTGGCAGCAGCCCAATGGTGAGAAAACTGTCCTGCTGACAAGTACCTTAGTGTTGGGTTGCTGGCACAGGCTGGCACACACCAGTAACACGGGCAGTGAGGGTACCAGTCTTGTGGCACTATAACCCCTCCAGCCCCACTACATAAGCCAGATGAGCAGCTTATCAGGAAATTTCATATCAAGAAAATTTAGCAAAGAAATTGTTGTTCCAGTTTCCCATGTGGGCCTTGATATTGTATGTTATGATTTATTTACCATTATTTACCTTATATAAAGGTTGGAGAGAAATACAGGATGTTGTGTTGGGAGGGAAGTAGGGACTCTGCTTACGCTATCATGTCATCACTGAAACAACTCACAAGCAGATACAGGAGAACTGTATGTCCTCCCTTGCCTTGCATGTCCAGGGAAGAGACAGGGACAGAGAGGATGAGAGGAGATAACAGGCAGATATGTAGGAGCCTGTGACATAACGTATGCTGAGAGCCCTGCTCACTTCAGGACTGCAGCGAGTTAAACTCTCTCAGCATCCACATTGTGAACAGAAGCCAGACACAGTTGCAACATGCTTAGAAGAAGTCCTTTCATCATGCCCTGCAAGAGCTCACTAGCCATCTCCTGAAGCAGGAATGGCTGGATACTCTGTTCCAGCCTTCTTCCCACCATGGGCCACAGGCAAGAGACTCCTCGAGTCACACGATGCCATTTACCTCTAACTCTGGGCTTGCCTCTCTCCTGGATGTCTGCCTCTCTCCAGTCTATCAGCACGATCACATTCCCTCCCTTGGCACAAGCGTACCACAGGGTTCTCCTCTTCAGCTGTACATCTACCCAGATCACCAGGACTCCCTGGGATGCTCTTTGTTTGCTGTCTCCTGGCTGCAGCCCCACATTGTGCAATCACAACTTCTGTTTCTTCTGTTTGTGCCTTTAAGCAGAGGCATGGCTTCACATTGGAATAAAATCTACATTAATAAGAGTTTACCTTAAAAATTATTTGGGTTTGTCATTAAAACAGACCCATGGGCATCCTCACTTACATAATATGAGTATTTTTATTATCTGCAGATTCACGCAACTTTTCCACACCTTTATGATTAAGGTGGTAACCCTCACGTGACTCCAATGGGACCATGAATAAGAGTTATGTTTCGTTTCTTTTCTAGCTAGATGTATTGCTGATGTCTGAGAATTTTAGAAAGAAAAAATTAGTTCCCAAATTCAAATTAAGAATTCAGTTTAAGGAAAGTAATTCAGATTGAAGAATGAGCAAAACCAGAAAAGATCAGAAGATAAAATTTTGATCCTATCAAAATCATTGGCAAAACTTGCACTCCCTGCACTACAGGCACAGCATCACTAGAGCTCACTCACTCCTCTGTTCCCGTTGGCCCGTGGCTGGTGCAGGACGATGCTCTGACCTGCTGGCTCCCAGCCCCTGGCATCACAGAGGCACAAAGGCAGCACAGCCACTCACAGGCTTCACTACAGCTGCTCAGACAGTGCCCTGAGTGTCGAAGGGACCTGCAGTTCCCTAAGGGATTCCATTTTGCACCCCTATCAACCAGAGATCACTCCTCACCCAGGACTCTGAGCCAAGGCTCCAGTGCAGATGTTCACCTCTCTGCCTGCATCGCTCCCTGCAGCTGATTTCTGTATTCTAACAAGCAGCTCTCTCATTTTTGGATCAAGTTGTGCTCCAACATGAAAGGAGTGTTCCTGTGCACCCCAAAGGGCGCACGTCATCCTCAGGGAAACATGCCATGACCAAATTGCTGATGCACCATGAATCTGCAAAATGGGATCACAAAGCAACAAATCCTTTTGCTCTCTACATGAACAGGCACCAACTTTTTTTGCTCTGCACAGCACAGCATTGATCTTCCCAGATTATCTGTGGGCAAAACAATACCTATTCATGAAATAATGTAACTTCTCAAGATTATTCCTGTGTACTTGTTTGCAGTGTGGGAAATAAAAGAGGCAGCACAGTCCTGATGTTGGTCACCAACAAATGCTCGAGAGACCCAACCAGGGTTTCCACAAATGATAAATACATGATTTTTTTATAGGACTCTCTATATGTATGTATATCAAAGAGCACGTCCACCTACTAGTGCTCTCTGTATGTATAAAAGAACAGCTTAAAAAAGAAGGGGGAAAAAAAAAAGGCTGTTTTTTCTTTCTGACAAACGGGCATGAAATAACAGGCTGACATCTGCCTCTGCAGGTCATTCCAGTCAGGCTGCTGCATGTCAGAATTCAAACTGCTCCATCCATCAATGGCAGACCAAAAATTAACGTAGCTTGGAAACTCTGCAGCAAGACAGTAACAGCCCAATTTAAAGTCTGACCTTCGGAGAATGGTGGGGTAAGATGGAAAAATTATTTCATGCCCTGTACCAAAGCCAACCCCACAGTTCAGAGGGATTTTCAGTCGGGGTTTTTTTTTATATATATAGAAAATAAAGTTTGCTATGATACAGCTGTTAAACTGTTATGTCAGATAAGAAAACAGTCATAAAGGCTTTTAATTTATAAGGCATCGACTACATTCACAGAGATGCACTTTCATTGCATTTACAATTTTAATTTCTCTGACTTACCAATTAATTTTTTTTCAAAGCATAATGCATTCAAGTTTATAAATAACAACACTTTCTCAGCAATTGGCTGGGCAGAGACTGCAGTTGATCAGCCTGAAGAATTTGATTGAAATACGCTGTGATTTTTGACAAATAGAAAATTTCCAGTCCAATTCAAAAAGGGATAATCCATTTAAAATACTTTCTTAAAATTCCAATATTACATTATTTCATAAAGCTGTTGATCAAAGCAGTTATTTCATAATCAGAGCCATGTACCTTAGTGATGTGCAGCAGCACCAGTCACAGAGGTGCCGTTAGCCCTCTGGACTCTACACCAGCAGATAACAGTGACGACTCCATTTGTTAACTCCCCCCCCAACACGCTTGTTAATTGCTTGATAAGCTAATTTCAGTGGAAGCTTAATGACACATAATTCAGACTTCCATCTCCTGTTGTAAACAGCAGAAATGCAGAGTTTAAAACTTCAAGTAGTTCAACAGAACTGTCAGGTTAAAAATAAAACTCAACTAATTCAAGAAAGTCGCTCAGTCGCCTCCTAACTGCATCCCCAGAACTGGAGGAACTCGTTCATTTTCCCCAAGCCTTTCTCTGGAGCTCCCCTGAAAAGCTCACTTAGGGATTTCTTCCCTTCCCAAGTATTTCTTCTAACACTGTCCTTTGTCAGGCAGCCAGTTGATAGCTAACTTTGCAAGGGACTCAAAGGCACTGAGTAACCTGGAAGATGCTATTGAAGACCCAGTAGAGAGGGGACAGCATCAGGGCCACAGTGCTATTTACTGCTTTGTTTCCTGAGGAAATAAGAGCGTGACCCTGCTGCACCGGGCACCTCTGCATGCAGACAAGTCAGCTCTCCCTGTGGCATATTTTAACATCCTATCTAACCTGAGAGTTCACCAGTGGCCTCTAATTTCTAGAGCTGCTTACAGGCACACAGCATCGGACACTCTGGGCAAAAAAAGATTCCCCTTGCACTGCTCACTGCATGGCTCCAGAGCACTGAACAGGGAATCGTCTCTCCCACAACTGACACAGCCTCTTTGTGCAAATCTGATGATGCCAGAAAGCAAAAAGATAAATTAGTTTAGATCTGAATATGCTTTAAATGTAAACTTAAAGCCATCAAAGAATTAACAGAGAGAACTTCTTTCACTGGGGTACAATGGGGACCAGCAAAATTCTAAATTCTTGGGAGACGAGAAGTTTGGGGAAAGATAGAAAAAAAAGAAAATCTAAGTTCCAGCTTTCTTTTTGGTACTATAAAAATGCTGATTAAGAAAGCAGCACGATAATCTACCAATAACCCCTGGGCAGAATCTGTCCGAGCTTGCTGAACTGGCAGTGCAGAGAAGCACTGGGCTGAGTACTGACCAGCTGAGTATTGGTGGCTGGGAGCCCACATGGGTCAGCTCTGCAGCGCTGGTGAAGGGCTGCTGCATGGATAACCACTGCTTCTCTGAACAGGACCAGTACAGCTACCACAGAGTTCATATTCCAACACCTAGTAATATAAAGACAGGGTATTTCAGACCTAGATGGGCAAAACAATTCCAGAGGAGATCTCTGCAACGTGCTGGTAAAAATACCGACTGTTTGCTGGAAAACTGCATGGGAAACAGGTTTCACATCTCTCTGCAGCATTGATGGGACCAGTAAAGAAATACAGCACACAACTCTGGTGCCTGGCACGAAAAACCCATTGAAAAGGTGAGGAAAAGTCTGTAACTGACAGCAGTGAGCACAAACTACACGTTTAACTTATCAAAGAGAAAAGCAAAGGGTGTAACTGTAGCTCCACGCACAGAAGGACTGGAAAGCACAAGGCTCCATCCCCTCAGAAAACCCAGAACAAGGACCAGCCCCCAGAAGCTGAAGGTGAGGAATTTGTGAGAAAAAGGGATCTGTTTTAATGTCTGGCTGAGTAGGAAGGGAAGGACAGATTCCTCCTGCCTTGGGAGATCAAGACAAGCTGAAACAGCACCATATCCACTCCATTCAAACACAGGTTTACAGGCTCGCTACAGAAAGAACTGGGCTAATTTTAATAGCATCTGTTACACAGGATGCCAGGTATGGGGATGTAACACTCCCTTCTGGCCTGACAATCTAGTAGCCAGGAAATAATCTGCTAGTTGGACTTTGCAGAGTTTCTTCCACCCGGGGTGCCAGTGTGAGGAGGCGCTGGCACACGGCGGCAGCACGCTCTGGTGGGGCAGGGGGCTGGCACGCTGCGCTCCAGTTGCCACTGGGAGAACACAGGAGCTGCACTGCAGTCACTGTATCACCAAACACACAGCAAAGCTGCTGCACGCTACGGGGAAATCTGAAAAGCTCCTGGGATGATCAGCCGTCTGACCGGGACAAGCAATTATTTCCCATGTTTTATCCTCAGCTGCAAATTACTGGTTGGAGCTTAAACAAGAAACAATTAAAGAATCAGATGCCTCGTGCAAGAGTTCTAACAATTACTGGTGACTATTTAGATCTGAAAAAAACTTTCACTTTAATAAACATGATTGTTTACACTGGTAGTAACTAGATCTCATTCTTTACAGCATCCTAGTATTTTATTCTTCAAATAAAACATGTAATTATTACACACCAGAGAAACTGTGCCATTATCTCATTATTTCCATTAAAGTAATGGAAATTATTTACTCTTTTTTTTTTTTTGTTTTCCACAGAATTAAAGCACTTGGTACAAATGAGGAATTATTTTTAACTAGTCCCAAGACTTAATAGTTCGCAATCAGTTCCCAGCTTTCTTGCCAATGAATTGGACTTAATGAAGTGCAGTTATTTTAAGGGGTAAAAGTCTTTATGTATTAACATTAATCATTGCACTAAATGAAGTTATGGGGAATATTCTCCACTTGTGAAGTAATCAAAGCTGCAGTCAGCGGCTGCGTAAAGGAAACTCAAAACTTTGATCTGTAACTGGGTAGAACTATTCTGACAAATAGAGAGTTGAACTTTTGCCTGTGGCAGAGGGTCACAAGCGAGAGCAGTGTTTAGCCAGGAGAGCAGCAAGAGCTCACAGGTGGGAGATTCGCTTTATTTTACTGAGAGCTGCTTGGTCAGCAGCAGAGACCCAACTGGAAAATCCAAACTCCACCTTTTATTCTTCTTCTCTCCTGCATGTCCAAAGGACAGCTCCCAGCTGCTCCATAAACACCTCCCTAGTGCTGCCCAAGCCTTTAGCAGCCGTTAACACCCAGGAGCTCAGCCAAAGCTGCTGCAACACAAGGATGGCCAAGTGCCATTTGGAGAACTGGCGGGTTGGAACTTTCTGCCTGTCAGAGGACAAACCAACGTTGAACTGAGTCACACACAGGCCAGGGTATGAGCAGGTACCAGGAAGGAGGGCTCCAAGCAGCCAAAGCATTAGTTTACTCTCCCTCCTTCAGTATTCCCCCTCTCTGCCTGTGCCACAGCTATAACAGAGGACACATTTTTTTCCTGTTTCAAAGTTTAGATGCTCATGAGCATCTGGGCAATACCAGAGGTAAAAGCATGGCTGTGAGGAGAAAGCCGTGCTGTGGGATCACATCACCCTTCCCCAGCACCCCCCAGTGCCTATTCACCACTGTTCCCCAGTGCCTTACCAAGGGCAGTTTGCACACTAAGCTTCTCCTACAGACATTTACAAACACCCCACCTGTATTTGTAAAAGAACATTTCCTAATGCAATTAACAAATTAACATACCATAAATATTGTGATTGCAAATATTTAGAAGTGATCCTAAATCCACACATCTGTAAAACATCAAAGGCAGGCGCTGCACATGACTCTGTGGCATGTCCCAACACCCTCACATCCCCTGACAGCAGGGAGCAGCTCTGGGTACCACAGAAAAGGGTTCACATAGAGCAAACAAGGTGTTTTCCAATCTGAATTATTTCAACTCCCACCCATTAAATTATTAATGCAATATCAATGCTCTGTTTTTAAGAGCAAGTCCATTCTGGAGCAACAAATGGAAAATTAACCATAGCTGGTAACAATGAGAAAATTATTAAATAAAACCATATATACACTAACCTAAATGTATGTTCATCTTTACTAATAATGGCTACACACCGTGACACTGGGCAGCACTGCCACTAGAAATGGGGTTCCAAATTACTTCTTTTTTTCTTTTTTTTTTTTTTCCTCTTTAATTTGAAGCTTGGAAATGGTGGGGGGGTGGGAATGAGGATTAGGGAAGAGAGACCATTTTTCACTATATATCAGATAGGAGATTTCCAGCACTGCATCATGGTGAAAAACAGCGACAGCACAGAAGTGCTGCAGGGATGGGAAGGACGGGAACGTGCAGAGAGACAACATCCCAGGGAGGGAAAGCTCTGAGTTGTCCTTGCACAGTTATGCCATTTCTGGGATGCTAATTAAGATCACAAGTATCAGCAGCAGCAGTTGGTGTCGAAGGTGAAGGGGGGAGCAGAATGATGAGACCTTTTTGTTTAGAGTGACACCATCGGAACTGTCACACGCTTGGGTTGGGCACATTGTATTGATGGGCAGAAACCACAAAATTCCACTTCTGATCCAGGAGCTTGTGCACACTGGGAAGAGGGTCCCTTTTCTCTCTCTCCCCACCTGTCCCAGTCACACATTTATTTCATCTTACAAGAAGGGGGATGGGCACAGCCCACTTGGATCAGCACAGGATTTTGTTAACACAGTGACCAGCCCAACATTATCTGACTCCTGCTTGGGAGATATTAGCAGAACAGGAGTAAGCCCTTGGGTCAGGAGAACCAAGACCAGTCCAGTCTGGCACTGCAATAGCTTTCCCTAGAACATACTGTTGAGGAACTATAATCAGCTTCCAAAGCAAAGGGGGTTCAGAATGGACTTCACTGTACCAAACTGCCCCATTGCACTGAGGATGGAACTCCCATCAGCCATGACTACACACAAAAGACAACCAAAGACAAGGGCAAATTCCATGTATTGATGCCATCTACCTCGACATGGGGGCAGAGCACTTGACACTGTCCCACAGAGCATCCTTGTCTCCAAATTGGAGACGTGGATTTGGATGGATAAGGAACTGGCTGGACAGTCCCACTCAAGGAGTTGTGGTACACGGCTCCATGTAGGGAGGCCCTGGCACAGGGTGCCCAGAGAAGCTGGGGCTGCCCCAGGATCCCTGGCAGTGCTCAGGGGCCAGGTTGGATGGGGCTGGGGGTGGGACTGAGGAGGGGACTCTGGGGTCCTTCCCAGCTACACCACTGCACAGTTCTATGATATTTACTCCACACAGGCACATTTGTCAGCCTGTGTGCAGTGGCCATGCCTGTGCCCGGCTGCAGTGCTGCTGGGATGGGGCAGCCATGCACGATGCATGTGACGTGCACGCTGGATTTATGCACGTTCTGATATTTCAGTATTTGATTCTTCTTCTTGACAGAGAGCAGGGCTTCCACTGAAAGCTCATTTAATAAAAATAATGCAATGCAAATGAACCTGAATCAGAAAAATTAGATTGATGGAAGTAGCTCGGTCGCTGTAATTACACAAGGTGTATTATTTCCTAAATTCTCTTTGCATTAAATATATACCATACATTTATCAAACATAATTAGCAGTTTAGGTGACAAGGATTTGATTTTTCTCCTGCAATAAAAAATCCCTCTACACGGGTAGGTACATCTAAAATGTAATATGAACATTTTCTCACTATCATTGTTTACTCCTCTAAGAAAAATTTCATAAGATCAAAGAATCAGAGGGGGAATACCATTTGGGACTAACAAAGTAGAAGATGAGGAAGATGGCTAGGTCAGCCTTCTGTGAATTTCATGAGCACAAAATAAAATTAAATCAGGGAAAGCTTTTAAGGTTGTTAGTCAAATAAATCATATTTGAAAGCAAAATAATTGATGATACCCCAGTACAGCTTTATTTCCCTTATAATCAGCATTTCATTTTTTCAAAATATAGGAATAAATTGATGAACTAACAGCAATAGGAACAGAAGTTGCAAAAGAAGCTGTGACAAAGTTAAATTTAGTCAACAGCCATTCCAGTAAAAGAAATGGGGTTTAAGGGAAAGAGAAAGTATATTCTACAAAAATCTTAGTTTTCTGTAGCACTGCCTTTCTTTGCCTTCTGCTAATTTCCCTCTGTCTAAACCTGATTTAAAGAATTGTCTGGAGAATCTATTTTAAACCACAAAAACACTGAGGTGCTACTACTCTGACTGAAGCATAAGCCTACTGTTAATTCGCTATTCTCAGATCTCTCAGGCTGACTTTCTGATTGACAGTCTGTCTTAAATTTGAGTTTCCTGTCTTCAATTTCCATTTCAACTTAATATCATTGCAACATGTTTTCTAAGCGATCCTTGTGTTTTCAAGTGGAGGTTGTTCCCCTTCTGCCCATGATTTAAGTCAGTTCTGTAGGGTACGTCCTCAGAAACACCCCCAGGATGAGTGAAACAGCTGAGACTCCCCATCACAGCAGCGTCTGTCTGTAACTGACCATTGAGCTCAAAGGTGAGGGGACTGGATGGGTCCTGTTAGCTGTACAGAGAGGTACCTCCAGAAAGCCATTTGGGAAAGAGGCGAGATACCTGACATGGGATGTGTGCCTGTGGATGGGCTGCTAGAAGTGGATTTACAAGAACATTAAACTGCCAAACAAGCCATCCTTTTCAGGACTAATTAAAATCTCTAAGCAGAGTGTATGTCACACCTCTGGTGGGAGCTCTGGGGCACGCAGCAGCCAATAACCCCCGGCTTTTGCAGTGCACACAGTTCTTCCTGCTGTAACACTGTCTGTCCCATCCTGATCCTTCCCCACCGGCTGCTTTCAGCAGGCTCAGGCTGCAAAAACAACCAGCTTCCCTCCAAACCTCAAGCCACCCCTCTCTGTATCAGTGCTTTGGTTTCGTTTAATCTCTGCTGGATGCCACAGGGCACCTTCAGCGCCTCTGGTTTGTATGTTCAAATCGTGACCTTCAAGCTTCCTTTGCTCTCTGAAAATTAGCTCGCTAGGACTGTATTTGCTTGCTTGTTCCCAGAGATTTCAAACAGCAAAACGTGTGAACAAAGCATTGGTCAGGTGTAAAGTGTAAGGAGCCTGAAATTTTGTGAAGTCATTTGTTCCTGGATGGTTTGCATCATGCCCAGTTTGAGCAAGAAGGGAAGGGAGAACACACTGCTCACTGATTAGACATCTTTATATATACATATAAATATGTATATGTATGTATATACTTTATATGCCTCACTGTATCTCATTGTTACAAAGATGGGGTCTGCTTCCCCCAGATGCTATCCACCTGCAGGACAAGGGCCAGTTTTGTTTATGCTGAACTTCATCTATGTTTGATGAACACACAAGTGCTGGTTTTCACAAGGGTTTCGAGCAAAATGCCAAATGCATCACCCACAAACACTGCCGAGTTGTGCTGGAACGACACTGCCCATACCCTGTCCCTTCAGGAAGATTTAAGGCTGTTTCCAGGCTCGTGGCAACTACCCCAGAGAGCTCCTGCCTACGAACAGGCTGTGATGCCATTTACTGAACATGGGGCATTAAAAGCCATTTGATGTGTTTAAGAAACTTCATTAGCACGTAGGGACAATCATGACACCGAAATCCTCACTGAAACCAAAGGTGGTGACATCAGCCCCACGACCTCCTCCCAGCACACTGAGCACAGCTCCCACACGACTCAGCTGATGAAGTTTCCCCTCCTCTCTCCCGACAGCTGAACGTTTCTTCGGGAGTTTGGACACAGGGGGGGTTGTTTAGGTTTTGGGTGGTGTGGGGTTTTTTTTTTTAATAGTTTCACAGAAAATAAGTACATCAAAATAACGGCAGAAAGCACTTTGGTTTCTTCTCTTCAAATCCCCATGGATCACATGGGGACCTCAAGTCAAAAACCCTCACTTTAGAACAATAAATAAATAAACCCGCTAAAGCCTTCCCAAGGCTGGCCAACTGTAGCATAAGTAATGCAAGAGGCTGAGAGATGCCAGATAAATTTGATTACTATAAAAGATGGGAATATGTTTCTTTCCTCAGAGAATTCACAAAAAGGGGTCAAAAACAAAGCAGCACTGAAAGAGAACAACTTCATTTTCCAGCAACTCAGGGCGAAAATACAATACAATTTGGTGGGAACATTTTGTCACATCGGTGCAGACACCTCTTAATCTCCTATTTCTGAACAGGGAAAATGGGAGAGAGAGAGTCCGGGCAAAATAGGACGACTCTTGCTGTTTTGGAAAAGTCATTCTGATTAGTATATCAATTTAATAAAGAGTTTAACAATTGTTTTCAGCCTCCACCTGCTACCAGCACCGCAGCATCTCCAGCACAGCTCCTGAGAAAACAGAAACCTTGCACTTCGTGGTATTCTCCCTATTTCTCAGATTACCAAATCATTTATATCGAACACATTCCAGGAGCATCATTAGGAGAAGTGACCTATCGTACTTCCTTTGTTAAAAAAACCCAAAGTCTTGACTCAGTGTTAATTGTTCCAGCCCTGATAATGATGAGGTACAGAGATCCCCCTGTGCTATTCTCCAACCAAAAGATAGTGCTGATTTCACATCGCTGCATTTTTCTTCTGTAAATAGATGAGCTCTTGCCAGCTGCTATTACAACAGCACTAGTCTTTTGCTAACCTCTCTGGAATTACATTTTCCTTCATCCATCCTAGGGTTGCACTTGGCTTTTTCACTAACACCTCGTGTTGGTGGCACAGTCATCCCATTGTCAGCTAACACACTCATCCCTAGCAAGTGCTGTGCTTTCAGCTAACAGAAAAGCTATTCGTACCAGAATCTATTAGACTTCACCTTATTTTCATTACTTCTTCAGTCATCCAGTTCTTCCTATTTAATGTCCCAAACTTCCACTCTATTAACAGCGTCTCTCAGCACCGGGTCTGCAGCCCAATTTCAGTAACCACGTGTGGTTTTTATGGGAAGAGTTACAAATAAGAAGTGTAAATAAAGGCTGATCGTTGAGGAACAAGCAACTCCCATCCAGTCTCATAAATTCATTTTCAGCACACAAAACCTCTTTTATTTGCACTATGCTTCTCACAAACAACCTTCTACTTCTGAAAAAAGTCTTTCCCACAGTGTCACCGTATCATTTGTCCTGCAGGACTCAGGGAAGGATGGCTGACAGCACTTTTTACTAATAATACCTATTAGTATGAAGGGAAGAAACTAAATGTTTCTGGAACAGTCCCTCTTTGGCAAGTCCATTTTATTCCTTTTCCCATTGAGTTTCCTGACTCTAATTCCTCCTTCAAGCTGCCACAGTATTCTTCTTTCTCGCATTAAATAAAATCAGCCTAAGATACAGAACATCGAGCTCTGTGTGGCAGTCCTCTCCAAAGTTCTGGATGGACACTACAGTGTAGTGTAAAGCTCCTCAAGCCTTTTAGCACTGATGGAGCTTTGAACAAGCCAGCACTATCTTTAAGCCCATCCTAACACTCCACAGCTCCTCTTTTCAGTTAGGAGACTGTGGAACCTTTCTCTATTTTTTCCCCTCCCCGTAATGATGATTTTGTTCCAGTTGGTTACTACACTTTGCAACTTGTCTGTGCTGACAAGTCCCCCATTATTTACTGGCTTCCTATTGCTTTGCCCTGGGGGAAGTGGTGTGCATGGGGGGCTTTTGGGGCAGGAGGCTGACAGTCCATTCCCACAAATTCTTCCCTTCCGCTTAGGATGCGGTTTCCAGAGCCCATCCCAACATACACACCCCTCCTGACTTTCAACACTCA
This sequence comes from Porphyrio hochstetteri, assembly GCA_020800305.1. Taxonomy (NCBI): domain Eukaryota; kingdom Metazoa; phylum Chordata; class Aves; order Gruiformes; family Rallidae; genus Porphyrio; species Porphyrio hochstetteri. Next base: position 874,621 of record CM036918.1, read on the forward strand.
CTCCTTAAACTCATCAGGTGGCTTCACCAATAAATGTTAATTTCCAAAATGTTGCTGTTTTGGAACAAAGCAGCATTTTGGAACAAAGCAGCATTGCTAAATCACGGAATCACAGTTAAGCACCAGGCTGCTCTTATTCCCCTGTTTCGTTTAGAGCAAATGCAAGGATTTGGGTTTTGCCTTGAGCAGCTCTGAAGCTCAGCAAATGACAGGAAGATGGAGCAACCCGTTGGCTATCACAGAGAATGAAACCTTCTTCCTTCACAAGCAGTACTTCTCTCATGCTAGAAGTTCACCTCACAGGTCCCAGTGCTATTTCTAGTAGGGTTTTGGAGACTAATGCACACACCCAAATTTGGTCAAAACCAGCTCAGGATTCAGTAGGAAAGGCTTTGCTAGAACCAAGTGGAACCTTTTTTGTGTCAAATAATATTAGTGAGAGAACGAAATATGTTTTAGTACAGGAACAAATACTTGAAGCAATAATCAACACCTTAAAAAAGAGTAATTATCTTCTACAGATTTCAAACGATTTCAAAGCAACGAGTGAGACCAAGATACAAAGAAATTCGGTAACCTGACCCAGGACAACTAGAAGAAAAGTGAACAGGAGAACACCACTCTCCTCTGCCTGATGCTCTGGTTTCCCCTCCCTGTATGAGCAGAGCCAGCTTTGCTAAGAAGCTGAAGGATGACTACGGTGGCATTCATCCTCCATCATGCACCAGGCTACCTACAGCGGCTCCGGGCACAGGAACTCTTTGAGCAGACAGACTCATAGGCTGAAGCAAGATTTATGGAAGTGCTTTCAATTTCTTCAGACATCGTTTTCTCCTTTCTAAGAAACCCAACAGCACAACAGGAAAGTTATTTTCCTCCCAGTATTAATTGTTCTTAATGTTAACGTAAGAAACCCTGACCACCTGCAATTTAAAGCCAACAAAATGATATGACCAGAGTTTGGAGACAGACAGAAGCAAAGATGCTCTGCAGAAAGCATACTCTGCCTTGCTGCCTGCGTGTGGGAGATGGGCTTTTGGTATATCTATAGAACTGAGATGCAAAAATCTTCTAGAGTTAATAATCTTTGTACTTCAGTGGCATAATTAGTTGATTTTTTGTACACCAAGGAGTTATTGTAAAAACTGTTGAAACCTGCAGAAGGATGCTCCTGCGTAGAGCAGTGACTGATGGGCAGCTCTTGGACTGACTAAATGAACAAAGGGCTCCTGTGGATTTTAATAACCCTGATCCACTTATGAATCATAAATGATACAGAAACCCTCTTGCACCTTTGAGATTTCCAAGATTTCAGGAGGGGGAGGAGTGTTTTCATTTGACAAAATGTTATTAATCATGATTATTTTTTTCCCCTTTAACAAAACAACTGCATTTGGTAGGTGCTGGACATGATTTTTACATTTTGCACCATAGGGAAGCTTCCTGAAAGAGGGAGCTGGAGCAGGGGGTTCACAACCTTTCACAATTAACTGAAACCTTGCATTGGAAACATGGGGACCGACTTAGCAGCAGGGCATTGAGGTGACTGGGAAGAAGACCCCCAAAACAGCCTGACATTGATAGGTTATAATTTCTTATGGTTTTAAAGAATTTTACTGGATTTTTAAAAATTGAGATCAACAACAATTAATACATAGTTCCTACAGTAACCATAAGTCTCTAACAAAGTTTAAATAGATGTAGCTGGAAGGTAAGACTAACATATACTTTAAAAAGAAGCAGCTAATGTTTTCAGAAGAAAAAGCCTGGGGAGCATGTGCTTTTCTGACTCTAGGAAGTCATGAGAAAACATTTCTTCAGGCTAAGCAGCTCCAAGCTTTCTCCTTCAGAATACACAAATACTCAGATTGGCCACAACATCCTCGTACCCAGCCACGTCTGACACCATGTGCTTACCCTGTGCACACAGAGTTCTGTGTATGTTACATGTATGTAGTTAACTCTGTACACATTCCTTAAATGAACTTTCACAAGGTCCTTTTCAGAATGACACCAACGTATCAAACTGAAGCCAGGCAACGTTTAACCAGGACACTGTTACTCTGCATCCTTGTCCCTGGGCTTTAACTGAAATTACCTTGTTTCTCCCCACTGAGCCATATGTCATGAATTACAGGAAAACTCTGGGTGACTAGGACAGGAAACTGGAAGAGAAAGGTCTGTCCCCACTCTGCATCCCACTCTGTACCCACCATGAGGTGTGTGCACACCCTGATTCCCCCTGGGTATCACTCCAACCTCCACCTGAGTTCCTAAACCCGTGGTATGGCCTCGCTGGATGCCTGATCCTGAATCCTGGCACTGAGCTTTTAACATGCTCACTGAGGGGAGTTCAGAGCACTCTCAGGACCATCGTCACACCCACCTGTCATACTGCAAAGTAACACTGCTCAGGCTCAGACAAACCAACAAACCAGGAAGCTTCCCCAGAATATTTATCGCTGCAGCATCATACAAGATTTTTCTAACACATTTTGTTTCTATGAAAGACTTCATGTCTTTTACACAAAAGCATAAGAGGGTTTTTTAAAAATTAGAAGTTGGCATGTCTCAAATAGTATTGGAACAAACAATGTGCTGTCTCCAGCAGCGACTCACAGGCAGCACTGGCTGCACTCGCTCTGCGCATCAGACAGGAATTTTTCATTTCATACATCATTTAAAACTTGCTGCAGTGATTCCACAAACCTGTCTATACTATTAGTACAAAGTGAAGAGCAGCTTCTTCCCCCTCCAATTCAAGTTATTTTAGCCAAAATTCAACTGCACAAGTCGACCACCACAGCACTGATGACAGAAAAGCAAAGAGCTCTTAGTACTAGATAATGAAGACAAATCTTATGTTCTGATAAATCCTGATGCATATTGTATTTGAAAACATCAAAATAAAATGACACTGTCTACATCATCAGCAAACATACTGCAGAAAGAACATACCACAGCCAGCAAACAGCTAATGCACACGGTTGTTGCAATATTTTTAAACACAGATTTGCATTTATATCATATTTTCAGAAATTACTCTCCCAGGACAGTGTAAGGGTCTGGAACAAAGCTTCTCCTTGCAGAAGTGCATATTCAGACAGAGATCACTGCATATTCTGTGGCCATTAACACAGGCAGATCACTTACTGCTACCGCCCACGAGCAAAAGATGAGGATTATCATTACTGCTGAAGTTATTCTTGTTGATATGGTCTTTAAATGCCCAAACACAAGAGCTACCTTCTGAAAATACATCATTCACTAAGCTACCTGCTAAAGACTCACACTGTGGCCACAATTCACACGGAATTAGACTGAAAGCTGAAAACTGGACAGCTTTTACCTAAAACTCATTTAAATAATACTACAGGCTTGTGCTGGGAACTCAGCCTGGAAATACAAAGGAAGAGGTTTGCTCACCATCCACGAAGGGCTTCTGGACTGCAGCATGTACGACAGCACACTCACTCCCTGGGCATTAGTTCTGTAATCCCACTGCTCCTTCAGGATAAATCCAGAAAGTAGCTAGAACAAATACATGAAAAGCACATGTTTAGCAGGGTTGGATGGGAACAAATAGAATTCTTGTTCACGTGACTGACAGAAACATCTCATGTTTTCCTCTCTAGAGGTAACGGTGTGTCAGGAGAGAGGCTGCACAGCCTCTGGTTCCACACCAGGGTGTGTTGGTACCGTGCTGACACTGGCATCTCAGGTGCAAACTCATCAGAGTATCAGCCTTGCAGACTCAAGTTTCCCCCACTTCTGTGAGGCCAAATCCAAGCTTAGACCCCAAACACAAGGCGAGTTTGTCCTTGCATAGTTACACTCAGAAGACACTGGGCATGGCCATAGGGAGTGGTGTTCTCCCAACACTTCTGATCCTGCCCTCCTGTAAAAGCCAGATCAGGCCAAGTTCCTGCTGTAATCCGTGTTTCTGCATGGAAAGAGCAATGGGAAGCTACCAGACCAACAGACCCCTTCTTTCTACTCCTTAATGCATTGACTCAGAGACTGAAAACACGAACCAAACCACACTGAAAGCTGCAGGAAGAAGAACGCTTTAGAAGCAAGCACACTGTCTGTTCAGAGAGAGAAGTCCCAGTCAGTCACTGCACACCATATGAAAGAGGCACTGCCTGTAGATTATATGACTTGTCTCCTTTCGTGTGTCAAAACAATATTTTATTTTTAAATCTGCCAATCAGGGCCCTACTAATCACCCAAAAATAAAGCGTTTTCCTCTTTCAACCATCTGTCACCCATTAAAATTGACTCTGTCAACAGACAGTCGGGGTACATGGACAGTGTTCACAGACTCCTCAGATTTCTGGGCTTGGAAACTCAACTACACAGATAGTAGTAAGAACTGAAACATCCAGTTAGTAAATGTCCCCTCTCTGAAAGGGACCTTGCAGAGGAAACGAAGCTCTAAGCAGTAAGCAGACACATCATACTCCCCTTTGCACAAGCCGAGCACAGATCGCAGGGTTTGCAACACAAGATGATCTAAAACCCTTCCCGCCATTCTGAACAACCCAGACGGATCTTGTCATCTCCCAACATGGAAGTGTATCAAATCACAATCTCAATTAACATCTGACATCACTTGCAACTGACAACAGCACGCTGCTCCAGTGAGGAGCAATCTGTGCTGGGCTGGATGCCTGGAATTTCCCTGCTCCTCTAACCTCCCCTGTAAAAACCGTTGTGACTCTTCTCTGATGTTTCCTGAACTGAAGGAGAGATAAATACAGCAGGAGAAGGAGCTCACTTATAGTGAGAGGTGTTTACACTGGGCAGATACCAACACAGAGCAGGGAGCTGCACATAACAGAAAATGAGCCCTAAAATACAAACAGAGCAAAACCCAACAGCATAAGGGGCCAGAGAAGTGTACATGGATTGGGCACCCACAGCCTGAGTGAAAACCTCATCCCCAAAAGTGATGGAGGAAAAGGAGACAGGAAAAAAGTGTGAACTAGAGGGTCACGGGGCAGCCCCCATGGAGCTAGAGACCGGATCCAGGAAGTGAAGGGAGAAGAGTCAGGAGAAAAGCAGAACCTCTGCGAGAGGGATGGTGAATAAAATACATCTGGGAGTAGAAAAACAAGTGGTTGTGATGGAGGACAAGGGTGCTGTGGGTCCACTTAGTAGGAACAGCCAGTTTAGCGTGGCTTATCCCCACCTGCAACCCACAGTGCCCCCAGCCACATCACCCGCCGTGTCCCTGAGGAGAAGGACACCTTCTGCAGGGCGAGCCGCTGCGCAGCTTCCCACTCATTAATGTGTATTGAAATGAATATTGATCAGGAGCTTTTCTCACATCATCAGCCCTGTGACTGCAACGATGTGGAAAACACCTTCAAGAAGAAATTCTTGGATACAATGAGGAAAACTACTAGATAATGCTCCACACTATTAACACTCACAGTTAAATACAAAGATACATAACGCTGCCCCAAGCTCATTAGCTAGTTGCTGGCTCTGCAGCAAGAGAAGTCTTGGTGCTACTGACCTGTTCTTTCAAAAATTCCCAATAGCTGTAGGGCTGTCTCCTGACACACCCTTTCAGCCAACACCAGAACACTTCTGCAAGCACCGTGACCCTGAAAAACTTTGATTTTAAGTAAACTAGAGGACAAGCTACGATGATAACTTGAATATTCCCATTATTTTTTACATGCTGGAACACATGTAAGCGAGTCATAGGGATCGAACACTTTGGAGTCAGAAGTATTTTTGAGTAGTGTAGTGTGGGAACACCAGACAGGTTATAGAAGCCACGACCACTGGGTGACAGCTTGTGGAAGGCTCCCAGATTGCCTGTCCGTGTGCAGTGAAACAACCAGCCACACGAGGAAAGATTTTACTAAAGATTAAATAAATACAAATGGTTATCTGGTTACATTTATGCAGCAAGTATGTAAATCTGCTTCTCTACATTTGCAGCACAGTTTCTTGGCAATACCAGGCTCAGATACAGGCCTGTGACATTACTGCATCATTAGCTGAAAACTCACAGGGAACTCACATGTACTGACTAATGCTGCATAATTAGAGAAGAGTCAGAAAAAAGGAGACAACCATTCCTATAGATTACTCTGCTCTATAGATTCTATAAATTCCTCTGTTAGATGCTCCACACGTTCTCCTGGATCAAAGAGGTAAAGGGTCTACTACCGATGCCACTAGGCTGCGCAGAGTAAGTACACCCAGAGAACACCACAACACCAACAACTGCCAGAGTCTGCAACCCCGGGACTCCAGCACCCCTGCCATGCCCCTCTCACCCAGCACTGCTTCACTGTTGGCACGAGCACATGGACAGATGCAAACAAGACTTGGCGTTAACGAATAAGAACTAATGAACCAGCAGATATCAGATCTGTGTGTCTCTGACAGGGATGCTGCAGCTGCCTGTGCCACTGCCACAGCACGGTCTGCGTAACCTTGACTCGCAAGTGCTTACCTGAGTGTAGCAGGCAAGCACGTCAGTGCAGACCATGCAGCAAAGATCTATAGCTCTAAACTGTTCCACCTTCACTGTGAACTTCTCAACTCATGGATCAATAAAATATTGAGTAATAAACAATGAGCCAGAAACATTCCTGAAAAAAAGCCCCACCTTAGAATTGAGAATCATGGAGCCTACACATTTTCCAGCCTAAGTTCAAGAAATAAAAATCTCATTAAAGCTTTAGCGAAAATTTCTAATTCATCAAAGGACCCTGCTCTGAATACCAATGAATTGCATGAAAAAAGAAGTGGGGTTTTTTTCTTGTCTGCACGTCTGTAAAATATCTCTCAGGTTACAAAACCAAATCTGATGACACTGAAAAGTCTTTCAGGAACAAAGACAGACGAGTAAAACAACCACCAGATCTCTTTAATTCCATGCAAAAGTGTCAACAGCAAAATCACTGCATCTCTTCCATAGCAGAATATTAAACAGTTCATTAATATCCATTTTCCCTTCTTCTCTTTTCAGAGGCTACTAAAATTGTTTCTGTTTGATTTTACATGAGTGAAACTCCTCCCAAATGAAACAGGTACAAGTATCTTGAAAGAACATTCAAGTGCACATCATTCAAGACCTTGGCAGTCCCTATCTCTGTGAAACAACAATAGCATCCCACTAATAACAATGACTTGCTTAACTATTCATTTTTGTAAATAATGGAACTGAAAATTATCTAGTGATGGATTTACACTTTTACAATGCATCTCAGGGATGAAAATGAATAGGGACGAAGAAATTATGTGTATTACAATGGGTGACACACAGAACTTAAGACTCTAGCTGGCTCCACGAAGAACACAAGCTGAAAAATGTGGCACTACAATTTTTAGCATTTTACCTTTGTCTAACATTACTGTGAGACATCCTATATGTATTATTTGTATTATACTAGCACTTAAAGACTCCAATTAAAATCCAAACACCATTATATTAGGTAGAAATAGTATGAACATTACAATGGGTGTCATAGCCATTTTAATTCCAAACCACCACAATAAATTACCTATTTCTCAGATATGCCTTCCTTTATCTTGTAGTTACCCACAGAATTTAACATACCAGCTCCTGTATTCAGGGGGAGCATTAAAGGGATTGCCTCAGCAGTCTTGTCAGCCTTTTTTTATTTGTATGCCATATTTCCAGTGGTGGCACAGCCTGGAAAGTGAAAGCCTCCTGACACAAGCCTTGCTCTCCTTAATCACCCTTCCTGAGGAGCAGCCATGGAACCCCAGAGCTGGTGGGCCATGAGCTGGACAGTCTCTCCCTGAGACACAGCACTGTGACTGTAGGGAAAATTCATGTGCTCAGATCTTCTTCTCATCACACCTCCTTTCTAGTGAATACCATGTTTAATTTTACCTCAAGTACCAAACATACCAGTTTACTCTAGCCTAAACTATCATTTTACTGTTAATATATTTGTAGACTGATCAGCTTCAGTCTGAGGATGAGGCGTGATCTGTTCTGGAAGAGAGATGTGTTGTGTGTCTGTGCCCAGCCAGTTGGAGAGCTCAGTCTCAGTTTGCTCTGACTGAAAAAAGAAGCCACTGCAAATGGGTGAGGACAGTGAAAAATAAGATTATTTGGAGGCAGAAAACAGAGAGAGGTGACGACAGAAAACTCTAAGTTTCTATACAGAAAAGTTAATAAGATTACTTTCTGTTTAAGTAACAAATGGGCAGTGTTTACACCGAGACTATTAGCTCTCTAGTAGGGAGTTTATTATAAACAGTATTTCAAAAGCAGGACTTTAAGAGACAATGTATAAATATTTTAAATGGTAAAATATAGGTGTTGGCTTTTTTTGTACCGTGTCCAGAAAATTTGCACAAACACATCAAATTCTCCACCTAGGGAATTTACTTTATTGTTAAGTTTGCATTTAAAACAAATGTACATGACCTATTTTGGGGCTAATATAACTAAAAGGAACCTATTTGTTGTTTATTATTTATAGAAGATTCACTTCAGATTAGGCCTTCTGCAGACGTGTGTATCTGTGTGGCATCATAAAGCATCCCCAGCTCTCCCCCAGCACTAAAACAGACGAGAAAATGACAAGTTAGGATGTATCCCAGTACACACAGTATTTTATAAACGCCAAGATTAAAAGCTGGTTTTTTCCTCTTCAGAAAGGCCACATGAAAGAGCTACTACCATGGCTAATGCATTGACCTTCTGTGTCTGATAATGACAAGTTCAAGTTCCTAGAGTTGGATAAGATGTGGAACTAAAGTAAGTGCACTCAAGGAATGAGTTCTCCTGCTCTGTTAGAATCCCCCTCGCAAAGCTAGCCCTACAGAAAGAAAGGAGTTTAATTTTATATTTTTATATATAAAAATAGTGTGCAGATATATATGCGACCAAGGAGGGTTTTATACCATCAGCATGTCTCATAACTACTTTCTTCAGCATCCTCAATCTAAGGCTCTGGTGGTTTCTTTCACATTTTAATAGAAAACTTGAAATTATTTCATATACAAGATGTCAAATTTATGAAAATACAGATCTGAAGTTGCTGCTTGTGTCTAGAATTCCACATTTCCAGCTTTTTTCTTGCAAACAGAGAAAGAGTAAGATACAGTAAAACCCTATATATCATGTAAGCGATACAACTCCTCTCTCCAAACCTCGCTGCCCAAACTTCCAGGCAATCAGAAACGCATTTTCATACAACAAGCAGACTTCTTAAAGGTAACTCCCTTGGAAATCGAGCATCTGTTTTCAAAGGACAGCGAAGGTACATCAAACAGTTCCTCCTATCATCAACTAAGAAAAACCAGAGCGACCTGAAGCCTTTATTCCTGCTGGTCATCAGCTCCATACGATTCTGCCGGCTGCAGTGTCTGAGCTCTTCAGGGCAGAGCCAAACTCCTTCCCAATGCTGCTGGTACAACCAAGGCACGGAACAGAGCTGCTGTCATCAAACCAGGCACCCACAGCAGTAGGTTACACAGCAAGGCAGAGGATGACCAAGGAAAGTGACTAATAAAGCTGGTTTTTCCCTAAATTACCAGTACAACTAACAATCCATATCAGGACGTGCTACTAAAGCATACACATGACACTATCTTAGCACATGTCATATTTCCAAATATTTATATTTCAAATTACACACAGACATCTCAACCTTTACATCTTTATATATAAGGCAAATAATAAAGGCTAAAAAATGCTAGGACTCAAGCTGGCGTAAACGAACGTGGGCATCATCAGTTTTAACCATCAGGTCATACCCAGTGTTTTATATGGGCAGATTCCTGACAGGACAGACTGGGATCACAAAGGGAACAAATACCATTCCAAAAAAGACTGACAATTGCCTCTTGGAACCGTATTTCAAATTTCCTCCTTCTCACTCACATATCTAGCTCATCTCAGAAACAATAATTTATTTAGAAAGAAAAATTCATCTTAAGCATCTCCAAAGTCTTGGGTTACTTCATTCCAGTAAATTTTCCTAGATGGAAATTTTTGCTTTTTCTTACAAAACACAGCGTTATAAAATTTTAAAAAAAACCCACCACATTAAATGAACACTACCATTTCTAAAACAAGAGCTGGAGCTGAAGTTAAGAAATTGCCGTAATTAAACTTGTCCAGGAAGACAGATTAAGGTCAAATATGTCTATTAATTTTGGGTATCCACTCTAAGCCACCTTAGACTTGATGTTTTAAATTTTTTTTAAAGCAGGGGATTTCACAGCATTTAATACGTTGCTGGAACCGGTTTTGCTCATTCCCATTGAGGCAGAGATTTGTCACCATCTCTCCCCACCGAAGGCACACACGGACACTGAGATCCCAGGAGCGGGCACAGCGAGTCGGGGCTGCGGGGGGGCAGAGCGACTCGGCCAGCGCCACATCAGCAGCCACTTCCAGAGTTCAAAAACCATCCTGGCTTTTAAAGAGGCATTTATCTGCCCTGCTCAGGGTGTCTGTGTTCCTCTTACCATGTGCTAGATTAATGTCAGCTCCTACCTCTCACGCAGCAGGAGCTCTCTGCAGCACTGAACTCCTTCACAGGACTGATTTCCCCCAGGACTTTCTCCGTGACCACACTGGGTGCAAGCACTGGCAACTGGTCTAGTGAGGGTGTCTCTGTCTCGTTTGGTGGTGTGAGTCGAGAGCACTGAAGTAACAGTGGTGCCCAGGGCAGGGCATCCTGACTGCACAGCCTGCCATGGGGGCCACAGCCTGCCACGGGGGACATCGCCTGTCACAAGGGCCACAGCCTGCCACGGGCCCTCAGCTTGCCACAGGGCCGTGGGGACCACTTGCCCACACGCTCACTGAGGGGAGACGGGACGAAGCTGGGTGTGCTGCCTGTCACAGCCTCAGCCTCGCCTGGGGACCTTACCAAGTGGGAAATGGCACTCTGCTGAAATAAAGGATGCATTCACACTTTGAAACACATTTTCTTGGGGTTTTGTTACATCCCTCACTACTTCTAATTATCAAAGAGACTTTCCTTCTAAACAAAGGCTGCTGCTTCTTCATCCAAGAGCGACGTTACGATGCTAAATGAGGAATACGATCACAGTGCCTTGCCAAACAAAAGGATGTCAAACGCAGGCACTTGTGATTTCTCCGCTGGATCAAGGAGAGGGAAAGGAGTTAGAGAGAAGAAAGCCCAGATTTCAAACAAATGTTTCCATAATCAACAGTTACAGCAAGCAAGGCTTAGAAAATTACTGGGAAAATGTATTTTTCTGTAAATATCCCTTGTTTTCTTTTTTATTTAAGGTGAAATACCTTTTTTCAAGCATCAGTCTTAACAGTTTATTTTTCAGGTTAGCTTGGAAAAGAGTAGAAAGAAAAAGCTAACCTGGATTTTTTTTTTGACACAGTAAACTATGACTAGTTCCTCTCGAAATGCTAAAGCCTGTGATGTAACTTCTTTATTCAGATAAATTCTAAAGTATCTGCTATTTACACAGATGCCAGAGAATAATTAGTGTTATTAGGAAAATATTTTTCTACAAGATATACACTATTTGTTAACATTCTGAAACACTGATTAAGTGAACACACAGGCTTATTGTTTTCTCATTAAAATTGGGTATTTTGGGAAGGATCTGTGAACGATGTTAAACAGTCTAATAATTTTCAATCTAACGTTTAACACACAAACAGTATCAATCCTGCCCACAGCAGTGGCTTCCTCTCTCCAGCCCTGCTTTCTATTTGACTGCCTCCAGCCCTCCAACACCCCGTTTCCATCGCGGGGCCTGTTCAGAGGCGCGTGGCGAGATTCTGAATCCTCAGCAACCTCAGCAGAGGGAACACGAGAGAATTATGCTAAATCAGGATCTTTCTGTTCTTCCCCCTTTAATTTCTGAGGCAATACTTGCCACGCATCATAGTATTTCCCTTTCTTTCCTCCTTCCTTTGCATGCCCTGCTCTTTGTGACATAACACTTCTCAGGGAGCTGTCTGAGGACAAAAAAACCCCTCTGATGTTTAATGATTATAACTCCAGTTTACAAATTGGCATCTGTAGTACCTGAAGTTTGAGCCATGCTAGCTGAAAATCCTTAAAAGTGGATGATTTCAGGGGGATAATGTGGAAGAGATGCAGAGGTATTATTTGTCCTTTTCATTTATTAACGGTTATTCCCCTCGCAACGCAGAAAGGTAACTGTTATTTAACTCACTGAATTGTAGGGGTTGGAAGGGACCTCAAGAGATCGAGTCCAACCCCCGAAATTCCTTGTATCCTTTCCATAGACAGTGAATTAGGACAAAGGCAAGATGTATTTTTTAGTTCAGTACATGACACTTTTAAGGTGCATTCTCCTTCCCAGTTTTCTGTGATATGGAAAATGCCACATTTTGCTTAGATGCAATTTCAATAGTTCCATTTATTTCAGTTAAGTACACTTAACTTTAATCAGGTTCCTATTTGCATTCAAAGTTACTGCAAAAAATTAAGTATCAGGTGGCTTGATGCAGTGCCTTAATCTGAGCATAGTAAAATCCAGGAGGAGATCTCCAAACCTGCCCACTAAGCTTCATATTGACTTTCTGTGACTGTACAAAATACAAGTAATTGCATTAAAAAGCCCCATTTTTATAACTCGGGCCAGTGAATAAGCAATTTGTAGGCACAGCTGCTGAATTTGCACAAGCAAATTGTGGTTAAAAGACAATGTCTGAACCTGAATTCCTTTCTTAAAGTAATCTTTTACGAAAATTAGTTCTTCCTAACCTGAAACGTGGCTTTCAGCCACCGATGAGCTGTTAGCCACCTGCATGAACAGTTCAGGCAGAGTTTTACTGCCAGAGGGCATCAGGTCAGCGCTGGCTTCTGCTGCCAGATCAGTCACTGACTGCCTCGGTTGCCTTTGGCAAATCATTTAACCTTTCTGTATTATTGTTTTCCTGCCAGAAGAATAGTTCTTAAGCCCATTAATTAATAAAAATAACTATAAAAATGCTGCTTCTTGAATTCCAATGTCTGTCTGCTCTACAGAACAATACTACAAGACTCCAAACCACTCTGCCCATTAGATGGAAATCAGCTGTTTCTCTGTAAGCGGGTGCTGTTCAGAGCAGATTTCTACCCCACACACTTTAATGACTTCACAAATTACAAGGAGGAAGAAGGCTTATGGTTCTCCTGCAACTCGTGAAGAACCCCCACAGAAAGAGAAGCCGCGCTCTGTGTCTCGAGCTGACAAGCTGCGTGTTTTAGAATGCTTCCCTTAAGTTTTAATGAGCTAAATGACTTAAAAATATATAGATTGTGAAAGTGCTCTTGATCTGAAACCTTACATGCCATGTTTCAGCCTAAAACAAAATTTTACTGCCTGGATATAAACCCCTGGAAACCAGAGTTCGTAAGGGAAACGCCGACAGAGCGTTCGCCACGCTGCGGCGTGCTAACGGGGGCCACTGTAAGACAGTCTATTCCAGAATAATTTTTCTTTTTATTATTTCATTAAGTTGTATCTCACTAAAGTTCCTCCTAGGATCTCTCCACAGCACCAAATTTTTCATTGAGAAAACTATAAATCATAGGCCTAAATTACAATTTAATTATAAACGCCTTCCCTTCTAATGCTGCCTGGGACCTTTTACCCTCCTACATAATTCTAAAAAATGACCCCTGTCATAATTTCCTTCACTAGAATAATATGCAGAGATCTAATCCTGAATCCTGCTGTCTTATAATTTAATATAAGAGGTAATTATTATTCAAAAGATAATGTTGCAGATATTGAAAATATTCTGAAGTCTAAAAAAACCTTGACTTGGAATGTAAAAGCCTCTTATTTGACTCCTGCTGAAAAGGAAATAAATAAGAAGGTTTTAAGACTTTATGCAAAATGCTAGAAGTATTATTTGTAGCTGGAATTTGTCTACTGTAATTTCTATAACCTTTGAACTAGAGAGAATACACCCTCCTCACACACAGAGCAAAACGGGGAAGACACCAGATCACTTATTATTGATTGCTGCTTTTTGCCATGGGTGAGACAAAGTTTTAGATGGCTGCTATCTAGCTGAAAGACCCGTTTCAAGTGGCTCTGTGTTCCGGGATGCAAGGCGGCACGGGAAGGGAGGAGAAAGAAGGAGAAAAAAGCCAAACAAACAAACAAACAACTTGTAAAACCACCTTCTTAGCTCTCAAATTTGATTTTAAGCTTCTCACATCAAAGGCAGCGTTCTGTTTATCCAACACATTCCTGGAAAGAAGTTAAATAACATTACAACTTTAAGGAATTAGTAGGTTTTTCCTGAGTTGGAAAAGGAAGGAGTAACACCATTGTGTCAATTCATCTTGCACGAGAGACAGTGAATTTAATCTCGTAGCACGAGCACAGCTATTATTGCCTGTCTCTGTTCCCGTTACAAAGACAGACTTTGACCTTAAAGCCCTTTTTTCTAAAACCAGGATTTCATCAATTAAAAGCTGTTTTCTTTTTACTTAACTCGTACAGTATTTGCAGGAATATCTGCCAGAGGAGCGAGCTGACCATGCAGGAGGAGCGAAGGAAGTCAGGGTGAACGTGAGGAGAGAGGCTCCACAGAAGGAATTCCTGAAGTACAGTAGGATAAAATTCATGGAACAACTGGAATGTGTTTTCAGTTTCAAATTCAGGGAGCATGGCTCTCCCCCCCTTTTTTTTTTTTTAAGTAAATGAGATATCAAATGAGCTCATTGCTTCTGGCCATATACAGCCCCATCAGTAAGAGCAAATAAAACACCCTAACTGACAGATTCAACATCCTGAAGAGGTAGAGGCCAGCAAGGTTATCAGAAAATGGGGTTCACAAGAGGTAATTATAGCCTATGCTCACCCTTCTTAGGTGAGGCAGAACATCACTATACAGCTCAATAAAAATCAAACTATATAGTGCAGAGGCACCAGTTTACTACCCTCTTTGTTTTTGCTTTGGGAGCAGTTCATTTAAGATGTAATAAATTGAAGGTTTTTTTCCTGTCCTTCCATAAATCTAGGGACAGTGCAAATAAGGAGTTCCTCATTAGGGACAGAAGAAAAGGGGCTCCCTAGATAGTGACACGGACCGGTAGCATTACAGCACTCATTAGGAGGAGCCCGGTTCTTTTTGTAATAAGGAATATTACTTAATAGCACACGAAGCATGGTTCACTTCATCCTGCTGAAGCGAGCTTTTGGGGGGCAGTGAAGAGGAAAAAGGGAAAGTCCACAGTACCACAAACATCATAAAATCCAGAGATGGAGTTTTGCCTGTAACAAATTAATAATAAGTAAGAAAGTGTCGCTGACTGCCTCTGACTGCATTGCTTCATGCAACAGAAAGATTTAAGGACCTCAGGGGATTCGTTGGAGACCTTGGACTGTGCTTCTAAATGAACACAGAACCAGGCTGGATGGGCACAGGTACATGGAGAAGATTGTCAGCAGATGATTTCCTAACTGGAGGACCCAATAAAACACAAAGCTTGCCCAATTTTGAAGGAATCCTGTTATTAGCAAATCAGAATGTGTTACTGCGATGGGGAACGTACAGCACCAGAACAGACAGAGCGGAGCAGGGATCTTACATTTCCAGTGCCACTAAGATCTCTCCACCCCAGCAGTGGTGAAGGTTTGGACATTCAGACAGTTGGAGTTTCATCTCCTTGGGGATTAGTCAGAAGGGAGAATGATCTGGAGAATACTCTGAGCCCTGGGAAATTGGGCACGCCCCAGACCCTGGTCAGAAGTACTACACGTAAGGTACAAAACACGCCAAGAAAGAACAATGCCTCCACCCAGCTGGCTCCATCCCCTCACATGGGCTGGTCCAGGCACTTCAGATACCCACCAAAATATTTCTTGTTATCTCCAAGCTTTCATTCTGTCACCAAATGCCCCCCCACTTCAGAACCTCCAAGATGACTGTGCCTGAAAGTTGAGCCCACTGGGGATCCTTGTTGGAGCCAGCGAGCGAGGGGAGATGCTGCTGGGCTCCAGATCCTCCTGACTGACCTCAAGATTCAATGGGAAGAAACTTGTGAAGAAGAGATGAAGGTCAGAAAGTGCTGTGCATGCACAGAAGCAGTAACTGGGCTCCTCTAACAAACAGGCTTTTGCACCTCCTTCTGTGGGGTGAGTGAAACCACAGGCTCACACCTCCATTCAGAACAGAGACCAGGGAGGGTTAATGAGACACGTGTTGAAGCTGTTGAGACCAATCACGCTGCCAAAGCCTTGATTAACCTGGGGAGGAGCTTTGCCTGAGTGAGAACCCCAGTTTACCCAAGTGTTACATTTACAGCACACATATGTTCTGTTTACTTCAGAAATTATCTTCTCAAAATGCTGTGTGAATAGGTAGAAAAGGCAGAGGGTGTTTCTCTGCCCCTCCTGACAGCGTGGCTGGCCAGGCTGGGTACCACAACTGGCTGCTAGTTAGTGACAGATTCTGAAATGCTGCTTGGTTTGGGGTCCGTTTGCGATGTGTGCAGTGTTAGTAAAACACTGCCAAGCATCCAGACACCCGTTCTTTACAAGGCAAACTTCTCATGCAAATACATTTTCTTATTTATGCATTTGGCAATTTTTCTTTTCTTTGTTTGCACCAAAGCCATTTTTCTGTTCATTTGTAGTTTTAAACACTTACTTCAGGTCTCAAAGCAGAAGGATGACAGAAGCTTTGAAGCCATCACGTGGGCAGTTGGCTGAGAAACTACTAATAGTTACCATGCTACACTTGTGCACATCACAAACTCACCATAAGAACATCCCACAGCTCTCCCTACAGCATTTCATTTGGGTTTTGCCCAGCCATCGCCCCACTCATCAGATTATTTTGGATTCTGCTCCTATCACTGCATGTACTCAATAGCTCAGCTTTCTGTTGTCTAAAAGCCCAGTAAATATATTTCCTACTTTGCAATTCAGCTCATTACAGCAAACACTGTAGTGACCTGGGGTCAGGGCAGACCCTGCCAAACATCATTTTATACCTCCTTCCGTTTTGACATTGATAAGTATGCCCTAAATATGATTCTTCAGCCAGTCGTGCACCTACACCCATCTAAACCACATTTCCTTAGCTTGCTTATAAATAAAGTCATGTGAGGCAGTGTCAAAAACCTCCCTAAACTCGAGATATACGACACCTATTGCTGCTTCCCTGTCTCCCACCGTTTCTCTGTGGTGTGAGTCGCTGTGTTGGTCAGACTGTATTTTTCTGACAAATCCATGTTTGCTATTCGTTTCCTTGGCATCTCCAAAGTGATTGCCAACACTTTGATTATTTTTTCCAGAATTTTTTCCAAAACTGGAGCTCAGCTGATGGGTCCATAACTCCTGTCTGCACTAAGGACAATACACTGTCTTCCAGGATTTCACCTTCCCTACATAAGTTTCCAGAACCAGCACTGCTGGTTTTGAGTTTATTTTGGCTCCACATGTTCTTTTAACGAGTTTGGAAAGCCACAGTTCTGACAGCAGCTATCTTATACACTTTAACCCTGTTCTTCTCTATTCAGGGCTAAGATCTTATCCATTTGGCAACAGCATCAATTATGATAGCTGCTGTCCTACAGACAACCTTTAATAGAGAAGGACACAAACCCTTTTGGCTGCCTCAGAATTCTTTTGCTCTCCTTCTCTTGATTTCCCTATTCCTGCTCTTGTTCTTTGGATTGTTGTTTTCTGCTGATTTGATCCATCCTGCTCACTGCTTATTTCATGGTTTGGCCGCTATGATTTTATCACAACATGCTTCTGCTGGACTCACAGAATGGGTTTGAGTGGAAAAGACCTTCAAGATCATTGAGTCCAACCATCTATCCTACCCTACTAGGCCCAACACTACCCCTAGTTGTTCTGAGCAATCTGCCAGTGGTTCCTCATACCACCTCAGACACCCATCCCCTGCACTAGGATAGTCTGCACTTTGTAAGAAAGATTCCATTTATGTAATTATTCAGACTTCAGCTCTGAATAATTCCCCGTAATTGGGGCATTAGCTGCCCAAGATATTCAGTGTCACTGATTATTCCTAGCTGTTAATTGCACACTGAACTCAAAACCTTGCTACCCTCTTGCCGATGATGTCCCAAGCAGTTACGTCTTGGCCTTACACGCTCATTCTACAAACACAGGGGCACCAACTGCGGCCAGAAATGAGTCTGATACTGTTATTCCCCAGGTACTGATGGTGTATTTCACTTCTATCTCCAACAAGAGGCCACGATGAAAAAATAGGGGAGGAAGGTCAGGCAAGAGCTTGTATTCTGTGCTGTGGTAGCGCTGCTTTAGTCATGGGTCCGAGAACATCCAGCCTTCCAACTCTGCAAAAATACTTCTGCAGAGGGAACCCAGCCCCAGCACATTTTCTCTCACATTTAACAGGCCACTTCAAGAGCACCTTTACTTAGTCCTCATCAAAACAGGATAATTGACAGCTTTCCACCCCCAGCATCCCCACTCTGAGCAGGCAGTTTCCCCAGGAGTTGCCTTGTACAACCTCAGACACTTTCTTACGGGTCAATTTGGGTTTCCTGCCCGCTGTAAGTGGCAGAGCTGAGGGTCTCTCCCTCTCTCTTGCCTGGCTAATCAATACAAGCGTCACTTCCAGGGCATTTCCCCACTACGCAGCCAGAAGGACAGCAGAGACTGCTGACTGCTGTAAATAACTGCACAGCATCAGCCTCGCATCAGAGAGTATGTTAAACTTCTGGGGTGGCTTTTATTTGGGGCTTTCGGGCTTCTTTTGAGGCTTTTTCTATTTTAATTCTTCCCAGTGACAGCAAAGAAGTGCAGCTGGTCCAACGCCACTCCTGATAACCAGCTCCTCACAGGGAGGCTGGCCCGTCCCTGCGCAGGGGGTGGCAGTGTCCCCCTGAGCAGCGCACGTGGCACCGCGCTCGCCGGCAAGAGCAACAGGAAGGTTCTATAAAGCGCCGGCCGCAGCTTTACAGTCACCGTGTTCGGGGCAGGGGAGAGGCAGGATTAAACAATTATTGCCTCCAACTCACGCAGTAAAATTTGTTTATGAGGTAAATTTTAACAAGAAACAAACAGTTAGTGTTGTTTATAAGCAAACTCAAGCTGTAAAAACCAGGGAATGCTTTGTAAATGCCCGTCCATGGGCCAGATGAGGTCCTGGAGGGAAGCTCCCCGCTGCTTGCAGCTGGCTCTCACACGCACGCAGAGCGTGACCAGCTCCAGCGGCCGGGGGAAATCAAAGCCTCGGCTCTGCCCAGGGATGGCACAATGGCAAAACCTTCATTTGTTCTTCAGGATTTGGATCCTCACTGGTCCCACTGCAGGGAACAACCTCCTTGTAACGCCCGGACAAAATACGGCCACGATACCACTAAAGAGATCCAACTATCACCCAGCAGCAAGTGACGTCACAGCATCTAGGCTAGGCACAATCCTGGTGTACAACAGAGTATTTCCATCTAAATGACCCCCCCAAAATAAATTCACCTTCGCTTCCTGTTGCCATCTTAGTGCTGCAACAGCCCCTCTCTTTTAATGGAATTAATTCATTAGTTAGAGCCCCAGGAAGGTCTGAGACCTCCTGGGGTCCCTGCAGTGCGGCCTGACCATGAAGATGAGCACCAGGGCAGCAGTGAGGAGCAGTGGCTCAAGGCTAATGCCCACTGGCAGGGTGCTGTGAGACAGTGCCGACCCTTTGGGACTGAGCAGTCCAGGGGTGCTACAGGTGAGGGCTGGGTTCCTCTGTCTGAGCCCTGGGCAAAGACCCTCCTCTGACAAGTGACAGTCCCGCGCTGAGGGCCCATGCCAGAAGGTGAGGGGTGCGGACACACGGCCAAATGAGTCCTCGCCTGGCACAGCCCCTGCCCTACCTGCCCCGTGCAGGGCAGCCGCCCTTCCAACACTGCGCTCGAGGCGTGCACACCCACCAAGGAGCGCTGAGGAATATTACTACTTCCATTAAAACCCTGCAGACGATGACTCTGCATACTGTGACGAAGGAAACGCACCTTCGCTGATCCAGCTTTCCTAATCCCCTACAACAAAGAAAGAAAAACTGGGTGGAAAAAAAAAAGTAACACTATTCTTTCTACTGCGCACACACAAACACAAAAAACCCCTTTTACAAGTGAATATATGCCTACTGCAAAGTACTGAGGTGAAAAGGGAGGTCTCCTCATCCCCGTTCCCCCAGGATCTCTTAGAGCGCGTGTGTGTTTCTGTGGTGGTTGGCTTGTGGTTTCGTTGTTCACTACAGTTTCCCAGAGCCCTATATTTTACTGAAACATAAGTACAGGCCCACCAATTCGCTGACAAGCTGATCTATTGGCTCCAGGACACTGAGGGGAATTATGCTCCTGCCGCCCTGATGCTCTCCTTTGTTTAGAAAAAGAAGAGAGAAAGAGAGAGAGTGAAAAAAAAATCCTCAATCGTTTAGTACAAGTCATTTTACATGCTGGGATAATGAAGTATAAAAATGCCTTCAAAGGACTGATTTCCTACTTTTAACTCACTACCAGCCGAGCTCTTTGTGAGGCCCTCTGGAACATGCATTCCCAGCCCCACTCAAACAAAAGAGCTGCGAATTCATTAAACTATTTAATTATGCCTTTTTATTTTTCTCCATTAGCAAGCCCTGCCAGTACAAAGTAAATAAAGCCACCATGGTCTTTCCCCAGCAGACACACTGACTGTTTTTATTCTTTATTCAGTTTACAATATAAAGGGCTATTTTTTCCCCCCTCCTCCTATTCTTGGCGAGTTTCCTAATACAAGCCCTACAAACAGAAGCATCCAACTGTACATGCGATGCATGGAAGCCGAGAGCAGCAGCAGCAGCACTCAGCATTGCAAGCACATACCCTAGACAGCTTTCAAAGTACCAGCAGCCAACGGCAGCCAAACAGCACTTTACAGCCAGGCGCGGAAAAGATATTAGCTTTTTTTTTATACTCTAGTAAATTTGCTTTTTACATCTATTTCTTTTCAGAAGGGCTTGTTATTGAGCTTACTGTCCACAAATTCCATTGATCTCAGGCTGTGACTCAATCCATATGCTCACGCTTTGACACCAGCACAGCAAGCAAGCGATACAAATCCTGTTCAGGCTACAAACTTATTGATTTTATAGATTTCCCCCAAAGTTGTGATAATGATATATCATTGTTAAATTTGGTAGAACAAACTGCTTTCCCAATCTGTCAATGCGAGCATGAAAACCAATTCACAGCCTTGTTTAGAAGGCTTTCCCTTCAGAAGAATAACTACTGCTAGCGGAAGCAGATCACCAATACCCAGCCGCTGGCACGGGGTTGATGGATGTTACCTTTCCAGTTGCCCTTTCCTGACCTGTAGCATGCTGGGTTCCCAGACTGCCTCCTGGTTATGAGAACCACCCTTATTTTTCAGAAGCATTTTTTTTTCAAATTCATTATTTAAAACTTGCAGTATATGTAAACCATAATAATAGCTTTTAAACATATTCCCTTTAAATATTTTAGATGCATTAAGACAACATGAAAATTATTGATCTGAGCAAACCATTTTTGCTTGTTCTATTCCTGGGCTCACATAAATGGCAAAGCTTTGCTTTTCCCTTCCATGGGAGGGAGACAGAATACTGGTTTAAAGAGGAGTGTCCTCACTTCCTGCTCCATCCCAGTTTCCCAACCTGGCAACAGTGGGAAGGAGGACCCCTTCCTAATGACTGGCTTCCACTGCGAAACACACTTGGGAATTTCCCTTGCTGCTGGAGGAGAAACTCGATCTGGTGCCCATCTCCTGCCCAGCAAACAGGGGTCCATTCCAGCAGCATCAGAAGGAAACAACTCAAGCTGTGGCTCAGGTTGTGAGAACACGACAGAAGCAGTTCGTCGGCCCTTGTGTGGGGATCACAGGACAAAAAGGCACTCATCAAACCCACGGCTGCACAGTGCAGGAGATGTACAGAAACTGTCAACAGCTGTTGTGGTTTTAACAAACCATGAAATAGCTCTAACAAAACAGTTTGCTGCAGTGACAATGTGTGCTTTCATTCACACGCTCGCCGCAAGCTCTGAAGCCATTATTAGCACTCCAGAAAGACTCAGAATTCACAAACAGAAAACTTGCCAAAGACACTGAAACCAATCAAGAGGCAGGAACTACCGAGTGAGGAATCAAAACCTAGGAAATCCGGATGAATAACTAATACCTCTCTGGAACACCTTCCCTTTTCCATCATGGCCTGTCTGTTCCCTGTCCACCTTCACCCAAGGTGCATCTCCAGCTCTGGAAAAGCAGCTCAACTCATCCAACATTATGCCACTAGTTCAACATACATCACACAGCGAGAGCTTTGCCTTGCTCTCCCCAGCCTTGGTACCAGCATCTGCCCACAGCTCCCTAAGTGTTCACCCGTGTTCCTGGGACAGCAGCTGAGAGAGATGCTGAAACGGGCTGAACATGTCCCACCAATGCCTCTCCTTTTGCTTCTGATTTAATTCAAGGTGATAGATGCTGAACTCTTTTACCTACTGTGGCTTTTTTTGAACCTGCTGAATGCCCTTTCCAAATAGGTCTTTCTGAAAAGTCTTTCTGAACTTCAGGGCACTTGAAATTTGAGTACATGCCTGCAGTATCCCTTGTCCATCTTCCAACTGTGATAGGGAACAACTCTGACCTGCTTCTCATTTGTCTGTGGTATTTCACCGGTTTTCTCACCGAAACAGAAGTGGCAGGCTACAGGAAAGGCGACAGAATAGCCTCCTGTCAAATTTTTATCGTCACGTTGCTGAGGAGGCTCGTGCTTCTCTTCTGGTGTGTGGCCAGGAAGCGATCTCAGAACGTGTCCTCACAAAACCAGACTGTCTCCTCGCTGGGCAGAGGAAGTGCCATTAGTAATGTCCTAAACATTCAACTGGGTTTTGTTTGAAGAAAGCGAAGACCTTAACAAAGACAAGTGTTACCACTGACCTCACTTCCCTGATGGGAGAGCTGAGACCTGGGAGACTGCAGGACACACCAAGGGCCCCGTGTGACAGCAGTGAGCAGGGCCTGTCTGGTAATGAAGATCTACATTATATCCACACCCGCTCTGGACAGCGTCAGCTCGTGTCGTCCTTAGGGCAGGATACACCGGGAATGCCCTGGCGATGGGAGGCGAACGCACGGCGGGACCTGCTAACAGCCACCTGACATATTTCAGAGGGACTGAGAGCCCATAAAAGCAAAGCCTCTTATGCTCTTACTTGCTCTCCATCCCTTCTGCTCCGTTCTGTTCCAGCTTCACACCTTCACCCAGCATCCCAGACTCCCGTTCCCTGCTATTCCCTCTTTGCTTGACAAGTTAAAGGCTTTACCCCCATCAGCCCAAGCAGGAGGAAGAACATCACGTGTCCCTCTGCTCAGTTTCCAATTACCCTTCGTACCACTGGTACAGAGTCTGTATGACCCCACAACAGGGAAATCTGTGGGATTCCCACACAGGGCACCAGAACCTTGGGGTTCGAGGGGATCAGAGGAGACCACTGCTGTCTGTCAGGAAAGCATGCAGAGGGAGCCTGACTGCATGATCAGAACGTACAGACATCCATGGAGCGAGGGTACTTCTGAAAATTATCTTAATGCCCTCCTCGCCCCCCAAAAGCAATATATTTGGACAATTCACAGAACCCTAGCCTTCAATTAGTATTTCTTGAAAAATAAGTATGTTCTTTCCTGCATCCCACTCTTTCTCACTTTCCTCTCCATCCCCCCCCAAAAAAAAAACAGAGAGAAAAGAAAAGGGAAAAAAACCCTTTCCTGATAATTGCACTGGTCCAAATGTGCAGGGGCTTTCATACAGAATGATGGCTTCCCTTGTCTCCTGCATTTGTTCATCTCCTTTGGGAGGAGCAATTTACAGAAAGCATTATCGATTTTTGCCATAATAGGTACAGAGATGCCTCACTGTCCCTGCTCAGCCAGCTCACTCTCTGCATCACAACTGTCAGGCCAGTTTGTGAAGCCCGTCATTATTTTTTTTCAAGTAAATCCATCACGGGAGTGGGGGAAAAGTGATGAAAATAAAATTATTTTCACCTTGCCATAAAAAAGAACGGCCATGTTCCCTAACAGAAATAAGTGCAAATGCTGTCAACTAAGAGAGCGGAAGGGAAATTCAAAGCAAATAAAAGCGGGCCGGGGGGGAGGAAGGAAAGGGAGGAGGGACTGGGAGGAGGCATGGCAGTGGCTAATTTACTTTGAACACATTCTGGAATCTTCCCATTAAAGCCGATGTTTACAACTCTCCCAGTTGCTCTCCATGTTCCCACTCCTCTGGAAGTGCTCAAACCTGTACTTCATGCAGGCATTTTCCTTGGCTTTCAGGGTGTCGAGGAGATTGTGGGTTCAGTGATGCAGTTATGAAATATTATTGGTGTGTGGGATGAAATCTGCCTCTGAAGCTCCCTGTGAATGCAGACCACCCACCCACCGCCCAGCTTCCCCACGGCACCGCGCTCCTTTGTGCACAGCGCCAGTTGGGGTTTCTCTCCCACTGCCCGTTGGCCAGGGGCAGGCTGAGGCCACCAAGCTCATTCTGTCCCTGATCAGCATGTGAATGTTGAGGGATACTCACTTCAAATATTTCTGAAACTGAAAAAGCCTTTTAGAAATCGCATCTAAAAACAAACAATTCCCCCCTGCCCCTCAATTGCATTACTGACTCTCAGACAGGCCCTTTGGTATTCATCCCTCCTCCTTGATTAGTTTTTGCTGTACCCTTCAGTGCTGGTCACTTATCTCACATCTTGAAGGTCACAGTCTGTAGTACCCTATTCCAGGGCCCTGGGTTGGTTTTTATTCCTGAAGACAGCCTTGTTTTGGGCTCGGAAGGTTTAATCCAAGAATTGGCTCTGGATCTAATTCCCAGATCCTCAGTTCATTAGCCATGAAAAGTGATAGCTGCTTAAGATTTTTATGAGACATTGTTCCAAAAGCGGACCACAGAAACGGCACAATTACCCAGCACACTGCACAAAGCCCCGGCAGCCTTTGGCACTGACACAAGGAGCTTGATAGCAATCAAACAGCTTAATGAAAAGCAGCAAGTTTACTCTCAGTAAGGAGCAAGGGATCTGTGAAGTTTGTTTCCAAGTGGTGCTTTCTGTGAGGACACTTGTTCGGATGAAATTTAAATCATCGCCCCCCTACTTCAGGCGTGCTGGCACTAAAGGACACACAACCTGTCTTCCTGACCCTCCACACGAGCCCCTGCAAACATCCACCATTCAGAGCTTGTCTGCCTTCTGCCCCGGGCCCTCGGCAGACCCAGATACTGATGCTGAAGCCGTTCATCGTGACGAGGCCAGGCAAGTCGTGAGAAGAGCTGCCAGGCAGCGCACAGAAGCATCAGAGATTGCTTCAGCCAGAGGTAGGGAAACCACAACAGCCAGCCCTGTGTCCAGGTAATTACAGGGATGTGACGCAGGCAGCGAAACAGACCAGGGTTAGAAGTAAAGTGGATACTCTACTGAGCAGTGGATTAAGGGTAAATGGAGCCAGATCCAGTACGGCCAAAGTGCTTTCGACAGCTCCTCCGCCTGCCACACGCCTGCCCTCCTGCCAGCGCCACCTCCTCCTGCCCAGCCTCCCGCTGCTGACACCAACCAGAATGAACTGGGGTCCCTCCAAGATCATCAGCTCCCCAGTCTTCAAACCCTGCCTTGATCCTCCCTCCCTGTCCATCCCGTGGCTGGCTGCATTGTGCCTGAGCACAGCAGCACGCCCTGGGACAAGAGGATGTCTGTGTGCCCGGGGCTCCGTACAGGCTCACAGCGCCCTGGACCTGCAGCCCTGGTTCCCTGAGGATGGTCGGCAGATCCCACCACAGTGGGACACAGAGAGCTGCTGGCCACAGAAGAACCGCCACCCCACAGGACCCCCAGCCACCGCACCAAGAGCCTTCTGCACTCTGCACACACTCCTGCTCCTCATCGCAGGTCTTTGTACAACGCTCTCTATATAAAAACAATTACCCATGGAGCAACCAGCCTGGTCTCTCCAGGTATGTGTGTACTGATGTGGAACCAGGCAGTCTTCGAGGTCCCTCCCAGCCCCTCTGAGACAACATCTCTGCTTGCAGCAGAGAACCAGCACCTCTCACAGGAGCATCTCCAGACCAGACCTCAGAGGTGGCCGAGGGGTAGCAGAGGGGGAGCAGGGGCCGGAGGTGCCATCACTGCTCCCTCAGCCCCCATTGCCTCTCGATCCATGGGCACCCAGCCCACCCCAGTGGGACACAGGCGTTTTGTAAGCCTGAAGTAGCTACAGGACATCAAAGGCACCTTTGGTTTCTCACGAGAAAGCAAAAAATAAACTTTGTAATTGAGATCAAGCTTATCAAGAAATTTTAGCTAGTTTATTAAACGCAGAGAGCGGCTATTACTGCTATTTATCTAATACGCTCTGCTGTGCAAACAACAGGCCCAATTTCAATAGCAGGGTAATTCCGCCAATGAATTACCATCCTAAGGGAAAAATTAGTTTAAATTAGTTTAGTTTGTTCTTTTGCTCTAACAAGTACATTCTAGATTGTAATTGTTTTTAAATCTCTTCTCCTCGGTACGTACGCGCCCGGCGTTGCGCCTGAGCAGGTGGCTACCGTATGTCTCCCTCATTTAGCCAATATTGCTCCCCACTTAATTCATACATATGTTCAGACACACGCGTACACGCCCAGAACAGATGTGTGCACCAACACACAGAGGCACATATGTGGCTCCTGCTTAATACAACCACTTCGGCAGAAGCATCAGGACTGGGCAAATGTGGAGAACAGCCCACAGGAAAACAAACCTCCTTTAACTCTTTAATTTGAAGCTATGTTAAATTAACCACAACCAGCAGAGCAGTATGTGCTGACACCAGACACCCCGGTGCTGCCATTGGGGTTTCGCTGTGTGAGTGTAACACATGGGGAGCGCCGCTCCTCCGCCTTGGAAACATGTGGGTAGCATTGAGTGTGGTTCAGCTCTGTAAAGCCACATCAGAAACGGCACCTTCTTACTCCAAGATTCCCCCCTCTCATGTGTAAACAGGGTCAAGTGCATTGACTTTAGTGACAAAACAGCTCTTTACCGATTTTTAGTGGTTCCGTGTCAATACAGAGAACAGTAAGCTCAGGATGGTGTTACTGCACGCCAGACACTGAGTAGTTTACTGAGCTCTGGTCAGTTCTAACCAGTGTAAATCCACCGAAAATGGTGAGGGGCTGTGGCAATCTGTAAGTGCCCCATTAACCCTCACCAGGCTCCCAGCCTCGAGCTGCAGGAAAAGGAGAAGGGGGGTGGAGAAGGGGCAAGCAGAAGAGTCCGGTTCTAAGGACACACGTATGTGAGAGCACTGATCTGAATCCACACTGGTGCACACTTGTGCTAGAGACACACCCAAACTACCTCATCAGCCCCACGCAGCTCAGCGCATCCCAACGATGCTCAGAGTGGAACAGGTATTACTTTTGCACCCAGAACTTCTCCCCTTCCTCTTCCAGAGGGTAAATCTGCTTTGACCAGACAGTCTTTGCGTGGGTCACCCACGGGTTTTTTCTTACAAAACCAAGGGGCAGCAGGAGGGCTTCCTGCACGTCCTCCCACGCTCCGTGGGGCTGCCAAAACCAGAACCCAACTCTGGTCCAACCCGTATTTTAGCAGCTTTGTTTATTCTCACATTTGCTAAACTCTGAGAAGTTCAGGCCACAGATCTCACTGATGTTTTAAGCACACTGCTACCATTACACAAGCATAACGAGAAAGGAAGAGAACTGCTCATCTCAGAAGAGCTGAGCAGAACTGAAGTGCAATTGAAATGGGTATTTAAATGTGTACTTGGGGCAAGTGATGCGCCCTCCTCTCTGCTAAGACTCTGGTGGTGAGTTTCCTGGGCTTGGTGGCCCGGGGAGTGGAAGTGGGAGAAAAGAAACATCCATGGGGGTTTGGGGGAGTAAAACGGGAAGGGAGCAGATGAGAAAGCGGGTTATTTGTGGAAAAAACACACTCTGGCTTGAACGCTGGGGTAGAAATGAAGTCTGCTGCGCTTTCTTTGTGTTCAGCCTCTGGCTGTCCAGCTGGTAACCAGATCATGTGGAACACAGGCCTCCGAAAGGCGGAAAAAGATCTGAAATATGAAGCACTGCTGTTTTACTGCTAATTCAATAGGAAAAAAACCCTATAAAATATTAAAGAAAGTATTTAAAAATATATTAAACACAATTTGTACCATAATAGCTTAACCTGACATCAAAATGCAGCTTACAGCTTGTTTGTCCCGAGTTTCACAGCGCGGATAACAGAATAACGGGCAGAATGTTCCACACAGCCTCCAGCGCTTGACAAAATAGGATTTGGGCTTCGTTAAAACAAATTCCAGGTGGAAAATTGGGCATGCTGATAAAAGCAGTGCAGGAAAGAGTGTTAGCTCTGATAGGGTAGGATGGGTATTGAATTCACTCTTAACATTACAAGACTTAATTAAAGAGGTTGACCCGAGGACCCCAAACAGTGACAAGCCAAGATAGCCATTCCCAGTACAATGCCGTGCTACTAAAGTTAATTCTTTTTAATGTGGCTCCAACTGGAATGTCTACAGAACATCCTAGTGCTGGGGAGGAGCCTGCAGCGCAGGCGCATCGCAGCTTCCAAACCGAACCAGAGAACATCCGTGTGCTCATAACACACAGGTGTCAGTGTATCTGAATACAGACTAGTTATCTGACAATGAGTAATTACCAATCAGGATGTTTCTGTGTCAGTTCCCATGGTCATAAACATCATCATCTCTCTGACGTCCCTTCTTAATCAGAAGAGGAAACTGAAATGGCTTAGAAGCACCCTTGATTGTTAATCTGCGTGGTCATTCGGTGCTCACAACCCCCAGGCAGCCACTACATCTGTGACCATCGTAGAAATGTTACTGTCAAGACAACAAAAATCTTAAAATAATAGATATTTTAAAGACAAATTGCTGTCAGATTGAGGTTTTGGCCTCAACTGGAAGTGATTTACATGAGCGGGGAGGAACAACGGATGGTGGTTGGGCACGGCCTTCAGAGCCTGTGCTTAACCCCATAAAATTCCATGCTCCAACACCACCAGCATGACACTGCCACAGGCCCCCAACTCCCTTCCACAGAGGATGCTTTTCCTTTGCCTGCCTGTCACTCATCAAGGGACGGGACCGGAGCCCACCCATAGCTGGGACATGGCCCTGTTCCTACACAGACCAACCTACAACTAGGATGAGGATTGTGGAAGGGCAGGAGATGTTCAGCCTGGAGCCCGCAGCCCCCCACACCCACCCCTTTGGTGCTCTCCACCCACTGCAGAATCGCACAAAGAGTGCTGGGCTCACACAGGGCAGAGGAATAATGTTACCCACAGTCCCATCATTTGTTTACTCACACTGCTCTTTCCCGGGGGCAGAGGAGACACAGGCGATCCTGCGTTGCGGCGGGGTGATGCCAAGGGCTGGAGCTCAGGACACTCAGTGTCTGGTGGGCGACTCCCAAAAGAAACAGAGGCAGGAAATTTCATTTCACCAAAATAAAGCAAAGATATGCTGAAAAGTGTGGAAATCACAGAACTTCTAACATCTGCAAAAGTTAAGGTGTAAAAAAACCTAAAATAAAGAGCTCACCCCCTCTTTGATGGCTTACTCAGTCACCAAACGGGCCCCAGCCACAACCTACAAAAAGCATTTTGGAACAAAACCACAGTTGGCCTAAAAAACATCTGGCCAATCAAATTTACAACAATAGAAAAAGTGTAGTAAAAGTTTACTTCTTTTGAAGAATAAAGATGTATTTTTAAAAGCTTCATACACGCCACTGAAATGAAGGCACAGATCTAACCTAAACCTCGCTGCAAGAATGGAGACCAGCAGCAGATGAGAATCAGCTTCTTAACTGCACCCTGCCCACATCGGTACAGAATGACTCTGGTAGTCCTCCAAAAGGCATCACTCTGTAGGTGAGCTCAGTGCAGTTCCTTATCATATGAGTGCCCCCACTGCCACACTGAGAACACCCAGAACCACCAACCCCACTCCGAGGGGCCACCTGCGGGTTTGGGTACCACAGAGGAACCGGGCATCCTCCTACAAGCTTCAGAGCGTGAGCAGAGCTCCCCGGGATCACCCCGGTGCACGAGACACATACTACCTAAGCCACATTCCTCTGCTCTCTCTAAATTACTGCAGCAAATAAGAAGGGAACATACAAACGGCTGCGCTGGGTCCGACCAAACATCCACTTAGTCCCGTGTTCAGCATCCAGCAGCCATCAGAAATTGGAGCTCAGGGAGGAGGGTAAAAATAGCACAGGTATATAGCAATACTTCCCCCAAACACCCTCCCAGGCTCTGACAGCTTGTTGCTCAAAGACCACCTGAGCAGAAGGAGTGTGTTTGTGTTTAATATCTCTTGATGGATTTCTCTTCCTGCTCACTTGTCCGGTCTCCCTTTGCACCTCTGTAAACTCAGGGCCCCCATCACATCTGAGGGGCACAGAAGGAGGCTTCCACCAGGCTTCGCACACTTCCCCCTCGTTTGCAGCTCAGTTGATCAGGTGGTTGCTTACAAAGCACAGAGCACACCTTATTGCCAATAACCAATCGATGCCATACTGCTGAGAGCCAACTGGTCTGTGATTCTGTGATCTTAAATCCAGACTCAGGTCTCATTTCAGTGGGAATCACTCATGGCAGCACAGCCTGTCATTGCTGACCCGACTGTCTTCTGCATCCCCTTTCCCAAGGCTTGCTCTGTTTAGCACATTCTGCACATAGTTTAACACTGTATGAGTTTTCCAGGGCCTTTCCGCAGGAAGCCTGGGTGGTGTCAGTCAGACCCCCAATTTAACTCCATGATTCCCCTTCTTTTCTATTAAGAAATTATTGGAAACTTGTTTGGTGAAAAAGCTAGATAAACAGCAAGGAGGCAGGTGCTGCCAGGGTCTTCACACAGTGAAGAATTACCACCAACAAGAAAGAAAGAAATCCAATTTAATACCTCCGCTAATTTGTAACCATGCCCTCAGATGTGGGTCAGGCTCTCCCTGGCACAGGGATGCAGGTTTCACTGTTCCCTTCATGTACATGCTGCTCCTTCGTGGTGCCCAACCCACACAGACCCTGACGTGCCTTTCTCAGCCCTTGATGCCAAGCACTTCACGTGCACATTTATTCACCAGGTTTTGAGATAGCACTTTCTTGTTAAATCTTTTAAGATCTTTCTTAGTGTAATAGCCTCAGACCCCTTCCCTTTGGCATGCACCCAGGCAAGACTCCCCACTTCACTGGCACTGCCAGCCCCACGAGAGCCACCCCACGCCTCACACCAAGGTGCTCATCAGCACGATGGGCTTTGGGCTGAAGCCTCCACAGCAAGCCACGTGCTCGCCGTGCCTCACAACGCAGAGAACCAACAGTCTGGTTAGGCAAAAATCCCATGAATAAGAGTTTCTATTAAAAAACCCCACCCTGCAGCCTGCACAGGTTGGGCTCTGGTGGGGAGGCCTCTGATGGGGAGGACTCAGTGCATCTATCAGATCTGCAGCATGACTCCTGTTGGTCTCCAATAGCCGCTGCCCACACCCATCATGTTTGACACCGCCTGTTTATTATTGTTTCATAGGTATGTTATGGCACCATCTTCAAGGTCGGTACCAATGGAAGAAACACCAGCATCTGCCTCAAAGAGTGAAATACAGAGCGGCAGAAGGGGCTGGAATCAGTTCGTGGGGCTGGGGAATCAGTCTGTGGGGCCGGAGAGGCGACCGGGTACAAACCACAACCGGGTTATGAACAACTCACCCTAAACGAGTTGCGCTGCTCCCAGCTCGCTGCTTGCCCTGCCACGACCAGGCTGCAGGCTCTGGGAGGCAGAGATGGTTTGTCAGGAGATGGAAAAGGGGGGCGGGCAGCGGCTTTGGGGACTGCGGGTGCTTTTCTCACTCTTTAGTGACAGCCTGGGCGAAAGTGCAAAAGTACTCATCAGAACAGCAAGGAATGGGAGAGGATGAGAAGGAGGGCAGGCACCCAGACACAACCACGGCGGAGAAGGAAGCTTTGGCAACACCGTATGGGGACCAAAATAAAACTGTAAGGGGATTGAAACGAAGGCAGAGATTCTGTCAGCTGCAGCGGGGCCAAGGAAGAGCCTCGAGCAGAGCTGCGACGTAGCCAGGGCAGGGAAACCAGCTCACTGCATGTATCTGCAGTGGATCTGAGAGGAGCAAGGCTGCGGGAGCAGGGGCAGGGCGATCATCATGGAGACAGAGCCGGGGCTCCGGGAGCAGCCACCAGATCCTGGGTGAGACACAGTTTACAGCCTTGACACAAATCAAAGGCGGCCGCAGAGCGAAGTTAAAGCCAGGCTTATGAGAGAGACCCGGTGGGTGTCTGGAGAGCAGACACAACAGAATAACAGCAGCAGCGCACGAAGCTCCACTTGGTAGGGAATTATTACCTCTGCTTTATGAGGAGCACATCACCCCTCCGTCTCTGGGGCACTCAGCACCAGCCGGTTTCCATTTGTCCCTGGCTATAAATGCACACAATTTTTCTGCCCATACGGAGTCTTCGAGCGCTTAATTATCAACTAAGGTACCAGATCATACATTTTCCATACAGATCTGGGTCATCTTCTGCAGCATGGATGCCTGCATGTGAGTTCTGGCACCAAATTACCCCAAAAATTTCCACTAGCAGCTAAATTCTGAGATGTGACTCCCGCTCAAAAAAGATGGTAAATTTTGTATCTTGAGTTCAGTTGGATTTGCAGGAGGTTACACACCATACACCCTATACTTTCTTCCATCAGTCAGTCCCCTCTTCTGCCACTGTCTGTCTGACCGTCCAGGATTTTCTGAACAATGCAACACTGATGATCCTTCTCTTGAGCCCACGTGAAAATGTCTACAGACCTCAAACTCCTCCCTGGAACCTCCATGACACATGGTATATCCATCCACTTCTTGTAAGAGTCTCAACTGCCTGCCTGAGGGCATTATAGATTCTCCTAATCTCATCTGAGACAAGTACAAAACATACATCTGCCTTTTCCCTCTCAAATGAGCCGTCTGGTGCGAAGAGAAGGCTGCACAGCACTGGTCTAACCATCCTAACTGCTGTTTCAGCTCCTGCTAGGCTTCACTCCTGCTCTTCAGATGGATGAGATTAAGAGGGGCTATTTCCTGTTGCTTGTGTTTCTGATGTTCCAGCCCCTGGTGTCAGAGGGTATAAATGTCTATTTAACACCACTCAAACTCATTCCTTTTCCAGAAAATACCAAATATCTTCTGAGACCATGTGGGCTCCAGCATTACTGGCTGCAGCGTGTAACAAAGGCCACGGGTACGTTAGAGAGTCCCCTCTTGGCCCATCTTCCTCTCTATCCTGGATGTGCTACATCAGCCATCATAAAAGGGCTTACCAAACTCCTCGGTGGCAGGACAGCTATCCTCCCTGTGAGTCAAAGCAGCCTTACAACACCTGACCTGCTGCCTACCTGTATCCAAGTCCTTTCCTCCCCATCCAGTGACAGTGACAATACTGGGCTCTTGCTGTCCATGGACAAAGGGCCAGTATGTGTGTTGCACAGACCTCCCTCTCAGTTCTCTGCAACAGAACAACCAAGACATACAGGAAAGTTTGAAAAATACTCAGCTCTTCCTTCTACAGAGACAGAGGAGTAAGAGGACTCTTCACCCTACTGATGGGAACGCTGCTCCACATTAGCCATTCAGTGAGCTGCTGTCACCCCAGGACCACCAACCTCCGCAGTAGCAAAGCGCCAGCAATGGGCAGGCCAACCTACTCCATGGTTACGGATAGGTATGTGATTGCTTCAGAAGGTAACCAGGAGAAAACAGAACATCTTGACCTTTTCAGCCTTTGGTGTGACAACCCAGCAAGAGCTTCAGGTTCCACGTCAGGGTGCTGCAGGGACCGAGGTCCAACTTCCCACTGCAAGCCCACCCAAAGGGCGAGCAGCTTGCCATCACTACCACCAGATGGTTCTCCTTCTCATACAGGAAAGAACACCAAACCCAACACAAAACGCCCCAGATAAGCCCCCGGGGAAGGAGAAGAGCAGGTCTCACACCCATGAGCCCACCTACTCCACCACCACCTCCATCAAGGCAAAATCCACCTCCCGCTATAGATGTCGCTGTGGACCTATCCAGAGCACCTGGAACACCGCGCATCCGCGTGTGATAGGGAGCCAGGGAGGAAGGATGAATACTTGAAAATTAATGATGTCAGCCTGTCTTCATATATCAAGCTAATTTGAAAAGGCTTTAATTTTCTTAAAGGATAAAAAAAGGTTTCTTTGCTAGATTAAACTTGCAATTGTCATTCATATATTGTTTATAAGGTACTCATCTCCTCACTCTGTATTTTTTTGTTTTTGATTTTGTATACTAGTTAGCAGTGAAGACTTGTCTGCGTGTATCAGAAGGAATAAAGAGAGAAATGTCCTTAACTGTCAGTTTTAATAAGAGGAGTCAACATGCCTCTATTCAGGTTAAATATTGCCCTGTCACATTTCAATAGAGTCAACAGATTTTTTAAAGAAAAGTCAAAAGCACTGTGTTTGCAAAAAATAATAATAAAAAACCCTACCCCCCACCTCCTTGTCATAAAGTGTCAAAGCCCTTCTTTATTTGGGGGGGCGTGGAGGCAGGACAGAAAATTCTTTTGTAAAATGTGAAAAATTACTACTCATAATTGGCACTGACATGGAAAAGGTTGGGTTTTTTTGTTAGAAAAACAAAGAAAATCTCTAATTTAATAATCACCTGCAAAGTGTTATTGTGATGGGAACAAAAAACACACAATCAAAGTCATCTCTTTTAAGTAACTATAGTGTTTTTAAGCAATCACTGCACTTTACTGCAGCTCATACACATAAACCGATGATGTGCAAAGTATAACAAGACACTCCAAATTCCTGAAGTAAAGTTTCTCAAATAACAAGTGACAAGCTATGCAGGAGAAGAGCAGGGAAGAATCTGTCAGGGAAAAAGCCATCACCCAAATGAGGCAAAAGCAGGAGATTCCATGGTGATTGATACCATACAAAAAATCCCAGGAGCTGACTTGATCTACCAGGCAGAGGCTGGTCCTGCCCCCTGCCCTCCTGCCCGCAGCCCTCCTCCCCTCGCCCAGTTGGCTCCAGTTGGGGTACAAAGCAGACACCCCAGGTAACACATGGTTTAAGAGTGCCTCCTTCACTTCCAGTGACAGTGTTCAAAGTCCAAGATCATTGTTTGGAGTTACTCATGCTTTACTTTGTTGAGGAGAAACACTAAATGTTTAGGAGCTAGTTCTTGGTCTGCCCAGCCCCGATTCACAATCACGAAGTAGTAACACTGAGTAAATAATTAGGGAACCCAGACTTGGGGACTCACAGATGGGGCCACACCCGGGCGAGAGGAAGATGAGTTCACAAGTGTGAACCAACTCGTGCTCCAGCAACTGCATCCGTCCTTGCGGTCACCCTCAGCTCAGGGCATGCAGAGGGATGGACAGACGGACAGCTGCAGTTACCAGCAGCCCCTCGTAGCCCCGACAGGGGAGCCGGTTGGAGCAACTACAGGAGCCTCGTAAATCCCCAAGCTAGATGTGAGCCGCCTCCGTCCCAGGGCAATCACCGGGGCTGACACAGTGTCCTGCACTCGGGAACACACGGGATTTCACAGCAACCCCACCATCTGTAACACCAGCTTCACACAGTTTGCCAGGCCAAGCTCACACAGGTCAGCGATGCCAAAACAGCTCCTCTCGCTTCAGGTAACTCGGATCCCTACAGTCCAGGTGGCTCCCAAGATTTTGTTTTACAAGCCATCTGCCAGATGCTCATGTTTAATTTCACAGACGGGCTAATTTTCCTGAAAGGGCCCTAAGATTCAGGCCGTGAACCGGAGCCCGGCTGCACGCAAAGCCGGGAGAGGCTGAGCGGAAAAGCAGAGCACGGCTGCTCTCCCCTGCAAGGCCCACAGGCCGGCAGGATGGGAGCGGGATGGTTTTTCCATCACTTCCTTTGGTGCTGCTCCCTTACCCACCAATGCCACCACCAGCACACTCCCCTCCGGCTCCTGCGCTGGCCCCGGGGACAAAGGGCTCATCCCTTCCTCAGGCATCCCAGCCCCATGTGGCTTCAGCAACCAGGGGACAACGGTCCTGTGTCACACTGTGCCTTGGGAGCGCAGAAACACCCATCCCCACCCCAAGATCAAAACATGAAGGGGCAGAACGGAGCTGCTACACAGTTTGGGGGGGGGGGAGGGAATCCAACCATGGTACTGGTAAAAACTAGTATTTCATCTAAAAAATGTCAGAGTAAACAGGTGCTTTGCTAGGCAAAGGCAGCTACTCCAGTAACAGCAGCTCTTGGCTTCTCTGAAGAGCTGGAAACCTCGCCACGCCTCCTCAGCACCCAGACTTCTCACCTCCAAAACACAGATTGATAAACCAGCGTCATGCACAAAAATCATAGTGCCAGACTATTTAACAATAGAATTGCTTTCTCATGAAAATGACTTTTGAACCAGCCCCAAACTTCTAGAAACAAGCACCCAACATAAAGGGACTCATTTCCCACGAAAGCAGGGTTGGCCTGAGGACAGCACCCAGGTCAGACAAGAGACCTGCATGCATCAGGCACCCGAGGACACCCCAGCGTTCGCCGAGCGCTTCGCCAGAGCAGTAACTGGAATCACACCTCCTTGACTGACAGCCTGCCATCTGTGGGGAAACCAGCACCAGAGTGAGCCCAGCTTGGAACAGGGGCTCTGTGCTCCTGGTACCATCCTGGTAAATACCTATCCTGTAAAAGGCTGCAGACTGTAACAACTGCCACAACTCCTGTCACTCTGCCCTGGCCACAACACCACATGCTACAGCCGGAAAGGAAGCAGAGGGAAAAGCTTGCTGGGCCAACAGCGTGTTGGGCTCAGCCCCCTTTATTTACTCTGCCCCTTCCATGGGCTCTCCTGCAGACACCCCCAGCTTCCTCCCTTCTGTAAGCGAAGTGATTTGGTAGAAGCAGAGTGATCCCTCTGACTCCCCCCCAGCGTCCCCCCGCAGCGGAGGCTGTTGCGCGCCAGAGCGTCCCTGTTCCTGCGGGATGCTCTGTCATGACTGCAAGCGGGACCTGCTGTCACAGGAAGGTAATTTTCCTTGGCGTTTCCCATTTACATCCAGCCTTCCACACGCGGGCTCTGCGAGGCAGGCGTTGCTCCTCTGACTTCATAGAAACAGACAACAACTATTTCGTAATTAATCTTCGTAAGCCAGGGCTCATTAATCTGTGAAAGGCTCTGGCTGGAGCTAACCCAAAGGGCATAACACTGAAATCCCGTGATGCCTTCTGACGTACAAAAGTAGTTCCGAATTTGCAGTCATTATCCAAATAAGCCTCTTGGTAAGTCAGAAGCAATCACACACTTGGTTTGGGGGGAGAAAAATGAGAATAAGCACACCTAAATGTCACAAAATCCTTCCCTGCCCAGGTAGGGCACACTGCTCTGTGCATACTCGGCCCCATGTAGACAGGCATCGCTCCGTGTCCAGCACCATGCCCAATGACAACCACGGGATTTAAACAAGTGCTTCATGCTTTGCTCAGAACATCTTTGGCAATTCAAAGGTGACGTCATGCTCACTGCTCCCAAAGGGTAACAGCTCCTGAGCCCCTCTGCACTTTGCCTGTTTGGGGTTGTGGTTTGTGCTTAGGTGGGTTCTGTCGCTCATCCTGACACACACACAGAACCTTCCAAAGAGCTGTTGGGGTTCAGGGGTGGTTATTCAGTACTACATAAATGGCAGAAAACAGCCCAGAACTGACCTGGGTAACTGCTAAAACTCCTCTCTGTCCGTGCACTTTGAGCACACCCACAGCCTCGGTTTGCAAGCACATTTCCTGACCTGCATCTCGGACGCCTTGGCAGCCTGGTGAGTACTGTCACTCCTTCTCCAGGAGCCCTTCTCAAAGGCACCTAGAAAATCTGGACCTGTATGCCCAAGAGACTTCACTGTCTGTCCTAGCAAACACAGAGCCTTTTTCCTTTCCGTGCCAGCACTGTTTTCACTTAACATTGCCATTTTCCTTTCTTCTTGGGTTTTTTTTTTCCCCTCCCAACACATATAATATTTTCAACTTTGGAACAGTGTATTTGACTCTAGCAGGAATCTAAAATGCTTTAGTGGGAACAAAACTCTTAAGAGATTACTGCCCAGCACACCCTGGATTAAATCTCACAATTAGGAACTCAATTTGCATTCTCAAAGTGAAATTCATTGTTAAAACTGCAGCCGTAGTTGACACGGTAGAATGAGCTATTGTTGAAGTAATTCCTGCAAAAGGTCATACACTTAAAGCCTTCAATTTCTCTTGACAGCCTCTCAGAAATGAACAGCACAGTTGCTCTGTGTCCAAATAAGCTGCACTGACCACCCCGTGTACTTCCGCAGGCAGCGGGGGCCGTTACCACCCATCACAGGCTTCCTGGCCGCAAAGTCACTCCCAAGGGACCTCCAGACTCGCCATCCTGAGGAGCCATCATTCTGGCTGGTGCAGAGCAGTCCTGCCCATAGGCTGCTGGGGAAGAGTCGGGGCCATACAGCAGCCCCAGGGGTGCAGAGGGTGCCAGAGGGGCTGTGGGTGCTGCTGGGTGATGCAGACTGCCATCCCAGGTCCCACCTCCGAGCCAGAGCATCTTCTGGGTGGAAAAAGGAAAGGCTGCTGGCCAGCACCAGGGACCACCAGAAGATGTTAGGGATTCCACCCCCCACGTATGTATTTTCTTGGCGTATATTTAAGAGTTAATCCCCACTTAAGGGGTCTTCCCTGCACACACCCCTGTATCCCATCTCCATCCCAACACCCTCTCGTAGCGGATTCGTGAGACAACATCCCACCTCCAGAGCGGCTGCGCGTCGCTTATTACACCAACCCCACTGCTGCTGTTACACACTGATGGAGTGTGGAGCTACTCAGCTGAACACTATGTTAGTCTTAACGTTATCCAGGGGTAGGACTGGCAGATTCATAAATTCTTCTCTCATTGAGCAGTGAAAGAGAGAGGAAGACCAGTTTCCTGCTCCAACCAGATCCCCTGTTTTCACTGGGCTTTTCAATAATGATCCCACTGCTTTGAAAATGCCTTCCCAGTATCCCACTGGGACTGCACAGGGAATGGGGCTGTGGTCTATGGCCTGTGCTGAACCCCCCCTTCCACCTGCCCAGACACACAGGACACAGCCCATGGCAAGGATGCCGTGCCGGATCCCTCCCACGCTGCCCTGAGGCACGTGTGGCTGTCGGTGCCTTGGGCACTGCTGAATTCGGAATCAGGAGGGGTCACAGTCATACTCCAACGAGGCACAAGGACCGTCACACACTCGTGTGCGGATTAGGGACTAGAGAAAAGGCTGAAGAACAAAATGTGGCCAGACCTTGCTGGTGTGAGCCAGTTCATAACAGTTAAATTCGGGGATGGGGTGGTCACGAGAAATGGAAAACTCCCCAATGACTGCAGAAAACTCCATAATCCACCCCACTAATCCAGTTTTAATTATATCAATAAGCAGATAGGGGATCAGGCTATTTTTCAGGATAGAATATACTGCAGGAATAATTCTTCAGGCTATTCCTACTCTGCTTTTAAAGAACATCTAGAAATTGTCAGTGTGAGGAAATCTATAAGGAAAAAATTTAATAATGTAGCATCATCTTCTAATATTTAATGTTTCTGTTCCCCCAGTGAGAAGAATGGTGGCCACACGTTGCGTGTTGCTCCACGCAGCAGCTCTGGTACAAAACCAAAGGTGTTTCAAGCAAGGAACTGAGGAGAGAAAGTAGAAACTTACCCTGGATGGCAAAGTATTTCCTACCAGAGAATGAAACAGTAAAAGAAGGGGAAAGAAATAAAACACAAGTGATTCTTGGATGTGGCACATGCAAACAGTGGGAATGGCTGTGCCTTGCCCCAGGAGGGAGTGGTGGATGGTGCCAAGGCTGCGATCGCAGCGATGCAAACGGAGCAGCCTCCAGCACGGTGAATTAAAACGCAAGGGGGCCAGAGTCTCAGTTCTTCAAGATGCCCACGAAGCCAAAGGTTCCTTTTGACAAAGTACTAATGGGCTGAAGAGAGGAGATTCAACCGGCCCCAGCGACGTCAGCAAGTGTCCTGCTAACTCTATCCACCGCTCTACATCTCCTTGTGCCTTACTCATCACGCTTCACACCTACGTCCACTCTCAGACCTGCACTACCCGCCCCAGGGAAATCGCTTTCACACAGAACTGTGATGCAGCCGTTTCTCTCCCACAATTACATAATGAATGTGACCAACGCAGAGACTGGAAACGAGTTGCAAAGGCAGAATGAAAGCCAAGAGTGATCTGCAGTGATTGTAACGCCGGGTCCTTCATTCTCCAGGAAGCTCCAGGAAACACCATTCATTTAGTCCTGAGCATCTAAAAATAAAGCCCTGGGCTGCCCTGTTACTCCCCACTTGCCATTGGCCAGTTTTGGAACAAAACATTTATAGTCTGTTTTTTCCCCCTAGAGCTCCTGCTGTATATTTATTATTAAATTTCCAGAAGTGAAAATCTAAATAAAAGCTGATGGATGCATAGCTTTTGTAAGCATTTTGTTGTCAGGGTTTTGCTGCAGTTTGGAAATAGAAAAATTCTTAGAAATGGAGCCTATAGAAACCCTTGTTTAACCTCACACAACCCCCTGTATAACGTCACTATGTGTGCATACAGAAATAGAAGGGGACAGAGATCACCGAACCCCAAAGCACTTTGGGTGGGTGGGAAGGACCTCAGAGCCCCCCAGTGCCACCCCTGCCATGGGTGCCTGTAAGTGC
The DNA here is from genome assembly GCA_020800305.1 of Porphyrio hochstetteri. Lineage (NCBI taxonomy): Eukaryota > Metazoa > Chordata > Aves > Gruiformes > Rallidae > Porphyrio > Porphyrio hochstetteri. The sequence goes on from CM036918.1 coordinate 915,482, forward strand.
CCAATGGAGAGTGTGCAGTTCCCAAACCATCCTTTCCCGGTTCCAAGAATCACCCCGTTTTAACTCACAGCTCCAGGTGGGAACCTGACCCAATGTTTAAATTAAATGCCATCACATTTGTTTAAAGTCTGAAGAAATTCACAAAAAGAAAGCAATTAAAAACAGATAGTGTAACTAATGGGCTCGAGTTAGGTGTGTAATTATAAATAAATTCTAATTAATTTTCTACTGCATCTTGGTTATTATCCATGTTCCACACGAAACCATTTATGTTCATTTGCAAATGAGTAAGGTAAAATAGATGATGCTCTATAAAGTATGTTTGTTTTATTGTCTCGTTAACTCTGCCTTAGGAAGCAGCCGCAGCCCTGACTTACCAGGCTCCACCTGCTCCCTGGCACCAGACATCTGCCCGGGACAGCACCCAGGGGCTGATGGGTGGTACCAAAACCCACAGGCTCTGCAAGAGTGAGGGGTTTGGGGTTTTTTAATTAAAGCATTTTAAAACATCTAACTAAATAAAATCCAGCCCAGTTTCCCTGGCCATGGGTGTTCTCACTGGGAATCTTCCTAAAAACACACAGCAAACTCCTTTGGTGATCTGCTCCACACGCCTTTCACCTCAGAAACAATTAGCTGTAGAAATACCTTTGCCTCAAAGACTTAGAGCAACTAAAACTCTACTGAATCCTCAGATCCGAGGATACACCAAGTAGTAGCAGGAGCCTTGCCTGAGGAGGAGATGATGCCTGGTACTGCAGGCACCTGACAGCAAAGTTACGGGTTAAAGTTAATTCCTCACACTCCTAAGGAAAACAGATGGAAATCCTCCCACCAGGAGAAAACTAGAAGCAGAATCGTGAACTTCTGACATGAGTGAACTTGCCATCTATCCACAACACCTGGAAAAGAACAGGCAGAAGGAACACGACCCAAAAGTTTGGGGAGTTTTGGGAACCGGTGGCCGGATCCTGCCCCGACTCCAGCAGCTCGGCAGGCAGCACCCGGGCAGCGAGGGGAGCGGAGCAGCCACGGCCCTGTGACCGACCCTGCGGCCTCTCCAAGTTTTAGCAATTCTCTCCCTTTTATTTATTACACAGAAAGTGTGGGTTGCTTTTCCTGAAGCCCCTGTGGATGAGCACACAGTGTTTATTTTCATTTATCTTCTCAGGTGATCGAAAAGGAACAGAACTTGTTCACACGCGGCACATGGTGAATATATTTTCCAGGGGATTAAATGAATCCATAAAACTCATTAACCATCTCTGAGCCACCACCACACCGCTGTGTGGCTGCACAAACACCATGGGCAGCTTCCTAAAGCTGCTGTCAGCAACCAGAAGGAGAAGCTGCTGACAAGGGTGATGGAGTCTCCCTGTGCCCAGGAAAGCTCAGTGCTGCCCTGAGCCCTCGCACAGCAAAGACTCCAGCTCCCACACAGGCATTTCCCTGCACCCTCTCCAAAACACATCAGGTAGGAACAGGGTGCACTGGATGCAGGTGCACAATCCCAGCAGAGCTCCAAACCTCCAGCCTGCAGCTGGAATTCCACAGCCCAGCCAGGTGTAAGACAAAGCTTACATCATTCTGGCAGTGAGAGGTTTTGATTGAAAACCACAATCAATTTTTTCCCCTGACTCGGTCTCTTTAAGTCCCTCTTTCAGCCCTGTGCTGCTTGTCCATCTGTCCAGCTCTGAGGTCGCATTCCTTTGGGCTGAACATCATTTTGAAACCTGAAGTACATATTCCTGACCTCTCCGGGTTCCTGAAGTTGGCTCCTGTCCCACCAGCATTTGCCACCCCCAACTTTGATGTTAAACTCAACGAGTCCCGTTTGACTCTGTATCTTTTTCCAGCTCCATAATGAAAATTCTACAGCGTTAATTATGGTTCTGGTCCTGGTTTCAGCAGAACGGTTCAGCTGGAACTGACCTGCAACAACCAGCTCGGCCAACTGCAGACAGCACAGCACTGGCATCCCAGGGTCAGAATGACAAGTACTCTCTCTTCTCTACCAATCAAGAACCACTTTTCCAGCCTAAAGGATTTTAAACACACATAGCAGGTGGCACCCAAGTCTCCGTAGGGGTTGGTGAAGGGGCTGATCGCTGACACCACTGAATCACGCTTGGTAGCAAGCGGCAGTGACAGGAAGATGTGGGGCTGCACCAAAGGCACTGCTCCTGGCCCACAGCCACCACAGCACCGATGGCACAGCTTGGCCCCAGCCCTGCGGCACCTCCTGCCCTCTGCAGCAGGCATGGGAAGCCAGAGCTCAACACGGCTTGACTGGAGCCCGGCCCCTCTGTCCTGACCCTCTGAGCCGAGGGGCCGTCAGACCCCGAGCCTGAAGATGGGGAGCTGGGCCAAGCTCAGTAACCCAGTAGCAGAGCACCAGCTTTCCTTCTGCCTTCAACACCTTAATTCTTATTTTGTATTAATCTCCAGACTTTTAAAAACATCCCTGTCAGGAAACCACCACGAAATCACTCCTCACCTCTCAGATCCAAACCCGAGCCAGCTACTGGATGATCTGTGAACACTTTCCTTTTCACCCCGATAACCAGAGCAGGAAAACAAGGTTGGAACGGAGCAGTTTGACCAGGACCCTAACAACAAAACCAAGGGCATCACCTATTTACACTGCAGCCGGTCTGTCTCCATCACTCAAGAGGAAACACGGACCATGGTCAGTTCAAGCGATGCTGGTCCCACTGTCCGCCCAGCAACTCTGCTGCTGCTCCCCATCCCTAGGCACCAGATAGGATTTGCAAACCCCTCCTGTTTCTTGGCTCAGGAAAATCAGATCCTCTGCCTCCAACCAGAACAAATAACGGAGCTGGGAGCAGCACCATCACTCCCCTGTAACCGGTTTTAAGATAAAAGCACTTGCCTTTAGAAAAAAAAGGTAGGGGGGAGAAGGCGGCAAATAAAAAAGGAAAGCATGGCTACCAAGGACACCCTTACCCGCCTCTGGATCTTCAGGGGAAAAATAATAATAAAAAAAAAATCTATAAATACAACCGAGGTTTCTTTATTGCTGTCAAGAGCCGGGAAGGAGGCTTTTTGGACTGGAATATCATCAAGATAAAGAGCACCTTAGAACAAAAGCTTTCTGCAGCAAAGGGCAGTGTTTACTTTTCCAGTTGGAGAGCGTGTTGTTTGAGGCAATCTCCCCTTTCACATTAACGCTTGTTTGCACCACAGAAAGGTGTTTTTAAGGACACTGAAACACAGCTGCCTTTTTCCTCACTCCATCGACACGTGGATGCCACAGGGACAGGAGCGGGGAGCACAGACCCCGGCCGGCCGGGCCGAGGTGTGGAATAAGGATTTCCATGGTGGAAGCTCTGCCCCTCCTCTCACACAGGGTTCGGTTTGCCTTTTTTACTGAGATGAACAGAGAAATGCTCCACAACCGCCTCAGCTCCCGCCGGGATGAGCTGCGGCCAGCACACCCGACGCTGCGCCAGGGACCCCCATTGGGCCTCGCTGGGTGGGTGCTGCTGCCTCCGCTACCTGGGCTGGCTCCGTGCTAAGCCCCGTTGTGCTCAGGCAGCAGAGGAGAAAAATAGGGATATTAACCTCTAGCACTGATGGGAATAATAGTCACAATAAAGCAGGGACACAAACCGCGGTGGCAGTAATTATTCTGCTCCAGTTTACCCGGGGTAAGCGGCGCCCACAGGAATCCCCCACGTCCCTTCGGCCAGGGCATCGCAAGGGGGGAGCACGGGCATGGCGGGGCTGGGGGCAGCCGTGTCACCAGGAGGGACCAGCCCAGCCAAGCTCCTCTGATCCGCCTGGCAGAGCCAACTGTGGAAAACAGACCCAGCTACACATCAAATAACCAAAACCAACTGGCCAAGTGCACTACATTCTTGCTTTTGTGTCTGGCTCTTAAATTCCTGCAGCCCCACTGAACAGACCGGGGGGGGCTGTAAAAGCCAACCTACAGAAGGAGAAACAGACCTTCAGCATTTCCCGTGTGCACAGGGCAGGGAGCCCAACCTGCCTGTGCTCGTTCGTGCCGCGTTCCGTGCTGTGCACATATGTGGGCACGTACACGTGTGCACATCTGGCTGGTGTGTAACATCTGTAACCGAGCATCAAGGCTGAATCAGGCAGCTGTGAGGATGGGTGGTGGTGTAGAGGCTTGAGGTGAGGAAGAACAACGATCATGGCTGTTTAAAAACCAACTGTTTCTCCTTTTCCCCATCTTTTCTTTTTTAGCATCTCCGTGCCTGTAATTAATTTTTGACATATATAGCACAATCTCATTCCATGAGTTATCTTAGTTCTTCTCAGGTTTAAATGTCACTCTTCTTTGAAATCTTCTCATTCAAAAATCAAGTTGGATCTAATAAAAAATTCAAAGGTGCATCTAATAATAATGAAATAATAGTGGTAAAAAACAGGCACCTGCATTTATGCCAAAGAACAAGGGATCCAAGAGACAAAAATGTAGGGAAAAAAGAAATTAGAGGGAAAAATCATGATATTGCTGAAGTGCTGCTCTCACACTAAGACCAGGGGGATTGGGATAAGGCTAAAGTTAATTGCATTTCCAGATGACAAACCTCTCACCTCTGAACTGAATGGCTCTTTATAAAAGCTATCAGTAATAAACTGTAAATCTCAGCTATGATTGCAAATAAAGGTCATCCCTTTCATGCTGCCACTTTCCCGGGCCTTATTATATTCCTGTCTGAACCTTTCTTACTTCTTAAGGTGTGCTAGCTGCCCGTATAAGCAATCAGCAAGGCTTTTTGATTTTATTTTGAAAGACACGAGGCGATGGGATTTACATTCTGGCACCACACTGATCCGGAATGGAAAATCACCCAGTCCTGACGCGGCGGCAGAGTCCCGCCGGCGGGATTAATCCTCATCTGATGCTAATGCAGAGAACAGCAATCCCTGCCCTCCGCCTCTGCAATCTGTGGTTCTTCCTCACCAGAAGGACGGGCATCTCCCATTTCCTCCCATCCAAACCTCAGTTCTATCCCAGTAACTCCTTTGAAAATGTGTTTCTGCAAATCTGCCTCCTCGTGACAGTGCTGCGGCAGCGGGCACTGCGCTGGCGTCCCGGGCTCGCTGGGGCAGGAGACACCTGTCCCCAGAGCCCTCCCCCAGTGACACTGTTCCCAACAGCCTGGCTGAACACAGCCCTGTCCGGGCACACCGGGCAGCACTTGGGACTCCCCACACGAAACGACATGTTCAGGGTCCTGCAGAGCACAGCGGGAAAGCGAAGCCTCAGCCCACCACCCCATCCAGCCTGGGCCAGGACAAACTGCCAGCAGAGCTTCTCGTGAGCTAACAACGGGCCCAGAAGAGACCCAGCAAGGACTGGCTGAGCCAGACCTGGCAAGATGGGCCAGTGTGATAAGCAGCAGCCACTGATGGGTGGTCAGTCCTCCACCTCTCACCCCTGCCTCACATTGGCTATCAGGAGCCAATTCAGACTGGCCAGATGTTCTCAATGTTGCCTTACCAGGTGCAGCAGGGGACATATGGGATGCTGGGACTCGACTATCTAGTCAGAAAGCAAATTCTGTAAAGGAGACTCCTGGTCAGAAGAGCGCTGCGGCTACGTCCATGTCCTGAGCACTGTGTTTCCTCAGCCGTTTTACTCACACTCACACGTAAACTTTGCAGATACTCCTAACAGCTTCTAACACCCGTGGAGAGGAGATGACCGTGCTGTCATGGTAACAGTACCACTCATGGACCATTTCTTTGGCAGCAGATTTAGGAAGCTGAGTAAACATCCCCATCCCACCGTATGGGGCAAGTGAACTGCCTGAGGATGAAGTTAACCCCCCTTTTCACAACTACAACTGGTTTTAGGCACCTTACCAAGACACTGCAGATCTGAGCTGCTCATCAGAGCATTTCTCAGGTACTTGGTCTAGAGAGAAGCACGCTCAAGGACCCGTCCTTTAGGCCCGTGGGGCTGAGGTCTCACTGAGGTCACCAAGCAGCCCTCAAGGCAAAACCATGCCCTGGCTCCAGCACCATGCCTGCTTGCTGGGTTGTGGTCCACCTCCTCAGTGTCTTCCAACACATCTTCATACCCTGAATGACCTTGCCATGTACTCCCCTTTTTCACTGTAACACAGCACACACCCCATGCCAAGGGCTGCCTACTGGAGGCATCCATGGGCAGAGGGTGAGGCCGTGATGGCTGAGGTCAGGCCTGGGGCTCAGGGAACACACTGCACAAGCACACAAGGGCTCATTTCTGTTTTGAGCTGCACCGAGTTGCCTGAGGTTCTTCTACTGAGGACAACTGAACGAGCACCTGGGCAAACAGGCTTTGAAACCTGACTTTGCAATGAAATGTGACTGTCTCTGTTGCATCTAAGGCCAAATGCTCTTGACATGGAGGAGAATTAATTTGAGGTCTTACTGTAAGAGCCACAGCCTGAGAGGCTTCTCCTGACAATCCCTGTCTCTCTGCAAGCTTTCATCTCGGGGATTAACAGGGCTCCCAGTTAACACATTAGCTGCAGGACCAAGAACAAAGTCTTCTCAGTGATGGTCTGGTAAGGTTTCATGATCACCACATAGCACAACGTTGGGTGTAACGCAGTTTAATTGCTGCAGTCACATCCAAGAGTCCCTTAATGAGAAGGATGTCACACTTCACCTTGGACTGCATCAAAGGTCACAGTATATACACCAAAACCATTGCTGCATGTGGCAGGACTGGGTTAGACTCCAGCAATAGCCTCAGAGACAGGTCCTGCCTGCCAGGCCCATCTCCCTCCCTCTCCTTGGGAGAGCCTCACCTGGATGAGGACCACCCAAGCAGGAGGCCCAGCACAAGCAGCACACCTGGCCACATGCTTCCACAGCGCCAACGAATGAGCTGCAACCCCTGTTGCTGAAAAAAGCCTCCCAGGGCAGAAAGGACCAGTGGGATGGGATGGGGTGGGATGCTCCACACAGTGGGCAGGCTGTGAGGATGCTCACCAGGCAGGAGCAGGGCAGATGCCTCTGCCTGGGGGGTCTGCAGGGGATGGCCTGGGGGGCCACTGGGAGCTGAGAGACGTCTCCTGTCGCCTCACGTCAGTCACCAGCGACCAAAGGGCAGCTCAGATGAGCCGGACACGTGCATCATACACACACTCACACTTGGGATGTCTGGAGTGGAGAGATCCATCTTTAAAAATACCTGGAGATACCATAAACCAAGCTTGCAAAATTAAACTAATTGCTTGAAATAGAATAAAAAACATAGTGCACGAGTAACCCACAGGAGCTCCTGAACCTCTTCAGTTCCTGGGATCACAAGGAATTCCTTCCAGATCTCTGCTATAGGAAATATATTTCAAGGCAGCAGCATCATCCAACTAAAATACTGAAACGTCATCAGTCAACAGAATATTTTTTTTCAAGCTTAAAAATACTTTCTTTCTTGAAAATGGACACTAAAGCCCTAGGCAACATAACCACTGAGGTTTTATTATAAAATACATTTCAAAATAATGGCTGAAAGACTTAAGAGCACCGAAGAGGAAAAAGAGGAAGTAAACAAGCCTTTTTCTACCCCTAAATGATAAATTAAAAGCCGTGTTTTGCTGTTCTGCCTCATTTTTTAATCACATGGCACTCACGCCACTGTGGCTATGGTTGTGTAGGTATTCCCATTAAAAAGCACCTATTACTACAGATTTTAAAGTGGCAGTCATCTGCTCCAGCCCAAACACAGCCAGGAAAAAACCCTCATTTTGAAACAAAAATTTCATTAATTTTGGGTAAAAGCACTGCCTGTTTGATGGGACTGGCTGAGCTGCTTTTTAAAAGTGCTCTTTAGAAACTCTGAGCAGTTCAGGATATGGCCTTTTGGAATTTTAAGAATAACAGTGAAGATACTGTATGTGCTGTTGCTGCTGCCAGCTCTGTACAGCTAAATCTTCATCCCGCGATGCTGCCTGGCCTGGGTGCAGATTATGCCTCAAGTATCCATGTAAAAATGCTAAATAATAAATAACAAATAGGCACTTGCCAGTGAAAGAGGGGATGTACAGGCCGTGCAGGGAAATGCTGACAGTTTACAGTCTCTGGCTTGATTTTTTTTATTAATTAGTCCAGAGTTTGGTTTTGCTCCTGCCATCCCCTCTCAACACAGCAATACCCATGGAAGCCCTGCAGCCATTGATCCCACCTGAACTGATTGGAAATGGGCATCATCCTCACTCTGGCTTTCCTCAGTTCTCCCCCAGCGCATCCCTGAAGGCGGCTGGGCTCGTACCCGAGCACGGCACTCCCGGGCTCGGACACCGGCCGTTCCTGTGCCGGCTGTACCCGAGCAGACCCGGAGGGAGCCGAGCCTGCTGCTCCCCCCAGCCAGGCTGGGCTGGGCAAGCATCAGCTGGGAAGCAAAGAGCAGCCAGTGGGAACCTCTTCCCTCCAGGCAACGCTCACAGACACGCCGAACGTGGGGGCAAAGCAGTGCCGGTGACAGCCAAAGGGGTTTCTGACCCCCAGCAGCCAGAGGACCCAATTTTCCTCCCCATCCCAACCCAGCACGTGGCTCCCAGTGAGACTGGTTCCCTATGGCTCATCCCTGGAAGCAGTGGAGCTGTGCCAGTGGTGCCGTGGTTAGCGTGGGTTAGGCGAGAGGACGTTCCTGTCGCACCGTGCAGGAAGACACACTCACAGCATCCTGGGTCTGCCTGGACCGACACAGTTACACCCTGTGTGGAGGTATCCAACACACTGGCTAACACACTATAAACCATCTCACTACAACCCACACACGGGGTGTTTGTTGTTATTTCTCAGGGTATCTGGTGGTGTAAGAAACTGCACCTTCAACTGGGAGCCGAATGCCCCCCCAACCTCCCCACGGCCACGAAAGGCCCTTTCACCCTCACCTCCCCCAGAAAAGATCAGCAACATTAAATCAGCAGAGTAATGTGAGGTGGAAGAGGAGAAGACAACCGTGGACAAAATAAAAAGGAAAGTTTTATTAATGCTAAATACACTTTCCCTTTCAGGTTTACACTACTGTTCCTGTAACTGTTTCCAGATGGCTCAGCCACCATCCAAGCAGTGAGCTGGGAAGGAAGCGGCAGCTTGCTGCCTCCTTTACACTAAGGGGGAAAAATCCTGGGCATAAACGTGATTTATGGGTTTGGTGAGGTAAAAACAAAGGAAGGGCACACTGAGAAGAGCAGAAGTGGAATTAAAATGGAATTTTTTTTTTTTAAAAAGCTGGCAGCTGAAGAGTTAACCCCAACCCTCTTCCCTTTAACACAGCCTTCTGTAGTAGCTAATGAAGGTAATGAAATATGACATGTAGTTTGGCCCTTGACCACAGAGTGCACCTCCCTCCCCTCTGCCTTGCGAACAAAGCCAAAACAGATGTAGCTGCTTCGGTAGGGTTTGGGGTTGACGGCTGTTACACAGAGCAGGTCAGCGGGCGCGTTCCCAGGGCGCGGGCTGCTGGCACACCGCAGCGCTGGGGAAGGGCCCGGCTCTGCGCCGGAGGAGTGGGAGCGGACGAGCCTGTGTGCACAGATGGGCCAAAGTCACCCTCTGCAGCAGCGGCACTGGGAACCACACCGACTCCCAGCATCTCTTACAGACCCAGTTCCATAAAAACCCACTCCTTTCGTTGAGGTGTCGGTTTTACATGCCCAACGAGTTTCTCTCAGTTGGCCTAAGTCATATTAAACCAGCTCTCAAACAGAGAGGACTCTGCATCGCTTGGGCCAGGGAGCAGCTCCGCATTACTGTCCTTCTAGCTGACAGAAGAAACCCACCACAAGGCAGCAGCCAGCACCTCATTAGGGGAGCGCCAGAGATGGAAAAATCCTTCCTAAAATAAACTCCTCCTCTTCAAAAAAAAGTGCTTTCAAATTCCCAAAATACCGTGGAATTTATTAAGCTTTTAGAGTTCTTTCAAAAGCTCCTCATGCATCCCACACCATCAGGGCAGGGTTCCCGACTGTGCCGCACCCCGGTCTGATGGGGCTACCAGCCTCACAACACCAAGCAGGTATCACGTGCCAAGAGATACCACACAGATGCTTTTTAATCTTTGTTTCATCACCTAAACACAAGAAAGCTCCATCACAGCTGCTGGTTAATATTGAATACGTGGATAATGATCCCCTTTGATCCGGTGGCATCAGCCCCATCACGCCTTTGGTTAAGCGCCACCAGCATCAGGGGACATCATGTCTCTTAGGGTAGAGGTCACCCATCCATCTTCCCCAAAGAGCAAGTTTGGTTTGTGGGGACACAAGGTGCAGGCAGCCCCGGGAATCGGAGGAGCTCTTGAGTGGGATTCGCTTTCCCCACTGGGACACCCAACTCATCAGCGAGTCTGATCTAAGCGGGATGTGCTCCCTTTGCCATCACTGAAGAGAGAATGAGGTGGCAGAGGGTGGCCAAGGCAGGCCGGGCAAACGGCTCTCCAGAGAGGAGCAGGCAGCTCCCTGACCTGTCCTGTCCATCTTGAAAAGGGTTTATTGGTCTCCCCAGCACTACAGAGAGCCATGATGGCTTGCTCAAATGGCTGTGCCTACCTCCAAGGGCATGCAGATGCCACCTCGGGTTGACATCTGCATCCTGCCATGGTCCTTCACTGCAGGAGGGACCACTGAAACCCCCCACCCCTCACATCACCAAAGTTCTGAGATAATAAAACTCTAAGCTTGGAGCCAACCTGGAAAACAAAGCAGCTCTCCAACGGTCATTAAGGCAAGAGATGCAGCAAAGGAGCACAGAGCACCCCCAGTGTCACAGCTCCTGGAGCCTGTCTGGCCCAGCCAGGAGAGCAAACTGCTCTCCCAGGGACCCAGGACCCACATGTGCACCTCCAGAACCACTGCTTTCCTGGCTGCCTCCTGAGGGCCACGTGTGGGTTGTTCATTACAGGAGCTACCTGTGAGGTGCTGAAGCTGCAGAAAGGCAGAAAACACTATCACTGAATTTACCTGCTCAGCCTCAATTTCTCCTCTGCCACAGACGCATCGTTACGTAAGCTTGAATTATGTGCTAATTTGCTGCCATTCTGCAGGAGCCTGACCTCATTTAGCGAGCACACTATGGGTTGGTGCTGAGCAATGAATGATCAGTGGGTTATAGATGCACAGCCTCATTTAGCCAAACTCGGACACGTTACGTTATGTACGTGACCCCAACCGCCACGGCTCTGCCACCCGCCCGTACTCGGGCTGGGTGAGCAGCACCGTACCCCACAGGAAGTTCTGAGGGTATGTCCCCCACCCACTTACCAGGTACCAACACACCTCAGCAACAGCAAGGTGAGTTACGAAGGGAGGATGGACCCTGCAGCCAGCACCCTGCGGCTGCTGCGTGGTAAATAACGCACCAAGCCAGGAGCTGGGACTGTAAGACAGACACAGGATGTCACCCACACCATGAGCACCTCTGTCCCCAAACCAGCACCAGGTCCTTGTAAAGCCACCACCACCACAAGCCCACACGGCTCATGGCCGGGTCGGCCTGTTCAGGCAGGGAGGGTGAGATGGGGGTTGGATGCCCAAACCCTGACACCTCCCAAACGTTGTGGCTGGGTTTCACAGCCGGAGTGACCCATGTGCACACAGAGCTCCGAACGCTACAGCATGTGATGGCAGGTAACGACTCCCTGTGTGCAGGGGGGTGACGCTTGTGGCCTTCCCAGCCGCTGCCCCAGCGGATGCTGCACAAGCCCCCACCAAGGCCAGAGGGGCCGGCACGAGAGCCGAAATCACAGCAGAGCAGCGTCTGCTCCCCTCCCCAGGACCAGCCGTCAGCAAAGTTCGGTGCAACAGAGCTGGGGGGAACAGGGCCCTTGGAAATTGATAGCCTGTTTCAAGCGTTATTTATCATTCCCAGCACAGACACTGACATGTGCCTTTTGAAAGGGGATACTGTACCTTTAACCTTGACTCGGAGCGCACTGGTAATTTGGGATGCGAGCCCGGGTTCAAGCGGGGTGACCTTTCTGGGGGAGGGGCAGGGCTGCATTTATTTATGAGGCGGTTGGAGATTTTTGACATCACATGCTAGTCCCATTATTCACATGTTACATGACACGAGATTGGCCCTTTTAATGCAACAACATCACATCAAAAAATTTGATTTTCTGCTCTGACAGCAGGCTTGTCCCCAAAATGAAATCTGTGCGGGTCAGAGGCCGCTGGGACGCGGTTTAAAAAGCTTCCACCAAGCAGGGAACAACAGGGCCTGGAGCAGGAGTGCTCAGCAGGGATGCTCTGGGGCCACAAAGACACCATCTCAGGCACGAAGACACGCTCCTGTCCCTGGTGATGGGAACCCCTCTGCCCGACCCTGCGGGATGCGGTGATGGATGGAGTACCCGCCACAGGACACAGCGCTGGGGGTACCCCCCACCCATCCCCAGCATCACTCCAACCCACCCAAGGTTCATCCACATGGCAGCTGGACAGTGGCTGCAGGGATGATCCCACCTTTGCACAGCCCATCCTCCCACTCCCAACATTTAGGATGTGACACACTCCTCCCTGATCCAGACACACAGGATGGGTGCAGCTCCCTCAACAGCAGCTTTGGGAGCCTCTGCTGCACAGAGCACACACCTACACACACCCTCAAAGTGGTTTTGCATTGGGTGGGTTTTCCTAGGTAAACAATACAGCACAAAAACCTGTTTAATACAGTCACACTGATAACTCTCCCCAGTAACAGGGGTGTTTACTGTGCACAAGCTTAACAACTTCTATTCCAGGGCTGTGCTACGTACACCCCAAGACACACCACTGGCTCCTGCAGCCCTGGGGCAGCCCATGAGCCCCACTACACTCTCACAGATCTTAAAATATCAGCTAAGATACTTGAGATACTGAAATGTGTTTCACAATAACGCCCCACAAAGCGTGTAGATTAGCTTACTCATCAGCTGGTTCCACAGAGGAAAAACAGTTGGTGTGTTTAACTTTTCTCAGTGCCCTTGGGCGAGGGCAGGGAAAGAGGAATTTACAGGGTGTTGATTTATACCTGGAAAAGCATTGCTGAGACTGCCCCAGAGTCCCTGCAGAAATACCGCATGACGGTGATGAGGCTGATATTAAGTGATGCCACAAGTAACCAAAAAGGGTCATTTTATCAGTATTTTGAACAGTCCCAGCACAGTGCTTTCAAACACCTCACCACGAACACGTCTAACGAGAGCAAAACAAAACCCAGCGCGTCAGGATGAGCAGATTTCTCTGGTGGGGTCAGAGGCTCTTGAGTCTGTTCTTCGGGCAGAATTTTAGGTGTGTTACTTGCTTCTGCACCCAGGGAATCGAATCTGTAGGAGCATCTCAGTGTTATGATATGGCAACAGCAAGTGACACTACAAGCATAAGCTGCGCCCTGTCCCGCTCAGGTTTCCTCTCCCTGGACACCACAGACCCTTCCCCAAAATGCTGCCAACTCGCAGGTGCCCTGGGAGGCAGACACATCCCCAGGCCACGCATGACCATCGGCAAGGAAGGGACAGACAGGACAGCCCTGGGCTGGAAGCAAAGGCCCGAGCCGGGCTTCCCCAGGCAGCACGGGAAAGCTGGCAACACTCCTGCTCCTTCCCCTTTGTTGGCTGCTCAAGGGATTGCCCCTGCCAGCATCAGCACACACCCCACCACCGCCCCTCCCTGCCAGGACAGGGGCACTCGCTGGCCAAATTAGAGGGAAGGGAAAGGTGAGCTCCAGCAGCCAGATTTATGAGCCGACGCTCAGAGACAACCATCTTGGGGGAAACCCTTCTCCAGGAGGAAGAAGATCCTAAGGCAGTGTTGCATTTTACAGATTTATATGGGGTTTGAAGCCAAGTCCCAAGACCGGCAGAACACGCAGGGGGAATTATTTTCTTCTTATTAAAAGAATGAAAAGACCCAACATTGATTTTGTCCTTCATCACCACAGAAAAACCTCCCAACTACCAAGAGGATGACGGTCTGGATTATCACAACACCGTAAATCAAAGTGAATGTATTTATTAGGGTGACTCTCTTTGTTGTACGTGTGTGCTGTTTGTTGGCCCATACCGTTATTATTTTAATTTATGGTTTGCTTTTTCAGTTCTTTCCTCCCCCCCTCACAAGGCTGGAGCCTGTCCACAAGTTTTACTCACGCCAGTTAAAATCAGCATAATGAAACGTCACAGGCAGATCCCATCGCTCCGCACGGACCTGGGGACAGGGACATGGGGCAGTGCCAGCCCTGGGACGCATCCACAGCGCCCTGTGAAACTCCACTCCGATGGGCAGCGCTGCCGGGGGCTACGCTAGCAGCAGGTGGGACAGGGCGATGGGGACCCTGACGAAGCCGGCTAACGACACCAGCAGTGTGCAGGGAGGGAGCCTGCCTTTGCTGCTTAACAGGCCTAGCTATAATTAAGCGTAATGATTTTAAGCTATTTGCAAATCCCAGCTCATCTCTCACGTGGTTCTAATCACCGCCTCTCCATTCAAAGCGGATCCCCGGCGGCGTGACGCCCGGCTGCCGCGATGCGGCGAGAGGGGAGCAGGGAGATGCCAAGTCCAGCTCAACTCTCCATCCACAGCTGGCAGCGAGAGCCCCTCTCTGGGGAATCACCAGGCCCAGAGATCCCAGTTCTGGGGATTTGAACTCGTGACTCAGGTGCTCAGAAAGCAGGACATGTCCCCCCAAGCCCCCACTGGGGGTCTCTGCGCTTGCTCTTTGGCTTTGGAACTTTTGGGGTTATCTGCTCTAATCCTCTCGCTGCAGCCCTGAAGTTCTGGGTTTGGCTTTGCCTTTTTGAAGGCTCACTACAGGCGAGGACACAGCAGAAGCTGAGCCAGTGCCAGCTGTACGAGCCATGGCGGGCAGAGACACAGACAGACAGATGCTCAATTCAGCACCTACTGTGGGAGCAGGGAAACGCAGTCCAAGGGCAGTGACCAAGAGAGGTTTAGCAGATGCCTGTGGCTCTGTGGATGAGCCGGTCGCTGTGTTCCACAGCAGCACGCAGCAGCCCAAAGGCTTTCCACTCACATGTGTAAGAGGTGTCTGAGCAGCAGTGGTGAGGCAGATGTGTGGAGGGTGCCTGGTCACCAGGGAGAATGGGATGCCAGCACCAGATCCAGCCTCACACCTCTCCACATGGCACAGCCATGCAACATCTCCCTGTGCACAAAGCGCAGGGGGCTCCCAGAGAGCACTGGCTGGCTCCATGATGAGCATCCCGTGCCAAAGCCAACACCACAGCACCCCCATCCCCTCCTTCCTCCCCACCCTTCCTCTATCTCCCTCTCACACATCTGACCTTCACACCCCTCAGCTTCGGCACTGCTGCCCCTGCCCTTCCCAGCTCCTCCTCAGCTATTACCGTCCAGCTCCACGCCTGCCTCCCCCTCCATGTAAATACCAGTGCTCTTCCCTTCTCCCTCACGCTGGTTTGGCATCTGAGCTGGGAACAATAAGATCACAGAGAAGTGTCCGAGCTCTCCCTGCCGATGCCCAGATGAACCGCTGCTCTGAGGCAATTACAGGGCGGCTTCGCTCAGCCGCTGCCAGCCCGAGCAAACCCTTTGAAGGTGGCGGCTGTGGAGACTCAGATGGGCTTTAAAAGTCACTTGAGTTTGAGACAATTTGCTAGGGACTGGCAGGAGACACTGACCTGACCCCAGACAGGAGAGCCAGGCAATGGGGCAGCTAAACCTGAGGCCAGGCATGTTGTGACACGCATGGGAAGATGCAATTGCAGCACTCCTGCCCAGGAGCAGGCTGAGGGGTCCTGAGTGAGACAGCACAATGAGAACCATCATCTACCCTGCTAAAGACGCCAACAACACAGTTGGTTCTAGTGAGGCTGCTACTCAATGTGCTGGGACACTCTCACAGGAACCAGCCTAAGAGGCTCCTTTAAATAATCACTCCAGTTCTGGCTACAGTGTGGAAAAGGATTCTGCAGGAAGAGCACTAAAAGCACAGAAGTCACTGAAGAACACGTCATGGGCAAACCCTGCTCACACAGCAGTGCAGGCCTGCACAGAACAGGAGGCAGGGCTGGGAAATCCAGGGATCCATCATCTCGTACCACCAAATCCAGGGACACCCGAGGGAACTGCTACGGGACTGTCTCCATAAGGCAGTGACAGCAACAGCACCGGGGACAGAAATCATTTTGGGGGAGCACAGGGCATGTTGCCTTTTTATTTCAAGGACACCACCCTGTAAACAGGCTCCCCAGAACCACCAGAGCCATCAGTCCAGTTTTGTGCTAAATGACTCTGAAGGATGGCATAAAATTCCATTACACCATCCCAAACCAAGCATCCTCACCCCCTCAGCTCCTCCCCAAGGAGCGGTGACCCATTGCCATCCCACCACACTGCCACAGCACCACACAGGTACCAGTTACACCCACTACAAGAACTCATGACTCTCTGGTCCCTAATTGCCCTCCTCACACTCACACAGAGGCATGGGAGCTTTTAGGGGGTCCTGCTGCCTGGAGCCTCAGTGAATTCTGGCCTCAACACCTTGGTGCTGTGCTAAATAAGTACCAAACCCTTTTCTCTCCAAACACAGATGAAGCAGGTCAGTGTTGTTAGGAGAGACCAGCTGAGGCACAGGGAGGGGTTAAGCATGTTCTGTGGGAGCACACATCACAAGAATCAAGTCCAGCAGCTCCTCCGATTTAGAAATCGGAGACGGTACCAGCTCACCTTTGGTGTGTTACCCCATGGGAGCAGGAAGATTTGCCCCATCCCACAGTGCTCAGCTGTGCTGGACAAAGAGGCACCAGTGGGCAAACACAGAGGGAGCACCCTTAAGAAGGGAGAACTTTCCCACAACAGCAGATCCAAAACAGAATGGAAAGAGCAAGTTCACCCTGCTGCTGGTCTTGTCCTTGGTGGCTTCGGTGGGTTCTTCCCTCTCCAAAGGGAGGGGGAGAGATCAAAGGTTCAGAGCCAGGGAGCTCCTCTGCCCACAGCAGGCTCTCTCCACAGCTGCTAATCCACTCGGCTGCTGGAGAGCAGAGCTCGAGTTGTCACGGATTTATGCCCTGCACCGCACACGGTTCCGTCTGTTTCACGGTTGTTGTGCTCAGCCAGTCTACTTCATCATTTAAATTATTAACAGCAGAATTACACTGACTGAGAGCCCCTCGAACAGGCGCCCTTAAAACACAGAGCCTGGTATCACAACCTATCGATACACGGTGGCTGGACAGATAAACCAGGGCCATGGCCCCACTCGGTGCTGGTTGGGGCCTTTGGGTAGGAGAATGAGCTAGCCAAGCTGGAAAAGCTCCTTTAGCTGGTCATCTGCAGATTGCCACCCCCTTTCAGGTACCTTTAGGCAGTTGGTGGCCTGGAGCTGCCTGACAGAAGGCAGCAACTCCAATGCTTCTAGGACCCACTCCAGCATCAGCTCTGGGGCGGGGGGGCACATGCCAGAGAGACCCCAGAGCCGCACAGGTCTCCCGTGAACCTCAGAGGGATGAGGCACAGGTTCCCCCACCAAACACAACATCTGCAGAGTACAGACCTTGTGCAGCAAAGACGCAAGTTACACACTGGTGTATATCCCCCTGTGCTGAGAATGTGACCCCGGCGAGTGGAGGAGGAGGAGCAGGACCTCAAGAAACACGGGGGTTCTAGCTCCTTTGGTTCTCCTTTGTCACCTGCTCAGCAAGGAGACAAAACTGCTTCCCACCAGCCTGTGGTACCCCTACTGCTGGCACCAACTAGGCAGAGAAGAGCATTACAACCACACCCAGTCTCAGTGAGTCACAAAGCCCCCCGCAAATTCATCTCTCCTTCAGCTGCATTTCTGGAAGCTGAGCACAGCAGAGGCAGCGATGGCCCAAAGCCCATTACCCCTACAGAGCACCAGGTCCACGTGCTGCATCCCCCCACCACCCTGGGCCACCAGACCCAGCGGTCGGAGGCGACTCCAAGCCCATCTCAGGCTTCATAACATTCATTAATACCAGACTAGACCGTGCCCAAGCTCAGACTAGGCATATGGTTTGAATACAGGGAATTTGCCTTTCCCATGCGCTGCAGCCCTTATTTATACTGAAATAAAAGCTTTTTTCTTCCCCCCTCCCTTCTCCCAGGGTAAGTCACAGATGGATCCGATTCAGAAAGAGTAATCAATGCATTCAAAC
Organism: Porphyrio hochstetteri; assembly: GCA_020800305.1. Taxonomy (NCBI): domain Eukaryota; kingdom Metazoa; phylum Chordata; class Aves; order Gruiformes; family Rallidae; genus Porphyrio; species Porphyrio hochstetteri. The sequence continues at coordinate 933,618 of CM036918.1, forward strand.
AGCTTCTCCCCATGCTGCTTCACTGAGGCTTCGAGTGTTTTATTACATAAGGTTCTACGTACATTTTTTAAAAATTAGTTAAAGTTCACTCAGCTTTTCATGGGAGCTTTGCTTCCGAGAAGCTCTGGCCTTCTGAGGCAGCAGCTTCTCTGCAATCGAGCCAAACCCCAACACAGCTTTCACTGCATGAACGACCAGAGTCTCATACACAAAAAGCCCTTTTTGAGTGAGAATAAAATGCATTTTCATGACATCACACACCCAACACATAACACTGCCGGTCAGCCAGGCAGGAGCTGCCCGAGTTAAAGGCTAGCCCAGGGCAGGTTTCCACAGCCACCAGGCACAAGGGGCCTCTGAGCACACAAACTTCATTTCTAAGAGTAAAAAGGAAAAACAATCCTAGAAAAAGCCCCAAACAGCTTCCTCAGCAGCTGGTGGGGAGAGGAAACAACACGGGGAGAAGAAACAAAGCAGTACTTGGATGAGGCACCAGTATTTGCCAAAAGACAATGCTCTTTCACCAGTACAGGGGTCGAGAAATCCCACCAGCCCCACCACACACATCTACAGGGGCTTCTTGAGGGCACCAACTGCTCACAAAGCAACACCACAGAGCACATGCTCCAGAGACCACCTGGCTCCAAACAGGGAGCTCCACCAAGAGCCCCACTGCCGCAGCTCCACCAAGAGCCCCACGGCCGCAGCTCCTTCCATTAGAGACACAAAATTAAAGCACCCTTCAGCTCCCAGGACCACAGGGAAGCTCACAAAAGGAAAACCAGACCTACCTCACTCCCCATGGTGCAGCTCCTTCCCCAGCCAGGCTCACACTGAGCAGCCCCAGCCGCTCTGCCCTGCAGACACCCACACAGCCCCACCCTGCTCATCAGGGCCCTGATGCCCCACACCTGTGTCGCATAGTAACACAGGTGCAATTAATCAATTAACCAACGAATCGTGCTCCTGCTGGGGTGTGGGGCAGGCAGGGGGCCTCACAGGGGCTCAGCACCTGTCCGCAGCCCAGCAGCAGGCTTGGCTCCAAAGGACCCCCCGGGGAGCAGCACAGTAAGACCAGAGGGATCCCCACATCCCAGAGGGATCCCTACATCCCAGAAGGGATCCCCACATCCCAAACAAGCTCCCTGAAGCGTTGAGTTCAAACATCAGGCGTGCACCGGCAGAACTTACAGCACGATTCTCTTGACTTCCCGAGGACCAGGGAGCTATTCTTGTCTTTACTGCTTCCCTCATCATTCGTAATGAGGCATCGTGCACCGGTGGCCACCCCCCAGCTCTCGGAGGATCCAGCAGGGAGTGGGCTGCTCGCTGCGTCACGTAGCTGCCGCTGAATGCAGCTCTTCCTCCTCGCGTCGGCACAGGTCCTAATGATGCTTCCAGTTGGAAAGCACTAGATTTTTCACCTTGAAATAAATCAACCCACAGAAAACTCACGGCGAAGGGCTGGTGGCAGGATCATAGAGCCCAGGTTGGAAGGCATAGCTGGAGATCACCCAGCACACCCCCTGGCTCAAGCAGGCTCAGAGCCCGGCACACAGGATCATGTCCAGCTGTGCCCGTGTGGGGTTTTTATTCAAACGAGCCTCACCACACAACTCCTCTTTCCCCAATCATGTGGTTATGGCATGGAGAAGGTTTCTGGAGAAGGTGAAAGTGGCCACACAAACTCTGCCCAGCGGCATTGCCGTGATATGTTGCACTTTATCTGTACATTGTTCTCTCTGACACCAGTTTTTTCCCACAATGCCTACAATCAGAGGGGTGGCAATTAGCAATAACTAGTTCATGCACTAATGTTCCCCACGACTTCAGGAGAGGAAAAAGCAGCCCTGCAAGAGGTGCAGAGGGGAAGTCCCCGAAACGGGGCGCCGTGCCCACCTCCCTCCCGCCCTGCGCAGTATCGCAGCGTCGAGCATCAGACACGCTCTGGAAACCCTTTGCCCAGCTGCTCATTAGTACTGCATTAGTCTGTAAACTCCAGTGCAAAACGCCTAGTTCAAGTTGCTCTTTCTTGCTGTACTTGAAAGGTCCTGTGAATTTATGGCAGGATAATGCGGAGCACAGCACCTATTTATGAGTTGATCATTTGTACGGAACCCCCCTCAAAGCACCAAAGGTTACCATTCGACCACGAGCTGCACTTAGCTGCTCAGAGGGCAAGAAAGCCAAGTATATGAAAGTTAAAAGCATTAATAAAAGTGTGACTTATAAATTACTTCATCTTTGTCACCCTTTTTGAAATGGGGTGAGAGAGGCCAGGGTAAATTTATTTTTTAAGTGCTTTCCGAGACCTGCAAGGGTCAGCCCTGAAATGCTGCACTCTATAAATCATTCCCTGCGTATCTGATAGATGCGAGTGCATCGTAACATTAACAAATATTGATTTGTTTATCATTTGCAACTGTTCATAGTGAAACAGCAGAGTTTATACCATTTGTAGGGAGAGGAAACTTTCATCTGTGAGAATGAGGAAGAGAAGCTGCCTCGGCTGCAGGAGGAAAAAGCAGCTGATGCTGCTCCATCACCCGGCCGCCTGCTCGGTGTCCATGTTACAGGCATATTATGAAACCAGTTATTTCACCAAATTACTAAAAATTTCAGGCATTTCATGAAACCACCACAGCGAAACCTTGCATTACGGGTGCTTGGCGGAGCCACGGCCAGGAGAAGGCGAAAGCAGAGCCTGCAGTGGGTAACCAGAGTGAGGAGGTAAGTGCTGGGGGACAAAGATCTGGTTCGGGAGAGCCAAGGATGGGTGTTTCTGGAGAGCCAAAGATGGGTGTTCCTGGGGAGCCAAGGATGGATGTTCCTGGAGAACCAAGGATGTGTGCTCCTGGAGAACCAAGGATGTGTGCTCCTCCCCCTTTCAGGGCAGCCTCCCTGCCCCAGAGCCCTGCTCCCCAAACCTGCCCACCATGATGGGCACAGTGGGGCCACACCACCCACACCTCTAGTGCCAAGGTGCCTGGTCCTGCATGGGGAAGACACCGGGAGCAGCAGGAGCAGGTTTGCAGAAACTACAATAAAAACCTCATTAACCTCATCAGGGAGACAAACTCTCTGGCAAATCTCCTCCTGATGCTTTAGAACATTAGATACAAGGGTAAACCCCAAACTTCTTCATTAAACAGCTATAATAAAACGCAGGATGTTTTCTCTCCCCATCTTCCTTCTTTAAATAGCCCAACTCTTTGCTTTTATTTATTTTTGGAACTTGACAGGCTCGATAACCAATTTCCATGCAGAACCACCCACCTTCACGCCTCAGAAAGCTAATGAAGTATAATAACATTGCCCCAGGAGACACAGGCACAAACTTTTCAGGAGAATACTGTGAGATTCCTGCAGGAAAATGACGTAAGGTAAATGGAAGTGAAATCGAATAACCACCAGCCATTGGGAGTGGAACCCAGTCTGCAAGGGACAGGGCAGGAGTCAGCATCAGCATCTCCTCTGGGTGAAAAGACCTTCCCAGCTTCCCACACCAGCAAAAGGAGGGACAGACAGATCCAGATTAAATGGTACAGGTAGCTGACAGCCTGCAGCAGGCATGGAAACAGAAATAAGCGTTCGGATAACAGGCACGAACGCAGCATCTCTTATCCCAGGGGATCCCCGAGTGCTTTTTGGGGGCTGCATTCCCAGGGGTACAGAGATTTTCCTCCTGCCATGAGACATCCCATCACAACAAGCTGGAGAGAGGGTGTCTCAAACAGGAGGGCTTGAGAACAACGTCGTCCTGTCAATAAAACAAACCCCACTAAAGGGGAATCCATGGGGATTTCGGTGTGCACACAGCCTCCTTCACCAAAGCTTTGGGTAGCTCCAGCTGGCGTGGTGTTATTTCCCTGGGAGAGGACTATGCCGTGTCTGTGCTGGTACCGATGTGCAAACACACTGGTCAAGTTGCTGAATCCAGGTGTTTTGGGGATCTGTTCTCTGGACTCAGTGGCAGTGAGCCCTCAAAACCTGAACAACTCCTGGAGAAAACAGCTAATTCAAGACCTTCGGAACCCAGAGCGGAATCTGGAAATGAAGAACTAGCAACAGCTCCTCGGTCCAGCTGGAGTCTCTGTGTTAGCATCCATGGGCAGAATGAAACCCCGGGTTACCCCTGAATACCAAAATCAGATTCAGTTGCCTCTGGCAGTAGTGAAGTCCCACGTCCCGTGCGTAGCCCTGTGCCTGCTTATGAAAAGACTTTGTTTTCTCAGGGAAAATGGCAGCATGAGGCCAGAGCCACCCGCTGCCATCCCAGGTGAGGGCCGTAGGGCAGCGCTCGCCTTGCCACAGGCCAGGGGCACCCTCAGGACTCACACAGGATGGATTACAGGCAGCACCCCAAAACCACAGGGCTCCGGGCCTTCATACCCCGGAATTACAGCACCATTGCTCGGCAGGTGTTTGCTCAGAAAAGCTGAATTTCACTACACCCTCTGCTTCCCAGGCACGGTGTGTGCCTGCCCTGAGCTCAGCATGGCCTCGGGCAGCTCCTCCTTGCTCCACAGCTTCTCCTGCCCAGCCCACGCAAGACACGGGCACCACAAAAACCCCCTTCACCCAACGGCCGCGCATGGGGAGGGCAGCATGAGGCAGCATCTCTGCGCCAGCGCCGGGCAAAGCCGAGACTGGCTTCTCCTTGGAGAAAGGAAGGAATTATTAACAGCTGGGCACGTGCCGGCGGTGCCAGGGTCAGGAGCCAGCACTGGCTCAGACCTGGGGCGATGGAGCCGCGCTCGGCCGGGCAGGGTGCAGCCCGGCAGCCCCAGCGCCACGGCCACGCACAGCGTATCTCTCCAGCACAGGAGAGAAAACACAGCAAGACCCTCTCTTACCAATTACAGGTCGTCAATATTGACTATCTGAGGGATTTCCATGCTCAGGAAGCAAATTAGAAACTCAATACCTGAACTATTCCTAAATGCAGTTATCAACTTCAGAGTTTTATCTCATAAAACCAATTCAGCTTAGAGTTTAATTCTATTAAATTAGGGCTTAGAAATAAGATTTGCTCTGAGAATGAATGCATCATTAGTTTTAAAATGCAATATACTGAAACCCAAAATGTGCAGCATTACAGTTTGAAAAATAAATGAGTAGGGATGGCACCCAAATGTACTTCTCCCTAAATATATTTACCGGCCTTGGCAAAATCCATGGGCTCATTAGGAGAGCAAGCCTTTCGGTGTGCGGGACGTCCCCCTTCTTTAGGGAACGCTAATCCTCTTGTGTCTCTCCTTGGCACAAGTTTTTCCTTTGTTCTTAAAACCTTCTTATTTCAGCAGCTGACAGAGAAAAAAGAATCAGCATCCTCTTTCTTAATAAAAATGCCACAATGAGATCCTGTCGGGCTTGTGCCAGGCATGTCAAAGGAGCAGGGACTAATACGGGAAACCTCAAGAACTCCCCGTTTTGTGCAAGTTACAGTACACGGAAGAGTCACATAGGGCTGGGGTTTTAAATCAGGCTTCCAATACATGAAAAGCACCCTTCCATGGGGTGCATGTAATCTCTGAATAGGGCCCTTAGTGTCCTGTGGTATTGTATTAGAAGTGGTGTTTGATACAATAATGCCGGGATAGAGCAGGCTCAGAAGAGGACACAGTAGCCCACCGGCGCCTGTCCCCCCGCATTACACACCGCTGGGCGCTTTCATGCCCGACTGGCCGAACCGAGGCGAGTCCAAGGCCTGCCTGCAGGATCGGGGTTAGATGAGGGGAGTTAGGGCAAAAAGAGAAGGTGAGGGGCAAACACTACCCCAAAGACACCAGAGTGGCCAATGCAAATGACGACGTTCCTGTGGTACAGGTTTCACTGCGGGGTTTTATTCCAGGTGCTGCCCATGGTCCGGTGGAACAGTGGGCTGCTCTTCAGGCCCAGCCACGTATTTTTGTGTTTTAAAACAGCTCCTTTTTGAGAAGAAACCAGCATTGTCTCCAGACAGCACTGCTGAGAGTTAGCCAACTGCTCGCCATCACAAAACCACCGCAGGCAGCTGCCCCTCGCTCCGGACGGCAGGGTCACAGCTCCTGAAGATGTATTACCATCCCTGGTCCTTCCCTGCTTTTACTCAGGCAGACTATCAAGGGGTTTGTTCTTATTAGAAGCACAAAAAGAAAACCAGCCCAAACGAACTAATTACAATGTTTTGGTAGCAGAAGAGTCACAGGGAACAGCCTGATCGGCTCTATAAAGCCTGAACCAAATACCTAAATAATACCAGTGAGAATTCGTTTGAAAAGGCCTGTGAAGCCGGGAGAGTGACGAGGAAAGGATGGAATTATACACGTCCCTCTCGTTAGCTACGCACAGCTCTGTGGGGTGTTGCCCACATCATCACCCCCTCGTCACTCGGGACCAGAGTGAATTCTCACACTCAGGCACGAGCCAGAGGTACCGGGTGGTCAGTGTTTTGTGTTTTGGTGTATGATTTCCCTCCACCTTAATTTTTAGACTATATTTAGATCAAAACAGCCCCTGTACTGCAGGCGAATGAAAGTCCCAACCTTTCCCTTCTCTGTCCTGCCTTCAGAAGCCGCAGTGGCCGTCCTGAGCCAGGCGCCGCGCTCCGAAACCGCTCACGTTCTGCTCTGACTCACGTCAGATTTTACTCAGGTTTCAGGGAGAGGAATGACTTTCCCTGTTCCGAGCGCGAAACAGAGCCACTCCGATGAGATGCTACAGGGCTGCTGACATTTGGAAAGCCATTTTCCGTCCTGTTTTACATATCCCTTCAAAATTTATCTTAGGAAAAATAAAAACTGGTTAGAAGATGGGCTTATCGGTGTCTCTGGCGCTGCAGGTGACCTACTTTCAGCCACGGAGAAGGGGAAAATTGAACAGCTATTGGCAGCGCAGCTGAAGGAAGGAAGGAGCCAGCACCAATAAATACCTGTGCAACCGCCCAGGGAAGCACAATCCAGCCCGGAACGGCGCATGGGAGAGAGCGGTCACGTCAGCCCCGCGGCCCCACAACACGCACCACTGGCCCTCAGCACCCTCCGAGCGGCTCCCTCTCCCAGCAGCCTCCCAGGGAACCCGGCCACATGCTGCTTTTCCCGGGACACAGCCCGGCTTAGCGAGCGCAGCCAGAGCGGCTGCTCCTTCTGCGGCTCCTCATGCTGCACTCCCGACATCCCGGGATGAGAGGACAGGAACCGGGGGGCAGGAGGGGGGGAAACGCCACCCTGACATTCCTCAGCACAGGAACGGAGCCTCTGAAAAGGAAACGCAGGGGAATGACACAAGGGAAGAAGGTGCTGCCGACGGACAGAGAATACAGGGAAAACAAAGCAAAAAACCCCCCAAAAAGCTGTGAAGGTTGTTAAAAAGGACGGTACCTGCAGCTAAAGCAACAGCTGCAAACTTCCCATCCACACTCGGGGTTTGTGTGGCTCCTTCTGCCTATAAACAAATTGTAAAAGATGGCAACAGCTAATTTAAAAAATAAAAAGCCAAGTGTTGCAGCGGGGTCTAAATTGAGTCTGACAGTCAAGGTCACATAACTTTTCACTTTTATTTAAAGACATTGCCTTGATTACTGAAAAATATTGCAAGATGTTTACACACAAACCCGAGTCAGGCCAGGCAGCCTCTGAGGACTGTGTCGGTGGCTTCTCGTCCGTCGCTTTCAGAGGAACAACAGCAATCATTTTTTGAATTGCCAAATGTTGTGTAATTATCAAATTATAGAAAATTGTCAGAAATCATCGATATAATTTTTTGAATTATGTTCTCAGCGTAAGCAATATGTCCCAGCCTAGTCCCCTTATGCCAAAATAAATTTAAATTATTTCTGGAAATTTAAAGAAAAAAACCCCTGTTTGCTGCTTTAGATCATGTAAACGTGAAAGCTTTCCCCACAGCTTTGATTTATCTTAATTGTGTTTATATTGTTCTAGCCCTTTTCCTGCAAACTTTGTGGGGAAAAAAACGTTAAATCCAGTTTTTAAATTCGTTATCTGAAAAGAAAATGGGTTGAGGCTGGAAGACGTGTTCCTGGCACTGAAGGATCAGACGAAGCATACAAGATCTCATGTCTAACGCAACCATTCTCATGGGCCCATTAGAGTCTTTATAGGTGGATCTCACTTATAGCTTTGTTTAAAAGAAAAAAAACAGAGATTCTGAAGCGAACTGGAGCCTATTTGATGTTCAGCCTCTATTGTCTCCCAGGCAGACCCGAATGAAAGCCTGGAATTAAACAGCCTTTGAATCTGGTTTTCACGGTGATCACTGCGAGCGATATGAAATAAAACAACCCGATTCCCACTTCCAGAGCCAGCTGCCACGCTTCCCCTCCCTCACATGCGGACAAAGTTTAGAAAATTAGGGTATAATTTGGATTTTATCAATGAAGGGCACCGATCCACCGTTGCCTTTCCCTGGGTAAAAGCCCCTCTCCAGGACCTGCAGCTTCCCTGCCTCTGCCTGGTGCGGGGCACAACCCCCTTCACACCCGTCCCGCTCTTCAAGGAATTGCTCCTGGAGTCGGCAACAGACTTTGATTAGGCAACGACTGTAAGGTCACCAGTACTGGAACCATGTGGAGCTGTTACCAGTGAAACAACAGTGGGCGGTTTGGCATCGCCCCGGGGCACAAGGGCATCCCCAGCACCCTTCCCTGGGACTCTCTGCTCTGGGCACGGGGCAGCTCCTGCTCCCATCACCTGCAGCCCCACCAGGACGCTGGACCCAGGCAGGGGGAGGCTGGGCCAGTTCCCCACACCAAAGGCACAAAAACCGTTTCCTGAAGCGTGCAGGTGGACTGGAGAGGACTTGGACCACTCAACAGTCAAGTTAAGGGCTTTAACACAGACCCCTCCACCAGCATGACCTGGGGGGGCCTTGCCATACTTCCTCACCATTCACTTGACTCAGGGTTGTCATCGTCCCCATCCGCAGAGGCCCCACACAGCGCTGCGCAAACCCCTCTGCCTCAGTGTCCCACCTACACCAGGGGGAAGCACTCCTAGAGGGGGATGGGATGGGATGGGATGGGATGGGATGGGATGGGATGGGATGGGATGGGATGGCATGGGATGGGATGGGATGGCATGGGATGGGATGGGATGGGATGGCATGGGATGGGATGGGATGGCATGGCACGGGATCTCTGCAGGACCCTCGGGGCACGGACACTGAAGAAGTGCTGAACATCACTACCATCAGAACCATCGCTCTGTTTCTCCTGTATGACCGACCCTCAGAACCCTCATTTCACCCCCTCCCATGATTTCTGCAGTCCCCTACATAGAGTTTTCTTGGGATAAAGTTCGTACCTGCTACACCTTGTGACCATGGTGTTACTTTTTAAATTGACACGGATATCCTGACCCATAACAGCAGCAGCAGCAGCATTGCCAGTGATCACCAGTACGTTAATTGCAATGAGCACGGGGTTTGGAAGGCGCAGGAAGGAAATGCCCTGCAAACACTGGTGCTGCGCAGCCTCTGCTTTGAAACCACCACTGTCACTCCTCTTGTCCCCTGGCACTGCCCAGTGAGGAGCTGCAGGTGACATCTCCTGGAAGCGTGGTTAGGAAGGGATTTTTGGCATTTGAAAAGATTATCTTAAAACGGGATCGTGAAAAATCCCCACTCAGGTAACATCACACGTTGTGCCAGGCTCACTACACTGATACACGGCATCACCATGGTGTCTAGTGCTGCTGCTCCTCGTACCAAGGTGCGTCAGCTCGTTCTCACTCGGTGGCGTTTCCACGTTAAGCTAATTAAGCTAATTGCAAGGAGCATCTGAAGATGAACCCGCTGCGCGTGGGGCTCGGCGCAGAGCCCGGCAGCGGAGACTTTCCCCTGGAAACACTGCAAGAAGTGAGGCAAAGCTGCGGCACCGGCGGCGCGACGGAGCTGTGGGGACACGGCCAGCGCCACATGTGCAACGCCGGCCTACGCACGTGTGGCGTGAAACACAGCACAGGCCGCTACAGGCCCGGGGGGGAACACAGACACGCCGAGTGCGGGAGCAGCCGGGAGGCGCAGGAGGCTCCAACGCAGCCCCCGGCCCGGTGGGCACTGAGCAAGCGGCACAGCGCCGGGAGCTGCCACCAACAAAGCACTGCCTGCAGCCAGCCCGCGGAGCCATCAGAGCCGCTGCTCGCCGCCTTGTTCGGATGAAGGCGAGATGCATGAAAGGGGAAGGACTCGAGGTATGGAAATGGAAGGAGGAATCGTAAATTAAAGCAGAGAGACAAAAAGCTCTGCTCAAATTTTTATTTTATTTTTTTTCTTCCCCGTGCAAAGCAATAGCAGGAAAAGCATTAAGTGTTACCCTGCTCCTTCATCTAATGACACGGGGGAAAAAAAGTCTTTTCTGCAAATAATTCAAGTAAACAATCTCCAGAAAGCATGAACAACAATACCAAATTTCTTGAAATTAGCCGAGCTCACAGAATCAGCAGGCTATTACTGCTGCTCGGCGGCTGCGGCTCCAAACCCGCGCACGAGGCAATTTGGGGAGGGGGGAGGAAAGGGCAGGAAAAACAGCCCCTTCTTCCTCCATCATCATTTACCTGGAATTCAGTTGGCTGCAAAATTTCATTTCGAAAGGGGAAAAAAAAAACCCCAACATACCCCCTCTGAGGAACTCACCTCAGCTAAACATCGTTTACTGATTTCTACCAAAGATCTGATCCATTTTAACTTGCTAAACACTCTGTCGCTGCTTTATATGCGCCGCTCCCAAAGAAGGGGGAAAAAAGAGCAGAGATTTTTAGGTCAAATGATTAAGGAGAAAAGGGATTTAAACCAACAATTTTTTTAAAGTTCTAATTGTTTGCTTATTGACACCAATTTACATGGAGCCACTTAGTGAATAAAGGTTTTCACAGTACATGGCACTTCTTTATGTCAGTTTTTAGCCATCATGTCACAGCCCGGCTTGAAAAGAAGAAATGCTGAAAACTCGTAGGCCAGAAATGAACAGCCTATTAAGATCTGAAAAGCTGTCATCCCCACTGAAAAGACTTGCGTCAGCCACCGAGGATATATTTTAAACCGCCTGTCCGCAAGAAAACTTTAATAATGCAGCCTTGCTCTAATGTCTTGTGAGAGGAGAGGCAATTTTACTTCTTCTATTAACCCAACGTGATTACAATGGCTTATTTCATGGAATATTAAGTTCAAATTCTGCTCCCTGGGAGGACAATAAAAAAAAGAGTGTGCTTATGACATTGCCCGAAATAGCCACAAGGACCGCAACTCCTTGGTGCTTTTAATGCATCCAAGCAGTAATCCACCTTAATTTGCTAATGGTTAAGTAAATTAGCAACAAAATAATAAAATACAAAAAGGTATCAGCACAGGAGTGAGAAGCTTTCCTCTAAAAAATATTAAAATAGCAAAATTATGTTTTCCTAAGGATTGGGGTGGCCTTTAAATCCGCTCCAGCACCCCACACCCCATCACACCCCCCACACTCCCCCCCAGTCCAGGGGGGAAATAAACTCCTTGTGCCGGACGGGCTCCGGCCATGAGCGATCGCCGGCAGAGCGGCTTGTGCTGCGACCACAGCTGGGGCGGCTTTGTGCAGATGGAGCCGTTAATAACCACCCGGCAGCCACCGACACTCCCCAACTACCTGAGCTGTCCCTGGACCGGGAAAACGCACGGAGCTGGGTGTCCAGCCGGGGCTGGATGCTGCTGGCACCCGGCGGCGGCCAGACTGTGGGTGTCCCTTTGCCAAGGGGCATTGCTGAGGGTGCTGCCGAGGTGGGAGCATCCCTGTGGGATCCAGCTGGGATCCAGCCCTGGCACGAGCACCCACCCACCCCTAACTCCAGGCGCCTCGGAAGCGCTGGGCTTAAACACCACTCGCAAATGAACCTCACAGCATATAATGTCAGGCGCAATATAAATAATATAAATATAAATATAAATATAAAAAATGTGGGACACGATGTCAGGTGGGCCACGTCTGTGGGGAATCCCCAAAAACCAGGGGCAACCATGCGGCCTTGCTGGCCAGTCTGCAGGGGCTCCTCTTCTCCAGCCACCCTGGGCTGGACCCGGAGGGATGCTCATCCCCAGAAACCTGCCCTGGTCTCCCCTACAGCACGAGCAGGCCTGACCCTGCCCTGGGAAACTGAAATCAGGGCGACAGTCGTTTCATCTGGGCGGAGGATAAAAGCTGCAAACCAGGGAAGAGGCTGCCTGGCCGCACGCTAACTGCATCTCAATCCCACTGCACCCGGGGTGCTGATGCCACAGCACCCATCCTGCTGGGGAAACCCAAAATCCTGGCAGGAAGCACAGACACAAAAAAACCTACCACAAACACAACATTTTGTTTCCACACAGATGCAGGCTGTGGAGGAAAACTCCCTTACCCACCGATCCTTTCTGGCACTGCCTTACTCCAACTTTTTTCTAGTTTTTCCTTTTTTCCCTTCTTTTCTTTTTTTTTTTTTTAATGTGAAAAAGGAAATATTTTTTCATTTAAAAAAAAATTCAATGTATGCAAATAGCCAGTGAAATTACAAATAGCCACCATTAATTTCTTCTACCTAGCTCAACAATCCCAAAGCAAAAAAGGCGAACTTAAATAAATACATTTAAAATCGCCTGCTGTGTAACAGTAAAGAGACTCCATAAAACTAGAACAATATTTATTTCTTCTTTTCCTAACAGCTCCCTGTTTTATTGGGCCCGTGTTCCGCAGCGATCTGATAAGAAGGAGCGAGGCTAAATGGCAAATGGCAAACATCCCAAATCGCAACCTGATGTATTTCCACAGCCCTGACCTTCAGATAAAAATCGTGCAGAAATCTGCAAACCCACCAAATATGCAGCTCCACACGCTGCAGGCGTCCGCAGACACAACAGGCGGGGGCAAGAAAGGGAAAGGAGAAAGGGAAAGGAAGAAAGGAAGGCATAAAAAAAAAGGAAGGGGAGAAAGAAAAGAACTAAGGGCGTTGCTATTTAAAGCCCTGAGCCTTCCCCTCTGTTAGAATTTAAGGATTATGCTCCTCTCCAAGGAGGGTGCTCCCAGCCAGGCAGCACCGGAGCTGGAGGGTCTCGCAGCCGCAGAGGGACCCGCAGCTGCCTATCTGCAGGATCAGGGAACCACGTTCCCCACACACAGACCCCGCTGCCGTGTTCTATGTGTGTGCTTAGGAAAATACTTCAAACAGCAAAAAAATTTTGCACTGTGAAATTAGCTAAAATTATGACAACTGTAAGAAAAAAATTATACGGGGAAAATTTGGGTCTGGTGGAAGAATTCTTTGATGTCTGGATTCCAATTTAACCCCGACTGAGTTCTGAGAATCAAATGAACAAAGTATATCATACACCCCAAGTCTGCTTGTCAGTGCTAGTCATCATTTTTATTTTATTCTTTCCAGCCACATGTATTTACAAGACCCGGCTCTGACATTTCCTCCCTCCTCACTGGGAACGGCAACTTGCCAAACACATTTGCGACACGGCCCAACTCTCTATTTATTTATTCATTAAAACACACGCATTAGTATCAATAAATATGTATAACAATATTTTTTCTCCCCCCCTCTCTGCCCCTCGTTGCTGTATCGATTCCTGCTGCAGCCCCAGGTCGGGTGCTGAGCGGAGCACCCACAGAAACATGTGTGCATCTCCTATTTTTAAGAATTTTTAGTGGAAAGGCCGTGTGGTAAATGCTCCTCTGCACCCCTGAGGACAAGCACGGCGCCGGGGACAGGAGCACGCTGGGTAAAGGAGGTGAATAATAACCCCCGACGTAAATGCCCGTTGATATTTCCAACTCGAGGTGCTGTGTGGTGGTGGCAGGAGGGGACATCACCTTCATTTTGCACAGGGGGTCGCAGGGACCGAACGCACTGCAGGCTGCGCACAGCGCGAAGCCCCCATCGGCCTCTGGTTTACATACAAAAAAATCACCTTTTTTCTTCCAGTACGGAACCACTTTACACCCTAAACCTGAACCCAGCTTCCTCGGGATCTGTGAAGCAGTTGTAAAGCATTAATAATATATCTGGGTTGTTTAAAGAGTATCTCCAAATAACATGAAATATTTAGTCCTGCCCCCCCTCCGCTCCCCGTCCCCACCCTCGCCAGCACCGCCGTAAAAAAGCCGAGATTTATCATGAAATGTTTGAGGGATAATCAGCCATTTTTGGCCAATATATTTTAATATTTATATACCTGACATAGCTGAATATAAATGATACATCATGATTTTCCATAGTGCGTGGAATTTATACAATTAACTGAGTGATCCAATGGCTTTAGGGCACGCAAGGTGCAAACAGTGCTACAGCGGCTCGCTGATTATTGTTATAAATCTTATAAACCATAAAGACATTAAGGTGCATTTTGTTTACACCGTTTATTTTCAAATATTATATACTACAATATTATTTATCATTAAAAGAGTTACACTTTCCCGGTGTATTTATTTCATGAGCCGCATTTATAGAACTGTTTTTAAAATACAGCTTGCAACCCCCGGTCTGAGGCAGGCAGTAAAACCCCAGCTTTTCCTGGTTATTCCCAACGACTGCTGTTTTTCACTCCAGCATCGGAACGATACCTATGTCTGAACTGCCTCATTTAAAGGAACCCTGCTTGGGCTAAGGGACCCGCTGTATTTAGGCACAGGCACGGTTGGCGGTGGGGGTGCGGGGTGTTTTTACGGCGCGGTGCGGCGCGTCCATCCCTGCGCCTGCCCTCGGCAGCGCAGGAGCTGCAGGCTGCTCCCCGCTGCACGCTGCTCTCACACCGTCTCCCAGCCGGATTTTAAAAATCCAAACCACGTAGTTTGAAAAGCTTCATCTACAATTTCAGAGGAAGGGGGGGTAGGGGGGTAGGCTAAAAAAAACCACCAACCCAACAATCAAACCATTTGCAAATAGGCAGCCCTGGCTTTCACAGGATGAATATGTATTCTTCCTGGGAAGAGCTGCATCCCCTGTTCCTGGAGCTGCAGGAGTGCTGAGAGCGATGCTCACACACCGAAACTCCCCCAAATGTCCCCACCCGGGCGCGGTGTCCCAGCACGGTTCCCAGGATTTCCATTCGGGTCTGGAGATGCCGTCGTGCAACACGCTGGGTCCTGAGCGAGCCCTGGCAGCGAGGGGCTGTCCGCCCCTCCGTGAGAGGGACCCGGCCGCTGCAGCTGCTCATCAAATCAGTTTTATGTTTCTGAAATGAGTTCCTGCCGCCGAGCTGGAATTCATAGCCAGGCAGGGGGGAGGGAGAGGGGGGGGAATAAAATAGATTGATATGGCCTAAAAAGGCACGCCGAGGGTGCTGTCCCTTTGTGCACGTGCAGAGACGGCTGGGTGGGTTTGTGATACCTATGGAAACGCGGCTGTGCCGCTTACCCACATGGGTGTGCAGCGTACAGAACCTCCCTGAAAAGCCCCATGTCCGAAATCCACACACCCAAAAGCCCCACATCCCTGCTCCAGGGCTGCTGCCCTACGAGTCCTCTCCCTCCCTGCTGCCCTTCTCGCAGCGCTGGCAGCCAGGTCTCCCTGATATGTCCAGGCAGGAGGCACACACGTCGCTTCCCCAGCACAATCCCTTTGCTTTTTTTTCTCCCCCCTCAAATTTACATTCCTTTCTGCAGCGAAGCTGATCGGAGACATTAAAAACAAAAAAAAAGCCGCCACAATTTTGCTGTTTCCCATCCGTTCCCAATGTAAGACCAGCCCAGCGAGCTCCCCTGAATTTGCTGTTCTCCTCCACACCGACTGGCCCGTTTCATGGTTCCTCTAACGCCTGCAAAGCACAGACACGGGGAAGGGCAACGCGGAAACATCCCCGGTGTCTGTTGACTTGGGGCTGCACAAGTGTTTTGTTGCAAATCCGAAGGCGCTAAAACCTCCCCGGCGAGTGGGACCCGGCGCTACACACGAGCTCCACTAACTTTATTTTTAATGATGACTTTAAAAAATGGGGATCAGCGAGGTGAATGTAAAAACTGTTAATCTTAAATTTCTACAAACCCAAGTGTCAGGGCAAGCATGTATGGTGCATCAAGCATAACAAGATGAAAACGAGGAGGTGTTGGTGAGGAGGGGGTCTGAGACACTTGCTTTTCTTGAATCCCTCTGAATACATTTCACAATTCATCAGTTTTTGTCTTTCCTGCCACGAGTGAGGACAATCAGACCAGACACCCATTAGATTTTTCATGCAATTTTTTTTTTCCTTGTTCATGACATGTTGGCAGGGAGGATGGCAATTCTGAAATCTTACCAAATGAGAAAAATGTCAGAAACTGAACTGACAGCTCGTGGTTACTATGGCGATAGGTGATATTGAAAAAAAAAAATAAAATAAGGCTCGGTTAATTCAAAAGGAATCAAGTTCAGTATTTTTAAGCCAGTTGCTACAGATGAAAACTTAATCCTGATGCTGGGATGTTATCTTGTTTCAGCTAAGAGCCAAAGAAACCATTTGCTTGATTAGATAATTAACTGGATACGACCACGTAGACAATGAAAATTATAGTTAAACCCAAAGTTAAAGCAAATATTAGGGAGACGTTTGTGAACAAGGAGAGTCGTGCTGGGGAAGGGAAATACAAAAGACCAGGAAAAACACTCTGCCTGTCCGAGTGACCCGGAATCTTCCTCCCCGTGATGGCAGTTACCTACACGGGCCCAGCTCTGCGCCAGCGTGTTGAGAGGAGTGGGCTCCTTCGATGACAAAGACAAACCAGCGGGCAGGGACGGAGAGCTGCCGGCCGGTGTCCTCGGCAGAAGGAACCCGAGAGTCTCCGGGTCTGTCTGTGCATTTCACGGGCTGCTCTGGAACTCCCACGGGAGCTGTTTACAGGGCCAAAGCACGGCGAGACCTGGCGCTCTCCTGCCGCCTCCATCGAGGCACCGAGATACCAAAACACCACCAGAGCCCCACATCCCGTGTGCCTGGGCTGCGGTAATGGCTCCCCCAGGCAAGAACAGAGCCCGTGGGGAACGAACACCCAGCTCTGAGGCAGAAACACACAGGCTGGGACCCCCGCCCGCCCCCGGCCCCACGCACACCGCGCTCTGCCGCTCGCTCTCCCCTGATGGATTAATAATATTCCCCTGAGCCGCCCGGCAGCCGCTGCCTCCGGGGAGGAACGTGTTTCCTACGAGGCCCGGGAGGCCCCGGGGCTAGGAGCGGCCGAGAGGCCGGGCGGCCAGCCCCGCGGCGCAGCAGGCAGCCCGCGGGCCCGGCGCGGCTCCCACGCACCCGCCGCTCCCACCCGCGCCCCAGGCCGCAGCTGCCGGGGCCGCGTTACCCGCCCGAGGCAGCCGCGGGCCCGGCCGGGATGCGCCGGGGACGGAGCGGCCCCGCTCGGCTCCGCGCGGCCGGCAGCGCCCCCTGCCGGGCAGGATCGCGCCGCCGCGGGGACGGGCGGGGGAAAGCGGGAGCTCCGCACCGGGCGGCACCGGGCGGGACAGGGCCGGGGCCGGGCCGGTGAAGCACGGCCTCCCTGGGCAGAGCGGGGGGTCTGGCACCCAAACGAGAGGCTCCCCCGTTCCCCCCGTACCCCGGAGCGCTGCCGGGGGAGCTCCCGCCGGCTGCTCCATCACTTGGGTACCGGCCTCCCAGGCACTGCGTGTCCAGCACCCGGCCCAGTCCTTGCCCCCCAGCACATGTGCTGAGGCGGGGCCATGGCGTGCCAGACCCGGGCCAGACCCGAGTGACCAGGGAACGCACCAGCGAGCCAACCCCACCCCATCCTCCCGCACCCGCACTGCCAGCACCATCCGCAGCATCACCCCACCTCTCCTTCCCCACCGGCCACTTCCCACTGCCACCGTCCGGACATTGGGGACGGGTCAGGACCGAGCCGCTCCCGCCAATGCAGGAGAAGACACGTGAGGACCTCCCCACCCAGGGCCCGTGGGGCTGCAGGAGGGCTAGGCTGGGCCGCAATGGCTAGGCTGGGCTGGAGGTGGCCTAGGTCGGGATGGAGATGGGCTCCCTGGGATGGAAGCCTAGGTTGGGATGGAGGCAGGCTCCCAGGAATGGAGATAGGCTCCCTGGGGTGAAGGTGGGCTCCTGGGGCTGCTCCATCCCCCTCTGCAGCGCTGATGGTCCCTTGTTGCCAGCACAGCCCAGCAGGCAAAAGTGGGTCCAGCGGCTGTGAGAGGCTCGGCTGGCTTTGCATGGCAGGGGAGCAGGCAGGCAGCAACCGAGGACGGACCTGGGAGCTAACACCATGTTCTGCACATCATCCCGGAGCCACAGCGTGCCCCAGCACACCCAGCACACCCCGCACACCCCATACCCACCAGTTACAGCTCACGCACTGAACTGGCTTCCTCCTCCCAAGCACCGACAGGGAAGCGACGGCCTGTCAACAAAACTCACTCTGAAATCGTTTCAGCCCAGATCCACAACATCAGACTTAGGTGCTCGTTACCAGCAACCAGGCTTACCGTCCCCAACGTGGGATGAGAACAGTGGGGCTCAGCACTGTCCCAGCTGAGCCCGTCACCCTGTGACAGCTGCACCCCTGGGCCCGGCAGCGCTGGGGATGCGCTTCTGGGGTCGGGGTTTTAACAGGAGCCCCATCTCTGCAGTGTGAACGGCTCTGCTATCAGGGTACATTTTCATCCCGGGTCCTGGCACACAGAACATCTCCCCTCGCAGCAGTGAGGGCTCCTGCGTTTGGCTGCACATGTCACTGCATTCGACACACCCTGACAGGCTCCTCGTGTCCCAGCAGGGCAAAGAACACAACAGGCCCCTCTTGTCCAAAACCAAATTACACTAAAAGGTAAAAAAAAAAAAAAAAAATAAAAGCCACTTTAAAACAATTGTGATTGCCAAAAGGTGATCAGGGAAAGGTAGGGTAAATAAACCAAACCCAGAAGACAGCACAAACCTTGTCTCTGATAAAACCAGTATAAATAACTGGTTTAGACTGTTTAAAACTACAATTACAAATGGTACTTTCATTACACATGAAAAATAGAGACTGTTTGAAAGTGAAGCCTATAGAAAAATGAAGCATTGCACCCCTACCTAGTTAAAAATCAATATTCTTTGTAACTCCGATACGGCAAAGTCAGGGAAATCCTGAATAGCAGGAAAAGGGTTTGGCTTGTCACCGCCACACCGGGAACTCTGCAAAATGGCCGTATGTAAATACACACTGAAACCGAATCTATCTTTATATGTATTGCAATAAAAATCCAATGTGCCTTTTCTCTTCTGTTTTAATGTGGTCTCCAGCATCCTTTTTACCGGCCGTGGAGGTGGAGATCAGAGTAGATCTCTCATGTCGACTGCCAGTAAAAGGCAAGTGGGAATAACATGCTTTATTCTCGTCCCTTCTTCCCTTTCGTAAATTTTACTAACGAATTACCCTGTGATAAAGTGTCCTCTGCTGGGGGGGATTATTGTTTCCTCCTCCACGTTCTGCGCTGAAAGCCAGGCGGTGCCTGTTTGATACTGTACCAAACACAACTCAGGAATTCAGAGAAACCAGAGTCGCCTCAATCCGTTATTTTTATGTACACGTACACAGACATCTGTCCGTCTGTCTGTCTGTCCATCTGTCCGTCTGCATGGATGCAGCCTAATGCAAACCACGGGCAGCGAATGGAAAAACATCCAGCCCCAAAGATCCGACACAGTAACTTAACCCAGGAGAGAAGGAAAGGTCAGAGTGAAAGTGGGAGATAATAAGGAGAGAATAAAAACCTGATTAGAAACACGTAATCACGTAAACTAACGGCACCCGTAGAATAACGGGCTGGAATTGTGTTCCTGTATGCTCGAGGCCAACGAGAACACAAACCTCCCCGCGCCCGGCGCTGCCGTTTGGGCAGCTCAGCCCCGGTACCGTGCCACGCTGCGTAGTGCCAGAGCCATTATCTCACCACACCCCCCCAAACGCAGGCGTCTCTGCAGCTGAGCCAGGCCACAAATACATCCTCACTCAGCACCAAACCTGCACCAGCCAGTCCGGCCTTTGGAGGTAACGCCGCCCGTGGGTATCTCAGAGACACACGAACCTCGTCCCTTGTCTCATTCCCATAGCAGGGGAACGTGCTGGAAACCGCTCGGCTGTCGCAGGGGCCGGGCGATTCCCTGTGGCCTCCACACCGGCCCCGCAGAGCCGGCCTACATGTAGACACTGCGACCGTGATGGTCACAGGCAGCCTTCTGGGTTTATTTTTAATGGCAAAAAGCCTACGTAACTAATGCCCAGTCACCAGGTCAGTGGTCCCAGGGTGAAAGCAAGGCTTCCCAATGCTTTTCCCTAACCCTCAGCTTTGTGATTCTGCAACAGCATCCCAGCCACAGCAGCTCTGAGGGTGGCAGCACCCCGGTGGCACCCGGTGCCCATCCTCACGGGGGTCCCCTTTGCCAAGACCCCTCTGGTTCCCACTCTGGTGCATTAAACAGCCTCTCCAGAAATGCCACACTTTGGGCTCCACTCCCTCTCTTGTCCCAGTTCAGGATAGTGAAATTACCCCCAATTTACAGCGGCGAGTGAGCAAACGCTGGTTCTCAGCAGCCAAACCTTTGAGCAGACCCCAGTGCCACAGTCCCCCTGCTCTTTTGCACCTTTCTCAGACACATCCTGTCTCCCATTTCCACTCACAATTCAATCACCTCCCACGGGATTTCTGCACAAGAAGCAAGGCTCGGCCATAGCCGCAGTGACCCATCAGCCGTGG
Organism: Porphyrio hochstetteri; assembly: GCA_020800305.1. Taxonomy (NCBI): domain Eukaryota; kingdom Metazoa; phylum Chordata; class Aves; order Gruiformes; family Rallidae; genus Porphyrio; species Porphyrio hochstetteri. The sequence continues at coordinate 954,296 of CM036918.1, forward strand.
GTTTCAGCAGAGGCCGAGACGCAGCCGCCCTTCCCGGGGAGCCCTTCCGCCAGCGAAGTGGGAGGGGGTCTCTGTGCCAAGGCCACTGGGTGGGATTAGCACAGATTTGATTTACAACGATTTAAAACCCGCAACGTCCAGCGCTTTCCCCGTTCTGGTGCCATTTGCTTCCAGCAGCCACCGCAAAGCCACCCGAGCTCCCGGCGCTGCCGAGGTCAGCCATGCTCGAGGTCAGCCGTGCTCACACCCCGCATCCACCCCGTGCCCAAGGGGCCGGCACATCACCGTAACTCAGTGACGGCGACAAGGAAAAGCGACGTCTCGCTGTCGCCACCAAAGATGCTTTGAGAGGGAGGTGTTTAAGCAAAGCACAGCAACAGGCCTAGCTGTGGAAGCTGCACAGAAACACGATCACCGAACTTCAAGTGTAGGAAGAATTAAGCTTTTAAAGAGTTTTTTCCACCAAAGAAAGCCTTTAATGGTAGTTATCCAGGTGGCCCCTGGATTTATTGTTGGATTTCGCTTTGACTGCTATGGGGTTCCCAAGGGGACTATTATGTCAATAATTTCTGAGGCAACATTTTATTCCAGGTAACTGAAATTCCTTCAAAGATGAGAGCTTCAGCTTGGAGATTCTCCGACCCCACTCGAAATCACTCACACTGGCTGCAGAAGAATTTATAAAGTGAATTATTGTACAGCCGCCTGCTTCCGGCTGTATTTATCATCTATCTGTATGTATTTATAAACATGCTTTATGTAACGATTCGGAACTTAATTCCCCCTGAAGCTATTAAAACTATATATTTAATTACATTCATAAAGGAGCTGCCTGGGATACAGTCAAAACCTACCACCGGTTCCACACGTATTATATATTAACACACTTTTTGAGTCTGAAAAATTAGTACTGTGGGCTGTGGGCTGTTCCCATTGTGTGCACGGAGCTCCTGTCAGAGTCAGTCCACAGCCTTTTATTTATACAGCCCGGGGGGTTACAGAGGAGTCTGTAACGACTGGTTTTGGTCAGGCTTGAAAGGGAAAGAAAGAGCCCAAAGGTCGCCTGGTTTCCAGCGTGCAAAGCCGGTAGGAGAAGCGGAGCAGGACTTCTATCTAGACTAAACAAATTTCAGCATCAAATGATAAATGAATCAAGGAACTTACACTCTCAGATCCCAAATTATATTAAGCCCCTGATTTTATGAAGCCAGAAAAAGGTCATGGCATGATACTTACACACTATAGTAAATAACTCAAATGTATGCGGTGGGATGATTTTGGTCGTCAGTGTTCTTAAAAACCTGGAGAACCGACACAACTCGTACCAAATCAGAAAAGTTAAAATGGAAAATATAATTGTTCCTTTTAAGACCTATTGCACTTAATACCCATTGGCCATGTTTGTACCACGGGTCACGTACGAAACCAGATTTGCTCTGTTTCTTGCATTCGATTAGACAGAAAGAGCCTAACGATATGTGTCCGAATTCCCACAACGGTTGTCCCTGTGCTGGTGTCCATACAGGCTTCCTCACATCCACTGAGAACCATCTGTCATAAATACACATCGTCGCTCTCAAACCCACCGCCCCCATTCCTCGGGCTCCCCGAAAAGGACACATGGCAAGCACGGGCTGCTCCTGAAATACTCCTCGCACGTTGCAGAGAGGGCATAAAAGAAATCAGACCACAAATAACTGTAACACAAGCCCCAGAAAAATCCGTGCCTGGAGCTGGGGAGAGCCGGGAGCAACACACCCATCGCCCGAGCTGACACCGACACCGAACCGGGGCGAACCGCGCGGGATGACGGTGCTGTCACCGGTTGCTTCTGCCAACCTGAAAGATTATTACAAATCTTATTTAAATCGAGTTTCCCTTTGAATATTTTCTTGTAATTGAACAAGTGTCGGGCTGCACCGGGCTGTCACAGCTGTTACAATACATGAACCACGCGTACAGCAACAGCTTTCGTTCCACATTTTTTGGAGCAGTTTCCATAGTGCTGCCATCAGGGTTTGCATATTTTTATCCCGCTCGCGTATTGAAAATAAACTCTGATGTTGAGAGTGCTTTCTCCCAGTGCATCTGGTACTTAAATTTCCTGAAAAACAAGCAGGCAGCGATGATTTAAGCCCGAGCAGTTGGGGTGTAACACCTTGTTTTACTTTTGGTGAAGTTATTTTTAGCCTGCCTTCCCCTTAAACACCTAACTTAACCGTACGATGAGAGCTTGGGAATAGGCATTTACCTTAATTGTCATCCCTCGATTAAACATCAGGGCAAACTCCTCCATTCACAACAGTATACAATATAATCAGATATTCTGCATGTAATAACACGCTTTGCCTAATTACCTATGCCTCAATTAAATGTTTTGACCGGATTAAAAAAAGCAGAGAGCGTCCCGGCGTGTGAATGAGGCGGCAGCTCCCGCGCCAGGCACCTGCTTCCCAGCCAGCACCGGGCGGCTGCAGCGGCACCTGCGGAGGGGGGACCCCCTGTCCCACACCAGGCTCGGGCATCCCTCGGCTGTGTGAGCCCAGCACCGGCCGGGCAAGGCACGGGCCCTGCTGCAAATTTTGTTCTTGCCAAAAGAGTGGGTTTTTTTATTAATTAGGAGGAAAAACCCAACCCCAACGCACAGCTTTATGGATTTCTGAGTAGAAAACCCAGTGAGCGGGAGCCCTTCTGCCGGGGCGCAGCGGGGCCGGGACAGGGTGGCCGTGCTTCGCTGCCGTCCTCCCCTATGAGTGGAACCAGAGTCACCCACAAGGGTCAGCGGTGCCAAACCCCAAACCCCCTGCTCCCTCCGTACCCCTCCCGAATTAGCAGGCTGAGAATTAGCAAAACGCAGCGCTGCTTTTCACTTTAAATTTTAATAAGAAACAGAGACATCTTCTCTCTCTTTCTTCTGCCGTTCCTCCCTCTCCTCCAAGAACAGAAGGCTGCCAGTGAAAGGAATGAAAATCTGGAAAGAATTTGGGGTGGACTGGCCAACCCCCTTTCATTTCCTTCAGATGTTTACAATCTAGCACCTTTCTGAAGACAAAGATGGGAAAAAAGCTATTTTTTCTTTTGACTGAAGGGTGAGACAGGGGGGTATTAAAAACTGATCAATGTAATTTTTTTCACAGAAGTATTTGCACATCTGTGAAATAATGTAATTTATGAAAAAAATCTTTTTATATGACATTCATGATTATAGCCTGATCTGGAGAATTATTCAAATATAAAATTAAATACTCAAAAACTAGCTGTGCTGTGGATGACTGAGCTTTTCCCAGCTGTGCATCACACTTCTGTAATTCTATTAAAAGTATGTAAGTGAGGCTTTCCAAGTATGTCTGAGTCTCCTAAAAGGAGAGCTGCATTTCTATGGCTTTGTGATCGTTGCTTTTTGGGTTGGTTTGGGGTTTTTTTTATCCCTGATTATCATCCCAGTCGCTGGATGTTTTATCTGACCGTACCGAAAAAAAAGAGGAATGCATACCCACGGAAAGCGCTCTATAAATTATATTGTATTTTATTATCACAGGGCTTAGGGAAAAATTGGCTCTTAAGAAAGGTTAAAAACCTTTAAAGTGAATTCTTCTGTTTGGTTAAAATTACTTTTGATTTAATACGATCCATCTGCAATCTGTACCTGGCCTGCCCCCCTCCTCCCGCCGCGCCTCCCCCCTCCCAGGGCGGGCAGTGCTCCAGGGACCGGGCGATGCCCACGGGGCCAGACCCCGGGGTGCCTTTTTTCTGCCCAGAAAGGCCAAGTTCAGGCCGCCTGCCCCGCTGTCCCTCCCAGCCACAAATCCCTGTCGCTCTCCACCTGGATTTTTTGGTAATTAACACGGCGGAGGACGAGCGATGGCGCGTGCTCTGGGGTGGTGTCTGACACCCTGGGGTCACCCCAGAGCGGGAGGCGAAGGTGATGGGCTCTGCTCCCCGGGCCAAGGCGGCCGGATGGACTCGGCCAGGCCAGCTCTGTCGCACGGCCACGGCCTCCCAAGAGAAGCTCCATCCTCTTCCCTGAGCTGAAATGAAACACTTGGTAGGGCTCCTCTGCAGCTCTGCTATTACTGACCGCCTACTCCTGGAATCAGGGGCTCCCGCCTGCGCCACAAGCCCGGGTTTTGGCTACACAGGGAAAACCCCATCCCAAATCCCAGCCGGAACCGGCCGTGAGGAGAAGAGCCCCGGCAAAAGGCCGCGCCAGGGCCAGCCGGGGCTGTTTGGCCCAGAGAGAGGCAAAATACAGGGTAAGGGATTGTTCCTGCTGCCTAAGACAGACGGACTTTAATAACACTTAACAGAATGATGCACATTAACGATCTCAGAAAGCACTTCTTATGCCTCATCTATCATGCGGAGGAGAAAATGAAGCCTTCGACAGCATTAGGAATTATTCTAGATCTTGTCAGTAATTCGCAGCTTCTCGGTAGTATCGTAACACAAATTTGTGTGTATGAGACACTGACCATTAATCTCAGGGCTTTTTTTCCCCCCGCCGCAGCGTGCTGAGAATGTATCAATTGTTTCATGGGGAAATTTCACAGATGAAACCTTACTAAATAAAACAGGGGAGAGGAAAGAGATATAGACAGAAACATAAACAACTGGAACCCGGAGACAAATTATTATCTTTAAAACAAAAAAACACAATAAAATCTCCATACGTATGTTTTCTGAATGGGCAACACGAAGCCTCCCTCACTGAGGAGAGCTGGGATACGCCGGATTTGCAAAGTTACGCTCCTACATACAAACATACTTATATTTAATTTACTTGGATTTAATTTTCCCCCTTTATTTCGCCCCCCTGCCCCAGAGTATAAGAATAAAAAAAATCCCGATTTCTCCTCCCAGGAGGACAGGGTGTTCTTACAAATAGTAGCAAAACAAATTTCAATACGAAATGCCAGGCGACTAAATAAACAATAGCTTTTGGCAACCTCTTCCCTAAGTCGCAAGCTGCTCTTAATCGCATGATAGCTGTTTCCACTGGAATCTGTACTACAAAGGGAAAAGGTCCATAAATATTTGTACAGCAAACTCCTCAGAAAATAAAAGAAAAAAGCCTCTCTGAGCACACTCCAAATTCATTTCTATACATGCAATGTAAAGATGAAAGCTAATGAGTTATATGAAGTTTATGATGAATTAAGAGCGTTCTGCTCCCCAGCCCATCCGCCAGCAGATGTGTGTTTACACAGATATGATCGACTGCTCCACAACAAAACCCCTGTCAGAGGGAATGAGGCGGATTCGCCTCTGGATGCAGAGGAGCTGGATTGTCTCAGGGCAACAACAACAAAAAAAAAACCCTCAAAAAAAATAAAGAATTTGATCAAATACTAATCGGGCAGCAATAATCAGCCTCACAGTGTCCTATAACGTGCACTATTTTATCTCCCTTGGAAAAATGAGAGAGAGACAAAAAGTCCTCAAAGAAACTTGGCTTTAGTAATATATTGTGATTGCAGCTGATGCGCAGGATTAGAATCGGTCTCGATCTTCAAGCAGAATCAGGATGTACAGTTCTGTTTACTGCACATGTATTTGTACATAAATATATGACAAATATTTTTTTGGTTATTTACAAACCTGTGTCTCTTTATTTTGAATTTTACAGACCAGGTACCAGGAGAGTGATGTGACAGGCACAGGTAATAGGCACAAATTACAGATTAAACTCATTAGAAATTATAAACACTCGCATAGTCTGTTAAACCCCCTGACAAAACCTGAAAATCAGAAATCCAATAACCCAGCATCAATAGGGTCTTTAACGGCCGGACAGATGCTGAAGGTGCACGATGCTTGTGTCGGGAGTGAGAGGAACAGTGGAACACCGAGCCTTGCATTAAACAACGAGGCACCAATGTCAGGTCAGATCGCCTGGATATACCCTTCTAATCCACCTTTTGCCATTAATTTACCTTCTCCTACCATGGTCTAATTTTGTTGTTCACTCATTTTGCATGTATTAAAATAAAATTAAAAACCCCTGAATAAGAAGACATGCAGATGAGAGCGGCTGCTTGCAGCGCAGCCCCTCGGAGCAGGACGTTACCCGATGGGCAGCGACCGAGAGCCGGGGCTGCCGGCTCGGCACAGCGACGTAAATAACCCCTTCAAATCAAATACTGTCGGTGGGCTTTGATTTTTGGCTGGTTTAATTAAATCACAGAGGGAAACGCTGCAAGAACGGTCGCCTCACCAGCAGCCAGTAAATAAATCCCTGGGAATGGGATAGCGAAAGAGAAATTGTTTGTGTTCCTAATGTTGGGTCTGACCCGGGAAGGATAACAAAAGGATCTGGCATGAATATGTATTTTTATGGGGAGTGCTGCTGGTAAACACAGGGAATGAGAGAGAGGGGATTATTTTAGAAGAGTTTCTCCGTTCGCTCTCGGTACATTTAATGTGGATGGGAAAAGCTGCACAGAAAGCAGAACAGGCTCGGGCCGTGCAGGATGCTTTGCCGAGCAGCGAGGAGGCAGCCGGGTTTCAGCAGCACAAAACAAACAAACACCAGAAATCCTGTAAAGCTCCAGCATCTCCCCGCGAGCCTGCCTGCTCTCCAGCGCCGAGATAAAGACCCAATCTGCTCATCAAACACCTCCGGGCTCGGCCATCTAATAGGAACAAATTGGCAATGACTGCCCAAGCAAGTAACACAGGCCCACTGATTTGTAGATTGATACTGATGCCTAATGATCCCCTTGGGCAGATCAATAGCAACAATCCTCATCCCTGCCTTTCTTCTTTATTGGCACGGAGCGCGGCGCGGGAAAGCCACGCACGCAGGCGCTGTGCTGCCGGTGCACAGGGAGCGCCCAGCGCAGGTGCTCACACGCGACACCTGAAGCCCGACGGGCCCCGAGCGCTTCCCAAACGGCGGCCTAGACGCCGCCGATGCTGTCGCTTCGTCCTAAGAGGCGCAACACCGCAAGTGCTTTCCCCTCGCACAAGCGGTAATGGCGGCTCTAGACATGGCGTCCTTTGGCACCGGGCTGTGCCGGGGCGCCTGCAGTGCTGACAGCCAGCACACACCTTGGGACTGGCCCACCTCCCTGCTGGAGGTCAGGGAGAGCACAGGGACACAAATAACAAGACGGAAAATCAAGGTCTACAGGTTGGGATATTGGAGACCCAAAGGCCAGCGCGGTGCTTTGGGTATCGCCTCGGAAAGCAGGGTGCACAGGGGGGTGGGGTGTGCCACAGGGGTGGCTGCCGAAGGGTCACGCCGCACTCCTCCTCTTGATGCTCGTGCCTTCTCCCTCCTCCCCTCTCCTCGGAGCCTCTCAGCGCACCACGGCATGATCAATCGGGCCCTTTCAGTGCTGGGTTTTATTCAGCTAACCACGCGTTGCTTTCATCCGCTTCCTCCAGCCCCACCCCCCACAAGAATTAGGGATTTTCTATTTATTTACTAATCTAGTGAGTGCAGTTATCCCATTAGGAAATCCCTCTAAACTCCTGGGTGATACCTACGGAAACTACGCAAGCTGCTGCGCTGCGCTGCGCGTCCCTCCCAGCACAGTAATGTGGACCCTGCCACGTCCACATCAGGGTGCTGGCTGGCAGCACCAGAAGCACCGAACCCCTCAGAACCGTGCGGTAGCTGTGCAGAGCTGTAAGGCCCTGGCAGGTGCACCCACACAGTGCGGCAGGCACCGAAAGCACACCAAAGTTTGTGCCTACCGAATGCGAAGCACTGACCTTGCCGTTAATTAGCACGGAGCATCACCGGAGCTGTCCGACCCCTCAGACACGCTGTCCGAGGCCAGCCAGCATGGGCACAGTGCTCATCCTGCGCAGCCTGGGACAGGCTTTGTTCAGCCTTTTGCTCTTTACAGCTGTTTTATTAAACCGGGTGAAGCGAGAGAAAAAGGACGAACCGAGACCGCGCAGACCACAACTCCCGAGGCGGCCCCAGGTCCCCTCTGGTCACAGCCCGGCCCTGCACCCCGGAACGCGGGAGACCCTCCGCACCCCGGCGGCTCCCACCGCCCCGACCGCGGGGGGGTGGAATTCTTCTGGGGGGGGAATCCTTCTGGGGGGGGGGTCGCCCCGCCCGGCCCGCTTTAAAATTTAGATTTGGCAGTAAGGAGAAGTATAATCACCGCAATCACGGCGGCAATAAAAAGCTGCATTCTGTTAGCCTCTGACATCAATCAGCCGCGCGGGGAAAAATCAGGAGCCTCCCCGGCGCCCCCCCACCTCCCGCTCCCCCCGGGCCGCCGGCAGCAGCGATCGCATTTAATTCCCCGCGTGATTATGTCATCGCCGCGCTAATCCCGGCCTCGCACCTCCGCCACTTTCACATGCAAATCAGCGGGGAGAGCGCCGGCCGCCGCGGGACGGGACGGGACGGGGAAGGACGGGACGGAGCGAGCGGCGCCCCCCGCCCAGCCCCGCGGAGCCCCCGCAGCCGGGAGGGGGTGGCGGCCGCACGTGTGACGGCGCGGCCCGGCCGCTCATTTGCATATTCACATCGGCGCCGCTCCCCGAGCACGACGCGGGAGCGGAGCGGGGGCGGCCCCGGTTCCCCACCCACCGGCGCTCCCCGCGCCGCCCGCACCGGCGCTTCCCGAGCCGACGGAGCGAGCGCGGAGCCCGGGAGGGGCGGCGGGGCCGGGCCGGGCGCCGGCTGCCTTACCTCGGCGGCGGGCTCCCAGGGACTCCCGGTGGTTCCGCCAGGATTTTTTGAGACCCATCCTTCGGGGTTTCGAGTTGGCTCCTTCTCTCTCTTCCTCCTCCTCCTCCTCCTCTCTCCGTGTTGTGACTGGGTTTATAAAAAAAATAAAAAAAAGACAACTCCATGTTAGGCTCGCAGTCAGGGCATGGTGAAGTCTGGGGCTACGGGGGAGGGAGGAGAGGAGGGGAGGGTCACAGCTTAATGCCTTACAAAGGGGAACCCAAAGCCGCTATATGTTTTTTAATACCCTGCACAAAGCGCTGGTGTGCATATGCACGGGGACGCGGGGCGGCGCACGCACCGCTAATTACATTTGCACCAAAAAAACCCCGTCAGGGTTCAGCCCGTGACGCAAGCACACGCAATGACGCTGTGATGTCACACGCCAACTCCGGCCCCGACCTGGGCACCCAGCACCTGGGCACGCAGGGGCGCCCACGAGAGCCAGGGGTTGTGTTCCGTGCCGCTCTGCTCACGGGCGCCCGGCCATGGTGGAGCGCCCAGGTCCAGCCTCGCCGCGGTTGCTGGCTCGGGGTGTTGCGGCACGACCTGAGCCGGCGTCCGAGTGTATTTTCCCACAAATTAATATTCTTATTTCATGGCACTAATGACAGAAGGGAGAGGGGTGGTGGTGGTGTTGCAGGGTGATAAGAGGAATTGCGTATCCCCTCACAAATGTCCCCAGAGTCGTGTCCCCGTGCCCCAGGACTGGGTGTCCAGGAGCGCAGGCCTATTGTTCCGGAGAGATGCAGCTTTTGTGAGCCGGTGGCTGTTGCACGGGCTGCTCCAAGGGGGGAACCCCCTTGCGCTGAGCACCCCCTCACTGTACGCATCACCTCCACTTTTTAACGACCCCGCGCTAAGTGTCTGCTGGAAATAGGTGGTGTGACACACGTGGCACCTTTTCACAAGCACGCCATTCCGGCGAGTGATTAAGGGCTCCATCGCTCCCCAGCGCCAGGGCTGCGATCGGCTCGCTGACTGATTGCTGGATTCCACCTACACCTCACGACGTGATTTTAGTGAGAGGCTGGGGGAGCGTGGGGTGGGGAAACGCACTTCATTAAGCATTTTTTTGCATGCAGAATACTGAGGAAGGGTCAAATTTATTTTTGCAATTGGCAAAAGCAAATTTGCTCCTAAGCTGAAGCATCGTGAGTCGTGTTTCATCCCGGGGTACGTTTTTATGGAGAAGTTATAAAGCCCTGAAATATGTGTTGTCTGTCAGAGATGCTGGGCTGCTCCATCACGGGCAGGGTAGGACGGCCAGCGCTGCAACGATGCCGGGGCGACGCGAGCGAGCAGGGTCTGCGGGCGGGTTTGTACAGTAAATCCGCGGGCGTTTGGTAGCGGAGGGGCTGCGGCGGTGGCGAGGCAGACAATGGGAGCTGGAGGCAAGGAAGGAGGTAGAGGGGGGTCTGCCCGTGCTCCCCCAGCCAGGTTGCGCTGGGAGCGGGGGAAAGCAGGTCACTCCTCATCAACTGGTTAAGCAAACGCCAAAACAAAGAGTGGGTCTTTATTTTGACGAGCCCTTGGTAGGCACACGTTCCTATAAAACACAATTTCTCTGCCTTTGTTTCTCTTCCTCTCCTTCAAAGACACTGGGAAGAGCGGTCCTTTGTATTCACGCCTGCTTTTCAAAGGGAGGAAGGTGATTTTTAAGAATCTGACCACCGAGCACGAGTTCCTTGTCCTCCCCCCAAACCAGGTTTTTAACAAAAAAAGGAAAAGAGGGGGAAAAAAGAAAATCCTTGAGAAGACTCAAAGGGTCCCTGAAATAAAGAAGAAAGAAAAAACATCCAAAACATTAGACACAGAAACATTATATTTCAATATTATCATATGAATTAAATGTAATCCTTGAAGCGACTAGTCCCAGGGGTCACATATTAGGCCATTTTTTTCTTTTTTTTTTTATTTAATAGAGGTCATCCAGGCTGAAAAGCAGAACCCAAATGAAAAGCATCTTCAATGTGGTTATAACATGAGCTGCACGAGGTCAGGCAGTGTCTTGTATGGCCTCATAAAAAATACATAACCAGACAGCCTAATAGTATTTCTTTGCATTCATTTTTGGATGGGAACTGGCGGGTGGGGGAGGGGGCTGGCGGAACAGGGACACAGAAAACCCCACGCACACATTTCCATAACGCGCAGCTTTTCCTGCGCTCCCGATGAGGGAGGGAAAGGGAACCTTCCTTTTAAAGGACACTTGGCTTTGCTAGCTTTAGAGACCCGATCCCAAACGTGGCCCCTAAACCCCTGAGGCTGGGCTGTGGGGCTGCACCCACGGCCCCCACACCATTGCTTTTGGACAGTGGTGCTACAGCCACACGTTACCAGGGAGCACAACCATGTTGGGTTTGCTTTCCTGTAACCCTTCTAATGCACTTTGCTATCTGTCTGTACGCCAGCGCAGCCAGATTAATTTGAATTATTTCTCTTCCAGAAAGAAATACAGACAGAACCCCCCCACACCAAACCAACCCACCCCAGTACCGGGGTTTAATTCGCTCTCGCAGGGGAGGGGGTTGCCCCCCACACCAGATTTATGCAGGTTGCAAAGATGCGCCGGGTGGGAGAGAGGGCGAGAGAACGGCGAGGCATAAAGAGGGGATGGGGAGGGGAGAGGGGGGGTAAATAAAAATAAACAGTGCTAAAAACGCCAGGCGATAAGAGAATCTCTAAATATCGCCTCCCTTCCCCCTCTCCCCAAATATAGCCTGGAGACGGGTGACCCTGCTGGGGAGCGGAGCCGCAGAGGTGACCCGATGCTAACCAGCCTGTTAGAACTAATAAGGTGTGCTCCTAAGCCAGGGGCTGACACTGGGGCATGGTGGAAATAACTCTCCTTGTTATTGCCCATCCTCAGCTTGAAATTTACTGCTCCTTTGCATTATTAAAGAGACAGCTTGCGTGCGCTATGGGGGAGAGGCGCTGGCCAGGAGAAATAACTGCGCACGCTTTTTTTAATGTTATGTTTGTGCTCTCTGTAGTCTTTATATTAAGATTCGGAGCATTAAAGCGTGCTGGGTTAATAGGTTGTTATTTATTATTTGAACTGTTCTCAAAAATAAAATCTGGTTTGGAAAAATATAAATTATTCTCCCCACACACACCCACCCCCATGGCAAACGGTCAGAAATGGGAAACACGGGAAGCCCCTCGGAGAGGGGCAGGCCCTGGCCTGTGGCTGGCCTTGTGGGACAAAACCCTTCCCCACACATTTTACATCATTTACAGCAGAGCTTGAGCAGAGCTTTGATAAAGAAAATAAAATATTTTTTTTAAAAAAGCCCAGTGTGGTGGGTACCAGGGGCTATGAGACTGGAAACAAAAAGGATGGGTCCTGGTGCAGTGCGGGTCCATGGGCACAAGGGCAATGTGAGGGGTGTCAAAACACAGAGATGCTTTGTGTGGAGAAAGGCAACACAGATGGAAAAATCTCGTGTTTGCCCCCGTCTCTGTTCCTACAGACTCATCTTCCCACCCCTTCAGCAGCCCACCCTCTCACTCCAGCCAGCATGAATGACCGGGGTGGCATCCCCAGCGCTGCCTTCACCACCAAGGACCAGGCTGCCCGGGCAGCCCAGCAGCTACCAGGGTGAACATGTACACGTGGCAGACCAGATTTCACAGAAACGGGCTCAGATGCTCTTTCATATCCTCCTGCCATCTCCGAACTGGTTTTTATGGGTGGGTATTTTAGACTTGACCCTGGCTGGGGCTGCAGAGCCCGTATCGCACACACCGGGGCCACGGGGCAGCATCAGCAGCCGCTGCTGCCAGGGAGCACCCGGGATAATCGGGACTCACACTATTCATTTTCTGCATAGAGCAGCTGGCTGCAGGTTGGACACGTCTCTGGGAACGGGGATCAGCGACAAAACAACTCTCCAGGGAAATGCAGAATGGAGCTTGGCGCTGCAGGGCGGGCTGGCAGAGCCAAGGGCTGTGCTCAGGGCTTCCACGACAGAGGGATTTGGGAGCATCCTGCAGGCAACAGGAGAGCCACAGCAATGCTTGAGCTGTCCAACAGCGACAACCCACTCTTGGGAAAGGTTAACGTGCTCCACTGCTGGGGGGACCTGGGATGGCAGCAGGAATCATGTACGGTGACGCGACGAAACACACAGCTGCCAAATCACATTGATCCTGCACATCCCAGGACCCAAGAGCAGCTCTGCAAGCAGCTCGGGTTTGACATGGGAACTGGAGCGGCCCAGGACAAAACACTTGCTGGGAGCAAAGGGCCTCTGGACGTGCGTCAGAGGTGGGCAAGGGGGGACACAGCGTGTCACCTGGCTTGTGCCCTGGCTGGCTTTCTCAGGATGGGCCCCATGGAACAGCCTGCCCACACTACAGCCCCTCCAGCAGCAGCAGCAGGTCCCCAGGCTGACGTGTTTCCCTGGGATGCCGCTGGCTCTGTGGGAACCACGGCAGCGCTCGCCATGCTGCCTCCTGCAAAGGCTGGGTGGCACGGCACAGACTGAGACCCCATGGTGACCCATGGGCAGAGGTCAGCTGGATTTGCTGGTGTGAGCCCTTTAAAGCTCTGGAGGGGATGTGTCGAGTGCTGCTTCTCGCAGGGGGCACTGGGGACCATCAAGGCACTGCAGGTGCTTCACGCCTGCGCAGGGTGGTCACGCCGGACTCACAGCCCAGGCAGTGTCTGAACACATTCATAACTCGGTTCTAAACCTCTCCATCCCGGTCACAAAACTAGTGAGAGCCCAGCAGCAGCATACACAGTGGGGTGAAATGCAGAATGTGGACAGACGTTTATGGGGAGCAACAACAAACAGACAGTGGTGCCTCAGAGCCCAGGGGTAACGGCCAGGCATGACAAGGACTGAAACCCAGATTTCTTATAGTGAGGAATTCAAATCGATGTCCCAACAAAGAGGCCAAGCAGAAGCCTTGCTCCCCCCCGCCAGCTACTCCTGCTCTGCCATCCCGATCTGGTGAAGCATCACAAGCAGACAAATTACTCCTGTCGGCACGCGAGCGTCCGGCCCTGACTCCTTTGTGCCCACGGTGCCTTTCTCCAGACACCCTGTGGGGTGGCTAGACCCCCCTACGATGCATTTGACCCTTTTTGCATATGCATATTTTTAATGCTGTCCCTCCTGTAAATGATAATAATGTGATGCTTCGTATTTGGGTTGGAATAGCCGAACGGTTTAGGGTAAAATCAAAGGTGTGGAGACTCAGAGGACTGTGTGAAGCAGCTCTTGTGCTCAGCCTTCAGGTGGTAAAGCTTAAGTAACGAGAGCATTAGAACCGTGACAACACTCTACTGGATTTAAAAATACAATTTTCAAAACTGATTGCCAAACTCTGATCTCAATAGCATGCCAATTTTTTTCAGCTCTACCAGCTGATCCCATAAAAAGTATTATTTCTCCTTATAAACCCAGGGAAAGTGAGGCATCCAGAGCAGAGCAGCATGATTTGAGGGTCCCTAATCCCCCACAGCTCACACAGCAACACCCAACCTCCTCCTGAACAGACATCAGGAACGCAATTATAAAACAATCACCAAAATTATGTCCTATGTAACTGCCTGTCCCTGCTCCATATCTCCCACGTAACGCCCGGTGGTGTCTGCCCTGCCCTGCCTTGTGTTCTGTGCCGCTTCCACGGGTTCTCTTGCCAATCGGGCATTTTATGAAGCTAAAGTCTGCTTCTCCTGCCCTCCTGGCAGCTAACACACCCCTGGGGTGCTGGCTGGGAGGCCGTATTGTCCATGCAGCTTTTGTACCGGCCGGACAGACAGCGGGGACAGCGCTGGTTGTCACCTGCAGTGGATCCTGCTTGGGTCACCAGCCCGGTGGGTTATGGCACGTTCTCACATCCGATAGCTCACTGCCCAGATGTGCTCACCTGGGGATCACAACTGAGCAAGTGACCACACTGACACACGAAGTGCCAAGTCCCTAACAGATACTCTGTGGCCTTCACCCTCGAGGGGTGGGCACCGACAGCCAGGCTGGCAGCTCAGCAGTGCCACAGCGAAGGCTGCGGAGGGGCTGGGAGCTCCCAGGCTGAGCTGTGTGCCTGTGAGCAGCCCAAAGAGAAGGTGACACCAGGTGAGGATGGAGGAAGGCGAAGGTTGACACTCTACCTCCACTCCTATGGAGAACTCCTGCTCTTCTCCATAAAGACCAAGAGACCAGCATGGGGCATTAATGAACAAGACTGAAGATGTGGCAAGGCTGAGGAAGGCGAAGGCTGGAGATGAGCTCCTCTCTCCTGGGGAACAAGGGCAGGATGAGAGGACAGGGGAAGCATGAAGCCAAGGTTGTGGTAACACCGCCTCCTGATCACACAGGACCAGTTCCCATAGTTGAGAGCTGTGGTACGCGTATGGCAGGGAGCTATCACACCCGTGGCTGCTCTGCACCTCAACAGTGCCTCTACTGTGACTCCCTTGTACCACCCTCCTCCTCCTCTCTAAACATACAGTAACCAACATACAGCTAAAACTTCTTATAAAAAAAGTAAATCCCCAACTGTAGGTATCCATAACAAATCTGAGGGCACACCCCGAGGCATTCCCTCGGGAATCTGCACATGGGATTGTTTCGTACCAAACAGGACTTATCTGCTAAATTTTCTCAGCAATATCATTCTCAGTTATTAAAAAAACAGCTCACAAAGCTTTTAGCATCCAAAGCCTAATACCCAAGTATATGAAGCCACTGCATGTGTCCTATTCAAAGTTATGAAGGGGTTTGGGATGCTTGCTCTTCGTGGTTAAGGCAGAGCTGGTCCCGAAGCCCAGCATCCCCATGGTGACGATGCTGGGCTGGGTCCAACTCCTGGGCACGCCACCAGCTGCCTCCCGAGCTGCTTCTGTAGAAAGAGGACAGTAATTCACCTCTCCCATGACTCATCTGTTTTAGCTATTTAAACTGAAATGCTGCAAGATAGGGAGTGAAATTTTAGCTCCTCACAACCCCGTGAGTTTTGGCACAGGCTTCAACAAAACAAAACCCTACGTTAAACAAGGTCAGGTGTCTGCACAGCCAAACACTGATCTTGCCTGCGGTCTCTGAACGCTTCTGGAGTGCTAATAAGAATGCAGTGGCATATCCATGGCTACACTGCAGCCACAGAAATGTCAGGTCTTCATCAGCAACCAGCTGAACGCTGCCAAAACCACCTATGCCGAAAACCACCCACCAGTGGCAGCGCAGGCCCGGTAACCGTGGGCATGTGATCTGCTCTGCACTTGTGACCAGGGGCACCCCATCGCTGTAGGGAACCAAGAGGGGCGAAGCAGAGATCACAGCTGGGGTGGCAACCCCACAGAGAACTGAATCAGAAGTGAGAGCTGAGCCCAAATGTGGCTTTTCCCAGAGGAAAACTGCGGCACACAGCTCACCTACACGAGCAGCTGGAGGTTCTGTGTGGAGTAAGGAGCCTCCGGAGAAGACCCTGGGGTTCCACCACTGGTTACACTGAGCACGATATGGAGAAGGACATTTAATTTACCCAAGTGATGAGACTTGATCGGTTTTAGGCCCGAACTTTCAGGAGGAGGATTGCAGAGTCTTTGGGGTTAGGAAGAAGTTACTAACGTTCAAATATGTGCTGAGGGCCATCCTGCAACTCTGAGCTGCCAGAAGCAAGAAAACCTGGTTTCTGAACATTTTGAAAAGTAATAATAATAATAACAACAACCTCAAGCCCTGCAGATGGTCAGTTGTGTGCAGAATAACACCATCTTTTTTTGTTGTTCGGAATCAGACAGTCAGTATTGCAGTTTAACAGCTA
Organism: Porphyrio hochstetteri; assembly: GCA_020800305.1. Lineage (NCBI taxonomy): Eukaryota > Metazoa > Chordata > Aves > Gruiformes > Rallidae > Porphyrio > Porphyrio hochstetteri. Next base: position 970,776 of record CM036918.1, read on the forward strand.
AGAGATGGAATAAAATATGCTCATCTTTCAAAATCACTTTAAGATCCAAAATATTCTACATCATCTAGGAATTAGTGTTACTCTCTGGTTGGCATAACGAGTTGAGGTGTAGTTCTGCAGAGTAATTCCGATTGGATTTCCAAAATCCCCAGCGAGTTGGGGGGTTAATAAAAACAAAGGCAAGAATTTAGAACATACATAGTTGTTACTCCCCAAATGACCTTAATTTGGAATAAGGACGTCTTTATTTGATTTAGTTTAGTGAGCCACCTTGCATAACCACACAGAACTGCCTCATTCATAAATTGTACTGTTTAATGTAATTCTGTAGACTCCAGTTAAGGAGCCAGTGGTTTCGTTTACAGTATTTTGAAGGAGTTAAACTAACCCAAAAAAAGCCAGCTATTCCAGATGGAGCGATCCATCAGGAGAGCTGGGCTGGTACGGGAGGTGTAACTTCCCTGGGTAAACAAGCCCTGAGCAGCTCGAGCCCTCCCGAAGCTCAATGCCACTTGTGTTCCTAAGTCCCTGCGATGCTTTTCCAAACACACGCATCCGGTTTATTCTCACAGCTCCTGACACTGCTGAAAGATGCAGAGGAATAAAAAATTGTAAAAATACCTGGAAGGCGACTGCAGCGTCCTGAGTGGGCTCTGAGCCCCCAGCCGGTCCCTCCTGCGCGGGCTCTGCCACCCAGCAGCGCCGGGCGCAGCGGGGCTGAACCGCTCTATCCCAGCTGGCCTAGAACACCTGGAAGGAGAAACAACTTTTGCTCAGAGGAGCATCTTGGATGTGTGACATCTCAACCCAAACACAACCACAATGAAAGTCAACCCCAGGCCCCAACCTTTCCAACTGAAACACCAACGGGAAGGGTGATGCCACCGGCCATGAACTGCTCCTGTGTTCGTAGCCACAGCAGCCAAGGACCAGCCAGAATCACACTATTTGGAGGATGAAACCTCATGATTCAACCTCCTTTGCTCTCTCTGCTGCTTGCTCCCCCGTCTCCCTTCAGCCATCCCATGATTTGAGATGGATCATACAGGGAATAAACATAAAACCTCTCAAAGGGGAGTCGGGAAGGGCATTTTAAGCACAGATAGTCAATTAAGCATTATCTGCAACTCTTGTGTTTACATCTTTAAACAAGAAAGCACAAACCCCGCTCCCTTTAACCAGCAGCTTACTCGGGTAGGTGCTACTTGACAAGTCTCATGCACTGCTAAATAGATGTTCTTACAAACTAGATGATTATTCCTGGAATTGTAAATACAGAATGGTGTTGGCACCATGTCTTTAAAGGAAAACACAAAATATACACACAGCACGAACATTCTGCCACACAGTTTATATTTAAGCTAGAAAGTCCTGGCATATGGTGAAGTCAGTTTTTATACAAAGACATGGAAATGTATACAAAGAAAAATATCCTCAAAAATAAGGCAAAGCTGGATACACTGAAAAACTCCAATGGGACTAAAAGAGCTCCCTGAACAACTGCATGAAGTAGGAATCTTGCAGGCCACTTAAAACCCAACTGTCCTTCCTAGACAGTGTGAGGCAAGAGCGGAACTCCTGCACCATCCGTGTCCATCAGGGAGCTCAGTCACCACAAGCAGCTTTTACCTTCCGAGGGCACTAAGGTGACAAGAGAGTTGCCCTTGTGAAAAAGATACTCTGATTGAAAAGGATTGTGTAAATAATTAACAAACACGTGTATGCCGTCCTTTCAACTTGATCTCCAACAAGATTCTGCTGGCTTTTTCCATATCTTTGAATTTTTTAATGCCCAGGGACAAGCAGCATGCTGCATGAAAATCCCTATCGATGGCCAATGTATAATTGTCATTGCAGTGAAACCAAAGCAGCACAGCTCGGCTGCACTTTGATGAACTCAAGACTCAAACCGCTCCTCCTGCCCACCCAGCTTCTCCAGGACACTTCCCATACAAGGGATTTCAAGGGCCAGGGAATAGGGACGATACAGCTCCGAAGTCTCTGACTGCGACTGCGTTCGTTCCTGCGCTGTCGGGAGCAGGAGGACACAACCAGAGGTGCTATCTCTGGGAAGCAATTAAGGACCAATTTGCTTTATTGTTTCCCTCCATGCATGGTTAAATTATTAGCCCACGTAAGCTGAAACAGTAAACCAAATCTGAGTTTTATCATCTCTGACAAACAGCCTCTCTCATTAATTGGCTGTGGCAGGCAGGGCAGATTACCAGGCGCCAAACCTTGCTTTCCCTTCTGCAGCAAGGCTTGCTGTGCCCTCACCAAAAGTAACACCTCAGTTTGGCATTGGCATTTAGACAACTTACAGAAAAGAATAAAACCTCCTGAGGATGCCCTGTTTATTTATTTCTAACAGTAATAACGTCCTGTAGGAGTCAGTGGGGCTGGGACCTGCTAGTTATCACCCCTCTTTCCTTTGTCCTATTAAACAAGCCTGGTGATTCAGCAGAAGGCTACTCCCATCTCCCAAAAAGAGTCACTAATTAACAGGTCCCTTTGCTGACTTTCTGTCCTCCTATTCTTCTCTAAACGTGGGATCAGCTGCTCGGAATGGGGAACAAGGGTTTACTGAAGGAAAGGATCTGTGGGTTTAGCACCAAATAATTCACATCTGGAAGTGTGAAGCCAGGGCTCCAGGAACTTTCACCTTCTATTTAACCCGCTTACGCAGATCACAGCTCCGAAGGACGGGTATGTGGTACTTCCTACAGCTACAGAAAACACTGAAAACTGATCATAAGACAGGATTTAGGAGGAAATCAGCCAAAACCACAGAAGAAACGTATTAAACAGCCAGAGAGACAATTGGACAATGAGGAAAGGTGACAACTTCAGCTACAAGGCGTCTTGGTTTATCTGCAGCATAAAGTCAGTGGTTAAAAGAGAAAGCGGAGATGACAAATGGAAACAAGGGACACAGGGAACAGGGAAACCAAACCAGACACTGTGGGCAGCCAGGCATGGGTGAGGAAAGCCAAGGAGAGCAGGAGAATGGTTATGGAGTTGGGGACACGCAGGCTGTGCAGTGCAGTAGAGGCCATCGCGATCCCAGCCCATGAGAGCACGGTGAGACGGGCGGTGAAGCTGAGAACAGAAAGCAGGAAACACAGAGGTCTGTGCCTCAGAAGAGGGGCTTTCACAAAGGGATGGAAGAAGAACCGTGGAGTGTTTAACCCTTTGTTAGTGACAAGCTCAGGTGGTTTGGAGCAGGTTGGTTCTCTGAAGCCAGCAGCCTCCCAGGACACCACACTGCTGTCATCCATCATTAGCAAGTCTCTGGGCACGTCCAGAAACGAGACCACATCTCGGTCCCCACTGGCATTCGAAAGCAGATGTGAGTAACACCATAGCAAGATGTTGGTAATAACACTCAGGGTGGGAAAGCTGCCACAAGACCCAGCTCACTGCAGTGTCTGGGAGGGGTATGTGTACTGGGGCCAGTGGGTTGGCTTTGGGCAGGACACCGGCAGCTGGTGGAGGCGCAAAGGCTGCTGGAGAACTGAGCCCAGGGTGGAAGAGCACAGTCCCGTGTTTGGGTGCTGAGCCCAGCGTTGGGCAACAGCTTTGGAACCCTGAAGTCAGTAATAATGACTGAAAAACCATCCCTGATGATAAAGATGACACAGAAACGTGACCTTTACCTGGCGAAAACAAAGATGCAGTAGTGGAGATGGCGTCAGACCCCTCCAAAGAGAATCCAAGGACACATCTCCTACCAGGAGGGTCAGTAACCTCTGGGAAGTGCTGGGGAAGGAGGGGCTGATGCTTCTTGAGCAGAAGCACCAGGGAACTCTAGTTTTAGATTAGAAAATTCTGCAGTTGAGGCAAGCTCATTGGATAGAGAGGATGTGCAGCCCAACACCCTCTGACCTTAAATTCCACGGGGGGGGAAAAGAGAAGAAAAAGGGGAAGAAAAAGAACAACCCGAAAAACACCTTCTGAGCCACCTTGTCAAGTCAAGGCCAACTGACAACACACCAGCTCGCGCTTGGGGTGCTTCTCTGCACTTGCTTGGCAGCTAAGTACTGCCGGATGAAGATGCAGGTTCTGGAGTGTTCACCTGCTTTCTGAAGGACAAAGACAGCCTTTCAAAATATGCTTGTTTTGAAGCCCAATTTACAGCGAGGATTTGGGCTGAAGCTGCACCCACCCACTGAAGAGGGGATCAAAGCAATAAAAATCCCACTGTAATATCCCCACCTCAGTACTCAGCTCTCCCCGTGGGGTTTGGGCAAAGGGAGCATGGTGACATCCCCCTGACACGGGCGCAGGCTGGGCCGCAGCTCACTAGAAAGATCAGGCGATGTGATACGCATGGCTACTGCACTGGAGGGTCTTTTGCTTTGCTGAGAAGCCCCCACTCAGCCCAGACGTGCCCCCTGCCCAAATCCACACTGGCACCCACACATGTCCCTCCTGGAGAGACTGGTACCCAGCAGCATCCCACAGCTGTAGCACCCAGCACCATCCCCACTGAACGGCACCACGGCGTTCACATCCACAGCGTCGCTGGCTCCTCAGCCACCGTGGGGGCTCGGTGTGGGGTGGGACAGTGTCCTCGCCCTGCGAGCGCGTTGCCACCAGGCAGCTTTGTCACCTGCCATACCGTAAAACACCCTGACTGGAAGCACCCAGATTTTAATTCGTTTTCATCCCTATCAGCTACGTAAGAAGCAGGAAAAGATGAGCAGCTGAGGAGCTCTGTGCTCCCAGACGTCCTACGGGTTGGGTAAGGACACGGGCTCTCGATGTCTGCTGAAATGCCTCTTTTCTCATGAGGGGAAAAGGTGTAGGGGCTTTAAAACCAGATTTGAGTGTCCCAGTGAAAGCGTGACAGCACCAATTTATAATTTCCCACTGCCCAGTTCCCTCAGTACTCCTCCCTGGCCGTGCCTCTCCTGCTCCCCCCACACCCAGCCTCCATTTCCAGATCCTTCTCCTCACGCTGTGAAATGGTGGCGCGCGGAGGGAAGGGAGGAAGAAAGGGAGGAAGAACGGCGCTATGATTGGGAGGGCAGGGGAAAGAGAAAGATTGAGAGAGACAGAGAGAATGTCAAAGCTCAAGTCTGGCATTTGCCTATTTAAATTCAATCATGCAGCCCTCGCAGAGCTGGAAATGGATGGCCTGCGTTATGAATTTCTGATCAGACGGCTGATAGGTTATGAGCAGGGACGTAATCCCATTGAGAAAGCCTTTTTTCCCAAGCAAGGGCAAGCAATAACTGCCCTTCAGAGATGGCTCTTTGCTTTGCCCTTTTTACAATTTTTTTTTTCCCTTTTCTTTAAAAAAAAAAAAGGTCCAAATAAGCATTTTTATGATGATAAATGTGTAATAATGATTCATCCTGCCTGCATCTGAAATGGGATATGCCTTTGCAAAGCAGACATGCGCTCAAAATAAACTGCCATATTTTTTTCTTTTTAAATCTAATTAGAATTCTCTCCTTCTCCCAGCTCGTTTTGTACCAACACTAGTGATCTAAAAAGAAAGTGAAAGGAATGAACACATGCACTGAGACCGGTATTTTTAATACCCTGCAGGGTTTTTAACATTTTATAGTTTGCCTTTTTTAACACGATGTGTTTACATAAAAGGAGACAAACCCCATTTTCCTGCCAATGGCAGAGCTCCCAGCGCAGGCTGGGCGAGCCAGAGATGAGACTTAAAGCCCATGCTTTCCCACTCTGCCCATGTGGCATCGTTGGGTGCTGCTCTGGGTTACAGAGAATTAACCAACACAGCCAAGGACACACAGAATTCCAGTAGCTGAATTCACTGGTGAGGGAGGGGAAGGTGTGGTGGGAGCCTCAGAGAGCGCTCAGAACTTTTGTAGTCTTCAGAAGTAGAAGACAAGGCACTTGCTAGCTGAAGCTTGGGATGCGTGGGCTGAAACAATCCCTGTCCTGGTGTGTGAGGACTGGAAGCAGTCACAGGGCAGAACATCATCCCAGAAGGACATTCATGGGAAGGCGCCTGAGGTGGCGTCTGTGAATAATCCAAAGGGAAGTAGTGCTGTCTGTAGGCAGGGGGTGAGGGGTGAAGGGTGGTGAAGCACCTTGGGGTTGGTGCTCGGCAGGAGCTTGTCCTTGGAGCTGCATCTCTAACAGCAGCTGTTGGATTTGAAAGAGCAAGGAACCTGGGTGCAATACTGTGGGGATGTGAGCACTTGGGCCGGGGAGGTGCTGGAGCCCACGGCTCCTGTGATGGGAGCCTGACAGGGGGAACACAATTACCAACAACCAAACGTGTTGTTTAACTGCAGCAGAAGCCCAGGAGAGATTTAAAACACAAAGCTGTGTCCTTGTCCCACCATTTCAGCTCAGTGCCAGCTATGAGCTGGCTCAGGCTCCCCCACTTAACTCCACTCTCCTTCCCTCCTGTTGCTGGCACCTGAGCAATGCCTGTCCTCGTCCGTGAAGAGCTCAGAGCCACCCACACTGGATGTCTGAGGGCAGCTCCTTCCACATCAGCCTTTCTCTGTTAGTGCATTAAACTGTGCTGCATTCACCACTGTTGAACTGCCAATGCTGTATGCACGAAGGGAAAGGCAGGAGGGGATTCCCTGGCCCTCTGATGGCATCACAACCGCACACGATCCCAAAATATCACAAACACAACGGGAGGGTCCCAGCGCAAACCCCCCGACAGGTGACCCCAGCAGCTTCCCACTTCCACGTGCTCCCAACGGTTCATGTTGTGCCGTGTCCTCGCTCCGAAATGGGCAAGAACCCTGGCAGCAGAGTTATGAGATATCCTGCCACAGGGGAGTTCCTCCCAGTACCGTGGGGTAGGGGTCAGCTTATGTGTGGGAGCAGCAGAATTTTGATTATTTAATTGGAATTATATATATCAGCATGGATGTTCTCATTAGCCACAGGATAAAATACCTAATACTTTCACTGTTGTTGCATCAACAACTTCTGGCAGTGAATCCTGAGGGCTAAAGGCACATCATGTGGAACCATTGGTGTTTAAATCTGGCACCTTTCGGTGTCACTGCCTGGATGCTGCACTGGGAAAAAAAGGGAACAAAACAGAAAGGGTGGGAAGAATTCACTGCCTGCTTCCCCTCATGGGCTCTTGCCATGTCCTGTGCAGAATAAAAGATCTGCTTTAACTGAGGTAGAACAGTATTGTCAAGTATCCAGCGTATCACAGAATCACTGAATCATAGGGGTTGGCAGGGACCTCGAGAGATCACTGGGTCCAACCCCCATATCACATAACTCATTTTCAATGAAAGTTCCTAAAAATCTCTATCTTCCATTACCAGATCCTGAAGCCAAGCGTTGCTGTTCTCCTGCAGTTCACAGGACGGATCAGTTCCTGGTGACCAAGTTAAAATCCAGAAAGAATTTCTGTTTTATTACTCTGTGCTCTAACCAGACCTGGCACTTCCTACAGATTTATCTGGTAACTCAAAAGTAGAGGTGAGCTAAGGAAGCAAACCTACAACAATAAAGCATCGTCTTGCCAAAAGCTTTTACCGGTTTCTTTAAATTCTCGTTAAATTTCCACTCGTTTTTCCTAGTTTTCACTTCTGCAGTTAATAACTTTTATATAGCAATCCTATAATTACATTAACAAAAAAGTAAATTTCCCCCATTTCTCATAGCATTACCAGTATTACAGCATTAATGGTATATTAACCAGTAAAACTGCAAATTAAGTCAACTCATCTTCCACTGATAGGGCATGAATTTGTAATTCAGGCGGGTTTGAAGTTTTCAGTGGCTTTTTAACTATTATCAAGCTTCTGCTTTTCCCAGCGTAACAGTAAAACCCACCCAGGAGCCATTTCCACGTTCTAATCACCAGGCAGCACGTGTTTTATTTGTTTCCTGCAGCACAGCAAACTCGGGCAGGTGATTCCAGCAGAGACCAAACCGAACCCCTCAGCTCCAGGCAGAAGGACGCAGCAGGGAGGGGTGGCCACACACTGAGGGACGGTCGGTGACCAGGGCCAGTGGAGCATGTAGCTGTTGTGATAAGCATCGTGATAAGCATCATGATACGTGGCTTTCTCTAGGCACATCCTTCGCCCGTGCCACCCTTGCTGTTCTGGTGACACCCATCAGACGTCACACTCACCCTCCCACGCCATGCAGTGAGTCAGTGGGACCATCGCCTCCCCAGCTAGTTCAGTCCCAGGAAACCACATCCAAGCTGTTGGCACAGAAGAGCCTGTGGGACACCCCCTGCAGCCCCACCTACACACCCACCACGGCACCCACACAGCTACAAACTGCCCACAAAGGGCTGGGAGAAGCAGTTGTGAGAATCCACCTTGGCTCTGATGCACTTGGACTTGGTACCCTGCACCCCAAGGCATGGTGGGATCCCAGCCCAACCTTCAGAGCATCCAAGCCAAGGAGGGACAAGAGGGACAGCGCACGCTCAGGGTAAAGGGAACACATTTCAGTAATAGCCTGGGCAGTCAGGACTGCAGCCTTGGCGCGGTGGGTGAAAGCAGTGGGAAGGAGCCACCAAACACGTCCCATTTCCGAAACACAAAGGCTGAGCCAGCAAAGCACAGCACAAACGCTCGTGATGAAGGACATCTCAGCCCTTTATAGACTGAACCGGTGGTTCCCCAAATTTAATATGCATGAGGAGCGCATGTGAGTCGTCTTAAATCCAAGTACCGAACCCTGCCTTTTTAATAAATCTCACCAGTACTCCACTATTAGACAGGGGATTAAAACTAATCTATCAATCCCAAAACCAAGCACAGAGTGGATTAAAATGCAAAACACATGAGAGTATGAAGATGCTTAATGCTAAATAACAAACATTTCAATCACAGAAATCATTTTTATCTCCTTGTTTATGCTAAGTAGATACTATTAGGCTTAATATCTGTATTAACACAAGTGGGGGAAGAAACAGTTTTAAGGAGACCTAAATACTCGAAAGCTGCTGCGCTGCTCGCCAGCAGAAGCTCTCTCATTGAAAACGAGCGCGCCACGGCGTTTAAAATAACTGTTTACTCATGAGGCCAGCTCAGTGGGGCTTGACCTTCTCCTGGTTTGTAACACACACAACGCACCCATCGGGGCTCCAGAAAGGAGCAACTCAAACCCGTTATTTGCATTGTAATGCTGGACTATCACATTAGCCCCAACTCCAGTGTTGTCACAAATGGGAGGCTTGTGTCCTGATGCTCAGAGCAGCTTGTCAGAGAACTGAGGGCTGGGGGGGGGGTCGATGCTTCTTTTATTTTAAAGAGTAACTGGAAAGGAGCTCATCCCACCAGAGTATAAACCCGGTGAGGGAAGGTGAGGGAAGGAGCGTGGAACTGTGTTTGCTGAGATGAAGTGGGTAATGCCGAAGTGGGACTCGTACAGCGGCTCCCAGTTCACCCAGTAATTCACATTATCAGCATCACTCCAAACTCCCAGCAACGGGATGATCCCCCTTCCTGGCGCTGTACATGAGCAGCGTGAAGTTACGTGTCTGCATCTGCCTTGTGGAGGTAAGGCCTTGGGAGCACTGGCCCCAGCTGCTGCTGCAGCGGGCACCCTGTCTGTCCCTCCCTGGCTTCCCACGTGCTGGGAAATGCCCAGTATTGGCCTGGATCCACCTGTGAGCACCCAAATCCTGCGGAGCTGGACCTCGCTCCTCAGCACCCACACAGAAACCACCCCCCGAATCAGCGAGTGACCATATGATTTGATATGAAGCCATATCCACCGGGGATCTGTCTGAGGTCAGCATCACCCGCGCTTCACTTGGAGGCGTATCAGGCTGCGAGCTGATGGCTGCGGATGTGAAGGCTGGTGCATTAACCCGCTGGTATTATCACCGGCGGAATGTATAATGAGGAGAAGGAGCGCGGTGGGTTGGCGTGTGAGGATGGATAATGTCACACAGGTTCAGCCTGTCGAGCTGGAGAGGGAAATTTGGCGACAGGAGAAAAAAACAACCCCGCAGGCCAACCCCTGCCCTGGCAGCACTGCCGACTCGCGGTGTCGGGGGCTCGGGGTCTCGCTTTCGGCGTGGCACAAGGCTGCGGCGCTGTTTCAGCTGAACGCCACAGCAGAGTGGCACTGTTACTGTTTATCTTTGCACTGGCCACTAATTTTTCCTCCAGTTCCCCGTTCACTGGTTACCAATGTCCTCCCCCAGCACCCTTCCAGCTCCTTAAGGGGAAGCAGGAAATGAAGAGAGGAGCGTACCACCAAGCGTGGAGACAGCTAACAGATGGGTGCTGCCCTGATCTCTTAATTTTGGCAGAAGTCACAAACTGAGGAGAAGGAAGAGGGAAGAGGGAAGGGAGTGACGGTGACAGCTTCTGCACGAGTGAAAGCCTTGCTGCTTTATTCCCAGTAAAGCCAGGAACGCCAACCAGCACGCACACCCTCCCAGCACACACACCCTCCCAGCTCGCCTGGTTGGCACTGGGTGTCCAATACTGCTCAGTTTCTACCTGCCATTACCCTCCACGCCACCCGTGTCACCTCAGGGCAAAGCAGAAGCAGCCCAGCTACATGTATCAACCAGCTAAGGGAAAGGAGAAGCACGACAGTCTAACTCCACAAACGAAGGGGTGCACTTAAGCGACCCTCATCCCTCTCCCTCTTCCACATGTGATCGGCTGTGAGGAGCAGGCTGTGCACACATGGTCATCCCTGTCCCTGTCCAGACTCACCCCACACCTTGCGCTGCCCTATCATCCCATGTGCATCCAGCATCACTCCCAGCGCCCGTCACCCCCATACCCAGAGCAGCTCAGGTCTGTTACTGAAAAGCGGCATCATTGTTCCCTCTTGATGTAACACTCAGCACCAAGGATGCTGAGCAGGGGGTGAGGAGTGGGGATCGTTACAAGTAAACAGCTCGCGGTTGTTAGCAGGAGCCATACAAAATAAATTAATGACATTATCATCAGTAATTGTGGAAGGACTCATTAAAATCCTATTTGGAGAGAGGAAATACCTCTGACAATGGTAAAACACCTGGGGAACAAATAATCCTTGGCAGCACAGAGCTCAAAGAAGAAACTGTGGGCAGAAGAAGGGGAAGGAGAACACGTGTGAACACTTTGGAGAGCAGAAACTGAACCCACATAGCATCTCGGTATCAGCTGGAGTTACCCAAAGCTCTGTTCAGCTTCTCCCAGTGGTAACAGGCAGTAGCTGGGGATGTTATTTCTCCTTTTGGTGCCTTTCGTTAGGAGAAAAGCCTTGTGGCACAGGGTGGGGTAGATGGGCTAGGAAGGAAAGGAAAGGAAGGGAAGGTAAAAGGGAAAGGGATATTTCCACTGGAAGAGGCCTACAGCGATCAGCCCAAGGCACCAGGTGCAACCTGAATGTCCAGGGCAGATACACCCATGTGCAAGTCCAGTACTGAGACTTTTAACTTACTCTAAGCAAGAAAAGCAGCCTGTAGCGTGAATCCTTGTGTCTGTGAAACAGTCACAAACCCCTTGCAGCACCTTCCAGCCCCCAATGATCCCCTTTGTGCTCCCTCTGCACCCGTGCAGGGCTGTGTGAGGCCAGGCCGACATCACACAGCCATCGCAACCGCGCTGTTCGGGGACCAGCTGCACCATCCCCACGTCCCGGGTGCCGCTGCCATTAAATCCCGTCCCCCCTTGGAAATCGCCTGTAGCATTCGCGTGACCCAGGTCAGCCCACCCTGACCTGGGGTCCCCTCCCCAGCCAGGGCTACCCCTCACAAAGCGGGGTGATGGAGCCTGTGCTGTCCTTGGGCGGCTCAGGGGGGGTGGAAGTGTGGCGAGGTTTATAAGATTAATTCTTATCTCTCTGGGCAGTGGGTCAAGTCAGAACCGTCATTCAACCAACTCCATGGATAATCTCCCTTTATTACTTTCAATCAAACTAAGTGTCTGCAATCTGCAGCATGGCTACTAATTTATTGAAAGAAATTACTTGTGGAGCTCGATTATATAATAGACGAAATATAAACCGGCCTGGGTATCAGCCCCTGAGCTTCTCCATATCTCCCTGCAGGGCAGAGCTGCGCCGGCCTCGCCGCCTTAGCGCCCGGCAGCTGCTCGGTGGGGGAAGCACCGTTCAGGGCGAGAGGTGGGCAGGAGCCTTGTCCACTTCCTAATTAAAGGAAGAGAAGAGGGAACATGGTTCGGGCTGCGTTCGGCATCGGGGGGGAAAATTTGCTGTTTGTGAATATTTAGCAAATGTGTTTTGTGAGAAATCAAATTTCTGGTGAATTCCAGTTAATGGAAATTGTGCTGCAGCCCCTGGACAAAACAATGCAGAGCTGCCTGGAGAGCGGAAATCATTCTCCTCCAGTGATGGATAATATAGCATGAGGTTTGCCTTGGTTTGATTAATTTCAGAATATTGCAGAGAAGCTGCATAATCCCTAAGATAGCAGAGAAAAGAAGGGAGACATGATGAAGGAGGATAAAAGCGCGTAGTAATGAAGCACAGACCGTTTCATACATTATAGAAAAGCTCACAAGCGCGGGGATTTTGGGCAAGGAGCAGCCACAATAAGGGGCAACGCTGGAATGCGCCTCTGCTCGGGCAGTTATATGATTATATTATATGAGCTGAGTGGGGGGATTCTGAAAGCAAAAACCTGCTGAACATTCCCTGGCTCTGGCTGGAGACAGACCAGAAAACACACGTTTCCTTTTGCTGCTCACAAGAGCCATTATTTGTACGAGCCCTGAATATGGAAACGGCTCTGACAAATTTACAGTGGTGTTTGGATGGATGAGGATGACGAATGACGGATGAGGGAGGCAGAGGATTCCCTTATTAAAGCATCACATCTTTCCCTGAACATCAGACAGGCATCTTCGCCTCCATCACTCCACCAAAAATCACACAGAACCACTGAAGCCACATTCGGCTTCTTGATAAAAACTGGAAATTTGCCTCCATGCTGCACAATTCATTTCTGCTGCATAGCCCAGCCAGTTTATTTTCTGCTTTTTACCTATCTGGAATTCTCATTTACTTAAAAAGAAAGACAAATGTGACGATGCCAAAAAACCAAACCCATAAATGAATTTCGGTGCCAATCAGACAACTGGCATAATTACAGTACCCTGGGACTGGTAGTTTGCTTCCTAAAATAATCTGTGTGCTCAGTTTGCTATCCAAACCTCAGCCACAACTCCCACTGAATGGAGGTGGGTGCCAGTAACAGGGGATGGAGAAGGAGGAAATGCCATGGTCAGAAAAGCCAGCGCGTTAGGATGCCGGGTGAAATGGGCCGAGTGCACCCTGCACAGCGATACCAGCAGTGTAACAGGTAGGAGCAGCCACCCTGCCCCAAAAATGATACTGCAATTCAGAATGAACCATCAGAAACTGCCACGGATATGGAAACCTCTCCTAAGACCAGAGACTGAAAGGCTTTTTTAATCTTAACATGGCAATAAACAAGTGGAGGCCTCATAACAGCACCTAAGGTAATGAGTAACCTGCAGGGAGTAGATGGGCTGCGCTGGGGCTGTCTCACAACACAAGTACCTGGGCATCCTCCCAGGTACAAGGTGACTACAAGGAAACTACAAGGTGACGTGTTTGAAACCAGCAAGGGGAATTTCTTTCCACAAATGCAAATTAAGCCTGGGAACTGCCTGACACTGAACATGCAAAGCAGAGCAACAGGGACAGATGCAGCAATGGAGAAGACATTTAAGAGAATATAAAACCAATCCAGACTACAAACAGTTAATGGCAACAATTTAAAAAGAAAAAAAAGCAAACTACCAAATATTCCCTCACACAAGTTGTGGTTTAATTCACTTTCTAATTACGGGGAATCAGGAGGAAAAATAATACATGGGCAGATGGCTGCACATGTCTAACTCGACATTCCTGCACCCACTGCTGAGGCGTTTGGTCTGTTAACGCAGGACAGCACCGGGCTGGGGGGAGAGCAGGCAGATGCTGCCAGCTCCCCAGGCGTGGTTTCCCTACCAGACAATGCACACACACACACACACACCCCCAGGAGAGTTAAGGTTCTCCATTCTCACTCCCAGATCTGTGTGTGGAGTGATGATGTGCAGCCATCACCTGAGGCCGGTGCTGGGCAGCACACGATGCCCTGCGGCCGCCGTGCCTGGGTGCCCACAGTGCCCGGAGCAGCAGCTCTCTCCCACTCCTGTGTTCCCAGAGATGTAACATCACCCAACACACAACTCCCAGGAAAAGGAGGCACCAGCTGGTGCTGGTGGCCAGCTCCTTGGCCACATGCCCGTTCCCTTGCAGCCGGTACGAGAGGACAGAAGAGCACATTACATTCATTACACACATTATTACATGTGTAATTAATACTGTATTTACCTTTAATGCACAGGTATGTGAAGGAAGGCTCTCCTCCTGTAAACACGGCTCTGAGGGGAAGATGCAGAGGTCCTGGCTCAGCTTCATGCCTGGGACAAAGGACAAATCCTGCCCACCCTCTGGCTCTGCAGTGCCACAGTGCACCAGCACTGGGAGCAGGGTGGGTCATTCCCTGCAGTGCCTGCTGCCCACCAGACACGTGTCCTGGGCCACTGTCCCACCTCAGCTGTAGCCACCCATACGAACACAAACACATCCCATTTCCCAGCACAGCCACTCGCTTTGCTGCTCAGCCTCGCCTGCCAGCTCAACCCCCACAAACCAAAGTGTTGGGCTCCCCAGGCCACCCAGCAGCCCCAGTCCACCAGCACAGCTCCTCACAGTGCCCAGCACCCCTTGCCAGCCCCTTGCCCCTGCCCGGCTGACGCCTCAGCTCTGACAGACCCGTACCATCCCGGATGCCGATGAGGATGCAGAAGGGATGTTTTGCACCATGGAAACTCTCTCAGAGCATCCCCTCTTCTCCAGACAGCAGCCAAGCACTTGCCCCGCACCTCCCCATCACCCCCCAAAACACTAGATGTGGGATCTCTGCGCTCCTTGCTCTCCAAAGCCCCGTTATCACTCCATTAGGCTACATGTGGGGGCACAGATTTTCCCTTTGGGATGCTAAGCTGCTTGTGGATTTGACCCTTCAGAAGGCTCCTGTGGTTTCCTCGTAGCTACACGTGTAAACCCTGCAGACACACAGGTCCTGCACTCCTGGGCTTAGCATCCCAGGAAATGGAATCCACATGAGAAAACATCCCCTTAACTGCCTTTTTATTAAAGCTTGTCAGAAAGCATTCTCTCCTTTTTTTGTGTGGGGGAAAATAAAAAGCCCCACTCTATTTACAGAGGTAATGGCTTGGCTCCGTTCAGTCAAACATGCAAAACCAAAAAGCTTCCAAAATTAGTTGTTGTTTTTCATGTTAAAGGTCAAAGATTTTCAATCAAGAGAGATATTTAGGTGCAAAATTCCATTTCCTCACAACACCATTTTTAGCTGGGAAAAAAGTGTGAGTGATGCTTCCTCCCTGTTCCCAAGCATCTCTTGCCTCCTTAGCTCAGCACGGACACAGCGCAGGGTGCTGCCCACCTCCTGTCCCAGCGCCACTGCCACCGCACACCAGCACGTCCATCAGCGGCGATGGGACACTTTTCAAAGCGCCTTTGCGTGGGAGGCAGCAAGAGGTTCACTCTCCAGGGAAGGGTAATACAATTATCTCCCCTACTGAGACCCCAGAAAGGTACTTCTGAGCTGCCACAGGTGCACAGTGCTGCTCGACACCCGCCCGTACGTTCTCTGTGTCCCGCATACCTGGGGCGCGCCTGCAAAGGCAAAGTGCTATAAGCAAATACCCCGAAAGCAGGGAGGTGGAGATGGACAGTTTGGACCCTTGTTCAGGCTGCAGCTCGGGGGGCTGGGGAGGTGCCAGCCAGAGACCTTCATTTGCTTGGCTCCGTGTTTGGGTGAGCGCTCTGAACCTCTGCAGAAATCAACACAGCAGAGAAGAGAGGCAAGATACCAACCCTGCTCCCATCAGCCTCCTGAGGGGCTGCAGGGGCATTCTTGCATGGAAGTCAATAAAATTCCACACACTGGGGGGGAAGGTGTCTGGTGGATGCAGGTTTTCAAAAAAAAAAAAAAAAAGAAGTTATAAATAAACAATTTGTTGGGTAAAGCTGCATTGTCGTTAAAGGAGGAGAGGGTCAAAGCAGGGCGCTGGGAGAGAGGCAGCAAGAGGTACCCCCAGACTAGGCTGCAAACTCCTGTAACTCTTCTTTTATTACAGCACCTGTTAGATTCATTTTTAATGATTTTTAACTTTATAATTATGAATTTAAGTCTCTAATAAGTCACATTTACCTCCCTGGGTGATGTGTTCTGATGCCTGTTTATTTATTCACTTCAGTCCCTGAATGGCTGTGGCAGAACAGCCTTTCCATGGTGTGTTGGCCATGGCAGCCTCTGGCAGGAACCTGCAGTTCTCGTAGCATCTCACCTCCCTCTGCAGCCAGGGGAGTCCCACTCACTGTGGGACATGGCACTGCCCCTGCGAAGGGGAGACAGGCCACGGGGCACACCAGGGCTGTGGGCACACAGGCCCTATGTGGTACCTATAGACCACATTAACTGTGTGTTAAAACATAATCTCTGTTAAAACAGCTCTGCTCCAATCCACACAGCAACAGGACAAACCACAACAGCGAGAGGAGCAACCTGCTACAATGTCCTGGCTGGGACATGTCTCCACAGCCACACGCAGTGACCTGCCCAGCTGGAACCTCCACCCACGGAGAGAACCAGCTGCTGTGAAGCTCCATTTCACCCACCCCTGGTTTCTAGGTGTGCATCTCCAAGGCAGGGACACCGGGGAGAAAGTGGGGGGGAACCTGCAGGGTCCTGCTGCTGACTCAGAAAACGCTGCTTCTTCCCTCCTGGAGCTTCTGCTGTTGCTCACAGCCTCCACCCAAAGGACCTGCCTAGACCATCCCTTGTGTATCCCGAGTGGGCGAAGCCAGAGCGATAGAAGGGGTTTAGCAGAGGGATTTCCTCACCAGTCACTTTAAAAGGCACTAGAGACTTGCAAACACTTGTGAAGTAACGAAAGCCCTGTGAGATCCTGTCCTCAGAGCAGACCCCAGCTCCTCAGCCATCCCAAAGCTCATGGGTTCCCAGCCCAGCAGGAGCCGCCTCCTTCCTCCGCACAGTCTGGACCAGCGCCATCTCCCACAGACGCTCCAACAGCACAAACCCACCTTCCGTTTAACCTCCTCCTTGTGTTACAGGCTGAGGGAAAACAGATGTCTCGGCCACGCCGGTGCCGCTCACAGCATCGCCGCTGTGCTACAGCGGCCCCGCACTGCTTTTCCGTGCCTGGGCATGGACAGTCCCCCCAAGAGCCACAAGATCCATTCCCCATTCATTCATGAGGCAGCATCCCAGAAGATGCCATCGTTGCCTTTCCCTGGGCAAGGCTATGTACATTTGAGGCACACCCCCAGAAGGACCTTAACGAAATAAAAGTAGCAGCCCACCCCCTTTAACAGAACGAGGTGCAAAACCAGCACCGACGCCCAGTCATTTTTCGGTGGCACTTGCCCAAGGACCTGGTGCACTGAGGTTCTCCTCATGCTGGGGAAGATGGACTGACCTGCAGTTGGCCAGGTTAAACTGCTGCACCAAGTTAAGCTGTAAAGCAGTGAAGTGAGGAGAAAAGGACAGACACCCAGGGCGCAGTTTCAGTGCTGCCTTTTCAGAGGCACAGCGATTTTGATCACACACGTGTGCTACACCACACAATAAAGTCCCAGCCACAGGAAAAGGATCCCTTCAGGATCAGGTGTGGGATCCCTGAGTGTCTGGGGGACGGCACAACTGCTCAAGTGCTGGATGCTTTGCCAAGGACACACACGTAGAGGAAGTTTGGATGGGACCACTGAGGATGGTGACATCCCACCGACAGTGAGCTGCGGTGTGCCCAGACCTCCGGTGCACGGCTGGAGGAGGAGCTGGCTGGAGGCACCAGCCCTGGCACTGGAGAACAGGAGCCCACAGACTCCTGGCCAATAAATTCCACTTCTTTCTTTCCCTTTTTCTGCTCAGAATTGGTGAGAGACCACTTGATGCCTCCTAGTCCCTTCCAATCATGGTGCCTGTGATCTCCTAGAGCTGAGGAGTTTAGTCCCCGTTCAAACAGAGTCTGCGAGCCCGCACAGTGAACATCGCGGGCTGATGTCATGACTAAAGTCTGGGGGGAAAAAAAAGCCCAACCAAAACCTGTGGGCTTACTGGGCTGCCCTAGACAACAAGGAGCAGGCTCCAGTGCAATCCCTTGGAGACAACTCGCCTGCAGCTCGGTGTTCTGTCCTGGACATGCTCTGAGGACACGGAGCAGCAATCTGCCTCCAGTATCATGGCTTTTCTATAGACAACACACCCAAAAAGGTTTCTAAATGTAGGAAAACAAGTATATAATTACATAATTAAGCAGATGCACTGCAATTTTTCTTTTATGTTACTCTTTATATTTTTAAAAGGCAACAGGACAGAGCTGTGCTAAAAAGCAATAAAGCACGGGTAATTTAATACTAAATTACATCCATATTGAAAAGTTTACATGAAGTTGAGAGCAGACAGAGGTCAGGTTTTCAGCAGGACTGTCTTTAATTGTGGCCATCAGTTTTAGCAATCCAGATCTCTGGATCAAAGACAAACAGAGCGCATTTCCTCAGCGCTGAATAGTGAAAGCAGACAGTAAGCACGGCACGATCCTGCACCCACAGGTCATCAGAGTGATTATCGGAGGGGGAACACGCCCCTGGTTCCACACACACCTTCACACAACACACTGTATATTTCTGTACTCCTCTAGCAGATTTTTCAGCCATCAAGAGCATAAATTAAAATTGTAGCCATTCGTTTGGTGCAAAGGGGTTTCCTTGTCCTCTAAGAAATGCCAGCTTTCATTTTTTTCAGTTGCTTTCAGTCATACTCTCAGCCCAGGGAAACAATCCCTCCCTCCTCAGGGAAGGGATGGGAGCTGAGACACCGCTCTCGTTCCAAGGGTGGGGGGGGAGAGAAACAAAACCACCCCACAAAAACCAAATGAGGAGTAAATTATCAGCAAATCAGATAGAAACAAGTTTCCTAGATCTGCAGATCCATTGTACAAATGAAGCAATTTCGTCTCTGCTTGCTCTGGGGGGGTGGGATTTTAAGTGGCCAAGGGGGACTGGAGCGGGATGCTGGCAGACGAAGCATCACAACATTTGCATGCATAGACCACTCAAATCTGCACCAGGAGACTACTTGTGAGAATCCATCTTTTTTCACTTAACAAGATACAAAATATAAAACACATTTGCCTCTTATTAAGCCTCTCCTGTAAGTGGTTCCAGGTCCACCATTTTTAAAGAGGGGGAGAGGGGAGCCTGGATGCTCTCCTGGGAATTTCACAGGAGTGACTGGAGATGAGGTACAGGCTGGAAGCCTTTATTACTCTCTTTTTCTTTTTTTTTTTTTTTACCTTTCCCCCCCCCGCTTCTCTCTAAAAGCACAGAAGGAATAACATTTTAAATCATTAGCATCTACTTTAAGTAGCACTTTCTTCAACTAAGCTTCCCCCCCGGCCCTCACCCCGCCAGCCCTGCGCCCCATGCACACGTGGAACTGCCCTGATGGAATCACACTCTGGCTTTTGAAAGCAAAAGGGGTTTTTTAAAAAAAAAACTGAGGCAGCTGTGAAAGAAACACTAATCTCTCTTTTCTTCAAAGCACCCTGAGAAAAGGGTTCTTGTGTTTATTAGCACCTAGACCCTCAAAGCGTCCTAAAGTCCCTCCAGGTTTCTGGTTTGGTTTAAAACAAACAACACAACACAAAACCAGCACCCATCCCTGGGAAGGACCGGGGCTTCTGGCACCCAAAATTCAGCACACAGTCCTGTGCTGCACCTTCGGTAGCATCATAAATCCTGTGCTTGTTAAATATTAGATGTGATATTAAAATATTGAAGAGAAGAAAGGAGGCTGGTGGCAACTGCTTGAATTTACAACACAGACAAAGAGGTGGAGGTGAGCTGGGAAAGAAGTCTAGGAAACTGGGAAAGAAGTTAGGA
This sequence comes from Porphyrio hochstetteri, assembly GCA_020800305.1. Taxonomy (NCBI): domain Eukaryota; kingdom Metazoa; phylum Chordata; class Aves; order Gruiformes; family Rallidae; genus Porphyrio; species Porphyrio hochstetteri. The sequence goes on from CM036918.1 coordinate 990,744, forward strand.
AATAGCCAGTGTTCAGCAAGGAAGGAAACACCAGTTGGTCCTTTACCTAGGAATTCAGTGTTAATGAGACCTCTTCAGGAATAAAAAATGGGTGATCTTCAGTGCAAACCAGAATGTGTGTTTGTCCTGTCAGTCACCAGAAGGGAACCCAGGGCTCAGGTGCTTTGCCTGAGCAAAGGGGCCGTGCTGCCGGAACAGAGCAGGCGCTGACCCATGTGTCCACGTAAAGAAAGAGCCTGAAGAAATTATTTTATGAAGCAAAGGGATGGAAAATAGAGCAACTGTTAGAGGGGGGTGAGGAGAAACACCATCTCTGGTACCTCTGGCACCAGAACCCTTTGTATATTTCCAGCACATCTTTCCCCAGTCAGAGAGGTGCCACATCTCCCCTGGATCTCCTGCAGACACCGACTGCCAACTAAAGCACATGTCAAACAGCCCCTTCTGCAGCGTAATAAGTTCAACTAGAAAGTTCACTTCCTTGGAGCAGCTGTGCAGCAGGTTAAACGTTGGACCCAGAGGTAGTTTGTCAGAGCTCAGGAGGTGAGAGGTGTCTCTAACAGGAGGCACACAGCTCTGAGCAGGAGGTGCATCAGCACCAGAAGGTTTCCTTTGGGGCAAGGGACCCGGCTGGGCTCTCTGGTCACAGCCGAGCCCCCAGTGCAGGGTGGTGGAACCACCTGGCTCCAGACTCCAATCACAGCTGGCAGAGATGCACAACATCTGGCATTGGTCATAGCAGGAGAAGACCAAAGGCTACACAGGGATCTGGGCACTCATCCCACCTCAGAAAAGGCATTCATCAGGTCACTGCCCAGCACTTAGCCATCTTTCCCAGCCTGCAGCTGGAGGGACACCCACTTCTGGACTCCTTCCACCACCAATCCTCTTCCAAGAGGTGCCCCTCAGGGGCAGTTTTGGGGCAGGATGGGACGAAAGCAGGGCTCTCATCTTCCCAGCAGCAGGCAGATACTCCTTTCAGCAGCTTAGGAACGTCATTTCCTTTTCAAATACAACTCCAGCACTGGGATTGGCCACAACTCTCTCGAGAAATCACACTGCAACAGGTGATGGAGAGAAGAGGGAAGCCCCTCCAAAGGGCTCAGCTTCCCCCTGATTCTCTGCCATGCACCAGCCTGAGAAGGGCCTCAGCACCAGCTCGTGGGGCTTGTTGGTGCTGGCACTTCCCCAGGCCTGGGGCAGGACGGGGGCTGACTGGGCAGAGGGGACAGGGCTGGGAATTTAATCCCTTTGTACCTCAGTCACCTAATCCATAAAACAGGGATAATAATTCTCACTAATCTCAGCAGGCTTTAATTGATTATTTGCTAAGATCATTGAGAACTTACCAGAAAGGCTTTAAAGACCTGCAAAGTCTATTAATTATTTCATCATTGTCATTGCTGAAAAATTCCATGACATTCCCCCTTTCCCTTTGTGCTGTTTAGATCAGGGAGGCTCCGAGCCCAACTCTGTGTTCCTGCTGCATAGCACACAACACCCTGAGGCAACGTCCCAGCTGAAGTCTTGGGGTATTGTTAAAGTAAATAAGCATGGTTTTAATAGTGAATTCCTCAGGCTGAGGCTTATGTCTTTCTGTTTATCTCACCGTTACACAGGAAAAGAATGAAAGCAGCGTGGCAGAGCCCAGTGCGGCGCGAGGCAACGGCGCTGAAACGAACCCAGCGAGGGGAAGGCAGGGATGCTTAACAGGAGCATTAGCTGGAGCTTCTCACTATCAGACCCAGGAGCACTCTGTGGCAAGGCACAAGCTTTTCCACACCCACTGCAACATACAGGCAAAGAGCAACCCCGGAAAGTCAAGTGCTGGGCTCCAACCAAGTCCCCACATCAGTCGTAATGAGGCGTTGCTGTAAAAACCTATGGCTGTTTACCACTGCGAACACGACGACAGCGGCATGTTTATTAGTGGAACATGTATGACCACACTGAAACCATATGTTTGTCTGCACATGGAATCAGATGATTTTTTTCCTTTCAATCACTTGACCCAAACTCCAGCACAACTGCCCCAGAAGAACTTTCACCCTTTATGCTCACAGCTGGAGCACTGACCAGGGATGTGTCCTGTCCCAGGAAAAGCCCAAGACAGAGTTCACCAGCTTCCTTGGTATCTTCCCCCAGTGGGTCACTGCTGCTGTTAGCAGACCTGTGCCATGTGCCCTGGTTGAATCATGGCAATCATAAGCTGAGCCCACTGCCATCTGCAACAGCTTTCTCCATGCACACACACGCAGAGGGAAGAGTTTCATGGCAACTTATGCAAAGAGACAAAACCCCAAAGGGCTGATTTCTCTCCAGGGAGCTCCTTGTGAGCCAAACATTTGCGTTTTTAGACCCACAGAAGGAGCAGATGTCGTTTGCCAGCCAAGCCTGCCCAGAGCAGGACCATCCTGATGCTCTACAGATTTCTGCATGGTTTGGTCACACCTGCAAGGTCAGCTCATCTCGGATCGGTAAGTAAAGGTATTTTGTGGCTGGTGTATTAGGAGGAAGCATGTCCTGAATTACTTCAATTCACATTTAATCTTCTCACCTCAGGGATCCAAACTCCTCAGAGCAACAGCCCGATACAGTAATGCCAGAGAACCCGTGCAGAGCGGGACACGCCGCAGCCGCTCCCCGCAGTTCGCATGTGCGTCGGCATCACGCGGGGGCGGCCGGTGGAAGATCTCATTTTATTATGGCCTCAGGACACCGAGCTAGAATTGGTCTAACAGGAAGAGGAAAGTTATTGAGCCATGAGCTTTCTCTCAGATGGTTTTCTCTTCAGAAGTTTACTTTACCTCCCAAATTAAATTTTTTGGTAATATTCAGTACCTTTTTTTTCTATATAAAAAAAACCCCAACCCACCAACCTTAAGCTGCAGCAGCGTGTCCACAGTTATTTATTACCTGCCTTGTGGTCTGAACAAATATGATTTTGTTATTCTATGTTGTCAATAGGAAAAGCACATATGGTTTCGGTTGACAAAATTATGATAAAATTCACTGTATCCTAAAAAATGATTGAAAAGTTTGCAGATGGTTTCTGGGCAGAGCAGGGAGGGGGAGGATTGAATTTCAACAAAAGACGTGCCAAATTTTTTTCTCTTCTTACTGTTCACCCTGTTTCCACATCCCAGCTTTTTTCTTATTAGATACTGGGCTCAGGCAGGTACTCAGCGCCGGGGTCATATGTTTCTCCTTAGCTCTTGGCATTCCACCACACTTTGTCATGTTGGCGTTTCGTTATCCCCGGGTTCATTCGCAGACGGACGTGAAATGACATCATGGGCCTCAAGTCACAAACAGCAAAACACAATTAGCTGGAATCTAGAGAGCGTTACTTTTTCACCCCCAAAACTTTCGTGTTTGGGGGATGTTCGTTTTACTCACACTCAGGAGGTTTTTCATTCAATTTAAAGTTTGTCTTATTTTCTTTTTCCCCCCTTAAAAACTAAGCTCTGCTTTTCTCCATTCTTTTCCTTCCCAAGGGACAAATGGGTGGGGAGGGGGTGAGGATCTGCCAGCCCTACTCAGACCTTGGTTCTTGTTTGAACAGGTAGCCAAGACAATCTCTTCTGTTGCTTTGCAGCAGCCACTCACTGTCCTTCTGTAAATTTGGTAAAACAAGAGACCCACACAAGCTCTGCCGTTCACATTTCATCTCCAAAACACCTTTACAACAATATTTCACCTGCCCTGTGGTGAAACACATCTCTCCTCCACTTCCTCTTGCTGGGGAAAGTGCTTCTTTAACTTCCCACCTGCAGCTGAGCACTGCAGCGGCCAGTGCCCCATTGAAGGGATGGGTGGGTGGGCAGGCAGACCCCTGGACAGCAAAGAGAGCAGGGGGCTGGAAGCCACAGGCTGGAGCCTCGCATCCCTCTGAGACCACTGGGATTTTGAGCTGCATGCTGGGACCAACCCATGTTGGTAAAGTAGCTCTGGGGAGCTTCTCACCTCTCCTGCTTTCCATTAACTGGGTAGCAGACTGCAACCTGTCAGAGCGGCTCTTCTCCCGCTGATGCTCATGACAGTTGATGATCTGGTACATCACCACCTCTAATGGTTGGTGGTACCTTGGTGCACACACGTGGTGCAGGTCCACGCTTCACGTGGTGCTCGGTGTGGGCTGGGAGAACAGAAACCAGGCAGGAGGTTCCACGAGCAGGAGACAGCGGAGGGAGAAAGTGCTCTCTGGGTCTGAACAAGAGGCGAGCTCTGAACTCTGTCCCCAGCCTTTCATCCCAGCCATGCTAATGACGGGTAACAGAATGCTGAGAGCTGACTCAGCCTTCCAGCACGTTCCCACCTCTGCCAAACCTGTCAGTGGCCTTCAGCAGCTGCCGTCCTGCCTGCCTGGGGATGTCCATGGAGCTACGAGCCAGCCTGGAGGAGACGGGTAATTGTTGAGAGGAGAACATCTGGAAGGTGTCACCGGAGTGTTAGTAGCTCTCCCTGTCAATGAGCTATGCCCAAACATGTCGATAAGTTTCCCAACATGGAATTCATTTTTTATAACAGGATACACATGGAAGTTCATGTTTCAGCAGTGCCCAGAAGTGGCTCTTTTCTTCTTCAAAAAGATTTGTGACCTCTTCTCCAGGCTACTGTACTGTGATTTATTTGGGTCTCCTTTCGCAGCGCACTCAGAGGCCACGGTATTACAGAAGGGAAGAGCATAGACTTTCAGCTAGGAGTCAGTGTGAGTCACGCTCCATGACCTGCCCCACCTGCCCGTGCCAGCGAGCACAGCATAACGCCCGCTGAGGCACAGAGCTGTGTGTCCGTCTGTCCTGCACCACCAGCGTGGCCCGAGCTGGGTGAGGATGGCAGAACTCCCCGTGCACAGAGCAAGTGTCGGAGTGCAGGATGCAACACAGGGACACTTCCCATCCCAGCAGCAGCAGCCACCTCTGGGCATTCCCTGTGTCCCATACACATCCGAGATGTGGAGGAGAACGGGACATGTGCCTGGTACAGATGATCAACTGCAGAAAGACAAGAGCTGAAGGGCAGCTGCAGCTCCCTCCTAGAGCAGCTTTGATGCTGGTGCAGACAGGAGGGTGTCGGGGACAGGGAGGGTCACAGCCCAACCCCGACACATCTGCAAGTGCTTAAAGGTGTCTTGGACACAGGGAAGGTTCTCCCGGCCGCCCGCTCAGCCGAAAGGACGCCTGTCCTGCAGCAGCCACGCGCCTTCTGTAGGCAGTTACAGGAAGGTTCTGCAGGATCCGTGCTGTGTGAAACCAGGAACCACCCGAGCAGTGAGAGGAGGGTTCTCCAGACCCACGCCTACCACTCTGAGTTCTATCTAAAACTGGGTTCATACTCGAGGTCGCTCAAAGCACTTATGAAAAGAATCAGTTTAACTATGGCGATGACCCGAGACAAACACAGCACCTGCAAGATCTTCAGCAACAACTCAAAGCCCATTCTCACATCTATCTCTGTACCTCACCTGCACCACGGCACCCTGCGCCCAGGCTCTGAGCTGCACCTTTTCAAAGGGACCACGGCACCTGTGGCTTGCACACCTTGTCTGAACTGCCACCCACTGCCCGAGGCTGTGAGAGGCAGGATCAGCACTCTGCATTAGTACAACTCCTTGATGCGATGCTTAAACCTCTAACCCACCGGTTCAGAGGGAAGAATTCTGCCCAATAAACCTTCCTGACATGCAATAAAATAACACATTTATTTACTTGCTTGAACCCACCAATGTGCTGTTCATTTCAGTGATTGATAGAATTGGGTTATAATAAGCATACTTTATTATTGAAAAATTTAATTTAAGGTTTAAACATAAAACAAATGGTATTTTCAAATCTATTTTAATGAAGACTATCAAAACCATTCCATTGCCATAAGGGAAAAATTCTGTCTCCATATCTGTTATGTATATATGCATAAAATCTTCAGCCTACAAGTATAAGTCGCCTGTCCTTCTATCAATCCATCATTCTGAAAATAGAATACAGAAAGCCTTATTTTTTCACTTAATTTTCATTAGATTCTTGAGGGAATTAAAATAACACAATAATGGGCAAATTCTGCCACTACAAATCCAAATGACAGCAATGAATCTACTTACAGGCGAAATTTGGCCAAAACTCTGGCTCGGAGTGCCAGACACAGAGCAGATACCCATAAAAGTACACTTAGAGCTCAAGCATGTCAGGTAGGTAAATAATATACTTTAAATCCATACAATATGAGTGTCTCTAATGTGCCATGGGGAGTTATGGATTGGCGAGCAGGGCGGTTCGCGGCGCAGGTCCAGCCACTATGGGCAGACCACTCTTGTGTTGGTGCAGAGCATCAACAAGGCTCTTTGCCTCTCAGGGCAATGCCCATGTGTGGCACTGTCCATCAGAGCTGTGCTCCTTCCTGGTTTTTATTGTCCAGGGAAAGGCAGGAGTCATGGTGGGCCTGCAGTGAGGCTGCTGGACCTCCAAACAGCAGGTCTAGCGCTGTGATGTGTTGCCCAGAGCTCACGGTGATGGACTCAATGCATCCATCTTCATCCCAGGCTTCCCTGTATAGCCACTAGCTGGGCAATCCTTGCAGTACCAGACCAGAAAGCTCTAGCCAACAACCCACCAGGACCCCTCTCCTTCCACATGACTGGACAGTCACTGGGTTATGCTCTCCCTTTTCCCACACACATTGTGCCGTTCACCTCTGCCCCTCACACACTCTTGGAAGGAAGATTTTAGAGGATATATGGAGAGGAAAGAAAAAAACCAACACAACTTGATACTGCTTTTCCCTGGGGCTTTGCAGAGACCTCCCCACAGCCAGCGTGGGCATCACCTCTCTCATCTTTAAAATGAAAAGCGCAGAAGGTACCACTCCTGGCAGAGGAGAATCCTGGTACCGAGCCCCCTGCCCTTGCTCCTCTGTCCCCATGGCTGGGAGGAGCGAAGGGCTGCAGCTGGCTGCTGCAGGACAGAGGTTTTAGGGAACAGTCCCCAGCCTCGTCCTCAGTGGGGCTGTTGGAAGACTCCTCTGCTCTGACAGCAGCACCAGGACCACCACACGACAACCACCACAGACGCCCAGCTGGTGCCACATCTGGCACCGAGTCCCTGCTGAGAAGAACCGGGCAGAGTGCCACCCGCCCAGCAAACCATCGTCCCTGGGCAGCCGAACCCCCGGCAGGCTGAAAACATCTGCTCACAGCTGGCTGAGCCGGTCCTGCTCTCCTCAGACCCCCTCTCCATCCTTCTCCATCACCCTTTATTCTTGGACATGGGAAATACATTTTTTTAGTTTGAAAGTGTTTTTAAAACTACGTCGGGGCCAGTTCCTCCTCACAGCCGGGTGAGTTCAGCATCAGCTGGAGCTCCGGGAGGGAATCACAGAACCACACTAAGGATGCTGGGCAAGTTCTTATTCATATCTTCCTTAATTTTTTTAAATCACCTCAGACCACAGCAGCACATTAAAAGGAGCAAGGTGTTGGCTGGATTCTTGTTTGATAATTTTTAGACTACAGATGATCATTTAACTGGGTTTGCACGTGGCCCAGTGAGTCAACAGCGTCGCTTCTTCATGGGTCGGACCCTTGGTACCCCTCAGCTTTTTGCAGAAAGGAAATTTATCTTTTGAAATGACTTACTCTTCCCCTGGATGTTCCCTTGATGCGGGTCTATTGTTTCAGTGCAGAGGAAATGTATTCCTTTAACAGGTTTATGCCTTCAGTGGAATTTGTGTAAGTAGGTTCCACTGCACAAACACAAAAAGCCCTAATACATGCAGGCTGGGTCTGCATCACGCCGTCAGATGTCAGGTTTGATGACTGATGGTACTTACACAGATTTACACAACAAAAAGTACATTAAAAGGACGTTAAGATTGTGAGTCAAAGTCACAAAAGCATGGAAATTCACATTTCAGGATTTAAACATCCAATATTGACATGGAAAGCTGAATATTAAACTGCTATCCCGTTGGAGCTAAGGCGCTGAGTAATTTTTAATCTAGACTATTAATTTCCTGAAATTTGTTGTTCTCTCTGCCTCTTATGGCTTTCACATTTTTAATTAAGTTTTTGTTGTGTATGTGTCCTTGTCTTGTAATTTCTAAGTTGCTCCTTCCGTGTCTAGTATAATTACATAATCTATGCAGCCTGTACGATAGCTTAATTAGAAATGTGAACGGCGATATGTATGGAAATCATAAAAAGCTTCATGGAACTTGGAGAGGAAATGTTTCTCCAGGCTCACCGGGGTTTAGAAACGGTTGTTTCCAGTATTATTCTCTAATAAAAACAATTAAACATAATGCCAGCCCAACTTGGAGGAAAATATGAGTGAGAACAATTAGCACTTCCAGAACCCGCGTCGCCGCAGCGTTACTGGCTTCAGATGGCAAAACAGACGCGGGGTTAAGTGACTTGCCCAAGGACAGAACTCGAGTCAACGTAAGAGGAAGAAACAGCCCCAAACTGCCATGGTCAGAGAACAGGCACCTCGGCCCGGGCTCGGGCAGCGATGTTAACCTCCCTCTCTTTGATGGCTTGACTCCCTCCCCCACCACTCTGGCTTTATGTTTCCAAACCCCTTTTGGCCCCAAACCTTTCTGATGTCGAATTGCTCCTCGGAGATAGGGAGCACTGAAACAGATGGGAATTGAGGGTGCTGAGAGTCGCTTGCAGCCAGCATGATGTGTAGTTAAAACCAGTAAATTGTATTCTGAGATTTTTTTTGTACCATTAACAGAAAACCCCTATTCCCAAGTTCACCCCGTTGTGCCAGGCCTCACCCTGGCCTGAGCTCTGGCGGGCGGCTGTCCAAGCCTGCCCAGCAGAAGTGTGCAGCAGAGCCACTGGTGTGCTGTAACTTTAACCGGCAGCCTCGCAGTGAGAGGCAGAAATATGCAAGTTAAACCAGTGGATAAAAAAAAAATCTCCACTGTAATGACTATTTGCTACGCTCTGGAAAGGGGCTGGGGCAGCCTGGGAGGGAAGGAGAGGAGGACCGGGAGGAAGGCAAAGTGCAATGAGATAAAGCAGGAGCCGCTATTTTGAATGCAATTTACGTTTGCTAATTCCATTTCTATCTGTGCCGAGCGAGGCTCCATCTTACAGCACGCTGCAGCCATTTTAAGGTCACCAAGAAGGAAGGGAGCTGAAAACAGCATTTCTCTTGCACAGACCCTGATACCGGCTCAAACGCGGACGGAGCCCAGCGATGGCTAAAGGATGATTAAGGCCAATCTCCATTAAAAAAGTTGAATTTCCTTGATGTCTCAAGATGACTCTGTCATTCCAGTACCAAAGGTATCACCTCCCTCCAGAAGTGTTCCCACATTAATGTTTCAGTGTTAAATCAGTACTGAAATGCACCAACTATGTACAGGCATGTTAATTGCCACACATGATCCTTTATAGGGTCCCATTTTGGCAGAATTTGCTCTCCTGCCTGCAGCAGCTTCACACAGACGAGCATTTCCCTCCACAAGGCAGCGTCCGGGAACCCAACATCCCATCAGCGCTCCAAGCTGTGACACCAAACCCCGGCTCTGGCATCGGGAATCAGACAGCGGCAGGGATCCAGAGACAGCCCTGGGTACTCGGCAGCGGAGCGGCACAGATGGAGACAAGGTGCAGGAGTATTAAATACATCTGGCTAGAAAAGCCTACTGGGTTTGGCAGATGCCAGAGGCTCATTTTCTAACACTGAGATGAAGGAAACCTGCGCGTGGTTATCACCTTGTGACACAGCAAAGGACCAGAGGCAAGTGGTGAAGGGCATCACCAGCACGGAGCTCCTCCAGATGCCAGGTTGGGGCTTGCCGGGCAGTTTTTCCAGAGTCTGGGTGTTTGTGGCGATTATTTCATGTCCCTAGGTCAAAGTCCACAATTCCTCATTGGTCACTTCTAAAATAAGGTCTTGAGAATTGAGGGGAAGCCAAACCCTACCAAGGAGAGGTGTCTAAGGGACATGTTGGGTGCTTTAGCCCTTTCCTCACCACCAGAAAGCAAAGAGAACACGAGCTACTGAAAGCAGCTGTTTTTCTCGCGGTGGACAAAATCCCACACATCTGAGATTCAGACATGAGATGATCTGAGGTGAGAAAGGACAGAGTTGAGCAGCCCAGCCTCTGACCTGACTGTCAGGACGCTGCACAACAGCGTCTGGCCACAGGGCTCCCGGGAATCCCCTGCACCCAGCGATGCTCAGAGCTGCCCGATTTCTGCTGAGGGGTTGGAATGCAGGTTTATCCTGAGACAGAGGTTTCAGGTCTCCAGTTCTGACTAAAGACCATGCCATCAGGACCACAGCACGTGCTGTTCATTCTGGACTTCAGCAAAACACTCTTATCAGTGATGTTCAAAGTGATGTGTCAGCAGACAGTGTTAGGAAGACAGGAGCAGGAGCATCTCCTCACCCACCCAGCCCTGAGCCCCGACTCCTTTTCCCATACCACATCCATGCACCGGCCCGGCAGACACCGGTTCCGCCTCCCCAGCAAGGTTACGAAGGGCACTTTATTCTTTCCAGGTGTCCTGCACTGGTTTATTTATGGCCTCACTTTCTTTCCTAGTGCAAGAAATCCTAGCTTTTTGCCAGCTGTAAAGGATTGCCAAGACGCATTTGTAAGGGAAAAAAAATTAGCAATGCTTTTTTCTTACCAACCTTTGCCCACCTGATTAGGTGGGGAATTTTCCAGTGTACTTAAATAAGCCCCACAGCAGCCTCAGTGCCTGACCTGTGAGCCACAGGGCATGAGGGCACTCAGTTTGCTAGTCCAGAAACCAGCTGAAACGCGGTCATGTCTGATAAACTTGGGCTCTGGCTTAGGAAAAAACTTCCTGGGAGGAACAGGAAGACACACTCGTATTTCTCTTCTCAACGGCTCTGGGAAAAATCTCAGCCATCCCACCTAAAAAGCCCCTGAGCCACCGCTTCTCCTCCAGTCCCCAATAACATCGCCTACCTCCACTCCAAAGCCAGTGGTGTGACAGCAGGGAGTGATGGAGAGGAGAGGTCCCAGCACTGCCCACCCACACAGCATCATATCAACCCAAAAATGAGGTTCAACACCTACTGCTTCCGCACCCCAGCCCAGTAACCCTCGAGCGGCACACTCGCAAGGAAACAGTTGTGCGTTGCCAGCCATCCTTGAGCTGCACATTCACCCCCAGAGCCAGGGGGTCTGGTTTTCCTTCCTTTTGCTGGAAAAGCAAACTCTGGGCACAGGGAGTGTGTTGCAGCGGGATCCCCATGGGACCAAAACTGGGTAACATTCAGCACCATCGGATGGAGCCCCTGGGGTCTGTCCCGGCTGCGGAGCTGCTGCCCGGAGCCTGGCCCGGGCTCTCGGTCACCAGACAGCAGCCACAGGAAACATGCTGAGCGCTCTGTTTTGAAAGAGAGAAGCGTGAAGGCCCTGCAAAAGTTGTTGCTCGAAAGAAAATTAATCTTGGGTTTATCAAAATGAAGTGTCAGATACCTTTATGCATATGCTAGAGAGACTCTACCCTGCTTGGTTAATGGCAGGTTATTCCTTTTCTTGTGCTGTCAACTATTGTTACTGATTGTTAATAGCATTAATATTTCCATCACTTAATTTATTTTATTAATCCCATTCAGGTTTACCATTACCAGCATATGAACTGTAAATAGCAATAATAATGCCATCAAGGTTAATATCAGTGATGCTGAAGGGTATTATGTAAAACACAGCCTGTGAGCGGCAGTGAGACAGGCGCCTATAAAACCTCGCCGGCGATAGCGGGGGGTGGGTTAAACAAAGGTCTCGCACAGATTTACGGAATTGCGTTATCTTCTGGAAGAGGTGAAGATTTAATACCAAAAGCCTCCTTTAAATTTCCTGTAATGTTCCCTTTCTATCCCCCAACTGTAAAAATATAGCCAGAGAACGTTCTTAAGGAACGGCGTTTTTATCTTAAATTATTAAAAGTCTAATGGTGGCTTCAGTTTTCTTCTAAAAGCAAAGGCATTGGGAACAGGCGATTTGTCAGCTTTAAATCACGACACGCTGGTGTGAGGGCGATGGCAAACCATGCGAGGAAGAGGGCACGGGGCAGACACAGCCATGGATGCTCCCTGACAGCCCGATGCCAGATGTTGGGCTGGGAGGGGGCAGGACAGGCACTTGCAACCCCAGTCCTGTGCAGACAGCAGGCTCTCCCTACTTGGGGGGCGGTCACAGATATTTCAGCTGTCAGGGGCACAGCTGGTGCCCCCATGGGGGCTGTGCTGCCGGCCAGCCAGTGACACCAGGACTGAGGGATGGATGGCCCACACCCCCAGCCGGGAGGGCTGCATGCAGGATGTGCTGTCACCAGCCGAGTTTTCAGACATCAGCGATGTCTCTGGGGCTGTGATGTCCATTGTCACCTGGGGTGCCCGAAAAGCCCCTGCAGAGGTACCCTGGCAAGCAAGGGACATGCCGGATGCTGAGCCCCGCTAGTACCCCAGTACCGTGGCTGACCAAGAAGAGCCACCATCCCACAGCAGCACCAACATTATTTATCCCCTCAGAAATAAAAACTAATCCATGAGCCAGAAATTTATCAGCAATTAAAGGGCCAAAATATCCTCACACAAACTATCATTCTCACAACCACAAGTCTCAGGGCGCAGCGAGGGAACACCTTATCACCATGACAGCCACATTACCTGGCGCAAGGTACCCGGGTGCGGTGATGCCCATCTCCACAAGCACCAGTGGGCCAAGGCACTGGGGGAGCCACTCACCAACACGCCAGCTACAGGCACCACGACCCAGGGATGAGATGTCTGCAAATGCTGCTTTGGGAAAGAGGAAGCAAAAGAGATTTGAGGATGAGGATTTAAATCCTCCAGGAATTCCAGGAGAACACGGAAGCTGCTCACCAAGAGGCCGCTGAATGCAGTAGTGGAGGGAAATGTGGAGGAAAAGCTCTGCTTGCACCTCAGGGATGGATTTCTGAAGGCAAAGAACGTGTCAGCTTCCTGCGCCCAGACAGGGTGATTTAGTATTCACACCACTTTATTTGGGAGGAATTTGTAAAGGAGTTGGAGCTATAAAACACCTTTCTGCTCATTTTTCACGGATGCTGCTGCAGAGGTTGTACAAGTCTGCCAGGGCAGGGGATGGGAAAGGCCCTTCGCCATGGAGGAAGGCTTCGTCCTGCGGTAGGAAGCGGCCCATCGACACAGACCCTCCTTTCTTTGTTACATCTGCCTTGCCTTCCTCCACGAATTAAATTAGATATACAAGGGGGAAAGAGAGAGGGAGAGGGGGAGAGGGAGGGCAAGGGAGGGAGGGAGACACGAGAAAAAAGGCTCAGGCAGGAATATATTTCCTATGTCTGGATAAGGGGAAGGATCCGAGGTAATTGCTTGCTTTTCTCATTGTTCTCAGCTGCCAAGCGGAGATTCATAGAGTGTCTGCAAAGATCTCTCTCTTTTTTCTTTTCCTTCTAATTCCTCACACCCCTCAAGCCCCCACCTCCCCGATCCCTATCCCTCCCCTTCCTCCTGCTTATTCCACACGAGGAAGGGAAAAAAGAAAGGGGGGAAAAAAAAAAAAAAGTAATTTGTCTGTTTTATTTATGATGCAATGAAGGTATGCTGAACGCATCGGGATAACCTGACACTGGTCAAACTATCTGTCAGCAAAGAAGAACTGCCTTCATACTCCAACGAGTGCATAATTTAACCATTTCTCTACCGGAGGGCAAGGCGACACCATCCATTTCAGCGCAGGGGTCTGTCACCGCTCCCCGCACAATGAGACCCCAGCTTGCTGCACCCTGGCAGAAACTCACATCTGATGTGTTTTCAATCCGCCCTTTATCTCCTCATTTTCACCAGTCACATACAGATCGTCTGCATGTAATAAAACTTCAACTTGGAAAAATAGAAAATGATTTGAGATATTCATATGAAAGCCAGGTCCCAAAACAAGATGGAACACACAAATCTGCCAGCTATGAAACCAATTCAGGATGGATTTAGGACCCAGATAGAGCCAGACAATTGGATGCTGAGTATGGGGAAGAAATAGTAATGCCTCAGGTCTGAAAGAAGTACATATAATCCTATCCTCCTGCTGCACGGGGAGGCGATGGCTCCGGCTCGAAGGGAAATTGCAGCCCATCCAGCGCGCAGGGTAAAAGGGAGATGGGAGTTAAAGGGGGAGAGAGAGAAAGAGAAAATATTAGCAAACAATATTCCAAAATATTTCAAATATGAACCAAGAATTAAAAAAAAAAAATTAACTGCATAAGGCCTTTTTTTATTCCTTTAAATTTAAACCCCCCAGACTAACAGACACAAACAATCCACGCACGCCCTGCTGAGCCAGGACGGAGCAAACAAGGGAAAGGAATTACCAGTCGCATGGCACCATTTTAAATCAGTCCCAACGCTTCCTCCCAGCTCGGTGCAGCGAGGAGCACACACGGCAGCACGCTGGCAAAGCGATGCCAGGGGAGATGTTTCCTGGCACAGACTTTGCCAGCAGCACCCACTGTGCTGTGCCACGCTGGCACCACAGCCACAGGGATGGGATGTTTGACTGCAACAGCAGCAGTGCCGTTAGCCACGATCACTCTCCCTTCGACACAGAAACACACAGAGTCATGACACACAGACCTGTGACTTCACCATGAAAATACACCACAGGATTCAGCCCAGAGCTGCGCGTTTCTCGCAGCGTGAAGCCCTGCCGTGCACCACTGTCAGGATACCTGGGGTCTGAGCACGCTGGGGTCGTTATGGTGTTTCATAAACAGCAGAGGAAAGTAGGAAAAAAAATTATGAAAAGGAAAATAAACCAAACTTTGCAATATAAGGCAACACACACGCCAGGGCTCGGGGAAGGAACGTGTGGAAATCAGGGTCTGACGAATAGCTTCTGCTGGGGATCCGATTTATTTCTGATACACAGCAGCACTTGCCTGCGCACTGTTAGCAAGCAGGAAAAGATTTTATGAATGGGAATATCTATAGCAAGAGGGAATGTAAAATGGAAGGGAGATAATAGGAAGGGTCGGGTCAAAGCCAAGAGGCGGTCCCCGCGACAGGCGAGTGACAGCCGCCACCGTCGGCCACCCTCGCTGGTCCCTCACCGTCCAGGGGCCACCCGCCTCCTCTGGCTTCTGTTCATGGCTTCTGGAAGGAGGGGTTGCAAAACTAAAATGGGGCTTGATTCCACACTCCTGAGAAACCAGCACTGGGAGCTGACACGCATTTCCCTCCCTGAGAGGTTATTTTGGAGCTGATCCTCACAGCTGTATCACACACACACCCGTAACTACATGTAGGAAACGTGCATTAGGATAAAAGCAAATACACTGGGCAAAACATCAGAGGAAAGATGCATTTTGGGGAGGGGGAGTTGATTTGTAAAAGAAGAGATTCCGGGTAGATCCATCCAAAACAAAAAAACCAGACAGTGATGCCGTTTGTCCTGTCATTCGGGAAATCCCACAGCTGCAGGGCAGTGACGGCTGTTCTTCGGTTTCCCCACACAAAAATTGCTCCACAATAATTAGTGTTGGTTACAGTCTGTTTTACTGTCTTGTTCGCCTTTATTTTTTTCACTACTGAATGAAGAAATAAGATGAAATTACACCAGCCTGCCCAGCTCCTCTTCCTCCCAACTGCTTTAAAACACGGGAACACAAACCCTGATAAACCCCAAAGCTCCCTGGGTTTATTTTTGTTACTGTCAAATTTCAACTACAATTAAAATCAGCTCAAACAATTGAAATTCATTAGGAAAAAGGTACAATGAGGTGGAAATACTCTGTGCCTGTTTTTACCTCGAGCCGATCCGTCAGGCTGGCTCACAAACCTGCAGACTGGACCTTAATACCTGAAACAGTTGCGTTCGTTGAAACGCAGGAGCCCAAATAAGGGCATTATCATTCTGAACAGGTTGTTTTATCTCCTCAAATCCAGAGTTAAAACCTACTAAAATAAAATTACAGGAGCCTTTTCGACAGACAAGCCCCTTCCAAAGCAGCTCTGCAGTTCCACACCCTGCTCTGCGTTAGGGTTCTGAAGTGTTCACAACGTGTGTGTGGGACAAGCCGGGGTGTTCAGCAGGGAGATGAGATCGGTTTCCCCTCTGCACGAGTCTCCTCCCGAAACCTGACAAGCCTCCTCCATGAGCCCCTCTTGAAGGGGCTCTGCCATTTTGTCACTGCTGCTTCTTTCACCTGACTCGGCCCCGGGGAGCCCAAACCACAGGGTTAAACACCGGCTGGAACAGCCCAACCCCACAGTCCCTGCTGACAGCAGTCCTCTCGTCCCTCCTCACCCTAAAGCAGAGGCGCATCCGTGCCGACGTCGGGGAGCTGGCTGCAAATCAGTGGTATGTCACTTCAACAGGGAAAACCATACTTTGTAAAATAAAAGCATTCCTGTTCCACTTCAAAATGACAAATGAAAAATGCAAAAGAAAAGAAGGAAGCGTTTGCTGAGAAAAGCAAAGAAAGGAAAGAAAGAATAAAACAGGAGCCAGAAGAAACTTTAAAAACAAATTCACAATTCTCATTAGCAAAGTAAAAATTATTTGTATCTGTAACAGCCAGACCCACGTTTTTGAGAGCTGGCTCTAAGGTCAACGGGTATTTTCATTTACACGCTACTTCAGTGTAATAAAACCAAATAATAAAATACAAGTCCTATTAAAACTGAAACCCATCTGCAGGGGTTTTTTCCCCACCTTTGATGAGTTATGGGTGCAGGAAAGCGCATGATCATTCTCCACATTGTTTTAAAATAACTATAAACAATTTCTATAATGTCTTTCCAATGGGAGCTTGTTATTAATGCAAGATATTGTTTTTTTCCCCCCCAAACTCCAGAGTACTCAATACCCAAACTGTTCTATCACTTGGCAGCTGAGACGTTATTTATCACAGACGTGTCCTCCCGAGCCTCACACAGAGAGATCCCCGTATTTTCTGGGCTGAGCTCTTTGTAGGTCTATTCCTGCCCATATATAAGCATGAAAGAAACACCGTGGAACTAAGCCCTGCTTTTCAGATACCGGGATAGCTGATACCTTGGCAGCTACAGCCTAAGAACGACCCGGTGCGTGTGCCCCACTCTGGTGTGGGCTTTTCCCTGGTTTGGACAGGGGTTTAATCAAAGCTTTTGCCTCCCTCATCCTCAGTGCTATTAAATATTAAACCAGCCATGAAGCCTTTCAGGTTTTCACCCTTTTTTATTATCACCATCCGTTAGCACGGTGTGCCGGACCCTCACACCCCTCCAGCCAGACCCCCTCGCTCCCCGTGATTTGGTTATGGGGGTGGGGGAAGGGGTTTTTTTCCCCTCCTTCTCCTTAAATCTCAGCTGCTCTTTCAGCTGGCCTCATGCACTACAAGGGAATAATTTGCTTTCATAATTTAAATTTTTTTTTCATATCGGCATCTCGTGTTTTGCTGGGGGGATGCGGGGGGATGCGGGGGATGCAGCAGCCTGCGCGGCGGGCGCTGCGTGGATGCCGAGTGCCCTCTGCAGGAAAAAGCACCCCCAGCCAGGACCAGCACCCTCAGGAGCAGAGGAAAACAGGAGCCCATCACATCCTCCATCGTTTCTTGGGGGTCTTTTTGAAGCTCACTTTCTTGTTCCACCACCCATCGGTGCTGAAAGGTGTGGGAAGAGCTGCTGGACCCCTGGGCTGGATTGTCCCACAACACCCAAAGTTTCACTCCCACCCCAGCACCACGGGTCGTCCCGCTCCAGCAGCTGCATTAAATACAGGAGCAGAGAGAAGAATTTTCCTTTGCAAGGTAATGTTTGCAGCAGGCTCCAAACTCCCTGCCACGTAGCCCAGAGCGCAGCCACGCAGGATTCCTGCTGCTCCTGCGGCAGAGCTGCAGGATGGCATTTTCATTGGGGTTTCTTTCCCCAAAATAAGCTCCTTTGGCAATTCCAGCTCAAGTCCTGTTCAGACACCTGTCCAGAAGGATGGCACTGGCTGTACAGAGCGCACTGCTCACTCTGTTGTCAGTTCTGGTGTAGTTTGTATGGGTACAGGGATAAAATCATGGCGACGCATCAGCCAGGAGAAAGCTGTAAGGGCAGATTAAGTAAAGGGGAAAGAAAAACAGACAGATACATGGATCAGAAAGCAACCCGAAAGCAAACCACAAGGAGACCGTGTGTGAGGAGAGTCTAACAGGCGCCTGGGAGACCCCTGAAGCCAGTGCAGTGTAAGGATCCTGAAAGCCTTTTCATCACGGCCCGGTTCCACGCAGGGACCCAGCTGCTGTGTGTATCACAAGCCTCAGAGCCCCCCCCACTCCCCCTACAGACGTGTGTGCTGTGAGAGAGGGTGGGATTAGGGGGGAGGAAAAAAAACATTCTCTTAAGGGAAAGTATTTCGAAAGACGTCATGAAATGAGAATTTACTAGTCTTTTCCAAGAGCTAGTAACGCCTGCGCAGCACAATGGGCATCGCTCACCGTGCCACGGATGGGACTTGCAGGGTCCTTGTTGTGCACCCCCAAGAACAGAGCTTATGCAAACCTCACCCTGGACTTTTCCCTGAGATTGTGTATCAGAGCAGCAGGGGGGCTGATGAAGTGCTCATTTTTTTACATCAGTCTTATAAATTGCTCTCCCCATTAATTGTTTCCATGGAAACAATGCGTTTGGCTCATGTGGGGATCCTGAAAAATTTTTAATGGGATTCTCAAAACTTTGGGGGAGGTGGGTGGGGGGTAGGGTGGGTGGGTGCTCCCAAGCATCCGCAGAAGAGATCCAGCACAACTTCCAGCCACACAGGCAGCTCATCGCTTGTCTCCAAATGCTCCTGGGCTGAGCCCAGGTTAAACCCAGGATCTGAAAACATCAAATGACCGGGGGGGGAAAGAAAAAAAGGAAAAAAAAAAAGGAAAAGAGAAAGAAACAAAAGGGCAAGTACAGATTATGTGACAGCACAGCCGAGAATATTCAAACACCTCCTAGCAAAACACAGCCATGAGACCATGACCAAAAAACAATTCCTTAATGTCACAGCCTTAACTAATAATTTAAGCATGAGCAGTCCTTGATAACCCATCAGATCTCCAACAAACCCCGTGCTTCACACAGAACCTCCCTGCGCTGCTCCGGCAGGGACAGCGGTAGCTACACCCAGGCTGCACCCGGCATCCGCACGCCTTCCTCCCTCCCTCCCTCCCTCCTCTTCATGTGCCTCACAGGGGGTTCTTTTACATTTCTTTTTTTTTTTTCCCCAGCAGGGAAAGTATTTGTATTACAGGGTATGAAACTAGTCCAACATGCAAGCATATTTAATTTGGAAAATGTGTGGCTAAATGCCACTTGTTATGGGATTAGTTAACAGCTGCAAGTCTGCTACTGTGGAAAGAATTTTTTTTAAGAAAGGAAAGGCTTTAGCTGGGAACTGATATGTGCTGTCTCCAACTTTCTCTGTGGATTTTCAAGTTCCATTCAGTTTCTCAGCTTTCCGTGGGGCTGTCCTCACTGAACTGTCAGCTGAAGGTATCTAGACTTAAACTCACTCCCCTTGAGTTAGCCTGCTCCAAGCAAACACAGTCAGCATTGTACAGCAGCCCCAGGGCTGGGGCAGCCCCATGGCAGCATCAGCACCAGTGTCAGCCTCCCCCCAGCACCATGGGGCAGCCCCAGCAGAGCCAGCCCTTGGCTCTGGTTCCAGCCACATACACGTGGCAGGTTACTGGCAGCTCACACGTTGTACCTCAAGCTAACCACAGAGCAAAGACAGGCTCTGAATTACATGTTAGAAACACCACACTCATCCAGAGCATCCTACCCTCCATGGCTAAGAGCCACTGGGGACAGAGAGTACCTCCTCTAACACGGCAGCCCCAGAAGGCAAAGCCACCAGCCCCCACAGCCACAGCCTCTCTCCATGGCCACTAGCAGATACTTCCAGAACAATCCCAGGCACCAGGCTTCTCGACCATCACTCTCCCCCCTCCATCCCCAAGTGTTTCTCAATAGAATCACACTGCTGATCTCTTTCCCACCCAAGAACAGCTTCTCTTCCCTCCAGCTAAGCCCTTTGTCGCCCTAAACTGCCTGATGTGAACTGAGAGCCAGGCGCTCAGTACCAGGCTCCATGCAGGATGTGGCTCTGGAGCGAGCGGCTGCAGAGCCAGTCCAGGAGCTGGGAGGAGCAGCCCCGGCCCAGCGATGGAGCCACTGCAGATCCTCACCTGGGAAGGCTGGAGGATGAGGATGGCTGGAAGGGGAGGAAATGTGCTGCCCAGCACAGTGGGTGCAGCTCAGGTGGTGTGGTGTGGCTTTCCCTCCTGACCTCTGCATCTCGCTGCTGGCCACCTACAGCAGAACAGCCTGGAGCGTTTCCACAAAGGCCGTAAGGAAAGAGATGGACGTTCCCAGTTGTCGCCCTGTGTGACTGGCGCTGCCTCTTCATGCAGGACATGGCAGGGGGCCACTTGCTGGGGCTCCAGGAGTACCTCAGCCTAGAGCTCCTGTTCCCAGGACACCTCTGGGAGACATGGAGGGAGGGTCAGTGCAGGGAGGAGCTCAGGAAGCTCCATCTCTTCTGCAGATGTAAAGGATCACCGTTTACAATTTATCCTGAAAATACAGTTACCTGGGGGGAACATTTTGATAGGGGCGACAGGGAGGGAAGTGGCAACACAGCACTGCATCCGCTCTGGCCAGTCTCTCCAGAACCAGCCCTGACTCTCTTCCAGCTGATATTTTGTTTTAATCCTGCCTTGTTCCCATAACCTGGGTACCAAGTGTCAGTCAAGTAATACAGCAGGAAATTCTCTTTGGCTGTGCCGTTTGGATACCACAAACCGATCGCTTGTGTCGTGCACACAATGACACGGTGCTGACAGACACCCCGCAACTACATGGACAAAGAGGGATGCATGTGGTGTTTTTCTGCTGGAAGTGATATCCCTAAAGGGGGAGGAGGGGAGTAACTGGGGGCAAGTTCCTTAAAATCCCATTTCCATTACACCAGTGCCCATCCCTTGACCCCTGCCCGAGTTACGGTGCCTCTGCAGCGGCCCAAGGAGGCCAGATGCTGCGCAGGAAGAGCCTTTTCCTTCTCCAAGAGCCGCCGGACCAGCATCGCAGCTGGTTCCTCCATGGCTATACCCAGGACTTGCAGCAGCCGTGGGAGGCACCGATAAAGGGGAGCAAGAGCAGGACCACAGCATGGGCTGACCCCCATCGCAGCCTCCTGGCCCTGCAACACCATCAGAATCTTTATGCTTAACGGTCCAGATGGGCTGGTAACATCGGTCCCCGGTATGTGGGGTGTGCTGAGATCAGCCAGCAGAGCAGATGGAAAAGCCCTTTAGAAGATCCTTACACCACGCCAGTGATACACCACCCCACTGGAGCTATAGGTGCCAACATCTAACTGGCAGTGATGAGCCGCAAACCTGACAGGGTACACCCCAACCTGGCATTTCATTCCCTGAACAAAACTAACCCCTGTAGCATGGCTCTGCTGAGTGAGCAAGCTTCTGAAAGCCATGCCTGAGTCTGCTCCAGGGAACACTCTCATCCCTGGGTACCCAGGCACAGCTCCGCACAGCACAGATGCCAAGAAGCACAGCCCAACTCCCGCAAAGAGCAGGAGCACATCCTTGCTCCATGGGCATTAGCAGCTCCACTGGGACCTGCACGCTGTGGATGCCAGAAGTGGCCAGAAGCATGCAGAAAAGCTGTTGTTTCCTTCACTTTATCTTAAAAGGGTCCAGGCTGGGTGAGTAGGTAAGTTCTGGTTTTCACCACGCTACAGCAAGAGTTCCCTTTGCCAATATTCCCTTTCAAACTGACAAACGGAAAATGATTGTTTCCAAAGTTGGAGGTTTGCAACCTCCCCCCCCAGGGAGGCTCCAGAGATCTTCTCCATTGGCCGGCATTTAAAGCCGGGTCTGCTTCAAGAGAAACAAGTGAGAAGGGGGTTTTACCATTCCAGAAATGAAAGGCATTTACCCTCAAGACAGTAAATCAGATCTTTT
The DNA here is from genome assembly GCA_020800305.1 of Porphyrio hochstetteri. NCBI lineage: Eukaryota > Metazoa > Chordata > Aves > Gruiformes > Rallidae > Porphyrio > Porphyrio hochstetteri. Next base: position 1,012,735 of record CM036918.1, read on the forward strand.
AAACCTTTCTGATGCAGGAGAGGAAATGGGAAGTTTACAGAAGTGGAGCTCCAGTCCTGCACGCTCAGCCCTGACCTTCCTCGCGTGCAGCTCACCCCAATCAATTTCTCACGAGCGGAGCCACAGATGCACAGCAACGTTCCCCTGTTTGAATCTCACATCAGCGGCATCCCGGAAAGAGAGCTGGAACAACACATTCCTCATGGCAAACCTGAACGTTTGCCTGGGTTAAAAATTCGTTTCTGGATTCTATACACATGCTAACAGCTTTCATGACGTTGGTGAAGTGTTTATGTCAGGACAACATCCAGCACCAAGACAGCTCTTTCCTCTGCGCAGAGCTGCACCGGGCCCGGATGGGGAAAGCAACAAGCACGGTACCAACAGGGCAGCACACAGCAGGGATCAGTGGGGATCACTGATACACGACAGAGGGATCGCTGCCTCAAGGCCTTCACACCAGGATCTGTTCTCCTGCTTTACGGAGTCACACAAAGCAAACCCCAGCTGCTAACCATAAAAAATGAGAGCTATTTGCCAGAGACCTGATAATGTTTAAAAATATATAGTCAAACATCTTGCTAAGTGAAGGCATGATAAAGTAAAGTCCATCTCTTACACTAACCTTCAAGGTAAAATTAATAATTAATTAGTAAAGCCAGCACACGGAATGATTGCTATCAATATTTTAATACTTTTACTGCTAATTTCCTTCTCCCTCCATAATCTGCTTTCTGCAGAAGCCGGAGAGCTACGTGTGCATTTCCAGCACAGCACCCTGCCCCGGCTGGGCCAACGCCAGGGACGTGGCATCGGCCAGAATCGTCCCCCAGATGTCATTTCTGCAGGGAGCAAACCCCCCCCGCCCATCGCTCGGCGTCCAGTCTGTGTGACCAGCCAGCATAGGAGCTGCAGCCTCGCACTGTGCCTGCCCCGAAGCCAGCAGGAAAACCAGGGGTGCTTGGAACAAAAACCAGCAAAGAACCAAGAACTTCCCTGAGCATTGGGAACGTGGAACCCCCAGAGCAAGGGAAACAGGCCACGAGGAGTGGGGAGCAGGCGGGTGGGCAAAGGGGAGGGAGGCAACTGCTGCCCGTGCCACTCTGGAGAGAAAAGTGTCCCCTCGCCAGCTTTATTTACTCTTTATTAGTCTAATGAGGCTGCTTCCTGGGAGTTTAATTACCATAATAGAGACAATTCCTTTCTTAACCCCCTTGACAAACTGGAAGAGAAAGAGCTTCTGAGCAGGCAAAGCAGAAGAGGCAAGCTGCCCACGGCAACGCCGCGCTTCCCACCCGCCCGAGCAGAGGCGCCAACCCTGCGGCACGTGGCCCTGACTCTTGGCCCCGGGGTGGGGTTGGCTGCACAGTGTCCCCCGTGTCACTGCGGGGGGATCCCAGCCACGCTGTGACATCCCCCACCCTCACCCACTGCCCCGTGAACCACAGAGTGGGAACGCAGCACCGCAGAGTTCTGCTGCAGAAAAATTCAGAGCACATGATTAATGCTACATAAACGGGCGGGTTACCAGCCTTTGAAACCTTACCCCTTCACCCTTTTCCATTTGCAGCTTACTAACGAAGTTAGATATGGTCAAGGGCTCCTTTCTTACTTATTTCTCCTCCCCCCTTTAAAAATCAACTCTGATTTTTTAACTTTTTTTTTTTTTTTTAAGAGTTAAATCAACATCTTTTCCATTCCATATTCAGCAAGAAATCAGAAAATTAAACGGCAGGGCTTTTTTCTGGTGCTGCTAAGAAATATTCCCCCAGCCTTCCCCTAACCACTGGTTACTGCACAGCCACACACACCAGAGAGACCAGCTCAAACAGCTCTGGGTAGCTGGGCTAGTCCATCCTGACACCAAGCTGAGGCACACACACCCCGGATCAGCTTTCCCTGCTCCCAGGAAGGCACGCTGGTGTTCAATGGCACAGCCACATCACTCTGCTCCTCACCAGCCTCCAAAACACCCAGCAGCAGCAGTGGCACGCTGGTGTTCAATGGCACAGCCACATCACTCTGCTCCTCACCAGCCTCCAAAACACCCAGCAGCAGCAGTGGCACGCTGGTGTTCAATGGCACAGCCACATCACTCTGCTCCTCACCAGCCTCCAAAACACCCAGCAGCAGCAGTGTATGAGAAGCACCATCAGCAGCACCCACACTGACAGCCAGTGGCTCTGGCTGCTCCTGGATTTGGGGGCTGCAGGGCTGGACCTAATGATCTGCTTCAGCCACAGCCTGCAGCGAAAGGCAGTTTAGAAAGGTAAAGAGGCAGCAAGGGCAGAAAGAGCCAAATCTAAAAGGAGAAACTATAGAGCCTAGGAAAAAGCCAGCACAGAGCTGCACTGACCCGAAGAGAGTCACTCCTAGCCCTCCTCACCCCTCCCCACAGGACACGGACCATGCACTGTACCAGTCACTGCTGAAACAGGACCTGCAGGGAAACTCAGGACTGCCTTGTCCTGGAACCCAGAGTCCAACACAAAACCCTCCACGGGTTGTAACCAAGCCTCAGCACCACCTCAGGGAGGCGGTGTCCCTTGGCAGGGGTGTTAGCTATTGCCCTGGTGCTCCCCCCATCCCAGGGGGACACACCCCTGCTCCTCTGGTGCTCCTCAGGCATGGAGCGAGGAGACTGGCACCAGGGAGAGGGACGATGCCAGGAGCCACCCACAGCACCTGGTAAAGGGTTCTGTTCTGGGATCTGGTGCTCCAGCCCAGCCACCTCCCGTGCCCGTGCCTGTGCTCCTCTCCATCACCTCTAGCACACCACAGAACCCAGGGGCAAGGAAACACTGGCAGATGGTGGGGACACTGTCCAGAGAGCCGAAGCAAGTGTACACGATGCAGTCACCCACTGCTGTTTCTCACTTTGCTTAAAACTGCAACGCTGCTGGTTCTCCTGACCCCTCTGCCACCACATCCCTGAGTGGGTTTGGGACACGGCAGGGGCTGCTGGCAAACATCACCTCACAGCACAATGACTGTGTCTTTGCTGGTGCCCAGAGTGGGACAAGACAGCGAGCTGCTTGGGAGCCCCGTTTCTCAGGGCAGCACAGCAACGATGAGATAGAGCAGTTCGGGCATCACTGCTGAGCCAACAACTGAGGCCAGGAGGCAAGGCTGGTGTTCACACACACACACACACCATGCCCATGGCTCACTTCCAGGACCATGGGCAGAGCAGGGGCCAGGGACCCTCAGGAGGGAATTTCCTACTTCACTTTGGATCATACTCATTTAACAAAGGGGAGCTTTGGTGTTTTCATGGCTGTGACCATAACTGAGCCACTGATGCAGTTAAAGCTAAGGTGAAGCGAAATAATTAGAGGCGTTTCCCCCGGGGTTCTGATCACAGAGTTGCCACGAGAGCAAAGGGATGTGCCAGCCTCTGGCTTCAGGAATCCAAGGCAGCATGCTCGGATCCAGGCTCTATTTCTTGTTGTATTTTGAAGGTTAGGACTTGGCAGGGAGAAACTGCACTCTCACTGAAATTCATATATGGATATCCCCTTTGAACGCCTCCTGAATGGTTATTTTAAATAACATTGTGTTTATTAGCAGAACAGAGGAAGGACTGTAAAGCAGGAGAACCGAAGAGTTTGATTTCCAGGCAGTGATGAATGGCGGGGGAGGCCAGGTCACCCGGCTGCAACATCAAAGGGGCAACTCAACCAGCCAGCACGCTCCAAGTTAGTTAAAATGCCACAGCAATTTTCTGAGTTTTCCCTTTTTTCTTACATTTGCAGAAATTCAGTTTCTCAGCGATGCCTTCAGCCCTTGTTCCCGTGTCTCTGGCGATACCCAGGACTGTAAGAAGGCGCTACCCACCATGCCAAGGAGGACTTGCCACGTGTTCTAATTGTGACACAACATGCTCCTGCCCTCAGCAAGGATAATGTCTTTTAAAGAGTCAGAACACAGCACCCACCTCTGACAACGCCTGTTGTGCATCCTCTGCCTGCGCTCACCCCCTGCACCCGGGCTGAGCCGCCAAGCCCCCTGCGTGGGTCTGGCTCCTGTTGGGCTAATGCCAGCCAGGATCATCCAGAGCTCCGGGGGCCAGTGGGGCCTCACGCTGCTTCTCCAGCAAGGAGGAGGCAAGGAACCAGACGCTTTTGGGGTGTCCCTCGGCCAGAGGGATGGGTGCCAAACCTCTGCCATAGAGCTGGGCCAGGCAGTACCGGACTTTATTACCTCAGCCTCTGAGTGCACCAAGTCATTTACCAGGGGTAAATTTAGAACTAGCAAAGGGAAATACTGTCTCGAACCGGCCCCTAAGAGCAAGCTGTGTGTATGGACTGAGCGTGTCAGGTCTCAGCAGAGACAGAAAACAGCAAAAACCTGTGGGAGAGGCACCTGCTGCCTGCACACCCCTCCCGCTCCGCCGCTGCTCCCGACGGTTCTCGCACCCGGATTTCCTCCCCGGGGCTTCTACTGGCCCGCGGTACCCCGGAGCATCCCCTGGAGCATCCCCCGGAGCATGCCCAGCACACGGACGGACCCCAGAGCCCGCTCCACATCCCGCTTCCCATCCCGGCAGGAGAGCACCAGGGGGCAACCTCGCCCCGGGAACCGGCACCGGCACCGCGGCGGGTCCGCCCCGGGCTAAACCGGGGTGAACCAAACCGAAGTAATTGAAGTGTAAAACCCCCAACACCCTCCCCCGGTGCCGGCCGGAGCCCAGGCGCTGCGGGCCGGGCCCTGGGGGGGGACACGCGGGACCCAGCTGTGACAAGGGAAGGCAGGAGAAGCGCCGGGCAGGTGGGCACATGTGGGGGGCTCTCTCCCCAATCAGTTTCTGCTACTTTTCCCACGTCATCAATAGCAGAAGGAAACAAGCAGGTTTAAAAGCCCAGCCTCCCCTGCAATGGCTTTTGGTATCCAGCAGAGATGGAAATGGGGCTGGGGGTCCCTCCTGACCGTCCCACACAGGGATGAGTTTCGGAGCGCAGCAGCGATGGCATCGCATGGCCAGTTGCCCACCTCTCCCCATCCCGTGCCGAGGGGGAGACACAGCTTTGCTCCAGAGCCAAAGCCACAGAGCCCAAGGAATAAAGCAGAAGGTCTAGAAAACACCGTGGCATAAAGCTGAGCAGAAGTACATTCCTGCGTGTCAGGCTTTCCTAAATTATCTCCTAGGTAAACAACCTAAAACTGGCCTCTCTGCTCTGACGTACACCAACTTGTTTCCATGGGCATCCTGCCCAGGCAAAGAACCCTGGCCTCTGGCCCAGTTTCTTTATCCACAGAACTACAGACCTTTATCCATCAGGCCTGACCCGGCGAAGGGACAGCAGAGGGGCTGCCAGTGCCCAGCCCTGCCCGTGCTGCCATGCCTGGAGCTCCTTCACCCCTTCTGCTCTGCAGTGACACCGCCTCCCTCTCACCACATTAGCCCAGCATGACCTTATCAAGCAGAAGGGGGAATAATATTGATCATTCCCTGTGATTCTTAAAAAAGAGGGTGAAGGGGAAGAAGGAAAAAAGTCCAAGGCTGGAAAAGCAGACAGAGAGGCCAAAGCAAACCCCAGAGCAACAAAGGAGGAAAAACAGGTGGAAGACAGCAATTGTCTTCTGAACCCCAGCTAAGTGGGGAGTTGAAACGAGGGAGACACCACGAGAGGACCAGGGGATGAAAGGGAGAGATGGTCAGAAACAGAAGGGCTATATAAGTCTGAAAATGGCTAGGAAGAACAAGGGAGAGAGGAGACAAGAATGGAAACCTCTGATGTCGGCAGGAAATGTTGTGATTAGTCTAAAGATGAAACAACTTGTGGGGAAAGAAATTGGGAAAAAATACCCCTGTGTATTTCCTAGGGTGAACTGGAGCAGCAAATGAACTGCTGAGGAGACAGCTGCCGGACAGCGCCGGGCAGGGAGGGAATGGTGCAGCATCCTCTGAAGGAGAGCTCATTGTTAGAAAATGACATCCTTTCATAATACCCAGAGTTTTCAAAGCCTGCTCCAGCTGCAGCTGCAGATGTGGCTTAAAACCCGAACAGGAGGCCCATTCCCCATGGCAAGACTATATATCCTACAGCCGTAATATTATTGCCATAAAGGGAGTAGGAGGGATGAGGCAGGAGAGATACTTAAAACTTCCAAACTCATTGGAGACAAGTAAATTTGGGACATAGAAGGAGTTTGGGGAAGGAAACATGACGGCTCTCTTGCTTATCTATGGAACTACTACAGAAATGTTTACCGTGGGTATTTTCACTATCCCCCGGTACGCTGGGGGCTTCGATTCCTTTGGACAGGTGCCAGCCTGTTGGGGAAAAAAATGCTGGGGAGAGGGAAGGAATACATTTACTAGGAAAAAAATCTGCATTCCTTCCAACCTTTCTGCAGCTTCTTAAAAAAATACAAAAAGCCTCCTTCAAACTGCTCAGTGCCGTACCAATTTCCTGTGTAGACCTGAATATTAGTATATGTTTTTCTGTGTCTCCTAAGTTTCCCAAGTTACCTAATGCACGCTCAGCATGAAGCATTTTTAAATGAGTTAGTCTTTATTGAATTATGATTTCCAGCAGTCACTAATAACAAAATTCAAATTGCTCCAGCAGACGAGGATTTTAAGAATGCTGAGAAGAAACTGAGTTTTTAAGAGACTCTAGAAGAGCCACCCACTGCTTGTGTATAGTAACCGTGAGCCTCTTGACGAAATACTTCAAATAGTTAATTAGATTTGCTGCTAAAAGAAAAAAAAAAAAAAAAAAAAAAATCAGTCATTAGGAGTTACCACTCCAGAGACACCAGATAAAGGCTGTTACTGGGGCACCTACGGCCGCAGCAAAAGTGAAGCTAAAAATCTCTTCTTTTTTTTAACTAAAGTTTCAGTTTTTCCTCACACTGTCCCTGCAGTCGGCACGACACAATTAGCAACACATCTAAAGGGGAAAGAGGAACTTTTATTCCATTAGGATTTCTTTTTTACCTCGGGAATTTCTTCAGGCTGCTAAAGAGGCGTTTTTCAAGCAAGGAATAATAGGGCTGCGCAGAGCCTCTGGGCCGTGGCGGGGCTGAGAACCCCAGATCACCTGCAAACTGAATTTGTTCTATTTTGTTAACCATTTATTTTGTCTTTACTGGCTGTTCAAAGGGAAGTGTGATAATCCCACTGTTCCTCACTCGCTCAGCAGGGAGTTTAATCTAATAAAGCTATTACAGCAGAATGGATTAAAGCAACGTGAAGCATTAGTAATTTGAGGAGCAGTTAAAGAATGTTAACGCTGAGACTCTGTGCGTATTCTCCTAAAAACACGATCAGGAGATGAAAGCAGAGCCCCTGCTCAATGTGTCATTCTCCAGGCACAGGATTTCATTCTTTCAGCATCCTCAGCCAGATGTTTATAGTGAGGAGCAAGAGGCTGGCCATTATTTTACAACTGCTGAAACCAGAGGCTGACCAGAACAGGCATGCTTTAACTTACCCCAAATCTGGTTAATCCCTCTGCTATAATAATCTCTTTTTTAGTAAGAGAGATATGCGACTGAAGTCATCTGATACAGTGTATATGGTGAGACGCAGCATGAAAAGCTGACGGACTTGATACCCTTCCCCATCATCCCCCCAGAGCAGCGGCCGTGGAGCATCGCTGCAGAGAGGCCCAGAGACCTTCCCTGGCACAGCCAGGCATGAGACAGAGGGAAGCTCCAATGCAGAGCAGGAAGGGTTTGGCTCCTACACCACATCCCAGCCCCAAGCACAGACAAACCATGGTGGTTTCAGCACACAGCTGAGCTGAGAGCGTCCCGTGCTTGTGCCAAACCCGCCTGTTACCCCCCAAAGCAGAGATGTTAATTAATCGCTGACAACTGCAAACAGGACACAGGCTTCATCTCATGAGGATGCCAGACCTCACAGCTGCCACGCCCCCTTTACCAAGCAGGGTCTGCCACCAGCCCACCTCTGAGGGGACAGTGGCACCGGGTCCCAGGGAGATACAAGGAAGCAGTCACACTGCATACAGGTTTGAAGTGCATTACACACTTATTTCACTGTGCTCAGGTCTTAACGTATTCTTGATCTTGCCCTGAAACCAAGCTTTTGGGGGCAGGAATGCAATTAAAACCCTAACTCCACCGGGGATTCCTGGATTCTTTACCAATAGTGTTTGAGCCAGGAAAGCCCTTACCCCACACTTGGCACATCAGTACATAATGCACAGTCCTGACATCAGACTCTGTACACTCTGGGAGCTCCTGTTCCGTGCAGGGGCCCGGCAGGACTCACAGCACAGCTCTGTGCCAGCCAGCATCACGTGCTGTTTTAAGGGAGGGGTACACATCAAAAGCTCAGTGTCACACACTTCCCACGGGGCCTGAGACGGGTGATACAGGAGAGCTGGTTTGTCAGAGCCAGCGAAATCCACTGCTATGTCCAGCACTGCCCCTGCTCAGCCCCTGCTCTGACTCTCCCAGAAGAGGAAACTCTGTGCTTGCAGCTATAGGGGTAAGAGCCGTACTGGGACCAGTTGTGCACTGGGTACAGGGAGTCTGGCAGGGAGGAAAACACCTGAGCTCTACATCATTTCCGAGCCCACATCCCAGCCTGGAGCCACCTCACAAACAGAAGCCTGAACTTGAATTTAAAAAAAAAAAAAAATAGGGCTTGAGAGTCACAAGCATGGCCCAGCTCCACCCCTCCAGGCTGGCCCAGCTCCACCCCTCCAGGCTGGCAAGGACAAGCACACCTCAGAGATCCACAGGATCTCGCCTCCTTAATGGCGATTACAAGTGCTCTGCTGCCCTGGGATTTCGGTCCTGTCCTGCACCTGACTGCTCCCTGAAGGGCAAAGTTTAACACAATCTGTGTATGAATATGCACCCACAAAGTTTAACAGCACAATACACACTAGCACCTATAAAGGCGTGGGTGCTTTCAAATCCACATGCCCACGACCCAGCAAACTTTTGGCCCGTCCCAGTAGCACAGAGAGCTCCCCAGTATGACAGACCACAGCTGGCCCCAGGACGGAGCAGAGGGAAGGCTCATGGCCAGGGCAGCCTCCAACAGAGCTGTTCCTGCCACAGCACCACACATGCTGCCTGGTGAAGGCTGTGCCAGAGAGCTTCCCCATCAAACACCTCTCCGTGCCATGAGAAATGCTGCTTCTGTACATGGAAAAAGTGAAGCTCTCCTGAGAGCCCACACATGCAGTGGTCTCCTACAGAAAGTTAACAGCTAAGATAGGGAAGACAGTAATTCTTTTAGAAGCTGGGAAGCCAGAGTAAATACACAAGAGAGCATCCCATCTGGCACAACCAGGTGACATCAGGCTCAGGAGGTGCTGCCCAGAGCCACCTGCAAAGAGCTGTTGTAGGACAGAACCTCCAAACCCCCCTGAGCCACCCACTCTGCACTGATGAACTATCAAGGTGCAGATTTAGAAACATGGATTAACACACTCAACATTCCTCTTCTGATCCTCTTTACTACATTCTTTATGGAGGGGGAAGAAAGGAAACCCTCCCTGCTGACACACGCAGCGATGCAGGGCAGCAGGATTGTTTCTAGGAAATTTGTGGGAAAACTTGGAACCTGAACTTGCAGCATGAAAGTAGCTGGCAGCTTAACTACACAAAAAAAAAAAAAAATATCTATTGCCTCTACATGATGCAAGTTCCTCCACTTAATTCAGTCACTGGATAATTTGTTTCTTTGTTTAATAAGATAGAAACCCCAGGGATCAAATCATTCATAATAAAATTATATTAGTACTTTATTTTTGTCATTTCTGATTGCTCTGAGCAAGCGTTATTGGATAGTTTGACCGTGGGATACAGAAAGTTACCATTTAATTAATATGAAAGGTGCCTAAATTTTGAATAATATTGAAGAAAGGAGCCTGAGGCCATGGCAGGAGACTCGGGTGTATTAACAACTCCGATTGCTTTCTGCTCTGCTCTGCCTGTCAGCTTTTGGGTGCACTGCAAGATGCCAGATTTCATCTCTAAAGCCAGAAGATGCTCCCAATGTTACGGTCAGAAATTTCACCAGCCATACAGACAGGAAGGAGAAGCTGACAGAGGGAAATCACATATTAGGGGGTGCCAGGTTCTTGGTTTTAGGGTGTCATCAGTGACAGCTGACTCCTAAATCAACCTGACCCAGGAAACCACAAAGTTATTAGTGACAGCTTGAGAACGACCACCAAGCCTGCAGCCACACAAGAGCCAAATCTTGGGCATCCTGGGGAAAAAGGCTTCCAAGTGAAGGTGGCAAAGTATCTGCTTGACACCACAAAATATTCCTGAATCCTTTGGAAAGGAGGGCTTACCCGTGCTAACCAGTGGGTTAACCCCAGCCACCCCAGAGGGATGCAGACCATGGTGCTGGACAGCAGCAGCAGCTCGGTTTCACCAGGCTCTATCCTCAGCCAGCAAGTGCACGGAGAGCAACGGCTGTGTCAGTAATCCAGTTGTTTTCCAAACACCAAACCTACAGCTCCACAGGTCATAATTAGCAAAATGTAAAGTGACCAGGGGGCAAACACTGAATCCAAGGATGAAAACTCACAATCCAGTCAATAGCTGCAAGCAGCCCACCTCTTCACTCAAACGCTGGCACACAGTCCAACTTAAACCCTTCGAAAGGGAAACACAAAGATGTAAGGCTGAGAATACAAGTACAGTGGATCTGGGATTTAACTGCTGGCTTCAGATGTCATCGTGGCTCAACAGAACCCCCGTGCCACCTGAAGACCACGACCTGCAGACAGCTTTCTGGCCCATCCACCCTTCAGATGGCCACAGTGGGCATCGGAACCATCTCCCAGGCTGCGAGCTGGGCTCACCTCCTGCCTCATCTGCAGGGGCAATAAACAACAATAATTACAGCAAACAACCCTAAGGCAAAAATAAAGAGCAATACAGGAATTATCTTCAAGATGTTTAGGGGCTTTGCTTGGTAGGAATTTAATTGCACAGGATAATGAGGTCTTTAATGGAAGTTTATTGGTTTTGAAGTTTTTTAGAAGGCTGAGAGTTTCCATAGCAGCTGTCCAGTGTATAACTGTGTAAAACTCAGCAGCGTGTTACACAAAAAGCAACAGCAAGCCACAAAGACTGATTTAAGAATCTTACACAGGAATATTTCTGAATGCTGGGGAGAACTTTGACTTAGTCAAGAAACGATGCTTCAAAAGACATCCAGAACCACAGAATCAGCCCAGACCGGGCGAGACAGAGCGAAGCAGCAAAGGCTGGGAAGGGGCCGGTAGGAAGATGAGAAGAAAATTAAGCACAAGCTTGCAGAGCCATAGGGCTTCAAAGCAGGTCAAGTGCTCCCTCTTCTCCCACATGTCAGGCATGAGCTGCTCACCTTCATCTGCACAGCCCCCCACAGCCCACCCCTCACTGCTGCTCCCCACTGGGGAGCCCAGGAAGGATGGAGCCCTTTGCACAGCACCCCACCTGGCTTTGAATCACCACGGGGGGAAAAGCAGAAGTTTAAAGGGTTCTGGGAGCAAACAGAGCAAACCCCTCGTATTAAAGGAGAGAAGTACAACCTGCTCTATAAAACCCTTAAACAGGAGGCTTCAAAGCACCCTGAGATCTGCACCCACCTTTTAGCACTCCCATTAGCTAGAAAGCTGTGTGGTACACCTGGCCAGGCACCTTTGCCACGAGGTAAACCTATGCTGCTTAATATTTCTGGTAGAACAGATAAGAGTTTGAGGGCAATTAGCACAGGAGAGGGCAGTGAGGAAAGCAAGGGAATGGGCAACAGGATTGGAAATGAAAAATCAATCTTAACTAAGAGGGAATGTATACTAGCAGCAAAAAAGAGAGTAGATCTGACAGTATTTTTAATGAACAGGGTCAAAACCAAACACGCTGTTGGACTGTCCCAAGGGAAGTCACCAAGGCACAGACAAAAAGATTAAAAATGAGTTTGCCTAATTAATTATAAGTTTATAAGTTATATTAAACTCTGTACCCTGGAGTATGTTAATCTTTAACTACTAGAAAGCAAAATAAGATGTACATCCTGGGTAAAGATTGTGCAGCATCAGTGTTCTCTACAGTCCTGGGGCTTCCCCAGAAGATATAAGAACAGACAGGGATGAGTGTGAACCAATGAGAAGATTCCCAGCCAGCACAGTACCTGCTTTCTGCAGCATCAGCTCTCTAACCGTCTGCTTCTGCCTGCACAGAGCCATACCTGACTGTCCTTAAGGGCCTAGTAAAGGCAAACAAGGGTATTGCTGACTGGTGGGTACAACCTGCCATAAAGAATGAGAAACCCTGGTGTAAACTGCACGTGTGCTGGTTTTAAGAGCAAATGAACAAACCCACTTCCCATCCTGCTGCCTGGGAAGTCACGTCTGCTCATCGCACGTAAAGGGCACGTCGGAGCCTAACGAGCTTCAAGACCACCCACAGATGATGAATCTGTCCCTTCCTTGTGAGGAGGATGGATGCTCCCAGTGATTGATGTATTTGCTGCTTTTGGATGAAATCTTTGCCTGAGAAGCGCAGCCAGGACTAGCCCCAGCAGAACAAAACAGAGTCTGCTTTACCTCAGCAGAAAGCCACATTATTGTTAATCCCAGAGTCTCTGATTCAATTTGGGTGCTGGAGTGGCGTCCCCAGCGATGCGGCTCATTCATCTTACGCTGTTTATGCTGCTGAGCCTCTTCGTGGCTTCTGAGCCACCCAGCTCTGGCTCTGCAGGCTCCGTGGCGTGATGCAGACTGCCCAGGGTCCCACTGCACGAGATGAATCGTTAACGAAGCCACGTCCTTCCAGTCACAGGCCTTTCAGTGTGAGACGTTATGCACACACGCACCAGGAAACCCAGAGGTGACATTCCCAGAGCAAACCCGATTTTCTCCCCACAAGAACAGCCCAGCAGCACTGAAGGAGTTTGTAGAGGAGCTGGTCGTGCCAGCTCCTGTGAAGATCACACACACAGCCGTTTGCTACGAGGATTTTAAAGGCAAACTCTTTGGCCCCTGTGACAGAACCAGAGTGTGAGCTGGAACAGGAAGCAGTCAAAGGAGTTTGCACAAGTCCCTCACTTCAGCAAAGGCAAGGTCTATGTTTTCATTGCTGGGACTAGTTTTATAAGCATGAGGGTTGTATCTAATCAACTAAATCCTCACTTTCGTGTCTTGTGCAGCTCTCCATTATGTTCACCAGCAGAACATACAACATTGCCAGCCTCCAACTTTCCCCCAGCTCCAGAAAACACTGTCCCTTGTCCCCGATCAGCTGCCTAAAGAGTCATGGGTTGCAAGTTTAGCAGGTCTTGCTCCCATATCCAGATGAAGTGCTTTAGAAAAGGGTCACACAGAGTCCCCAGGCGCTCGTTACCCTTCACTGCACAACTGACACAGACGATGCTCTTTCAGTCCCTCTTTAACCTTGATCTGCACATGGAAGGTACTGGAATAGCACTGTGGTAAGACACAGGAGACACTGCCCCATTTCCCATTCGGCCTGGGAACAGTTTATCCAGCACTACCAGCTGTTACATAGGCACAGGACCAAGGAAAGTTCCCATTCAGCTGCAGGATGCTGAGCTCATTTGCTGTCCCAGGGATTCCAGGGAGCAAGGCATCCCACAGCCCCCTCACCTTCAGTCATTTAAATGTTTCTCCTACCCACTTCCATCACCTTCTGTAGGTTCAGTATCACTCCCTTGGCAAGTCCCCGCTGCAGTTTGCACACATGCAAAGACCCAAGCACCCAAGCAGCACCCGCTCAGACAGGGAACACAAAGTGATCCTATTTGTGAACCTTTCTTTTCTCTTTTGTTTTCTAAGATATTCACAAACAGTAATATAATTAGCCTCCTTGGAGGTCCAGTATGAACAGGTCTTTGCACTAAAATAATTAATGTTTTTGATGCCTATCAAGACTTTGGCAGTACAAAATGCTGTAGGCTAGAAAGGACAAAAAAAAATAAGGCTAGAGTTAAAAACATATATTATAAACGGTCCCTTAAACCCTAGTGTGGTATCCTTTCATCATTCCTTCATTCTGAGGTTAGTAGGTTATTAACCTGTATCCCGAGGGAGAAAGGATGCACATCAATTATATCAATTGAATAGACAAATGAAAATCAAATTAAAAATTTAACACACACAGCCATAATTACAATGCAGGCTTCTGAGAGGGGCCTCACTGGGGGAGAGAAGGGAGAAGTGTTTGCTCGATTTTAACTGCCATTTACAGGAGCAGGGAAAGGTACCTGGAGAGAGACAACCTAATGAAACCCAAGTCCATACAGGAGACTTCAATGAAGTCTTTAATCCTGAAACATGATTGTGACAAATCCATTGTAATTTAATCGACTAGTTGAGTATTTAACACTGAGGAGTGCTTTAACAGAGGGGATTTATCTGCAGCACCTCCAGCACAAGTGGGCAAAGCTGGAGAAGAGGCTGTGCAGCTCTCCCAGCGCAGGCACCGAGGATGCTCCAAGTCCCACTCTCCAGCCTGGCACCAGCAGCTCCCCACTCCTGTGTTACAAAGTGCAAATCAAACATTGTACACACCTGTGAGGAGCTCTTGTAGCTACGATCTCCCTGCGGGGAGCAGCACACTCACTCATTTCACCTGCTGTACAGCCAGATGATCATCACTAAAACCTGAGCGAGCCAGGGAAACCTGAGCCTCTTCGTTGAGCACTCTAAGTGTGCAGTTGTCCTCCTCTGGATGTGGTGCCCTACACCACCCCTGTGCCGAGCAGGAAGGAGCCAATGTTCAGAGGCATCCATCAGAGGAAAAAGCCTTTTCTAAATCTGCCACCCACTGAGAACTTTTGATTGCAATTTTAGACTAAGATGCAAAAATATTTAGCTCATTTAAGTAATTAAATGTGTTTACACTGTGTAATTATGTGTATTAACACCGGCATATTTAAACAATTAAACAAACGATCACAACACTTCTGCTTTCCATGGTATTTCCATATCACAACAAGATCCAGCTCCACCAACCTTCCAGCTGCCAAAGCTCTGCTGGAAGCACCAGGGCGCACGAGGGGTCCCTGGCCACCCCCAACCAGGAGGTTGCCACCTCCCACTACTGCACGCAAAAGCAGAGGTGAATGATGGGATGGCACAGGCACCTCCTTTCAGTGGCACCAAGGGGTGACAGAGAAGAGGCTGAACATAAAGTACCTGGCCAAGCACAGGCTGAGGCTGGTCAAAGGTAACTGCAGTGATGCAAGAACTGCATGGCTGAGCACATGCAGACCAACATAAAAGCAGGACTTCACCCAAAATACCCATGTTTTAAGTCTAAGAACTGGCAGCTGGGTACTGTTTCAACATCTGCTTTTAAATGATTTTGAGGTTGTAGAAAAACCTCTCCAGAAGTTGCACCAATAAACCTCTCCAGGCTTCCCACTGAGGCTCAAAGTGCCACACAACAGTAGAAATCATGTCATTCCTGCACACACCACCCAAGAGTTCACCTGGGAAGGTGGAAGACAAACCACATAACCAAAGTGCACACATGGGACCTTGAGCTCCTCACCGTTCTAGAGAGGCACACAGGAGAGCTGGCAGAGGAGAGACAAACACAAAACAGCAGAGTCCTGGGAAATAACCAGGCACAAGAGCAAAAAGGTGTTGATGGAGGCTCCCTATCCCAAACAAACACCCTATATAATATTGTTTCTTGATATTCTACCTGGGGAAGACTGTGACGCGTGAGACCACGTGCTTGTTTAACTCGCCTCCAGACCACCACCATGAGCAGGATGCAGATGCTGTCAGTGGGGACAGAAAGCACCAGTCCAGACGCTGGGAACACAGGAAGATGAACACCAGGGCAGCCAAGCCCTTCCCTTCCACCCTGCGGGCTTGGCCACCACCAGCCCATGGATGCAGGAGACACGCGTCTCCTCCTGCCCCGCGCTGCCCGTGCTTCCCAAGCCAGAAACAACTTCCCAGCAGTGACTCCAAACTACCTGAACACCAAAGCTGGGGAAGCAGCAAGGGGCTCCGCTTCCCTCTGCAGCTTTGCCTGTAACTTCAGCACTTCATCACTCGTAAGCTGAGGCCAATTACTCCGGAGCAGGCGGGGAGCTGCGCCGCTGTAATGCTATTTCTGTCGATATAAAACCTCCTGTAATTTGTTTACGACTCCCAGATTCAACAATAGTGTGCAAATGCAAACCCATTTATGTTAATGTCCTCTCTCTCTCAGATCAGATTCTGAATAAAAATTAGGTAAATACTCTGTTTGAAAATATATAAGATGAGAACTAGTTGGGGAGGGAGCAAGAGAACCTCCAAATGCACGATCCTATCAACGATATTATTTTTTTTACTTAATAACTTAAGTGTACTGTTAGTGAAATTACAACCTGCTTGTGACACAATAAATTTACAACAAAATTCATTCCATAAATTATTCAATTCGCTGACTGCAACTACGCTGAGAAATATCACCACGAGCAGATGATTAGCATGTGAAAGGAAAGCCATCTCCAGACTGAAACAATCACTGTCACACCTCCATTTGAAGATGCCTAGTGGAGTTTTGTAAAATTACCATTAAGAATACACATTTAAGGCTTTGTAGTTCCTATAAAAGCGTTAAGTATTTGATTTACATTAGATTCATTTGTTCTTTCTTCAACTGTCTCTTTTCCTACAAACCAGAAGCGTTTCAGTAAATGCTGGCTCAATCAAGTGTGCATTAAAACAAAGGAATTTAAGTTCAATAAAAGTGATGAATCAGAACTGGAATTTCACCTTCCCCCTCCCCAGCCCCCTCTCCTGCTACAGCAGGAGAAACAGGCTGATTTGGTGGGGGTACAGAAGTCTTGTCCCACATGGACATACACTCCAGGAGAGACAACCCAGGGCCTGGGCCACCCACACAGACGACTCAAACCAAATGCCAAGTTCTTCTCACCACCAGCAAGGAGAGAAGGTTGGGGATAAAGAACTGTTTCCACACAACACCTTTTCGTCCTTCAAACAAACAGCAGAGCTCTGAACAGACAAAACTTGGCATCTTACAGTCAACCAAATTATAATAATAAAATAACCAAATTATCTTGGGTACCCACCAAACAAACTCCAGCAAAAGCTCAGCAGTTCAATCACAGTCTTCCCAACACAAGACTGAGACTACCAAACACAACCAGTGCCCCACAATCATCAGCACCTACCACAAGCATGAGCAAAATCAATGGAAATGCTTTACCAACCTGCTGAGATGGCTCCTTCCACTTCTACAGTCATCTTCTGCCCCAAGCAGCTCTACAGCAGGTCCTCCAGCAGTAGGAGAGCTGACTACAGCTGTATAGCCCATACATCCCCGCAATGTAATACTAGCAGCAACTCTTCACAGCACTCCCTTAAAAATAGCCTGATGGGGCAAGGAGAAGATTAAAGGCCCCCCACTGTGCTCTCCTTTTATATTAATTGATTGAAGATTGTATTTTATTTTAAGTTGAGGCTACAGGAGTAGCCTCCCTGAAGACACACGTCCCCCTCCCTGATGAATGACCCAGGAGCAGCTGTGATGCCCCACCCAGAGAAAACAAGCCCAGGGATGAAAGCTGAGCACCATTTTCTCAGGTGGCCTGGATGAGTTTATCAAACCACCTCCATACCACAGACCCTTCTGATCTCCAGGCCCATGAAATGCAAACATCTTGCCCAATAGAAGCATTTAAATGGCTCCCAGCATCTCTACCTCCTGCTGGATTTCCCAGCTGGAGAAATTTGAGGGGTATATGTAAAGAATTTATTTCCCTGGACAGGAGGAGGAAGGATTCTTCTAGTTCTGGGAATCAAAACACTAAATTTTTACAAAATACTTTAAAAAATAATTTTAAAAAAAAGACCAAGAGCAATCTTCAAGTGATTCAAGAGTCACTGCCATGACAACAATCCACTTCCACAGGCATGAGTGTTTCAAAGCAAGACCTACTGGTTTGAAGCAGGTAAGGACACGACTCTGGGTTCCTCCTCCCCAGCTGTGCAACTTGCATTAAAAAAAAGGTAATTGTTCTGGAAGTGGTGACCACAAAGGAAAAAACCCAACCACTTTGGGTTGAAACTTCATTGGCCCCGAGTAAGAGTGCACATCTCCTGCCACTGACAAAGTGCTTTCCCTTTCCTTGCCCCCAGTTCGTTACCAGCACTCAGACATGTTCCCTGGCTGCTTCTTGGAGCCTCTCCCATCTGAGAGCAGGAGCTTCCATTATTCCTAAGGATAATCCCAAGTATGCAGAGCGCTGTGGATGTGTAATGGAGAGGCTGACTTGTAGCCGATCCAAATTCCGTGCGCTTCATGGAGCTTAGGGCTTTCCCATATGTGTGCAGCAGGGACGTGCCTCTGCTCTCAGCCTCACCAGCACCCCAGAGCAGGCACGACTCTGGGAAAAGTTCTCATGCTCCCCCATAAAGTTTTATTTCTTCTGAAGGATGGAAATCAAGCACATACATTGTGCCACCTTCTCGTCGATCCTCCAGTTGGACATGCTGGTTTCCTCTGGCTGCCCCCGAGCGTGCACACTGAAGGCACAAATGGTGTTTGTGCTCTTAAACAGTATTCTGAAAATTAAGGGGAAAGGGACATTTTTCAAGAGCATGAGGAAAGCAAAAGCAAGTCACTGTCATTGCCAGAGGCTCCATGAAGAGCCACAAGCAGTCAGCACCCAGCTTCACATCCACTGCTGGCACCCAGCACCAGGGCCATTTCTGAGGCAGCTTCTTTACTTCTGGTGATCCAGAGAGATTTCTCTCTCATCTACCTTGCGAGAGGCACCCTGAGTCTGCCACACACCCGTGGTGGTTGCTCTATGAGTCAGAAGGTAAAAGGCCAGCCAGTCTAGAGGAGGAAATGAAATCTGTAACTACAGGGGAGATTACTGAACAAGGAACCATGAGGCATCTTCATGGCAGGGGCTTTCCATGCACGGGCTACTGGAAATATCCCAACTCCTTCTGGACAAGTGTATTAACTAACAGGAAGAGATAAAGAACACGGAGGGATTTCTGAATCCCGCTAATTTGAGACTGGGAAAAAAAATAAATTCTTTTAATTAAGCTTCAAACCCATCGTGAGCTGATTCTTGTCATCAGATGCAGCCGAATCAGGAAGAGCGAGACGGTGCATTCACAGCCACATTAACCAGTAATGACTGTGTAACTTCAGCAGAAGACAGGATCATGGAGACATTAATAAGCGATGAGATCACAAAACATCTGGAGAAATGTGAGCTGATATAAAAAGTAGCCAGCAGAGTCTTATAAAGGGTAAATCTTGTTTGACAAATCTGCTGGAATTTTTTAAAGAGGTAACACAGACTCCAGACAGGAAGAAAACATGGGACATAATCTGTTTGGGTTTTAAAAGGTTATTTGACACATCGCAGCCCACAGGCTGGTGTATTTAAGTACAACAAGTCAAAAAATGCCCCAACTCCAAATGGAGAAATAAAATGAAGGAAGTTAAAGGCCTGGGAGTGTTATCAGTGAGAGGGAACAAAGAAGAGCTTGTTTCCTTCTGTGCATGTAAGATGAAAAGGAAGACATCATAATGCAAACATCCTGACATCCCCCTGACTGCACTGACCTGGTACTGGGGGACATGGAGGGACAGACTGTGTAACGGCCACGATACTCACTGTAACTGTACAATGAGAAGGTTTCATATTAGAAGCCTTATGTATAGTGGTGCCTTTGGAACCTTCACAGCAGAAGACACTGGGAGAGTCTCTAGGGACAACCAGAGAAGATGTGCTGAAGGGCAGAAGGGTAACCAGGCAGGCAGACCTGTGCACCGGCCGGCTGGGAGACCATGCCTGGACTGGGAAAATGGGAGCGGCATCCCTGGAGGCTTTTGTCTTAAGGACAAGGGGATAAAAAGTTGATGGCTAACTCACACTGAATGGAAAGGCAAAGGGCTCTTTCTTTATATTTTATAGGTCAAAGTTTTGCTATTATTTCTTTCCCCAAAACTCTTTAAACTCTGCATGGTTTTACCTGTCAGAATAAAGAGAGAGAACAATGTGCCCAAAATCAGGTTCTGACACAGTTGTAGGCAGCAGTTTTGTGTGGGCCAAAGTTTTAGACTCTTTTCTTCCAGGGAAAAAGACCATGCAGTGGGACCATCCTGGAGGCTCTCATCCCTCCTACTGCTTGGCAGAGGGAGCAGCCACCACTGAGGCAAGCATCCAAGGGCTGGCCCAAGGAATTGTTCCCATTTAGGTCCTTCCGAAGCAGATCCCTGGCAGAAGGAAGATCTCCAAACTCCCCAGAAGCAGCAAGCCAGCAGTGAGCTGGGCGATGAGTAGCCAGCAGCAAGCAGACATCCCCTCCAGCAACAGGCTCCAACCTTCATCCCAGGGAAATGGATGGGGACCTTCTCTCCTGTGCAATACAGCCAACTGTCTTACATGAGAGGGGTTGCAGAGAGGGAGGGCCCCAAATACAGATTATCCCACGGCTGAAAACCTGGAAAGCAAAATGACCCCTCCAGAGGTCCCCTGGGTGGTTCTAGCAGAGATCACAGCAGCAGGAGTTGCAGAAACATCAGGAAGTTAAAGGAAAAGTCTGGGCCCAAGGGGATGCTGTTGTCTATAGGTGACAGTACGAATACTCACAGGGTGCAGGTACACACAGAGCACCTACTCAGAGGAACACGCACGCCTGTGCTTTCTGTTCTTCCTCGGCGGCTGTCCTATTCTGTTGATAAACCATGAATGACTGAGACTGTTTGGTCAGTTGTGGCTCTTTGCAGCACAGTTGTCCTTGCTGCGGTGGGAGAGGCCTTGCAGGGAGCTCCCACAGCCCTTCCCCTGGTTACTGCTCCTTTGCACAGGAACACTGGTCTCATTTTGGGTCAAACACCACCAGCCCTTTTCTCCCCACTAGCAGGCAGCAACCAGTGAAAGCTAATGCAGGCTTCATCCTCTGACACCAGACATACAGCTTGATCCCATTTTCTGCTCCTCAGCTGAAGCGTATCGATCTGCTTACTCTTCGGGGTGGCACAGGGAAGAAGACAAGTCCCTCATATATAAAAATAAATGATTTCATGTAGATGTCCAAACACATATACAGTTACATTACACGTGTAGATCGATACGTTAGTTTTGTTAAGCATTTGGCCATCTCTGGAGATAAAAAACATATATGGAATTAAGTCCCAATTTACCACATTATGCCAGTTTAATATATCCATTGATCTGAGTGCAGTCAGACTCACAGGGAGCTAGAGGGGAATAAGGATAACCAGAGAGGAGACAATCACAAGGAAAAAGGGGAGAAAAGGCAGCACGAGAGGAGATGGGTCAGTGACATGAAAGGCAGCTGGCTGCTTGTGCAGGAATTCTGGCTGAGCCCTAGGTGCCTGTGGTGAGCATCACCTGAGATGCTGCTGCCAGGGGAAGTTTTGGAGAAGTTTCTCATAAAACTGAAGCCTCCACATGGCAAGACATGCAGCCACCCAGGTCGAGGGGGTCTGGCTGGGTGTGGGGCAGAGGAAGCATGGACAATGAGCTGGAGTGAAGGACCAGTGAGCACAGGGCAAAATGCTGAAGAAAAGATGCAGGGCACTGGAAGCGATGAGGATCCCAGCCACGGGATGCACAGTGTCTGGGTGGGGATGCACCAGGGCATGGCCCGTGCAGCCACCAGCCTGCCACGACAGCTGCGGCACACCGCCTGCGCTCCAGGAGGCAGGAATAGTCTTCAAAGGAAACCCAGTTCAGCATGTTTCAACTTGTGGAATTTGAAACTTAAATAATCTCCTCTTCACCTTTTCTTTAAAAAAAAAAATATATCTCTATATATGCATGGAGGATTGTTTTCAAACACAGCCTGCAGTGCAGCAGCTGCTGAGGCAGCAGCACGGGCCTGAATTACAATTTTTATTTATTATTTTGTTGTGCTCCCTGTATTTTTCTTACAGCACAGAGGAGGAAAAAGGCAATTTTCAAAAGTTTATAACTCAACTCTACCGCAATGAAATGTCATTTGGGAGACAGGAAAGTGGGGGAAGAAGGACATCTATGGCAAATCCCCATCACTGGTGCATTTTCTTGTCTCCTTACAAATGTCTGCAGAAAACACCAAATTAAGGCTTCCAGAAAAAAAATCACCAAAATGCCACAGCAAGTATGTTAAGCAGTCCCAGTACCACATAGTGCCCTCTTCAAGTGTTCGCACAGAAATACACCTGTAACATGCCAGGGTTTGCTCTCCTGCCTGGGCAGGATGGTGCACTGGGATGGCTTTGCTCCCTGCTCCAGCCCGTGCCGGCACAGCCACACACCACAACGTGCCTCTATCGCCCATTTTACTGGGATTTACTTTATAAATGTTCTAAAAGTACAAATGCTTAGGGAGACTTACTGCATTCTTCCACCTGTGAAACTTTACCTGCTTTGTGGTGAATTCCCATAGATCTCAGAAGGAAAGAGGGGGGAAAATATAAACCCAAAGTCCCTGGGTTTCTCCGCAGAGATTGCCTGTAGCTTTGGTAACGCTACCCAGCGTAAAGCCCAATACTAGAATGAACTCAATGCATTTCCTCTCCCAAAACTCATTAAAGCCACAGCTCATGGTGGGGCACCAGCCGCCCAAATCTCCAACCTGGCTCGGGAGGACTGAACTGCAGGAGAACAGAGCAGCTTCACCGAAACACCTCAGAGGGTTTAACTGCTCTTCCTAGAAGGAAGCCCAGACTCTGTCCCGATGCTGAGACACAATCCCCCAAAAGCTGGGGGTCGCCACCAACTGGGAGCTGATGCCAAGCCCGGCAGCATCGGGTCCAGCCCCACGCCCTTGCCCAGCATTCCATCCTGGTGCCCATGCTAGAAACCAGGAATTTATCATAATAAATCCTTACTGGGGACTTTTTCCCAGGTGCTGCCTGCAAAACTAACATTAGAAAGGGGGTTGAAGAGCCAAAAATAAAAGCATCATTATCCAATGTGTGTTTAAAATACATCTAAACCCATTATCCTATCATGGATCCTGGAGTGAAGTTGGTGGCGATTTCACCAAACTGATCCAGAAGTATCATCAGACAGCGAGTGCTGCAGGAGGGAAAGGGATGGGAATAAGGACATGATGGGATGTGAGGCAGGGAGCTTACTGTATTTTTTCTAACTGCAATACAGAGCCTTAAAATCATTTCAACATAGGCTTTCTGTGTAAAGAGCACAGTCAGTGAAAAGTTACACTAATTTAAACAAAATTAATAAAGAAATGTTCTGCTGCTTTTTATCATCTTTCTACCTCTCATCATTTATCATGCAAATTAAATTGCAGTAATAGAAAATGTAAAGAAAACAAACTCTGCAGCATATTGAAACCTCTATCCAGTGAGAGATAAGGTTGAATATTAGAAGGAAAGGTGCAGAAAATTAGCTGTCCGTACAATAACTGGGAGGGGAACTGTTTTATTTAGCCTGGAGGGATTTTTTGTTGCAAACTGACTAAATTAAAATCCAGACTATTATACCCAGTATCACACCAGAAAACACCTTTTCCTTGCACTTTTAGATAAATTTTCATTGATCTCATTTTATGCATGATTACACTTTTAATGAGATGTACAATATTTCCAAGCTAATTTTAAATGCCTTCTCTCCGTTCCACCTCCCTCCTCCCACCATACACACACTTACTGCTTGTTGGATTAACATTTCTGATAAATTGCTAGACCAGAAAGGAGCATTACCAGGAGGAAATAAATTACTTCCATCTTTCGCAGCTCCAGCCTAGTAAAGTAACCTTAAAAATGCCCGCTGTCTAATTATGCCACCTTGCAGTTCTTTCCAAAAGCAATCATTTTATTTCATGTCATCATTTTATTTGTTGTCGGGAACCCTAAAACACACACAGGTTTTGGGAAGGAGCCACCTCTCTCTGCAGGCAGCACTCACTGTAAGACCCAGCCCTCCCTTGAAACTCAAAACTCTCTAGAAATAAAAAGTTTTATTTGCAAGATCTTTGACTCTTGTGAATAAAGCACAAAGCAGGTGAACGTGGGCGAACTGGCCTGTTGCCAGAGCGTGGTGATCTTGACTTCAAAATATCAGGCAATAACTGATTTTCAGCATGGAAAAAAGCTTGGCTCGTTCCCAGAAGTTTTAAACTTTTCTTCCTTTGGCTGTTCTGGGAGCAGTCATACCCTGTAAAACAAAGGGGGAAATTGCCGGGGCAAAGCTCGAAATCAAAGCTCTGCCTCTAGCCCATTGTTAAGTACCCAGCATTTCATTTCCCCCCGATTTGAGGGCTGCCTTTTGAGCATCGGGGCTGGCTTGCTGGAGTGTGGGCAGGGCTCTGACAGGGCACACCGCAGCGCTGGGTCAGCCAGCACCTTGGCAGAAAGATGCCCTGGAGATGTCCTCACGTGGGAGCGATGCTCAGGAGTGGGAGTACCGGAAGACTGGTGGGTGTAAGCTGCAGCAGGCTGATGAGACAGTGCCTTCAAAATGGGTATGAAAGGTTTTACAGATCCTATCGCCTTCCTGTCGTGTTCCTGCCCTGTGACGTGCCAAATAGCCTCACCCTTCCAAGCCCCTTCCTCAGGCCACCACCAGCCCCAGCTCTGCACAGGCTGCCTCCCTGTTCCACCCCCAGGAGCACAGGGCTGCCTTTTTCCCTGCTCTCCTCTGGGTTTCCTCTGTTTACTTCATACCTTTTCCAAAGCGTGATGTTCCAAGCAGATACTGCAGGGCAGGGGAGGCTTTGCATGCCATAACGTATACAGTGCCTATCCACTGACCCATCAAGTCACCACCAATTTGCAGTTACCTCCACACAGTTTTTGCAGTGCTGCTACCGAGCCAGGCTCTCTCCAGCTTGTATTTAAGAAGGGAAAACAAAGAGAGGATTAAGTTTGGAGACCTAGGTGTCTCTCAGTCAAATATCAGCTCCGTAACTTCGGAGCATTTTTCAGATTCCCAGATTCTCTGGAGCTGCCCTCTTGTCCTCTGAGGGACAGCAGCCACTCTCCTCCTTTCCCCCGCAGCCTCAGGAGCACGCTCAGGCCGTCACCGCTCACAGACCCGGAAGGACTGCACCCCTCCTGCCCAAAGCCAACCCCCAGCTCCCCGCTCCACTGACCGTCTCAGTTTAACAGATTATCGATAACGACACTCTGGGAAATCGCACTCTCCCAGCACACCTCAGAGGGTGTCAGTGCAGACAGCTGTGAGCAGAGCTGTGCAGGACCATGTCAGAGCACCCCTGAGCTTAAAGCGCATCACAGGCCCATCCTCCTGCGGGTCAGAGCTGTGTGCGCTCCTGGGTATCGGGCTGACTGGACACAACCTGCGATGAGCAAACCCTTGGAGCCCTTCACACTGCTTCTGCCAATGGCACTTGTGTTGGGAGGGACCGAGAGCTGCCTTGGCACCGGCTCTGCAATGGCATCTGGGCTGGAGAGGAAAGAGGATGGGGCAAGAGGAGGGGCGTCACTGGGGACAGCAAGATGGGGGGACAAGTAAAGCAGAAGTGGAGAACATGAGGAAACCAGGGAGGATGCCAGGGAAGAGGGCTGAGCCACAGCCTGGGCTCTGCAAAACACCAAAAGAAAGCAGGAGTATCAGCTCGAGCTGAAGCATCTTGAGCAGGGATTAGGAGTTTAGACTCAGGACAGTGGAAATGAAGCCACAGACAATGGGAGCCGGAAAGAATCTTAAATGCAAATCCACATTTCACAAAGGATTTATCGTTATCCAGCACCGCTTTGAGAGTTAAGTGTTTCCATCAGAAGCCTTGTCCCAGTGCACTAACACGACAGACGGCGTGAGCCTTTCCAGATGTGGGAGTGCAGATGGGCTTACAGACCTGCAAGGCAAAACCACTTCCCAACTCTTCCCAAACCCATGAATGGGACCTTACACGGCATGTGAAAATTTACCACTGCTGGGAAAGTCACAGCAACAGACACCAGGGTCCTGAGATCAAAACCTGTGTGTGAAAACTCAGAAAAAAGTTCTAGAAAGGTAAACACGTGAAGAGACAGAATATAGACCGTGGAGCACAACCCACCCCTCAGGACGCACCCCCAGCCCGTATGCGGTCACAGTTGTGAAGGGTGAGCAATGTCAGAGTTTTTCATGAATAAATGATGGGTCTTTGTGGTGAAATTAAAGAACTGTAAAAACTTCCAAGGCTAGACAGTAGCAAAGAGCCATTACCGCAGGTCACTCGAGAACAGCTGGCACTGGACAGGAACTGTGGGGAGACATGATGATTTCCACAGCTACACTTGGAGTTGTCCTGCAAATGATACAGGTGGGGGAAAGAAAAGGGGGAGAAAGAAGGGGCTGGCCAGGGGAAGACTCAGCAGCTGTAAGCTCACAAAAAGAGATCAGAACCTCAACAGAGAGCGATGCCTTCCAAAAGGCAAATCAAACTAATCAACAAGCAGTCCGAGCCGATCAACAGAGCTAACGAGCCCGATACAGCCCCGCGTGTTCCACACATACCAATGCCGTGTGGTTCTACACACACACGCTGTGCAAGCCAGGAGCTTCTTCCATTTCCTCTGCCCACCAGTGGTTCCTACACGGCTCCTTAAGCAAACCACTGCACAAAGCCTTTCCCTGCCTTACCTGTGGGAACCTGAATCGCTGTCCCGCCTCTGAGGAGGGATAACCTGCCTGTCAGCTGCCCACCTACAGCAAACCAGAGTGAAATCGAATTTCCATCTAGTTTTTAAAAAAATATTGAGGTTTTTGATAAATATTTGTATGGAGGTAATACAGGTAAGAACAGCAGCATGGGCTAAACCCTGGATTAACCCTTCCCGCTCTCCGTTTCTGACAGGGAGCAGTAGTGGGTGCCCCAGGAGAGCACAACCCCTTCCCCAGGCACAATACACATTTTAGCATCTCCTCCACCAAATCCCATCTCTGTGGGGCCAGTTGTGTTCAGCAGACACACGAGTTTTACCCCCACCACACGGGTGTCCCTCGGACTGGGATTGTTTTCAATAGCACGTTTCCAGAATAATCCCAGACATCTGGCAGGGGAATTGCAAAAGCTGCTCGTAGGCTGCACGTAGCTTTTAACACACAAAAGCAATTATTGCCTTCGATTAAATGGCTCTGCAAATGGATCCCGTTCGTGTGCTGGCAAGTTGGAGAGGCTGAACCAACTCTGCACTCAGGAACATGAACTTTTGGACCGTGCTGGATCACGGGCGCTTCCCTGAGCTCCCAGCCCCAGCTCCAGTGCCAATCGATAGCCCCAGGTGAGCAGAGGGCAGCCCGGACCTGGGGAAGGCAAGAAGCAGGGGCATCACCCAGATAAACTCTTGCTTCTGACACAGGCATAACCAACTCCCACACCCTGTTATTGCTGCTACTGCTTTATTAAAATGCATAAAGCAGCCAGAAGCAAAGACACCAATAAATTCTTCTGTAAAAGCAGAAATTTTTTTTCAAATGGCTCCCTTAACACTAATAATCACAGCTCTCTTATGTGTACTTGACTCTGGTTAACCTTTTTCTGGCACTTTTTAACTTCTCCAAGTCAGGTACTAATATGGAACTAATGTGGGGTTTATTTTCCCTATAGGAATAGCAGAAAGAGCACTGCACATTATCGTAATCACGCGAGCTCCTTCCAGAAACTGCAGGACTTTAGATCAAAGCATCCGCATTATGGCACAGGAAAAGAATTTAATAACAATTGTGGGACTAAGCATTTTTTTAATGTTAAGGGGTTTTTATTGAATATTAATCCTATAAAATGCTCCTGAAAGTTGGCAGCAGGAAAACTGATGTCCCAAATAGTTACGGCAGCCTTCCACATCGTAGGGATGCAATTGCAGTGTAATCAGAATTCATCATGCCATTAGCAGAAGGACAACAGGAAAGGAGACACTTTCCCTTGCATCATGCTGCTTGAAACAACAAGGACTGTGAGAACAGAGGCTCTAATTGTTAACATTAGCTAAGCACTTGAAGTTTGCCTGTACTTTGCGTTCGTAGCTCGCACTCCCTCTCACTACAACTCATACTCAGTATTTGCACTTTCAGTTTCACCTTCTATTAAAGATTTGCATTATATTTCATCTCCCAAGGGAACGGATATGCTGGGATCGTGTCTGCTGTGAAAATGAACAAGAGGTACCCAGCATTTCCCCCCCTATATCTAACTGCAGGATATTTTCCTTTTTTTCCCTTTTTCTTTTCCTGGAGGAGGTCACTCTGCTGCCCAACTTGACGGCAGTCGTGCTCCAGCCGCATTAATCCCTGCCCTGCTGAGCTGCTGGAGAAACAGGAATTCATCTGACACCAGCAGGGGAAAGACAGAAGGAAAAATTAAGGAGGGAAAAAAATGGATGAATAAATAATTCAGGCAAAGGATGAATACTCAAACAAAGCAGTGTCTGTGTGCGAGGGAACACCAGGCTGCTCTAGCACAGGTAAGAACACCATCGGCAAGGGCGTTCTTGGTAAAAGCAAAGCCAGTTTATGTGTCTGGGGCACTGGGACGAGAGCCATCGCCCAGCATCACCTGGACACACACACAGACCTGCTGCCACCCAAGCAGGGCATGGGCAAACCCCCACGAAGACAAGAGGTGCCCGGCACAGACCCTCTCACTGGCACGTGCCTGGGAAAACCTCGCACGCTGCTGGGTTTGGTGCCAGCCTGTTCAACTGCCACTGGACAGGGAAACGCTCGACACAGTTTGTGGTTTGATGGCTGAGCATCCAGTGCCCCTGGTCACACGTGGCAGGATTTGCTGGGTAACTTATGAAACCCACTGCTAAGGCCTGGGAAGGATCCATGCCATGGAAAACCCTCCGTTTCCAAAACCCCTCTTCCCTCTTCTTCACCAGCTACACTGCGAACAGGCGGTTTTGTTGCACGGTGCACACCAGTGCAGGGTTAGGAATGGGACAGCCCTCTCCTGAGGAGTGTGGTGCTAAGGGCAGGTGAACAAGGAGCCTCCATGCCCCACACATGCCCCACGCACGCCCCACACATGTGTACAGCATCAGTTTTAAGCCAGACCCTGTGTTGGTCCTCCTGTACTGAGACGCCTCTAACTATTCCTCGACTGGAAACCTCGTAACGGATCACAATGCCACGATACTCAGCGAGCAGCCCAAAACAAAGCAAGTGCAGGATCTACTTTTGTCATCGCCTCCATCTCATGGGTTTGGAGTTTGCTGGCACTCGGTGGTGACACTCTGCCAGACAGATGCTGTTTATCAAACAGATACCCTGGAACAATGAACAGGAGAGCAACACAAAATCAGGTGCAACACAGAAGATGAGTTGTTCCCCCACAGTCCAACACCAGGATCTGCACCATGAATGGTACCATCACCTGCAAGACAGCACCTTCAGGAATCCCCATCCTGCTGCGCTGATGCCCAGCATCGAGGCTGGGGCAAAGCAAAACCCACATTGATACACTTGGGTATCTTCGTGTTTTATTCACACAGCCTTACAAGTTTATGAGCATTTGGCTTCATTTTACACCAGATAACTCGACGCTGCCCCAGAGCAGGCTGCCAGATGTGCAGTATTTACTTCTGCAGCCTCATCGCTTGTGACGGGTCAAGTCAAACAGAAACCTCCTGGGGAGCCAGGATGGCTCTCCCAGCTGCCCTGCACATGCTCCTCTGGGCATCGCTCTCCGAGCGGGCTGACCACATTTGTGACACGTCTGGAAGTTATTTTAGAAACAAACTAACTGGTGGTGCTACCCAGCATCTGGGCCTGGGATGCAAAATGATGGTCTAAACATGTTAAAGACAGACAAGGTGGGTGCTGCAATAGAGATTTAAGGCATGAACTAGGCATGCGAGTGGGATCCCAGCAGCTGCAAGGGAAGTCTTCATTCACATCCACATACAGATTTCTCATAATAAAAGTGTTAAATTTCCATCTATGCAATCCCAGAGCACGTATATGCTATCAGGTGCCCTCAACATGCCACACACATCTGGCATTTGGGAATGGTGAGAACCTCAAACAGTTGTGGACATCTCAGTGACACACAGCATTTCACATATGACATACTCTGCTGTCACCTAACCTTGCTGTAAAAGTCCCCAGAAACTGAGATTTCTCTGGTCTTGGAGGGACTTTTGCCTGAAGATTTCATTATCAGTTGCTTTTTTTCCCTACTAGTGCCCAAAACCTTCTTTTGTGAACCAGGCATCCTGCTAGATAACAGGCCCTGCCATCCCTGCCTGCAGCCACGGGCATTTCCGTATGCTGATGTGGCTGCTTAGTCGCTGCTTAGCCACGCTGCAAAAATTTACCTCTCCTAATCTCTTCTCATAAGCCAATTCTTCCAGGTCCCCAGTTCTCTTTGTTGCTTTTCTGTGAACTTGTTCCAGTCTGTTAACAGAAAGCCACCGACGTGGTGCCAGAACAGAGCAGGATTTCCCAGCCGCAGCCATGGGTCACTATGGGGTCACTATTATTTCCCTGCCCTTTACCATGATGCCTTCGTGCAGGCAGTCCAAAGCTCCACTGGTCATTTTTCCTCTGTGACACTGCAAGCTCACCTCCTACTGTTACCCTGTTCATAGTTACCCTGATCGTCTCTTAGCATGGCTGCTGCTCGGTTTCTCTCCTGTGGAACACACCTGTGATGGATCAGTACTTTCATACGCAGGCAGCTGGATCATCTGTATTTTTCAAGGCTGAATTTCATTTTTTCCCTTCCTGCTTCTAACTTCTATAAATTTCCTGGTATCACACCTGCATAAAACCCCTCACTACTCATCATTTTCCAGAGTTAGTCTGATGATGTTTACTTCACCTCTCAGGTTATTAGAAGCTACCAAAGGAAATGCACAGAATTGATTCGGGACCAGCCCCACGGCTGTAAATAAGCCACCCCCCAACATGCAACATTTCGCCTTCACTGCTGTTCTAGCCTGCAGCCTGTTGTTGAGTTTTCCATTCGGCAGCCAGAGCTTCCACCTGCACCACCAGAATGAACTTTTCAATCAGAGAAGACGAGGGCTGTCCTGCTCCAACCCGCCCAGGGAATCTGCCTCTGCTCCCCTTCATGGGTAAATCCTGGGAAGAACCCTTGCAGAATCCCGTTACCAGTGCTGCTAACGAGCCTACAGTTTTCTGTCTCAAGCACAGTTGGGATTATCAGCTCCTGGGCCACCTTCCACGGACAGTGTTGGCACTTTTACCACTGCTGTTGTTGGGAATCATTTGAAGACTGGGAAGGAAACCACAGGAACCTTTACTTTGCTCTTTCTGCCATATCTCCAGCAATCACTTGATGATTTCTGACTCGGTCCCGTCAAAAACACCAGAGTAGGACTCAGATGAGGTCAAAGCCCTGAACCATGAACGCCACATCTATGGGGCTGCTTTGAACCTGCCTCTCAGTTTTATCATGCCAGCATCTTTTTCCCACTAAAGAGCACTCAAGAAACATTGAGATGCTGGTGAAAGCTGCTGATGGAACGGGCCTCTATTTGCAGCTAAGCCCAGCAATCCTCCCAACAAGACATACAGTTCAAGAGATACGGCACCCTTGTCTGAGCTGTGCCCGTGGGCTCTGTCTGCATCAGAAGGGGGCCAGCACATTTAACCCCCCAGTTTCAGGCTGCAATAGGTCTGTATTATCTTATCCATAAATCTTCCAAGCACTTCTCTTTCAAACATTCAAAGAGAAAACTTCAGAGCAAGCTAAAGGTAGGCATTTTATTGGAGTAGAAGAAAAAAAAACCCCAAAAGGAGATTGCCATCTTGACAATCTGTTAAAAAAATCAGCCCGAAACACACAAGGGAGAAATCCTGCCTGCATACCTGGTTTAATGTGCCGTGCAGACCATCTGAGCTGCATAAACAACAAAGCCTCAAAAGCTGTCGACATCTGAGGATTTTAGAGTTGCTCTAAGGCAGTATTTTGGCAAATGGTGATATAATTATTTGTTCTGGGGACTCTGTATCGACTGCAGAAGTAGCAAACACAAGATTACAGGAGTTTTGCCTGACTCTGGAGCAGAAGACAGTGAATTGTCTATTTCCTAGCAGTCCAGCCCAGCTTGGGCTCCACCACCAGCAATCTCTGCTTTGCAGAACGGAACCTTAGCCTTGTGACAGGCAGCTAAAGAGGAAAACTGCTGACTCTTGCCCTTTCATATGGCCCTTGGAGATGGCTGTTCCCAAGGTACTGAACGCCTTGAGGAGTGGACGGGGCTCTTGGACCAGAGTCCTGTAAGCAGACCCTGGGGATGGACAAGGACAAACCTCCATGTCTGCCTGCCCCAGCACAGGCCATCAGCATCTCCCAACTGCCTTTTGCAATGAGTGCTCCAGGCCAACTCCATCTGTGTTACAGAGAGGGAAAAGAAGCAGGAATCATGCAGTTGGAGGTGTTTTGAGGTGTAGGTCACTGACAGAAGGCGGCAGCTGTCAAAGTCTGGGGTGGCCAGACAAAGGACAGCAAGGAGGAGCTTTAGGCTTAGCAGGACCAAAAGACATTCCGAGAACTGGTCTATTATTCCATGGAGATTGTTGTATTATTACTAAGCATACAGACACAGCAGAACTGTAGGAAAGACACACAGCATACTCCAATCAGATGAAGACAATGAACTACCCCGAGTCTGTTTCCCACCAAGGGAAGTATGAAACAATCTGAAATCTTATGGCCTCTGGATTCCTTGTGCTACTGAGCCGTAAAAGAGTTGCCAGGAGAGATCACCAACCTGTCAGTATGAACTGAAAGCTAGCATACATGGGAAAGTGTAGAGCAGCCAAAGAGAGTGAACATTATATCCATCCTCACACAGAACAAGCAAGACTTGTAACTGTCGGTTACTTAACCTGACATCAATCCTCAGCAGAAAGTAACAGAACTTAATATAGAGTTTGATCGATAAAATATTAGAGGATGGGAATAAAATTAACTTGAGTCACAAATGTTTTGTACAGAGCCTTGTCGAGCAAACATTGATTTTTTTTTTAGGTTTCGTAGTGTTGTTTGAAATGACTGATTCTGAGTCAGAGCCTTTGGGCGACCCGGGCTGCGCCATGCAGCAAACCCCCTCGCAGGGCTTTCCCATCCCAGTGCCACAGCAGGTGACTGTCCCCAGGAGAGAGTCAGAGACAGAGGCCAGAAGACAGGACACAGTGGTCACCACCACCCACCCAAGCTCTCACCACTGCAGCAAGCTCCTTCATATTGTTTCAAGGGCAACAAGCTTCAACCTTCACTGGAGTTGATCTGCTCAAGTAGACCTTGGAGCCCTGGATCACATCGTCCACAGAAACACATGGCAAAACATAGGAAACCCCGAGCATATCACATGATGTTGGCACTTGAGTCCTGTTTTATCTGCAGCCCAAGCAAGATGGCTAAGGGTAGTAGGAAAACCATCACCACAACAGAAGCATGTGCTGGTGGAAGGACTCCTTACAGCCACTGCTATCACTTCCGCTGCCCCCAGACCAGAAATACTTCACAAGCCACCACGTCCAATGCTGCGGAGAAAATAAGAAAGCTGAACGGAAGTTTGGCCTCGATCCACCAAAAGCAGGAGATCATCTGTAAGTATTACAAGGTGTTCCCATCCTACGTTATGGCCAGACTCCAAATCCTGCAGAAGCTGAAATAATGGCTTTTATTAAAGGGGATTGAGGCTGGCCCTTGGTGAGCTTCTGCACAAGCTTCCTGAGTAACAGAGGCTTTGCGCTCGCTCGCAGGAGAGCGGAGCTGATATAGCCAGAGTTTAGTTTCCAGTTGCTCAGGTAAACACAACTTCAGGCTAATTTTTATTAGCTAAAAAAGTTCTCCATGCGCAGATTTACAACACATGTGACCAACTCAAAATTTTAATTACAAGCAGAGAATGATTAAGCTGCTTATTTAAAAGGAAAGACAGAGCAAGTCTGGTGGCCTTCTGGTAGCACTCCATAACACGATGGAGAGGCCTGGGCTGGCACTCAGCTCTCCAGCAGCCTTGCTTATGGGGCCAGCAGATGAAGTATAATCATCTGCTGGAAGAGCTCCAACACTCATCTGGGCCTCCAGAGCCATTTTTGCCTGGAAAACAGTGAAAGCCAAGAGGAAGCCAAGGTCCCTGCAAACACCAAGTGCCAGGCACCACGGCTCGCTTTGGCCCTTCTGGGAGGGGAGAGAAGAGACAGCTGGGCAGGGTGCTGGGGGGAGCTGTGGCTGATTCCTGTGCTAAGGGCAGAGCGTGTTCTGATGTAGCAAGGTCATAAAGTCATTTAAAGGGCAGTGCGGTGTGACGCAGGGAGCAGCACGGGCTGGGATTCCAGAACACCCACCCACAAACATGCACAAAACCCCCAGATCACAGGATCCAGCAATTGCAAGATTCAACTTCAAAGACATTAAAAGACATAACATTTTATTTGCCTTCTGCTTTTTAACTTTCAGGGTCCACTCAGGTAATGCTTTCAAATTTTTAATTAAAAATAAAAGCAAGGCTGCTTCTGGAGTCTTTTCTCTTTGAAGTTGGACATTTAAGCATAATATCTGGTACCTGAAGATGTAGCTAAAGCTATAAGTTTAGGGAAACTCAGCCCAAAACATATGCATCAGCAGATCTGGACACTTATTTTGGTTTGATCTAATTTTATTTTGCCTAAAACTTTTCCCCTACATTCTTTCAGCAATTTAAAAGTCACTTTGAATTCCATTCCATTTTTCTGTTTGCATTTTAAGTCTAAATGTAATGCACAGGGGCTTTTACATCATCACTCCTCCTCAGCCCAGTAACAACCCCCTCCTTGCCCAGCACCTTCCCGCTGTGGCTGCAGCGGTAAGAGTGGTCCAGACACATCGCTTAGGGAGACGCTTTCATTAACACCCAGGACAAGAGGCTCTGCTTTCACACTGCCTTTGCTGCAGGGTGGGGATGCAAGCAAACAGGCTCCCCACACTTCCACACAGCCCCTGCCATTCGCCCACTGCCTTCTGCAGGCAAGGCAGCTCGCAGCCAGCCCCACACGCCTGTGAAAGCAAGCGCAAGCCTCCAGTCTTTATGTTTCCTCTTAACCACAAAAGCGTACTTACATCCTACATTACTCAGTGTAATGGGATCCATCATCAAAATACTCTTTCTACTGGAGGACTGTTATGTTTCATTGCTGAAAGAACTAAAACTTTTGAAGCCTCTCCTTAATTTTCAATGAAAAGCATTTGGTTCCAGGGTGACAGACGAGGCTCTTAAGAGCTGTTACCACCTCGGGTAATTATAAAATGACGGAAGGCGGGGGGGAAAAAAGGCAAAAAAAGCAGCGAGCGAGCACCAGATTAACACTCTGTGTGTTTGTGCTGGGCTACAAAGGCGCTTCCACTGGTGCCGGCACTGCAAGCTCGGTGTAACAGCTTCCAGTTGGAGAGAAAATTGAACAATGGGAGTGAGAAAAGAAATTGCAATTAAAACTGAAAGGAATTCCAAAATAACACAGGAACTGGAACTTTGCAAAATACTTTTGGGGAAGGAAAAGAAGTATAAAGGAAAAAAATGGCTTTTGTTGCAAACTGGAAACAACACAGATTGGAGAGAAGAGTCAAAAAGCTCTTGAGCAAGCCCAGGGCTGGCCCAGGCCCCAGAGCTGGAGGAGATCTGTCCTCTCCCTGGGAAACAGGTAAATCTCAGCAAATCGGAATTTCATTCTGACACTTAATGCACTCTGCATCAAGTATAGCTGGAAAAAACTCAAAGCAAGACAAGACAAACAGGCTGAGCGAAGCCCTGAGAAATGAAACTATTCCAGCAGCAATAACAGTGGAACCGAGTAACATAACCAGGCAGACAGACCCTACAGGAGCCATACAGACTAGAAGCACAACGAGCATGTTGCCTTTCTAAGAGAGAGAGTGAGGCAGCTCCCAGGGACGGTGGGGAACATGGAGCCGGAATCACGTAACGCATGGTCAAACAGGGCAAAAGTAGGAGACAAGGGGCATCACCGAGGTGCAGCAGCCTTTAACCTTTGATACCCAGGCCCCTAAATCCAAATTAAAGCAGAATAAAATACAAGATTACTAGCCTCTCTATGTAATAAATTCCTCCTGAATTTCACCTACTGCCAGCAGAGCGTTTACAGTGCTACATGGGGAACCGCTGGGACAGTGTCTGCTGCAAGTGGCCGTGCTCACTGCAATGTCCAGGGGCACCAGCAGCACTCGCCCACTGCAGACCAGTAAGCAAAGGTGCTGCTCAACTGGGGGATCGCAGCGAATAAAGGGGCTTTAATAAAGCAGCAGCATAATACAGGACTCGGTCTTCTTTATTTTTTAATGGAAGCCTTTCACGATATGGAACTAATTATCGCCATCTGCCGTCCCCATACTTATATTTCCTCTCTCACAGCTCATTCTTCAAAAACTCAGTAGCTTCCTCCCTTTACATTTGTAAATGCTGTTGACTATGGATAAAATCCATGTTTACTTTGTATTCAGGGCCCATAGGAAAGCTTGTTTTAATCATCAACAGATGTTACATTCTGCTCTGCTGTGCTTGGCACACAACTTCAGAGGGAAATAAAAGAAAAATCTTTATTTTAAATTTAAATTGTAGATTGTTATAGACTAAATAAAATGCCAAATTGTTATTGGAAACAACATGGCCACTGTAATAACTATAACTGACATTTACTTTTTGCAATTATAATTTTTTTCCTGGTGCTGTTTAACACAAGATGGTTTCCACATTTTGCAAAGGATTTTTTCCCCCTTTTCTCTGAAATGATTTGCAATCAAGCCACAGACATTTGTAATTTATTTTTATTTAATACTTTCCTACGAGTTT
The DNA here is from genome assembly GCA_020800305.1 of Porphyrio hochstetteri. NCBI lineage: Eukaryota > Metazoa > Chordata > Aves > Gruiformes > Rallidae > Porphyrio > Porphyrio hochstetteri. The sequence continues at coordinate 1,049,488 of CM036918.1, forward strand.
ATGAAATACTGGGATTATTACACTATATACAGTAGATAGTTTTTGAATACGTCCCCTCCCTCCGGACTCATATTTCAATACACATTATCCCCTTGAACTCATTTATAAACACCCATTATTCCCACAGACCCGGCTATAAACATGTAATATCTCTGTGGACTGTTTCAGCCTTATGGTCCTTTTTATCTCTGGCTTCTTTCCCATTTGTATTAATCTTTGATGTCTGAACACACTCTCCCCCTGCCCAGATTTGTGTACCTGGGGGACACGGGTGCCCCTGCAGCGATGGGAGTGGTACCCCACAGGTACAGCTGCTGCTTCCTTCAGCAGCAGGAAAATGAGTGAAGGGAGCTGGCGACCAAGGCTGGCTCGGGCACCTGCATCTGTGGCAGCATCCTGACACATCCTGCTGATGGGTGAGCCAACATGAATATGGCCCCCAAGCCCCCATCACCGAGTGCTCATCCCACACAACTCCTCCAATCGGCCCCGCTCACAGTTACCAAATCGCTGCCACCTCTGAGCAGTAACTTCTCATTTCAGTCAGATTTCTACACCACTGAGGAACCTGCCTTGTGAAATTATTTAGATGTTTAGCACTGCTCAAAAGGAAAATGGGATAAAAGGTTTGAGCAGGAAAACTCAAAAGATTAGGTGTGATAGCTCCCTGCTGCACCTGACTGCCAAGAGCAGCTGGGAGTGCTCTTTCTTCCAACACGCTTTGCCAGGCTTTGCTACGTGTCGAATACTTGAATATTTGCAGCAGCAAAGAGTATTTCTCCACTTTACTCCAGTAATAAAATACAGAGAACTAAAAATCGCCACATGATCGCCACAACAGCCCAGGCTGGATGCAGCAGAGTGATGTCTTCAATGCAAACAAATGTTAAGGGATATATATTGCCATTTATAATTCAACCTTGTACATTCCCATGGGACAAAACCCGAGTACTTTCAGGGGAAGGAGCACCCACACAGCCCAAGTGAATTCCAGGGGAGTGCTGCCTTAAATTCCTAGTCCTAAGAGGAGAGACATTTCTCAATTACTGCAGCATCCTCTTCTCTGTCCTTGACAAATGTACTCTTGCTCTGTTCACAGCCTGTCTGGAGTGTTACTGCAAAGATAATTTCCCCATCCATCACTGGGAGCGTATCACACATCTCTGCAGCCTCCATTAGCCACCTCTTCTCCCCTCCTCAGACACAAGCTCCTTCTCTTCGCTTCCATGGCTCTTCACAACTTCTCCCTGTTTTACTGAACATCACCCCAGCAGCACGACAGGAGTGCCTCCTGCCTCTGACCAGCGTGGGCTGCCTGCTTCTGCTCCCTGCCCACCAGCTTTCAAACAGCCTTTGGGCTTTCTCCATCCTGCCTTTCAAAACTGAGATTCTACAATTAAAACTGGCTGCAAGGGCAATGCCAAAGCCACCCCCCTCCCCAGAACTCCACACAGACACAGGTACTCATACACTTCAACTCCTGCACGGCCTCTTCACTCCATGCATAGTCCTGCTTGTGCACAGGTCGGAGGTGTTGAGTTGCCAGCAGTGCAGAAGCCACAGAGCTCACTTTAAGGTCACAAGTCATTTTTGTCTAAAATCATTAATATCTAACACTCTGGCAAATCAACATGGAAGGGCCAGCGCTCAGATTTATCCTCAGCACTCTGGATAACACATCACTGGCTCTCTGTCGTGCATCTTGCACTGGGGAGCTATGGCACGAGCAGCAGCAACATCCTTCCCATAAACTGCCTTTGGGTTCTGAAATCCTCCAAAGCATGTCCTGCTGAACTCAAAGCTGTGGCTGAGTCAGGAGAGGAGAGCCTGGACTTGTGTGCAGCCTCTCAACCTGCCAAACAATGACAAATTATACTGATGCTCACATGCCCGACAGCTTGCAAGGGTGCCCACAGTGAAACAAAGGGGTGCGTGCTCCCACCAGCCAGTCCTCCTCCTGTCTGAAACCACGCACAAGGGAGGATGAGAATGCATAACAATATTAACAATATATTAGAATTTTATATAGCTGCATGTTTGCATGCCAAAGGACAGTTTAGATGCAGGCTTCCCATATCCATGTGTTTACACATGAGAGTGTCTGGGATTTTTAAAGCAAGTCGAGGCAGGAGCAGGAGGAAGCTGTGCTGTACCTGGGCTGAGATGGGCTTTGGAAGGACACAGATGTGGGGGTTTCTCTCTAAGTTAATACACTTACAAAAATGCAACAATGCACACGTAGTTACTTACAGTGAGATGCTGCAAGCGTCTGTGCAAATATTAGCCACAAACAAGTTAAATTCCTCTTAGGAAATTTTTGAGATCCAAAAAAAAAAAATCTCGGGGGGAAATAAATTATTTTCTTTTAAAAATTCCAAACTACAGCACAATGCAAACCAGCTTGGAAAGCAGCAGAACTCTATTTTACATCACTAGTGAATACTGTTATGAATTAACAGCTCATTAAGAAAAAAAACCTTTGCAAACCATGAATCTCAAAAGAAAGGCAGAGAAACTGTCATCTGCAATTTCCAGTGTGAGAATAAATCTAGAAAAACGTCAATGGACAGAGTTCTTACTGAGAGCCAAACAAACAGGTGTCCCCTGGCCTCCTGACCCTGACATCAGCAGCGCAATAAAACTCTTCCCATTTCGGGACAAAACCATTTGGTACCAGTACGTGGGATAATACCTGCATCTTAAAACACAGAAATGCGTATAACAAATGCCTCTTGAAGTCCCAGAAGAAGCAGAGCCTTGCACTGTGAAGTATTCCCCCCAGGAATCCTGTAAATCATATGGAAATTTTACTTGTCCTGGAACAGGTTTGAAAATCTGTTTGTGGTTTCTCAAACATTTTTTTAAATGTATCTGGTCAGTTCATAAATGAAAGAGTCCTTCAAATTCCAACGGAAAGAGCTCTGTACATGTTATTTGAAATGGCCTTAAATTACAGAAATATTCTCTGAAAACTCAATTATTTTCATAGCTTAAAAAAAATGCACTCTCATTTTTATCAGAGTGGACTGATGTGTAAATTGAACCGTCATGACTTCATTCCCATCCGCTCTGGCCATGCTGTCACCGCTGAGGCAGCGCTACTGCGGCCCGTGGTTATTTTCTGCTCTACCGACTCCAGCAATTCACACACAGAATCCCAAGGTTGGAAAAGACCTTTAAGATCATCAAGTCCAACCATTCCCGTCCTAAGCTAAACCAGATCCCTGAGCACCTCATCTCCTCTTTTTTTCAAACACATCCAGGGAAGGTCACTCAGCCCCTCCCTGGGCAGCCTGTGCCACAGCCCCACAGCTCTGCCAGGGAAGAACTTTGCCCTCCCAGCTGAGCTGACCCTGCCCTGGGGCAGCTTGAGCCCATTGCCCCTTGTCCCATCTCCTGGCCCCTGGCTGCAGAGACCATCGCCCACCTCTCTGCACCCTCCTGGCAGGGGAGGTGGGGAGAAGGTCTCCCCTCAGCCTCCTCTTTCTCCAGGCTGAACACCCCCAGCTCCCTCAGCCGCTCCTCAGAGGATTTGCCCTCCAGCCCCTTCACACTTCCAGTGTGGAGTCTTTGGACAGCGGGAATTGCCAGGAGCTTCTCCTGTTTACTGCAAGAAGCCTGGTTCCACCCTGGCTGGGGCTGAGGCCAGGAGGTGCTGGAGGTGGGCTTGAAAGGGACAGGGAGAAAAACCAGGCGCTCGGCACAGCGGAAGTGAGGATGGGTCAGTATCACATTTAACACACACAGAACCCACGTTCTGCCCTGGGCTTTAATGCTCCTTTGCAAATAAACATCTTCATGTGGGAGGAGCCGTGCAGGTTCAACATGGAAGGCACGTCCATGAGCGAGCAGGACCTGGGTTCCCACCTACACGGAGTCATCCCTTGAGCAGAAGGAAATAAACTGAGCACAAGAAAGAAAATACTCAAAGAAAATACAAAGAGGTCGATTTGTCACAGAACCCATACCCTGAGTCACGTGGGGCTGCTTGTGTGCTTAAAGTATAATCACATATGAAAGCAAAGGAACAGGAAAGTAAGTGGGAAAATGGGAGAGAGTGGAAATAATCACAAGCAAGGGAGGAGAAAAAGCTACAAGCAAGCAAAGCGAAGCAAAGAGAGTACCTGAACAAATTGCCTTCAAGTAAGAGAAAGCACCAACACGTGCAATAAACAGTGCCACAACTTCTTGGAGATATTAAACAGAATGAGGAGTCTGTGGTAGCTTCACATCTCAGAGAACCACGTTAGCACAATTGTATGTGCAAGGAGAGGGCTGTGTGGTGCAAAGACAGAAGCATGTTGTAGCGAGTCCACAGAAGTGCAGCCACAACTGCCCCAGCACTGCAGTCATGCACAAAGCCTCACCACTGCCATGTCTTCTACTGGTCCCACACCAGTTCTCCTCCAGCCTCAGGATTTGCACAGCTCCATTACACCCAGCAACGCACAGAGGACAACCCCAGTCCTGCACCTCTGACAACTCAGAGCCACCAGCAGGGACACAACGCAACCCTTTTGCTGAGCCCATTGCCACCAATCATCTGTGGAAACAGAGGTCTCCCATTCCACCCAAAATGAACCATCCCATCTGTCACCACGCTGGCCAAGACAGTTAGTGCCATGTGGATCCCAAACCAAAGAGTCTCTAAAGCAAAGGTATTTTGGCAACACCTTCTTGAGGAAAACAAGTATGCTGAAGATCAAAACCATGATTCATTTCCCCTCATGAATAACAAATTAGGTTGATGGAGATCTCCATCCTACTTCCTGTGCATCTGTGAAAATATATTTAAGGTAGTAATTTCTCAGGACGTGAATCTTGTTTACAGGACCAGACTGATGGAGATCTTTGGAAGAGACAAAGCTCTACCATGTTTATCATCATTACAGATCTCTGGGCACAATATGTAATCACTTGATGATAAAAATAATAGGTCAGGTGTTACCCTGTATAAAAATCTCTGCTCATGCAGATGGTCACCCACATTTAATTTCCTTGACTACCTCTCCATCCATCCATCAATTCCTCTGAACTTGGAATGTAAAGTCAATTTGGAAAGCTATTCCAAGATAACCTTCAAAGTCACTTCAAAAGGCATGCCTCTGATTGAGGATGACAGTCCAGCCACTGTTTGGTGTTACATCTCTGTGACCATAATTCACTGTATTCACTCTGTATTGCATCATATTTCAGCAAGAGGAGTATTTTATAACAGTGTGTGTTAGCATGCAGTTTATTAAAATGAAAACCCCTTATCTCCTTTGTCACTTCTCTCAGTTCCTCACAGTTTATCCCATCATAGCTCTCTATCATTAAACTAATAGAATGTACACACACAGACATGGTAAATACCAAATAATGAAACAGACAACGCTAATGTTGTGACATTCACAAGAGGCAACAGAATTAAAGCTGGGATTGTCACTCCAGCATTGCATAACGCTGCGCTTGGCACAGGGTGCCACAGCCACAGCCAGCACAGGAGATTTGGGAGAAGGATGGAGAAGGACACACAAATGGCCAGAAATATATGGGGGGGACAGGGGGTGTTAAATATATTATTCCAACAGCTCGTTGAATTATTATTTGCTCTACTTTGGATCATCACCAAAGGAATCCCATGCTCAGACAACTCATGGTGATGGAGTAAAACATCATATCAAAACCATGGGATGGTAGCACTGCTGAATTATTCAAGAAACAGAATTATTAGAGGTCGTGTTTATTCAGAAACAAAAGTGCCTTGCTAATTCACAGGGCTCTAGGTAATGGGATGATTTGATCTGACACTTTGCATAATACAGGCCAGTAGAATTTCCTGTATTACTTCCAGTTTAAAGCTCAATAGTTGCACTTGAACTGCAGCTTATAGAAAATCATCCAGTCTCAATTTTAAAATATCCACCATTATGGCCATTAAGCTGTTCCAGTGATTAATCACCTTGCCTGATTAACATGTACATTATTTCTAGTCAAATTTTTGTCTACCTTTAATTCAATTCACTAAATCTCATTATATTTTTTCGGCTACTTTTAAGAGCTCTCTATTCTGCAAGTTCTTCTGCCTGTGGAGGCACTTACTGACCATGCACAAGTCACCTCTTAAGTGCTTTTTTGATAACTTAAGAGGCTTGATTTTTATTTTTGTGATCTGTCACTGTAGGATAAATTTTCCACTTCTTTAATCACCTTCATGGATTTTCCCTGCATCTGTTTCAACACCTTTCTCTAAGCATCAGCCCCAGAAACGGACAATATTCCAGAGACATTTGTAGTGGCAAGGAGAGATCATACAACCTCTAATCCTACACAGCATCCTCCAGGCCCCTACATGAAAAGGCAGCGCCAGCAGATTTCTCTGCAGTTATGCTAAAAGTGACAAATAAAGAGATGACAGGCTTCACGACACATACATGCTGTAATATCTTGAAGCAATGATCACAATTATTTTATACTATATTTAAGGCCATACAAATGGCCTTAAACAGGAAGGCATGCCCATCCATTCCCAAAAAGGGCAAATTAAAAGCTGACTAATATATCTAGAGTTTGTCTCCTCCTCACTTGCATATGCACACAGAAAGCAACATCACCTTGAAAACCAGAGAACATTGCAGACTGGGAACACTGGGCTTCCAAGTTCACGTGCTGCTACTCCTTGCACAAGACAAACACCAAGAATTCACAGAGAGGATCCAACTCCTGTCTTGCCCTAAGAGGCGCTTCATGGAGAACAGACAGGCACACCTGCCTCACAGCTCAGGGTTCCTCTACAAGCATCCCCAGAGGAAAAACATGGCACATCTTGGCATTGCCACGCCACATCATCACCATCCTGCAGTGACCATGCACTGAGTGTCACTGGTGGTTGCCCCCTGTGGTGTACAGTGGGCAGCAGGGCCACCCCTCCACAACCACAGAGCATGACAAAGCACTGACAGACCACAGATACAGAAAAAGTGTGAGGTGACATCTGCTGCTGACATCACATGGAAGCGTCTGTGAGTAAAGGGAAATACAATCAAGAACTCTAGAAAGAAAAAAATTATCCTTATCCAGGGCTGTCCACCTCCTTGATAAATGGTGCTCGGGTTAGAGTCGTAGTTTTCCAAAGGGCCAGATAGCAAATAGGCTTTTTTATGATAGATGGTGGTGACACAAAGCTGGTGACCACTCACTGTGCAGCCCTGCCCCAAGCCGTGACCTCAACCCATTTGATGTCTCAGTACAATGTAATTTTCCAGAACATTAAAACCATCAAGACCACAAAAACATTACAAGTCATACTCTACATTTAAAATATTTGAGTTGCTCCAATTGGATCCGAGCAAATTAAAGCTGTAATTCATTTATCTCCTGCATTACCCTATGCCTTGATGAAACCTTTATGGCTCCCATTTGAAGCAGAGGAAGAAACAAAAATAAAAGTCATAACCATGAGAAGGAAACTGGTGAACATCTCAGGAACTTTTCCTGCAGAAAAGCAGCCTTTGCCAGCTGCTGGGGTGATGTGTTTTGCTGCATCAGGCTTTATTTTTTTCTGGTTTTCTTTAGTAAAGACAAATGGTTTCCTTTAAATAACCCACCAACAGGAGCAAGACCCAAGTTTCACTTTGGATGTTGCATGCTTTCCTGCCTTAGCCCAAAGAGGCAGGGTGCCCAGCCCAGCCCCTGAGCTCTGGGCCACTTATCTTGGCTGTGCTAAGAGTCACTGTGAGGAGCCCTGGCAGGCTGTGGGTGCGCAGCAGCACACTGCAGACACACGCAGCCGCTTCCCTGCACAGAGAGCAGCAGCTGCTCTACTCCATCCACATCCTCCAGTGCTGAGGACCTTCCCCGAACACGCCCAGCGCAGGGTCCCTGCGAAAGTGACCAGCTCTGGACATACACACAGGGGACATCTTGTGAATCTACGCTCACCAAACAGCTGCTTTTTTGCCCCAAAGGGCAGCCCATGTGTACAGACCTGCACTGTGCCTGGGGCTGTGGGCAGCATCCATCCCTCCGGCTGCCCACGAACTGGCCACAGTCCTGTTTCTGCAAGTCCCCATGAGTGGGATCAGCAGCACGGGAAGGCACCAGAGCAGCTGTGGATACTCCCAAGATTAACTGAAGAGGAAACTGCTGGAACACAGAAACTTTTCAGCCATTATTTTTAGTTTTTGAAGAGTTATGTGCTATTAAAGTGCATTTCAGCAACAGGCAGTATCTCTTGTTTTTAGAAACAGACAACTTTGAAATGTATTCTCTTTAAAAATCACACCGCTTCTTCACATCTTAATTAATGCCAAAACTTTATTTGCTTTCTCAGAACTGTGTTAGAAAGCTGCTATTAATGTAATTTAATTTTTGTAAGGAGCAGCATTTGTTTTCTATTTTAAAGAAAATAGGTAGTTCTGAAATGCTGGCCTGTCAACATTGCTTAAAACATTCCCATTCCATGCCTCTATGTAATAAATTAAATCAGTGTTTTAATTGTGCCCATGCTTTGTGGTTCCTGGCAGTACAAAAAGATCTTCTGTGAATGCATGTCCCAAAAAAAATCCCACCGAGTGATTAATTACTAGTCTGGAAGATATAAATATGCTTTTCAGTAAAGACAGTATGGCCTGCTAGAAGCTTTGGCCTCATATATATACCTCTCTAGATCTCTTTCACCCAGCAGACATCATCTTAATTCAAACAAGATCCCAGTTCCACAATTTACTGGCAGTACAAAGCCCCTTCTCTGCCCACTTGCCCTATTTAATTAATACAAGGTATATATATATATTTGAAATCAGGGAACACAAGATATGTTTAGTCACACTGGAGATTTCTCCAAGTTCTTCTCATCCTTAAATAAGCCACCCAACATAGGATCTTAAGTCCTGCAAGTTCTGGACAACACAGCTCCTCCAGAATAATGGTTTCATTAGCATCCCAGTAAAGAATAGCCAAGCTGTCAGTCCCAGCCCCATACATCACTTTCCTCCCCGTGACTCTGGGTTGTCATGGCTGGTGGCTTTGCTCTCTCCTCCCTTAAACCCTTCTTCCACTCCAAATCAATGTCAAGAGAACCCAGAGATATTTGCAGTCTGTTCCCAGCTTGTCATACAACACACAAGGAGAGGAACTGTATTTTCCTTCCCACCAGAGCACCATCAAAATGAAAAGTGAAGCTGTTCACCTGCACAGCTGGAGCAAGTCAGTGCCACCCAGCCAACCAGTGGGGTCCAGCTGGAGCTTCTGGAGCTTCCATCACCTCAGGGGAACATCTCCCAGCTGGGTGAGGAGCAACAGGCAGGAGATAATTCAGCAGAAGGAAAAATAATCAAAAACAGCAGTGAGTTGAAAAGACCTGGAACCAGCAATGCAATATTGATCTTCTCACAGTCAGGTCACCAACACAAGCCAAAGCAACCTAAGTGGAGATTACTGCTTAATGGCCTGAAAGAGGGGATTGATGGATCATAATCTAGCTCCTTATCATAAGGAACATCATTTATTTCACTACAAGCAAGAACACGACAAACAAAGACTAACTCCATCCTTCCTCTTTGAAAAGATCTGTCCATAGTCAAGGAACAGGCTGAGCTATGAAAGAAACATGTGCCTGTTTTGAGGATAGGAGACCAGAGCTTTGCAATTCTCTGAGCACCAAAATCCACTGAAATCACTGGTGCCATTGTGATTGCTCATTAACAATACACATCTTCCAGCTGACATTTTTCATTTGGACCTTGTGAAAACCACAAATCAAACATACATAAGAAGGTAGCCAACTTCAACTGAGGAAAGGTCTTTAAAAAACAAGAAAGAAAATAAACCTTTGATAAAATAATTGCTTCTACTGTTATTTTTTTTTGCTATTGCTTCAAAAACAATTTCTCTCTCTTTCTTGTTCATCTATCTGGTGTCCTGCTGTTGCACAGATGAAAGGTCCAGTCTCTTTAAAATTTCATGCAGGGCTCTTTAGAACATCTCGGTTTTAAATGCCCATGGCAAAGACAACAAAATGTAACAGTAAATGGAAAGCAGATGAAAAACCCTGTTTATATACTTTCATAAAGGTAGTGTGGGCAACAGAAGGTATGCTTTCATACCCAAGAGTAGTGGCAATAACCATTCCTAAAATCACTGAACCACAACACTTACATTCACCAAAGCATTGACCACAACTCAGGATCCCAAAAGCTCTGTAACTTCTCAAACCTAGGTGCTGTACAATTATATTATCTGGTAAGAAAAGTTTTCTTCTCCTTCTACTCTCCAAGCAGAGGTTCTTCCAACATCTAAGGTCACTAGCCTGACCTTAACGACAGAGGACACAAGAGTGGCTGCTTTAAGGGTGTGAAGTAATGACCTCAGTGGAATAAAAGCACAAGTTGTGTGAGATGGATGCTCCAGCACAGCTATGGGCATTGACACACATGTGTCCTACCACCCCTCAGGCCCTCCTTGCTCATTGCAGCACTCGTGCTTTCCCAATGGTTGGGAGAGGAGCCCATAGAGATGCAAACCCATTGACATGTGGTCTGGATTCCTACATGGACCACTAAGAAGCTGCAGTTTCCACACTTTCCAAAAAAGCCTCATCTCCTTTTTCTGGAAAGGGAGCACATTCCTATCAGGAAGAAGAGTAGATTTCACCCATACTTTCTGTGAGTGGTGAAATTACTGCAAACAGTGTGTCACTGCCCAAGTCAGGACAAAGGGGTCCCACAACCTATTTCAAAGTTTCTAGAGCTCCCGAGCCTGCGTGGTAACCACCATCACCCGAGGCAGCAACGCTCAAGGCAGGCAGGCTGGTGTGGTTTTGTAGCATCTTTTTGTATCTACTAAGTCCAAGGTATTTTACCAGAATGGTTGCTGAATTTAAAACTGCAAGCCACAACATCTGTTTTATATCTCTCCGCTGTTGCGGCTCTTATTTACAGCATTCACAACTCTTAGCACTCTTGAGGATGTATTTTTTAGCTGACTCTGGATTTGAAGTACAAGTGTCACATCTGTGGTGCCAAAGCACCCAGGGGAGAACCAGCGGGGTCCCTGCCTGCAGAGAGTGGGGGCACATATCATTTTAAAAAGACATTATCAGAAGAACCAATTGCCAAACCTTGAGATGTTTTATGACAGAAATTTATAGACTGCTCTTCAGAGAGCTGTCCTGATCCCTCATTGTATTTCCACCCTGGATACGATACAGACTTTGACAGGAAACAGGAATGTGGGTAAAATACTGGAGGTATTTGCACAAGTTTAACACAGTCCAGCATTTCTGATTATGAAAAACATTGAGCCTAATGCATCAAGAGCGCAGAGCAGCAAAGACTGGGACAAGAGAGGAACCCCTAAGTGTAACAGAAATAAACACCAGGCAGGTGAGCAGCACGAGAGGCAGAACATCTCTGCTGAAATAGCATGAGCGCTCCTCACCACAGAGGATTCTGAAGTGCTGGGTAAAACATTGGTTATAACACACAATAGAGATGACAGGATCTTCCCCTTTAGAAATCGGGCAGCTTTAGCTGTGTAAACTCATGATGAGTGGTGTTATGTTTTGTACACTAGAAATGAAAAGAACAAACAGCCCTATCGAAGCCGGTGAGCTTTAAGGTTCAGACTCTCAGCATCCTGAAACAGAAAATGTTACTCTGCAGGAGTCAACCAGCATTAATCACAGTACTCTGCTAGCTAATCCCACACTGCTAACAAGAGCTAACCACACAGGGAGATCAGAGATGTGACAGGACTGGCACAAGGGGTGGGTGATTCAACAAGGAAACATCTCTGCCCTAGCCTAGAGGTCGAGTTTGGGGAGCACTGCACAATGTCACCCACAAGACCACTTCTCCTGTACCCAAACAAGCTACTGATACGCTCATCCTAGATAACCTCGTGCCAAGGCAGCTTCAAGGAGGCAATCAGAATCAGCAGACATTCAGCAGAGCAGCCTTGCAGACAAAGGATGGCATGACAGAGCAACGCACAAGTGAGTCACAGGCTATTAGATACCCAGGAATGAGTCATGGCTTAGTAAGTGGGCTGTCTCTGGCCACATCCCTTCATCATAAGGGATGCTAACAGGACCAAAAAACCCTAATTGCATCAGCCACGACACAGGAACCAATAGACTCCTTTCAGTCAAGACTGCAGGCATGCATCCAGGTCAAAACCACCTCAAGTGATTTTGCAGATAATTTTTGTGAAGTTATCAACAGGAATATGAAGTACAAAACACTTTTTATGTTACCAAGTAACTAAGGAGGTAGAGAAGCCCAGAGAGCCCCAGCTGGGATCTAGTCCATCCTGAGCCTGGCAACAGTGCATCAGCCAGCCAAGGCTGTCGACAGCACCACAACCAGGGTCCTATCTAATGAGAACAAGAAACTGAGGTATTAGATCCAAATGGAAAGGGCAAACCATCAATGCCTGCAGTATTCCAAGTAAAAGAACCCAGTGGAGTTGCCGTGCCATGGTCTTGCAGCGTGGGAAAGGAGTGGAGGATCACAAGAGTGAGGGGCTCCTCCACCCAGCACCACGCTGAGCACCAGCCTCATCAGCCCTGCACAGCTCCAAGACCCAGCACAGGCAATGGGAAGTAGGAAATCCCAGGCTTCGCTCCAGCTGCGCACACACCAGGACCGGAGCTGCTGGTGACTGTGCCCATGCGCAGCCTTGCTGCCTTCTAATTAAATGTGTATCTCAGAAAAATGTCCAGTCTAGAATTATGCCAGTGCTCATCCACAAGTACTCCAGCTTGAAATACCCATCTATTTAGATCTGCCAGACTTGTTTTCCACAAAACCAGCTTCTACTTCCCTTCCATCTTCACAATCATCACATCTACTGAATTTAAAATTCCACCTTCAATTACTAGCACAAAGGAGGGATTTAAAAGGGACATCGTCACACTATGGTCTAGAAAGCCAACAGACTCTGAATTATTTCAAGAAATGTTTGAACAGATAGCAGGCAAGAAAAATTTCAGCTTTATAAAACAAGCTATCAGTTACTGAAACACTGAAAGACATTAAACCAATCATTCTTTTGTATTGACTCCTGAAAGATCATTCATGTATTAAACCAAGAAATAATGGCTTTTTCTTGGAAAGTCACATTACTTAACACACATGGGCTTCAGAAGTGAGAGAGATTTAATGTAATTAAGTTTTATTTCCTTAAAAATCACATTTACTCCTGCAATAGAATTTACTTACAATTGTAATTTTAAATCAAATGCAATTTGATCTAATTGAAGCCTGTTTACATATAATACTTAAGTTTGTAAGTAGCCAGCAGCTTTCTCAAAGGTCACTGTTGGAAGGCAAATTCATCCCATGTTACTCACATGCTTGATGAAGCTCTTCACAGCTCTCCCTGCGAGTCACTGGCAGGGTGACAAGAGTGCCCAAGTTGAGCTGGTCTGAGGGCTGTCAGGTACCGCCAACAGTACAGTGGCAAAAATAAAACATCCCTGTTTGCTACTGGAAATGTCTACTGGCATTTAATTGTGTTCTTGTAAAAATACCTATCTGAATAAGCACCTCAATGTATTCTGAAAAGGCATCTGCAGAAAACTTACTCCTGGGTAAAAAGGACTCTGGTCTCTCACCATATAGAGATGCTCTTCAGTGCTACCCTAAGGCAGATTTTAGTCTTAAAACAAGAGATGAAACTGTAAAAATGTCAAACATACAAGAAAACCCAAACACCTATAAACTATGAAAAATTAAATGCTTTAAAAAATACAAAGATTGTGCAAACCTTGGGCCAGAACCTCGGTGGCTGTGATGTCAGTGTAGTTAATCTCGCTGCTCGTAAGGGACCTGCGACAACGGCTGCAGCCTCCATCCTTCCACAGCACCAGTTTTCACTTGCACATCCAAACCCTTGTACAGGTGACAGGCGGGTTGCCAGCTATCTCATCTCACTGAGTGAGGGCACAAGCTGGGATAACCTTTAAACACTCAAAAATGGGGAAAAGCAGTAAATAATAAAGAACCAACACAGGCTCTTCTCTCCCTGGCTCCAGCACAGCTGGGCATGAGCAGCATCCCAGCCCAATGTACTGTGTGAGTGATGCTCAGCCCCAGCCCATGTTTGGGGCAGGAGTGTGCCTGGGTTTGCAGCCTGCTGCTTCCCTCAGGCAGAGGGGAGCCATCCCCAGCCTCTGGACAATCTGCCTGTTGCCAGTGGCGGGCAGGATCACAGTACAGGTACTAAACATTAAAGTGCCATGATGGCCATCCTGTGACCCTGAGCTGCTTTTAGTGGTCAGGTGGTTCCCAGCCAGATTTCTGTGTTGAGGACCCGGCAGATGAAGCTTTTGGCTTCACAGGCAAAAGAAAAGCTACACAAATAATACCGATACACTTCTTCAAGCACATTCTGAATTATCTGAGCATCAATTTATAATCCTATATAAAACACATGATGACAGGCTGCTGAGGGAAGCTTTTGTCAGCACTTTACAAACCCAGTTGCACAGGAGAGGCTTTCCCATGGGCGATGGCCGGGCACGCGGCACCCCGCTTTGGTGAAGCCCTGTGCCAGCCAGCCCAGTGGGGCACACCAAGTACCAGCGCAGAACATGACACGGGTGATGCCAGCACCAGCCAGTCCCTCCATGGCATGGCATGGCCCACAGCACACCGACCCACCTGGCACAGTAACAGCAGCATCCTTGTTAGCACTCTGCAATCAGCTTGAGTCAGCTGAAAGGGCACTTTTGCTTGGCCTTCCTACATCTGTGTTTCCCCGAAGTCTTGACTTCCTGGTTTACTGCTCAAACGCTGAGATTCAGCTCTCCTTCCATAAAGTATTTTAATCTAAAAGTAATATGAAACATGTTTATTTTTAAAAACGTTTACCCTCCCAAAAATAATGTTTTAAAGAAAGGAACTTTAAGCATTAATACAGAGCAAGTAATTGCTGTTGCTTTTGTTGCAGATAAATCATTACTTTTAATCTTTTCTTTAAAATAGATTAATATTAATCGCACTGGCCAGGGAGCAAAAGGACATTCCCAGACATTAACCGCTTTCCAAATATGAAAAACATATTAAATATCTCTCCTAAAACAAGATGTTTTCCTCATGTTTCCTTCGGGGGGAAATCTGCATTCCTCCCCAGGCAAGGCTGGGGCATCACCATCAGGTTCTGCTGGGAGGAGCACCCGCAGCATGCTGGTACCCCCAGCACACCAGCACCCTGGTGACCCCCCTCACAGCCAGCCAAGGTGCTGGGCAGGATCCAGCCCAGCCAGCCCATCACAGGGCATACCAGGTACCAGCACAGGACATCACACAGGGATGCTTCTGCTCTCCCAGCAACCAATGCTTCTCATCCCCACTAGGAGTTCCTCCTGTCCCAACATTTACCCCACACCGCCCAGCAGCAGGACAGACCCACAGCTGGGGAAAGGCTGCCAAGCAAAAGCCAAACCTACCATTGGATCTGGTTTATGTATTTATTTTTCACTGGAGCCAGCCACCCTGATCACTTTTAAAGCATGTGAATTCTGGTCATGTGAACTGGTGTTTTCTGTCAAAGTAATTTTCCTGAGAGCTGTTACTCTGGAATACGCTTCTCATCTGCTAACCCACCAGAGCCACAGCCACCAGCCTTCCCAGGACAAAAGAATATGTTTTTTTTCCTCTCAGATACACAAGGAAGAATTTTATTAGGCTTTAGTACACACGCATGAGTAAAATAGTTTGTTTGTGAAAGAACTGACATAAAACCAATACCCTATTCCTCTCGGGACAGGGTAGATGCTTTTTAGCAAGGAGCATTAAAAAGCCCCACACACACATAGGTCCCTTGTTTTTTTATTCTAGTTACTTCTCCCTACCTCACTAGTAGTTGGTTTGGGTTTTTTAAACAGGACAGCAACAGCATTGGAACTGTTACCGATTCCTAATGAATTAGGATTTTACATGTTTATCATCCCTCCTGAGAAAAAACTTCCCACATACCCCAGAGCTAAACAGCACAACGCAGAGGGATACAACTTGTTGGAAAGGTCCCAAAGACAGATCTTTAAAATGTTCTAGTGGGAAATAGATGATAACACCCTGTTCCCCTGCGCTTCGTAAAAGCAAAGTGCGAGTGCGCATCATGGGGTCTGTAGCACAGCTCCTCAGCAGTACATGGTGTGTTCCCGGTGCTGCAGGGCCAGCTGAAGCAGCCTGAGCCATCCCCTGACTTACCTCCCAGTGCCCACCTGCACAGCTCCCTGCTTTGGGATCCGCTGATGGCACTGTGTCACCCACAGAAAAGCAGGATGCAGAGCCTGTGTCTGCAGACGGGCTTCACGGAGTCAGGGGGTGCTGCACGGCTTGCTCTGCATCCTTCGCAGGTCCCATCCAGTACCAATGGGACGGATAAAATGGGTGAGACATTTGGGAGGGCAGTGGTACCACCCACCACTGCCTGTCCCTGGCTGCAGAGCAGAGCCTTGAGGGCACCAGCCAGCAGTGCCCACTCTGGGAATGCACGGCCTTTGCTGAGCTACAGCACCAAAAAAGGAGCCTACGTAAATTGTTTTCTGATCCACTGCTGGATGAATACTCCAACAGAAGATATACAAGCTCAAGTTATTTTCAAAACATCAGAAGAAAAAAAACAATCTTTCACATACTGATTTAAATTTTTGATGGGCAAAAGTACTTCAGACCATACCCTTGGCTTACAGCTTGTAGGTGTGCCTGTGCCACTGCCGGCACCGACAACAGAGCTCTCACACTCAAGACACCGTGCATAGTCGGTACAGGATAAAACAAACAACCAGAGAACATAAATAAGGGAGCTTCTCCCCATCCTTTTACCCCCGCACAGCGTAGGTTCTCCTCTATGAAAGAGGCTGTTATCCCTGCTCCGGCGGTACTTCGATAAGCACACGCAGAATGCCTACAGGCTACAGTTTTTCATTTTCCTCTTGGCCGATCTACAGCTAAGCTGCCAAAACAAACAAACTTCCCCTTCCAGTCAGGCTCAAAATGAACCAAACTGAATTTTTATCTCATAAAAGGAAGCAAGAAAATAAGCAGGAACAGTTAAAATGCTTAAAATATCAACACTTCTTTTCCAGAAGGGAAAATAAATTTATGAAGACAAGCTATTAAGCGATGACTTCAGATGCTAATTACACAGTCCTCAACACATCCCATACAGTATCACAATCACCATTGTCTTTCTAAAGTCAGTGAAGAGGGAAAGTTTGGCCCTGTGACATCAGGGAATGAAAAATAGACTTTTTAGGTCAGAAGAGGAACAAGCACATATTTTGAAAGCTACCTCATCTAACTCATTCTTTGCAGAGCAACAACTTCATTAAACTACAGAGCGTTTGAGTGCTGGTTTTTGCTGCCCTGCGAGAGCTCCAGAAACAACCCGGAGAGGAATCCAAAGTGCTCCCAGCAGGAACCTGCAGCCCCTGGAGCGCAATAGCTCCTGCAGCTTGGCCATGTGACAGGCAGAGCACTGGAGATTACTCCAGCATCCACTGCACCAGCCCAGAATCTCACACCGGATGGGAAACAGCTTTCCCTTTGTCCTCGCTGCAAAGGAATGTCATCCCTTCCCTGGTAAGCAGAGTATGCAAACCTCACCAAAGGTACTGTTCTCATGCTCTGAGGATTGATACTGCAGGGGAAACATTCATAGGGAACACCACGAAGGACACTGCCGGTGTACACTCAAACCGCTCTGGTCTTCTGTACAGTTATAATGTTAATTCCTGAAGACCACTGGGATACGACACAGTTGTACAAGTAAGGGTACCAATGCATGGGGCAGCAGACCTGGAGACTGAAATGCCTTAGTTTCACTGCTCTAAACAGTTACACCTCTGCACTGCCCCTCTGGAAAAAAGCACCAAAAATTCACACATTTCCAGGGTTGTGACCAACCTTGCAGCACACAGTGCAATCAAAGACCAGCATGAATGTGCACAACTTGCATTTCTCCACTCCTAGGATTCATTTCACTTCAACTTGGAACAGCCCTCTTCCTCCAAGACAAACCTGTGCAGCAGGCTTTGTAGAGGAGCTGGAGCTGCGTCCCCTCCTTCAGCATGCAGTTTGCATTCCATCTATAACCAGCACACACATGCCACTTCATTTATCTCCACTCTTCTCATTAAACTAATTACTCTGCTAAGCACTTCAGTACTATGGAATACCAGCCTACACTTCCAGCTTGGCTCAGAAAGTGCATCCTATCTAGGCCTATCTTGGAACAGAACTGCAAACTTAGTCATCTTGGAGCAGTCTGGAACTATTTTGACTATACCCAAGCACCAGAGAAGTTGCACACAGCTGAGGAAATCCTCTGGCAGCAGATGACACTGAGCACCTCGCATCAGGACACTGTGGAAAAGGATCCCAAGCAGCACCCAGGGTCTTGGCCAGCCCTTCAGTGGGCTTCCAGCCACCCTGCCCCTGTTCTCAGGGCTGCAACACCCGGCCGGGTGTGCCCAGCATCCTTCGGTCCAGGTTTTGTCACGCTGCTCATGTATGAACAGGGACCTGCTGGATTTTTAAATTCTTATTAGGAACAGGGGAGTAGCAATATGAAAGCAGGTCTTGCTCCTTCTCTGCATATCAATTTTGCTTATAGTAATTAAAAGAAGTTTCTCTTCTTGTTCTCTGCAGTGGCAGCACATACAGAGAAGTACAAACTGGAGCTTGTCCTGCCTCACACACCACAAACAGAAGCATTCACTCAGCTCTGACTGCAGAGCCCTATTGCTGGTGATAATGTGGGAGACAGAAAGAAAACAGATGGGTTTTCAGAGGCCAGAGCCTGCTGCAGTTAAGGGAAGCAGTGGGACACACACACACACAACAGATTTTAGCTTGTAAACTGTAATTTTGCTGGAATCACTGAAAAAGAGCAAGGACTCCATGACGTCACATCTACAGTCGATGTTCTGGGTACAACCATGCTTTACCAACCTGCCAGTGTGAAGCACTAGTACACAATTCACCACTTTTCTGCAAAAAACAGTGAAAAAAGCCTATTTTAAATGAAGAGCCCATTTTGTGATTCACATATATGAAAGTACAAATCCCAAGTACCTGCTGTGTCAAGTGAAATGCATAAAGCATTATCAGAAAAACACTGGAAAAATGTGAGTGCCACAGAAGGCAGTTGGGAAGAGTAAGTAGCTTAAGATGACTAATGTGGTGCTTGGCTGTTGGCTGTTTAGGTTTTTTTAAATGTGCTTTCACCCTGCTTCCACTTACTGCACTCATTTCCCTTTATAAAAAGAGAGTACCCTTTATACACCACCTTTGTTCGACCCTTTCAGAGGGTAACATAGCATTAATACAATAGGTAAATAGAGACCAAAACAGTGCACTACATATATTAACACTCAGTTCCACCTGAAGGACAAGCTTTGACTGGGAACTTGCGTGGATGACAAGAGCAAATTATCAGATTAATTAGTGTTTTGTATGTTCTTCTCCTTGCTGTTCTCAGAGGAAAAGAAAGAAAAAAAAGAGGAATCATTTCTACAACATCTATCTTAAGACAAGATGACTGCAGGGCCAATGGAGAACCAGAACAGAGTAAATCCCTGGAACACACATTTCCAACATCTCACTGAAAGAGCTGGTAATTTGGACACAAACAAAGTGAGCATTGACTGCAGATATTAATTTTTTTCCTATACAATCCTTGAACAACTCGTAATACTCTATTATTTGATATGCTAAGTGTTTCATAGGACATTTACTGTCAGCTCTGCTTGGAGTCCTGCAGAAGCCCAGGACAAAACCCTGCCTGCAATGCCTGATGTGGGTACAGAGGGATGGAGAGCACCCAGGGCAAGTCTGCGACCGACCTCAGGACCGCCACAAGACTAGCTCTCCCTTATTCTGAAATTAAGATAATCAAGGTGAAGATGGGTGGGAAGACACGTCAAGTATGCAGTCTCATACACCTGAAACCCCTGACAGCAGAACAGCCTGCACCACTGACACACAAACTCCTCACTCCCTACCCCCAGCTGCAACACAGCCACTGCATTCCCCGAGACCAAGGCAAGATGCTTCTTTTCCTGAAGACAGGCTAATGCCAACCAGACATTCAGCTCATGTTTTTGGCGAGGTCAGTACTAATCTGAGACATCACCCCCCAAACAGCCTGGAGCCTCCACTCCTGTACATGTGCCACTGAAGGTTTGGGTCCCTATCTGAAAGCGGGCACTGATCAAAGCCACGTTACTGAGCTCCATGGTGGGCCCACAGCCACAGCTCATTGTTTCTGAAACAGGGGTCAGATCGGTCTGGTGGCAGCAAGAGGAGGAAGTTGTCTGTAACAATCAGAATTTAAGTGCTCCCCCAAGAACCAAATTCCATCCTGCCCCCAGCGAGACTCCGCAAATTTCAGCACTCTTAAATCAGACTTGCCAGTCAGCAATTGTGTGTTCCCCAGATGCTGACCCCCACCTGGAATAGGGGTGTCGCTGGCTGCGCTGTGTATTTGCAGATACTAACTTAATGGGATTTGTTTTTACACACAGAGCGCTCCACAGCGCTAGATGCTTTGAGTCACAGAGTCTAGATAATTTTCAATTTAATCTCATGGAGATTCTGACTGAACCCCACTCCTGACATTTCCATAATTAGAAGCGTTTGACATTACATTTTAACAACATTCTTCTTATTTAGCATTTTTGTGTGCAATTAATAACCTGGAGTAAAAATATTTATGTGTATATACACTACACTCTGAAAACCAAGAGATTTTTAAGAGAGTGTCTCATTTGAATACTTTACTGAGGTCATGTGGAGCATCTATCTCTTTATATGGATAACTTGAAGCAAGGAGGAATCCATCGTGATAACATGCAAATAAGTATGGTGCATTCATACGAGACCAAACGCTGTAGTAATAAAAAGGAAGGAAAACTACACAGCAGGACAGATATTTCCAGCATTAATGTAGCATTTTCACCTGCTGTGCAGACACAAATTCTGTGTACATGAATTAACACTTGTTCTTATTTGTTTTCTCACCTTCTCTACAGAGCCGGAGTCCTGTGCGCATCTCTACTTTCAACTAATATTAAAAAGCATCCATAGCTGCAGATTATTTCCATTTCTACCCACGTGTGGAAAATGTGCTTGTTATGTACAGTTCCTGGGGGACACATTTTTAAAAAGTTATGCCAAAAAATAAGAAATGTCTGTCTGTGCCTCAGCCTTTTATTGCTAAAATACCTCTAAAAAAATCTTGCATCCTCTGAATGCTCATCCAAACACCAATAATAAGGTCTAAATCAACTGAATAACGTAACTTCTACACCTGCTGGTTGAGCAAAGCTCAGCAGGGAGCTCCTGGACTTCAGGTAGGTGGAGACTGCTCTCTGATTTCTTATCTCAACATTTTGTATTAACGTTCTCTTAAGATACTAGCTTGAAAACAGTTCTACATGTGCAATTGGGTCATGCGTTTATTTTCATCACCATTCCTCTCGCATGGTTTAACAAGTTTCTTGCAGATAAGATTGCTAAAATATATTTATATTTTCATGGTAGGAAGATGTTTTAATGTCAAAGCAAATACCACAAAAGGAGATGGCTCTGGGGAGAAAAAAATCCCTATCTAAACATAACAATGAAAGGCAGAGTATTGCCAAACTCCAGATTATCCCAGCAAAGCTAGAAGAGATGACTGCACAACAGAACAGTCTACAAGGACAATTCATTGCCCTACTCCACTTGATCAACACCTCTCAGGCAACAGGAAGGAGGCAAACCCCATTCTGTTGTCTCGACCCTGGGAGAGCAAACACAGCCATCTGTGCCCAGACAGCAGAGGAAAGCCATGGCCCAACCGGTTGTACCCTGCACTGGGCTGGTCCGACACAGAATCAGAGCGCTGCGGCCATGTCGGTGACACTGTACAGATGTTGGACTCAGCTGAGAGCCTGCCAATGCTCAAGCAAGCTGCAATGGTTCAGCCATACACATTCTCCTTAAAGCAAATTCACCCTTAAGTACACTTTTGCTGTTATATTCAGGCCAACACCTCTCTTCCATCTCTTTCCTCCTCTCCCCAGTAGAAACGAAACTCATGGTCTTGTTCTTTAATGTGTGCATCCAACCATAAGGCTAAAGAGTTTTACCAAAGTACATCTTTCCACTTTTGCCCTTAGGCATTCCTTGTTTCTTCTGACTCATCTCCACCAGCAGTGAGCACCATCCCCTACTGTAGATTTAATTTGACCATTAACCAAGTCTCATTTTTTCCTATTTCTTCCATGACATCTAACATAACATTCTTCCTGACTGATACGATGACATCTCTTTTCCTTCCCACCCAACTAAACATCTTCATCACATGACATCTGTATCTCCTACAACCTTCTCTACAGCCTTGATGAACAGTCTTGTTCAATTTCTGCCCATTTTAAAAGTTGCCTCAAGAATCATTTTCTATTTTTTAAATGACAACTCCATGCTTGCAGTTCTGCCTATTGTTCACCCTCTGTACTATATAAAAAACAAAACTTTGCATTTTTAAGGTCCTTCATCACTTAGATCTGTGTTTATAAAGGCCCTTGCCTTTAATTTTTGTTCCTCAATAGTAATAAAGATTTCAAAAGCTTTTGTCAATTCATTTTGAAGTAGGCTTGTTCACCTTCTCCTAGAGCGCAGTTGTGGCCTAGCAGCATCACAAGGATCAGGTTTACCTCATCCAGCCTCTTCAGACCGAAGCCTCCTCTGGCATAATGCTCACAATAAACCCACAGCAGAGAGGCGAGGGGTGCACAGCCATCACTCACAGCCCTGTTCGCACCAACTCCTCTCTGTGCATGGTCTCCATCATTCAGGGGAACGACTTTGGTTTATACCCCAGCAGTGGTGGGATCCTGATCCTCACTAGGGCATCTGCACACCAGCACGGCACAGGAGCAGAGAGTAACAATCAAAACCACCCCCTGTACTTTGAGCTGCTAGTCAACATCTCGTATGACAGTATGTGCAGCCTGCACCACATGGAAGGCCCAACCTGGCATCTCACTGCTACAGGTGATTTTACAGAGTTCCTAAGAGGCTCCAGCACACGGCATTCAATCCGCTATGCTGCATGTTTGCTATCAGAACATCCATGCATCAAACTTCACTCAGCTCAGCAAGTAAAATCAAAGCATTTCCAAATCTCTGCTATTCTTCTGAGGAGCAAGGATAGAACAGTCATGATTGCCTCTATACTGCTAATTAGGAGGAAAAAACCTTGGTGGAAGTTTTAGCCAGTGAATGCATTAGTGAACACAGTACAGTAATACAGAACCATGAGAAACTTCTAATAGATAATTGTGTCTTTCTGCTTTCTTCAGTCTGACACAAAGCTGGAATAATTAAGATGATAAAGTCTAAGCAGCCCCAGTAAATTCAGCTAAATCTGGTATCACCACAGTTGGGATACTTATTTGCATGTTTAAATTACTCAAGTGACTAATTTTATAATTTCCTTTTCAATTGCAGAATGCCTTACTTTTAAAATCAGTCCCCTGAGAAGCAGAGGCACAGCACATGGTGCTGTTAAAGTTAAAAACTTGCTACAGTTTAGAATATTATCATAGCATTGCATAGATTATTTCTTAATAAAAATTTAATTGTGCATATAATTTGATAGTTTAATATCAATAATTTGTTCTACAAATCCAGAATGTATTCATTTGGTTTTTTCTTGGAAAAAAGTGAGTAAACGTTCTTATTGTTAGAACTCCCAATGTCACTGTATTTTGCCTGCAGCTTTCCCAAGCAGGACAAAACTCAGAGCCAGTGACATCACACCCTTTTAGTGCTACTCAGATGTCCCGAAACGCAGCCTCCTGCAGCGGAAGACACGGAACACTAAGACAGGCTGCCTCGCTTTGTGAATGAAGTTCTGCTGCAGCTCCTTGGGCACATCTTCAGCATAAAGCCAGGGAGGACCATGGAAAGCCACCACAGGAACAAAGAGCATTTTGTTGCCATTAGAGGCAAAATCCTCCCCTATTCCTTTTCCACTGGTGTGCAATTTTTAGGAGAAAGCCAAAGCTCTGGAAGCCACTAAAAACAGTGATCACAATAACACAGGACCTGCTTTCTGCAGAAGCTCACTCGTTATGACCTTCAAAAACGCCAGATTCCATACACCACACCAAAAAGGCCCATTATCTGTTCGTTTCCTCCCAAAGGGACAAAGGCAGCAATAGGAAGCACTCAAAAAATTGCAGGGGCAATGGTGATTTGTTTGGTTTACAAAATAGATAAAGGAGAGTCCCACTCCTGTCTCCGAGGGATGCACAGTGCATTTCACAAACAGGAACACCGTCAGGTTTTACTGGTAACCCAGACGGGCCCTTGTATGGCTGTGGGTTGCAAACATCCACCTCCTTGCATCCACAGCCAGTTCAGTGTGCCTTTCAACAGACACAGATGGGCTCCGTAGGCTTTAGTAATGGACTGCAACAGGCCACTGAAAACATCTTTAAAAGCATTTGGAAAATCCCGTTTTATTCCGTCATTGCCAATTACTGTCTCTGGCAAACCAGCCTCTGGACCGGTTTGTTGGTGTGCAATCTGGTTTTCCATATCCTGGGGGGAAACAGTGATCTCAGGAACCTCCTGAGAGCAAAACTCCCCAGGATCACAGGAACGACAAATTAGTTATCTGCTGTAGAAATTATGAGAAAATATTTTCCTTGTGCGTTTTACTGACACGTTATTTCTTCCCTGTTTTCTAACTTGGGAGATTTTGATGAGGTCCACAGAGAGCTGAGACAAGGAGGACCACTATTAACAGCTCTATGCCCTCCCTCTTGCATCCCCCACAGCAGCCCTTGGGATTTAACACCCATCTGCCTTCCACGGAGCGTTGGTGGACACAGTGCTCCTGCTGCTTCACATCTGCATGATGCATCCCAAGCCCCTCACCTGAAATCATGGCTTCTCTGCACCAGCAGCAGTTAACGCTGCTCACATAAATCCTGCTCTGGATAGGTAAACCAGCCGGCATACCCACAGAGTTAGGACTAGTCTCCCATAACTCCTGCTTTGCTCTACTCTTGTTCTATTTCTTTTTCAATTTTATACTTCTAGTTTCTCTGGCCAAATATAACAGCAAGGTTTTCAGAAAGTCTGTTGCTAGTAAATTCATCTCTACCCTATTCTTCTGGAGCTCAGGAAGGCATTACCTGAACACAGCAGTGACAAAGTTCAGAAGCCCAGATATTTTAGTGCTAACATTCTTTGCTGCAAAACAAAAACAGGAGAGATACCAGTTCCTTCCCATACTGAGCAGCACAACTCCTGCACCCACGTGCCCAACAGCAAGCCCTGTTAAATGTATTCTATCAAAGTGTTTAACAGAGTAATTGTTTCACTAAAGGAATACCAGAGGATGCATTTTTCCATTGCAAACACAAAAGAAACCCTCCAAGTCCTAACAACTTCCCACCTTCGTACGGGCATTAAACCACCTGCACCATGAGCCTTCTGCACCAGCAGAGTAAAGGGCTCTTTTCAGAGGATGCAGCTGCCAGGGATCCACACGCACTTCCCCAGGCACAGACCAGTAAAGAACACAGAGCAGCCTCCTAAGCCAGCTCCCAGCAGAAGTGACTTCCCAACCCAGTACACCTACATGCAGTCGATGTAACATACAGGTGACCTTACCAAGCTTCTCTGTCTTCTATAAATTTAAATTAATTGTATCATTTTATTTAAGTTCTGAACTTGCTACGGAGTATTAGCATATTAAAATTAACTCTGCAGGCTGTAATCACTTTACCTTAATAAAACAACTTACCAAGGCAAATTTGATAAAATTATAGTACCCCCTTGTGGTGTTACCTTCATACCCCAACAGAACATTTCTTAATATTATATTCTAAAAAAAGTCTTCTTCTATCAAGCTCAGTGGATAACTAATTAACCTTTTCTAGACTCCAATACGAGCAAATGGAAATTAAAAGGACTATCACCAGGATCTGAGAAGGGATGAGCTAGAACAGCATTTTCTAAAGATGAAAAATTAATTTTTAGTAAAACCTTAGGCACCTTTACCTCAACAAACGTGGCACAGACCGCCTCAGGAGGAACACAGCCTTCCGGTCCCTGTCTCTGTGACGCAACACCAGCGAAGAGCACCTTCTGTTACAAGAAAAAAGAGCAAGCAAGCCCACCCAAAACACACCCAGCTCATGGGTTACACAGGGATGAAGAGGTCACCATCCAAGGACTGTACCCCACCCTGTAGGACGTTCCCCTCGGTAAATTTAAATGACACTGGCCACCTGAGCACCGAGCCCCTGTGCAGGACCCCGCAGGCTTCCCTGGCTCTTACTGCCCCCACACAGACTTACCCACACACCCCTCCATGCCACGTACCCCCCTTACCTCACTGGGCTCTTTGGAAACCAAGAAGCAAAGTCACAACAGATTTTCAAAGCAAGACAAAACAAAAGCTCATTTTGCATTCACTGTGCCTTTTGTGTATGATTCCAAAGAGGTCTAGGGGCTTTCCAGAGGTCAAAGCATCCACCTCTCCTAAGAGCACTACACAGCCTATACAAGTCTGTCCCATGTACGCGTTATCACCTGCTAAAAAGCCACAGACACACAACCTGTTAGACCCACTTTCAGAGAGCAGCAGTCCCTGCACCTCATTGTTCCCAACACCCCCTTAGCACCAGGTACTACAGCCCAGCAATACCAAAGACATGAAGCATAAAGAAGTTCTTTACATGCATTTGATGTTTTGGATTTTTTATATATATTTGCACAAACAAGATATGCTTTTAAAAGATCTTATAATGATAATTAAGGCTTAAAAAAGATCCCCAGATATGATTAATTCCATTTCTTCATGATATGGTAATAGTTTCAACCAGTATTTAGCCAGAGTCAAGTGAAAAAGCATTTCCACTCCAATGACATGGTTTCAGCACTCTTTCATCAAAAATAAGCTACACCACTACTACCAACATTTCTAAGCCACATCCCCTACAATAATTTCAAAACCCAGATAACTCATTTGCCACTTTCTATGGAGACAACTCTAAGGGAGCAACAAAGTGATTTGTCTAAACCACACAAAGAAGCAGCAGCAGAACAAGACAGAAACATGGGCAACAGCAGCCCTACACATCAGCGGCTCTTCAAGGCCAATTCACTGACATTCATACTGCCTCAGCCTCGGTGGCACCAGAGTTTGGAAGGATCCAGGCAATCCATTTGCATTCCCTCAGGACAAGTGACTGAGTTGTGCCCTACAACAAGCACAGGTCTTCAACTCCTTTAGAAGTTGTGTCTTCTGACAGACAAGGTGCTTGGAGATAACTGGACCACTGGGGCCACTGGAGCCATCAGGATGGTTGGGCTATTGTGGTGCTCCTGTAAAATCTCCTTGGAGGAGAGTCTGAACTGCCTTGGCAGACGAGCCTTGGGCTGGATTTGAAGGGTGCCCCAAGTAAGAATGTCTTTGGTGGGTCTGTACACCATGTTTAGCTGCTGGCACAGAACAACACTAAACATGGGCAGCCCCTTGGCTATCCAGGCCATGAAGGCTCCCACCAGCGCCCACCTCCTGTCAGCTGCTGTCTCTTTGCTCTGGAGCCCCAGCCCAGTGCACTCTGACACCAAGGGGCTTGTGCAGCCCCCACAGCTCTAGGCTCAGGTTTCTCAGAACTGGATTTTCCGACAGACATTCCCCAGGAGTTGGTAGTAAGCGCTTGGGGGTGTTTCCAGAGCTGTGTCCATGAGGGCAATGAAGTGATCCCCTCTACACAATAATTCTGTGCCCTTGCACTGATTATTGTGACACTTGACAGACCTTTCCTCTGCCTCTTAAATTCGGTGTCCAAAGGAGACAGCTCAGCTCCCAGGCTGCACACACAAACCTCAGAGGCATCTCCTCACAGGCAGGGAGGGTTGCTGGGACAGTTTTTGCACCACCCTGCAGAACACCTAGACACAGCCATTCATTCCCAGCTATTTTAATCCCATCAGCCACCAAGCACAACACATTCTCTTCCATCACAACAGACATATGCAAAAAAATTAACCTCTGCATAACAAACAAAGCTTTACCTCCAAAGCCACATACATTCTTCTATCTGACTGCAGGTTAAGGCTGGAAAAAAGAGAAAGTCTCAAAGAAATATACTTAAGTAGATCTTACTCAGGCAGGAGAGGACCTCCCATTTAACATACACAAGCCATTAAGAATTTTTCAACCAAGTCATATGGACCTGCATATACAGTATGTGTTAATTCTTCTTTGTCGTCTTCCTTACAGGAGTAATGATGAAAGTATCTTGGCTGCGGGACAGACTGGTTTAATTTTGCTTCAGCACTCAATTCTCCCTTTCATTTTCCTCCTGCCTCTCTGAAATTCCATGGAAAGCCATCGCTGTTAAACAGCAGTGAGTGTTATTCTCCCAGCAGTGTACACTAATAATAATTCAGTGTGGTGTCATGGAAGGCTGCGAGCTCTTACTGAATTTATTTGAAAAATAAAGTTTGGGGTTTTTTCTCAGAGATCTTTACTTAAGTCAGCATGGAACTCTTGTAAAAGATAACTACCAATAAGTCAAACTACCCAAGGAACAGCCTTTTTATTTTTTTATTCCTTGCTCACCATGACAACATAATAAATGAGCCCTGAGAGACTAGAAGTGCAGAACTATTTAAAATTTTGTATTTTATCTTTCATTGTATGCTTCCAGACATAACATCCATGATCTATTTTTTAAAACTCTCTCCAGCATCTCCAAGTGAAATGCTCCGATTTTCAACTGCAATATACAGTAATCACAAACACATCTGAGCTGCGATTCTAGGTAACAGTTTACAAAAGTGGTCTTATAGTGTTTTTGTTATCCATTAATAATTACTTGCTCCCGTAAAAGAAAAGCAACAAGCCAACAGTTTCAACATCTGCTTTTTCAATTTTTGTTTTGAGTTCTGTTGGATGTCTCTGTATTCTTTCATACATGACTAATAGGAAAGATACAAGACTAATAGGAAACATAACTGCAACTTCACTTAAGGTTGGTTTCGGTTAACAGATGGTCTTTAAACTATCCAACATAAAAGCCTTCATTTCAGAAAAACTGACCCCAAAACTGCTTCATAAAATAAAGTATTTCGATTTTTTTTCCCCCCTCAAAGCTTCAGGATCTTTCAAGACACTACAGTGTAAGAGGCCCCAGGGCTTAAAAAAGAAAAAAACAAACACAGACAAAACTTACGATTTCTGACCTTAAATATCAGAGACTAAAGGTTTTGCAATCTAAGCATCGGCAGCAACATATGCAGCCATACAAAGAGGCAGGCCTCCTGGACTACAGCTTTCCTCTCTCAATTTCAAGCACCAACATAAAACTACAGCAGAGAGATCTGCAAAGTCCCCATGCTACACATGACTGCCATGACAGGTCAAGCGAAGCCTTGGTGTCCCAGAAGCTCAGGCAGCAGTTACAGCAGGGTCTTCTGGCTGTCACCATAGTAGTGATTTATTGAGAGGGAAGCAGCTAAGTCACCCACTGAGAAATATTTAATTTCTCAGTAATACACCTAATAGTACCTAATATTACCTCAGTAATAGAGTGATAACAGTACAAGTCCTACTTCCAAATTATTTAACGTAGAATACAGTCAATGAACAATTGTTGGTCCCACACACACCTTCAAATAGGTTTGGCAAGACCTGCATCATTCCACATTTCTTACTCTGACAATACCACTGCACGTTTGTCCTGTTCTAATGCTTAGCTACAAACCTGCTGCTGACCATGGTCAAAGGTAGCCTAGCAGCCCAGGTACATACCCACGCCCCTCTGGTCCTTCTGTTCTGTGTTTCTGTTTATAAAACACCTCATTTGAGAGCTACGTGATAGCTTTGCTATGAGCACAACCTGCTTACAGCATGGCTTTCCTTAAAGGTGTGTCTGCAAAAGAGACCAAGAACAAACCCAAAGAAACACCTCCCAAGCCCATCCATCACACTGCACGACCTGGGGATAGTGGACACTGCCGCAGCCGGGCTTTAGCTGCCCGAGCACCATCGCATGCTGCTGATTTAAATCCCAGTAAGGTTTACTGCCTCTGACCTATGTCAGCCTCACTCCTCCCAGCTGAAGGCAAAACATCAAGAGCAACTTCACACAAAGTTTTAGGCTGAGAATATTTTTGCCAGAATTATATGGGAAAGTACTTTTTGCAGGTCTGTTCTCCTGCTTCTATTGCGAAGGCGCCTGTGCAGCAACCCCGGACAGCTGAGCTGGGCTGGGAGGCCTGTGGGCAGCTGACTGATGAAAGCCGCGTCGCTCTCCCAGGAAGCGACTGTAGGTGGCAGCAGTTTTATATGGAAAAACCAGAACTCCCTGCGTTTAATACTCCCTTTAGCGTCAGATTCGGAGCCCCTGGCTCACACGGGAGGATGTTTACACTTGCGATCGGTTCCTCCCACACAGCTATGCCTGTTAATGAAGTGCCCATACAAACCGTCAATAGCTTGGTCTAGACAAGCTAAACGTTTCTATCTGCTAAATTAAAGAACAGCACTCCAAAAAGTCACATGTCAAATACAAGTTCAGAAACAGATGAAGCATCTGAAGGTTGAAAAATAGCATTATACCCTAGGAATGTGGCTCTATTTTAAATTAGAGTATTTTTATTCCTAACCAGAATTCTTTCAGCTTTGTAGAGTGGTATGTAACAACTTTTTTCTTAAAAAAAGGGAAAAAAACCCCAGCCAGTCCAGTTTTAAAAGTGATTATTTAAAAATCATACCAGAATTAGCACTGGAGAAAAAGTTAGAAAATAAACCAAAGTTGAAAGTAAGTTTCTTTCTTTCAGTCTGTTTCTCCAGATGCATCATCAGCATCTGCATGTTAGCCATTTTTCATTATTTATAAATGTATTACAGGAACACAGCCAAGCTACAAGCCAAGAAGTCCGAGACACACATTTTTAAAAACAGGGAATGTGTCTTGGTTATAGAACAAAAGAATTCATTTTATCACTTGGCTTTACCGCTTGAGAAAATGGCTCCTGGTGTGCTGAACTCCATGATAAATGTGCCCCCTCTAGATCTTTATTGCCCTTGTAAATCACAGGACTGACAGCAGTTAATAAGAAAGCTTTTGAGTGGTTTTGAAGTTTTGCTTTGTACAAATAAAATCTCATATTAAAGAATTTGCTAGTCCTCAAGGTGTGGAAAAATGAGTATGACTAGAACCTGTTGTGCTTTCTTTTTTTAACTGTTTGTTTCCAGCACTTTCCAAAAAAAAAAACCAAGTTGCAGCAAGGGTACCAGAATAAAAAGGAAACCTCTCTGCATGGAAATATAAAAATTAAACTTAAGTCATTAAAAAAATAACATCTTTCTGGCCTTTCTGTACCTGGTGACACCTGAACAGGGGAACAAAATCAGAAGTGTTCAACATAAAGCACAAAAGATTTTTCCATCTCTTTACACCAGACAAACACTACTTCTACAAAGGGTTTTTAACTGAAGAAAGTGACAATTCTACACCCAAAAGTTACCAGCCAAAATTCCACTATTACACTGCTGCAGGCAGGATCATCCGAGTCACCAGCCAACCCAAAAATCAACATCTTCCTTCCACGGCTTCCATTATCCCTGTTCAGATCCAGGCACCATCCTTCCTTCTAGAATAGTTTATGGCACACCCTGGCTGAGGAAATCTTAACAGGAAGCTGAGTTATTTGGACAAAGCTAAATGCATTTATAGGGAAATAAATATATTTCCTGTTCAAACTGGTAGTGCAAAGGTATTATGTGTCAAACTATCAACAGGTCTACAGAAAGCCGAGCTTCTCTTCAGTGGATTTTAAGCATATTTTAGAAGGCATCTCAATGAAAATCCGTTAGAAGGCATTGTCCCTTCGGGTGTTCACTGCCCCCATCTAGGAAAAAGAAAGTAGTCTTTTTATAAAAAACAAAGACAAGTATTAAAGGAGAATATTAACCAGTGCCATTTAGGATTAGGATCCAACATATCAGGCACCAACATCTCCTGGCCAACATCTCCAGCTTTTCCAGAGCTGGAAGAGAGGTCAGAACATGACAAAAAGACACAGTAACTACACAGAATAACAGTTTTCTTCCCACTGCTTCACAGCAGCTGGCAGTGGCAGATCTTGGTTTAAAAAAGCCTACAGAGATGTCCTGTGCGACCAGTAAGTACTTGCGCTTGAGGAGAGTTTACAACACCTGACAAACCAAAAGGAGACAAAGAACAGCATTCAGAACGAAGTTACCGGTGGCACCATTCACTGTCTGTAACAAACTCTCTTTTAAATGCAGTCCTAAGCTGTACTAGGTGAGCAGGACAGCTCACTCAAACACAGCAGGCACCCACCTCCAGAGCACATCGTGTCTCTCTGCTGCTGCCCCCACCTTGGGTTCTCATGGTCTCTACTGAAGGAAGAGCAGAAGTTAGTTTAACATTGATAACCATGAGTTTTATTTCTAAACTACTTCATGATGATTTAATCTATTTCTCAAACCAGAAATTATTATTAAATCTCTCAAAACAGGTATGTGTAAGTTTTGTGAGACTTTCTGGGTTTTGTTTTGTAAAAAAAAACTAGAAAGCAAAAGCCCAACAATTAGTGCTGAGTCACTTATCCCATTTAAAGATCAAAGTGCAGCTCCCTCCCCACTTCAGGTCAGCTGCCAGGTGCTCACATTCTGCAGAGCCTCTCCAAACTTTGAGTCTCAGCCCAGCAATCACGAGCCAAATCATAGAGGAGTATTGATGTTTGCCACTCCACGGTTAAATTACATCAAGCATCAATGCAATCAACTCATTAGCTGTTTTTTATCGAGCACCAACATTCACTACCTACTTTTCAATTCTTTGATTAAGCAACATATTGCCTGTATTCCCAGTCTACATCTACCAGCTGATTAGCTCAATAATGCTGATAATCTTCTCAAGTCAAAAGAGCTGGGAAGGGAAGTAACTGAAATCCCTACGAGCAGACTCAATTTACTCCTTTTGTGTACAACATCAATACACTAAACTACTAGCAATACAATCCAGCAAATGAAGCTTCAAATGTGCCAAGTTAGAGCATAATTTTAACAAAAAGTCACAGCAGGTCATTAAAATGCCCTCTAATTGTCTCTAGATCATACTCCCTTATCCTTCCACGACCTTCCTGGCACACTGAGATTTTAAATCTCTTCGGACTGATGGAAGACCCAAGAACAGAATTGAAGTGTGATTGTCACATACGGAGTCTGAATGCCAAAGGTCACAACAGCTTACTGGTATGCTGGCCCACTGCTCCAAATTTTATATCTTTTCTGTCCCTCGGTTATTGCCTGACATGATTTAACAACTGTAATTCCTTATTTAACGATGTCAAAGGTTTTTAGGAAATTGACTGTATTTCACCAACGATATATTTCTTCTTGATTACAGAGTGGTTAAAATGATTTTAAACCAAGACAGCAAAATAAAGCAGTAATAAAATCAATAAAAGGTGCTTAAAACATTCCTTCTATTAGGTAATGGCATTTAAAATATCCGTAGCTTGTAATGGCACTTAGGATATGCCCAAAAATCAATGAGCTAAATTACTTATTGAACTAGTTAATTTGAACATTGAGTTTTATATGTATATTGATAAAACAAGCTACAGGAATACCGGCTACGTTTGAATTTCGCAGTCAGATGTCTCCCTCTGCCGGAAAATAAGCTCTAAAAACTCGACCGAATTTTTTTTTTTTTTTTTTTTTTAAAAAAAAAGGCAGGATCAACTCCCCGGGATGCAGCGTGTGACAACCCCACCAGAGGTCCCCGGGCCTCGCAGAGCTTGTGAAGCAGGGCTGCTGCCAAGCCGTCAGAGATGTTCGGCAAGACAAGACTCCGGGTTCCCCCACGAGTACCACCATTCGGTCAGACCTGAGAAACACGCAGAACACACCCACAAAACACGGGGGAAAGGGGTAAAAAATGAGGCATTACCATCATTCTTTTTAAAACGGGGAGAGTATCCTCAAGAAATGCACCAGCACTTCTCATGTCACTAACTCCATAGTAGGTTGGCGAGTAACAGCCTCAGGTGCTGCTTTCTCACTAGAAGGGCGAACACCAAGCTCGCATCTCCCAGTTCCTACTCCTGAGGTGCAAATACCCTCCTCCTGTAAAGACTGGCCTCAGTACTCGGCCAACTTCAGAGTCTATTTTCTCCTTTACCTCAAGGAAAATTGTAGTTCAGAGGAAAAAACCCACGTTTACAAAACAGGAGAGGCTGCTGGTGTGGGAAGGCCCACACAGCATAACAAATCGGCTTAACGCAGCCCCCTCAGAAGAAACACTACCAGTTATAAAGATTTCTGCTTATTTACATAGTTTTACCACCACAGCACTGGGGACCCCAGACTCCCCGAGGCCCCAAAACGAGAGGCAGAGCGATGGAGTTCTCCCCATCCCGGCTGCAACACCCGGCCAGGCTGCCGGAGGTGAGCATACCGCCCTGCCTGCGCTCTCCCTCGGGACGAGGAGAGGACCCCTGCGCTTCCAACCGCGCTCTGGCGCTCGGGGAAAGAATGCGACGTCACCCTGAGGCCGCTCTCCCGCTTTTTCAAGGGCCGCGGTGAGGAGACGTTCCTGACTGGAAAAAGGCAAACGCCGCGCTCATGGTCCAGAGGAGCCTCAGCGGGAGGCGGGGCGGGCCCCCCTGGAACCGCAGTCCCTGGAAAGGCAGCGGGGCACACGCTCCTGGAGACCGTTTAGTCGGCAGGCCCACGAGCGGGCCCCAACAGGCCGCGCCCCACCTGAGGGGCCGGCAGCGGCTCGGCGGGGCCGCTCTCCCCCTCCCGCTGTGCCTCTCCTCGGGCCCCCGCTGGCAGAAATCGGCCCCGCAGCCGCCCCCTCCCCTCAGGCGGGGAACGCCGAGGCGCAGCTGCAGGGAAGGGAGACCAGCACCCCCCAAGCCCTCCCGAGCGGGAGCCGTTCGCCCGCCTCCCTGCTCCGCCGGCCCGGCTCCGCCAGCCCGGCCCGCCCCTCACCTCCGGGCGGAGCGACCCGACTCCCCCAAGATGGTGCCGCGCCGAGGACACGGGCATTTACCTTCTCAAGATGGCGGCGGCGGCGCACGCAGCTCCCGCGCCCTCCCCAACATGGCGCCCTGCCGGAGCCGACCTCCTTAAGATGGCGGCGGCGGCCCCGCCCCGCCGCGGGGCAGGCTGGGAGCGGGGCCGCGCGGCGGGGAGCGGGCCGGGAGCGGGCCTGG
The DNA here is from genome assembly GCA_020800305.1 of Porphyrio hochstetteri. Classification (NCBI taxonomy): domain Eukaryota; kingdom Metazoa; phylum Chordata; class Aves; order Gruiformes; family Rallidae; genus Porphyrio; species Porphyrio hochstetteri. The sequence goes on from CM036918.1 coordinate 1,084,761, forward strand.
TGCGGGCGGGCCGGGCTGGCGGCGGAGCGGAGCCGGGCGGGCGCCATGCCGGAGCTGGCGGTGGACCGGGTGGTGGTGCACCCGCTGGTGCTGCTCAGCGTCGTCGATCACTTCAACAGGTGGGGCCGGACGGGCGCGGCGCCCCGACCGCGGCGCTGAGTCACGGTCACGGGCCGCGCCGGGCCGTGAGGGGCCCGGGGCCGCGGGGCGGGCGGATCGGGGCGGGGGGCACCCCGCGCCGGGAGGGGAGCGGCGCGCCCGGGCCTGGGCCGGCCGCTCGGTGCCGAGCGCCGCGATCGCCGGGAGGCAGCGGGAGCGCGGCCTGCGGGACCCGCCGGAGCCCCCGGGCCGCCGCCGCTTTCACCTCCAGGAGGAGAGCAGCGGGAGGGCGGCAGCGCTCGGCGCCGTGCGGCGCGGGCAGCGCCTTTCTGAGGGCTCGGCGCGGCGCGGGGCTGTGCCTGGCGCCGCAGCTGCCGAGGGGGTGAAGCTCCGTCCCTCCCACCCGCCTGGCCCGGCTTCGTTGCGCCATCGGCGCCGGGTAAGAAACCGGCCGGACGGCTGGTGGTGACGGGAGCGGGATCCGGCGGGAGGCCCGGCGCCAAGCGGCGTTGTCCTGCGGCCGGCCCTGCTCGATGGCTTTATCCGTGAGCCGGGTGAGGGGAGCCGATGATCCCTCAGTCAGTCTGGGGACGACACCGAGGGTCGATCTGCCTGAGGGTGGGGAGGCTCTTCAGAGGGGTTTGGGCAGGCTGGAGCCATGGGCTGAGACCAGCGGGATGAGGTTCAGCAGGGCCAAGAGCAGAGTCCTGCCCGTGGGACACAACCATCCCATGCAGCGCTACAGCCTGGGGGGAGCCTGGCTGGAGAGTTCCTTCCGGGAGAGGGACCTGGGGGTGTTGGGTGGCTGCGACTGACCATGAGCCAGCAGTGTGCCTGGGTGGCCAGGAAGGCCAAGGGCATCCTGGCTTGTATCAAAACCTGTATGGCAAGTAGGTCTGGGGAGGGGATTGTGCCCCTGGGCTGGGCACTGGGGAGGCTGCACCTCGAGTGCTGGGGCCAGTTCTGGGCTCCTCACCATCAGAAGGACATGGAGGTCCTGGAGCGAGTCCAGAGAAGGGCAACCAGGCTGGGGAAGGGGCTGGAGGGCAAATCCTCTGAGGAGCAGCTGAGGGAGCTGGGGGTGTTCAGCCTGGAGAAGAGGAGGCTGAGGGGAGACCTTCTCCCCACCTCCCCTGCCCTGCCAGGAGGGTGCAGAGAGGTGGGCAAGGGTCTCTTCAGCCAGGGGACAGGAGATGGGACAAGGGGCAATGGGCTCAAGCTGTGCCAGGGCAGGGTCAGCTCAGACATCAGGAAAAAGTTCTTCCCCAAAAGGATCATCGGGCGCAGGAACAGGCTGCCCAGGGAAGAGGCTGAGTCACTGGCCCAGAATGTGTTTATAAGACAGGCAGACAAGGTGCTCAGGGAGATGGGTTAGTAGAGGATGGGTATGGTTGGACTCGATGATCTCAGAGGTCTTTTCCAACCTAGGGATTCTGTGATGAGTGGCTGTAGTGCTCAAAAGCCCTGAATCCCGCAGGGCCAGAGTCTCCCAGCCCGCTGCCCCTGTGCACAGCAGGGCCGTTCCCCCACTAGCTGCATGGAGCGGGGCCCTGCACACTGCCTGTGAGTTGGGTTCCCCAGGCACTGAAACACCTTTGTCCAGGTGAAAATGAACAGTTGGTAATGAAGCAACCATAACACCCTTGCTGCTGTTCAGCACACACACAGTTTCCCTTGCAGGAATTAGGTGGAACAACTTGTCAGCTGCCACCTTCTCCCCTGAACCAGGCTCTCTGTCGTAGGGACTGACAGTCTTTTCCATTTAGAATAGGAAAAGTTGGAAACCAGAAGCGGGTCGTTGGTGTGCTGCTGGGCTCATGGCAGAAAAAAATCCTAGATGTGTCCAACAGCTTTGCAGGTGAGTTTGCGTGTTCACCCCAACTGGATTGTTTAATAGGTGAGTTGTGTCTGTTGGGGGGTTTAAGCCACCCCGTGAGCACAGACTGTTCCCTCTGCACACAAATCAGCCCATATCTAACAAAAAATGCTGACTGCTGTCAAAAATACACCTACTGTATCCTTCCTGTGCTGCACCTTCTCTGTGCTGCAGTGTGGGACCTTTGGGGAGCAGACACAAACCTCTCCTAAAGCGCTGCTGGGTGTTTGGCTGTGTTGGAACTCGCAGACCTGCTGAGCAATCGGTTCTCAGCTTGTTGTGCAGAAATCATGGCATTCTGTGCTGATGCAGCTCTTACTGCTTGTGTAAAGATTTAACATACATTTTAGCTGCTTTTCCTCAGTTAAATTTCCTGTTGGTGGAATTGAAATAGTTTAATGAGAGTAAAAGCACTTCCTGGACACATGGCTTTCGCTGATCCGTTTGGGTTAGACATCTCCTTCCCTCTGGGGCTGCTCAGTGTCTCTGGTCATTTATGGGATGTCACAGGTCAGCCAGCCCTGAAGTCTGCTGGACCCACTGTCTGTGCACATAGCTGAGTAGCCTGAGGGGGATTTCTCCCTGGTGTTTGTTGTTGTCCATGGAGGATAACCCTCAGAACGCTTTGGGTTTCATTCCTTGGCTCTAAACTGTTGGTAACTATGAGGTGGCCACTGACAGGTGCTACAGGTCAGCTTCTAAACTCCCTTTAGCAGCTAAAGGTGTCCTGAACCACAGTGTTTCTGCTAATGTCTGCTGCCTGGAAGGTGCCTCCTCAACACTGCTGCTCTGTTTGCTTCCCAGTACCCTTTGACGAGGATGACAAGGACGATACCGTGTGGTTTCTAGACCATGACTACCTGGAGAACATGTATGGGATGTTTAAGAAGGTCAACGGTGAGTTGTGGCTGTGCTGCAGTCAGGGATACGCTCCCAGAATGTCAGGGCTCACTTGAGGGTCACTTGAGGGTCCTGTGAATTTGCGTGGCCCTGGGGTGGATCATCATTCTCATGATGCAGTTGGTGTTTCTAGACGCTTTGCACCTCCAGCTGTTGGAGTTCCACGCTGTCAGACCCTGGTGTCTGCAGCATTGATAAATGATACCAAGTAGTTCCGTTCTGTTTGGAGCCCCGGGGTGGGTAGAGACAAGAGGCACGTGTGCTCAGTAAGTGTCGCCACGAGCCACGTCCCTGTCCTGCCCTCCCTGATTCATTGCCCCTGCTCCTCAGCTCCCACCCCCGGTGTGCGGGGCCCGTCTCTGCCTCTCACTGATTGGGGATCCTTTCTGGTTTTGTGCAGCTAGAGAAAGAATCGTGGGTTGGTACCACACGGGCCCTAAACTGCACAAGAACGACATCGCCATCAACGAGCTGATGAAAAGATACTGCCCCAACTCTGTAAGTGCTGCGCTTTCGGGTTCTGCTCTCCCCCCAACACACACACGCACCCCTTCCTAAATGGGTCTGGGCTCCTTGGCCCCACCAGGTTCCTGGTGAGACAGGCACAGTGAAGACCTGGTAGCTGTGAAGTGACTGAGGAAGGATCAGAGCCTTTTGAAACAGGCGTCGCTGTCCTTCCCGAGCGCCCAGGCTGGCAGTGTCCCGTGGCTGTGGAGCACAGAGCTGACCTGTATTTTTTGCTCTAGTTTTTGAACAAAATCCAGTTTTCTGAGCCATTTGCTTTTTCTTTCCATAAGGTGCTGGTGATTATTGATGTGAAGCCAAAGGACCTGGGGCTGCCCACAGAAGCTTATATTTCGGTTGAAGAAGTTCATGATGTGAGTGTTTAACGTGTTTCTGCTGTTTCCTGGGATGAGGGTTTCCATGGAAGGTGGCTGTTGGGTTTGCCTTGTTCTCTGCACTGTCTTCTGCATGCAGGATGTTGCATTCACTAGTGAGGGCCTGTGACTTGCAGCCCAAAGCTGCTTGAACCCAGTCCCAGTGTGAGCATTGGGGAGCAAAGCTTTCATCCCCCAGTGCTCTCTGAGGGACAGCTGAGCGGTACTGTAACTGAGCAAACCAAGAAAAGCCCCACTGGAGCACTCCTCCTTCCTTGTACCCTGTCACTGCCTTGCTGGTCTGTGCAGTTTCTTGTGCTCCAGTTCAAAGCCATTGCAGGGCACTCACACCCCTCCCTTCAGTCCCCTTACGCTGCCAGAACGTGCCATGGTGCCAGTCCTGGCATCGGGCACCGCGGGAACTGCCCCACTGCTGGCCCCGCGGCACGCACCCGCGTCCCTGCAGCCCTCATGCTCGGTCTGACTGTGGCTCTTGTGTCCTTGCACCCCCAAGGATGGCACTCCCACCTCCAAGACGTTTGAGCACGTGACCAGTGAGATCGGAGCGGAGGAGGCAGAGGAGGTCGGTGTGGAACACTTGCTACGGTACGTACGGGCCCGGCTGGCATCTCTGGTGTCAGCTGTGGGGTGGTGTGAAGCCCATAGGGGTTCTGTCAGAGCTGCAGAACATGGGGTGTGACACGGCCCTGCGTGTGACACGGCCCTGTGTGTGACACTCTGTGCCTCAGGGCTGGGCAGGAGCGTTGCTGCTGGGGCTGGAGCGCCTCAGAAATGAGCTGCTGCCTTTTCACCTGTCTGAAATCCTGTTGCTTGTTTCTCTCGGTCCCTCTAACTGCTGCTACCAACAGTATTCCGAAGAGACCACGCACACCCCGCATACCCCGTGGGATACAGCGCTCTGGGGTGGCTGGGCTTTGTAACCTCCTCTGTTTGCTCTCAGGCTTTGCCTTGACACGGTCGTTCCGTTGTGCTTCCTCCAGCTGTTCCTCTGCAGCTGGAAAGGCCACACACAGTGACCTAATGCCAGTCTCTCTCTGTTGGGGTGTTCCAGCCCAGTGACCTAATGCCAGTCTCTCTCTGTTGGGGTGTTCCAGCACAGTGACCTAATGCCAGTCTCTCTGTTGGGGTGTTCCAGGGACATCAAGGATACCACGGTGGGCACGCTGTCCCAGCGGATCACAAATCAGGTCCATGGCTTGAAGGGACTGAACTCCAAGCTTCTGGACATCCGGAGCTACCTAGAGAAAGTAGCCATGGGCAAACTGCCCATCAACCACCAGATCATCTACCACCTCCAGGATGTCTTCAACCTGCTCCCCGATGTCAACCTGCAGGAGTTTGTCAAGGCCTTTTACCTGAAGACCAACGACCAGATGGTGGTGGTTTATCTGGCCTCCCTCATCCGGTCCGTGGTGGCCCTGCACAACCTCATTAACAACAAGATTGCCAACAGGGATGCAGAGAAGAAAGAAGGACAGGAGAAAGAAGAGAGTAAAAAGGAGCGAAAAGATGAGAAGGAGAAAGAGAAGGAGAAGAGCGACGGCAAGAAAGAGGAGAAAAAGGAGAAAAAGTAAAAGGTAGTTTTTTTATTTGTAAATTAAAAATCTTGTAAACTAAATCACTCTGCTGGGTCCTTTCTGTCACTGACGTGGTCAGTGCACTGCTCCTCTGCTCGGGGACCTGCACTTTGTGTTCCTCATCCCAGGACTGGATCGCTCTACTCACGGGGGCAGTTTGGGGCAAAGGGGCATTTTTAACTGATGGCAGCGGGGCAGCTCCTTGGGGAGCGATGGGGCAGCAGCTGAGGATTTTACCACCTGCTGCATTCACCCCCTTGCTCTGTCCTTCTGCTCGTGACACCCAATTTATTAGCACCCATCCATCGCGGAAGCCGAGGGCCTGAGCAGAGGACAGGCAGAGGTGGCTGTGGGCAGCATTCCTGCCCTGGGCCAGGCTGGCTCTCCCACTGCTGGCCGCTGCCAGGGGCATGGCAGCTGTTTGGTACCTGGCACTTCAAGGCAGATAAAAACTCCTGCTGGCTCCTGCACTGCTCAGCAGGGGTGCAGAGGTGGCAGGGCCACACGCAGGGGGTTGCTCCCCACCCTGTACGCAGCGGGGCTGTGTGCAGGGCTCAGGCCTAAGGCACTGCATCCAGCCCTTTCCATGCAGCGGGGAGCTGAGGATCTTTAACCCAGCTCCAGCTGCACCATCCCATGGCGCTGGGCAGTGCAGGTGACACCGTGCTGTGGGTGCAGCCTCCATGGAGGAACCTGCAGAGCCCCTCGGCCACCATGGGTAGAACATGACCAAAACGGCAGCGGGGGAGCACCAGAAACTGGAACCTGCCCCATCACTGTACCAGGCAGGGCCATGGGGACAGCCCCACACTGCTGCAGTGGGCCTGGGCTGTGGGGACGGCCCCAGGCAGGGCGGGAGCAGCGCTGGGGCCAAGTGCCAGCAGCCCGCCCACAGCCACTGGAGCGTTTGGGATGGGGCTGGCAGGGGCAGTGCCGCGCTTGGCGCTGTCAGTCCCCAGCGTGGCGCAGGGACAGGCTGTTAAAATACAACACAAACCCCAAACCACACAACGTGCCAACCAGCTGCTGCGCAGCGACGTGATGCAAAACGAGCGAGAACAGCGGCTTGTTGAGCTCTGCTTGGCTCAGGCTTCTCCCTGAGCCCAGCCAGCCTATGGCCACTGGCTGCATTCACCTGATCCTCTTCCACCAATGCCCTGGGTCTCACGGCACAGGGCGGCTGCGCTGGCCCTGGCAAAGGCCTTCAGAGCTGTTCTGAGCCAAGTGTGACTCGAACTTGGGCAGAGGTGGGCAGGAGCATGTGCCCAGCCTGCCCCTCCTGTGCAGCCTGTGCGTGCAAAGAGCACGTCTTTGTGGCTGCGCTGCGGGCACCCAGCACAGCCCTTTGTCAGCATCCCCGCACCCACGGCCCAGGGGCTGCACAGGGCTGTGACCCCCTCCCCACAACACACGGCCAGGGACACACCGCGGCCAGGGACACACCGGGGCAGCTGCTTATCGTTTATTGCACAAGAAGTCGGCGTCGCTGAGGCAGGATGGTGCCGAACGGAACGATCCGTTACCAGGGAGGAGCTATCGCAGTCTCGTACCCACACACCCCCTTTCTGTACAGCTCTGCACACCAACGCCCCGCAGTCTGTGTCCCCCCCTCCTGTGCACACCAGGGAGCAGAGGTGGCATCAAGGTGAGGGGCAGGGGCTTGATCCTGCTCCCTGCCCCCCAGCACCAGGAGCTCCTGCCACCAGCCCGGCCAGTGGCAGAGGAAACACAGGGAGTTTGGGCTGAACCTCCCCCCTCAGTAGAGGCCAGATGTGTCCCGAACGTGGCCAGAGCCCCCAAGGAGCATCCGCTCCCAGCAACAAACCACTTAAACACAACTGCAGAGGGGCCACACGCTGGCTAATCGAAACACGCAACGGACATGGGGGTCTGGGCCCGGGAAGGGGCCGACAACCGGGGCTGCCCCAGGACCTCAGCTGGGTGCTGGACAGGGCCCGAATGTGACCTGAGACTTAGTTCAAGACTCATTTCCCCCCTCACCTACAGGTATTTAAATGCCATAAGGAGGCAGATAACACCGGGGGGAAAGAGGAACCTGTGCCACAACCAGATCTCATTTAACTGTGTCTGGGAGGGGGATCAGGGAGCCTCAGCGCTCTGTGCGCTGCCTGCCAAGGTGCAGGGCTTTGCCCCGGCCCCCTGCGCCCGCCCAAGCCCCTCAGGAGCCGAGCTGGATGGAGCTGGGCTCCTGCATCCGCCTCCCCACCACACCTCAGGTTTCTCTGGGGAGGGAAACGTGGCTCCGTTCCCCCGGGGCTGCGTCAGCGCAGATCACGCACGGGAACAAGAGCAACAGCGTCCGCAGGTGCCAGCGCTCAGCCCAGGGACAGGGCGCAGCCGGGGCTCCGTGGGCGCCGGCAGCAGGACCTGGGGGCCGGCAGCGCTCCAGGGAAAGCACCAAAGCTCCGTCACTCCTGTCCAAACCCTTCTGTCTCCTCGATCGCATAAAGCAGCTTCTCCTTCAGCTGTTCATAGCTCTTGTAGGGCGGGAGATCCAGGCGGTTAAAGCTGGAGGGATGGCAGAGGGTGTGACTGGCGCTGTGTCCCCGTTCCCTTCCCCACGGCACGGGACCCCCTCAGCCCCAGCTGCAGTAAGGTGCACAGCCAGGGATGGCAGCTACATCCCACGGGAAGGCAGGTGGAGGGACAGAGCCTGCCTGGCACCCCACACAGCCCCGCAGACGCCACCAGCCCTCGTCCCCGAGCGCTCCCCCAGGGCCAAGGAGAAATGACTTACCATGTATGGCTCCGAGGCAGCCATGTCTCTTTGCCAACTTTATCGATGCAGAATTTCTGGGGCCCGTTGCTGCCTGTTAATTATGAGCACAGCAAATCTCATTACACAGCCAGGAGCTGAAAGAGAAAGCCCTCTGCCACCAGCGATCACAGCACCACACAGCTTTGTGATCCGAGACAAGGGGGGCAGAAACCCGGAGCAGCATTTGCCCTTCGTGACCCCCTGGCAGATGCACAGGGAGCAAGGAGGAAGCTGAAGGTGCAGTCACAGCACCGGGAGCAGCGCGGCTGCCACGCAGGACGGGTAAACAGCCAGTGCTAAACCATGTTTATCCACAGCCCTGCAGGGCTGAGCGGGTCCATCCAAGAGCTGTCAGGACCTGGGCTCGGGAAGCTGAAGTCACTGAGGTCACTTTAAAAGATTGTGAAAGCTGGAGAGTTCCAGGGGGCTGGAAAAGAGCTGCTACACCAGCAAGAACAGGAGTGGGCCAAGTTCGCTGGGCAGCTCGGCACTGATCCCAGGAAAGTCGGGAAGGGCTGGTACAGGCGTCAGAGGAGCAAGGGAAAGGATGGGGCATAGTGATGCTGCACTGTGGGGTTCTGGGAAAGGGGGTTTGTGGCACAAAAAGATCAAATCTCACTCAAAATGAGATTACAAACTGGATCCAGTGCCTACCCATGGCAGCACGGTCACAGCCAAGGAACCTGGCTGGGTACCACCGGATTAATCACAGCACTCAGACACCGCAGCTGCTTCACTGCTGATGGACTGCGGGCTGCCTTGGGCTCTGATGGGGACAGGGACAGCCAGGTCCCACCCTCTACTGCCCCCGCTCGCCTGCCCAGACCCCCTGAGCAGAGCAGCCAGGAACACCCACCGATGAGCTCTGCGAAGCCCCCGACGGGCAGGCGGCAGGTCCCCGTCACGAACTGCAACAGCCGGATCCTCTTCTCATTGTCCATCTCTTTAACCACCTGCGACAGGAACGCGGCAGGAGAGTGGGAACTGTGTCCCCCCGAGCTCCTGCCAGGCACCCCACGCCCTCCAGCCAGGCTCGGATGCAGCGTGGGGCAGCACAGCACGTCAGGCACGCGCTCCAGCCCTCATCTTGTCCTGCATCTGGGACAAGTGCGTCCCAAGGGGGAGTGAGGAGCAGCTCTGCCCAGCCCTGCCTCCCGCAGAGCCTGTTTTGCCCCTTCCCTCCCAGCCAGCAGCTCTATTTCACACCAGCCCCTCCCATCACCCTGCCCCAGAGCTGCAGCTATTGCTAGACACAGGCTGACCACAAAGTGCTGCCACGGGCCTCAGCCAGCTGCAGCCTCACGCCCCCTGTGCTCCCGGGGAGGCTGCCCGGCCCCGACACGATCCGGCAGGGGAGCAGGACAGAGGCACTGCTGGTGCTGGGCCTCACCTGCCAGAACCACTGGATCTGTTTGCTGTTCTTGGTGTAGTGCCTGTAGATGGTATTCTTCTGCCAGTCGTTCATGTCGATCTCCTGCATGCCGCAGAGCATCAGCTGGGGACAGGGGACCGTCAAGAGGGGCACAGAAAACCGGCCCCAGGCCTGCGTCTTGGAGCACGGACTCCCCCATGTGCCCAGCTGCACCAGGCTCCAACCCCAGCCCACAGAGAAGCCCAGGAGGAATTCCTCATCCCTGAGCAGACAGCTCCTTGCTGACAGCCCCGCAGCCCCCCACCACCTGGGCCAGGGGTACCCCCCTCAGCAGGGTGTGTCACCGCATCCCACCATGTGCAGCCTGCAGCCCCTCCGTGTCCCCACCGCCCCACAGGCACCAGCTCACCTCCAGCTCCTTCTCATCGAAGTAGCGCAGCCACTCCAGCGGCACCACCTCGTTGAAACCATCCAGGAAAGCCTTGGTCTGCTCCTCCACACCCCGTGTGAACCTCCAGTCTGTCAGCAGCCTGGCAAGGCAGACGGCAGTCGGTGCTGCTGGCCCGGTGCAGGGGACCCTCACCATCCCTCCCGCCAGTGAGGGGGGGAGCCTGGGAGCTTCAGGGGTGCATGGGGCAGGGGAGAGGGGCTCCCCTCAATTCCCACAAGCAGGTTCCCCTCTCTGCCCCCGAACCCAAGCACAGCAGCCAGCCTGAGCACAGAGCAGTGGCTGGTGGAGGGTCGAGGGGTGCAAACCCCATCCCCTGCCAGAGTCAGTGGGAGTCGTTGGCCCTGGCAGCCCCCAGGCAGTGGGCAGGCAGGGTGAGCAGCCCTGGGACAGCGGGAGAAGTTTTACCCTCTCTCCCCTCTCCTCTTTCCTGAAAGTACTGGCACCTGCCCAGGCAGCAGCAAGCCAGACCGCAGCGGAGCTCGGCCGAGCGTGCCAGCCCATACTTGTCGCAGGCCACGTAGCCCAGGGAGGCAGCGGCCACGTCCCAGGCCCCACGTTCCCAGCCCGGGATGGGCAGGATGGCCACTCACATGATGTACTCCTCCTTGTTCTCCTCCGTCACCCGAATGCTCTCGCCACCCTCCTTCAGCTCGTGGGTGGTCACCTTGCCCAGGATCTCCATGTCCTGGATGAAGTACAGCTCCAGGCCGCACTCCTCCAGGCTGTTCTCCCTGTGGGGACAGCGGGGTGTGACCGCCGAGGGACTGGCGGGAGCGGGGGGCCCTGGGGAGCAGCGCTGCCTCCCCTGCAGCGGGACGGGCCCGCAGTGTGCAGCACTCACTTGGTCCAGACGATGGAGTTGTAGAACTCGGGGTCGATGGATTCCAGGTCCTTCAGCGTCGGCCGCTTGTTCAGCATCCGCTTGTAGAAGGGCAGCGTGAAGCCGGTGTCGATGAACTTCCCGTGATACAGAGCCTGTGGCAGGGAGGGGGGGATATGCCAGGTCACAGGGGACAGACCCGTGGGGTGAGATGGTGCCTCCATCCCTGGGGCACCCACGAGGCAGAAGGGAACCGATCCCCAGGTCCCAGAGCTGAGGCGCTCGCTCCCGGCTGGCATAAAGAGCAGGCTCCCCCTGGGAGCGCTGCCTGGGGGTGGCTGGCCTGGTGTGGGTGTGCTTGCAGCCCCCCTCCCCTCCCCACCCCGAATTCCACCGTGTCTCCTTCTCCCCTCGAAGCTCTATTAAGAGCACTTGTTTAAACAGAACTGTGCTGCGGCTTCCCTGAATCCCTGGCTTCCAGGAGCCCCAGGGCAACGGCAGCCAAAAATAATGCAGACGCTTGTCTAGAACGGCCCAGCGGTGAGTAATAGTCTGGGGTTTTATGGGTGTCCTGCACGGCGGAGGGCAGGGCAGGACAGAGTGGGACCCCAGCAGCCGCGTCCCGCACACACTGCACAGCGCCGCGGGCCAGGGTCCCGGCCCTGAGCTCAGGGAGCCCCTGGCAGCCCCCCCTGCCAGCACCGGGCTGGGCAACCCCCGGCACACGGGCCTTGGGAGTGTGAGTGGGGCGGGAGGAGCCGCACTGGGGCTCAGGCAGCTGGAAAATCTCACACTGCTGGGGCTAAAAATAGTGCCTGGAGCTGCAGAGCCGACAGCACCTGGGGTGGCAGCCAAAGACCTGGAGCCATCCCCGCACACAGCCATGGGGAAACCAGGTCCCCTCTGGCCCCACAGCCACTCCCCAGATTTAAACACGTCCCCCGCAGCTCCCCCTCGATGGCCCGTCCCCCACAGACCCACACCTGAGCCAGAGGCCTGAAGGAGGGCAGCAGCATGGAGCCCAGCACACAGAGCTGCCCCAACAACCACCCCATGAGCCTCACAGGGACCCGCTCTGGGGGGACACACCCCAACAGCACATCTGCTCCCCCGTCCCCCCCGACGCCCCTGCCGGCTCTCACCATGGCGATGAAGCGGCCGATGAAGCGGAAGTAGGTGAGGTGGTCGGGGTTGATGGAGGAGGCCGGGTTGATCTGCAGGCAGTAGTTGTTCTTGCCAGCATACTCGAAGAGGCAGTACATGGGGTTGAGCACCTCATGGGAAAGGAGGAAGAACCACTCCCTGGGGCAAGAGGAAGGGGCAGCACAGTGAGGAGCAGCCCCAGGCGCCCAGGGGCTGCAGGGGGAGGCTGAGCCCCGGCTGGGGGGACAGCACACCCCATGCAAACCAGGCATCCATCCCCTCAGGTGCTGGTGCAGGCATTGGGCCCTAGTGCGACGCGGGGCAGGTGTCCTCCAGCCCGGGGGCACGGTACGAGTGTGGTTTGTGAAGTGCTTCTGGAGACACCAGCCATAAATGTCCCAGTCTGCCTGAGGTCCCACTTGGAGCATCAGGGATCCCAGTGGCACCACGTGGCTCAGTCCCACCAGGCTGTCATACGTGGACATGCGAAGCCCCTGCCCCAAGCATCCCACATGGAGCCCCCCCGGGAGCCCCTCCCCGAGCTCAAAGCAGCGTGGGACGAGCACCCTCCTGGCTCTGCTCCCCCGGCCGGGCAGGGAGTCGGGAGTCCTCGGGCGCGGAGGCGGCCCCAGCATCCCGTCCGTGGTTCTACCCTGTGGTAGAACAGCATGACGTAACCTACCATAGGGTAAAACCACTGGCAGGACGCAGGGAGAGGCGCACAGCGGGGGCCCGGAGCCGGGGCTGGGGGCTGCGGCACCCCAAAGGAGGAGCGGGGCGAGAGCACGGCAGCACCGGGGCAGCAGCAGGCAGGGGAAGCGTTACCCAGCACCAAGGCAGACACCCTGAGCAGGGGCTCACAGGGATACAGGACCCCCCATCCCGCTGAGACACAGCCCACGCTGGTCACACCATCCTTGGGGCCGGCAGCAACCACATCACACCACATCTGCCCCGGCACGCACCGGGGGTCCTGGGGAACACCACAGCCAGGGGGCTGTGAAGGTAGTGGGGGAGGGCTGTGGGAGATGGGCACCTGCTTGAGCCATCCCCCCATGCCATGGGGGTGTTGGGAGGGGCCCAGCCAGGTCCCCCCAGCTCTCTGGGCCCAGGACAGGCTGGCACGATGCTGTCCTGGTGTTCCACCGTTCCTGAAACTCCCACCACTTCCTGCCCAAGGCAGTGCCAGAGAAAGGCTGGGAGCCCGAGCGCACAGAGAGGCCCCTGCCCGCACTGCCTGCAGCCCCCTGCCCACAGCCCACATTGCCCACAGCCCCCAGCCCACCCTGCCCTTGAGGGAGTCACGGCACAGACGGGCACAGCCCGGGCCGGCAGCAGCGTGGCTCTGGCACACTGGCGCTCACCTGGCGATGCCGCCGTAGTCCAGGCCCTCCTCCCCTCGCATGATGATGTACAGGCGGCGCCGCAGGTCGTAGGGCTTCATGTTCATGATCTGGGCAGGGGGAAGGGAAGGGGAAGCGTCACCACGGGCGGGGGTCAGCTCTGCACCTCCCTGGCTCTGCGGCCCCCGCCCCGCCTCACCTGCTGGAAGGAGTCCTCGAACAGCGTCTGGCGGGACACGCTGATCTTCACGTGGCTGGGCAAGGCGTTCGACTAGGAGCAGAGACACGAGGCTCTGTGGGTGCTGGCCCTGCAGCTCTCCTCTCCTCCTGGGGTCAGGCCGCCCACGCACCCACCCAGCACCCCCTGAGCTGCCAGGGTCCCCGGGTGCTCTACTCACGTGGCAGAGGAAGCGGAACTGGTGGTACTTCCAGCGAAAGCTCCGGTCGTACGCCCCCGGGGAGCCACCCTGCTTGCTCCTGCAAAGCAGCACAGGCCTCAGGTCAGCATCCCCACCTTGAGCTGCACGGCCCCAGCAGCCTCATCACCAGCCAGAAGGGAGAAAGGTCTCCAGGGTGCAGCTGATCTCTCAGAGCCAGACACGAGGCCCTAAACCCACTATGGGTGTCTCTGCCCGAAAGCTGTCCCTCTTGCCCCTCTCAGTGTCACAACCACGGGAGGGCAGGAGCTGTGTGCAGCGTGGCTGCTGTGTGAGGGGCCCAGCCCAGAAACACTCACCCAGACTCGAATCCGGGGCGGGGGTCCTTGAAGGTGGTGGTGCGGGTGTTGTGGTCCACGAAGTAGCGCACACCCTCGTTGGTGTACTTCATCTCCCAACCGGGCGGCAGCGGCGGCTCCTGGATCATCCTGCCGACCAGGAAGGGTCACCGGGCAGGCACCTCCACCCTCAGCCACAGCCCGCCCAGCGGCCGCCCTTGGGACCACCTTCAGCCCACAGCTTTGTGCCAGGGAGCAGGAAACACCCATGGCACAGGACTAGTGAGCACCCACACCCGAGACAGGAGCCCTGCCTGGGCCACGCTCTGGGGGACTGGCCACAGTCACAGCTCCACTGTCTGCAGGAGAGGTGGAGCCCAGGCCAGGTCCTCAGCTGGGACAGATCTCTGGAGAACCCCATGCAGACCTCTCAGGGGCCCGAGCAGAGCCCTGCGGGAGGTGACAGGGCAAGAAGAAAGCTCCCCCCTCCTGCTCAGAGCACCCCACAGTCTTCCCCATCACCCCCTCATCTCCACGAGCTGGAGCTGCCCCTCAATGCCAAGGGTTCACACCCAACCCTCCAGGGTTCTGGTGCTGCCTGCAGCTTTCAGGGCTTTCGGCTCCCCAGCGCTGCCCCCACTGCGTCCCCCGGCACGGAGCGTCCTCCCCACAGGCCACCTACCCCTGCGTGCGAGGGTCTTCCCACTGCGTGGTCCGTGTGTTGTGGTTCACGTAATACACTCGCCCATTGTCCTGTCTCTTCTCTAGGAGAAAAGGGAGAGGAGGGGTTACCTGGAGCACCCCGGCCATGCCGACCCCAGCTCTGGTTCCAGCCATGAGGAGGTGGCTGGTTCCTGTCCCACGCCCCCCAGCACTGCTCCAGCCCGTTTGGGGAGGGGACAAACCCCCATCTCCCCCCGTGCCCAGCCTGGCTTTCTCCATGGGATGCACCACAGGCAAGCTGGGCCCTGCCAACCCACTGCCAGGCTGGCACAAGGGGGGTGCTCAGCCACACGCCTGGCTGGGTGGGGGCACAGCACCCTCCTGGGACACACAGCGTGGCACAGCATCCCTCTGGGGGTGCTTCTCAAACGTGCAGCCCTGCTGCCCTGCACAGCTCCCACCCCCTGTGTGCACACACAGACCCCACACACCTCCAAACCAAATGCCCTGCCCACACCAGCACCGCTGCTCAACCCCCCACGCACCCACCGCCTTGCACACTGTTGGGCAACACATCCCCACCCACCCTGCACTCCCTGCCTGCACCCCCTGCCCAACGCTGCCTGCACACCCACAACAGCCAGAGCCCCCCACATATCCCAGCCCAGTGCTGACCCTGCACCTGCCCCCCTTCACCAGCCCCCCGGTGCCCACACCACCCCACGCACCCCCTCACACCCTGCCTGCCACTCACCAGCCACCCCCTGGGCACACCCACCGCCCCCCACACGTGTGTCACACACCCAACACACCCCCCTCCACGTGCCCTCGTCCCTCCCCGCACGCCCGGCCCTGCTCCATGCCGGCCGGGACGCCCTGCACGTGCCCCCATCACCTCACAGCCACCATGGCCCCCTCACTCCATCTCCCCCATGGGATGACCAGGACCCCATCCATCCCAGGGACCCCATCCATCTCAGGGACACCCTCCCCATGACAGGGTGCTGGCCCCACACGGAGCTGTGCCTTCCCCAGCTGACCCAGGACAGAGCCCCCCTCCTCCTGGCACGGCAGCAAAGACACCGGCACCGTCCCCACCCAGACCCTGCCCCTGGAGACCCCATGAGCAGCCTGAGCCCCTCCATCCCGCTCCAAGCTCCTGGCAGTTTTAACCCCCCTGCTGCCCACCCCAGTACTGCCCAGCTGCACCCACAGCACCCCAACCTGCCCTCTCCAGGGATGCTGGGGTCCCTCAGAGAGAGGGGGGGTCTCTCAGCCCTGGGAACAGCACAGGGACCTTTCAAAGCATCCCGACACGTAATGCAGGGGACAGAGGGGCAGGACAGCCAGCCCCCCTCCTGCCAGCCCCCAGCCCCGCTGCACACGGGGCAGAGCATCCCAGGCAGCAGGATGGATCCCTGCTCAGCAGAGGAGCGGTCTGGAAACGAGTGAGGAGCTGGATCCCCAACCTCTCCCCCAGTCCAAAGAACAACCACAAGCACTTCTGCATTCGGTAGCTGAGGGAGACTGGGAACTCCTCCAGGAAAAGAGGGGAAAAAAGGAAAAAAAGCTGGATTTCAAATCAGAGATGGTGCTAATCACAGGCAGACAGCCCCACACGCAGCACAGGGAACGCTGGCTCCCCATCTCGCTCCCCTTAATGCCAGGGATGGGAGCAGGGGAGCTGGTCACAGCACCCATCCTCCCCTCGGGGTGGGCAGGGTGCTGCTCTGGGTGAGGGTCCCAGCAGGCTGTCCAGAGAGCGCAGCTGTGCACAGGTGATGCTGCTCAGTACTTACCCCAGCCGGGAGGAAGAGGACCGAGAGGATCATTGTCGGACGGGGCTCCGGAAGGCTACAGACAACAGAGGGTGAAAGCACAACGTCAACAGCAGGGCCGGGCCGCCTGGGCAGAGCGGCACGGAGCTGAGCTGCGCAGCCCCGCTCGCCTGCCTCGGCCCCGGGATCCCAGAGAACTTAGGAAAAAAACCCCCTGAGTGTTCAAGGGGGGGTTAAAGGGAAAAAAAAGGGGGGGAAAAAA
Source organism: Porphyrio hochstetteri (assembly GCA_020800305.1). Lineage (NCBI taxonomy): Eukaryota > Metazoa > Chordata > Aves > Gruiformes > Rallidae > Porphyrio > Porphyrio hochstetteri. The sequence continues at coordinate 1,101,438 of CM036918.1, forward strand.
AAAAAGCCCAAACTAAACAGAGGCTGGGGCAGCCAAGGGGGCGGCGGGCAGGGGCCGTGCCGCTCGGAGGGGAGCGGGCCGGCGGCGGCCAGATGTGCGCGGCTGCTCGGCTGCCGCCGCCTGTCCCCACCAGATACACCTCCAGCCTCCTCCAAGAACCACACACAAGAGGGGAAAAAATATCGCAGGCCTTTCCAATGAAATCATTCCCACAAGCCCTGTCCACGCCCAGCGCTTCCTGGCGGGCCGGGGCCCCCTCCTCCGCGGGCAGGGCGCGGGGCGCGGGATGCGCTCGCACTGAGCCCACATTCATCGGCGCAGACGGGCGGCTCCACACCCCACGCCCCCCCCAGCAGGTTGGGGGGCGACGCACAAAGCACCTTTCTTCTTCCCCGGGGCGGGCAGAGCCGGCAGCCATCACCCAGCCTGAACCGGGGGGAGCGGGCTGGAGTGGGGCCCCCCGCCCCCCGGCTCCACCGGCGGTCCCTGGGGATGGGGGCGCAGCCCCAGCAGTTGGGGCTCAGGGCAGGAGGAGCCCTGGGAGCGCTTTTAATGATTAAATAAGCAGCATATTGTTACTGAAACGGCATTTCCAGGGCCCCCCCGTCAGGCGGCTGCTGGAGAAGGGCTGGCAGCCCAGCACGGCCAGCATCCCAGCCCTCCACCCCAGGCCCAGGATGTGCCACCACAGCCAGGCCCAGCCCTCCTGCCCCAGGCTCAGCTGCTGCTCAGGGTGCCAGGACCCCCACCCTGAGCCCGGCACCAGCACTCAGAGCACCCTGCAGCAGCCTCTGCCTCTCTGAGCCTTGTCTCTTCTGTCTGACCCCAGGTGCCGGGACGGGGGTGCAAAGGCTGTGCCCCAGCAGCAGCCAGCCCAGCACAGCATGCCCCAGGCTCGGGGCAGTGCCCACTCCCTCCCTGCCTGGAGACACAGCCAAGTCACATCCAGAGGTATCACCTCCCCGTGACTTAAGAGTAACTAGTTAAAACTAACAGAGCAGAGAGACGAGCCCCCACAGCAGAGCTGGGGGGAGCCAGCCCTCCGGCAGCTCACCACAGCCCTGGGAACAGCCCAGCCGCTTGTGCCCCCAGGACCCCTCGGTGCAGGGGATGGTGTGTGGGGCAGAGCCTGGGGAGCTCTGCTGGCTGCAGCCTGGCCCCCCAGGGGCTGTGGGGAGGGCTCGTGTTGTGCCACCCTCCTCTCCTGGCACGGGGGATGCTGGAGCTGAGCAGAACGCCCGGGCAGGGAAGGAGGCAGAGCAGGAGCCATTGCTGCTGGCAGCAGGGAGCTTGAAGCAAAAAGCACAATCGTTTCATCAGGCTAAATTTGGAGCACGAGTCCCTCCCTCCCTGTGCACGCCACGGAGCCGGGCCAGGGCGAGTCACACAGCGCTGGAGCGGCTCCAGTGCTGCTGCTGGCAGAGACACGAGCGAGCGACAGGCCCGGAGCCCCGTTCAGCCTCTGCTGGAAGCCCCCTCCCACACACCCCTCAGCAGAGGTCCTGCCAACGGAGAGCCAGGGAGCACAAGGGGGGTCCCAGACCTGCCACAAAGGTCCCAGACCTGCTGTGAGGGTTGGAAGGGGCAGGAAAGGGGCAGTGCAGCTCCCTGCACCCCCTGGAGCACCCAGGTTGCATCTCACGTAGATGGGCACCGGAGGACAGACCCTGTATCCCCATCCCAGAGCACCCGAGCTCCTCACTGGGGCACAGAGCTCACAGCAGCGCTGCTGGGGCACATCAGCCTCCTGCCTTTCTCTGCGAGGAGGTACACATCGATGGGGAGCTGGTCACCCCGCTCTGCCACCCTCACCCCACGCCTGCCCACCAGAGCTCCCTGCCTTCCAACAAGGGCTGTGTTTACACCACGGCACAGCCTCTGGGGGGCATGGGGATGGCTGGGGGCAGAGCACTGGGACATCACCTGCCTCTTTTCCTTTCACCCTGCGGCACAGCAGCTGCCAGCACAGCCCTGGGCATCAGAGGGGCCTGACAGCAGCAAAAGCAAGGCCAGGACAAAGCAGTCTCTGCCTGGGAGCTGCTGAGACACCTCTCCCTGAGCGAGGAAAGGCAGCGTCTCAGCCCAACCCCGAAGTGAGGGACAGAAGCAGAGCAAGCCAGGGGAGATCACCAAGCCCAGCAGCGCTCGCTTCCTGCACGCCTGGCAGGTCAGCAGCGAGGCTTGGCTGCAGGCAGCCAAGGGAGAAAGGGTGTGCTGAGCTGAAGGGATGCAGAGGACACCTCCCACCACCCTCCAGGGCCACCCAAGCCCTTTTATAAAAAGCAATTACTCCCACAGGGTTCTCTGCAGGCGGCAGGAGCTGTGGGGCTGCGCTGCCTGGACACTGCTCTGCTGGGCAGCCAGACCCTGCACAGCCCAGCGTCACCTCCAGCGCTCAGGGGGTCGCCCAGCCCAGCCCAGCCCAGGTGGGACCGGCAGGAGAGCCGGGTGAGACCTCCACCACCACAGCCCCCGGCTCTCACCTGGTACAGGAATCTTTGGCTGAACTGCTGCATGGCTCCTTGGAGCTGGTTTCGCTGGGACTGCCACTGCTCATAGTTCCTGACGTACTCGGCGGTGGGGCGCTGCCAGGTGGTGGTACGGGTGTTGTGGTCCACGTAGTAGTACCTGCCGCGAGGGTCCACGCGCTTCTCCCACCTGGAAGCGCCAGAGGAAGATGTCACCCTCCGTCCTCAGCGGGTCCTGATGGCAGGTACCTCCAGCTGCCGTGCAGCAGCTCAATACCAGCGCTGGTGTGAGGGTGTGGGAGCCCCAGAGAGGGCACACACCACAGCCCTACCCTGAGGAGCCTCCCACACCCTCTCCTGAGGCGCTGGACAGGCAGCAACACCTTGAGAACATCCAGCTGCTGCCCCAGAAGGTGTTGAAAGCATGACCCAGGGGAGCACTGGGTTGTGTGCCCCCTCCCCAGCTGCCAAGGTCCCCTCACACACCCTGTGCAGGGGACTGGGGGTCCAGTTGTGCCTCAGGAGAGAAGCAGCTCAGAGCTCTCTGAGAGGGACGCAGCCAGGAACTGCCAGGCCAAGGGCCGAGCTGGGGAGACCACGATCCTTCACGTCACTCCAGGCTGACTCCAGACACTTGCTCTCTGCCCCCCTGTGCACAAGGGCCCTCCCCAGCCCCAGCACACCCCCCACCCTGACAGCTGGAGGGGCTCCTTTGGCCAAGAGCCGCCAGAAGGAACCACAGAAGACTGGGGAGACCCAGAGCAGCTCCCCCAGGGGCACACAGAGGTGGGACAGGATGCCTAGACACCAACAGAGTTCACACCAGGATGCTGGAAGCATCGACCTCTGACAGAGCTAAGGCATGGAGACCTGTGCAGGAGGGCAGAAGCACACCTGGGGTACTCCAAACCTTCCTTGCCAGATAACACACTCCCTCTTTTAAGCTGATGGCAAGCTCTCTCCCTCTTTCCAAGCTGCTGTAGGACCAGAAAGTGGCTTAACTGAAGGCAGCATGTGCCCAGAGGTACCTGGAGGACCAGGGGACAGGCTTGTGTTTCCCTTCCACACGTGACACTGGTGGTTAGAGCACCCTTCAGTCGCTCCAGCCCTGAACAACCTCAGCCCAGAGAACAGCAGCAGTTTGGAGTTCTCTGCTCTGGGGAGCACAGAGAGGTGAGAGTTCAACCAGCTTCTGGAAAGCATGTGGCTCCCAGGGAGGAGGACCTGGAGGCTGTTTGCTCCTGCAAGCAGAAAGCTTCCTGCAGGTCTCACAGAGCCCAGCAGCATCTGCTACAGAACACGCAGCCCCCAACACGCCTGAGACCCTCGGAGAGCCCCAGGGCCCAGCTCCAGGCTTGGGGCACGCCGAGCCTGCCTCTTTCTGCTCAGTTCCCATCTAGAAGCACAGCTTTTTCAGGTGACACGAGGCCCATCCCCACCCTTCTCCCAGCCCTTGGTGGGATGCTGCTGGCATCCCATCCCAAAGGCCCGCTCTGCTCTGCCTGCAAGCAGCTGCACCACTGCTTGAGCGATCGGCGGCTGCCAAGGACGGCCTGGAAAAGCTCTTCCTCTAACAGGGCAAAACAGCAGAGGCTGGGAAGCTCTTCCCTCTGACAAACGATGAGAAGACCTTTCCAGGGACACAGGGTGTGCTTTCAGGGCAGCAAACACCTGGTCATCTCATCCCATTTCTTTTCAGGAATGAGAAGACCTTCCTGCTCCTCCTCCCCTTCCCTCCAGACTCCCACAGAGTCAGTGCAGGACGCCAGCTGCCCAGGGCCCCTTACCCTGGAGGAAGAGGTCTCTCCCACGTGGTGGTCTTGCTGTTATGGTCTACATAGTAGACTCTACCATTAGGCAGCTCTCGCTGCTCCCACCTGCAAGAAGAAAAGGAGAAATAAATCCTGAGAGGTGAGGCTTGGCAGCACAGAGCCCAGGCCCTGCCCAAGCTGCAGCTACCAAACTGCCCTCCACAACGCCTGCCCCACCACTCTGGGGCCAGCCAGGGGGTGCAGCACCCCTCAGGAGGGGATGTGGAGGGAACCTGAGGCCAAGGAGACAGCACCCATCCTTCCCCTAAAGGCAGGGGTGAAGCAGAGGGGCTCAGCTGGGACAGGGCATGTGGGACCAGCAGCCAGAGCTGTGGGACAGAGACTTCACAGGCAGCTCTGCTTTACACCATGTCCACACAGCCTCCCTGGGAACACCACTCCTGTGTGTGCCCTGGGGCTCAGAGCCCAGCCTCCCCCTCCAATCAGCCAGTGTGAATAATTAATCACCACCTTATTACCAAGGACACCCAGGGAGCTGCAGCTGAGGGACGGGCCAGCCCACCTCCTCGCAGGGCTGGGCACAGCATCCTGAGCTGTACACAAAGGCTGAGAGCAGCTCCTGGCCAGGCTGTGACTCCAGGAGAGGTGGGAACAGCCAGTTTGGAGCCTGAATCCCTAGTTTTCCCCCCAGAAAGTAGGATGGTCAGCATATGCTTTCACACAGGGTCAGCTTTACATCCCCTGAGCTTCTGATGTCATTTTAGTTTGGTTTCCCCTAACACATCTTTAAAGGGGAGCCTCTGACTTTGGGCTGGGCTGACTTCTCCCCTTGGCCACCCTCCTGCTCACTGCTGGCAGCGAAACATGGCATGGCCAGAAGGCACAGGGCTGGGAGCTGGGCCCTAGGGGGAGCAGGGGTGACAGGGAGACCTGGCCTCACCCCACTGCACCAAAAACAGCTCTTTGCCTTCATTTATTCACAGGAGTTTAGGCCCTGGCAGAGGTAACAGCTCTGGAGCACCCTGCTTGCTGGGCAGCAGAGATGGGGGAGCAGGGGGCTGCTGACAGGGAAAGGGAGCTCCTGCCACCCTGCCACAGCTCTCCCTCCAGAGTCCATCCTCAGCCTCCATGAACCATCACAAACAGCCTCCAGGAATGGACACACCAGCTTCTGTTGTGCCAGCGAGGGAACAAACCTGAGCTTGCAGAGAGTAAGAAGCCCTCTGCAGGGGAGCACCCCATGGCCTGGGCTCACAGGGCCCCTGTCACCCCCAAACCTCCCTGGGGGATGGCAGAGGCACCAATCTGTGACCTCAGCCACAGGTCCACATGCACCACAGCCTGGACACGGCTCCAGAGGGGGGAAGGCAGGAATGGGGAGAGCTGCAGCCACATCTCCAACCCTGGGCAGAGGCAATCTCAGCTTGCAAGGTAAATTGGTTCCCCAAAAGCAGGAGGGGATCAGGAATGCCAGGCTCAGGCCTTCGCCAGGAGGTTGTCTAACCCACATCAGACCTGCTGGCTTCACTCCTGAGGGCTTCTCAACAGCACTGCCAGCTTCAGGCATCTGCAGGGAGCAGGGGCCATCTGTGGATAAAAGCTACCAGGCAGCAGCACTGGATCCTCCTCATCCCTGGGGCAGACCAAGGGACACCAGTGGTTATCCTGATGGGAAGTCCAAGGCAGGACCTTTGTACCTGTACACCCTCAACAGCGAGGAGCAGCCGAGCGTGGCACCAAAGGGCACTACCAGCCATCGGGAAGCCTGGGGCTCTCCACCCTGCAGTCAGTCCTCTTCCTGGGTCACCCTTGGGTGCTGTCAGAGGGGAAATGCCTGAAGTTTCCTGCTCACTGAGGAGGAACCCGGTCCTCCCCCCTGTCCTGTTCACACCGACACTTGCTGTGTCAGAGATGGAGGGCACCTCAGAATCAGTGGTGCCAGCAGTTGTTACTGAAGGGGACGGGTCCTCCTGAGTCGTTAACAACAGGTTCTCTGATTAATACAGCCCTGAAGTCCTGAAGTCCACTCTGAAGTGGCAGGAGGCTCCCAAGCCCCCAGGTACCATTTCTGTGGCTGCAGAGACCAGAAGTCCCACAACAAGGACTCCTCCAGGGCAGAGGGTTTCTGGATCCCTCCAACCGTCCTCCAGATGCCCTGTGACTGCAGAGAGCCACGCAGGGCTGGGGCAAGCTGCTGGTGGTGACTGATACCCTCTGTCCCCATTTCACACCCTGTGCAAACAGGTGACAAGCTCACAGGCTCCTCAGGACATTTGCTGAGGGCTGCCTCACCCTACAAAGGGCAAGTCACCGCGATAAGCAGCAAGCCCTGATGAGTTGTTATTACTGGCGCTGGGACAGCCCATCCTTGCTCACACCACCCTGCCCAACCCTTCGAGCATCCCTGCGCCCTGCCTGCCATCCCACAGGGGAGATGTGGGGCAATGGGCTCTCCCCTGGGGACCCCAACCCCAGCCAGTGTCCCCCCCCCGTGCCCATCACCCCCAACAAGGACGAGGAGCGGTGCAGATGGTGGGAGCTCTGCCCCACGTGCATCGCTGTCGAAACATCGGCCGGCGCTCGCTCCCCTGTGCCCGCCGGCGAGGGCAGGGGCACAGGCAGCCCCGGACGGCTGTGGCAGTGCAGAGGCAACCCTGGAGTCCAAACAAAACGCCCTCCTTATGTAAGAAACCACAGCCCCGCCGCCTGCCAGCAGCATAATGCACCTCTTTGTGCGGGCGAGACAGCGCCGTGCACACACAGCGGCTAACGGCCGTCTGTCCCCGCGCAGGACCATCGCTGATAGGAACCAGATGCAGGAGCCAGGGGCTCTCAGGCCTCCCCCCTTTCGTATCGGGAACCCCAAGGTGGGACCCGGGACCCTGCGCCAGAGGCCTCGGCCACTGGCTGCCCCCGCGCCACACGCGCTCCTCGGCTCCGCAAGGAAACCATCCGGGAGGAGGTGAAGGAGGCTGTGGGCACTGCCAGGGCTGGAATTATTCAGAACACCTTCCAGCACCCTCCAGCCCCGAGAACAGAGTCCCAGTTGTGTGAGAGATGCCGCTGTGCCCACCGCAGCCGGTGCAGATGCTCAGAGACAGCTATCAGAGCAGAATAAATAGCCTGGATCCCCACATGAACCCGGCGCTGCCGGCCCCAGCCGCTCCCAGCCCAGCCGGAGCGGGGAGCCCCGGGCTCCCAGCACCCTCCAGGCTCAAAGCTCTCCCTGCTCCCACGATGAGGAGACACACTCAGAGGAGGAGGCAGGGCCCAGGTGGGAAGCAGGAGGGACACGATGCCCTTCTGACCGGCAGCTCCCACAAGTGGCTACAGGAGAGGGATGGCTCACGGGCTCCACGGCACGATCCACACAGCAAGGGGCTATCCCTGCAGAGCACGCTGCTGCCAGAGCTGGAGCAGCCTGGCTCTGCCTGCATCCTTCTGCCTGACACAGCGCTGCCTCCACCAGCCCCCTCCTCCAGCGCACCCCCACCTCCCAGGCTGGGCCCCAAACCACCGCTCAGAGCAGTACCCTGGCACGGTGACTCAGCCAAACATCCCTGGCCCTAGATCAGGTCTCAGGGGGTCCCCAGCAGCCCCTTTATGCCACCCCAGGGCCATTGTGCTTTGTGCAACCCCTCTCTGTGCAATTCCCCCTAGCCAGGACCCGGTCTGGCGGCTCTGGGGGCTGGGCTCACACCATGGGGACTTGGGGGGACTCAGCCCTCTGCTCCCCTTCCCCTGGGCAGACCTCGACACTCTCAGCTGCTCCCCAAACCGGCCCAGCCCAGCGTGTAACTCAGCACGTGCAGGAGGGTTTCTGCCCTGTATTCCTACGTCAGGCCGGGGAGGGATGGTTACACAAGGTGCTACTCAAAGGCGTCTCCAGAGACCCAGACAGCCCAAGCCCAGCCAGGAGGATGGCTCACCACCCCTCCACGGCTCCTCTCCAGCCATCTCCCAAAGCACAACAGCTTTTCCTCCTCCCCACTCTGACGTGGGTGATTTTCTGGGGTGTGAGCGCTGCAGGGAGACAGGCATGGGCAGGACACATGGTCCTTCCACCCAGCTGGACCAGATCAGCACAGCTCCAGCATGTCTTACACCAGGCTCACAGCATCCCTGAGGCTCCAGAAACCCCGACTGCAAGGTACCTGCGGGCTCCCCTCTGCCCTCCGAAAGAAACACCACCCTGTCTCCACCTCGGGGTGCAGGGGTGGGGAAAAGGAGACCTTCAGTCTACCTGGTAGAGCAGGAAGGGGCATAAGCTCTGCCTGGAATAAAGACCTTTTTCAGAGTGCTGGACTTTTCCAGCTGCCTGGAAACAGGAAGCGCCCAGGCCGGAGAACAGAAACCCTCACACACGGGCATAAAGGCACACTGAGCCGTTAACCCTAATTACCTGTGACTGACACACCAGCACAGCCCTGACCTTCCAGGCACCGCCTCAGCCAAAGGAAAATAAACAGCTCCCTTCATACCAAACACGAGCCATTCCCACCCCCTCCTCACTGCTTCGCCTTTTCGGGCCAGAGTTAAAGGTGTCTGAAGCACAAGGGAGACCGACCCACCCCAGCACAGAGGGGGCTGAGCCCCCAGCCTGCCCACTGCCCCCGCTGGTGTGGCTTGGCTGGCCCCAGCTCCCCTCCCAGCCCCTTCCCACATCCCACAGAGGAGGAGGATGCAGAGCATCCGCAGAGGGAGTGGAAGGGGCATAGCTATAGGAGGGTCCTGCCCACCTCCCCCCAGCAGTAGCCAGGGCCCCCACAGTGTCTCTGGAGAGCACGTTGGTGCCCTCCTGCCAGGAGGGAGCTCCCTGCACATCCACACTCACTCTCTCATGTGTTTGCCTCTGACGGAACCCTTCAGCAGCCCCAGCCCATCTGCTGCTCCCCTGAGTGCAGATGCTGAACCCACTTGTTGCAGAGATGCGATTCACTCTCAGCTGCCCCAGCGCAGGCACAGACCAGAGCCCGAACCAGAGGGAACAGCCTGCTGCAGTCACAGGCCAGATGGCTCCAGCTGGGGAGGACAGGCTGCACTGGGGGAGAGGGGCACAGGGACCCCTTACAGGCACCCCAGGCCCCACCAACATTCCCACCAACTCCCAGCACAGCCCCCTCCCAGCACACCACAGTGCCCCAGCGGCCCTGCCAGGGCCGTGCCTCACCCCGCAGCGAGGGCCACCAGCACCACGCCGTGCTGGCCCTGCTGGGGAAGGAAAGCCTGGAGCAGCAGGCAGAGCTTACCCGGGGGGCAGAGCATCCAGGGCCAGCACTGCTGCCTGGGCCGCGGGGGTGCCGGAGGCCGCCTCCTCCGCCTCTCCGGCGCTGGGCAGGGCAGGAGCGCCAGAGCCATCAGCCGCGCTTGGCACCACCGGGGTCGGTCCGGTCGCTGCCGTTGCCGGCCTCTCCTCATCAGTGTCCACAGCTCCTGCTGCATCTCCGTTCACTGTGAAGGCAGAGGGCAGGGGTGTCAGCACCCAGGAAGGGCAACGGGGTCCCAACTGACCTACCACACCCGTGGGGCCCTGAGGCAGAGCAAGAGGTGGGTGCAGCTCCCATCCTGCAGCACCTCCTTTGCCTGGTGCTAGGACCCCTCTGGGAACAGGAGACATGGCACAGCTCAGCCAGCTCCAGGAGAGCCAGAGAGGAAAGACAGACGCTGCTTGGAGCTTTGCAGCCAGGCACTCACCAGCTCCCAATCCCCCCTCTACAAGGTATCGATGACTTCTTGGACAGACCCAGGAAGGGGCAGAGAAACCCTTCCAGAAATACCCTCTGGTGTAGGAGCCACCCCTCTGGAGCAGTAGGTTTGCTGCTCCTCCCAGCTTCTGCAGGCAAAGAGCTCACAGCATTTTGCTGAAGACAGATGGGTCAACTCTGCAGAGAGCCCTGCTGTGACCTTCCTGTCCCCAGCAGCCCTTGGAAAAACCAGAGCTGGGTGCAGCATTTCTGTCAGGGGACTCCAGGGAGGAGTCACAGAAACATTTCAGGACAGGCTGACCAGACCCTACGAGTGCCTGGCTCAAGGGTGAAACCAATAGAAATCAATCAGGCCACAGGGAGAAGGTTCCCAGGCACTACCAGACCCATCATCCTCACAGAAATTCATGTTCTCCCTCAAAGCCCAGCCCCGAGCCCTGTCACCCCAACCCCCAGGAGCGCTGGCTCACCCGTGCCGTTGGCGGTGCCGTTGGCCATGCCGGCGTGCTGTGAGCCTTTGGCCTGCTGCCGGTGCCGGCTCCTGGCACTGGGACTCTGCTCTCCACTCCCCGTGTTCTGCCTGGCCGCTCCAGCCGCATGTCGGTGTGTCCTGCAAGGGAGAGAAGGACGAGAGGTGAGACGCAGCACTGGCCTCCCAAAGAAAACCCCACTCCTGCTGCTTCAGCTCAGTCTCGTGCTGCTTCTCCCCCAGCACAGCCACTGCTCTCCCCTAGAGTGGCTGGGATGCAGCCCCGTGCCTCTCCTCATGCTCCTTACTCAGACCCACCAGGCCAGCCCCATGTGCTGGTACCTGCCTGCCAGCACCAGAGTCCTACCGAGGAGTAACCTGGGTGCCAAGGACCTTGGGTTTGTGGGTGCTCACCCCCACCACCCCACACGCTTAGGAACATCCCCAGGCACTGGCACCCAGAAACCTGCTCAGAGCCCCAAGCCGCCCGCAGCAGTTTGCTCCATCCACCTCTGCCATAAAGCTCCAAGGAGAGAGTGTGCACCGGCTCCAGCACCGCAGTGCCACCGTGTCAGGGGCCAGTGGGATCCCTCCCTGTGCCTCCCGCTCGGCTGGGAGCCCTGCACAGAGCAGGTGAGGAAGGTGTGAGTGCTCTCTGCTGCCAGGAGAGCTGCAGCCTCCAGCAACTGAGGGAACAAGCAGCCAGGAGCTTAACTTGTGGCACAGCTTGCAACCAGCTCAGATGCAGCTGCTCCATCTCTCCAGGGAGTCCTCTCTTTGTGCCACAGCAAAGATCCTTCACCACCCTGTCCCCTTGGGCAACGCTCCCCCTCCAACCCCCCTGCACCAGCCCAGGAACTCAGGAGCCCAGGGCCTTCGGGCTGATGAGGACGCCGGGTGGTTACTGCCAGTGGGGAGGGGGACAGGGCAGGGCAGGAGGGGGGGCACCCTGCATTCCCACATCTGGCAGGGCACCTCTGCCCGGGGTCCCAGGCTGGGGCGGTGACCACAGAGGGTGAGGACCACAGGGATTAGGAAGTCGGTTTGGCCCAGCCAAGTTCTCCCCTTAAAAGGGCAAAACCCGCAAACTGTCCCCACGTGGCAGGGCTGGAGCTGGGAGGGGACAGCAGCTTGGCAGCGACAGGGCACAGCATCAGCCATGCCACCCTCAGCAGCTCCACACGCACCCTCCGTCCCTCCTGCTCTCCCTGAGGAGAGCAGCTCACAGCAGTGGGCAGAGGAAGGGCCGGGATCCAGAGGAGACATGGGGAAGAAAGCAGGAGATGGCTGTAGAGAACTGAGCAGGTAAGAGTCACAGGCCAAGGAGCCTGCAAGTAGGAGCTGCTGAGGCCGCCACAACCAGCCACGGACCTTCCCAGGAGGGCAGCCCTGTGCAGGGACCCGAGGCACCCCTCAGACAGTGAGCTCACCCCAAAACCCCAGCTACAGCCAGGACACCCCGTGTGCTGGGGGTTTGCTTTGGCCACCAGTGCCCGGGGACCCAGAGCAGCCATGGGCACAGAGCAGGCTCCTCCCCGGTCAGGGGTTGAAGGTTGCCCCTCACTGCCCATCCCCAGGGCTTGGTGGGGCACACAGGCACCACACACCTCCCCACAGGCACCCCGCAGTGGGGCCGGGAGGTCCCACAGCCCCCAGAGCCCCGGCTGGAGGGCAGCAGGCAGGTGGCAGCACCAGCAGGAGCTGGTCCTGCTGGGAGCAGGTCCCGAGGCACGGCACGGATCTGGTCCCTGCCCTTCTCAGCAGAGATGAGCTCAGAGCTGCCCAGAGCGTTTTTAGAAACCAAAACAGGATGTTTCCAGGCTGCCAGCCGGCCGCACGAGGTTACCAGGCCTGAATTAGCCGCCCAGCCCAGCCCAGCCCTCCCACGAGCGCTCCCATCTGGGCATTGTCTTTTAATAGCCGCGTGGAAACAAACCCAGCGAGGCCACGTGAGCGCAGGGGGCTGGGAACAGCTCTGAAAATAGGAGCGAGCAGAAAACAAGTCCCAGCACGGATAGGAACGGCCTCTCACAGCCATGCCGGTGGGATGGAGAAGGCTGGGCAGGGGGGCAGCACATCTCCCAGATCCCCACTGTGCCCCCCATCCATTGCAGCCCGCGGGTGGCTGCCCCATCGCTCCTCCTGGGCTGGAGGCAGAGGGAGCAGGCACTGATGAAGAGGAAACCGGTGTCAGCCAGGGTGACATCGACCCCTCAACCCTCTGTCTGCCAAGGCTGAGCCCCCACGCCACAGGGGATGACACAGGCCCCAGGCATGAGACCCAAAGACAGTCCTCTCCTCCTCCTGTGGTGCCCAGGTCCCGGAGGAGACGTCAGTAGAGGTGGCAGCACCGGTCTGGTCTCGCCTGGCACCCCAGATCACAAACTGCACCCAAAGAGCAGAGAGCACAGAGGACACAACCGGGATGAGGCGCTGGCTGCCTGTGCCACAGCCACCAGGAAACACCACCGGGACAGCCCCAGCGCCACACGGGCAGCAGGGGCTCGGCTCCCAAACGCTGGGGCTGAGAGATTCCCCCTGCAAAGCGGGGAGGAGGCAGCCCCGTCCCCCCACACCAGGCACAGGCCTCACAAGGACAGCACCTGCACACCAGCACCCTGAAGCTGGGGCAGGATGAACACCTGCTCGCCCCATGCAGTTGGCAGCTCCAGCACCCAGCTCCGAAATCCTGAGCCCACCTCATTCCCACTCCCCAGCTCCTTCCAGCTGGCCCAACACCCATCTCACAGCCTGTTCTCCGAGGCCCTGAGCACCCCCTGCCCCTCCACGGCAGCAGGCAGCACACCCCCCTGCCCACAGGGACACTCATGCCTGCTGCCAGCTGAGCAGCGAGGTGTGGGCATCACAGGAGCAGAGAGAGCAGAGCACGCTGCACCAGAGGAACCACTCGAGTTGGTGACCAGTGACAGCTGCTCCTCATGGCCACACTCAGACCGTGACACTCAACACAGCTCGCCAGGCACAGCCACCCCACAGGGAGCAGCCCAGGCTGGTTCAGTCCCCACAGTCAGACAAGGGCCCCATGGCCACCACGAGAGGAACAGGGACTGTGGCAGCTCTGGCTCCCACAGCTCCAGCTCTCCTCTGGGCTCTGTTTTCTCTGGGCCGTGGAATTTCACACCCCGTCACCAAGATTAGCAGCAACTCCCGAGATGACATTTGTTCAGGAGAAGAAAGAGAAGCCCTGAGCAAGCAGTTTCCCTTGAGGGGACAGTGTAGAAATAGCCGAGGAGCAAAGAATGACCCTTTTCTTTCCACCCAGGGAGCAGGTTTGCCAGCATCCATCACCAAGCCCACGAAAATAAACAGGGCTCTGCTTATAAACAGAGCAAACACCAGCCAGCGTTCCCATGTGCAGAGGGGCTGTGCCCCGTGCTCCAGAGAAGCCAGCTGCTTCCACGGCAGGTACAGACAGCAGCAGTTGGACATCGAACTGTGGGGGTCTGTCCAGAACACCCCTGAATGTGAGCGATGGGTTCAACACTAGCTAGGGAGTGTCCCACACCAGAGCAGCCAGGAGACTTGTAATGGTGGCATGTCCACTTGGAAGTGTCTCTAAAGGTACCAGCCAGGCCCCACCACACGTATCCCACAGGTCAGGACAAGCAGACACTGCTGACAGACACCAGAAAGCAGCTGGGGTCAGTACACAGGCAGCCCAGCTGCCAGGCTGAGCCTCCCACAGCAGAGGCTCCCAGCAGGCAGAGCTGCAGGGTGCTGCTAAGTCCAGCTCCCAGGTCACCAAACACCTCTCAGCCCTGCGAAGGCTTTAGCACCTGGTCAGCGGGGATGGAGAGGAGCAGCCACGACAAGAGGGCATGAACCACCCAGCACCCTGCTCCAGAGCTCCTGCCCTGCTCCCTGCTTGGGTGGGAGACAAACAGGAGATCCAGGGGCCAGAGCCAAACCCCTGCAATCCCTTTGCTCGTCCCTCGTGTGTGCCTGCAGGTGAAGGAGCAGAGGGGCTGGAGGTCGGGCTCGTTGCCACGAGCCAGGCCCCGCAGAGCCTCTTATCAGACAGGCTGCGGGCGCCCTCTCCCCAGGCACGCTTTCACCAGAACATCTGCACAGGCTGCTGGGCCGCTGCCACGCTCTGGAAACATAAATAGGTGTTAAATTCAACTCCATGTTGACAGTGTGACACGTCTCTCAAGAGCCACAGCTCCAAAAGGAGCAGTGCTGAGCTACTCCAGCCCAGCGAGAAGGCAAGCAAGGGCAGCGTGCCAGGCACAGGATGGCCTGCTGCCCAAGCAGCTCATTTCCTCTGGAAGCAGCTGTTATTTCCCTGCAGCTCTGCTTCTCCTGCTCTCCCTGGACCTTCGGCAGCATCCCCCTGTGGCTGTCACCCAGAGGGACACCGTGCTTCCCAGTCCAGGCCAGTGGCTCCGCAGAGCGGCATCTGCCTGGTTTGCTGGTCTCAGCCTGCCCCACACCTCCCTGGTAGGCTGCCAGCACAGCAACTGGTGGAAACTGGGCCATCACAGGCCCAACACACCTCAAGAAACCAACACTTTGGAAGAGCAGCTGGGCTGAGCTGCACCTCAGCTGCACGGCCACCCCTTGGCACCCCCCAGCTCTCCAGCCCTGAGGAGGTCAAGAAGCCCACCCCTTCACCACTCCTCCTTTGGCTCCTGTACTGGGGCTCGCTGGGAGATCTGGAATGGGGTCCACCACACAAGGATGACCTAGATGCTTCTGAGCTGCCTCACAACCACCCCAAGGCAGTGCTGCCAGCGCAGGACCCTTACCTGGGTCTGCTCCCAAAGCAGTTGGTGCTGGGAGGCTGGTGTCTGCCCTCTGTGGCTGCAGCCGTGCTGCCAGCATCCCGTCCAGGCACCTGGGACCCTGGAGGGGCAAAGAAAGGCGAGGTGAAGAACATGACTGAGGCACCTACTGCTCCTTCAGACACCCCATCCCACAGCACCCCGGCTGTGAGCGCGGCGCTGGGGATGGCAGTGCCAGACTGGGGGAGCAGCTGTGTTTGAGGTGCCCATGTTTCACAGCCTTCATGTCCCAGCCAGGAGGGGAAGGGGCTGGGGAAAAGCAGTCACCAGCCCCCATCCAGCACGAGCTCCGCTCGCTCCCCAAGGTCAGACATCAGTCCATGTCCCCCTCTGCCACGGGAAGCCCTTTTCCAAGCAGTGCAGTAACTACAGCAGCCATCTCCCCAGCCAGACAGGACGGGAGGGAAGGTGGGCAGCTGCTGGAGGGCTGCTCCTCTCGTGCCAGTGGGGAGGCAGGGTGTGAGCCTGCCGATGCTCACGCTCCTGTCCCGCCATCGCTCGCTCCCACGCGAGCCCGTGCACAGGCCCCGAGCTGGGGCGGGCAGAGCCCAGAGCCCCTCCTGGGAGAGGAGGCAGCTGCTGGCACTGAGGCTCACCCAGGGGTGCTGGGGGCCGCGCTCTCAGCCCCGCTCCCCTCCCCAGCGCTGCGCCCCGTGCCGAGCCGCTGCGGGCCGGGCGGCACTCACCCTCTGTCACAGCGCTGCCGTTGGGCAGGCTGCCCAGATCAACAGCCGGCCCGTCCAGGAAAATCGTCAGCTCTCCGCCGGAGACAACGCTGCCTTTGTTCTCCGTCTGCAGGTCCAGGGTCAGCTGCCTGTTCTCCACTGTGGGAGACGAGGGGACATGGAGAGAAAGACCAGTCACCACTCAGGATGCCAGCCGTGACGGAGGGTGGCTCCACCACCCCGGCTTCCCCACGGGACGGGACGTCAGCCTCCCCACGCCCCCAAAGGATGCGTCCGCTCCCTCGGGGCTGGCTGTCCCAGTGAGCACCACTGGCACTGGCCCCACACCAGTACATACCCACCAGCATCACCAGAGGACACACAGCCACCCCACCACTGGCTCCCAGGGAAGACCCTCCTCCACCCACCACTGCTCCCAAAGCAGGGACCCTCCATGCAGGTGGAGCTGCCCCCTGAGGCCACCATCGCTCACAGAGCAGAGGCTGGAGCTGTGGGGGAGGTTGTGGCAGGAACACAGAGGGATCTGGCTGGTTTGACATGAGCCGTGGGGCAAGGAGGGTCTGGAGTAAGGGTGCCCAACGGCAGGTGCCTGGGACATGAAGCAGGCTGACGGCTACGTGCCCAGCGGCACTCAGAGCCCTGGCCTGCTCCAGAGGAGCAAGCAGAACCAGGGGATCCCCATGCCAAGCAGCAAAGGAAAGCCCCAGGCACATCCCTCTGCCCTCATCCCTGAGCATCAGTTGCACCGAACACCACCAGCACAAAGGGCTGTCCCCAGACACACAGGAACGCGTTGCTGCAGCATCAGGCTGCGTGTGCAGAAGCTTCTGGAGTGGGTGGCGTGGGCTGGGAGGCTCCTGGAGACAGCTGCCAGCTCCACTCCCCTCCCTCGTGAGCCAGCTTGGCTCCAGCAGGTTAGTGACAGCGCCCAGCACGGCTGGACACCAGGGTTTGCTCAGGGCAACGGCCCAAAAGACCGCTCACCGTTCCCCCCACGGGCACAGGGCCGCAGCAGGAAGGACAGGGAGCTGGGGACATGCATGGTGCCACGTGCCAGGGCACCCAGCAACTGCCCCCAGCACCAGCGCTTGCCCAGCCTCACCGACAGGCATTGGCAGCCACGGCTCTCTGCTGCCCTGCGCCCCAGGACAGGCACCCACCACCCCACCAGCTCCTCAAGGCCTCTGGCAGCTCCTCACCACACACAGACAGCGACAAGAGCACAGCAGGGTGCAAAGGGGCTGCCCACACACCTCCCACAGCCTCCTCCAGCTGAGCACACAAACCCACCTCCTGCAGAGCCACATCCCACAAGCGCTGGGAGACCAGCACGGCCCTGGGTGCCCGTGGGCAGGCAGGACCCTCGCACCATCGGCGATGCCTGCGGAGCCAGCGGGACGGAACCACCCTGCTGCGCCGGGAAGGCCAGAGGAGCGTGGCTGTGCCAGCCTGGGACACCGGCCCAGACGCTTCCTGACTCACTTGCTCACATAATATTTTTATTAGAGGCAGATCTCTCAGGATACAATGCCACCATTTGTTAGCACCCTGCTTTGTCCCGCTCTGCTGCAGGGACAGGGACAGGGTGTGGTCCCTGCCAGCAGGAGGAAGATGGGAACATGCTCAGGGACCTCTCATCCCATCTCTGGCCCCGGGGTGAGATGTGATGATGGGCCCTGGGATCTGCAGCCACCGCCCAGACAGCACCTACAGCTGCCACCCCAGCCAGGGTGAAGGTGCAGAGACCATGGTGCCGCTGCACAGGCCTGGCCGCCACAGAGTCCACAGCACAAGGCCGGTCGCAGCCCTGGCACCGGCCCACAGCTGGTAACCATCCTCACTTGGAGCCAGGCAGTGCTGCCAGGGGATCTCCAGCTGCAGGGCAGATGGCTCTGTGCTGGGATTCACCACTCCCTGCTCCAAGCAGGCTCTGCCCCGCAGGGTGTCCAACAGGCACCCCAAAGCTCAGCACCACGGGGGCTGCGGGACAGGCTGCACTCCTGGATCTCATGAGAGCCTCTCAGGAGCCCCACAGGATGCCCAATGGGCACCCCAAAGCTCAGCACCACGGGGGCTGTGGGACAGGCTGCGCTCCTGAATCTCATGAGAGCCTCTCAGGTTTTAGTGCCCAGGGCACAGCAGGAGCACGTGCTCACACAGGCTCATCACCACCAATGGATTCTGCTACTCCTGACCTTACCCATCTGCCCCAAGGAGCTGCTCACAGCCTGCTCCAGGACGGAGCGACCCCACAGCCTGTTTTAAGAGCCTGAGACAGAAGATGCAACAGAGCACAGCTACAACCCCGGCCAAACCCAGACCCCACGCTGCTCCAAGCCATAGGCCCATGCCTTTTCTCCCAGCCACACAGCAGCCGTGCCCGCACGCCTCGGGGGTCCCCTTCGCCCCCTGTGACGCCGCGCTCCCCACCGGAGCTGCACAAGCCCTCATTGTGCGGGCATCGGGCGAGGGGGCGGCAGCGAAGACAAGGTGTCTCCAAGCAGAGGATGTGAACATGAACCTCCCAGCCCGCTTCCTTCTCCCCCTCTCCACCCCTCCAGCTTTTTTAAAGAAAATAAACACCAGCAGAACCTTCCATTCACTGTCCCCATCCAGCACGCGGGACGCACAAAGGGACATTGCTGCTGCCCCAACAGAGGGTCCCCTGAAGGGCTGAGCACAAAGCTGCCTGTGTCCCGCCGGCAGCCAGAATGTCAGAGGGATTATTATTATTTTGGGAGGGGGTCGGGGGGTGATTCGGGCCTGAATAAGGTCTCAGTTCAGCTGCCTGCAGTGCCCCGCACGCAGCATCAGAGCTCCCATTTAGCAGAGGTGAGCTGGAATTCCCAGCCAGCCCATTAAGCGGATTTACGGTTCCACGAAGCCGGGCTGGGAGCAGCCAGCGCGATACCGGCCCCGGGCTGAGCCCCAGCCCCCCGACCCCCAGGAGCCACGTGCTGCTGCCACCCATGGGCACGAGCGCCCGAGAGCGACCGTGCGGGATGGGGCAGCCCCTCTGCCTGGCTTGGGTGGCTCTGTCTTCACACACGCAGCCAGGAAGGTTTCCAGACAGAGGGACAGCGCTTCCCACCCTCCCAGCTCCCCAGACCCGCTTCCCACAGTTCCACGGGATGCAGAGGCTGGTCCCTGCTCCAACGGCTCTGCACAGTCACAGCTGTATCCACCAGCACCCCCTGAGAGCACCCTGCATTGCAGATCCTCTGGGCTGCCCCGAGAGCCACACGCTCCAGCCAGGAACTGACCCCATCGTGCCACAGGAGAATCAGCTCCCAGAGCCACAGCCCTGCCCCGAGAGCACCCTGCCACCAGGCACAAATAACACCCGTGGAGCAGCTCCCAGCCCCCACAGCAGCACCAAGCCGTGCCATGTTCCCCCAGGTCTCGGGGTCCCTGAGCTACCCCAGAGGCAAGGGCTGGTGCAGAGACCTCCCCGTGCAGCACCCACCACCCAGCAAGTTACACCGAGCTTAATCTTCACGTGTATCTGCTTCAGAAGCACGTGGGAGTCAGACCTTCCACAGGCACCCCTAAACCAAGGGGGAGCCCAGAGTTTAGGGGAAGGAAGGAAGGAAGGAACTTCCCCTGGGCAGAGGGAAGCTTTGTCCTTGTCCCTGCTGCAGACAGCTCAGAAACAACTGTGCCCCACTACTCTATCTGCCAGGTACAACAAGGAGAACCTGGGCCTCCTGCTTCCTTCCTCTGAACAGCCACAGCCCGGGGAAGGAAGGGAAGATGGGAGGAGAGAGCCAAAGAGCCTGCTGTCCCTGCCTGCACACAGCCCTGCCAGGCACAGGGACAGCACCAGCAGCCCCCCAGCTCCCCCCCAGCTCCCCGGCCTGGGCACAGAGAACAGCCTCCACCAGAGAGAGCCTGGGGTGGGGGGGACAGGGACAGCGGTGGGGGCCTCAGCCCCATGGGACACAACACCCAAAACGTGACACAGGGTGGGCATGGTCTGAGCAGGGCTCTTGCCCACCCGCTGCAGAGCCAGCTCATGGGGCAACTACAACAGGGGGGCAGCTGTGACTCCCCAGAGTTTTGGGGGTCACTGCTGCCCTCCCAGAGGGTCCTGCCAGGCAATGTCTCTGGGCCAGGGCTGTGCCATCAAAACAAGCTGGTTCACAGCTCCTGCAAGGCTCCAGCTCGGTTCTGTGACTGGGCCCATTTTACCCACCTCTCCCTGCAGAAAGCAGGAGGGTGCTGCCTGCCAGAGGCCCCACAGGCACCTGCCAAAGCGGTGGGAAGCGCAGCGAGCCCGAAAGCAAGGCTGCTAGCTCCATCAGGTTCTCCCCATCTTCCCAGGAGCTCAGGCTCGTCACTCAGCTCTGGTTCCAGGCTCTGAAGCCAGACTCCCACCTGAAGCGAGCCGTGCTTGGCAGCAGAGCTGACAGGAGGAACAGGGGGAGCTCCAGTATCTTCCTGGCAGGCAGGAGCCCAGCACACCCTGCCAGGGACGTCACCGGCGCGGGGACACCAGCCCTGCCCAATGGAGCAATCCTGCCACACCAAGCAGAACAGCTGCAGGATCCCAAGTCGAAGGCTGCAGCTACTCACACAGCCCCAACCCACAGAGAACCCCACCAAAGCCCCAGCAAACCCCGAACTGGAGAGCAGGTGTGCTGCCTGCAGGAGCAGCAGGAAGGTGTGCACTGCCAGGCACTGCTCTGGGTGGGGAGAGGGCAGCCAGGACGTGCCCTTGGTGGGCAAGGAGCCTCCTTGGGGAGGGGTCTGCTAGGAACCCAGGCTCCTCCAGGACCCCCGGGGGGCTGGCAGCGGGCTCTGGCCCAGCCAGGGCTGCAGCAAAGCCCAAGCTGGGAGTCTGCAGAGCAGAGGAGGGAGCAGATGCCAGGCGAGACGGGCAGACAAGAGCATGTAGGTCCCCAGCCCCTGGCAGCACCTTCCCAGCAGGGCAGGGCAGGCTCTGCAGCTTTAAGAGTCCTCCCTCCCAGCCCACAGTGTCAAGGAAAAATCTGACACGTTTTTTCTGGTGGATGTTAAGGGACAAGCTCCAAGAGCCAGTTGCCTTTTCCATTCATTCTCCACACAGCCCCCTGGGAGTCCTGCTAATGAAAGAGCCGATTGTGCCCTGCAGAGCAGCGGGCAGGTAGGGCGGGAGCAGCAGCGGCTCCAGGAGCCCAGCACGACACTGCACTCACACACTTCGGGGAGGAAAAGCCTCTGAGGAGGCTGCCCTGGGGCAGAGACCCCCACTGCGGGCTGCCTGACAGTCCTGCAGCTTCCCGGGGAGGACATCCAGGGGCTTTGCAGGTGACAGCAGCAGCAGCGGTGGCAACAGCGGCACAGCTCCCTGCATGGCCCTCGCTGCCCTGGCAGGGCCAAGTGCCACCCTGGGCACGGCAGCCTGCCCGCTGCAGGGAGCGCAGTGGGGACACCGCTGTGGTTTCGTAGCCAGCAGTGCCAGGGGAAGGAGCTCACCCCAACCCCTGGCACAGGGGAGATCCTGAGCCAGCCCCGTATCCCCCCGGGGCACAGGAGGCCCCTCTCCCTGCTCAATACCAAGCCTGTCTCTTGCGAGCAGCGCAGCTCTGCTGGGGAAAGACAAAGCCAGCCTTTTCCAGCCCTGTGCAGCCCAGGCCCTGAATGGCTGCCTTTATACAGTAGCTGCTGTCACGAGCCACACTCTGGAGACCACAAATGGCAGCAAATAGCGGAGGGGTTTGTGTTTCCATGCAGGCTGCAGCACCCTGGCTAACGGAGGTATGGCGGCCACCACGCCCGGCCCTGACAGGCGGCCCAGGGCACACAATGGCACCTTGTTCTCTCCCGGGGCCAGGGACTGCACGGGAGTGGTGGGGCCTTTCCTCCCGACACACCTACGGGCAGGAGAGGTGGTGGGAGCCTGCAGAACGTGGGGGCCCAGCCAGGGCAGAGGCCCAGGGTGCCCCGTGGGGTCCGGCTCGTACATACGTTTCCCGCCGCTCTTGAGCAGGTTGCCCAGGCTGAGGGAGGCGGCGCCCAGCAGCTCGTTCCTCAGGGTATGGCAGCTCCACACCTTCAGGTCCAGGTGGCTCTGGGCTGTGACGTTCCTGCAGAGACCAGAGAAGGGGTCCATCACCTCTGCCTCGTCCCTGCTCCACACGCGGGGTGCGGGCACTGCCAGTCCTGCCAGAGCCAGGGAGCAGAGGCAAGGCCAGGGGGCAACAGGGGACACCCCCTCCCTTCCCAGCCTGGCTGTCCCCAGGTGACAGCACGGTGGGGTACGCGGGGGAGCATGGGGCTGGCCCTGTGCCAGGGCATCAGGGAGACTTACAGGGTGAGGATCTCGTTCCACAGCAGCTCGGAGCTCCCCATCTGCTTCCCCGTCTTCTTGGTCTCTCCGGGCAGCCCGTCGCCCGCCACCTCCACGTAGCAGCTGATGCGCGACGGGCGGCTGTGTGCCTTGGGCCTCACGGACACCACTGGCCGGGGGGACACGGGCAGAGGGTCAGGGGGCCGCCAGGCAGACCCCGGCCCCGCCGCGACTCCTGCCCTGGGGAGAGGGGCCGCGGCCGTGCCCGCAGCCGGTGAGGGGCCCCCGGGCCGGCCCCGGGCAGCGGGAGCCACCTCGCGGCCACGGGAGCGCCGAGCCGGCCCGGCACTGCCGCGTCCCACCGCAGCGGGGCCCGGCCCACGGCCGCGCTGCTACCCGGGCACCCGCGGGCCGAGGGCAGCGCCAGCCCCAGGCCCGGACCCCCTGAGGTGTCCCCAGGCCCCCCCGAGGGCGACCCCATGCCCCGGGCCCCTCCCCGAGGGCGACCCCAGGCCCCCCATGCGCCCCCTGGGGCCGACCCCGGCCCAGCAGGACCCACCTTTCACGGAGAGCTGGGACTTCTCGCAGGGCGGCCCGGCCCTGGCCCTGCCGGAGCCCGCGGCGGCCATGGCATCACCCCCGGCTGGAAGCAGAGAGGGGAGAGGCCTCAGCACGGCTCCTGCCGAGGGTGCTGGGGTCCCGCTCAGCCCCCGTTACCACCGGGAGACGCAGCACCCCACCGGCACACGCCCGGCAAACTCAGGGTCCCGCTCACTCCTGCCCAACCAGCCCCACACCCTGGAGAAAGCCCTTCAGCTGTGGCACAGAGAGAAGAGCTGGGCAGCTCCCGGACCCCCACCTGGGCAGCTGCAGCTCACCCTGTCCCAAGGGTCACTGCCAGCACTGGGGCGGCCCTGCCTCCTTCAAAGCCTCGTGTGGAGATGCCACCCCACAGCCCGCTCCGTGCCACGGGGCAGCAGCACCGGCTCATGGCACAGGGGACCCTCGGAAAGGCCGAGGCAGCAGCAGCGCAGAGCAAGGTCTGGTCACAGCACAGGGCAGCAGCCACATCCCCCAAGGGCAGCCCGGGCCTCTTCCTGGCAGCCAAATCCCACAGCAAAGCAGCTCCCACCCATTCTAACCCTGAGGGGAGCAGGGCCCAGGGCAGGGCTCCTGCTGCAGAGTGGGCTACGAGCCCAGACCCCGGGTTCCCCACGGGCTCACCGCTCCCGGCGCCACGGCACTGCCCCCTGCCCCCGCTGCCGCAGTGTCCCCAGCCAGTCCCCACCCGGGACAGGGAGGGAAGGACAGGGCAGGGCTGCGGCACCCGTGGCCGCCGGCAGGACAGGCGGCGAAGGAGGAGGATGAGGTCACGTATCACGCCGGAGCACGAGGTGCTCAGTCAGCGGCCACAGGCAGCTCGGGGCCTGCGCCGTCCTGCCCAGCCCGCGGGCTGCATCCCCCTGCCCCAGCAGGGCAGCTGGAGAGGGGTCCCTGTGCTGGGCGTCGAGGTCAGGGGTCAGAGGGTCACTGCCTGGGCGGGGGCTGCAGGGCACCCGCTGCCCACCCCAGAAGGAGCAGAGCGCCCGGGGCAGCAGTGAGGGCTCAGATGGGGTCGCACCCGATCCCCCTCCCCAGCCATGAGCACCCTTCCTGCCCGGCCCTGGCCTGGAGCGCCTGCCAGCCCACCCTGATCAGGGCTGGGGGAGGGTATGAAAATGGGAGAAGAGCAGCCCCAGCCACTACCAGCTCCCCACACTTGCAGGATCTCCCCTTGCCCACCCTCTCCACACCCCCTCGTCACATCTTGCTGAGCCCCATCCCAAGGTCAGGTCCCTTTGCATAACCCCTCTCACGAGTAGGGGTCTCTGCTCTCCCTGCTCCTCCACACCAGCCCCAAGCCCAGCCCTGGCCAGCACGCTGAGCAGGCTGCGCCTCCAGCAGGAGAACTCCTCTGGCACCAGCCTGAGCACTGCCACGGCTCTGGGAGCTGGTGGCTGGAGGCTCTCTGACACACACCAACCTGCTCCCGCTCACGAGGAGGGGAAGCTGACCCACGGAGGGGGGTCCTTCACGACACTGACCGCACCGGCCAGCGCTACAGCTGCTCCTCCGGCCATCCTGCCCACAGCTCAGCCCCCCGCCTCAGGGCACGGCCACTCCCCACGCTCGTCACAGCTGCCCAGCTCGCGGCACCGCGCCTGTCACATCAGTGCCGCTAAGCGGGCCCCCACGGGACGGCTGGCACCTGTGCCCTTCCCAAAGAGCAGCTCCTGCAGGCAGCCCTGGCTCCACCAGCCAGCCAGCTCGCCCTGGGGCTGCTCACGGGGACATCGATGCCCCGCAGCCCCAGGGCTCAGCCCCTCACTGCAGGGACACTGGATCCCCAGTCCTCCCCCACAGACACCGGCGCTGCTTTTGCTCATCTCAGCCTCCCCCAGGGCCCTTCCCGGGGTGACACCAGCTTTGCCAGCACCACAACCCTCTGCCAGCCCCCAGCACCGGCGATCAGGGGTGTGCTGAGCACCGTTACCGGGTACAGAGGCACTGCAGCTTCCCAGCCCGGGCGCTGCAGGGACAGGCCCTCCCAGCCCTGCCACTCGCCCCCTCCCGCCGGGACACACACCCGGCCCCTCGCAGGGTGCCAGCCCGGCGCCCCCAGGCTCGCCTGAGCGCCCCGCGGTGGACACGGCCCCAGCACACCCGCTGGTTCCCACACAAAGCGACGGCACAGACCCGTCCTGCCCGGGCCCCACCCGTTCAAACCCCGGCCCGCTCCCCCCGCTGCCCCTCTTCCCGGTTTCACCTCCGCATCAAAAACCTCCCGGCGAGCGGCCCCCGGCCCGGCGGGCAGAGCTTCCCTCGCCCAGCGGCCCCTCGCTCCCGCCTGCTGCCGGCACCCTGTGGCCGGAGGAGCCCGGGGGCTCCCGCTGGGCTCCCTCTCTCCGGGGCCTCAGCTCCCCGGCTTCCCGCGGGGCTCCCGCTGCCGCCAGGCCGGCCTCCCGGTATCCCTCCCACCGCGGGGACCGGGCCGGATCCCGGACCATACGGGACCGGGCCGGGCGGCGGCAGGGAAGGGAAGAGCGAGGGCGGGCGGGGCGCCCCCACCGCGGGCGCGGCGCGAAGAGGAAGGCGGCGGCCGGGCCGGGCCAGGCCGGCACAGCCCCGCGGCACAGCCCCGCGGCCCCGGGACGGGACAGGCCTCACCTCACCTCACCTCGCCGCGCCGGTGCCACCCCGCAGCGGGCAGAGCCCGGGCCCGAGCGGCTCCCGGGGCCCGGCGGCAGCTGTCCGGAGCCCGGGCCGGCCGGGAGCCCGCGACCCGTCCCGAGGTACCGGCGGCCGCTCCGCTCCCGCTTCCGGCTCCGGCGGCCGTCGTCATGTGACCCCCGCGTCACGTGACCGCGCCGGCCGGAAGCTGTCACGCGGCGCCCTCCCGGCACGCCCCGCGCGGACATGGCGCGCGTGCCGCACGTCGTGGCCGACACCGGCGCGTTCGTCAGCGCCGCCCCGCTGCAGGTACCGGAACCGGAACCGGAACCGGAACCGGGACCGGGACAGGGACAGGGACACCGGGACAGGGACACCGGGCTGGATCCGGGAGACAGGGGATGGGGGACCGGGGCGGCAGCCGGGGCACCGGGGTGGGTCCGGGAGGCCAGGGCCGGGCACGGGAGATCGGGCCGGGGGCACCAGGGTAGGCGCCAGGCCGGAGCCGGCGGTACCGGGCTAGGGCTGGGGAACTGGGCTTTGCGCACCGCTACAGGGACGGGGAGCGCGCTGGGGATGGGAGAGCAGGGTTGCGGGCCGGGGACCAGGCCGGGGATGGAGGGACCGGGCCATGGCTGGGGCAGGGGAGACTGGGATAGGGCTGGGGACGGGGGCCCCGGGCCAGGGCCAGGGATGAGGGCACGGGCCGGGCCGGGCTGGGCTGACGACGCTGCCCACAGGACATCGCCCAGAACCTGTACACGGTGCCCGAGGTGCTGGCTGAGATCCGGGACAGAGCGACGCGCCGGCGCCTGGCCGCCCTGCCCTGCCAGCTGCAGCTGCGCCGCCCGCGGCCCAACATCCTGCGGCTCGGTGAGTGCCCACTGCCCGGCCCCTGCGGCTCGGGGAGTGCCCACTGCCCGGCCCCTGCGCCTGGGGGAGTGCCCACTGCCCGGCCCCTGCGCCTGGGGGAGTGCCCACTGCCCGGCCCCTGCGGTTTGGGGGGTACCAGCTGCCCACTGCCCAGCCCCTGTGCCTGGGGGAGTGCCCACTGCCCGGCCCCTGCGCCTGGGGGAGTGCCCACTGCCCGGCCCCTGCGCCTGGGGGAGTGCCCACTGCCCGGCCCCTGCGGTTTGGGGGGTACCAGCTGCCCACTGCCCAGCCCCTGTGCCTGGGGGAGTGCCCACTGCCCGGCCCCTGCGGCTCGGGGAGTGCCCACTGCCCGGCCCCTGTGCCTGGGGGAGTGCCCACTGCCCGGCCCCTGCGGTTTGGGGGGTACCAGCTGCCCACTGCCCAGCCCCTGCGCCTGGGGGAGGCCCAGCCTGACAGCCCCTCCCCTTCCCCTCCCCACAGTGACCGACTTCACCAAGAAGACCGGGGACTACCCCAGCCTCTCGGCCGCCGACCTGCAGGTGCTCGCCCTCACCTGCCAGCTGCAGGCCGAGATCGCTGGCTCCAGCTGCCTGCGCTGGGAGCCCCAGGACAAGGTGGGGCCCGTGCCCGGGGCTGGGGGGTGGGTTCCAGTCCCTGGGCTGCCCCCCTGACCCCGGTGCTGCCTCCCCAGGTGCGGCTCAGCTCCACCCCGCGGCACCCTGAGGCCCCCCTGCACCTCGCTGGCTTCCACCTGCCCACCAAGGTAAGGGATGGGACGGGGTCCCCCAGAGCCCATGAGTGGCAGTGGGAGAGGGACCCCCTGTCCTCTGTCGTTCTCCCCCCCAGCACAAGCGCCCAGGGAAGGAGCAGCATCAGCCCAGCCCCGAGAGGAGCAGGGACCTGTCTGAGAGCGACGAGTTCAGCTCCTTCCACTACTGGCGAGTGCCCCTGCCCAGCATCGAGGAGGAGCTGCAGGAGCTTCTGGTGAGACCCAGAGCCGCCTCCTCTCCAGTGCCAGGCCCAGTGAGGGGGGTGCTGTAACTGACTGTCTCCTGCCCCCAGAAAGCTGAAGGCATCTCCCTTAGCCCGGAGCGTGCTGGGGAGCACCGGAGCTCTGAGGATGGCACCAGTGCTGAGGAAGAGGATGATGATGAGGAGAGCGATGACGAAGGTTGGATAACACCCAGCAACCTCAAGCAGGTCCAGCAGGACACGGGGCACTGTGACACTGCTCCTGTCAGCGTCCAGGTCGGCTGCGTCACCACTGACTTTGCCATGCAGGTGGGTGCTGGCTGCTGGCCTGCACGGGGGCTGCAGGGTGGGCTGAGGGCAGGTCACAGCCTGCTCTGATCCTGGGGACAGTCACACTGGCACACTGTGACAGGGAAGCGCCTTGCTGACAGGATGAGAGCACAACAGCTGCTTTTGTCTCAGCAGCAGCCGGTTCTCTCTGGTGCAGAGGCCTCTGCACAGCCCGTTGGCATCGCTGCCCCTCAGCCTCTCCGGGCTGGCAAGCCCCGGTTGAAGCCCCTGGCAGTCCCAGCTCAGGGTGTTCCCGTGTCCCCCTCATTGCAGAACGTGCTGCTGCAGCTGGGCCTCCACGTGCTGGCAGTGAACGGGATGCTGATCCGCCAGGCCAGGAGCTACATCCTGCGCTGCCACGGCTGCTTCAGGTGAGTGTGGGTGCGCAGCGCGGTGCTGCCGCGGTGCTGCCGGGCTGGGCCCGCGTTCCATCACCCTCCTGGGCCTGTCTCACAGAACCACTTCGGACATGACCAAGGTTTTCTGCCCCCGCTGCGGCAACAAGACGCTGAAGAAGGTCGCAGTGAGTGTCAGCGACGACGGGAGCCTCCACATGCACTTCTCCCGCAACCCCAGGGTGCTGAACCCCCGGGGGCTCAGGGTGAGTAGCATCCCATGTCCGGCAGCGCTGCTGGGCAAGGGCCTGGCTGGGGGGAGTCAGGGGGCATCAAAGCACCGCTGTGCTCGCCCTCCAGCCGTTCCTCTTGAGCCCAGGGCTCTCGGGCTGCGTCCCTCAGGGTGGGTGTTGCCCCCGAGGCGAGTTTAACCGGCTGCTTTCTCCTGGCAGTACCCGCTGCCGGCCCCCAAGGGGGGGAAACACGCCAACAACCCTCAGCTGGTGGAAGACCAGCCCTTCCCGCAGCAGCGGCTCTCGCGCAAGGCCCGGCAGAAGACCAACGTCTTCGACCCCGACTACGTCGCCGGGGTCTCGCCCTTCGCCGAGAACGACGTCTACAGCCGCGCCGCCCAGCTGCAGATCCGGGACGCGGCGCTGGGCGCTGGCAGGAGGCGCATGAACCCCAACGCCGCCACGAAGAAGTTTGTGAAGAGGAGGTGAAGGGCGGGACGGGGCCGGTGCTGCGAGGGGCTGTCTGCCCGGGCCCTGCGCGCTGCTCCCCGACAGCTCCGGGACGGTGAGGCCTCTCCAGCTTTGCTGCCCCCGCGCCTGGAGAGCGCTCAGTGACTGGGGGTGAGGGGTGTCGGGTCGGAACAGGGGCAGCCAGGCCAGGTCCCAGCTCAGCCCCAGGCCGGAGCTGCTGTGCTAATAAACAGGAACCCGCAGCGCCGTGCCTCCGTCTGGTCTCTGTGGCTGCCTGGGCCGGGCTCTGCCTTCCTCGAGGAGAAGAGGAGGCTGAGGAGGGCTTCTCAAGTCCAAAGTCACTGATCTGGCTGCTGGTGCCGCTGTCCCGTGGGTGAGGGGGAAGGGAAGGGGAACCCAGGGAGCCTCAGCAAACCCCCAGGGCATTTTTGGCACGAGTGCCCTGAAGCAGCAGGTGAAGCAGGACAGTGCCAAGGCACAGACCCTCTGCTAGCCAGGCCCTGCGCGGCTCAGGACCCCTGGCATCGCCTCCCCAGGGTGGCATCACTTCCCTGGGGCAGCACAGCCCCCTGAGAGCTCTCCATCTCCTCCTGAGAGCCCTCTGTCTCCCCCAGGCAGGGTCCTGCTTCGGGATGGCAACAGAAACTCCCTGAACAACGATGTGCAGGCTGGGGCCTGCAGCTGGTGGCACAGACGGTCCCCTGCTGCTTCTCACGAGCACACACCCAGCTTGGTGCCTCTTACACAGCAGCTCCAGCCAGATACTCGGCCCCTCCTCCTCCCTCCCCAGCATCCCCTGACCTGCAGCCCCCAGGTGGGTTCGTGCCCGGCTCATTCCACCCGCTGAGAGGAGATGCTCGTGGCAAAGACCCACAACAAGGACTTTACACTGCCAAATGAAAACTTTCATTGTTTTATTCTTGACTGCAGCTGTTACAGAAATAGAGTTGCGAGTATACAAATGTCCCGATAGAAGCAAAATATCTGTATCTTTTAATATCCAACAAGTTATCACAGGAGAGCTAAAAACATAGATGCAAATGAAATATCCCCTCGTAGAACAAACTGAAAACACCGGGTGTCAGTGCTCTGAGAACCCCCGCTAGGAAAGCCGATACAGAGATGCACAGGGAACACCTGGGGCTACTGTCACGGCGCAGGATGGAAGAGGCGGCTCAGGGTCAATCGGTGGGTGCACTGCAGGGAACACGGCAGGAAGGTGGGTGAAGCTGCTCCGAGGAGCAGCTGGCAGCAGAGGTAGAGAGCTCTGAGGGGTCTGGAACTTACTTGTTGGTAAGGAGCTCAGGAGTGAGTACTACACTGGGGTTTGCTCAAGGAGGGGACTGGAGTGGTCCCCGCTCTGCGACTCCTACAAAGGGACTTTCCCACCCTCCCCAGCACTGTTAGCCCCATCTCAGGGGTGGCTGCACTCCGGCTCAGGGACACCCTACCCGACCCTCCTGGGTCACTGCAGGTCTGGGGTCCCAGCACGGGACCCTGCGCTGCTCCAAGTTTGGGAGGGAGAAGCGAGTGCCTGCGGAGCGGGTGGAACAGTGTCCCGTGGCACCAGGAAACCCTCAGCTTCCTCACCCGTGTCCCAGAGATGGAGCCAGCTGAGCAGAGGGTGCTGGGAACGGCAGCACCACGACAGCAACACCCAGCAACCAAATGCCACGGCGGGACATGCCTCCTTGGGCCCCAGAGTCACGGTGGGCAAAGAGCCGGCGCTTTCAGACAGGGATTTGTGAGCTCAGGGTCTCTCACAAGCTCCGGGTCAGCACAGGGCAGGGGGCTCCTGGCCGCCACAGACCAGGGGTTCCACCAGCCTTCGAGGGGAGCAGCTTCTGGGTACCGACCGTGTGGCACAACAAACGGAGGTCACGATGCCCACTGTTCCCAGACTAGGGAGGGGTGACAAGTCCGGCTTCACCCTCCCGAGCCAAACCAGCCCCGCTGAGCAGCAGCCGGGATCCGGTAACCCCCAGCTCCTGGCACCAGCCCGGCTCCTCCGGAGCAGCACAGCCACCGACAGCCCCACCACCCCCCACAGGCACCAGCAGCAGGAAGCTGGGAACATTAAAGGTCCCGGGGTTGGGAGTCACCTGGGGAAGGTGGCAGGGGATGGGATGCACAAAGCCACCGCGTTCCCTGAGCCCATCCAGCAGGCAAAGCTGCTGGCTCTGCTGGTCCACTAACGGCACATCCACAACAATTAATAAAAATCTCTAAAAGATCCGGACATGTGGGGCTGCTCCACAGCCAGGGACAGGCAGGACGTTCACAAGCAGAGTGAGCTTGGGGGGCAACGCTGCCCCGGGCACCACACGCACAGGACAAGGGGTTGGGACAGCTACAGCTGCACCACTGCAACACCTCAGAAAACGCCATGGAAAAGTAGTATTTCCAGCTTATAAAAACGTAAATATGACAGTATTCTAATTGTGAGCCTACTAATTGCTGCTATGCAATAGATCTATGGTGCCTCTATATACAGATCTCTAACCCAGGATATACAGCATCGCCTACGTACATCCCCACAGGAGGGGAAAGCTGCCCTGCTCCTCCTGTGCCGCCCCAGAATGGCTCCTACAGCAGTTCCCTGCCACCACCAGTCCTGTCCCCAGCCCATGTCCTGTGCCATCCCTGCCTGCAGCAGCACAGGCTGTTTGCTGGCTCTGGTGACCATTGCCACAGGCAACTGGTGTCACTGGTCCAACAGGAACGTGAAGTTCCTGGTGCAGAGGGCTACTCCCCGTTAAAACACAAACCCCAGGAGCAGCTCAGTACCTGTTTCCTTTTTGCTTCCCAGATAATGGAGCTGCCACCAGTCCCTCAGGCCCACAAACCCCACGCCTATTCCTCGAGGAGTGTTGTGCTGCCAGGAAGCCACCAGTTTCCCCTCACCATCCACCTGCCGCTCTCAGCTCAGAGCACAAAGCGACTCCAACTCCTCCTCCCTTCCACCACTGGCCCAGGTCCATAAACCCTGTGTCCTCTCCTGCAACGACCCCACAACAGCAGCTCCCGGCTGCCAGACACGATCCAAGTGCTGAGGGCACAACCCCTCCCCCCTCAGACTGCGCCCAGCCCTGTAACAGCTTCTCTGCTCGATCCATCCCCCTTCCCACTGCCCGAGGAGCCACCCAGCTGCGCCCCAGCTTCGGGATTCTCTCTGTGGACTCGGGGAAGGTAACAGGAGGAGGAAGGTCTGTTCAGGCAAGTTGGCTTTTAGAAACGATGTCCCACACCGAACACGCAGCAGGAGCCTGGGGAACAGCTCCAACTCCTCTAAACGAGGGGAACACACCCCCTGCTCCGGCTGCCCAGCCGCAGCCCCCCAGGAAAC
This sequence comes from Porphyrio hochstetteri, assembly GCA_020800305.1. Taxonomy (NCBI): domain Eukaryota; kingdom Metazoa; phylum Chordata; class Aves; order Gruiformes; family Rallidae; genus Porphyrio; species Porphyrio hochstetteri. Next base: position 1,133,384 of record CM036918.1, read on the forward strand.
CCTGCCACGGCTCCCAACCATTCCTGTGCCACATCTGTGTTAACAGCAAGTGGGAAGTGACCACCCTGTCAGGAGCTGCTCCTCACCCACATCCCTGGGAGCTGGCACGGCTCCTTGAGGCCCTTTTCTGGTGCAATGCTGCCTGATGCAGAGGGAACTGATGAACCTGGGCCTGCTCTTACACACAGAGCTCACAGGAGACCTTTACCAGCACCTTTGTGGTTACATGTTACCCACAGGAACGTTTCATCCCATAGCACTATCACCTGTGGGGCAGGAACACTGCCCACGTCCCAGCCATGCCTCGCAGGGACAAGGTCTCCCTGCACCCTCACCCGCAGCCCTGGGCACCGCCGCAGCCACCATACAGACACATCCCAGCAGAGAGCACAGCACTGACCACCAGACTGAACAATTCCTCCAAGAACGAGCTCCAAGAAACCCAACGGGGACACAACCTGCCCCAGCAACACAGCCCAGCAGCTGCTCCCACCGAGCAGCACCCTCTGCATGTCCCAGCTCTGCGGGCACGAGGGTCCCGCAGTCCAAGGGGCAGTTCTGCACCGGGAGCTCTGCATTCCTTGCACTCAGCTCTCACCACCTTCTCCTGGCTCAACCAAACAGCCCCAGAGCCGGTGCCACCCCGCAGGCGAGCGCAGCGCCAGCTCGCAGCTGCGGGCAGCGTGAGGAGGGGTGAACCCAGCCACTAAAGGACTGGAAGGCAGGCAGAGCAAGCCCCAGCTATCCTCTGCTCACATCACAGGCGGGTGGGACTGATCAACTCTGGATGTGCCACACGCTGCTCCTGGCTCTTTCTGCCGTGAACCCTGCGGGGTGCCCACACGGGCGGCTGCAGAGAGCCAGCCACAAGCAGCCCTTCTCACAGCCCTTCGCACACTCCTCGACCGCTGAGCCGCCTCTTCTTCCAGGAGACAAACACTCTGTAACCAAACCACAGGTCCGACGCGTTGTACATGGACACACTGACCTAGAACGAACGAGAGAGCTTTGAGCACGAGGTGGTACCCAGGAGTGAAGAATGGGATAGCACAGCCCTTTTGGATTTAGTTCTTTTATTATTTTTTTACATATTTTTTCTCTTCTCTTTGTAAGCGACCCCAAGACACGCACAGGAGTCAGTGGGACCCTTCCCCCGGAGCTGCCACGGGCTGGGGGCACGAAGCTCTTTTGGACACCCACCTCGGTCAATGGAGAATTGGTCCCTGGTGACTTGGCACTGACTGACAGCACCTCGACTGAGGGTTCACCCTTGGGCACAACGCCACAGGTCCCACACGAGCGGACTGATGGTTCCTATTACTTCTTCTGGCCCCAGGTGACGCCCGACAGCTCGTCCTGGGAGCGCGATCCCATTTGGACACCACCAGTTCCTTCCTGAACAACTGGCTATCGGCTTCCATCACCATCCAGAAAGTTCTTTGGGTCCATAATTCTCAGTCTTCCCCATCACCTCACTCAGCATCCAGCCAGCGCTGCAGGGTGGCTGTCTGCACGTCTCAAACCATGACGGGATTTGGTTAATATTCCATCTTAGCAAGGAGAGAAGGGAATAAAAATAGTAATAAAAAAACACAAATCAGGGGAAAGAAACCGTCTGGTTCAGGGTTAGAAAGCAGCTCTGGACATCATGAAGCGGGGAATTCTGTTTCTCCTGATTAAAGTTTTTAAACATTTTAGCGTAATCATAAATTAAAGAGTTAAAACACAGAGGAGCTAATAATAAAATATTAAATAGACAAGGAGAGTGGATCCAAGCTGAATGGCTCATCCCGAGTGAAACCCCGTGACTCCCACGCTGCCTAAATGCCTGCGGGTTTCCTGACGTGGTAACTGCTGGGTGACAGACACCGAACGGCGCGGCGGCGCTTCGCACAGCCAGTGGGAGCAGCCGCTGCCTGATGGAATGGCAAGAGATGAACAGGTTCTTTTATGTTGCAAAAAAGGTACTTAAATACTCCATAAAGACATAACAAACCCCAGCCCACCCCCACTGTTATCAGACGCCACGTTGTGGTAGAACATCAGACAAACTCACAAATTTACCACAAAAATGTGTGGCAAAAAAGAATATTTTATATATATGTATATATATAAATTTTTATATTTATGCCAATGTACTCACTCAGTACAAATAGCAAAATAGTTATACCATTTCCTAAATACAAAATATAGCTTTCCAAAAAAATGAAACACACATTAGATATAAACCATCCAAAACTTGAACGATTGAAAACTGTATTCAAAATTAAATGACCCGGAGCAGGTCTCTTTCTGAAAAGTTCCCTTCATATCGGCAAGAAGCCTTACTACTGAAAACGTAATTCAATGCCTCTCAAAGAGAGGGAGAAAGAGGAGACAGAAAGAGCAAGTGAACGGCGACAGACGGACAGACAGACAGGAAGAAACCATCCAACGAACAGAAACTCTACACGGCTCAACGAAGCACACGAGGGAAAGGGGGAGAAACACGTGGGGAAGGGGCTGTGGGAATGGAAAAGCCACGGCCAGGCTGCCCTGTGCCACTGGAAACAACACCTGGAGGTGACCTGATGCCAGCTACACCCCAGCAGGGCGCACGAGCCACGCGCGGCAGCGGGTCGGCTGCTCCCGCTGCGACAGCTCCCCACGGGCAGGAGGAGGAGGAGGATCTGAATGAGGCCGTGGTGAGATATCACTGACTGTCCAGAGTTGGAGCACCCAAACACTTCACAAGCCTCACGACACAACTGCGTGGTCTGGAGTGGGCTGGTTTCTGTTATGGAACATCCGTCACTAGTTGGGTTGTTGGGTTGGGGGTTTTTTACAGGTTTTTAACCGAAATACAAGAATCCAGGAGCCAGACTGGGGGGAACAAAAGGAATCACGTCAGAACTGCCCTGAGCTCCATGTGCTACAAAGATGCAGCAGCTCAGGAGGCAGCAGAACTTCCCAGAACACTTCAAAACTCCATAATCTGCCCCCTACGTGGAGCAAAGTCGAGCTGAAGCTTTGCATCCCTACGAGCTGGAGACGGGCTGGCTGAGGGGGATTCCTGCACCGAGAAGGCGGTGGAGAAACTGCTTCCTCTTTTCTTAATCCTTGGCTATTTGTCAAAGCCTCTACTGACTGCACAATTTAATGCCACGGAGCTCTAAAAGCCACTTCAGGCCCTTGGGTGCCAGGAGGATTTACAGCTTTTGTTAAAAACCCAATAGGAACTGGGGGGGGGAGAGGAGGGAAACTGGGACAAGAGCACAAGGGAGGTGGCTGGTTCAGGAGCTGGGAGCACAGCTCTGCTGGGCTCTGACCCACAGCCAGACACAGAGAGCTCCTTCCCCCACCACACAGAGTGCTCCTGTCAGCCCAGCGTGCTGGAGAGGGGAAGATTTTAAGAGCAGAACGGAATTGGGAGCTCCCCCTCCTTTCTGCCTTCAGCTGGAGCCACCACAGCGCTGCCCTGTGTCCAGCCACACTGGAGACACATGGCAAACCGTTAAGGGGCAGCGCCCACCCCTCTGGCTGGCTGCAGGACGAGCCAGCCCCCCTCCTCAATCCTTCATTAGGGACCCCCCTGCTCAGGGGATCACAGCACTAGCTCTCCCATGGGATCCCCCACCTCCTGAGCACTCCGGGCCCTGACTCAGCATCACGGGCATCCCAGGTTTCTGCTTCACAAGTTTGTCTACTCAAAAGTGGGGCTGGGAAGGAGGAAAGGGGAGGGAAGTAAACGTGGTAGCAGGGATGACCTCCTAACAATAATAACTGACCAGATATGCTTTAAATTGCTGAGCACCCCACTGCTAAGGAGGCTCAGGAATCTCCTGACAGTACAATCCCCTGCCCCAGTAAGACAAAGCATAGCTCCTCAGCATTATTGGCACTAGGAATCCCAAGCACTACGGTCACAGCCCTGCTAGACACTGCAGTCAGCCACGTGTGTGCTCTTTAGAGAAGAGGGCCACTTTTTGACAGAAGCAATCGGTTCCACACAGCCTAATCCAGAGCCAGAAGGTCTGAGAGGATCTGGGAAATCATCACCTTTTTCTTCACAGAATTTCTGCAGGAAAAGAAACAAGCACAAGAGTTAGGTGTAACTGAGGTGACCCCCTCACTGGTGTGCAGAGCCTTCCTCTTGTGAGAGTCCTTCACAAGCAGACACCAAGCCAGGAGCAGCAGCACACTGTGCTCACACAGAGCAGGGGTACTCTGGAACTTCACAACCAAACCAGATCAGATGGGGAAGTGAAGCATTACTGTGTACGTGGAACTGAGGGAGGCTTAGGACAGCCAGCTGCCCAAGGCCTGACTCAAGCGCTCCTGGGACTCAGAACAGTCTGTGGGCAGAGCCTGTCACCCCTCAGCAAAAGGTACCTTCTGGGGGAGGGCAGGAAGTGTCCAGCACCCATGTTCTACCAAAGGCTCAGTGTGTGGCACACTCGGCAGGCGCTGGGTTCTACCCAGCTTGTTTACACGTTCCATTGCTGCAGCCCAGGGGCAACTCCCAACAGCACAGCCTGGGGGGCCCTGCCTGAGCCTGGAGTTTTTAACCTCAGCCATGTTCTGTGCTGCTCATCCATGGGTGATCCACTCCCCCTCCCCATCATCCACCAGACCGTTAGAGCAGGTGACAGAACAAACAGCACCCAGACATGAAGAGCCACCCATCTCAGATGAGTGCTGGCTGCTCTGACCAACAACTCTCCATTCTGGCCACCACTGTTACACTCAGAATTAGGCATCACTGGAATTTTAGCAACAGCATGGCGACACACTCCAGAGGGAGGGAAGGAGGGAGGGATGGCAGGAAGGAGCCCCAAACCCCACACGTTACTTACCTGACCGATTAAAAGGAGCCAGACATATTGTTCCCCTGGTTTTGCAAGGACACGAGCAGATCATCTATTTTCTCCATGTTCTGGTTGGGTGCCATGGCTGAAGGCAGCGGGGGTGTCTCGGTGATCTGCTGGGAGAGCAGCGCTGGCACGGCCGCCTGGCCCTCGCTGGGCGCCTGGCCGGGCTGACTGATGGCCATCAGCTCCTCGGGCAGCGCCGCGGGGCCGGAACTCAGCAGCTGCCCACAGTCTGGTACAGAGGAAGAACAAAGGACCATCAAATGTGAGGTGCACAGAGTATCAGCCGACTTCTGTGAGTCCACACTGACCATACACAGCAGAAAGCTCGGTGCAGTGCTGTCCTCATGACCCCCCTGCTCGCTGCTCCCCCAGGACACACAGGCTCCACATAACCCAACAGAGCGACTCTGCCTTAGAGCAAACCCCACCGACACCCCGAGGGGCAGCTGAAGGGGTCTGCATCCCAAAGGGCTGCTCAGAGAGGCCAGATTCAGGGGGCAGGTGGGGAAAGTGGGGGTTTGTACAGGTAAAGGGGGTCACACGCTGCCACAGAGGCTGCTCTGGACTATGCAGCCCCAAAAAGCTTCGCTTTTCTTCACCAGCATGAACTGTGGAAGCCAAATGCAGCAAGGCAAGGGGAGCTGTCTTAAGGAGGAACAGCCCTTTGGGTGTTTTTTTAAACACACATGTACATATTATGGGTTATCTGTGTGTTGTTCATCATACCACACATTGCATGGATCAGTTTTCACAGACAGGCCCACAGTCCCAGGGGCTTTGCCACGGGCTAACCCCAAGTGTGAGCCCACAAACGAGCTTCCAGTGGAAAATGAGCAACACTGGGAGCAGCATGACAACCACCTACGTTCTCACCTGCACAGCCACCCTCCTTACTCCAGAACGACTGGGGCTGTTTAAGTCTCTATCAACTGAACACTCCTTGCCTTGCAGGCTCCACTTCTAAATCCTAAACTGGGAATCAGGCATCTGCCACTTACTGTTCTGGATGCCAAACAGGAATATTCCCGACGTCTGCTGAGATGAAGCAGGAGAATTCTGCAGCTGGTTGATAGCACCTCCTGCCGTGTTGTGGAACAGAGCAGCCTGCTGCTGCGGCGGCGAAGCCGTTCCCTGCATCCCCGCCATGCTGCTCTGGGAAGAGTACATGGGAGACTGCTGCAGCTCCTGCTGGCTCATGCTGTTCTGCAGGGCAGACATGGAAGCCGAAGAGATGAAGAGGGTGACTTGTTGCTCTTGAGAACTCGGGGAGCCTTGGACCAACTGAATCTGGGGGGAGTTATGGAAGATGGCCGGCTGCTGGGCTTCAGGCTGGGTGGATCCAGGGTTCTGGAGAGAAGACACAGCAGTCTGGCTCTGGAATTGCATGGGCTGCTGCTCCTGGTTCATCGACGCCATGTTCGTCTGCGGGTGAAAAATGGACTGGCCCTGCTGCTCCTGATTGGGAACCGGGTTCTGATTCGGATTGAAAATCATGTTCTGCTTCTGAGAAGCAATTGTACTCATTGCATTCTGGCTGCTGAACATCATGTTCTGCTGTTGCTGCTGCTGCTGCTCTTGAGACGGGGAACTGCTCTGAATAGCAACGATCGAGTGCTGAGGCTGGAAGATAGCGCCTTGCTGGTTCTGGGGGAGTGAACTGGACTGGATGGAGCCCAGTGACACTTGAGACTGAAACAGACCTTGCTGGGCAGGCTGAGCCTGGGGCTGCTCTTGGGGAAGCATGGAACTCTGGATGTGGGAGATCTGTGGCTGCTGTTGGAAAGAAGCCTGCTGTTCGGTGTTCGCTGCAGTCTGAAGAGGAGAAATGGAATTTGGGCTTGTGAAGAACGACATCTGCTCTTCCTGAGTCGCAGGGTTGCTCATTGAACTCTGGGAAAGGAACATGTTGGCAGACTGCTGGTCTTGGGATACCGAAGAGCTCTGCAGCACTCCCATGGCATTCTGCGAGTGGAACAGTGGGGGCTGCAGCTGGTCTGAGGAATTGGTACTGGTCTGGTTGTGGACAATGGAATTTGGGCTGTGAAAGAGAGAGCCTTGTGTTTCCTGGGAGATGTTCTGACTATCACCAATGGGATTTTGAGAATGAAAAAGCTGAGCTTGCGAATGGGGAGACTGCTGCATGAAGCTTCCCGACTGGATGGACATCATCTCCCCTCCCTGCTGGAACAGGCCTCCTCCCTGCTGCTGAGTTCCACTGGCCTGGACACTCATCATGTTCTTGGTGGATGAAAAGAGGTTAACTTGAGACTGACCTTCTCCACCGTGCTGCATTTGGACCATGGTCTGAAACACGGTGCTCTGCATCTGCTTGCTCTGTCCTGAAGCTTCTTCCCCATCCGCAGAGGTCGCTGCCTGGAACATGGCAGGCCCGTTGCTGGAGACCTGCTGCTGAGCAGCAGGAGCAGCCTCGCTCCCGGAGACACCGGGAGATGAAGAGAACAACTCACACTGCATCTGCATGTCCTCGTTTGCAGACAGCCCGCTCATGATGTGGGAAGCCTGCTGGTACACAGGGGACTGCTGGAGGGCCCCGTTCCCCGACGTGGTCGAGGAGAACAGATCAGACTGCATCTGCGTCGCTGCCTGGCAGATGTTCTGCTGGATTCCTATCACCATCGCAGCAGAGGTCTCCATTGCCTGCTGCTGCTGCTGTTGCTGCTGTTGGTTGGACAAAGCATTTTCAGGCTGAGAGTGAACATTTTCAGCCCGTCCAGGCAAGAGGCTCTCGGGTCTGGAACGGACAGCGGTGTCTGATGAGGAAAACATCCCAGGACTGACACTGCTCTGGATCTGGCTAACCTGCTGAAAGATATCTGCATTTAGCTGATCCTGGACATCCTCACTGCTGTCTGAACCAGAAAATAAGACAGAAGATAACTGCTGCTGAGCCTCCAACACCTGCTGCACCAAGTCGACGTTTCTGTTGCTGCCGGTGGCGGTGTTGGTGGGGAAGTTCCCAGCTTGCAGCTGCTGGATCGTGTTCTGCAGCTGGCTCACACCACTCGCTGATGAGAAGATGCTGGATGAGATCTGCTGCTGCAGTGCCTGCGCTGGTTCTGGGAGCGCCGACTGCTGCTGCTGCGATGCATCGGTGAGCTGGGACAACGTCACCACCGTGCCATCCGACTGCAGGACGTCCCTGGGCTGGGAATCCCTTGTTTGGAACTGTGCAGCTTGCTGCAACAATGCATCGCTGTTCTGCAGCTGGCCTGGAGTGGAGACTGCTGAAAAGCTCCCAGGCTGGGAAATGTCCTGTGTCTGGATAGTAGTCAGTGTCTCTGGGTTGTACACCTTCGGCTGTATTTGTTGCTGGTTTTCATTCTCAGAAGGTAGATGGGAAGCAGAAGTTGATATGCCAGACATGCTGTTTTCCAAGGTCTGCTGAGTTGGTCCAACCACATTTGAAGCCTGAAAAGAACAATACATAACACAATTCATAAGCTTGCTCAGGTCACACTTGGAAAACTTCCTCCAATCCAGGAAAGATCAGAGAAGATGTGATGCCCACCTACCTCCCCACACAGAACCACACTGGCCAACCACCGGCACTGAAATGCTACTTCAAGGAAGGTGTCAGGGTACAATCCAATGAGAGCAATGCTACAAAGGGGTCTCAGCAATGTCCTTACAGTAATTTACTAGTTTTGTGTCACAGGACAGACACTTCACCACAGGATCAGTAACCAACAGATCTGTGTGACTGCAGGAAGAGGCGAAATCACCTCGTTTAATCCTGTTCTGTGATGGTCAGTTTTGCCCAGACTGATCTCAGCCCTGGCATTTCCCTTGTGCTGCCCTTCTCCACTGTCAGAACCTGCAGGTAGATGTAAGGACATTATCCTCAGGACAGAACTCAGAGCTGCTGCCCTCAGCCCCTGACCCAACTTACCTTGAAGACAGGGGGAGATCTCTTCTCTGCGCTTACTTCCATCGGAGCCACATCCTCGTTCTTGATCATAGTGCTTGGCATGAGCGGGGTTATCAAGGCACTAGGAAGAATGTTCACCTTCTCCAGGTTGCAGCCAGTGGCCTTCACTGCTGCCAGCACAAAGACAAACAAAAGAAGGATGATGGAACACGAGCATTCGCCGTGTGGAGTGGAGTTTCACTGGTGCTCTGCTTCCCACCCTGCTCTGCAGCCCTACCGAAGAGCTCTCACCCTCAGGGAGGTGTTAACATGCACAGAAATCACTGCAAACACCTGGATACTTCAAATAACCCTAGGCAGCCACTGAAAGGTTATTTTTAAGACTAACAGCACTGTCATGGCTTTCTTTTTCTTCCACCCTTCTTTTTTCCCTTTTCTCCCAAAGCTGGAAACAGAAACCACCATGAACAGCTTCAAACCAGTGCTCCAGCACCACCTGAGCAGGCAAAGACCTCAACTACACTGCCTCTGTACACCCTCCCACAAGCCTTACAGCATCACAGCATCCCAAGGGTGGAAAAGCCCTTTCAGACCATCGAGTCCACCTATCCCTGTGCTGACCCAGATCCCTGAGCACCTCATCTCCCCTTTTTTTAAACACACCCAGGGGGTGACTCAGCCCCTCCCTGGGCAGCCTGTGCCACAGCCCCACAACTCTGCCAGGGAAGAACTTTGCCCTCCCAGCTGAGCTGACCCTGCCCTGGGGCAGCTTGAGCCCATTGCCCCTTGTCCCATCTCCTGTCCACAGCACAGCTCAGAGCTCTGACCCTGCTGTCCCACACCCAGCTCCTCGCTGCAGCTGTCTCGTCCCGCCCACAGCATCAGTGTTGGCCACCTGCAATGGCTCTGGGAAGAACCTTCTGGGTTTTAACACAGGCAGATTATGTCATGGGAATTATCTGTAGGGAATATTCACAGACAAACACCAAAACTGCCTGGGATAGGCAGGGAAAGGCCCTGCAGCCCTGAACTGCTGTTACATCCCTGGCCGCAACAGCTTCATGATGCCACCCAAAAAATGACCAACTCCAGGGCTCTGCTCCCAGGAAAGGAAGCAGGAAGGTGGTGGCAGCCCTTGGGATGCCCACAGGGTCATCACTCCACAGCAGTGAGGAAGGGCAGGCTGGCACACACACACAGACACAGCACGTGCTGCAGATGAAACTGTCTGGCCCCTGGGGCACCACCAACCTCGAGCAGGACAGGTACAGGAAGGAAAGAGCTGGCTGGCACAAAACCCACACCAGAGAGTGAATTAAGATGCACTGCATAAATTAAAGGGAGGACATGAAGCAACAGAAAGAGCACACTGTGTTCTTAGGAACAGCAGATGTTTCTCCTGAAACAGTTGGTATCTTCCCTGGTTAAGCTTCCATACTAAATCAGAGGGATGACAGGCTTGCTCTCATCCATCAGTTGTTATTTTCTTCATCCTTTTAATCCTGCTGCTGGAAGCCTCACCAGTCCTGTGCTTAGCTTGCTGCATTGTCCTAAATGTTTTTGCCTATTTCTCCCCTGAATACTCTCTGCAGGTCTGAACTCATCATATCTTGCATTCTCCTCTCTACAAGTTGTAAAATCAGCTTGTAAACATGCCCCTTGCCAAGGCTGAGCTATTAACTTCAAACACAAGCACCAGGATTTTAACCTGAAGCTACAGATTCCTATCAAACCTGTGATCACATCGTTCCTTCACCTACCCCTCAACCTGCCTTCTCCAGAGCTGGAAATTTCCATTCACCTCTGGACACCACCAAAGCTTCAATCACAGGAGAAACATTTCCTTTCCCTACTTTACTTTGAGATCAGAAGGGTCAATTCCCTCACACTTCAAACCCAGGCAGACCTGAACCTCGCTCCCTTGGAATGTGACACTGAGCCTGGCCTGGCACTGAAGGGGAGGAGGGGAGGGTGAGAGGAGAGATTGGGGGGAAGCTCTTCACAGAGAGAGTGGTGAGGGGCTGGAAGGGGCTGCCCAGAGAGGGGGTGGGTGCCCTGTGTCTGGGGGTGTTCAATTCAGGTTGGCTGGGGCCCTGGGCAACCTTGTGTAGCTCCAAGCCTGGAGGTTGGTGGCCCTGCCTGTGGCAGGGGGTTGGAGCTCTGTGACCCTTGGGGTCCCTCCCAACCCAGACCAGGCTGGGATGCTGTGATTCTGTGACGTGGCATCAGGAAAAGCCCTTGCTGATGGGTGAGCTGAGATGGCCAGGATCAGAATCAGGATCAGTACCAGACCCAGGGCAGTCTAGAACCCCAGGCAGCTTCCCCCAGGTACCAAGCTGGCACATTCCCAGTCAGGATCAGCTCTTCCCCCCTCACCTTATGTGGGTTTCTGCTTAAATTAACACTACAGTTTCTAAATCCTGGGCATTAAGTCCTGTCTTAAGCTTCCTTCTCTTTCTCCTTCCCTTGCAAGATACTAAACGAAGATCAGACAGCAGGGCCTGAGGCATGAAAACTGAACTGTCCTGCTTAGCATTACTGCAAGGCTTTTCTGCTGTACTGGCCCATGTTAAAATATCCTTAAAGCAATGCAGGTATGAAGTAAGGCATTGGGAACCAGACAGCAAACCTGATTACAGCCAGGTTTTGTTAAGCACAGACTTATCTTCACATTCATTCCTCCAAATCTGGGTAGGAATTTATAGTTCAATTATTAACAATGATAAGAATCAATGTGGTACCTTTTATAGCCTCCTGGAAAGAACAATGTTGGGCTGGGCTGGAGATTTCCTTCTTCACGTTAACATTCAGGGTAGCAGCTGCTGAGACAAAGCACAGTGACAGCTTCCTCATGTTAAAACAACAAACAAGGAGAGAAAAACCCAGAGCAAACTGAGAGTGGCTTATACCTGAGAGAAATGAAGGTTCTCTGAAACCCAGAACCATTCAGAGCTGCAGATAAAGGTTCAGCTCATGGCTGTGAACACACCAACCACCACATGGCCCAGAAGGTTGGTTTCACTCCCAAACCCAAAGAGCTGGTTGGCAATGGCACCATGTGTGGTAACAGAGGGAAGTCAAACCACATGGTCTGGTCAGACTTCAGCTCTCCTCAGGATACAGCTGGTTTTGAACCCCAGGCTACAAATGAACACTACTTTAGAAGACAGGCTGTCTCCCTGCAGCTGAAATGTGGGCTACCTGCCACACAGAAGGGCAAAGCCTTTCAGTTTAGTACTTAACAACTGCAGACCTCCCCAGGAAGAGGACCTGGAAAAGATCCCTGTTCCTTAGTGTTCCTGTTGCATGGACCAGAGACTATGAGACCAGCAATGGGATGCTGAGCAGGTAAAGCTACCCATTCCTCCCCCCAGGTTTTGGGGTTACATACATGTATCTGGAGTGTAGGTAAATGGTTGCACGTCGTGTGATCTTCCAGCATTGGTCACCACATATATTCCCACAGAAACAGCTGAGGTTATTTGCTGGTCATGATATGGTGGCACCTTCACAATAAGGTGATTCTGCAATGCATAAATGATTTCAGAAGTCACATTAGGACCCTTACTTCATTCCTGAACCTTAATTGTATTTACACCCATCAAAACAAGGGAACAGACTGACAGAACAGGCTGGAAAGCAAAGGAGAAACGTGCTCAGGCTACACTGAGAGCAGCTCACTTGTGCTAGAACCCTGAACCATCTGCCTCTGTGGTGCTGGGGCAACTTCCAGCTTCACCAGAAGGTGAAGGAGAGGAAGGCACACAAAGCCCAGAGACAGGAGCTCACAGCCAGCTGGTGCTGTGTCACTGCCATCACAGCCACCACACGTGCAGGGCTCTGGCACTCCAGCTCTGCTGAGTCACCTCTGCATCCATCCTGAGCCGCTCTGTGTTCCACTCCAGCAGCGTTAGCCCTGCCTGGCCATCACAGGCTGCCCCCAGGCATCCAGCAGCACCCAGTGACAGACTGGCTGCTCCCCAGCTACCCATCCCTGCAGAAATCACTCCCCACACACACAGAGAGTCCCTCTCTGGAGCCAGGGGCAGGGTGGCATCGTCAGGCATTGCTGACATCCCCACACCCCTAATTTTGGCCCAGGGCTCCATAGAGACACCAAGTTGTGTCCAAAAAATGAACAAAGAGTTTGCACGACGTGTCACAGTGGAGCAGAAGTTCAGCCTGGCGTGCAGACACGATGCATGGCCCCTCAGCAAAGCCACCAGAGAAGCCCAGCACGCCTGTGGACTGTGTCGCAGGGAACGGCACAGCCGGGTCAGGTACCACACTCCTGCTCTGGCACCTGAGCTCCCAGCCAGACACTGGACACTTGTGCTCAGGTACAGCCAAGCAGAGCTGCTGCCCTGCTGGGCTGGCTGCTGAGCTGAGGAACAGGGATTCCCCTTGCTCCAAATGCAGGGGAAGGGGACAGGCTCATTGGGTTTCCTTTGGGAACAGAGTCAGGGTCTTTTTTCGGTGGTAACAACACCACCACAAGTACCTGATGAAATAACTCCATGTCGATTTCAGCTTCTGCCTTCCAAGAATTCTCATCTAAACAAAAGTTAAAAAGCAGAAGTTACTGCACAGCCATGGACAGCAGGTTGTTTTAGTGCCTTTGACTTTGCTTCTCTTTTCCTCTCCAACTAAAGCTGATCAACCTCTGAAACCCAACCGCCCCACACCACCACGGCTGTCACACTGACCAGAAACATTCTCTTGGAAAATCACTTTTGTTCCCTTTAGAAAGTTCTTGCCAATCAAAAACACTTCCTCTTCACCCTTCACTGAACAGCTGTGCAGGCTTTTCTTGAGGATCTCTGGAACGCCCGCGGGTTGAGCTGCAATTGGAAGAACACAGGGTTTGAACCCAAGAGAACATCAAACAAAAAGCTTTTACTGGTGGGATTAGAAAGGTTGGTTGGTTGGGGTTTTTTAAGAAAATCCTTATTTACAGAAGGAAAACTGTTCTTTCCTTCTCTCCTCCTTCCTTTACCTCTAATACCCCTCAGCATGCCATCACTCTCAGACATCCTGCTTTATCCTCACTGCCCCATCACAACACAGCCCATAATGGTACAGGTATGAGCAGGGGCATTCACCAAACAGCATGAAGGCTGTGAGGGGCCCTCACAAGCCCATACTGGGGTGCCCTTACCAACTAGCTAAGCACAAGATACATCAAAACCAGCGTGTTTAGCCCAATAGCCTGTTTCAAAGTTGGTCTCAAACACCTCAGGCCCTCAGCTCCCACTTAGAGCAGCAGGTTTGGGACTGTTACGTGTTTAAGAAAACAAGAGATGACTTCCACTGCTGGTCCTGTGTGATTTAAATCAGTTTATCTTTCACCAGTAGGTAATGGTACAAATAAACACATACAGAAACACTTTTGGTGGATTTTACAAGAAATGGGTGGGGTTTTTTGGTAAATCTTAAAATGAACTGGCAGCAGATACTACAGCACTGCACTGGGCAGAATGGAGCTACAGACACAACAGTGTTTCTGATGTACTTATGTGCTTTCCAGCAACATAAACCTGTCAAACAGAAAGCTCCATCCATTTAAAAACCCCTGGGAAAAGAACAACCTGGGTTCCCACCCCAAAGGCATTTCATGGCAATCCCACCAAAACCCAGCATCCTGCAATCCCAGCTCTCCAGTTTGGTACTTACTGCACAGGATTGGGGAGGAGGGTGTCTGCAGAGTCAGAGTGGAACCGTCCTTGCGGGTGATGTTGACACGAAACACCAGCCTGGCACGTGTGCTCTTTTTCTTGGAGCCAGCAATCCCTATCCTGGCTTCCACATCAGCATTCCTCAGCTTCAGGATTCCCACACAATCCACCCTGCGACACAAAACAGCCCAGAGTTTATCCAAGAACTTCAGAGGCTTTAACAATCTCTCCCCCAGTTCCCCCAGCCACCGAGTCCAAACTCCTGAAGTAATTACTGAATGTTATGTGGATGGTTTTATTGACATGGAGCTTCTACCTGACCTTTCCCATCCCACTGCCTGGCTGTCAATCAGCCCCACACACTGCAGAGGATGAATCATGGGAGGGGGAATATGGAAGCAGTATGCCAGGGTAACAAAGTCACTCTGGTGAGCATCAGTTTATAACCTCAGACCTTCCTTCTTCCATTCCTGGTGCTACCCAAAACACCCCAAACACAGCCTGAGGTGTTAAGAGGAGGAATACTGTAAATTCACCAGGATCCTGGGCCCAAACAGCACAGGGACCAGCTGACACCCAACTTGAGCAGCACAAATGGCTGTGCTGCAGGAGGGCCAAGGAGCTAGAAGTAGAGAGAGGGGACAGCATGGTGCTGGAGGGGACATGGCAGAGGTGCCACAGCACCACTGAAGCACCAGGAAGACTTCTTCTGAATCAAGAGCTCTTTTGGGAAAACAGCCTGGGCCAAACTTTGCTTCCTTCCTGTTTCTCCTGTCTCTCTCCTCGGATGGTTTTACATTAACACTTGAGGACAGTTACAAGCTTATGAAGGGGCAGTCTCCAAAGCTGTCACCAGGATGTATTTTATATTCAAAAGATCAAATTGATTCGCTCTGTTAGCAAACTGCCTTCTCCTGCTTAAGGACTGGACACTGGACACTGAAGAAATGCATCTCCCCTTGAAACACACTGAGCTTCTATGTAAAGAGGGGCAGCTTTCAACCAAGGTGTGCCATGGTGTGCCATGGTGTGCCAAGGTGTGCCAAGGTGTGCCAAGGTGTGCCAGGCTTCCTGCTGAGCGAAAGGGAGGGCACGTGTCTGGCAAGAGGCTAGTGCATGGCAAAAGCTACTCACGCCAGAGTCATGTTGTTGCTGGGGTCCAGTCCAACCTCAATGACAGTAGTGCCCTCGATGTCCACTTCCTTGCAGGGGGTGGTGTTCCTCCCGGTGACCCTGCACGCCTGGTAGAACCCGTGCGGCTTCACGCGCCCGGAGTCGTTGCCCACGAATACCTGCAGCACCACGGGCTCGTTGTGACCTTCCAGCTGAAACACAGCAACACAGCCAGGTCAGAGCTGCCTCCCAGTTAAAGCAGGAGACCCTTTGCACAGCTGGATTTGAAGGGAATCTGCTCCCAGAGCTGCTGGAAAAAATCCTAAGTGAAGGAGGAGGAAACAGTTTTCATCCAGATTACAAATTTTCTATCTTTTAAAGTTTATAAACTTTATAGTTTCTAACTATATATACACACACACACTCTGTAACTATAACCTTTATAGCATATATTAAGCACCCTGGGTTGATCTTTATGACAAGACACTGGGGATGTGGGTTCAGACACTTCCTACTAAAAACCAAAAAACAGCCTCCTCCCCCCAAACTTTTAAGTATTTTTTCAATGAAACCTAGTGTGGTGTCCCTACCAGTAAGGGCTAATGGGGACCCAGTGCCACCAGCAATCAGACAGCTACAGCATTTCGCTATCCCAGTTTTGCCTCAAGTGTCTGCCTGTTCCCAGTTTGTGTATCTGCATCTCACAGGACACGTGGCACAGTGTGTCATTGCCTTGGCATAAACCTCCTTCCCCTGGAGCTCTGCAGCACAAACACACCTCGTTACCTGCAAGAAGAGATGAGCTACAGTCTCTGCAGCAAAGAGACCACAAAGTCTCCCCCTTCCCTCACAAACAGAGATCCCAGGCCTCTGGGATCAGACCCAGCTCCCATCCCTTGGGAAGGAAGCCCCGCACCACCCGCCGCCCTCAGCCTACCTTCACAGTGGGAAAGCCTTGCTGTGTCCGGTCTTTCACCGAGCCTCGGCTGCCCTCGGTCAGGTAACGAGCCCTGTGCTGGGTTTCTGGCTGTACCACTATCTTCAGCTCCTTCCCCTCACTCTTAGTCGGATACTGACCGCACAACATTGGGGTCTTCTTCCCTCCAGCTCCCTTCTGGTTCTCTGATGCTCTGGGAAGTCAAAGCAGATCGTTACAAAGGTGTTATAAGCAGCTCCCCAATAAAACCAGACTAAATCACCGAAAAGCTGGAAAGATAAAGAGGGTGTATTAACAGGTGGAGGGTTCAGAGTGGGGAGCAAACTGAATTCCCTTTCGGACAGAGAAGGAAACCTGCAGGGTGAGAGGAATGGTGCTTCCTGCCTCCTCCATCCAGTGCAGCCAGGAACGGCTTCTCAGAGAGCAAACATAAAGGAAGGGAAAAGCCATTAGTATTAAACCACGTTAAAGAACAGGAGACAGCTCATCACCTGCATGTGGTACAGCCCAGTGTGATCCAAATAAGCTGTACCAAATATCCCAATGGATTTAAGGTTCAATGATACGTCTTTCAATAGGAAAACAGCCTCATGCCTGTCCCCGCCTCAACCTGCACATCCATGCAAACTCCAGGATTAATTTCTGGCAAAGCTGCTGGATAAATTTGCATTAAACCCCAACCAGTTCCTGGGAAAAGCTCTGGCAGGATCACACCAACTGTCAATCTGGTGTACACACAGGGCCTGTGTCCTTCCAGGTGCACACAGCAAGATGTGCTGTGTCCTGGGTCAGTTCCATAGTTAAAACCCCAAGGAAGAAGCCCTCCAAACGTAACACCACACGGGCCCTTCTGTGCTGCCTTTAACGTGAGTAACTCCTGACCTTACACCAGAGGGTCTGTAGGACGAGCCTGAGCTCTAACGAACACGCTGGCTGCTAACGAACGTGAAGGTGCTGTGGCAGGTGGCAGAAGGGCTCAGGGAATTCAGGCAAATGCAATATTCCTTGTTTACTACCCAAGTAACCCCTACAGCTAACGGCTCTGAAAGAGGCTGCTTATAACAACGGGCCTGAATCGCTCAAGAACAAACCCGGTTTCAGTGCGTAACGTGGAAGTAACTGATCCAGGGGCTTCTCTTCGCAGGGAGAAGGGTGACAGAAATGCTTTTTCTTCAAAATCCTCTGCTGCTGCCCCAAAGGCTGGGTGACCACAGTGCTGTCCTCCCATCACCAGAGGAGTCACACCAACAGCCAGCATCAGCCCTCCCCTAAACCTGCTGCTGCGCAGCGAGCTGCATGAGGCAGGGCACGACACCCCGAGTCACTCCCCAGCCCCTGCACAGCACCTCCCCTACCCAGGGACAGCCTAGCACCTTGTTCCCGGGTTCCACCATGTCTCACAGCCCACAAAGTCCTGTTTGCTGTGTTCTTATTTCTACCAGGCCTCCCCAAACCTGTTAACACCCATGCCAGGGGGTTAAAACACACACAGCCAAGCTGGCACCAGGTCTGTGCTCCAGCCAGGGTGTGGGTCCCCTGGCTGAGCCCAGGACAGACACCAAGCACACCTCCCGAGCATCCCAGGCTGCCTCACACGCTCCTCTCTGAGCCAGCAAGAGCAGAGAGGCGGGATGCAGATAAAGCCTGGTACCCAGCACCCTGCGAGAGTACCGCCTCCCTGTGCCCTGCCACAGGCTGCTTCAACAGAATGACAGTGTAAAGGCACACCTCCTTCTAGGAAAAGGCCAGGGACAACACTGCTCTCCAATGCAGACACACAAATGGTCTAGATCTTTTAGTCAGACGGGCTGAAATTGCAGTTACCACGGCCATGCCCCTCGCTCCTGCGAACTCAAGCGAAACCCCCATGGAGCTGGTTAGCTGATGACATTATTGCTCCTGCCAGGACGTTACTCCAGGGGACTGGTAATGAAAAGGAATACACCCACTAACGTTCAGTGAGTCCCTTCTCTCTCTCACAGCCTTTTACACCGCACAGCTACGATGCCCCAGCTTCCTGAGGGACGGCAGGAAGGAACGCTGGGCATCGCTCGGCACGGCATCGCTCGGCACGGCGTGCCTGGGGCCTGTGCTGCTGCCATGGGACAACACTCCATGTAAAGACATCCTGTGGATCACCTGGGCTGACCTGGTCATGCTCAGAAGCTCCAGCTCTGTAAATCCACACGGGATACTGAGAGGATATGGAATTTTGAAGGGAAGCATTGGAGGCAGCCATCAAAATTAAACTTGGAGACTCGAAGAGCCGAGCTTTAGCAGTGCAACTTTAACACATCGGCCTCTCCAACACAACTCGCTTCTCCTGACAGTAAAAACTCCTCTGAAAACCCAAATTACCTCAGTTGTCAACAACTGAGATTCCCTCCAGCATCACACTTATGCAAAGGGATGCTGCCTTTGCCTGAACATTGTCCCTCTGGGAACCAAAAGCAGCCACTGCTTTCAATGCCATCAGCTGGACATGAAAGCATCTGACAAGTGCTCTGTCTCCTCAGCCTGTGAGGAGAGGAGGCATCATTTCCCCCTGCAATTTAGTTTGTTTGCACACTATAACCATGCCCATGCAAACAGTACCTATTTTCTGTGCCCACATGGATGTATTTATTAGCCTGTAACTGTTACCAGACAGCGCCTGCTCAACGCTAGCACTTCTCCTAAAAACATAGTGTACGTGGCAGGGCCCAGTTAGGGCTGGGCTGGTCCTGCACTGGGATGTGCTGGGGAGGAGCTGGCAGTGAGACCAAGCAGGTTGGATATCCCAGGCTCCCTGCCCT
This sequence comes from Porphyrio hochstetteri, assembly GCA_020800305.1. NCBI lineage: Eukaryota > Metazoa > Chordata > Aves > Gruiformes > Rallidae > Porphyrio > Porphyrio hochstetteri. Next base: position 1,152,646 of record CM036918.1, read on the forward strand.
CAATGTCCAGCAGTTCATCCATTCTTAAAACAGCTCTCACAGGCCTGGACAGGTGCCACAGGAACATATTCTCTCCCTTCCTCACTCAAAGACAACGCACTGTGAGTCCCTTCTGAGGCACCTGCCTTAGCAAGGGTGCTTCCCCTGCCCTTTGCTGGAGGCCAAAAGTAACTCAACTCCCTTGGCTGGACTCCAGCGGGCTGGGAAGTTAAGAAGAGTCGCTCCTGTGCCCTAGATTTGTGATGCCAACGCTCCGTGCTCTGACAGCAAGTCAAGCTTCCTGCTACCCCGGCCCTTCCTCACCCCAGAGCTCTGATTCAGAAGGGCAGTTCTGCTGCCCAAGAGGTTTGGGCTCAGTGTCACCAGCACAGGTCACTCTGGGTTAAAAACCACGTCTCCCTGTCCCCGTGGGCACAGCACTGCCAGCACTGCTGCCAAACACTTGCCCTCACCAGCCAGCCCCTCCTATTTCAGGGAGCGTTCCAGTCTCGTGATGTCTGGGATCGAGATCACACGTCTTGTTCCAGAGCATCTCCCCTTTCTGTCCTGGGGTCACCCAGCACAGCCTGTCTCTAAAGCTTCCTCCCTGGGGCAGGGGGAGCCTGAGCTCCTCTGCGCTCGCTGGAGGCACCTGCCCAGCTCGAGCAGCAGCGTCACATCCACCTGCTCGTCTGCTGCTTCAGCCCACCACGTACCAACGTTTTACTCCATCACCCCTCTCTGCTGGCCAAAGAGAGCTGCCAAAAGGAGAACTGCAGTGGCACTTAGAGCGGCCGTTGGACAGAGAGACACAAAGACCCAGTGGTCTGAGGAGCCAGCAGTTCCCATACCAGCTAACACAGCTTCCCCAGGGCCATACCCAGGCCAGCACACTCTGGAGAGTTCCTCACCTCCGTGGCTGTCCCCAGGCCAGCACACTCTGGAGAGTGTCTGATCCCTGGGGCTGTCCCCAGGCCAGCACAGTCTGGAGAGTGTCTGATCCCTGGGGCTGTCCCCAGGTCAGCACACTCTGGAGAGTTCCTCACAATCACCTTCTCAGAGTGAAATTTTAAGTATGGAACTGCGATGACCTTGGGCATACAGACTCCAGGCTCTTTCCCTTTGGATTAGAAGTTTACAATCTTTCCCATCAGTCAGATTTTCATGTTCACCATTCCTCTGATGAACGTTAGAACGTACTGCAAGCACAGGCACCAAAGGAGAAACAGAAACAAAACACAGCCCCTCAAAGAGAATCCATCACAAGGCCCCATCTAGCCACCTGACCATCATAAATGTACCAAAGAAGCGACAAGTTAACAAGTAAAAGAAAGGTGTCAACACAGTCCTGTGAACTGATGGCCTCGCTCCTCTAAGCAACCACTGAAATGCATTGGGTGAGCAGTGTGAAGTGGGAGAGATGAGAGACCACCACCCAGGCGTGCCCACGTCCAGACACATGCATGCACACAACCCAGAAGCACAGAGAGAAACCGGATTAGAGATTTATTTCTGAAAAAATCAAATACAGAAGTGAATTCACAAGGGAAAAAAACCCAAGATCTGGTTCACCACAGCGTAACACTCGATAAAGAAGGATGAGTTAATCTAAGCGATGAGAAGTCGCCAGTAACTCCTGTTCCCATCGCTCTCTCTATGGGATCAATAGAGAAAGAGACACACAGAAGCAGGTGAAGTGCACAGACTGAAATCCTCACATAAAATCCTGCACAGAGGTTACAATTTAAAGTGCGTCCAGTCCACTCCTGCCTGGGTATTTTAAGCACAAGAAGGTTTTCCTTGCCATTTTAGACATGGAATTGTGCAATCTTTTAGGAATTTCACTTGAACAGTGACTTAAACTTAAAAGAATACAGATGAGCTCATCACCGCTGCGTCCAACTGTCGCAGGGAAGTTTAGCTTTTATCTTCTCACTAAAGATTAGCAAGCCTCATGAGAGCTTATGGTGGGCTAGGACGCAAAGGGAGCAGCAGAGAAGGGAGGGGATTTATGTGAGAACCTGAGCAGAACACTTGATGAGGGGTGGGGGCAGTTCTATTAGTCTGGCTTTACATATGGTGATAGAACTTTTTTTTTTTAAAAAAAAAAAGCAGATACCAACCCATTTCCTGCTTTTGAGTTGCCTTTGCTGTCCGTGCTGAGCTGAGAAAGGACATAGTGAGGCGCTTTGGCACTGTCGGCATCAAAGATATCCATGTTGGACTCTTCACAATCGCGGCGTTTGATCCCTGGCCTCTGCTTTGGGTTTCGTTTGCGTGATTTACGTGGCACCTCAGTGTTATCATTGTAGGAACTGGTACTCATGTTACTGAAGTTGGAGGGTGAATCCTCCATCCACATACTGCAGCTCTGTTCTGACTCCAATCCACACCCCTCATCCTGGCAGGACATCCGACTGTTGTCCAGCAAGTCCTCAGGTGGTGGCGAGATGTACAGGACTGTGTGTCTCTTCGGCGTTGACTGCTGCTGCTGGACTGCGTTACTGGTTAACTGCTTGTCACTTACCCCTCTGGTACTTACCCCCACGGCTGAGGAGCAGCTCTCCACTTGCATAGCCTTGCTGTCGGTGACTGAGGTAGAGTAAATGGTAGGACTGGAAGAGGTGGTAAAGGAGCTGCAAGCACCGCCCATGGAGGAAGAGGAAGGAGCTGAAGAAGCATCTGCGGTGTATAATTCAGAAGTCAATACAGGATACATGGTTCTGTGTGTGCTGGCTATAGCAGTCCCATAGAAATGAAGTGATTTACAAACAGATTTCTTTCCCCCAGCAAATGTTTGGAATTTGATAAGGTTTTAGAAGGTAAATGCTTCAAGCAGCACAGCCTAGCCAGGACGGGACTTTGGACATGCCCAAATGAGACTCAGTGTGATCCACTGGAATCAGCTTGGTTTTAAAACTTAACGTTAATTTGTGAGAATGGCTGGAGGTAAACAGAGCTTTCATTGCCTCAGCTGGACCAGGTACTCCTGTAGAAGCCATTTCATCTAAAATATTGGAAGCCCCAAATGCAAAATGCTTATAAATCCACATTCAATGCCAATTAAAGCAGTTATGCTTGGAATTTTTTATTTTGGAAAGACGGGACTGTGCTTAGCCACAAAATATTAAAATAAGTTTCTAACCTATGAAGCAGAGAACTACAGGTCATTTTTAATGCAGACACTCCCTGCTTCAGAGGCAAATCCTGGAATAAAAATATGAGAAAATAAATGAGAAAAAGAGCTGCTGATTATTCCATCATCAATGAGAAATAAAATATAAAATCAACTGAGTTGGTAGGCAAAATGGAACTGGTATCAGTCTCTGTGACACAGCTGTTTGCTCCAGAGGATGGGAACAGGGATGGGATCTCTGCCCTGGTGACACGCTGAGACCAGGCGATGGGCAGTTCCTGCAACCTGATTCTGGGTCACCGGGACAGAATCATCTTGGACTTTCTCAGCCAAGTCCCCTGTGTGGACAGACAGCCTGGGACAGACAGCCTGGGACAGCCTTCTGAGAGGCTAACATGAAGCGGGACACTTAAACAACAGGGCTGGGACTTCCCTGGGGTCACACTGACCCATCTGCTGGAGAAGCACTGGGGGCAGCTGCACCATTAAACCCCTCAAGGCCTCTGGAGAGCAGCATTATTTCTACTGGAGAATTTTAACAGACACATCAGCTGCAAATGTGGCCCAGAACAGCAGTAGGGACAGACATGGGCTGTCCCTGAGTTATGGAACTATCAGCCCCAGCTCACTGCAGCATTACTGACTGAATTTTATATTCAGATTTAAACTTGGGGGGGGGAGATTCTAGTTGCTGTACTTGTGCACTGCTGGCCACCCCTTACATGATAAACCAGAACTCCAGAGATTATCTAGCTTTGGAAACAAACTGCACATGAGATATATATATATATATATATACACACACACACATAATTACATAATAACTGTGCTTGTTCTGCTAGTTACTGGTGCTGGAGAGGTAACACCTATTAAGAGGAATGTGATGCTCTCCTTGTTGGGTGGGATTTCCTTTAAAACCCCAAATATTCTGTTAATCTCTCAATCCTAAAGTCTTTGGAGAGAGCTGAACTCTTTAATCCAGTTCCAACTATTTAAAAGCACCAGAATGAAGACGTTCAGCCACGACACACGTACTTCACAGCAAACCTCCCTGCTCACCACTCCTGGGGCTACCAGTGACTGATGATTGATGATTTTCAAACCATCCCTGTTTCTTACAGCTCTTCTGTGCTCAGTGAATTGAAGATTAATCCTATGCTACTTCGGATTGTAAAACTGTGTGGGCATTATGGTTTGTCAATAAGCTACACTGCTCTTCTCTTCATGGGAGGTCCCTTCGCTGAACCTCCCAGTGAACCAGGAGCAGATGAATGATACCAGTTCCATTTCCCAGTTTGTTCTTTGGCAAATACAGTGGCTGAAATTGGAGAATTCAGTCACTCCAACTGCATTCCAATTTAAAGGCAAATTTATCCTTTCCATATCATGCATTAATGCAATGCTTCTCTCAAAAACATTTACAGGATTGGCAAGAGCTATTAAATCTAGGTATTTACTGCAGCGACAATATTTAGGAGCTGATTTGCAGCCACTTTGAGGTGAGAAAGTTCATTGCTGTTCGGGGGGTTTGGTTTGCTTTGTGGGAACAGAATTCGTTTCCAGTGCCACTTCTCCCACAGCACACATCCTGGGCACACACTGCGCCAGGCGGGACACTGGGATGGACTGGGGACCAGTGGCATTGTCCCCATTTAGAAATCAATAAGCCTTTAGGGGGTGGAAGGAGCGCTGAGCATGGCTCCACGCAGCACACACGCCGCTCGTGTTCGCCTGCAGAGACCTAAAGGGAATTATGGACCTTGACCCGGGTAGCAGGGCTCCAGGGGTGGAAGGCTTTTCCTTCAGGACATTCCCTGCAAAGATTTCTCTCTTTGCAACAGGTAGGGGAATGTTTTTGAAAGGTCTTTTAAAATGCCAAGGAGAAAAGTCTTGAAGGGACAATTCAGCCCCTGCATGCCAAACGGGTCGAGGCAGACCCTGTCCCGAAATGCAGTGACTGTACTTTGTCCTCACTTTCTTGGGAGGGGCAAAAATCCATCACTAAAAATACTTCCCAGCATGAAGCTAAGAGAGCTGGGGACAGCAGCGGTGTTTTAGGGTGCAGTGTTTAGCAATAACACAGTTGCTATTGTTATTGCTACCCAAAACCAATTCCCCTCCAGGCTTTTTCCTACAATTAACCTGTCCCTCAGCAATCGGTGGTACCCTCCTCCACCTATCAGTCACCCCTGCCTAACAATGAGATCTGACTGCCCAAACAGTATCAAGCTGAACAGTAGCAGAAAGAAAAGCTCTTTAGCCTCCTACACCCTGCACGGAATGCCACTGCCACCCATGGGCACAAAGCAGGACGGGCCAGGGGCTTCTCTGATGTCACCACTGAAAAGGGGTAAGGAACTGTGACACACTCACAGCCAGTGAAAGGAACCAGCCCCACTCAAGCAAATACACACATTTCCAGCCTGTTTTGGGGGTGAGTTAGGAATTGCTTTAGAAACATTTTAAGTTATGCAAATCCTAAGAAGCGTGGTGAAATCTAAGCTTCCTCGGGGTCTGCAGGCCCTCAGCCAACACCTCTCCCTCTGAGCTAATAATTAAGTAAGAACTCACAGAGCTACTCTAACACACAAACCACCCGTGTTTTACACAGCCCCACTGAGAGCACCCTGTGCTGGCTGCCCGAAGGGCAATGCCTGGCTGGACACACTGAAGTTTGGGGGATTTCAGGGTGCTAGTGGGGGGGCTTAATCCCAAATTTTCAGTCCTTCCATCATGGATGGTGCTGCTTTGCAAGGTGGGAGTGTTGTGTGCTGCCCAGTGCTGAGGAACGCCGCTCATGCCATCACCCACCGTGCAGCCAGGGAGCAGAGCATCCCCGTGGGCAGGGGGTACGCGGCCGCACCACGGCAAGGCAGAAGCTTGGACAGGCCTGCCCCAGTTGAAGCATGTCTTTAATTTGAGGTGTCTTTCTTTAGTCCTGGGATCTGTTAGAGGTGGCTCCTCCGTGTGCAGCGTACCAGCGCTCGCACTGACAGGGCCTGGTTCAAATGAGAGCACACACGGTGCAACACAAGGCTAAATGCATCGTAACCCAGGCTCAACATAAGAACTGCTTCCCAGAGCAAGCACGCTGAGAGGCAGCCAAGCACATGTTATGGCACATACACAGCCAGGGGACTGCAAGCGAAGCGTGTGCCAGCATGGCAAGGTGGGGCCTCCCCCTTCTTCTTAATTAAGGAAAAAGAGAGAGAAAACTACTTCCACCTTGGAGCAACTTTGATCACTGTTGAAACTAAACCTCCTGAATCCATTCACTGCCACCTCTGGAACACGTCAGGTCGCTGAAATGAGTAACTGGAGTTGTGGCCTGGGCCAAGCTTTCCCGGGATCTGAGTGTCCCTGAGCGTCCCTGCTCCCAGCTGGGCCCTGAGCGTCCCTGCTCCCAGACAGGCCCCGAGGCAGCCCTGCTCCCAGCTGGGCCCTGAGCGTCCCTGCTCCCAGACAGGCCCCGAGGTGGCCCTGCTCCCAGACGGGCCTGGGGCGGCCCTGCTCTCAGACGGGCCTGGGGCGGCCCTGCTCTCCTGAGCCCTGAGGCGGCCCTGCTCCCAGCCAGGCAGAAGAGGATCCAAGGGTTCAGCGTTAGGAAGCGCTGGCCCCGTTTCAGACACCATCATTTACACTTCAGCAATAAGCCATTCCATCACGTGCACATTAAGGATGGAAAGTAAGCCAGAGCTAACGCACTAAGCGCTCGTGCTGGAGTCCAGCACAAAAGCGAAGTCACTAATTACTCCGCACTCCTCCCAGCAAGACCAGGCTTCAAAGACATCCCAGTTGATGACGGTACCGCTCACTTGTGGAGTTGCTTCCCAGAAAGACCTGAAAGGCCCCTAGGGCTCCCAAGCATTCCCTCCCGTCCAGGCAGGGACCAGCAGTACAGTCACAGCCAGAGGCCGAGTAACTGGGGCTCCTTCTGAAAGCCAAAAGCAGGAGGGGTGCAGCCCGCCCGCAGCACAAACACACGCTGCTCTGTGAGATCAGAGACACGGGAAGAGCATCCCAGGAACAAATCAGCACAGTCGTTTTCCTTTCAACAGCATGGAGCGTTGGACAAAGAAAATTCATCACCTCCTGAATCAGCAACTAAGGCAATGACATATTTCTACAGCCTATTATCATCTCGTGAGGCCAAACAAGGCTGCAGCCTCTGGAAAAAAGGTCTGAAAGGCAGAAAAAAGAATATTTTTTAAAAATTATCACTACTTAGTTTTGAGGCAGTCTTTAGGTAAGACATGTGGAGCCAGCCCCGAAATCCTTGTCTGTTCTTCCCAAAGGGATCCCTAACTACAAGGCTTAGCATCTTCTCAAGAAACCACCAGCACCCTGATCTCTGTTTACTCATTTAATTGTAGCTGGAGGGTAGAGCAAATCATCTCCCAGGCATGAAAGTTTAATGTGGTGAGAGCAAGCACACTGGGAGTGCTTCTTCCAGCTCCCTGCGCACCAGCACCAGCAAAGCCTCTCCCTCAGCCCCTGCACCCACGCTGCCCTGTCCCTACCTTCCAAAAACAGTGAAGTGTCAAAAGTGGGAGCTCACCACACAGGGTGAGGTTGGGGTGGTGTATCTGCTTCACCTATGAACTACACCTGCTTATTTCATTTGTAATGGGTTAATTTATCTAACAGGTCAGGTTCTTGGTAGGGCTTTTGTGCGTTAATTGGTTTGTTTGGAGGGAGAAGGACAATTTGAGAACAAAACTTGAAGGATGCTATATGTGCAAAATTTCCACCATCAACCCTTGTGCTGCCAAAGGTTTTCCAGGTAAAAACCAGAACTTACGAAGTGGCTGCAAATCTGCTTTCAACACCTCACATGCCAAACTCGGGTTTCTACTTTTCTCCTTCTGGTATTACTGATGTCAAAAAACTTTTCCAAAATGTTTAGTTTCAAATCAGTATCAATCCACTATTTAGAAATAAAAACAAAAAGAAATAAAACTGGAAAAAAATTTTAAAAAAAAGAAAGAAAGGAAAGAGACTTATGAAGAAGTCTGAAAACAAGACCGACCTATACCCTGGGTGAGATTGGATGGGTTAAGTGTCTCTGGCACTATTTGTCTTCACTATTGACAGACATTGTCACACAACCCACCACTCGATGCCTGTCTCTGAATGGCGAAGCTAGAATGCAAGTTAAGTGTATTAATAGAGAAAAAAACTAGCATCCCAGCAAATATAATAAAGCAATCCAATTCACCAGTTATTAAAAACACTCAGATTCAAGATAGGAAGGTTAATTTAATTTACATTAAGCCCAACAGTGTAAATTCCCCTTACATTCACATGCTGAACCAAGCAGTGCATTATACTTTGGGTAAATACATCAATCTGGGTTTGTTATAAACGACATCTGTTATTAAATTAACACTTGAGTTGAGGTATCTAAAGAGATCTTTTCTTAGTGGCTCATGCACACTGATTTCGTGTGCCTTAGATCCTTCCCCACCGGGACTGGACAAGCAAGGTGGATCTCTAGGACCCTCAGCTGCTCTCTTCAAGCTCTACCCATCTTCTCCCCCTATGACCCGCTACCCCAAGAGCGACTGATGGTGACATCAGGACTGATGGACCTGACAAGGACACTTGGATTGACAAAACAGACTCTTTGGTTCTTCAGACACACGGGGTTTTTCCTAAGAAGAACTCCTCTTGGCCTTCATTACATCTTCAATGCTGCTACGGCAAAGAGGTGCCCAAACAGGATGAGATCATTCTCTTTTTGCCCTTCACTGGCTTGGGTTTTCATTGTTCATTAAGGAATGGGGAATTCCCTTGTCATGAAGTAAAAAAGGCTTTTTGATATAAGAACAGGAGTCATTTAATGCAGGAATTTGCCATTAAAAGGTCTCAGAACGATGAAAGAGCTCACATTTCCTTGAGCTGTTCTGGAGAATTGGGTTTACTGACTGCAGGAGATTCAGGAAGACTGAATTTAGGGGAAAAAATGAGAAGAAAGCTGATCTAGAGTACCCCTGGATAATCCCTTACAGGTAACCAGAAGGGAGCTCTGCTCAACACAATACAGTCACACACAACTACAGTGTTCTGGCTGACTGTGCAGAGAACACCTCGTCTGAAAAGTTCCCATACAGTGGGAACAGCAAGAGAAATCTCTTGAATTCACATTTCCCAGCGGAGAGCTCAGAATGATGAAGGCACCTCTCCACCACCACCACCGAGCCATACCCCAGCCTGGCCTCTCCCAGTCAGCACCAGGACTAACGAGCCCAAGCAGCACGGGCACCGAGCTGATGGGCAGCCTCAGGAAGAGCAGCAGGAGCTGGCTGAAGTTCACGTGGTGACCCAAAGGAGCCCACTGCAGACAGCAATCCCGGGAAGACATCCTCCTAGGAAGTCACAGGAAGGCATTTCCAACTGGGAGGGGGAAGGGAAAAGCCTACAAAGAAATGGAAGTTTTTACAGGCTTTGGAGAGCAACTACAAAGAAGAATCTTTTTTTTTCCCCCCCTGATAATTTGTTTACAACATCTCCTAAGCCTGGGACAACAGAATTAGTAGTGGCACTGATATCCCCTTTGAAATTTCTGGTAATTATTTCTGCATCAACAGGAAAAACTGACTAATGACACCAGGAAGGATGGTAAATTCACAAAATATTTTCATTTAAAATAAAAATCAAGAAGCCTGACTCTAGCTACTCAACCAAAACAACCCCCTGCATCTCCATTTTGAAGCTTTAGTGAGAGTCTTTGGCTTCAGAAGGATGCCAAGCCTCACTCAGCTGTGGAAAACATGACCCATAGCCCTCAGCACCCGGGCTCTGCTCCACGGATGATTCAAGTCTTCTAATCCAGTTCTGTCCAGTAGCAGCTGAGAAGCAAAGCCTCATTTTCTTAATTAGAATTACCAAAACTGCTCAGAGCAGGTATTTCAATGGCAACGCTGATCAAAACACCAATTACTCCTGTTTGGGACAAGCAGTTTGTCCCTTTGGAATTCCAGGGGCACAGAAATGACACCATCACAAAAGGCGTTTAGTCCTTTCCCAAATATTTTCCCAGGACACACACACAGATGTTTGGGAGCCAGAAGTGTTCAGCACCTCACAGATCTACTGTACCCAAAGATGAAGAAGGCAGAGTTGAAGAAATGCATTTCATTCTGTTCCCCTTCTGATGCAGCAAGAGCACCAGAGAATTCACTTGAGACAAGAACTGGGAACTGCTGGGATGCACATGATGCAGGGAACACTAAACTAGGGAGCAACACAAAGCATGGAGATTATATATATATATATATATATATAAAAATATATATATATAAGAGAGAGAGAGAGAGAGAGAGAGATAGAGATAGGCAGGCAGGCCTCTGTGGAAAAGGGGGAGCAGCTCATAAGATCATCAACAAGCTGAAGCAGCTCATCCCAAGGTGTGCTACTGAAAGAACCAAGAGATGATAAGCAGAGAAGTTTCTCTGACAGCTTCCTTCACTGGGCTCAGAAGGTCTGAGCATCCCTGTTACTGGAGATGAAGGATGAAAACGCAACACTTGTTTAAAGCAGGTGGTCAAATGTACTCCTGAATCATCCCCAAAGGACAGGGTGTTGACCTACCCACTAGAACACCACCTTTGTTACAGGATTTCAGTTAGCAGTTTGATTTCCAAGCATCTGAAGCACGTTCAGTGTGTCTTGATCAACGTGAAAAATTTCTTCAACCTTTAAGAACCAACTGAAGAGAAGTGAGCGACTCCCCCTGCAACTGGAGCTCAAGAATACTGTGTAGAAGTCATTATGAAAGCTTCAAGCACGATTATTTCTCCTAAGAAACCTCCAGACACGGCTCACAATGGCATTCCTCAGCATGACACCCTGGTGCATGGAGCCTACAAGATGATTCATATTTCATGTGTTTATGGTACCACACCAGGCAAAAGGCTCCTTTTCCTGTCCCCTAACAAAGACACTTGTAATTCAAACAGCAAGAACTGTTTCTAGCAGTAAAACCTGATCCTTTTCCTGCCCTCTGCTTTCCAGAGGAGTAACAGTTAGAAGCTTGAGACAGCAGCTGAGGTTATGAACGTTGCAGCTCAAAATCCCAGAGTCCTATTCAAATCCACTTGCCTGCTTGGTATTCAGAGTGGGTGATACCTCTTTTGTCTGGGTTAATGAATATGAGATACACAGTTCTTAACAAATTAATGAAAATCCAATCAGCAACATTCCATTTTCAAACTCTTACAACTGTTCTGTAAATCACAAACCAAATTTCCAACTGGAGGAACTAGAAGTCTGCCCCTGCGAGGTCATCGCTGCTGAACAGCCCGTCCTGCTCCTCCAGAAAGCTCCCAAGGTAACTGCAGCAGTACCAATCTCCCACCTAGAACGTGATTTGTATGGAACAAAACCCCCACAGCAAAGCAACTGGCAGAGGAGCCTCAACTGAACTGGATTCCAGGCAGATACCACCTTCCTCATGTTGTGGGAAGCAGAACACAAACCATGTGTTAACTGTAGGAGGAGAAGTAAAAAGCTCTCACCCCTCCAGATCGCTCCCTGAAACGTAATCCTGTCATTACCCAGAGGAATCATAGCTGAACTGACTGCATTTCCCATCACAGCATCCCAGCCTGGTCTGGGTTGCCCAGGGCCCCATCCAACCTGGCCTTGAACACCCCCAGGGATGGGGCACCCACCCCCTCTCTGGGCAGCCCCTTCCAGCCCCTCACCACTCTCTCTGCACAGAACTTCCCCCCAATCTCTCCTCTCCCCCTTCCCTCCTCCAGCTTCACTCCAGCCCCCTTGTCCTGCCAGTCTCTGCCCTTGAACAAGCTGATTCCCCTCCTGTTCCTCTGCTCCCTTCAGGAACTGGAAGGCTGCAGTGAGGTCCCCCCACAGCCTTCTCTTCTCCAGACTTCTCAGCCTTTCCCTTTAAAACCTGGAGTTGATGAGATGACCTACAACACTCCCCAAAGAGCAAATAAAAGTGACAGGACTTACACACAACGAGGGCAAGACTTCAGGCAGAGGAACACCAGGTTGGCAAGGCCATCCTCCCCCCCCACCCCGTCATTTGGGCAGTGTCAGCTCCTTGAGAAGGTGCCTATAATCTGCTCCCAAGGACTTAATATGCAAATGAATAGGCAGTCTTGGCCTTCTGAAATATAAATGTACAATGGATGCAGCCCCAACGCTTGGGTCCTATTCTCTTGAGAAAATGGGGAGATTTGGGTGCAGAAGAAACACAGAGCAGCAATCCTCAGTGAAAAGCAAAGGCCTCCTGGGATGCTGCAATTCAGGGAAGAACCCTGGAGAAGGCTCCTGCTCCAAGGGAGGTGTGCTGTGGGTACCAGCTCCAGCTCACAAGTGCCAAGTTCGAGCTGCCTTAGAGGAGGAATCCTCCTCAGCCTACACAGAAGGAATCTGGGGGGAGCTATGGCTGTAAAACAATCCACTAAGAGCTATGGCAGGGTAAATTCTCCTCACCTTGTACCCCCACCTACAACCTCTATAGACCCTGATGTTCCTCTGTTCCTATGAGTTTCCCCAGCTTTAGAGAGCCCAGAAGCCTGGCCTCAGAGATACCCAGCCATGTGGGTGCCCTGGGGTACACTGTATGTCTGACACGAATCTTACCTCAGGAGAGCAAAGGGAGGTGCAGGGACTGCCCTTCTCAGCTCTCTGCTGTCTCTATTCAGGCCCACAGACCTGTTTGGCAGGTAACCCTGTACCTAAGACACCTGTACTTTCTTTCAAGGATGTGGTGGAGGGCAGGAGGAAACCAAACCAAACAGAAACCCCACTAACACGTTACACAACGGCTACCCAACACCATTCCTTGGCCAAAGTGCTGAGTCCCATGGGAGCTGGGTGAGAGCACCAGGACATCGCTCTGGGCTGGGGCTCCTCTCTCCTTACAGGTGCCCACAGCACAACCCACCCATGAACTCTCCTGGTCACCCCAATTGTGTCTACAGAACAGACCACGACCTGATTGTTCTTCCCTCCTGGCAGCGAACAGCGACACCAGCAATGGAAGCAAAGCCAGGCTCTGCTCTGCTGGGGTTTTTTGCCAGGTTCCTTAGGGGTTTTATAAGAGTTTTTAACTTGGAGAACTGTAGCTGCCTGTGCTTAACACTTCTGACCCTGACTTTAAGAGCACCCACAAACTTCGCTGTCTCGCCTAACGGAGACGGTGATGGAAGGGCTCCAAAGCCACACTTCACAAAACAATTTAAACCAGCACAGGCTGATTGAAGCCAGCTCCACCCTTCCTGACTGCTCCTTCCTCCTCCTCCTCTCCTGGTGCCACCAGAAGCCTGTGCAGACCTGCACTGAGCCCCCCTGGGCCGGCTGTCCCATCCCTGTATCCCACGGGTGCTGCGGCACACACGGGATGAGCTCTGGTACCAAGGCTCTGCAGAACTACACTGGCACACAGAGAAGTGTCCAGCAGTAAGGAGGTCTCCTCCCAGTGTCAACAAAGAGTCCCCAACACTATTTCCCAAAGTTAAATTCACTAAAGTTGTGCTGCAGTTCAACCCCACCAGGACTAAGGTGTTCTCAGGGTTCTTTCGAAGGAACAGGCTGGCTGTCAGCAGACACTAAATACCTGGAGGTAACAGACATTTAGTTCCATTCAAGTTTTAAAGTCGTTTCTGTTAGCTAAGAATTAATTAGCAGTTCACAGCTGTCTGTGGATTTAGAGTGTAACAGGGTTTGTGGGATTTTTTTGGTTCATTTCAGACACGTTTCTACAGGATTTGGTGGCTGCTCCATCTTTGAGCCAAACCCCTCATTGATTTTAAAAACACATGCCCAAATTCTTTTTTGAACAAGAGAGATTAAAAAAACATCCAATCCTTTCAATATACCAAATAAACCCATCAAATTCTTTCAATGGCTGCAGTCCCACTGTGCACAGTTAAATCCACAGGTTCTCTCAGAAGAGGTCTGGCAAAACATGAATGGTGAGCAGTGCTGTAAAGTTTCTCTGACCAGTCTACAATCACTCCAGTTTCTGATCAGGATTCCTGTACCATGCAAATCTGGGAAACAGTCTCACACAAACATTTAATGCATTTGAACTCACAGAGAGAAAAGAGAGTAATGCAGCTATTGGAATCCTCACCTTTCAGATACACATTTTTCTCAAGCAACAATTTAAGGCCCATTAGGGAAGTGGAACATGACCTTGTATGAAATATGGGCATCAAATTATGCAAAAAAATACCCCTTTTGCAATGCAGATGCATCTGTGGTGCCCACAGGGATCATTTGATTGGTTTTCTCTCTTTGCACTGATGTTTACTAACACGTGCAAGAGCCTGAGGTGAGAACCAGCACTGAAGGCCAAGCTCAGGCAGAACTTTGCCCTTAAATCCTCACTTTTTTATGTTTAATAACGATCAATGACAGAGCCTTTAGACTAAAGTCTAAGACATGACTGGAAATAAGATAAAGACAAAGATAAAAAGGTCATGCTTCATTTTTATCTGCTGTCAATTAGAAGAATAACTAATTGAACCTTATCAGTGTGTAGAAGTCCTATCACTACCAGAGCGCGCTACGTGCGAATGGAGTTTCAGTTCTGAGCTGTCTCAGGCCTCTTAAGGAAAACGTGACCTTTCCTCCTCCTCCTCCTGCCTTTGGTAAAAGCTCCATGGCCCAAAAGGGAATTTCCCGTTGCAGGTTCCACCCTGGCTGAAATCCACTGTCTGACAGATGGTCAGCGCTGTGCCCGAGCTCCAAACTGGGGTGTAGCACCCCGAAGACAGAGTGCATTCTAGGAGGTGATGGGTCTGTGCTGTGTAACAACAGAATCACAAACCAGATCACTTCTTTCTTGGGAAGAGACATGAACACATGAAATACAGCAATCATCAACAGAGAATACCCCAGAATTTCCATCACCCGGTTTAGTCTAATTCATATTACCCACATTCTCCTAGAATGAACTCTGTCGCTTCCCCACAAGCTCCTTGTTCCACTTAGAACTTTGCCAGCACTGTTCATGTTGGCCAGAACGTTACAAACCTTTGGAAAGCAACTGAAAAAACAGGAATGCTTACCAGCAGCAACTACAGCTGGAGGCGGCGAACCTGCCTCGCCACCACTTGTTTGGCTCATGGATGCTACAGATGTTTCTCTGGAAGGTGGTAACTGCAGCTCCTTTGGGAGAAGGTCATAGACAGATTCTGTTGGACAGAAAAGATTTAATCAAAAAGGTATTCATGTTCTGTAAGAGAAAATAAGTAGCATGTATGCTAATCCAACCTTTCCAGAACCTTCTGGAAAAGTCATGTTAAGCACTAGGAGATCTTAACATGGAATAACCTTGTTTCAGAGAACCAACCACAAAACCTTGAAGATACATGTTCTGAAGATGGGAACAAAAGGATGCAAGCTCGTTAAATGAAGAAATCATTTGTGAAGTTCCACAGGAGCCGTCCTCGTTCAGGATGAAGGGGCAGAGTCACATCACAAACCAAGACAAACCAGCTCTCAGACCCCCAACTGCACACCAGCTTCTGAGAGACTGATTTAGTACCTCCATCCACGGGACTGCCTACAAAATCTGCCCAAGAGCATCAATCCTTCTGATGTAAGATCCCCTCCTTCCATTTACCTGCAGCTTGTAGGGTTTTTCTCCCTCAAACTCTTCCACAACCTCAGGCAGATGCTCCAAAGAAAGCACCTGCACTACCAGAGCCACCGGTGCCAGCGTGCTTCCCACTGCTTCATCCAGCTGTGGCTGATCCCGTGCAGCACGACAACCTCATTTCAGTGTGACTCCTCTGCTGTGAAACAGCCACGGCCACCGCACAGCTCAGGGTCAACCCGCTCCCCCTGCACTGGCTGACGTTCAGTCGCTGCCTACAGTCAGACAGTGACTGTACCGCTCAGGCAGCCGGAGCTCTCAACACACCCCACAGCTGAGAATGTACCACCGAGTTACTCAGTCCCACCTGGGCAGGAGCACCGAGCTGCAGGAGCACCTCTGCCAGGGGGCATCACCTCCAACACCCAGGTTAGGGGTGCCAACAACCTCGATGAACAGCTACCAACAGAACCGACAACTCCAGCCCACAAACCCGTGTGAATTCGTCTACAGGAATTATTTAGATGCCCAAGACAGACACAGAAAACTCAATGTGCATCTTTAAAGTCCTTTGAAGCAACAATTACACTCAGCTGACCCCAAAGGACAATATATTTGTGCAGCAATTCTGCACACACCCCCAGCGACACCGAAGCGTATTAACAGACCACGTACCAAACACTGGCCGTGCCACAAACCAGAACAGCGATGTACTGGGTAAGAGCACAAGTACTCCCACTGCAAGGCGGCATTCCAGGAGCCCAAGGAACCAGGATGCTCTTTACAGGACACACAGACTCACAAGCAGGTACCAGCCACGGTGGTGAGGTCTGAGCAGGGTTACCTCCACAGCCCAGCTCCTCCAACAGCTTTGTCTTTACTTTTCCCCAGTTACACCCACTTCTCAGAGCTCTGATTTTCAGGGCCATGGCAAACAAACAGAATTTGTATCTGTATGTATTTATTTTAAGCAGATAATCAAGCTATTGGCAGCCAGAGGTTGCAGTCCAACCCCCAAGCAGAGATCTCTGCAGACTGTAAGAGTTATCCATAAAGCTGAAGCAATGTACAGAATTGAGACAGCTGGAGTTAGCTAAACACAAATCCAGAGCAGTCTGGGGAGGGGGGGATATTTACTCCTGCTTACTGAAGATCTGAAAAGGTGCAAAAGGAAAAGCCAGACGTTTGCTCATCCTTTTCCTCCTGTTTTACTACGAGGAACAGCTGTCACAGCAGTTCCCTCTGAGATGAGTTCCCTTCCCTTTTCCCTCAGCTACTCGGGCTCAGATTATCTCACTCCTCTGAACTAGTGATTTTTCACCACCATAAAACTGGCTTTCAAAGTACAATAAATCAGACCAGTTTAAAATGTTGAGTAAAGATATGGTTACAGTGATGCTTCTCATTTTATACTTCATTCACTCCTCCCCAAAGGAGGTCAGCTCTCTGTGTTACACTTTGTTACTCAGGAATATCTTGTGCCTTTTACAAAGATGAGCACTTACGTACTTTAAACATACACTAAACTTTAGCCTTTATTAAAAATGTGAATCATGCCTCTATTCTTCATCTTACAATTTTTACTTACCTTGCATGTGCACACAGACTTGAATCCAAATCAAAAATTAAACCCAAATTAAGCTGCATGTAAAGCCATCTAAAATACCATCTCCTTACGCCTGCGGTGCCACCGAGGGGAGGCAGGGGGCTGCCAAGGCACAGGGGAGTGGGAAAAATCCCCTGACTCCATAATCAGAGAGCAGCTTGCTGACACCTGAGCAGGAACGTGTGAGGAAGGTGAAGGGAGCAGAGAAGTGTTAATTTTTTCATTGTACTGACTGTGCTTCTGTGGGTGAATGATGAGGGATAATCCCATGGGAAAGGGATGCAGGAGGTGCTCACTCCCGGAACAGCAGGAACACACAAGGCACCAGGAGACCAACTGTTTCCTGCTCTGCCTTGGGTAGAAACACTTGAAACCAGCCCGCTGAGCTCAGGCTGGGCGCCGGGCGCTGCCTGCCTTGGGAAAGGAGCCCGTGGGTCTCACAGCATGGAAGCCCCTGCAGCTGGAGTCACAGCTTCAGCAACCAGAGAACAGCATAACGCCCGGGGGGGGGGAAGCCAGACACCCAGTTACTATGAGAACACTCACTGCTGGGCGCTGCTGCTGGAAGGACAGGGCGACTCATCAAGGGGTGTCGCTGCAAATGCCAAGTGCTTCGATCCACGAGGCACCGGACTCGCGCCGTCTGCTATCGGGGAGCTTCGGTCTCGGTGCCCCCTCTCTGGCTCCCCAGAGCAGAGGGACCAGCCCTCATGCACAGCCCAGGGAAGGTCCCTCAAAGCTCCAAAGGGGACTTTGCCATGTAACTCCTGCTGCCACGCTGCCTCACCCCCTGCACACGCAGCCAGCGCCGCGCATCGCGTGGCATCGGTTTGTCACGCTGAGAAAGCTCCTGGGAGCCACAAATTCCCAAGCAGTTTCCAGAGCAAATGTTTACTTATTTCCACACAGAGAGGCTCCGATAAGCTCAGCCGATACTGAGAGCAGAGCTATCAATAGCAGAGCTATCAATAACAGAGCTATCAATACACCAAAAACCTCTCCAAATAAAACACAGCAATTGGAAACCACAAGATCCAAGGGGTCTATTTTTAGCTGCACAATTGTTCTTTAAGATGAGTGTCAAGAAACCAAAGGAGGAAAGAAAGGGTCAAATTCTGCCCCAGCATTGAGAAGCACAAACACAAGCAATGCAGTTAGGATGAGTTGGTGCTTCCCAGCACCGGTGCCCAGCAGCTCGCCCAACAGCTCGAGGCAGTGATCCCGGTACCTGGCTGCCCAACCAAGCTCGCCTCTCTCCAAACACCCAGCCATGGGCAGATGTTTGGTGGCCACCACACTAATTACCACCCCTGGGTCTCCATCCCAATCTCTCAGATGGAAAACTGAGCCCACTCAGCTTTGCTGACAGAAAGCAATCTGCCCCCAGAGCCGGGAGGGAACTCACCTGCCTGGCTGTGCCCAAGCTGGGGCTGCTGCCACCCTCAAAGCTGCCACAGCCTCTTCACAGCCTCATCCCAAACGTCCTCCTACACCCACCACACTGCAGGCAACCCGCTCAGTCCTCGTGCTGGGTGAGGGCCCCAGACAGAGGGACAGTAACAGCACATGTGTGTGTGCAGGTACAGAACCCTCCCTGCTTCTCCATCCAGCTGAAGGTGCACAGGCACACACCCCTCCTCATTCCTTTCGGCTGGCTCTCAGGGCTCCCCTGGGAGGAGAGAGCTGCTCCTCACCCAAACTCTGGGTGACACATGAGGCGCTTGGGGTTCATTACAAAGCCTCGCTGCCCACAGCTCCCCATTAAAGAGCAGCCTTGGGGTTGGTTGGGGGGGTTTCCTCTTTTAGTCAAGTTTATTTTGAGCTCTCAGAGGTGACACAGGTCCTGTCCAGTCTGGTGCCATGAAGGGATACTGGGATCCAAAGCTCCCCCTGTGTATTTTCTTCTGGGGACACAATTTGAGTGTTAATCCACAAGCAGCACAACTACACCCTTTGTGAATAATTCTGCCAATACAGTAAGGAGGGGGGAGCAGCACAGCTAGCATGGGCACTGCAGCCTGTTCCCAGAGATCACAAGACCATTCAGAGCAGATCTTTAATTTCATGCTTCACTGCTAAGACACCAAGCAGCTCACAGCAGGGTCAGAAATACCACGCTGTGTTTTACCCCGGGACACTTGGACAGGACACCCAGGGGTGAAGATGAGCCCTGCCCTTGGAAGCGCAGCTGGCACCGGCCGCGGAGCCTGTAAACCCGAGAGGGGAGCGCGCTCTGGGAGGGAAGCAGACACTGCTATTCGGAAGTCACGGTGAGGTGCAGCCAAGAGAAGACAGAGGAGAACAAGCAACAGCACGAGGGTTCAAAACAGGCAGCAGAGTGCCAGCCACCCCCAAAGCCCCCTCTGTCCCCTCGCTTTTCCCAGGCCCATCTCCCTCTCTGCTTTCCTGGCACCCCAACACCTCCCTCCCAGCCAGCAGCCTGAGGAGCCCGGCGGAACAAAGTCCGCGAGGGGAAACACGGGAGGTGTAGAGGGTGCCACACCAGGAGGAAAAGAGATCAAACCCATGGGAGTAACACAGCCCAGGAAAGGCATGGAGCTGTGGGAGCCAGGCCCCAGGAGCCCACAGAGATGGTGTGAGGGCTGGAGCCCCTCAGCCCAGAGAAGAGAAGAGAAGGCTGCTTCTGGGGAGAGCTCCCAGCCCCTTCCCATCCCTCCAGGGGCTCCAGGAGAGCTGGAGAGGGGCTGGTGCCCAGGGCAGGGAGGGCCAGGCCCAGGGGAACGGCCTTCAGCTGCAGGAGAGGGATGGAGAGGGGCTGGGAGACAGAAATCCTTCCTGGGGAGGGGGGAGGCCCTGGCACAGGGTGTCTAGAGAAGCTGGAGCTGCCCCTGGATCCCTGGCAGGGCTCAAGGCCGGGTTGGATGGGGCTTGGGGCACCCTGGGCTGGATCACCAGGAGCTCTCATCTCAACATTTCCCTGAGGAATCTGAAGCTGCCTGGGTACCTTTAAGAAATCTTGCTGCAACAAACCTGCTCTTCACAAGTCAGACTTCAAATGAAACTTTGTGTTTTCACCTAAACACAGGCCAATGTTTACATATGCCCTGCTATAAATAGCATTAAAGCAAAATCTGACAAATTCCAAAGAGATTAGAGCTGTGCAAGGAAACTGATGCTTCCCGAAGGATGTCGCTTCCCTCCCCCGTTAAAGCCAGCGCTGCCTCCCCATGCAGCAGCTCGCCTCCAGCACCATCTTTCACACACGTGCACACACAGTATATGACATTTTCTGCTGCAATTTTATGTTTATTTGATGGCCTATTTGCAAGAAACTTCCAAACCCCATGTCTTCCATCAGAACACCTCAGCCAGGCTTAACCAGCTAACCCAGGCGTCCCAAATCCGACCACCAAAACCAGGGACCATGGGGAAGGGCAGAGTTACAGAAAGTATTTTCAGTGTCAAACTTCTCCAACTGCCCTTGATGGGATTATCCCACCCCTATAATCTCTCTGCTGAGATCAGCTGCTCCTAACTTTGATCCTCCTGCCAGTTCAGGACACTGTATTTCACGTGGCTGCCCGGCCCGGAGCAGCAGCAAACACAGGTCAGTGGGCACTGGCTGGCTGCACCTACACAGATCCAGAGCTGAGATGCCAGTAATTCAGAATCACAGAATCATAGGGGTGGGAAGGGACCCCCAGAGCCCATGGGGTCCAAGCCCCTGCCAAAGCAGGGTCCCTAGGACAGGTCACACAGCTCAGCATCCAGACGGGGCTGGAATCTCTCCAGAGAAGGAGACTCCACACCCCCTGGGCAGCCTATTCCAGTGCCTTATTAACTCACACCATGCTAGGACCGATGTTAGAAGAGAACTTGTCCATCCTTCTCTATTTCTGTGAGGCTTTCCTAGCCTGCCAGCAGGTCTCAGAGATCCTTCTGGTCTGCTGACCAAAGAGCTTCTTCATTTCACTCAGCAGTTGGCGACACTGGGAGCACAGAAGATACAGCAGAAAATACCTGTTAGCCATGTTTAACGGCCACAGCAAGCTCACCCAGGGTGAGGAGACATCCCCCTCCTGCCAAACGCCTTGAACACTGTGTAACGCTCTTTAGATACACCAGCCACGTCCCCTGCCTCGCTATCCTGCACCAGCAGCAAAGCCATGCCACACAGCTTCCACACCTGGAAGCAGAGTTAGGAACTCGATGGAGAACTTCCCCCTGACCCACAAATGAGGCAGCAACTAACACAGAGGGAGACAGGTGTCACCAGCTGGGAAGGTCCTTACTCCAGACTGCTACAGCCCCACAGAATCCTGCGACAGGACCGAGAGCGACAGGCAGAAAACCCCCATTCCTGCTTTGAGGGATGTCATTCCCCCCAACACACCTTCTTATGCTTTAAGCAGTCAGTGTAAATGCAGAACAGCCAGCTAACCCACCAACCCCATTATCTGAAGTTAAGAACACAGAAGGAAGCCAGGAAAGAAGCACTGCTGCTGCCTTCAGCCACAGCCATCCTTCCACTGCACCCAACAGCCTCCATGGCCATTTCTGGTCATGATGCAGAAAATCCCTTTTCTTTGCTGGTTTTCCTCTTAGCAACAACAATGTCAGACATCAGTTAACCCAGCTGCAGCTCCAACACCAATGCCACTTCTCTGGGTGGGTGGTCCCTCAGGCCCAGCCTTGAGGTCACTGGAACCCCCCCAGCCCACCAGTCTGCTCCACCACAGTGACCTGTTCCTCTAACTTCACCTCCTCTATCACTGGGAGCTTCTTTGGCAGCACCCCTTCCATCTGCACCCCTGGCTGCAAGGTAACGACAGCCACCCTGCCCAAACAGCAATGACATGGGAGCACAGGATCCACAGATGGGTGAAGAGAACCAGAACCTGCCCAAGCAGAGGCAGCGGGGGGGCATTTCCCCCTCACAGCTGGGATCTTTTGCCTTGAAGGGTAGGAACATCCTGGAAACCCCTTACCACTTCTACAACCTCAGGAACAACAGCAAAGTTAATCCTTGTCTTTTAATAAGCTCCAGCACTGAGCAGTTGCCCATTTGATCCCCACCAATACCACTGCCTCTCCTCAACATGTGTTAACACCCATCCAGATCTGGCTGCTGCTTCCAAAGCCATTTCCCTGCTGCAGCACATGACAGTCACACCAGAGATTAGACAAAACCTGGGTGTACTCTTCTAATCAGCTGGCAGCATCCAAGCAGAAATCTCTGCTAATGATGTACTCTAAGCTGAGCAAGAAAGGAAACCCCGAAGCCCAGCGAGCAGACAGGCAGGGAGAGCTGTTTATGTGGAACTGAGATTAAAACCAATTAGAAATCCAGGAACCTGTGAGCAGCCCTGCTACCCAGGAGGAGCTGAGAAACGTGGAGCAGCCATCCTCAGCAAGTGAAAGAAGCTCTACACAGGAAGGAATATCAGTGTCTGTATCCCACCATGTCCCCAGCCAAGCACACAGCCTCAGCCTGTACCCAAACACACGTGTGACGACTCACAGTGCTGATCTGTCCGTGTTCAGACACCGTTCTGGGCTGAAGCTGTGTGACCCAGGTGCCAAGTGTCCGAGGGCTGGGCACTCCTCCCTCCAAAGGTACCTGTGTGACTAAAACTGTCCAGGCAACTCAGCACCTTCCATATATATGAGAGGAAGAGACATCCTTTTGTGGGGATGCACCTGGAAAATCCAGGCCTTGCAATCTGCCAGAAGACCCTGTGGATGGTTTAACTTGATGTTCTAATCAGTGTCTATGACAAGCATCGTTTAGTGGCTGGATTAATTTATGCCACCGGTCCCACCACAACAGCTTAACTCACAAAGAGTCTGTAAAGAGTGATGGGGGGAAACAGGGATGTTACATCGGCTCTAAATACACAACCTAACCAAAGCCTTGCTCTGTTGCAAGCTGTCAGCACCACGTATCCCCGTGGATTTTGCTGCATGCAAAAGCCTGGGTGTGGGGATTCTCTGAAGCCAGCTACTCCACCAGCCAGGAAGAACCTCTAAGAGCCAGCTGACGAGCCCCCCAGTTGTTGGCCCTCCCCACAGCCCCCTCGCTGCCTCCACACCTCCTCCAGAGCCAAGCAGGTCCTCCTGCAGGAGCAGCCTTTGCTGGGTCACTGCAGCCCAGGGAACGGAGGACAGGTCTGAGAGGCCTCAGGATCGATGCAGGAGCTCCGTGTGAGACGGTGCAGGGACCTCAGCTGGGCTGAACTGGGAGAAGCAACCTCAGGACCCACCAGAGTTAATCCTGTGGTGAAAACACAGTCACTCTGCTTCCTTTTTGTCTCTGAGTTAGCGAGATGAGACATGACTACAGCTACACCACAAACACCCAGCCCCACGAGCCGGCCGGCCGGGGCTGCCACAGGACAGGGACTGCAGGGACGGGAAGCACAGCGGGGAACAGGGACTCACTCAGCAGCTCCACAGAGGAAGCCTGGAGAGTCAGAGAAAGGCAGCTAGAAGAAAGAGCCCAGCTCATAAAAAGAGAACAGAAAGAGGCTGAGATAGGCACAGGCCAGCTGAATCGGCGACCACTAAAGTACTTTCTACTCCAGTGCGGTGGGTTTGTTGCTGTTGAGGTTTTGGGTTGGGTTTTTCCCTGTCTTTTAGTGGTCAGCTGGCTTTCTGAATGCTCTGTCCAAACTCCAAGCTCACTTGCAGAAGTGAGAATCCCCCACAGCTTCAGGTGCAGCTGAGATTTTATACGATAAAGTTACAGAAA
Source organism: Porphyrio hochstetteri (assembly GCA_020800305.1). Lineage (NCBI taxonomy): Eukaryota > Metazoa > Chordata > Aves > Gruiformes > Rallidae > Porphyrio > Porphyrio hochstetteri. Next base: position 1,176,659 of record CM036918.1, read on the forward strand.
AGATTTGGGAGAAGGAAAGAATAGACAAATAAATCAGTTCACATCATGTCTGTGACGCCTCAGAACAAGGTGAACACACACAGGATTGGGCCCAAATCAACAGCATCACCCAAACCACATACAGACTATTTCCTATTGTCCCTGTCCCTGAGCACACTCTGACTAAGTCCCCCAACACACACTGCCTGGGCCGGGGTTTCTCACACCGCTCTCAAACAAGGGTACATCAGCCAGACTCACAGTACACCTCCTGCCACTGTCACCCTGCTGCCATCACTCCAGCAGCACTGCTAAACAGAGGGCAATGACAGGGGCTGTGTGGTCCTGCTCCGGCCACGCAGCATCCAGAGCATCTCTAGATGGAAAGCAGTAGAATCAGAGAATCCCAGCATGGTCTGGGTTGGAAGGGACCCCAAGGGTCACAGAGCTCCAACCCCCTCCCACAGGCAGGGCCACCAACCTCCAGGCCTGGATCTACACAAGGTTGCCCAGGGCCCCATCCAACCTGGCCCTGAACACCCCCAGGGATGGGGCACCCACCCCCTCTCTGGGCAGCCCCTTCCAGCCCCTCACCACTCTCTCTGTACAGAACTTCCCCCCAATCTCTCCTCTCCCCCTTCCCTCCTCCAGCTTCACTCCAGCCCCCTTGTCCTGCCAGTCTCTGCCCTTGAACAAGCTGATTCCCCTCCTGTTCCTCTGCTCCCTTCAGGGACTGGAAGGCTGCAATGAGGTCCCCCCACAGCCTTCTCTTCTCTTCTCCAGGCTGAACCAGCCCAGCTCCCTCAGCCTCTCTCCACAGGGGAGCTGCTCCAGCACCAGTCTTCTCCCAGTACAAGACTGGAAGCAAGTCCTCCCGCCAGCGCTCCTGTTACTGTCAACACTGGCAGAACTATAGTGGTGCTGCAGCAACAGTGGCAGGTTTTCAAAGAAGCTGCAGTGTATACAAGGATGTTTTACACAGCCAAACAGAAAATCTTCCTTCCAGTTCCCTCTGGCTTCAGACAAAAGCAGCAAACCCTAAATGAACACGGTTCAGCAGCGCAGGGAAAGGCAGATGCCACGGGTCTGCCTGCACCAGGAAGCTCTGTGATGACAGAGGCTGTGTCGGTGCAGTTCCACTCAGGACACTGTAAACCCAGCTCCTGCCTGCACAGGGTGACACTCCAACACCAAAACACATGGGACAGCATCTGGTGAGGAAGGGAGAGGAGTTTGCTGAGAGGCAGACACTCCTGTTTTAAAGAGAGATGATTAGGAGCACATTACTGACCACCAAAGTCACTGAAACTGTCACAATAGCATGATTTCTTCAGAATAAAAATGAAAGCCAAAACTTAGTTCTGCCATTTTTTAAAGCCCAAGTAGTACTAACACCACCAAAACCACTGGTGTTAAAAAGGTGATTTTACAAGCAACTTGTAACTTCACCAAAAGCCCCATTCCTGCAGTACTGCACCACCCCTCAGACACGCTGCTCGTCCCCAAGGCCAGGGTTCTGCACAGCAGGGTAGGGCTGAGGAATTAATCCTTTTAAAGTTGGATTTCAACAACTGACAAAGGCATGTGTTAGCTGAATTCTAGTTACGGCATTTATCCAAATATCAAATAAAGCTTTCCTGGCTGTGCTTCAGGCCTCCCCATTCACAGCCCAAAGAGTACTTTAATAAATGTAGACAGACAGTATAAATCCTGGGTCTTGTTCACATCCCATTTTACACATCTCAAAGAGAGAACAACGTTATTTAGTAATTGTCACTTCAAGAAATGGACCAGTACTTTCTTACTGAAAAGCCTCTCCAGTTGGGAACTCCAGACAGAGACCCAGGACCTCAGAAGACATCCCTAAATACCACAGGGGCCCAGGCTGAGAGCACGGCAAGCAGGTGAGCAGAGCAGCACACAGAGAGACCCTCCAGCGATGTATCCGAAAGGCTTTGTATTTAAAGACACACACTGATCCCATAAACAACCCAAAATGGGAAGAGGAGGAAAAAAAAAGGAATCATTTTGTTCACAATACCTTAAGAATTAAGAAAGAAATCAATCCAAGGTTGCTGTGTGTGAATCTTGCAGGGTGCAGGACCGAGCTATGCTTACACCTGGAAAGAACCCAAATACAATAGGTACAAAAATTCCATGAAGGGCTTCAGACCACCTCATTGTTGCCATGCAGCACCTGTACATACAGTTGCTATGACAATGGCCTGCCTTTACATGCCATTCTACACCGAAATCAATTGTGAGGATAGCTGGTTTCCTCCCCACCTTCACAGCCTGTCCCTCTGATGACTTGATGCCTCCAACACCCAAAGAAACCCAAACGCAGCGTGACCAGAGACCACCAGGACCAGCTGCTGATCAACCCCTTGCAAACATGGCTGCTGCTCCCCACAAACCCGGAGGTACTGGGTGCTCCAGCCAGTTCTGCTGGTTCTGTAGGAGCTCCCCCCACTCCCATTTACTATTGTCTCCCAACAATGGTTCTCAGCCTCTGTAGGTTGCACAACTTTTTCCAGTGGGGTTATTCCTCGCCTCCTCTGACGCCTGCAGCAAGAAACACAACACCAGCAGCGACAAACAGATGCTTTTTTCTCTTGAGGCTCTAGCACGATACTTGACCTTGCAGAATTAAAGCATACAGGTGTTTGCACAGGCTTCTGGTGCATTGCAGCCACCTCTCAGAGTCAGCATTTCGCTGTAAGCCCAGGAGTGCAGGCTGTGTGCAGGAGCCTCAACACGTCCTAGTAACTCCCAGCATGATGTCTAGCACCTTGAGCCCACAAACCATCTTCACACCTCGCTCCCTTTCCTCGGTTTAGTAAAGCTCCTGGCATCAGAAGGTATTTTCTTCCATCATTACCCAACACTGAACAGTATCTGTGCTCTCCTCCATCATTTTGGTTTCCAGTTATCACACAAGTACTGTGTTTGATGATAAACATACTTCTTAAAGACAAACATGAAGTAATGTTTACCAAACACTACTCCCTGGCAGAGTGAGAAGCAAGCTCTACTGAAAGCCTGACATCCATCCATCCATCCACCACAGGGCTTGTAATACACTGCTGGGGTACGTGAAAGGGGTGTGTGAACGCGATGGAGCCGGGGCCTCTTGCTTCTCACCAGCTTCTCTCCCTGGCATTACAAGCTCCCACATTCAGAGGTAAAACTGCACCAGTGTGAGCAGCCACGGAAAGCAGTGAGACACAGCCTGGATGTGTGACACACATTCCACAGTCCCAAGCCCCCTTGGAGCACGGCACACGAGGCCCAGGCCACCCGCTCAGCCTTCTGCCACGTTGGGCTCTACCAGCAGCCACTGTGAACACGTTCTGCTGGAAACTGGGGAAAGAGAGGAAAGGGAAAATAGATTATAAATAAAATCCTGTTCAGCCAGCCTGAATGATGCAGCAGAAACGTGTTATGGGGAACATCTGTTCCACATACACAGCCATCAAGCACAAGGCGCGACAGTTCTGTCCAGGCCCTCCATCCACAAGGCCGTGTGCGGCCCACGCCAGGGCTCCCTCCAGCAGAGATCCAGCTGATGAGGGGTACACTCACCCACAGCCCACCCTGAGGGTCCATACTGCACCAGGCAGGAGCTCCTCAAGGAAAGAGAGATGCAAGCTGCTTGGAGAAGCAGGTTTGAACCCATTAAGCCAGTTCTTCTGCAAATATGTTCAGAGAGAACTCTCGGGAGACCAGTGGGAACCGAAGCCAACTATTTAACAGCAAAAACGTGGATTAGAGATTCATTTCTGTGCTACAAAGCTAAAGCCCCACTGGAATGGAGGGAGAGCAGCAACGGGGAACCAGTGGTGGAACCGCTCCAGAGCTGCAGCGGTGGCTGTAACGACTCAAACCAACTATTGATAAGCCCGTATCTGTCCTCTGATAGCAGCAAGCTATAGGGAGAGGTTTACAAGAACCACTAAGTTTAGAAGAGTATTTTTAGTAGAATATCGTCCAAATTCTACAGACCAACTCCCTGGTTCCCAGGCTTCCCCAGCTAGATCCATCCTCTACAAACCTAACAGCTTCTTGACCGCTTATCTGTTAGCACACACAACACACACAATACAACGTCAGTTGTTCCCACAGTTAAATGGTGTGCAGGGGAAAAAAAAGAGCTGTCTTTTGTTATAAACTGCTGCCTGGTCACTGCACTGGGTGTCTCCTGCCTCTGTATCCATGCTGTACCACTCCCGGGCTTCATATCCTACCCCCTTCGTCCAAATGTCTTCAGTCAAACTGTGCAGCACCTTGTACATGCCAAAGCTTGATGCTGAGTCAAGGGAAGGCGATGGAACAGAAGGTGAGCCCATGAGAGCTGGAGTTCCTGGGGATAACTGCAAGTGTGCAGACAAAGATCACACCTGGAGGGACACATGGTACCTTCAAAAGCTCTGGGGGATCCCAGCACCGCTCTCCTAAGGCTATTTCACTCCTCAAAGAACTGGGCTGCTATGACCAGCTTCTCAAAAGCCATACCCTGTTATACTTCAAGATCTCTTCAGCCCAATTAACTTGTCTTTCCTTACTGGTCTCCTAAGGGGAGAAATAAACCCATCCTATGCAAGTTTCTTGAACAGATAACTAACATCCCACTATATCAAGTGTGCGTTTCACAGGCCCAGAGTACTCCATCCACCTTTCCTCTAGGTCTGAGGGCTGAATCCAGTAACAATAAAGCCCACAGATTTATTGGCTCAGGAGCAGAAAGTGTGTAATCTCCCTGAAGGAATTCCTTGGCTGTTGCAGTGATGTACTGCAATACCTGCACGGCAAGTGCTTCACTGTAGTCTAAACAACATAATCCCTTCCTTGCTACCACACCTCCAGAAGCACCTTTTTTACTGAAGAGGCAGCAAATAACTGCACTGAACTCCTGAAGCTTGAACAGAACCCTTGCAGGGCACAAAAGAGGCAGGCAAACGATTCCCCACGTGACTGAAGAGCAGCCCCAGCCCAGGCGGGGTTCAGGTCCCAAGGAGAGGCAGATGCCCCACAAGAAAAACAAGGTGTGCAGATTTCTTTTGGGAACAAATCTAAGTTTGTTTTTCCACCGAAGCAGAGAAGAGTTGAAGTGGCTGAGGGGACGAGCGTGCCCAGCACACAGACCTCCAGCAGCGCCCAGGAAGTCACCACTGAAGAGGCTCCTGCTAAGCAAGTGTGCCCCCCTTTCAAAGGGAGCACCACGGCCATCCCATCTCCCAGCTGGTGTGGAACCTGGCAGATCTATTCAGCAAACCCAGGAACAGAACACAATCCCAGTGTACATTGCCTACAGGTTGCTGCAATATAAACAGCTACAGTCAAAAGAAAAGTGACTTAGTGCCCAGTAAGAAAGTGGCTGCAGCTTAACACTGGACATGGCAGCTCCCATGCAGGAACTCACCCCAGCAACAGCAACAGCTGTTCAGAGCTCACACCCCAACATCCATGTAGGGCCATGAAGACAAAGGGTCTGGAGCATCTTTCACACAAGGGGATGCTGAGAGGGCTGGGACTGCCCAGCCTGGAGAAGAGGTGGCTCAGGGGGATCCTGCCCCTGCGTATAAATACCTGGCTGGAGGGAGTGAGGGGCTCTTCTCAGCCCAGTGACAGGGCAAGAGGCAATGGGCACCACCTAAAACACAGTAAATTCCATCTTAATTATCCTACAATCACCGAACAGGCTGGAAGGGCCCTTAAAGCCCATCCAGCTCCATCCATGGAGGCAGAGCCCCCTGGACACGGTCCCAGGCAAACTGCTCTGATGCATTCGGGTAGGACAGTCTCAAGAGGCCCCTGCCAACCTCAGTGGCTGTGACAGAAAGCTGGGATGGCAAAGCTGCCTCCAGCAGCACTCACCCTGCTCCCCCCACAACTGGGACATCCAAATGTTCTCAGACATTTAACCCAAATTGTGTTCCTGGGCTCTGCTGCATTTACTTGCGACACAGAACCGAGACTAGGAGATGTCACACACCACCTCAGTACACTGGCTGTAACAGGAACACAGGTTCCAGGCTAAGCAACCCTTCTCCCACCTCAGAAACAAAAGCACACTGAAATACTTTAAACCAGGAGCCCTCCTCATTCCCAGTACTAAACTGAAGACAGAGCAAACGTGCAGTGGAAAGCAAGAAGTATTCCTTCACCACGTGCACAGCGGGGCCTGGAATTTCTTGCTGGAAATGAGAACTCCAATCTTTTCGTTTCTCTCTTGACTCTTAGACCCTCCTGCTACAGCCTGAGTAGGAAAACAGCAACACACAGACACACAGAGGAGCCTCACCACAAAGGAGCTCGTTCCTGACCTGGGAAACACGTGTCGGTGGCAGGACTCGTGTGACTCAGGTGTAGGGATGTGCTCAGGAGGAGTCACCTGCCATCGACACCCACAGTGCTCGTCCTCAGGGAGGGCAGAGTCATTCTAACTGAGCCACGCTGTCACTCCCCACATACACAGCAGCTTGCATGGCCACCAGCAGCCAGCAGGCACTGGCAGGGCACTGTCCCCTACACATGGAACCAAACCAGTGAAGTTACCAGAGGCTCCTGAACTCTGCAGCTTATTTTCCAGCTGCTCTGCAGTGCGACCACCCAAACTTACATAAAGTACTGACAAGTCAGGCCTGGAGAGGAGGAGAGTCTGAAGGAGCTGACCTGTCACATCACCTTTCTAACTGGAACCAGGACTCCAGCATTGGAGAACTTCAAATCTTCTTCTCTCCAATGGATTTCATCTCTCCCAGGCACCACTGGGAGCTGCCGCCCATCCTCCTGTTGCTCACCAAACCACCAGAACTTCACCACAACTCAAGCCAGCTTTGGCATCAGAACATCACTTTGGCACAAGGCATCGTTATATAAACTTTGAAAAGTGACCTGAAATTCCTCCTGATTATTTACAAAGCAGCTGTAAAACCTTCCCAAGCTCTGGCTGGACAACTCACCAAGGGGGAAGGATTGTTCACAGCATCTTCATGTAAATAGTGACATTCCTCAGTCTGGAGCAGGGATGCTCAGGTACAGCCAGCTCAGAACCACCTGAGGTAGTACCATCAAAGCTGAGTGTTTCCACTTCAAGCCCTGCTGAAGCACCACAAGCTGTGGGTACCAGCAGCTACTGCAGATGTAACTCCATGCCCTCAGCATCCACTGTCACAGCATGGCTCAAGGTAGGATCTGAGAGCTCTGTCAGTCTGTTCCCACAAGCTGATGAGAAAGCTGGAGCTTATCTCAACATCCAACCTCATCACTCTACTCTTTCTGTAAACACAGAGGAGATAACGCTGTGATAAACCTCAGAGAGGTGAGTACAGACCTGACTGCACCTGCCCTTTGGCCGCTCCTCAGCCCTGCGAGGCTCTGCCACCATCCAAAGGAGCTCAGGCCACCCAGGCTGGTGAGCACTGCCACCCTGCCCGTTCCTGCAGCTCAAGACAAGAGCATTTCCACCTCAAACTAAAGAAATCTGTGTAGCAGGGCAAAAAGAAGATCAGGGCTCAAGGCTGATGATGGTTTTTACTCGACAGACCCCAGCAAGTAGCTGTGCTGTTGGGAATTTATTTTAAGAGATCAGATTTTATTTTGTATATATATATATATAACCTTTATATACATATATATTTATAAAGCTTCATTTATATATATATATAAACCTTTATATATATATAAACCTTCACCTCCAAGCTGGGAAATACAAACCTTTTACTTCTTGATTATACCAAACATCCTACAGGTTCCCCTTATGAGCAGCTACAGTGGTGTTTCAGGCAGGTCCTGCACCAGTTGAAGCACGAGCACTCTCTCCTCCTGATATTGTTGTAATCAAAAAACTTTCAGATCTCAAAATAAGTGTCAAAACCGCACAAAGAACCTTCCAGAACAAAACAAAGCTTAAGGGATGCAAAGAGGCATTAGCACGTATCAGAGAGGCATGTGATGAGCTGAAAAAAAAGAGAGATGGAGGTGGGTGGAAAGTATTGGGAAAGAGCATCTTCCTCTAACACCTCCCTGCAGTCAGATCCCTGCACAGCAGCTCAGCCCCATCTCCAGCCACGGGGTCCCCAGAGCCCTCCAGCACTGCTGAATTAAAAGACAACATCATTAAACATATTCACTTGACTCTGGGAGCAGAAGTGTGATCCCCAGCCACCTGATCCCAGGGAACGCCACAGCCAGGGCCTGCAGGATCCAGCAGCACCCTCCTCTCCTCTGGGAACAGCCCCGAGGGGAGCTGGTGCCCAGGGCAGGGAGGGCCAGGCCCAGGGGAACGGCCTTCAGCTGCAGGAGGGGGATGGAGAGGGGCTGGGAGACAGAAATCCTTCCTGGGGAGGGGGGAGGCCCTGGCACAGGGTGCCCAGAGAAGCTGGGGCTGCCCCTGGATCCCTGGCAGGGCTCAAGGCCAGGTTGGATGGGGCTGGCGGCACCCTGGGCTGGGGGGGGGTGTCCCTGTGAGTGGCAGGGGGGCTCTGGGGTCCTTCCCACCACACCATTCTATGACTCTATGATTCATGCTGAGATCTCACTAAATCAAGTCCTATTTAAGCTCCTCACTGCAATACCCACAGCCTTCCCTGGGACTAACGAGTCTCCTCTCCAATTAGAGTTTCTCTGAATATCCAAATTAAAAGGGGTAACATATGGAGCTTCTCTACAAGAAAAGTTCTACAGCTTTCATGAAGCTAAATAGAGGATCCAAAGCCAGCAAAATTGACAAGGAAACAATCTCACTAGTCTTAGAACTGGGAAAAAAAGCAGCTTATTTAATTCCTCCTAATTTCCTCTGCTCCTGGATCCACCCCACACATTTACACTCAGACACAAGCAGGAGGCAAGAGAACCTAAGGCAGGAGTAGTGTCACAGCCTTCCACCTCCCTGGCAGCAGGAGAGGGGCTGCAGCACCCTGCCCAGCTTCCTGAGCTCCAGAAATCGATCCCCACACTGATCCCTGAGAACCCAGCCCAGGGTCTGGGCTCCTGTGCCCAGGAGGCACAACGGGAGGAGCGTTTGTCCCCAGGGCAGAGCCAGTTCAGGAGCTCTACCTCACCTACCTCCTCCTCCAGCAGTCAGCCTGAGCCTTCCACACCCCATCCTCATCCTGACAGCACCCCTGGTGCAGCAAACCAGACGTGGGAGCAGAAGGGTGTTAGAGAACCCTCACCCCAAGCACAACATCCCCGTTCTCCAGCCGTTTCCTAATTCCATTCATCTTGCAGCCACAAAAAACAATTGTGCTGGCACCAGCCAGGCAGGGCAGGCTGTGTTTGAACAGCACCCTCACTGGAACAGTCACATCACCCTGGGAGTTCGGAGTCCTCCCCCCAGCACCAGACCAGGAACCATCCTGCAGCAACACACTCCATGGTTCTGGCTTTACAGCCAATGAAGCAGCGGGAGCCAAAGGAGAAGTGGCCACTCACGAGGCTGACAGGGGCTTTAAGGAGCTTTGGTAGGATCCATCCCAGTCGGCTGCAGCCAGAACGTCCCACAGGCAGCTGGAAGGGCTGCAGAGGGGGATGTACACAGCCCACCCCTGACACAACACTGTTCCTCCAGCACCTTCCAGGAGCTACAAGCAGCAGCCAAGCATTACTTCAGCTCCTAAAAACCACTACTGCTGGTTCTGAAGTTCAGCACTAGAAGCAGAGCTCTGCCTTTTTGCTGAAACATCCCTTCCACCCCCCTTTGATAACTCAGGCACCGTCTAACTGGAGCCACCCCTTGGATCATGGAAAGAAAAACCTGCTGGTAGGAAAAACCCCCTCACCAAAAACCACGTGTTGTGTCAACAGCTCAGGGCACACACACATTACCATCCTGTAACAGCTCAGCACAGAGGGAACCTGAGTTGTGACTGTGTGACATTTTCGGGGCAAAAGAGCTCTCTGGGAGACTACAAACAGTTTTCTTGTTGCTTCCAAGTGCCAGAGAGCCTGAGTTTTACAGTCACTCAGCTGAGTAAAGCAAAACCAGGTGGGGGGAATGAAGGTTCTCACGGTCCTTGCTGCAGCACACCACCACAGCTCCATCAGGACACACAGGTTACTCTGTAATTGTTCAAAACGAATGGTTAGCTCAATTAATCCCAGATGTCATCAGCACAGATGCAGTACCTGACACTGGAGGAACTGCTTTAACCACAGGCTCTCACCCCTGCCTGTTTCCGAGGGTGAGCTGTGCTCCAGTGCTGCAGATGATACCCAACCACAGAACCACCAGCCTGGAGGTTTCAGGGTTTATGCTCCAGTGATTCTTCTACTCCATTACTAATTTGTGTGCACATTTGGGTTGTTTTATTTCAGAAAGGACAGTTTGTTATGTAAAGATGGGAATTAAACCTATTACATTCTAAACATTCTCCACATGTTTACAAAACACCTCCTTTTCCTCTCTCTCATGAGGAGTTGCCATCCTTCTGCAACACTTACACAGCACAGACCTTTTTCCTCCTTTTAAGACATGCTTTAGCACAGGTCAGGTCCTCAGGAGCTTGGGGATGAGCTTCAGCAACAGGCCTTGGAACCAACACTTTGGTTCTCCACAGGGATCTCCTGGAGAGAGTCCAGAGGAGGGACACAAAGATGGTTAAAGGCCTGGAGCATCTCCCCTGTGAGGAAAGGCTGAGGGAGCTGGGGCTGTTCAGCCTGGAGAGAAGAGACTGAGAGGGGATCTGATCAATGGGGATCAATAGCTGAAGGGTGGGACACAGGGGACATGGGCAGCCTCTGCTCAGTGTCTGTGGGGACAGGACAAGGGGGGATGGGCTTAAGTTGGAGCACAGGGAGTTCCCCCCCAATGTGGGGAAGAACTTCTTGCCAGTGAGGGTGAGGGAGCCCTGGGACAGGCTGCCCAGGGGGTGTGGAGTCTCCTTCTCTGGAGAGATTCCAGCCCCGTCTGGACACCGACCTGTGTGCCCTGTCCTAGGGACCCTGCTTTGGCAGGGGGTTGGACCCCATGGGCTCTGGAGGCCCCTTCCCACCCCTGTGAGTCTATGATTCTTTTTACCAGCTATAACCGGTGATATTCCAGAGGCCTCCAACTCCAGCCCAGTTTCACTATCATTTTAAGGCAGGCGAGCTGGCAGTGCTGCTGAGGGCACAGTCCCACCCTTCCCCACTGCTAGTTTCCACATGCCCTTTCCTTGAGTCAGCACCATTCACAAAGACCCACAGCAAACCCAGTTAAACCCCTTTTTGGTGCTGGGGGGCAGGGTGAGAAGGAAGCAGGGCAAAGCTGAGTTAATTTTAAGGTGACTGGTTCCCCAGCCCACTCACTGCCTGGCCACTAAGTGCTGGCAGGAGTGGAGAGGTGAGGAGACAGGGGATGAGGTGGTTGTAGCTGTGGGAATTCACCTACACAGGTGAGAACTGGGAGGTGAAGTGTTTTTGGATGCTCAAACAGAAATACCACGTTTACTGAGCAGAAATAAGTTGAATTTTAAAAGGAGGACTCTCCCTTTGGCCACTCCACCTCAGGTCTGTGAGCTTTCAGCAGCTCTGCTTAACATTCTGAAAGGAACGTGAACAACAAAAGCCTTGAAATGGCCACACAAGCCAGAACTCAACACACAGCCCAGGGAACGGGACAAACCACACCACAGGAACTACACCAGCACAAGCTACACCTCGATTCCCGGGGTTTCCAAACAGAACTCCCCTTTTAGAGCCAGGTGAGTACATTCCAACCAGCACACCAAGGGTCTTCCCACCTCAGTTTCGATTAACTCAAGCTGGTAGGTTAGAAAACCTCAGCTACTCCCAAAGATCACTCCAACCTCACAGCTTCTCCCCAGCCACCATCACCAACAAACTCACAAGACCGGTATCGCTAAACCGCAGCCATCCCGGGGCACACACAGGAATGCAGCCCAGAGGAGAAGTCACTGGCCCCAGTTCAACCCAGGCCTTGGATCCCGACCTGCAGGGTAGCTGTATTTCCAGAGGGAGAGCAGCTATGAGAAGCTACAGGCTCCTGACACACCCTCATCACAGATGCATATTTGTGGCTTTCTCGCTGCGTTCAGCCCTTTCCCTTTATCTCATCAGTTGTATCCAGACTCTGATCTGAGCATTTGTCCACAGGATGTTTATCTGCATCTATCTAGGAAAAAAAGCATCAACAAGTGCCCTGGAGTGTGTTGTGATTGACGAGATACCACTAACACCTCCTCCTAGCTCCAGCTAAAATCCAAGCTAACCTACCTCACGGCACAGAGGATCCCTTAGTTGTTCACACTGTGAGAGTGTAGCATTTGTTCTGGGTTTTCATTTAAATTAAACTGCATTTCAACTTTGCAGCTCCTTGATCCTTTTATTACAGCAACACATGAAAGGCAAACCTCACTCTAACCCCTTCACAGCTGCTTTACACCCCTCTGCCATCCACCCTCCTGTTCGGATCCTGAGCTCCTAGGGTCACTCCTGAGCCTCAAACACCTGTCTCTGGATCTGTTCTAGCTCTGAACTCTTGATTCATCAGTTTGAGAGCCTTCTCCCTCCTGAAACAGACACCCAACCATGCCATTAATGATAAAATATTCAGAGGATTCACGGTAAGATGGGCAAGTTCACAAGTTCTGCTCAATTAAGCACAAATCCTCAAGGAAGTTTTCCAACTTACAGGGAACCTTTTTATTTTCAGTGCTTTACAGGTTACCTAACAGCACAGGCTTTTCAAATTCCCAGTGCAATTCAGGATAGCTTTGGTGGGGGTTTATCACCGGGGTTTTTAAAGGAGAACTGCCCCGTTTCCTCTGTCGCACTCGGTGGGACTAAAGCCAGTTGGAACACCGTGTGAGGTGCCAGGAGAGCCCCTGGGTAACACCTCTGGGAAAGAATTGCCAGTATCATACACCAGTGAGAGGTTTTAGGTCTCTACGCAGCGAGGGGGTGACCTGGGGCAGTTCCAGAGCTTTGGAGATGTGTTTCCACTCGTGTCTTCTCACTCCTTTGGCTTCAGCACTACCACCCAGCTCAGCTAACGAGCACATAGCAATTAATTCCAGGAATCCTGAAGCTTACGGCCTTTCCTGTAACAACACTGAACTCCCACCAGCTGCCTGCACTTCAGAGGGGGAGAAAAGGACTTCACATGGCTTGTGCCACGCACCCCCGAGATGCCACCCCCCATCCCGGGCAGACACCCGTCCCGCAGCTGCGAGCAGCGACCCCCGGGTCCCTGAGCAGCGGGCACAGCCCGCCCGGCGCGGGGAGGCTCCCCGGGGCTCCCACCCTCCCTGCGCCCACTGTCGCGGCGAGGATCCCGCGATCACCAGCCAGCCTCGCTTCGTCTGCTCTGAGCACTCCCCGCATTCTCGCTGGGCCGCGACTCCCCAGGTGGGAACGGGGCCTCCTCCCCCCCTTCCATCCCCCCCCCGCTCCGCCAGGCGCGCCCGGGGCCGGCCCGAACTCCCGGGGCCGTAACCCGGTGCCGCCGGGCTGAGAGCCAGCCCCAGGCTCTTCGCACAACCCCAGTCGGGACGTTCGCGCCCTCCCCGAGGCTGCCGCTTCCCCCAAACCCCTTCGCCGAGAAACTTCAAGAGCAGCTTTGGGGAAGCGCCGGTGTCCCCATGAGCCGTCCCCAACGCCCCGGGCAGCGCCGGGCTCCGGCGGGGCTCGGCCCGCATCCCTGCGGATGCGCCGCCAGACGGCGAGGGAAGCGGGGCGGCGAGGGGGCCGCGTTCCTCTCCCCCCGCAGCCACCCACCCCCCGGCCCGGCCCCGGCAGGGCGGGAGGGAGCCTTGCGGCGCGGCCGCACAGCCCCGCTCCCGCGGGGGCCGCCGCCGGGCCCCGAGCGCAGGAACCTGTCGGGACACATTCTTGAGGCGGCCGCGGCCGGGCCAGGAATGCGGCCGGGGGAGCCGGGCTCGGCCCCAGCGCGGACCGCGGGGCCCCTCGCAGCGGGGCGCCGGCGGCCGAGCATCCCGGCCCGGCCGCAGCCCGGCGGGGGAGGGGGGGGCTCGGGGAGGGAGCAGCTCCCCGCCGGCCCCGCGGTGTCGGGGGGGGGAAGGAGGAGAAGCTGCGGGGGGGGAAGGGAGCGCGGCCGACGCGCGGGCCCGGCCGTTAGCGACGGTTAACGGCGCGGGCACGGCGGCCCCCTCCGGCCCTCCCCCCCCCGGCCCCGCCTCCCCGGCCCGGTGCCACACTCACCCTTGGAGTAGAGGGACTTGGGGGACTCGAGGTCGAGGTCGGCGCTGAGCAGAGAGATGAAGTCCGAGGGCATCGCAGCTCCGCGGCCCGGCAGGGGCGAGGGGGGCGGCGGGAGGAGGGGGCCGGGCCGGGAGGGGGGCGCTGCTGCTGCCTCCGCCGCCCCGGGGCGGGGAGGGGAGACACCGGCGGGCGAGAGCGCGGCGCTGGGCGCGTCGGGGCCGCGAATCGGGCCGGGTCGGGCCAGGCCGGGGGGTTCCGTTCGCCGTCGGGACCGGGCGCCGCCACCCGCCGCCGCTGACAGGAACCGGCCGCCGCCAACGGAACGCGCCCGACCGCCCCCTCCGTGTCCGCTCTGCGCCTGCGCGGGCGCCGGGAGGGGGCGCAGACAAGGAACCCCAGCGCCGCCGGCCCGCGCATGCGCCGCGGCGGGCGGGGAGACGCGGCGAAGGAACGGCGCCCCCGGCGGGGCACTGCGCATGCGGCAGGAGGCGGGGCGCGGCGGGGGGCGCGCCGCCGGCCGGAAGAGCCGCCGCGGTGGCGGGGGGCGAGGAAGCGTCTAGAACGGGGCGGGGGGGGCGGCGGCACCGGGGGCGGGCGGCTGGCCGGCTGCTGCGCCCGGCGGGCCCGCGGCCGCGCGGGAGGCCTCCCCGGAGCAAGCGGCCGGGCCTGCGCCTGCACCCTGCCCGCCGCGGCCTGTCCCGAGTAAGCCGGTGCTCGGGGGCGAAGGCGGAAAGGCCCTGGCAGCCGGGCACAGGGGCACCCGCAGCCGCGGGGCTCGGCCGGGCCCCGGGGAAAGGCCTCCTGCCTGCCCGGGGCCGCGGGGAGAGGTGACCCGCGGGTCGGAGTTACTTGAGAAGCCGCCTTGGCAACGGGGAAGGGACGGGCAAGCCGGGGGCTGCCCAGGGAGCGAGCGGAGGTGCCAGGCAAATGCTTAAGCTGTGAAAAATGGAGGAAGGAGCTGCGAACAGCTGACGCGTGCCTCCGGCTCCGCAGGGGGTCCGGTTTCCCCCCGCTGCCAACCAGTTGGCTCCCGGCCCTCCCACAGCTGGGTCCCGCTTGTGTCCGCTCGGGATCGTTCCCCAAAACCACCGGGCACCTTCCAGACACACCACACCTCACCGGCTGGGACCACGGTTCCCGCTCGTGTCCGCTCGGGATCCCAGCGAGATCGTTCCCCAGATCCTCTGGGCACCTTCCAGACACACCACACCTCACCGGCTGGGACCGCGGTGCTCAGGAGGCTCTGGGAGACGGCTTGGACGAGCCACTGCGGGTCGCCTGCCGGTCGGTCAGTCACTGTGGGGCAGCCGCCTGCCCAGCGGCCTCAGCAGGCGCCCACCCTGCTCCTCTGCTCCTGGGCTGCACGCTGGTTCGGCGCCTGGAGCGCCGGGGTTTCACTCCACCGCGCTGGCACTTGTGCCCAGCGAGACGGACTCCAGCTGGGAGACCAGTCCCGCTGCAGAGCAAGCTCACCGAGCAGACGGGTGGCTGCAGCCAGGCTGCTCCCGGAGCACCGGGCACCGTGGGGCCGGTGGAGCCCCGGTGCTGGGCACGGGGAAGTGGGTGGTGAGAGCTGAGGCTGGCTCAGCCCAGCCCAGCTGCTGGAGCACAGCCCTCCCGAACTCCCAGGCTACCTGGTGGCCTCACCCCTCAATGTGGCACTTGGGGACGTGGGTCAGTGGTGTCTTGGTGTGGGGTTAACAGCTGGAATCCAGGAGCTTCAAAGTCTTTCCCAGCCTGAGCGATTCCACGATCCTAAAGATACAGAAACCAGCCAGGCCATTTCCTGAAGAGCGATGCTGAGGGATCCAAGTAAGGGAAGGCACGAGCTGTAAGTCCAAGAAAGAATGGGACTAGATCATCTTTCATGATTCCAAGAAAGAAAGAATGAGCTTTCAGGGTCCTTTCCAACTCCTGACATGGTGTGAATTGCCAAGCACAAGGCTACAGCTGGGCTGCACGGTGCCCTTGTGCTGCTGGAGACGCAGGAGGAGCCCGGAGAGCTGGATATTAATGGCACTGTGCAAAGTGTCAGGCTTGGATGAGATGATCCCAGAATTAAAAGGATTAGTTGAATTGCTTCTGTGGTGGGAAGTTTAGAGCTGGGGGGGGGGTAACCTGGGGAGCAGCTGCATCCAGAAGAGCTGAAGGGAAAGATGGGAAGCTCCCCCCTTGGCAGTCACATACCTGTTGGCCCAGGGAGAGGAGGAGTCATCTGTGCTGGGCACGGGTTGTCCTGCCTGGCGAGGGAGCAACCCCTACGCTGGCACTACAAAATCTGACTGTTTGGGAAGCAGCCAAGGAGGAAAAGAAAGAAAGACTGTGCTGTGATC
Organism: Porphyrio hochstetteri; assembly: GCA_020800305.1. Lineage (NCBI taxonomy): Eukaryota > Metazoa > Chordata > Aves > Gruiformes > Rallidae > Porphyrio > Porphyrio hochstetteri. The sequence goes on from CM036918.1 coordinate 1,193,137, forward strand.
ACCTCCTGTCCAAGTACCAGGGAAACAAAGGCACTGGGAAGGTGCTGCTAACGGATGGGCTGTGGTAGAGAAGCCAAAACTGGATCTTACTCCTGAAAGGGGAGTGATGAGACCTGGAGCACACGGGGATGGAGCAGGTACCCCACTGCTTTGGGGAGCAAAGGGACTCAACGCTGGCCAGCAAGACCAGACAGCACTGAAACCATGACTGTGACAGGCTCACAGGGTGAGGATTACTGAGCATTCTGTGCCCTTCATCTGGGTGAGCATCCAGCTTCCGTGCCAGGTCCGGGCAGGATTTCTGAGCGACTCCTGAAGCTCCATGGAGCCTCCTCAGATGGGAGTTTGGCTGATGGGCAAAACCTTTCCTGTCCCGAAAGGGCCAACCCCGGGTGGTGCCTGTGGTGGAAGCAGCGAGCAGGATCTGAACTGTGGCAGTGGCACCAACAGTGGAACTGGAAATAACACTGGGAAGGAACTCTGGGCACGGGAGGGACCACGGCTGGGGGGCACACGGCTGTCGTGGGGCTTTCTCTCACTGCAGCAGGGATTTAGAAGGTGGGCTTGGAGGCCAGGGATGGGGAACTGCTGATGGGCAGGCTCCCAGGGTGGGAACCCCATCTCTGTCTGCTCCTTTTCATGTGGCTTCCCCTGGAGCCTGTGCCAGTGCTCAGCAGGCAGAGGGGGAACTTCAGCTCCAGTCAGGGATGTGAATGAACAGAGGAGCAGCATCGTGTGGCCGGGGACACGACTGAGATGGCCCCTCTGTGAGTCACTTCTCACCCGTCTGTGTAGTGTGGCAACACATCCTGCACACATCTCCAGCTTCCAGTTGGGATCCATGGAATAAATGTCACTACACCACACAAACCCTGCCTGACTCCTGCCAGGCACTGCAGCAGGAGACTCCCCGGTAGCAGTTTCGGGCTCTGTGTAATTAAAGGTATTTTCTCTTCTGATAATGAAGTTCCTCTCCCTGCTGAAGCAGCGGGTGGGAGGGGGAAGGAGTCGAAACCAGGCTCGTGGGGTGGAATTAGCAGGCTCCTGTGTAATGTTGCTAACCCCCTTTGCAATTTGGAAGCCAACGTAGGTGTTTTATTTTCTAATCGCAGTAGAAGGGCTGTCAGAAAATAGTTGGGCTCTGTCAACAGTGCCCCTCTTCCCACATTGCTGCTTCCTGACTCATTAGAGCTGCTGAGGTTGGCAGGAAACCTGTTTGATAGTGATTTCTGTCAGTGGTGTCCCTGGAGAAGAGGCAGTGCCGAGCACGTGATGCGACTGGTGTTGGCTTCACCCTCGTGATGGACATGTGGGGACCTCAGGATGGACACACAGCGATGCTGTGGCCATGGGATACTGGTGTCTAGATCCTGTGCTGGGGACGGGGGGCTGGGGAGCCAGTTCCTGTTTCTGGCTTTTGCCCCAAAAGCACCCAAACCAGCCAGGATTCGAGGTATAAATCACTCCACAGAATTCACATTCTAAAGGGAGAAGCACAAACCTCACCAAGGGACCAGAAATGGCTTTAAAATCCCTGTATTTGTGTAACCATTAAAAACAGACATGTCCAGAAAGAGGTAGCAGAGCTAACCAGTTCCTGCTGCTCCCAGCAGCGCTGCCTGCATGCACTGGGAAAGGTACCCCCAGACCACCCCCCAGCCACCTGCTCAGGGAAGGACTGTACACAACACCCAGTGACAGCCTGGGGCAAAGCCACAGGCTCACCAGCAGCTGGGCCACCCTGTCTGGCTTAACGAAAAGGCATTGAAAGGGGGGGGAAAAAGGCTGTCTGTGGTTTGCACAGAGAGCCAGAGAGAGAGAGAAGGGGAGAGAGCTCAGGGGTGCACACACACACCAGGGAGACCACACACAAACCCCAGAGAACACTGGGAAGCAGGGCAGTCACACTCACCCTGCCAGCCTAAGAGGGAAGCAGGAGGGCCCAGCGTTAGGGCAGGGAGGGGGTGGTGTGAGCTTGGTCCCGTTGGGTATCAGCATCACCCCACAGAGGCAGAGCTGGAAGCAAGGCAGGGAATGTTACAGGAGGGGAGCTCCACACGTGGCATGCCTGTGCTCTCCCCCACCCTCTCTCTCCCAGGCTTCCCGAGGCCCCAGGGGCTGGGTTCAGGAGGTTCTCCCATCCAGCACGTAATAGCGATACATTAACCCCAGGACCAGCGCCCCGACGATGGGGATCAGCCACGTGGACCAGACACTGGGGAGAGAACACAGAACACAACACACATGCAGCGTAAAGCAGAGGAAAGCACCCAGCTCAGGGCTTAGGCAAGATGCTCATCGCTCAGCACACGTCCCTTCCCACCCAGGGGCCTCCTGGGACATCAGCTAACATCCTCAGTGCCCCCACACCTCTGAGGGTGGCTGCTGGCTCAGAAAATAGCAGCTGAATTGCTCAAGTTTCCAGCCTGGCACACACAGAAACCAGCTTGGGGCGTTGGTTGTAGGGCTGTTAGGGGTTGTTTTTCCTTAAATAAGGCAGGCTGTAATTTGTGCTGCACAAACAGGGTGGAAACTGCTGGGGCTGCCCCACAATAAACCTGCCAGGGGCTCCCCTGCAGCAGCCTCCCCAGCAGAGCAGCTCTGCGCTGGCTGCAGGAGGCCAGGGCCTGGCTCTGCCTCTCAGAGCTCCTGGATCTGCAGTGAAACGGGGCTGGTGGCTGGGAAGAGCCTCCCAAACAACACCCCGTGTCGCTGTGTCACCCCAGCTGCAGTGCCAAGGCAGCACAGCCAGCACTGCCTGACATGAACCCACGGGCCAGACAGTGGGAGCTGCACAGCACCAGGGACTGCACAGCACCCACTGCATCTCCACAGCCCTCAGGGGAGCCCCTGCCCTGGCAGGTAACGCCTGCACTTCATCCAGCTTGCTTTAACTGCCTGAAAACCCCCCAGGATTGCTTGTCCTGCCTGTTGGAGTTCATATGTCGTTTTACAGACTGAGTCCCGACCCCTCCAGGTGTAACTCCTGTTCCAGGAGGATACTGTACCTTGCTGGGCCTGAGGATGTCCTACCCGGCTCCTGGAGAAGAGGGAAAGACACAGACATTCAGCATGAGCTCATCAGGCTGCCAGGCTGGGCATGGGATCACAAACACGGAGGAAAAATACCCCTCCCCTGCTCTGCCCACCCCCAGCCCAGGTGTGGGTGTTTCGGGGGTGCTGACCAGTCCTGTCCCTCCCTCCCCCACCAGCTCCAGGCCAGGACTCACCCCCCTGTCCAAACCAGCTCTGGCCGTTGCCCCACCAGCCAGTCTGCTCGCTTGCTGAGCTGAGGAGGGTACCAGGCGCTGGGACACAGCCCATCCCTTCCCTGTGACCCCTCTGCAGACCCCTCTCCTGCCACCCTGCTGCCTGGCTGCTGCAATGCCTGACCACACCATTCCCCTGCCCAAGGCAGCTCCCCAGACTCTACTCATTTCTGGGCACACCTCAGGCACAGGATTCTCTTTAGCACAGAATCCCAGCCTGGTCTGGGAGGGACCCCAAGGGTCACAGAGCTCCAACCCCCTGCCACAGGCAGGGACACCAACCTCCAGGCCTGGAGCTACACAAGGGTGCCCAGGGCCCCAGCCAACCTGGCCTTGAACACCCCCAGGGATGGGGCACCCACCCCCTCTCTGGGCAGCCCCTTCCAGCCCCTCACCACTCTCTCTGCAAAGAACTTCCCCCCAATCTCTCCTCTCCCCCTTCCCTCCTCCAGCTTCACTCCAGCCCCCTTGTCCTGCCAGTCTCTGCCCTTGAACAAGCTGATTCCCCTCCTGTTCCTCTGCTCCCTTCAGGGACTGGAAGGCTGCAGTGAGGTCCCCCCACAGCCTTCTCTTCTCTTCTCCAGGCTGACCCAGCCCAGCTCCCTCAGCCTCTCTCCATAGGGGAGCTGCTCCAGCCCCCAACCATCCTCCCAGCCTCTTCTGAACCCTCTCACCTCCCAGATGGGATGCCAGTTAGTACCAGTTCCCTCTCCCCATCCATTTCAGAGCTTTTGTGCAACACCCTGCCTGGTTCTGTCCCGGCAGCACCGGAGTTTTAGGCAACACCAGTGGCTACAGAGGGCTCACAGGGAGTTCTTGTTCTAGAGCCAACACAGCACAGCCGGGCCCGTCCCCTGGCTGCTGGTGACACCGCTGGCAGCTCAGTGCCCAGGACACAGCCAGCACTGCAGAGGGCTCTGGGGCTCCCGGGGTGGAAATAACACTGCTGATGTCGGGGTGAGAGGGCACAGGAACCACAGGAACCCTTTCCAGTTTCACACTGCGGTGACCACTGAGCCTCAGAACAAGCCCGAGGTGTGCTTTTGCTCACAAGGGTTATCCCTCACTGCAGCCTGTGCAAACATAAAGCCACGGGCTCCATGGGGGGTGAGGGGGGGAAAAGCCCTGTGACAGTTTCTTTGTTCATTTTGTGAGCATAAGATTGCTCCCACAGGAGTAAGTTAGAGAAGTAAAGCCCCTTCCTTACCTTAGAACCTTCTTTTTTACGATTGTGCTGCCAAGGGGAAGGAAAGAGAAGACAAAGAGATAAGCAGGGAGTTCAAGAGAAACCTGCAGGCTTTATGAGGGAATTGCTCTGAACACACTCCTCATCGCTGGGGTAATTGCCTGGACTCAGCCTTCAAAGCAATCCTTCCTTCAGCACCCAAAGGCACCCACCAGTCTGTGTGGCAGGCAGGACTCTGGTGCTGCTGTGCCCTGAGATCTCTCCCCTCCTGAACTCCAAACTCCAAGGCAAGGGGAGGGTCCCGACCCGCCCCGCAGGGAGGGAGCTGCCTAGGGTGGGTTCTTTGAGCGCCCTGATTTACTTGCAGGGAGAAATCTGTTCCAAAGGGTGGGAAGAAAAGCCTAGTTTAGTTTTGTTACCTCAACAGAGATCATAGAATCAGAGAATCCCAGACTGGGCTGGGAGGGACCCCAAGGGTCACAGAGCTCCAACCCCCTGCCACAGGCAGGGACACCAACCTCCAGGCCTGGAGCTACACAAGGTTGCCCAGGGCCCCAGCCAACCTGGCCTTGAACACCCCCAGGGATGGGGCACCCACCCCCTCTCTGGGCAGCCCCTTCCAGCCCCTCACCACTCTCTCTGTACAGAACTTCCCCCCAATCTCTCCTCTCCCCCTTCCCTCCTCCAGCTTCACTCCAGCCCCCTTGTCCTGCCAGTCTCTGCCCTTGAACGAGCTGATTCCCCTCCTGTTCCTCTGCTCCCTTCAGGGACTGGAAGGCTGCAGTGAGGTCCCCCCACAGCCTTCTCTTCTCTTCTCCAGGCTGACCCAGCCCAGCTCCCTCAGCCTCTCTCCACAGGGGAGCTGCTCCAGCCCTCTGAGCATCTCCATGGAAGAGATCCTCAACAAAATTCCAGGGCAGCACAGGGCCTGCCTAGAGCCCTCAGCTCCTTATTTTGGAAGACACCCCTTGGTGTCAGTGGGCTGTGCAAAGGAGAGCCCTGCTTCACAGCCCCTGCTTGCAAGCAGCTGCCCCCCAGCTGGTCCTTACCGGGTGGATCTCCCCTATGTAGTACTGCTTGAGCATCTCCCTGGCATCTGTGGAATGCCCAACATCTTCGAAGCTCTCCGTGGCATCCTTCCCAGCTTGCTCGAGCAAAACCTCTTCTCCACCTGGATGCTGGAAGAGAAGACAAGTGAGCACAGGGATAGAGGCAAGGGAGGTACAGGGGGGTCAGCAGCCTGCCTTCCAACCCCTTCTGTCTGGCACAGACACCTCAATCCAACATGGTCAGTGACAGCTTCCAAATACACAACTGTCCCTCCTCCCCCCTGGGAGCTCACAGAGAGCAATGTGTGCTGCACAGCCTGGAAAACACCTTGTGCAACAAAAATCCTTCCCAGGAGTGGAGTCACAGAATCCCAGACTGGGCTGGGCTGGACCCAGTTTCCAACCAAAGGCCTAACACACTTGTTCCCTCAGTAATGCCCTTTTCCTCCCCGTGGACACCAAGCAGTTGGCATCACATCCATAGTGGCAGGACAAGGGGGCTGGAGTGAAGCTGGAGGAGGGAAGGGGGAGAGGAGAGATTGGGGGGAAGTTCTGTGCAGAGAGAGTGGGGAGGGGCTGGAAGGGGCTGCCCAGAGAGGGGGTGGGTGCCCCATCCCTGGGGGTGTTCAAGGCCAGGTTGGCTGGGGCCCTGGGCACCCTTGTGTAGCTCCAGGCCTGGAGGTTGGTGGCCCTGCCTGTGGCAGGGGGCTGGAGCTCTGTGACCCTTGGGGTCCCTTCCAACCCAGAACATTCTCTGATTCTCTTCCTTCAGCTCATCTGGTTTTGCTGCCAAAGGCCTCAGCATTCCCAGCTGCCTATCCCAGCTCACTCCCAACATACAGCCCAGTTCCTTACTCCAGTCAGTTCCACAGCCCCCACACCACAGGCTTTATCCTGAAGAAATCCCTTTGCTGTCCAGGTAAGCACCAAAATCCATGTGGAGCTTCCCCAGCAGCCCCAGAGGGCAAAGTCTGCAGGCCCAGCTCAGGGGTTGTGTTGGCTGCTGGTGGTTCCAGCGCTCAGCTGACAGACCCAGCCAGGCTCCACCGGGTCCCTCCCCCTCTGGTTCCGGATCAGCTGCTGCTCCCACGGGAGCCCCGTGCTCCATCCATGCCAGGGGCTCAGACAGGGGAAAAACCCACCCTGCACAAGCCAGGGCAGGATTATCTGCTGGGGTGGCTGTGAACGGGCTCCCTGGAGTCAGACACACTCCCTGTTCACACAGGGGACTGAGCAGGGACACAGGCTGCAGCACGACCACCCTTCAGATCACTTCCATGCTGCTCTAGCCCCACTCTCAGGCCTGGTACTGTGGTGGATGCTGTGTACCATCTGTGCACTCACCCAGAGCAGCTCTCCACCGTTCTATAAGCATGCTTGCAAAGATCCATGGTAACCAGGGGATGAAGAGCTGGCTGTGTGCTTTAAGCCATCTAGAACTCCTTAGGGATGTGGCACCAGGAAGCTCATCCCAGACAGAAAATCATCAGGACCTTCCCTGCATAATCATCCACCCTAAGAGGGCAGGGAAAACCTGCCCTGGCAGGGAACTCACAGTGGAGACTGGCTTTCAGGGGCACCAGTCTTTGCAAACACCAGCAAAGAGAAGAATGGCAAAGCACAGGAGACAAGAACGATGCTGTTTCCTCCTCCTCCTCGGGTCTGACACCTTCCTACGTACTTGCTACACCCACAAGTAAGCAAAAGGAGTATGTCTCCACAGACATCTGTCCTTCACTACAGTCACCAAGCCAAAAGGGAACAGAAAACCCCCTTCAGAACCCCTTGGTGTACTGCATTTCTGAGAGGACACCTCAGTCCAGACAACCCCAACTGCAGCCAGACAATTCCTACCTTGTCGTGCCCAAGCAAAGCAAAACCAGACTGTTTATACAGGAAGCCAATGACTCTGCCACAGAACTTCCCAGAGCCACAGTTCCTGCAGGGAAACACGGGCACTGGATATGCTGCAAGCTCTGGAAATAAAAACAACTGCACTTGCAGAGGACACAATGGCTGAGAAACGTCTGCTGCTGCTGAAGGGAGACAGGCAGAAGCAAAGAACAAGAGTGCTGGGCCCAGGAGCCTCAGAAGCTTTGCTCAGCACCAGTACTGGAACTGGAACCTCCTTGTCACTGGAGCCTTCAGCACGAACCATATTCTCCACTCATGGGTGTTGGTGACACCCTGCAGGAACTGAGCCAGGCTGGGGAAGGGGCTGGAGGGCAAATCCTCTGAGGAGCAGCTGAGGGAGCTGGGGGTGTTGAGCCTGGAGAAGAGGAGGCTGAGGGGAGACCTTCTCCCCACCTCCCCTGCCCTGCCAGGAGGGTGCAGAGAGGTGGGCGAGGGTCTCTGCAGCCAGGGGCCAGGAGATGGGACAAGGGGCAATGGGCTCAAGCTGCCCCAGGGCAGGGTCAGCTCAGCTGGGAGGGCAAAGTTCTTCCCTGGCAGAGTTGTGGGGCTGTGGCACAGGCTGCCCAGGGAGGGGCTGAGTCACCCCCCTGGGGGTGTTTAACAGAGGGGAGATGAGGTGCTCAGGGATCTGGGTCAGCACAGGATGGGAATGGTTGGACTGGATGAGCTTAAAGGTCTTTTCCAGCCCTGTGATGCTGTGGATCATGTCACTGCAGAAGGTGCAATCCGATGTCAAACAGCTCGCTCCTTTCTGGGGCTTGCAGGCTTGCTGAAGCACAGGAGTGCAGCTCCTTGGTGTTTTGCTGACATCCCTGGAACTGAACAGACTTCTGTGATGTGATCAATGGCCTAAGCATGACCCCTGTTCCACAGAGATACAGTAAAGCACCTGGGAAGTTTAAAGGGATCTATGATTCAATGGGGATGCAGCTCTGAGCTGGCTGCAGGCTGCCCTGCTGTGCCTCGAGTGCCACAACCACACCGCCAGACCCGACCCTTTCAGCAGTGAGGCTTCTTTGGGGTTGCACAATCTCTCCAAGGGAACACTCCAGCTGATCCTGTTCAAACAATCCCTGACCAAAGGCCAGAGAAGGCAACAGCCAGACCCTGCTACAGCCACTCCACAGCCTCCCAGGGAAACGTCACCCCGAGACCCCGAGAGCGGCAGCAGCTCTGAGCAGGGTGGTTCATCAGGCAGCTGTAACTGACACAGGACAGACACTCCTGGCTGCCATCAGCCACACCTTGCTGTGCTGTCACCCGACTGATTGCACTGGGGGACAGATAAAAGTGTGGTTTTGCCAAGAAATCAGGGGCTGGTTTACACTGAGAAGGGTCACTGTGTCAGTGAGTGTCACACAGCTGAGCTGCAGAGAGAGGAGCCTGGCTCTTCAGCCTGTCCCCAGTCCCAGCAGGTAACCAAAACTGGGACAGAGGGCTTGGAAAGGGCAGGGTGAAGTGTCATCTCAAGGGAACACTCGGGGCACTGCTAAGCCTGGCCTGCTGAGCATGTTTCTGGGCTCATTAAGAACACTGAGGGTGTCCCCAGGAGCACGTCCCAGATGCCATCTCACAGGGGGAATGCCAGGTGAAGACTGTGACACCACACAGGCAGCCCCCACGCTCCAGAGCACGGTGCCAGAGTCACTGGGGTGTCTCAAAACCATTTCTCTACCAGGTCTGAAAGGCAATAAGCAGCACTGTGACTGGAACAGGGAGGCAAGAGAAAGACAAGGCTGCTGCACGTCCTGCCCCAAGCTCCAGCTGGTCTGGGCTCTTCTCAGCCCGGAGCCTTTTGTTACTCAGCAGCAAACTGCTCTGCCAGGTTCTCCCCTGAACCTCCTTAACCCTTCTGCACCCACAGCAGCCCCTGGCAGTGTCCCACTGGTCTGTTGGGTGAAGGAACGACGTTTCTTTGGCTCAAGCCTGGCTCCAGCCAGCTCCTCTGATGTCCCTGACTCCTGTACCAGACTTTTAGAGTGCTGCAAGCTCAGAAGAGTTCAGAAACTCACAGAGCAAGTGAATGTTTCTCAGAACACCCCCACCACCCTGCCTGGGTCACTCCATCAGCAGAGTGACTGGGCTAACAGCTCTGTACCCCCTGCACTCCCAGGAACCTGAGGGATGCCAGATGACAGGTTTGGCATAGTGCTGGGGAGCCAGGCACTGGGGAGGGGGTGTGTGGAGGGGGCAGCAGTCAGCTGCCCAAAAACCCCTCAGGTACCAGCTGGGAAACACTTTGTCTTGTGAACCGACCCTGGAACAGGAATCTGAGTACCTTAATTCTGCTCACAGCCCCACCAGTTAATTAACAGCTTCCTGGGTTAGCGTTGCACCCATCAGGGCTGTCTTCTCCTTCCCAGCCCAAGGACAAGCTCTCTCCACTCCAGTTTGCACCTTGGTGTGGATGCACCCAGCTAAACATGCAACCAGTCCCTCACCTCAGCCAGACCTGTGGCTTCCCCTGCAAATCAAACACCCAATAACCCACTGCTGCTCCACAGCACCGAACCACTGTGCTTCCACAGCCACCACCCCACTGGCCCATGTCCTTTTCTTTCCAGGCCCAAATCTCTCCCAAGTATCAAAGACCCAAGAGCAGCAGCAGCTCAGCAGCTTTTCACTCCCTGCACCTGACACAGAGGCAACAGCAAATGGTGCAGGAGCCCCAGGATCAGACACAGGGAGCAAAGGAGCCAGCAGCCAGGGTCCTTTTACGGTCCTGGGAAAGTAACATTTTTCATGAGAGAAGCTATAAGCTGCAGAACTCGTTAAGGCAAAGGCCAGCTCAACCCACCACAGCAAAAGATGCTCCTCAACTGGGTCAGTGACATTCCCAAGCAGCCTCTTAAACACCAGGGGAAGACCCAAAGCACAGGTCGTGTCCTGAATGAAGTGTTACACTGCTGGATCCAACACACAGAATCAATCCATGTCCAGTCAATAGCAGAAAGCTGCACAGCCAGCCTCTACCTCTGCTGCTAAACCACTGCCAGCTTGTCAGTCTCTCCCCCGACCTGATAAGCCTCAGCAGCTCACTGAGGCAGCTTTGTCACTCTGTTACAGCTGCACAGCAGAGCTGCTCTTATCACACGTGCCTGGAGGAAAAGCAGAGCTTGATGGAGACAGGCAGAGGCAGCAAGCAGCAACATGTGCCCTTCCAGCGCAGCACTCCTCTCCTAAAGCTGATTCAGGCTAACCTTTGTCACCCTGTGGCTGCCACAAAGGGCTCAGTCTTACTCTAAGCTGTGCTGAAAGCCCTCAGGAATTCTGTCAGCACTTCTTCCCTCCCCGTGTTCCGCTCCAAACGCTGGTGACACCACCCTAAACCTCCTCCAAAGGCAGAGCTCAGAAGCAGCGAGTCTGGAGTGACTCTGGAGGTTACAGAGCAGGGACTGTGCCCTGTCCCAACCACCCTGAGGGTCACCTCTGGGAATCACAGACTCACAGGGGTGGGAAGGGACCCCCAGAGCCCATGGGGGGTCCAAGCCCCTGCCAAAGCAGGGTCCCTAGGACAGGGCAGGGCTGGAATCTCTCCAGAGAAGGAGACTCCACCCGCCCTGGGCAGCCTGTCCCAGGGCTCTGAAGGGAAGGCAGCTTGTCCCGAATCACCGTTAGTCTCTCCATTAGCCCCCGGGGTGTCCCCGGCTGTCCCGCTACAGCCACAGGCCCGGCCCAGGACCCTTCACCCTACGAGCCCCCACAGAAGCGGCGCAGCTCGGCTCAGCGGCCCCGGCTGTGGGACGCGCCCGGCCCCAGAAACTGACCCAAAAGCCGGCAGCAGCGCAGCCCCCGCGCCCGGGCCCGGCCAGCCCCGCCGGCCACCGCCCCCCCCGCCCGGGCCCGGCCAGCCCCGCCGGCCACCGCCCCCCCGCCCCGCAGCCCCCGCGCCGGGGCTGAGCTGCCCTGAGCCCGGCGGCACTGCTGCGCTCCGCTCCCCGGGGCTGGGCCGCCTCAGGCTCGCCGGGGCCGCCCCGAGCCCATCGGCGCTGCCTCCTCCCTCCCGGGACCCCTGCCCCGCGGCAGCCCCCCCCACCGCTGCTGCTGCCCCGCGGCCCCAGCCCGCCCCAGGCCCTCTCCGCCCCCCTCAGCCGCGCCCCCCACCCCAGCCCCTTCCTCCCCCAGCCCCCGCCCGGCCTCACCTCCTCCAGGAAGCGGGTGACATCGTAGACGCTCCCGTGGATGACCAGCCAGGCCTCGCGGCTGGAGTTCCGCTTCCCCACCTCCTCCAGCGTGAAGACGGGCCCGGCCCGCTCCGCGCATCCCCCGGCCCGCTCCGCGCATCCCCCGGCCCCCGAGCGCTTCCCGGCCTCCATGCTGGCCGCCGGCAACTTCGCGGAACGCAAAGCCTGACCCGCGGCGGCCGCCGTAGCGATGACGAACGCCCCCGCCCCGTCCCCAGTCGCTAGCAGCGCGCGCCGGCTCTCGCCCGAGCCCGCCAGCCAATGAGGAGCGAGAAGCGGCGGCGGTGGGGCGACTGCTGGCGCCGGGCGCAGCCAATGGGAGGGCACGGCGCTGGGCGCGGACCAATAGGAAGCAGCCAGAGCGACAGGGCGGGAAAGCGCCGGGCCTCGCCTGGCATCGCCTCAGGCCCGGCCCGGCCCCGGGTCCCCTCGGTGCTCTGCGCTCCCGGGCCGCCCGAGAGCGAGGGGCCCGGCGGCGGCCTCCCCGCGGCGGTGCCCGGTGTCCGTCCCCAGCCTCTGGTAACTCTCCCGGTCCGGCCTGTTGGGCGGGGGAAGGGAAACGCGCCTGTGGACGCGGCCGGGCCGAGCTCGCCCGGAGCCGCCCCGAGGCGTTGGGACAGGCCGCGCTGCGCGGGGCGCGGTGCCCGCCCTGGCCTCAGGGGCGCGGGGACGGGCAGTCAGCGGCCCTTTCACCGGGAGGGCGTGCGGGGTGTGTGGGGGCAGGGATCGCTTCTCAGGGCCCCTTGGCCGCGCTCCCTCTGTGGGCTCCGGGCCCTGCTGGAACGGGTGCAGCTTGTTCCTCCTCCTCCTTCTTCCTGCCTGTACACACGTTATACGCGGCGATGCCAAATTGTTCACTCGGATTAAAATATCTCAATAGAATTGATTTGAGCAGCAATAAGCAGGCAAAACAGCGCTGGGCGGCTGGGGAGTCTCCTGCTCCCCCCACGGCGGGCGCCTCACTCCCCCCAGCGTCCCTTTGGGTAGCTCAGGAGTCCCAGGTTTACGTGGCACATTATGATACCTTTATGCAGCGGCGTGTGCTGTTGACAGGGGGTCGTCCTAGTCTCTCTGGTGGTCATAAAGATGAAGGCCATAGTCTTCCTCAGGTTGAGCTTTTCCCCTCCTTCCCCTGGCACATGCGGAGTTGGGATTGTTCCAGATGGGCACAATTATCCTTGGGATGTTTCTTTCTTACCTATCCCAGGCAGCACCGTCCTAGGGATGCTTCCTCCTTGTCAGTCCTGGGTCCGCTTTAAATTCTTCCAAGGACACTGATCACTCAGGACTGACCAGAGTTGTTCAAGTGGGACATTGTTTATGTGAGGTCGCCTCTGACATAACCACTGTGGCACTTCAAACTATCTTGTTAGTAACCCCCCCCCCTTTTAACCCTTTGTAAGCATCTTGTTAGCAAGTAACAGTGTGTGCACAATAGTTCAATAGCTACAATCAAAACATGCAAACAATTAACAATTGGGGGACCTCCCCCCCCCTTCACCATTATCTGCCGGTTTGAGAACAAATTCCTTATGGATTTTTATTCATTGCACACAGAGCAGGTGGTCATCTCCCAGGCCTCTGGACTGAGCCACTGCTTCATGCCCTCAGAGTGCAGTGTCTGGACAGGTTCCTAAAGGAAAGTGTCCACCTACAGGCGTGGGGTGAGTCGCCTGGCAAGTTCTCTCCTCCCTGCCAGCCACACTGAACAGGTTTAGGGGCAGAGTGAATGTTTGGAAGCTCAGGAACCTGAGTGACTTGTAAACCTGGTGGTTTTCATTCAGGAACTCGCGCTCACGGCGGTGGAATTTATTCTCTTCTTACACTTGCAGTGCAGGTACAGCGCTGGGCAGGGGTCTGTTTGTTTAACAGCACTGCTGAGGAGGCAGACATGCCCTGTGTTGTAAGAAGTGCTAACACTGCTACCGATGCTGGCTAAAGATGAACAGTAGATGCAGAGGGAGTTTGGGCAGGCTAACAGCCATGCTGTTTGCTGCAGCTGGGGTTTTAAAGGAGCTCAAGTGAAGCAGGTGCTCCTACCTGGCTTGCCACTAAGCCAGGATCTCTGTGGGATGGTACAGTCTGGGAGATTCATCAGCTCAAAGATGTTATCCCAACTGACCCTGCCACCTGTCCACACCCACTTCACTCCAAAGAAGGTTAGCTCCTGGCAGGTCCCATGTTGTTTGTCACAGCAGTCTTCCAGGTCACTTTCTGGTGAAAAGAGTACCTTTTATTACTGCAGAGAAAACAATCTCTCTGATGGTGCCTGTCACCCACTGTCTCTAAGCCAGTGCCAGTTGTAGTGCACAGCCTTTGCAGATGTCTGGAATTCTGTCTTAGTGGCTGTTTTTCATGTGCTGGCTCATCCTGGCCTAATTCTGCTGGTGTTTTACAAGGAAATGGGGCTCAGGGAGCAGCCAAAGTAGTGAAGAAATAATGCCCCTGTACTGGGTAAGGGGTGTTGTGTGGGGAGAGAAGGTGTCTGAGTCAGATCAGTCTGATTTGTGGAGGATTCAGATCCAGTGCATCTGCTGTTCTGGGCTGTAAGCTATAAATCTGGTGATACCACAGCAGTGGTTGGGCTTCACTGAGTGTTTCATGTCCTCTGGTACCTGGAGAGCTGGTGGTGGTTCCCTGGGTGGGCTGTTGTACCCTGGTACAGCAGGAGTCTTGGTTCTTACATCAAGGAGTGTTTGGCTTCATACATGCATGTCCTGCCTGTGCTTCCTGGTGAGCCTGCAGCCTGTCACCAGAGCTCTTACCCTGATACACTCACACAGCACACTTATCCAAAAGGCTGGTGGGTGGCACGGGCAGAGCCAGCGCTGCCTGTACATGCTTGGGCTGTGCAGAGCAGCTGCTGAGGTCAGGCTGTTCTCAGAGCCCTTGCCCTCCTCCTCTGCAGCGCTGTTACACAGGCTGGGGCCCTCACAGAGTCCTCTCCTCCTGTCTCAGAGTAGCACTGATCCATGATGTGTAACTGCAGATTGGGGTGTGGGTGAGTCCCTGTGTCTGTACCTTGGTAAAGCCTTTCCCTGTTCTATGAAACCGTCACCCTTTCCTACCCAACAGCTCCACAGCTCAGATACCCAGCTCACTCCCCTTCCCTTCAGTCCTGTGCAGCTCTTCTCAGTCATCAGGGGTGTTTCCCTGGTCCACACGTAGCCCGAGCATCCCCTTGCAATCAGCTCCTTGCACTGGTGTGAAACACAACCTTGCTATTCCCTGAGTAACATTTCAAAGAGGGAAAGTCCTCCCTCCCCTGCCAACCAGGGATTCCATCCCTGTGCACCCCCATTTCATCCCTGTGCACCCCCATTCCACAACACCCCCTGCCCAGCCTTGACAAGCGCAGCTGTGTATCATTTCACACACAGCTGCAGTAAGGTCACTCTGCCCTCTTGCTTTTCCTGGGTTACCCATCCCTTGGCACCTTTCTCCTGGCCCCATCACTCTGCCCTCTCACTGTGACTGGGTTACCCATCCCTTGGCACCTTTCTCCTGGCCCCATCACTCTGCCCTCTCACTGTGACTGGGTTACCCATCCCTTGGCACCTTTCTCCTGGCCCCATCACTCTGCCCTCTCACTGTGACTGGGTTACCCATCCCTTGGCACCTTTCTCCTGGCCCCATCACTCTGCCCTCTCACTGTGACTGGGTTACCCATCCCTTGGCACATTTCTCCTGGCCCCATCCCATGTCTCTTCCTCCAGGTCCCTCCCAGCAGGTTCCTGCCCAGCTGCCTTCCAGTAGGAAGCACATACCCGTGCCTCAGATGGGTTCCCAACATCCTTTCTATAACCTACTTGATAAATTAGCATTTTCTAAGTGCCTCTGTGCCACCTTCTTCTCTGGACCACTCCTGCCTGCAGGGCTTCCCTGGGTATTTTGCAAACCAACCCCAATATCCTCAGCACTTCCCTTTCCTGCTGTTGTCGCTGCCTGTTTTCACCTGTAGCTGTCCACAGCCTCTCTAGGACCACTTGTCCCACACCTGCTTGCACTTGTGTGTAGCAGGGTGGCATCTTGTCCATGAGCAGGCTCCCCAGGCACACCAGCTATGCCAGTAATGACTGTGGTAACTAATGACTTCTGGGTGTTTTTACTGAGCAACAGAATTCAACCCCTTCTCCTCCTCCTCACCCTTATCCAGCCCCAAGAGGAGCCAGAACCCTGTCTGGAGAGCAAAGCCTTCGGGGCAGGTGCTGCTGTGGCCTGTGTGGTGCAGTGCTGCTGGTGCTCTGGCAGGGGAGTCAGGGATGCAGGGTGGGCAGGTGCCCCTGGTGATCTTCCTGTTTTCCCTTCCACTGGAGCTGGACAGACACGAGACCGACCAGCGTGCGATCTGCTTCCCGGGGATGTTTGCTCTCCTCTCTAACCGCTTCCTCAGCAGCCATAATTCACTCAGCTCAGGCTGACAGGCAGAAACGTGACTGCAATCTGTGCCTTCCTGCCCAGGGTTTCTTTTGGCACAGGAAACACCAAACTTTTCCTGAGTAAATCCATGGTGACACCGGGCCAGGACTCAGTGGAA
Organism: Porphyrio hochstetteri; assembly: GCA_020800305.1. NCBI lineage: Eukaryota > Metazoa > Chordata > Aves > Gruiformes > Rallidae > Porphyrio > Porphyrio hochstetteri. The sequence continues at coordinate 1,209,276 of CM036918.1, forward strand.
CCGGGCAGTGAGGCTGCCTGCCCTCCAGTCCCGCTGCCTCCTTCCACAGTCCCTGCTTCCCTTCCATTCACCCTAGAAAACTCAGGGTTTGGGTCTCTGTATTTACTCTGGGAATCCCAATTCCAGGCTGGTTTCCCCTTGCTGGTTTCCCCTTTGTTTGCCAATAAAAAGGGGGGGGAATAATCCCTTCTGGTTCTACTGTTTTCCATTTGCCACGTGGATTTTCCTCACGTGTGTTTCCTTCTCCCCTGGCCAGGGCTGGAGGGAAGGGAGGATCCCAGATAACCTCACCCCAACCCTCACCTCATCCCAGGGGGATTTTCATGTGCTTCCCCACCTCAGGTCAGGTACTCTCTGGACAAGTGACACAGATCCCAGAGCGGCAGAGAAGGGCAGGGACATCCTGGCTTGTCAAAACACCTGAATAGAGCAGAGGGTTTAAAAAAAACCCCAACAAAGTGAAAAAATAGGAGTTTTATCTAATAATTGAAGTCCTTTGTTACGTCTCCAGCTGCGGGTTGTGCCTTAACACCCTGCCCCAGGCTGGGTGCCCTGGCTCCCTTGCTGTAATGCGGCAGTCCAGGTACCTGGCATCTGCGGGGCGGGGGTAAGGATGGCCGGTTTCCTGCTGGTTCCTCTTCCCAGCTGGAGTAAGAACCGTGTCCTGCCTGCTGTCCCGCCCTGCCCTGTCCCTCCCTGCACTGTCCCTGCCCGCACAGCCCTGTCCCTGCCCCGTCTGTCCCTGCTCTGTGCCCTCCCGCCCGCTAGAGGGCGCCACCCCGCACACGCATGTTGTGCGTCACAGCGCCGCGGGTGGGGTGTTGTTGTCACTTCCGTCGCGGCCGTGCGCCAGTTCCTGGCGGGATGGCGGGGCGGCGGGCGCGGGCCGTGCGGCGGGAGGGGATGGCGGCGCGGGGCGGCGTCACCGAGAGGCTGGTGAACGGGCGGGTGCTGCAGTTCTACTTCCACCAGGCCATGGCGGCCTACCGCGCCGGCCGGAACCGCGACTTCCGCCAGCTCCGCGACGTCATGCAGGGTGGGGGCGCCGCGCCGGGCAGCGGGCCGGGCCGGGGGGCCGTGAGGGAGAGCCGGCCGGGCCGGGGGGGAGCGGGGGCCGTGAGGGAGAGCCGGCCGGGCCGGGGGGGGAGCGGGGGCCGTGAGGGAGAGCCGGCCGGGCCGGGGGGGGAGCGGGGGCCGTGAGGGAGAGCCGGCCGGGCCGGGGGGGAGCGGGGGCCGTGAGGGAGAGCCGGCCGGGCCGGGGGGGAGCGGGGGCCGTGAGGGAGAGCCGGCCGGGCCGGAGGGGAGCGGGGGCCGTGAGGGAGAGCCGGCCGGGCCGGGGGGGAGCGGGGGCCGTGAGGGAGAGCCGGCCGGGCCGGGGGGGAGCGGGGGCCGTGAGGGAGAGCCGGGGGGGAGCGGGGGCCGTGAGGGAGAGCCGGCCGGGCCGGGGGGGAGCGAGGGCCGGCGGCGGCAGGGGGGGCCGTGAGGGAGAGCCGGCCGGGCTGGGGGGAGCGGGGGCCGTGAGGGAGAGCCGGCCGGGCCGAGCCGTTCCCGTGTAACCGCCCCTGTCCCGCAGCGCTGCTCGTGCGGCCCCTGGAGAAGAAGCCCGCGGTGTCGCAGATGCTGCGCATAATGCAGCTCCTGTCGCGGATCGAGGAGGGCGAGAACCTCGGTGAGTGGCCAGCGAGCCCCGGGCGGAGCGGGCGCTGCTCCCTGCCGGCGGCTCTGCGGGGAGCAGGGGCCGGGCCGAACCCCTCCAGCTGCAGGAGCCCTGCCCTGGGGTGAGAGGCCTGACAGCGGGGCTGCTGCCCTTGGCCGAGAGCAGTGAGCTCGCTCTGAGCCCCGGGCTGCCCAGCTGTCCGAGCATGCTGCTCACGGCTTCCAAACCACCCCCCAGGTCAGATATCTGTAGTCCAGGGGCACGTCTGTAGCATCCCATGCCTGGGGTGGGTCTTGCACGGGTGCCCTCCTGCTCCCTCCCATCTTCACCCCCAGTGGCTGCCGAATTTGCAGTCAGGCAGAGGAAACACGTAGCTGTCAGGTGTCGCTGTGGGTGCCAGGCAAAGCTTTGGCTCTGAACTCTTGCAGACTGCACCTTCGACAGGGAGTCGGAGCTCACCCCTCTGGAGTCCGCCATCGGCATCCTGGAGCTCATCCAGAGCGAATTCTCTGTGGCTGAGAAGACGATGGAAACTGTTCAGAGGATGGTGAAGGAAGCTGTAAGAGCTTTTTCCTTCTCAGTAAATGCACATCTTTTCTCTTGGCAAGGTCTTATGTAAGTCCCAGTGGGAATTCCCTCCCAGTCTGCAGCCAAGTGAGTACTAACCACTGCCCTCAGTGTGTGTGCTTCTTCACCAGTTGGTGTGGAAGAGTTTCTCAGTGTAAGTCGGTCCCAAGCTGTTACCTCAGAGCCTGATTTACTGCCCATGCTTTTCCCATGCTCCCCTGGAGCCTATGGCCAGTGCAGTGGCAGCACAGGAACTGGGCTTGGCTTTCTCCTGCAGGCTGTCATCGTCTGCCTCAAGAACAAGGAGTTTGACAAAGCTTACAAAATTGTCAAGAGGCACATAGGGAAGGATCCCAGGAACCAGGTGAGCCTGTGCTGGAGGGAAGGGCGGCTGCTTGAGAACACTGCGGTGTGTTCTACAGGGTGCTGGGCAGTGGGGGTGTTTGGGGTGGTCTGGTGTGGCCTGTGGGGTGCTGGATGTGACCCCCCCATCACAGGCATGGAAGGTTTCCCTGAGAAATGCTCCTCTTGGGGAAACCTGAGCCAGAAGGAAGGGTGATGGAATGGGAAGAGTCTCCCCTCAGAAGGCAGACCCATGGTGTTACCTGCTCCTAAAGCACGTTGAGTGTCACTGGAGCTCCCTCTGTTACTGGTGTTCCCTCACACACCTTCATGGGCCTTCCAGGCATCAGCATTCATCCTTTGCCTGGGGGCAACCTCCAGCTCCAGTGCAGAGTGCCAGTCCCTAGGAGGGCAGAAAGAGGCCCTGTTCCTGGGGGCAGTGCAGTGTCTGGGGTGCTGGCAGCAAAACACAACAGCTGCCTTGTTCCTCTGGCCTCATCCAGCCTTCTGTCAGTGGTGGTTGGGCCTGGAGAACGTGGAATGAGAAGGGCCTGGTGCTCACCCAGAGCCCTGCTCCTGCTCAGAGCATTCTTACCTCTCCCCTAGAAAAAGAGGAACGAGTTCCTGACTGTCATCAGAGATCAGAACATTGCTCATCCTGTTGTCAAAAACTTCTCTTACAAGAGCTTCCAGCAGAGCATCTTCCAGTTCCTCAAGGCCTATGTGGATGACTCGGAGCCCCTGCTGCTCACAGTACGTGTCTGCCCTGCTGCCCTGGCTGCCCCTCTCCCCCTGGAATATGGCAGTTCAGCTTCTACACCCCTTCAGTGCCAGTGATGACCTAGAGCTTGTGGGTTAAATTCAGAATGCTTTTAAATTGATCCCACTCGATCTGTGTGACAAGGTTGAACTGACAGACACAAACTCTCTGCCTGGTGCCCTGAGTTTTAACCTGGGAGTGGCAGCTGGGATGCCTTTGGCAGGGGAGTGGGGGAAGCATCTTGCTAACAGTGATGTGCTTTTGCTCTCCAAGGTCATGAAAAAGACTCTGAATTCAGAACATCCCGAAGAACCAAAATCAGTGACTCCTGAGTCTGCACATGGGCCAAGGGAGCAGGCAGCAGCTGCAGAGCCCTCGGGAGGGGCAGAGGGCCTGGCAGGAGCTCCAGAGCCTGTGCAAGCAGAGACAGACCTGGAGGGAGCTCCGAGCCTTGCAGAACGGCTGGATGGCTCTGCAGCAGCTCCCGAGCCCAGGGAAGGAGCCAGTGGCTCTGCAGCAGCTCCCGAGCCCACAGAAGGAGCTGCTGACCCAGCAGCCACTCCTGAGCACATTATGGCAGCATTTAATACCTTGGAAGACACTTCAGAGCCTATGGAAATACCTAAAGAACCAGCAGCAGCTCCAGAGCCTCCAGGAGTGTCCTCCAGGGACTCGGAAAGGTGGGCAGAGGAGTCTGGCCTTGGTGTTGCAGATGAAGTGGGGCAGCAGGTCACTTCTCAGGGGTAGTTTGCTGTGTCCAGGGAGCTCTTCACTTCCCTGATGCCAGCCCAAGCGGGTCTGCCCGAGCCAGCCCCAAAGGCCACTGGTGTAAGACTGCTGCAGAGGATCAGTGCTGGGTTTGTTGGGTGTTTTCCTGATGGTAACACAGTGGTTTTGTAAAGCAGGGAGCGAGGGCAGGGCCTGCTGGGAGGTTGGCTTTGTGGAGCCCCTTTGGCATCTGCAGGGCTCAGCCTGGGGAACAGCAGAGGGTGCCTGGTGCTGTCTCTAGCAGGCAGCATGGGCACGTTCTCTCTGCGAAGGAGGAGGAGGATGGGAGGGTTGGGAGTGCCCTCTGCAGAGGGTTTCCATGTGCACCCCAGGGTGCTTTGTTGAGGGTCACACCGTAGGGGAAGAGCCCGATTTGGGTGAAGAGGAGCCGCCTCAGTGGATCCTTTGCAACCTGCTCAGCTGTGTTTGTTTTGTAGGCAGCCTTCTGGATCGGGAGCCACCTATGGGATCGCTGCTCTGAGAGAAGCTTTCAAGATCCTGTCCAACTCCCGGGACCCTGACGCCCTCTTCACCCAGCTGGATGAAACAGACTTTTCTTTCCCCAAGCAACTGTCTCCTTCTGTATCCCACAGACCCAAGAGGCGGAAGGAAGAGGAGAACCGAGGTTCTGAGCTCTCAAACCCTCCTGAAAGGCCCCGTAGGGGCAAACGCTTGTTCACCATAAGCAAACTGGTCATGGGACATGACAGCCAGTGCAGCGAGTCAAGCGACAGCCCAGACTCTTCCCAGGAGCCAGTTGTATCTTCTGCTTCCAGACCTGCTCAGAAATTGTATGACCAGCCTGTGTCTACTGAGAGTGCCAAGTATGCAGCCTGTCTCCTGGTACCTCCTAACCTGCTCCTCACCTTCTGACTTGCAGCTGACGCTGGGAGTGTGAGCAGCCCAGAGCTTTGTAACTCAGGATGAGTGTATTGACGAGCAGCTGTGGGTGAGAGAGTTGTCAGGGCCTGGAACAAGCTGCCCAGGGAGGTGGTTGAGTCACCTGCCCTGGGTGTGTTCAAAAAAAGGGTGGATGAGGTGCTCAGGGATCTGGTTTAGTTGAGGATGCGAATGGTTGGACTTGATGATCTTAAAGGTCTTTTCCAACCTTGTGATTCTGTGTGCTGACTGTCCCTGTCTGCTCTTAGATGTGGAACTGGGCAAGCAAACCCTCTCTTGTCCTTATGCTTTGCTGCTTGGTTATTGGAGAGGAGAAAACAATCCAGCTGCTGCTGGCAGGGAGTCGGGTGTACCAGGGGGAAGGTGTTTCTCTCCGCTTTGGTTAGTGCTGCTGGAGCTGGAAGGAGACTGTAGGTGCTTCTCTTGGAGCAGGTTAGACTCCAGCTCTTGAAACACAGCCCTGACCTTGCTTAAGCAAAGCTCTGGTGGTGAAGAGTCTCCTAGTTGCAGCTTTCTGACCACTTCAGTGTGAGTTATGCTCTGGCTGGGGCCCTGGGCACCCTTGTGTAGGTTGGTGGCCCTGCCTGTGGCAGGGGGCTGGAGCTCTGTGCTCCTTGGGGTCCCTCCCACCCCAGCCCAGGCTGAGATGCTGGGATTCCCTTGCAGTGTGAGGTGGGGCTGCGTTGGGGTTTTCCTGAGGGTTTCCCACAGAGGGCAGGACAGCACAAGCCTGGGATGAACTGTGATGTGAGACTCGAGGGAAGAGCCCCAGGAGTGTCTCCTGTAGGCTGCAACCACGGTGCAGTGATGATGTGTTGTGTCCCAGGAGTGAAACTGGGGAGGGTTGGGGGGAGCTGGGGTGTGTGAAAAGACTGCTGGAACCCAGTCTGCCTCTGCTCCTGCTGAGGAATGTCAGGAGCGCAGAGGTTGGAGTTGGAAGCAAAGATCTGGGTGCCCTGCTTAGCTTGGCTGCTTGGAGATGGGTTGTCCTCTGAAGCACAGGAGGAGGGCAGTAGGGAGAAGAGGGAGGGCAGTGGGGAGTAGAGGGAGGGCAGTGGGGAGTAGAGGTGAGCTGCAGTGTAGCTGGCATCGATGCAAACAGTGAGAACTCTGACTTGTGGTGTGGGTTCAGGGTTAACCCTCTGCCAGGGGTGATGCTGAGGAGCAATCCCCCCCCGTGTTGTCCTAGAGTCACTGGGGAATTTTACTGAACAGATCTCCTGCTCTTTGAGGGACCCGTGTGTGGTGACCCTGGCCTCACCTGCCTTTCTCCAGCAGTGCTGCAGCTCATGTTGCTGTCCCCAGGACACGCCTGGTGTTTATTTTGAGGGTGCTGGGGCACGTTGTGGCCATAGGACAGTGTCTTGTGAAGCCTCCCTGGAAAGGGGACAGATTTGGTGACTGGGGTGCCACTGGGTGCCGAAAGTGAGGGCTGGTGCTGGATTGGGAAAGCAGGGGCTGCTGGCTGGAGCAGAGGGGGAGTTTCAGCCCTGCTGCAAGCTGGTTTCCAGCCCCCTGAGAAGGGCTGTATGGTCTGTGCTGTGTCCCTGGAGCCTCTGGGTGGCAGGGCTCGTGGTAGCTGTGGTGCTCAGCATGTCTGTGTGGGAATCTGATGGTGTCTTTCTCTGCTGGCTGCTCCTCAAACGTTACGTGCAAGAAAGAGGCACCCAACAGGCTGCAGAGCTGCAGAGAACAACGTTTCCTGTAGCCACAGTGGCTTTGGCTGTGCGTGGTGCGACAGCCAGGGTGAACCTTCTGGAGGCCTTGGGGTAGTTTTAACAGTCTGAATTCCATCTTGTGTCTTTGTGCTTGAGGATTGGGAGCGCTGAGGCACTTGACCTCACACAGAGGCCTCTAGCTGAGCTGGCTCTGTGGCTGCAGGGGTGAAACAGTGGGGCTTAGGTGCTGCTTGGGAAGGTGAAAGGCTCTGCCCTGAGCCCCTGCAGGTCTGTGTCTGCTCCAAGGCCTGGGAAGCCCAGCTGCTGCTGTGCCTGCTGTAAGCACGTGGGTGACACAAAGTACAGCCCTGTGTGTGTTTAGCACAGGCTGTGCCTCCAGCCAGGGCTCCTGCAGATCCAGCCCCCCAGGGAGGGGACGAGGCCCCTCTTTGCCTACCGCTGGGAGGGCGTGTTTCCCCCCGGGCTGGGCTCTGCCCCAGCTGCCTGCACCCTCTCCCCCAAACACCCTCCCTAAACGCTCCCCAGCCAGCAGCTGAAGTTGGCCCTTGCCTGCTTTCAGGCCCTTCAGAGGGAAGTGGAACAGCTCGTTCGGCGAAGAGGAAAAGGACAGCTGGAGTGACGAGGATGAGCTCTTCTCAGACACGGGTAAGAACAGGCTTAACTGAGGATGGGCCTGGCTTTGGGGGTGGTTCCTGGGTGCCTTGATGCGTGTCTGGGGTTTGGAACTGGCAATCCTAAAAGCCCAGTGAGTAGGTGTCTGTCTGTCCCCAGGGCGTTTGTCCTGTGCCCCTCTGGCCTGAGGTGTGTGCCACAACTGCCCAGTCCAGTGCCAGGGTGATGGTTGGTGTCTGGGTGGAAATGCTGGCAAGCAGCTCTTCCCCCTCCCCTCTTCACAAAGCTTCCCCCTGACACAAAGCTCAGCTTTACCTTCCAGTCCAGCTCCCTTTGATCCCAGTACACAGCTGAACTGGGAGAAGGGGTGTTGAATTCCAGCCTCCACACACACTCTCTGGAGGTGTTCACTGGGCCAGCCCAAACAGATGCTACTGGAAAAGCTTTGACTAGAGCACCTGGGGCTTGAGAGGGGAACACTCTGTGTGTGGGGAAAGGGAGGGGTAAGGGAATTTGGGTTTGTTCTGTCAGGAATGGTCTCGTTGGGGGTTAAGGGCTCAGCCCAAGGCAGACCCTCGAGGGGGTTCGTACCTCCTGAGCCACGGTGAAATGGAATCTCCCTGCCCTGTTTTCCAGCATCCTTTGAGACAAACAGCCACAACAGCACGGTCTTCGGTTCCAAGAAGCAGGTAATGCAGAGCCCTTGAGTCCCTCCAGTGAGCCTGGGGCGTGGGGGTGTGGAGGAGCAAGCTGTGGGGCAGCTCCTGGTACAAAGGAGAGGATACAGTCCTGCTCAGCAGCCCAGGACAGCTGCTGCCATGAGCCACACGGGCACCAGAGGCAGGCTGGGGGGTGGTGTGTGTGATCCAGGCTTCACCCGAGCCCTGCTGGTCCCTGCGTGCTCAGAGAGCAGGCTGGGCTCCTCTCTTCAGGGAAAACAGCCCAGGGTTTAAGCCTCACCCAGGCTGGGTGCTGGGTGATGTGTGTGACATCCCTTTTCCTTGCTGCCTGTGGATCAGAGCCAGATTTGGTGTCACCCATGTGCCAGAGAGGGTCAGCATCTTGTTTGGGTGAGGGACCTGTGTGTGGCAGCCCTGACCTGGGAAGGGTTTGGTGCTCCTGGGAACTGGCTCAGCCTGGTTTGCAGGTGGAAGGCTGCTGCCTCCCAGGGTGCTGCACAGCACACAGCACGGTGTTCCCAACTGCTTCCATGATTCCACACTGTGTGGCCAGTGCATCAGGGGACCCACAGACCAGGCCCCACAGATCACGGTGTGCTGTAACACTGAGGTGCTGTTACACAGGGTGTAGGCAGCGAGTCCTTGGAGGAGTTTGCTGTGGCCTCAAAGGAAACTCCTCTCTTACCCATCAGCACTGTGCTTGGGGAAGCAGAACCGCTCCTCAGGGTGTGCTTGTAACAGTTACAAGAGCACACCTAGGGTGAGGTGCTGATTGTGCTGGGTGTGCTGCCATCAGGGTGTCTGCCTGTCCCTGTGGCACCAGCACAGGGGGTATGGGGAGGAGCCAGAGTGGTTCTGTGCCCAGCACAGCCCCTCCTGTCCCTGTGGCACCAGCACAGGGGGTATGGGGAGGAGCCAGAGTGGTTCTGTGCCCAGCACAGCCCCTCCTGTCCCTGTGGCACCAGCACAGGGGGTATGGGGAGGAGCCAGAGTGGTTCTGTGCCCAGCACAGCCCCTCCTGTCCCTGTGGCACCAGCACAGGGGGTATGGGGAGGAGCCAGAGTGGTTCTGTGCCCAGCACAGCCCCTCCTGTCCCTGTGGCACCAGCACAGGGGGTATGGGGAGGAGCCAGAGTGGTTCTGTGCCCAGCACAGCCCCTCCTGCCCCTGCTCCCAGCCCTGCTCCCGCTTCCCTGCAGAAATGGACGCTGCAGGAGAGCGAGTGGATCAAGGAGGGCGTGAGGAAGTACGGCGAGGGCCGGTGGAAGTCCATCTGCCAGAAGTACCCCTTCCAGAACCGCACAGCAGTGATGGTGAAGGATCGCTGGAGGACCATGAAGAAGCTGGGGATGCTCTGAACTGGGGAGCCACGGGACCCGTGGTGCAACCCCCCTTTTTTGGCTTGCTTTGGCAGACAGGCCGGGGCGGTGGCAGGCAGACCGCGGTGCTCGGTGTGGGGCCAGCCCCTCATGGTACCCGAGGCTGACAGAGGCCCAGGAGCCTTGTGTCCTGAGCTGGAGCTGGGGGATCCTGGTCTCCTGCACAGCCTGAGTGTGAACACTCAGGAGGAGCTGGAGCAGGACTTGCCTTTCCAGCTGAGGACCAGCCCTCGGAGAACGATCCCAGCCCGTGCGCTGCTGAGGTGACAGTGTCTCTGCTCAGGTGCTGCCCCGGGGCAGGACAGTCACAGCAGTGGCTCTTTTTATGTGTTTTAATCGAACTGAGAATTGCTTGTTTCACCCCATGACACCCAGGCCCCTGGGGAAGGGGGCAGCTGGTAGTCCCAGAGCTCCTGGGCAGAAGAGGAGCTGGAGGCAAGGTGACCTGCTCAGAGTTGGGGCTTCTCACATTCCTTTCTGCTTTGTTACTGGTTAGTCTGCAAGTGGGAATTCCTCCCTCCCAGCTTTCAGGCTTTGAAAACAGTTTTGGTTTGTTGTTTTATGTTTTTCTCCCACACTTAAGTGTAATTTGCTCCCTCATTAAAAGTTCCAGTGCTGACTGGTATCAGAAACATCTTCCTGGCACCATCCTCCTGCCGTGTGTGAGCTCCAAGGGTGCTGTGGGTTTCCTGCCCTTGGGTGCCAGAGCTGAGGGTGATGTCCACGTGCTCTTCTCTAAAATAAAGTCCCTCCTGTGGGGTACCTGGACATGCAGGAAGTGTGAACTCCTGGGGTCTCACACCACCCAGGAACAGGGGGACTCCCCAGCTGCCTCCTGAGCCAGTCAGGGGTGGTGTTGGTGGGTGTTTGGGCCCTGATGGGGTGAGGTGCAGCTGCCAAGCAGACCCCTCTGGCCTCACTCCTGTCAAGCCCAAGGCCAGGGGAGCTACAGCACGTTTCCAGCTCTTGGCTGTGTTCCCTCAGGGCCAGAGCTGGGGAAAAGTCTGCTGGGAACCACCTGCCTCCCCTCTGTCCTTCAGCAGCAGCAGAACTAAAGCAGCTTCCCCTCCCCTCCCCTCCTGCCTGTAACCCGCTTCCTGGGGTGCACAGAGCACCCCACGCCTGCAGAGACCCATCTGGGTGAGGGGGCAAAGCCTTGGTGTGAGCTGCAGCCAGGACCTGCCTGGGGCAGGGCTGGGGTCGTGCTGGTGTGTCTGAACCCCAGGCTGCATGGGGAACGTGTGGTGACCCCTGGCTTTGCTCTGAGACCCCAGGAAGCTGCTTGGGAGTGGAACACTTTCCCTGCTAAGCTTCCTTGCTCCCGAGACAGCCGGGCAGAGCACTGGGCAGGGAGAGGCGTGGAGCTGGCATGGGGCTGGCTTCCTGCAGCCAGGATGTGCTGCTGCTGCCTGTGGTGCTTCTCCCTGTCAGCCTGGGCCCCGCATGAGGCTTTGGGGAGGTGAGCTCTGACCTGAGCAGGACCAGCTCCCACTGCCCCAGAGCAGAGCCTGTGCCATGCTCCCCAGCACAGCCCAGTGCTGCCCAGTGCCACGGCCGAGCAGAGGGGAGTGAGGGCACAGTTAATGATTAATGACCCAGCTCCCTGTGTCCCTGCCCCGGCGGGAGGGAGTGCTGGAGCCTGGGAAGCTGCAGCCTGGGAGGCAGGAGCCTGGGAAGCTGGAGGCTGGGAAGCAGGAGCCTGGGAGGCAGGAGCCTGGGAGGCAGGAGCCTGGGAAGCAGCAGCCTGGGAGGCAGGAGCCTGGGAAGCAGGAGCCTGGGAGGCAGGAGCCTGGGAAGCAGCAGCCTGGGAGGCAGGAGCCTGGGAAGCAGGAGCCTGGGAAGCAGCAGCCTGGGAAGCTGGAGGCTGGGAAGCAGCAGCCTGGGAGGCAGGAGCCTGGGAAGCAGCAGCCTGGGAGGCAGGAGCCTGGGAAGCAGCAGCCTGGGAGGCAGGAGCCTGGGAGGCAGGATGCTGCTGCTGGTGGTGCTGCTGGCGCTGCTGCTGGGCCCCGCCGGCTGTCCCAGAACGGAGCCCCTGAGCGGCCCCAGCCAGGAGCCCCTCTTCCGTGGGGCGGATCGCTACGACTTCGCCATCGTCATCCAGGCGGGCACGGTGGAGTGCTTCTGGCAGCTCGCTCACCAGGGCGGCCACTTCTTCTTCAGCTACGAGGTGAGCGGCGCGGGACAGGGAGCAGGGCGGTGCCGGCGGGGTCAGGGAACGGCTGCGGGGCACCGGCCCTGGGGGGCACCGGTCCTGGAGGGCACCGGTCCTGGGGGGCACCGGCCCTGGGGGGCACCGGTCCTGCGTGGCACCGGTCCTGGGGTCACCGGTCCTGCATGGCACCCGTCCTGGGGGGCACCGGTCCTGCGGGGCACCGGTCCTGGGGGGCACCAGTTCTGGTGGGCACCGGTCCTGGGGGACACCGGTCCTGTGTGGCACCGGTCCTGGGGGGCACTGGTCCTGTGGGGCACCAGCCCTGTGTGGCACCGGTCCTGCATGGCACCGGTCCTGGGGGTCACCGGTCCTGCGGGGCACCGGCCCTGGGGGGCACCGGTCCTGCAGGGCACCGGTCCTGGGGGGCACTGGTCCTGTGGGGCACCAGCCCTGTGTGGCACCGGTCCTGCATGGCACCGGTCCTGGGGGGCACTGGTCCTGTGGGGCACCAGCCCTGTGTGGCACCGGTCCTGCATGGTACCAATCCTGCATGGCACTGGTCCTGGGGGACACCGGTCCTGCAGGGCACCGGTCCTGTGTGTCAGCTCCGTGGTCAGCACCAGCTGCCCCCTCCAAGGGTGGGTAACCCTCTGTCCCCTTAGTCCTGCACCCAGGAGCACGATGCAGTGAGAGGAGCACCCTGTGCCGCTGCCAGGGCACGGGCAGGTTGCCTCGTGTGGGGAAGAGACACGTGTCTGTCGTGACAGGGGATGGCTGGTCGCTGGGCCCCTGTGGTGTGCAGACCCTGCTTCCCCCAGCGATCTCCTGGCACGAATCCCACTGATTTTTTTTTAAATACCAACTTCAGAAGCATAAAGCAGCACAGAGAGCCCTGGCTGTGATCCCTGAGCACCCAGAGCTCTGGGGGGTGTCCCAGCACTGGGGGAGCTCTGCCTCTGTGCCCCAGAGGCTGGTGCACAGCCCTGGGCTCTCTGCTGAAGGTCTCAGGCACAGCTTGTCCCTGCACTCCGTCCCCTTCCCCCAGGGGAACTGCAGCCCCTTTATCTCCTGTTTACTCTCTGCTGGCTGAAGGAGCAGGGACACGGCCGTGCCCGGCGCTGGCAGCTTGTGCCTGGTGCTGGTGGCTTCCCCCGGGCTCTGTGCTTGGCCCAGCTGCCCCCCAGGACCGTGGCACAGCCAAGGGCCCAGCACAGCTCCCTGGCCACAGGCTGCAGCAGCTGGCAGAGCCTGACCAGGCAGTGGGGACCTGGGGTGGACCTGTGGGGTGGGAGAGGGGTGCGAGCTCGCTGGTGTAACCCCCAGCTCCCTGCAGTACCAAAGGGTCGCTCCTGTGGGCTCCCAGCTGCTCCCTGGGTGCAGAGTCAGGCCCACAGACACCCCCAGGGTGTTTCCTGCCTCCAGGTCCAGCGGGCGACGGGCATCGGCAACAGCAGGAACATCCTGGCCACCGCGAGCGACCCCAGGGGGGTCCAGCTTGGCACCTCCCAGCACGTGCGGGGACAGATCAGCTTCCTCACCAAGGAGACAGGTCCCAGTGCCCCACTCCCTGCCTGGGCTGGCTGCAGGCAGGCAGCAGCCCCACGCCTGGGGTGCCCAGCCACCGGCTCCAAGCCCGGCCAGTGCCTCCCAGAGCGCTGCCCTGCTCCCAACTGGGAGGATGAGGGTCAGACACTGGTGCTGGCTCTGCCTGGCAGCAGCTCTCCCCACGGGGAACACCCATCCCCTCTTCTCTCCCCAGGCTTCTACCAGCTGTGCCTGAACAACGAGCAGAACCACTTCGGCTTCATGCAGGTGTATCTGAACTTCGGCGTCTACTACGAAGGCTCCAGCACGGAGAACAGGCAGGCAGAGGGGAGGAAAGAGCTGAACAGCACCCTGGAGGCCATGGAGGTGAGTGTCAGGGCGGGCCCGGCGTCCTCTGAGCAGCAGGAACGGCCGCGTCCTGCCGGGAGCCCCGCGAAGGGAGCCCGGTGCTGGCTGAGCCCAGCTCCCCCCCCGGGCTCTGCCGCAGCCCCGCGGCCGCCTCTCCCCTCTGCCCCAGGTCAGCATCCGCAGGCTGCAGCTCCGGCTCTTCCACATGTGGCGCTTCTACCACTTGGCCCGGATGCGGCGAGGAGCCGACTCCTTCCTCCTGGAGTCCAACCACCGCTACGTCAGCTGGTGGTCGGCGGCCCAGAGCTGCGCCATCCTCCTCTCCGGGGCCCTGCAGCTCCGCTGCCTGAAGCGCCTCTTCAGCGCCCAGAGCTCCGGCAGGCAGCAGTGCTAGGGACAGGGGACAGTGCTGGGGACAGGGGACAGTGCTAGGGACAGGGGACAGGCGGCAGTGCTGGGGACAGGGGACAGTGCTAGGGACACAGGGGGACAGGCGGCAGTGCTAGGGACACAGGGGGACAGGCGGCAGTGCTAGGGACAGGGGACAGGCGGCAGTGCTAGGGACACAGGGGACAGGCGGCAGTGCTAGGGACAGGGGACAGGCGGCAGTGCTAGGGACACAGGGGGACAGGCGGCAGCTCTAGGGACATGAGGACAGGCGGCAGTGCTAGGGACAGGGGACAGGCGGCAGTGCTAGGGACACAGGGGACAGGCGGCAGCGCTAGGGACATGGGGACAGGCGGCAGTGCTAGGGACACAGGGGGACAGGCGGCAGTGCTAGGGACACAGGGGGACAGGCGGCAGTGCTAGGGACACAGGGGACAGGCGGCAGCGCTAGGGACATGGGGACAGGCGGCAGTGCTAGGGACACAGGGGGACAGGCGGCAGTGCTAGGGACACAGGGGGACAGGTGGCAGTGCTAGGGACACAGGGGACAGGTAGCAGTGCTAGGGACAGGGGACAGGCGGCAGCTCTAGGGACACAGGGGACAGGCGGCAGTGCTAGGGACACAGGGGACAGGCGGCAGTGCTAGGGACACAGGGGGACAGGCGGCAGTGCTAGGGACACAGGGGACAGGCGGCAGCGCTAGGGACATGGGGACAGGCGGCAGTGCTAGGGACACAGGGGGACAGGCGGCAGTGCTAGGGACACAGGGGGACAGGTGGCAGTGCTAGGGACACAGGGGACAGGTAGCAGTGCTAGGGACAGGGGACAGGCGGCAGCTCTAGGGACACAGGGGACAGGCGGCAGTGCTAGGGACACAGGGGACAGGCGGCAGTGCTAGGGACACAGGGGGACAGGCGGCAGTGATGGGGACACGGGACAGGCGGCAGTGCTAGGGACACAGGGGGACAGGCGGCAGTGATGGGGACACGGGACAGGCGGCAGTGCTAGGGACACAGGGGGACAGGCGGCAGTGCTAGGGACACAGGGGACAGGTAGCAGTGCTAGGGACAGGGGACAGGCGGCAGCTCTAGGGACACAGGGGACAGGCAGCAGTGCTAGGGACACAGGGGGACAGGCGGCAGTGCTAGGGACACAGGGGGACAGGTGGCAGTGCTAGGGACACAGGGGACAGGCGGCAGTGCTAGGGACACGGGACAGGTAGCAGTGCTAGGGACAGGGGACAGGCGGCAGCTCTAGGGACACAGGCGGCAGTGCTAGGGACACAGGGGACAGGGGACAGGCGGCAGCTCTAGGGACATGGGGACAGGCGGCAGCTCTAGGGACACAGGGGACAGGCGGCAGCTCTAGGGACATGAGGACAGGCGGCAGTGCTAGGGACACAGGGGGACAGGTGGCAGTGCTAGGGACACAGGGGACAGGCGGCAGTGCTAGGGACAGGGGACAGGCGGCAGCTCTAGGGACACAGGCGGCAGTGCTAGGGACACAGGGGACAGGGGACAGGCGGCAGCTCTAGGGACATGGGGACAGGCGGCAGTGCTAGGGACAGGGGACAGGCGGCAGCTCTAGGGACACAGGGGACAGGCGGCAGCTCTAGGGACATGAGGACAGGCGGCAGCTCTAGGAACACAGGGGGCAGTGCTAGGGACACAGGGGACAGTGCTAGGGACACAGGGGACAGGGGACAGGCGGCAGCCCCTCTGCCTGGGGCTCTCAGCAAGCACCTGCCCCCGGCAGCGCTGGGGCGAAGGCCGGATCCTGCCCGGGGGAGGAGGGAGGAGCTGCCCCCTGCCCCCTGCCCCCTGCCCCCTGCCCCCGCCAGCCCGGCCTCGGCTCAACCTGGGACAGCAGAAACAGGCCGGGCGCTGGGCTGAGCTGCCCTACATCCCCCGCAGTGTCCCGACACCCCTCCAGCACCCCCAATAAAGGAAGCCCTGGCTCACACACAGGGGGGCGATCCCAGCCTGGGACCTGTCCCCTCCTGTCCCCCCTGGGCTGCGAGCCTCTGCTCCCAAACCAAACCCTTCTCCCCCTCTGGTTGCACCCCCTGCGTCACACCCACCCACCCAGAGACCCCCATGCGCAGCCACGAGGGCTGCCCCTGCCCCCCAGGCTCCGTGCCAGACCCGAGGCGCTCTGAGAAGGAACAGGCTTTATCTGAGGCTGGGGGCCGGTGCCAGGGGGCTCCTCCTCACACTGGCAGCAGCCCCCGGGGTGCAGAGCCCCATAATGGCGCCCCCCAGCCCCCTCCCCATATCTGGGGGGGGTTCTTGCAGCTCCCAGCCCCGCTGCTGCACCCAGGGTGCAGGAGAAGGTCCATTCTGCCCCGAAACGCTGGCGGGGCCTTAGGTGAGCGTGTCCTCCTTCCGCACGTACTCCCCGACGTCGGCCTGGTGGAACACCACGATGGCCATGGGATCCACCTTCCGGCACTCCTGGGTCGACTTGGCAGCCACCCCAAAGCCCTGGCGGGGGATGAGAAGGAGGGGTGAGAGGGGGGCTCCCCCACAGCCCACCCTGGGGCCGCCTGGGCGCTCACCAGCGGGACGTCGGCCATGGAGTACACCACCACGCCCTGGTACTGCGCCGTGCTCTCCGTGACGCGGCCCAGCCCCGACTTCAGGACGTGGTTGCCGTAGAGGAAGGACTGTTCCGAGCCGGGCTTCACCCACACCTTGTACTGCGAGGGAGGCCAGAGCCCTGAGGGGCCGGGCAGGGCAGGGGGCAGGGCAGGGGGCCGGGCAGGGCAGGGCAGGGGGGCAGGGCAGGGGGAAGGGGGAAGGGCAGGGCAGGGGGGCAGGGGGGCCGGGCAGGGCAGGGGGAAGGGCAGGGGGCAGGGGGGCCAGGCAGGGCAGGGAAGGGCAGGGCAGGGGGAAGGGGGAAGGGCAGGGCAGGGGGGCCGGGCAGGGCAGGGCAGGGCAGGGGGAAGGGGGAAGGGCAGGGCAGGGGGGCCGGGCAGGGCAGGGAAGGGCAGGGCAGGGGGGCCGGGCAGGGCAGGGAAGGGCAGGGCAGGGGGAAGGGCAGGGGGCAGGGCAGGGCAGGGGGAAGGGCAGGGGGCAGGGCAGGGGGGCCGGGCAGGGCAGGGCAGAGCAGGGCAGGGGGCAGGGGGCAGGGGGAAGGGCAGGGGGCAGGGCAGGGCAGGAGGGCAGGGCAGGGCAGGGGGCCGGGCAGGGCAGGGGGCAGGCAGGGGGGCAGGACAGGGGTCAGGACAGGGGTCTGCTCGGTCCCACCTTGGCGTAGGGCGCCAGGAAATCCAGCGCCGTGACGCTGAGCCGGAACTTCTGCGTCTTGGTGAACTTCCCGAAGCAGGTGCCCAGCGCCACCAGCCTGTCCCGGGGGATGCTGGCCGCCACCTTCAGCAGCTTCTCGCTACGGGACACGGCGGCGGAGCTGCGGCGGCTGCAGAGCCGCAGCCCCGGGAACCGCAGCCCCCGCCGCCACCCCCTCCCACCCCCTCCCGCCCCGGCCGGGCCCCGGCGCCGCTCACCTGAGGTAGTAGACGCGGTCGCGGTGCAGGCGGAAGCAGTAGGTGCCGTCGGGCCGGTCCACCAGCAGCTGGATGTTCTCACCGATGCTGCGGGGACAGACGCCGTGAGACCGGGCCCGGCCGCCCCGGCTCCTCCCGCCCCGGCTCCTCCCGGGACCGACTGCCCCGGGACCGACTGCCCCGGCTCCTCCCGCCCCGCCCCGCTCCCGGGCCTCACTATCTCCCCAGCTTCTCGAAGACCGCCCGCGTCTCCGCCTCCGTCAGCGGCCGCATCGCCCCGCACCGCCGCACACGTGTGGCCGCGCCGGAACCGGAACCGGAGCCGGAGCGACCGGAAGCTGCAAACCCGGAAGTGACGCGTCCACGGCAGCGCGATGGCGGCGGCGGCGGCGGCGGAGGAGGCCCGGCTGCTGGCCTGGCTGCGCGGCCCGGCGGCGGCGGCGGGGCCCGGCGGCCCCGAGCTCTCCGCTTATGTGTCCGAGCTGGCGGCGCTGGGGCTGGCGGAGCTGGGCCGGGAGCCGGCGCGGCTGGCGGCGGAGCGGGCGCGGGTGGGGGCGGAGACGCGCCGCTTGGCCTTCGAGCACTACCGGGCCTTCATCCGCTCCGCCGAGTGCACCGGCCGCGCCGGCCGCGGCTTCGGCGGCATCGAGAGCCGCCTCGGCAGCCTGCTGGGCCGCCTGCCGGCCCTCCAGGACGCCTGCCGGTACGGGGACGGGGATCGGGGCGGCGGGGGAGCCGCTCGGGTTCGGCGGGACCGGGGACGGCGGGAGCCCCGAGCACGGCGGGGAGGGGGCAAAAGGAGCGGGGCCGGGAGGGGGTCCCGGTGCCGGGGAGCGGCCCTGGGGTGGGGGAGTCCTGAGAGCGGTGCTGGGGAGGGGGTCCCGGCGCGGGGCCCAGTGGGGAGCAGGGCTGGGGCTGGGGGCGGTGCTGGGAGGGGCAACGCCGGGAGAGCCCAGCGTGGGTGGGAGGGTCCGGCTGCAGGGGCGGCCGCTCTCCTGCTGATCCGCCCCTGTTCCGCCAGGAGCTTCATGCGCGATGCCGAGGAGATCGCCTGCAGCCGGCGCATGAACAGCCTGACGCTGAACCGGCACACGGAGATCCTGGAGATCCTGGAGATCCCGCAGCTCATGGACACCTGCGTCCGCAACGGCTACTACGAGGAGGCGCTGGAGCTGGCTGCCTACGTGCGCCGGCTGGAGAGGAAGCACAGCAGCATCCCCGTGATCCAGGTAGGCCCCGCGCTGCCTCTGCCCTGCAGCCCCCCCGCAGCCCCCATGGCTCAGGCCCCTCTTCCTCCCCAGGGCATCGTGGATGAGGTGCGCCAGTCGGCCCAGCTGATGCTGACCCAGCTGATCCAGCAGCTGCGCAGCAGCATCCAGCTGCCGGCCTGCCTGCGGGTGATCGGCTACCTGCGCCGCATGGACGTCTTCACGGAGGCCGAGCTGCGCATCAGGTTCCTGCAGGCCCGGGACGCCTGGCTGCGCTCCATCCAGACCGCCATCCCTGACGACGACCCCTACTTCCACGTCAGCAAGACCATCGAGGCGTGCCGCGTCCACCTCTTCGACATCGTCACCCAGTACCGCGCCATCTTCTCCGACGAGGAGCCGCCGCTGCCCGCCGGGGGGCAGGCCCTCAGCGAGGGGGCCATCTTCCATGGTTGGCTGCTGCAGAGGGTCTGCGAGTTCCTGCGCACGCTGGAGCGCGACCTGCGGCGCGGGATGGGCGGCCGCCTGGACTCCCTGCTGGGGCAGTGCATGTACTTCGGCCTCTCCTTCAGCAGGGTGGGGGCTGACTTCCGTGGGCAGCTGGCCCCCCTCTTCCAGCGTGTGGCTGCTGCCTCTTTTAAGGCAGCGGTGGAGGAGACGGTGGAGAAGTTTCGGGAGGAGATGAACTCCTACACGCTCATCTCGGCCCCGGCTGGCCTGGGGGGTGGCGCGGCGGTGCCGGTGCCCACGGCCCAGCCCGGGACGCTGCAGCCACCCATGGTGCTGCTGGACTTCCCGCCCCTCGCCTGCTTCCTCAACGGGCTCCTCGTCGCCTTCAACGACCTGCGGCTCTGCTGCCCCGTCGCGCTGGCCCAGGAGGTCACCGCCTGCCTGGAGGAGGCGCTGCGTGAGGTGAGGCGCCGGGGACAGGGCTGTGCTGCCCCCGGGAGGACACGGGACAGGCTGGTCTGCGCGAGAGTTCAGAGGCTGGGGTCGTACAATTGTTCTGGCTCAAAAGGACCCCTGGGGTCATTGAGTCCGTTATCCCTGCACCGCCGAGTCACCACTGACCCACCCCCAAGCGCTGTGTCTGCACGGCTTTCACCCCTCCCCACCGCCCTGCACAGCCCCTCCTGTGCCCCAGAGCCCCTCGGGGAGGCGTTTCCCCCTGTACCCCCCGAACCTCCCTGGGGCAACTCGAGGCCGTTTCCCCTCGTCCCACCGCCCGTGGCGTGGGAGAAGAGACCAGCACCCCCGGCTGCACCCCAGTCCCGGGAGCCGCAGGGAGCGAGCGGGGCGGGTCTGCCCTCAGCCTCCTCCCCTCCAGAGCCAACGGCTGCTGTTCCCTGGCTGCTCCCACCAGACCCGTGCTCCGGGCCCTTCCCCACTCTGGGCCCTTCCCCACTCCGGGCCGTTCCCCACTCCACCGCCGTTAAGGAGCTGCTCTGGCACCCCAGGCCCAGAGCCCCACACAGTCTGTGGTGTGTGGCACTTGCACACTTGACCCCGTCCCATCGATTTGCCCTTGTCCCTGTGGTTGGGCGAGTTTGTGGAGGGCAATTAAGGCCTCTCTGAGGAATTAACACCTCTCCTTTCACCCCAGGTGACCAAAACCATCCTGGCCTTTCACCGGGCGGAGGAGGCGGCTTTCAGCGGGCGGGAGCAGGAGCTCTTCGCCCACTTCTGCAGGGCTTTCCTGGAGGACCTGCTGCCCTACCTCAACCGCTGCCTCCAGGTCCTGTTTCCCCCGGCACAGATCGCGCAGGCGCTGGGTGAGACCCCCGGGAAAGCACAGCTGGGGGGGTGAGGGGGGAGCCACGGGTCTGGCTCCATGGGGGCTACCACAGCTCTGCCCCCAACATGTGGGTCCCCCCATGAGGCTCTCTGGGCTCTGTCCCACTGTTCCCACCCTTGGGGGGGTTTCCCCATTGCCTGTGGGTCCCCCCTGAGCCCCCTCTCCCTGTCTGGCAGGTGTCCCCCCCACCCAGCTCCAGCGCTTCGCCTGCCTGGGCCGTATCGACGTCGATGCCATCAGGGAGCCGCTGCTTTTCCTCCTGCCGGCGCCCAGCGAGGAGCAGGAGGCCCAGCAGAGCACCCCACACCCGGGGGAGGGAGAGGGAGCCGGTCCCGGGGAGCCCCCAGCTGCAGAGGAGACCCCGGTGCCGGGGGGGGCTCTGCCAACGGATCCCCCCGCAGCCACGGACTAACGGGGCTGCAGCCGCTGGGTGCGGAGCGGCTCCGGCCTCTGCCCGCTGCCCGCCGCCCGCACCGGGCTGTGCCCCCCCCGGTCCCCGCCACCGGGCTGTGCCCCCCCCGCTCCCCGCCCCCCGGGCCCGTCCTCCCAGCCGCCAGGGGGCGCTGTGCTCCCCGCCCGCTGCGCGCGCAGCCGGCCCTGCATGGCGGCGCTGGCGGTGGCAGCGGGGCGGCGGCTGCCGTTGGGCCGGGCCCGGCCGGTGCCCCCGGGCCGCGGGTGCGGCACCGCCTCGGGCTGGGGCGTGCGGGAGCGCTCGTACTGGCGTGCGCTGCGGCGGAGGGTGCTGGGCCCCCCCGCGCCGCCCTTCGCCGCGCCCTGCCAGGTCGGCGCCCCGGTGCTGCGCCTCACCGCCCGCCCGGTGCCGCCCGAGCGGCTGCGCCAGCCCGAGCTGCGGGAGCTGACCGCGGCGCTGGCGGCCGGGCTGCGGCGGCGGCCGTGCCTGGGGCTGAGCGCCCCGCAGCTCGGAGTGCCGCTGCGGGTGTTCGCCGCCGAGCTGAGCCCCGGCCGCTGCAGCCGGTACCCGCCCGAGCTGCGCCGCGCACACCGCATCGAGCCCTTCCCGCTCCGCCTGCTCGTCAACCCGGCGCTCCGCGTCCTCGACTCCCGCCTCGTCACCGCCCCAGAGGGCTGCGCCAGCGTCGAGGGCTTCTCCGCCTACGTCCCGCGGCACTGGGCCGTGCTGGTCTCCGGTAGGGGCGGGGATGAGGAGGGGTTACGGGGGGATATGGGGAGGGGGGTGGTGGTGTTCTCCCCGCTGACCGCCGCTCTCCCCGGCCGCAGGCTTGGACGAGCACGGGGAACCGGTGAGCTGGGAGGCGACGGGCTGGGCCGCCCGCATCGTGCAGCATGAGATGGACCATCTGGACGGGATCCTGTTCACCGACCGCATGGAGCCCCGCACCTTCACCAACGTGCGCTGGAGAGAGCTCCTGGACTGACCGGCTGCGGGGGGCGGTACCGGCTGGGAGGAGCCTCGGGGCGGGGCAGAGCTCCAGGCACAAATCCCGGTTTGGGGCAGCCCCTTCCCCTCGCCCTCGGTGCCTCCTGCCTGGCAGTGGCACCGGCAGAGCCGGGCCTGGGGCAGGGTGGAGGAGCTGCAGGACTTGCCGGTACTGGTGATGGGGGGGGACTGGGCTGGGAGAGCCCCAGCCCGGGTGTTCTCAGCGCTCAGGGAGGGGCCGGGCACCACCTGAAGGTTTTGGAGTGGTTTTATTTTCATATAAACAAGACAGAACCCAAAGCAGCATTAATTTAAAAAATAAAAAAAAAAAAGAACAGGAAGAAGAGTGGGGCACGGCCGGGGGGGCCCCCGGCTGCCCGGGCCATGCACAGGCCCCCCCGGTAGTGTCAGCCCCCCTTTCCCCCCAGCCGTGCGCCGGGTGCTGCGGTGCTGGGGGCGGTAGTGAGCGGGAGATGGACCCGTTTGGCACGGCAGGGGTGGGGGGTGCGGGGGGGGTCTGGCCAGTACGGCTGCTCCAGCCCCCCACACCCCCCCCTCCCCGCCCCCCCCACACCCCCCTTAACCTTCCTGGCCAAAGTCCTCCGTGAATTTCTTCACCCTGAGGAGATCCTCGGTGTTCACGGTGGGGCGGGTGGTGGCCAGCGAGCGCAGCATGTCCCACTGCAGCACAGGGAGGGGTGGCTGGGACCAGGCGGGGGCGGCTGGGACCAGGCGGGGGCGGCACGGGGAAGGGGGAGCTCTGGCCCTTCCCCAGCGCCCAGCCGGGCCCAGGGGCTGCACCCCAGCGCGGGGGTGAGGATCCACCTGTGTCCCCACACAGAGCCGGGGCAGGGCGGCCCCTCCAGGAGGGAGGGGGAACAAGGGGTGCTGTGCGGGGCAGCCTCCCCCAGCAGTGGGTGCCCAGCGCCACGGCGGTGCCGGGGGCGGGCCACACTCACCATGCAGACCGTGGGCTCCAGCAGCTTGTCGCTGGGCACCTCCATCCAGGTCATCTCGATGGCAGCCGGGTCTCCGGGCGAGCACGGCGTCAGGAGATCGTCCACGAAGGCGCCGGGGGTGGTGCGGGACGGACCGCGGACCTGCGGCAGCGCCGTGCGGCACAGCCCTCACCGGCAGCACAGGCTCTGCCCCCACCCCCCGTGTGTGTGAGCAGCCCCCCACTCACCTTCTTGAAGTGGGTGGCCGACTGCACCTTGCGGACGGGCTGCATCAGGGCGTCCCGCACGATGATGCTGATGTCGGCGCCCGAGTAGCCGTCGGTCTTGCGCGCCAGCTCCTGGATCTCGGCCTCCTTCAGGCTGTGGGGGGTGTTGCCCAGGTGCAGCTTGAACATCTGGGCGCGGGCCGCCTCCTCGGGCAGCGGGATGTAGATGCGCTTCTCAAACCTGAGGGGAGCACGGGCAGGGGGTCAGCCCCAAAACCAGCCGCCGCACGGCGCAGGAGGGGTGGTGTGTTCTCTCACCTCCTCCTGATGGCCGAGTCCAGCACCCAGGGGATGTTGGTGGCACCCAGCACCAGGATCCCGTCGCTGCTGTTGCCCACACCTGCCCAGGGAACAGCGGGCAGAGAGCTCAGTGGGAGCCCCGGGGGATGGAGGGGTCCGGCAGCCACTCCCCCAGCCCGGCTCGTGGTGCCGGGGCCGCCCCGCGCACCCTGCATCTGCACCAGGAACTCGGTCTTGATGCGCCGCGCCGCCTCGCTCTCGTTCTCGTTGCGGGAGCCGCAGAGCGAGTCCACCTCGTCGATGAAGATGATGGAGGGCTTGTGCTGCCTCGCCAGCTCAAACAGGTTCCTCACCAGCCTGGGTACAACGGCAGGGGATGGGGTCCCTGAGCCAGGGTCCCTCCGCAGCACTGACACCCCCCAGAGCTGCAGAGCCCAGGGTGAGGAGGGGTCCCGGGCACAGCCGGCTCCTCCTGCCCTGCGCAGCCCAGCAGCCCCCCGCTGTGCCATGAGAAGGATGTCCCCAGGCTGCCAAGCACCAGGAGGGCTGTGTCCCCCCACCCCCAGACCCATTAACGGGGTTCACCAGCACTGGTGGCCCCCTCCACCCCAGCCAGAGCTCCAGCACGGCCAGCCCACCCCGCACGGAGGCCAGGAGCCAGCCCACAGTGGCCACACACCCCTGCTGCCAGCTTACTTCTCGCTCTCTCCCAGCCACTTCGACAGCAGGTCGGAGGAGGACACGGAGAAGAAGGTGGAGTTGTTGGCCTCGGTGGCCACAGCCTTGGCCAAGTAGGACTTGCCGGTGCCGGGGGGCCCGAAGAGCAGGATCCCTCGCCAGGGCGTGCGCTTCCCTGCCACAGACACCAAGGTCACAGCTTCCCCTTCCCAGCACAGGCCCACAGCAGCAAGCGTTCCCCACGGCTCGGGGTCACCCCCAGCACACGCTCACCCCCACCCCACAGCACCGCCCCAGCCCCCTGAGGCAGGGCAGCTGCACTACTCACCCGTGAAGAGGTGTGGGAACCTGATGGGCAGGATCACGGCTTCCTTCAGGGCTTCCTTGGCTCCCTCCAGCCCGGCCACGTCACTCCACCGCACGTTGGGCTTCTCCATCATGATGGCACCTGCCGGGGAGGGTGTGTCTGCTCAGGCAGCTCCACAGAGACGGGCAACACACTCCTGATGCCTGCGACAGCCCCAGACCCACCTCCCACCCAACGCCCACCCACCCCGGCCAGCCCCACTGTTCCTCAGCATGGTTCGGGGTTCACCCCTGTCCCTGCCCCCCACAGCCCCTCACCCATCAGCTGCTCCTGCAGCTTCTTCTTCTCAGGGTTCTCTCCCTCGCTGTCACTGTCACTCCTGCAGGGAGGGGACATGGGTCAGGAGCAGCCTCAGTGCAGCAGCAGGGTCCTGCCAGCCCCGCCAGCAGCAGGGAGCCCCGTGCACCCCCCACTCACCCCTTGGTGTCATTCTGGGACTCCTTGACTGGCTTCTTGCCCTGCTTGTCCTTGCTGCGCAGATACTCCTTCAGCTTCTCTGCCCGGTCCAGGTATTGCACACACTTGGCCCGGATGCTCTCCTTGGCCTTGTTGCTGTGAGCTTCATCTGCAGAGACCCCCCGAGCGTCACCCGCGGCCCCCCACGCCACGGCCCCCCCAGAGCCCCCCCCAGAGCCCCCCGGCCGCAGCGGGGCCGGCCCGGCCCCCTCACATTTGATGGCGTGCAGGAAGTACTCCACGGCGTGCTGGTACAGCCGCAGCGCCTCCTCGTAGTTCTTGGCCTTGTCCTCCTCGGTGGCTTTGGTGACCAGGTCGATGGCTTTCTGGCGGGGCAGGGCGCGGGGCCTGAGCGGCGGCCGGACGAGGCCCCTCCCCGCCCCGCACGGCGCCGGGCCGGGCCTGCTCGCAGCGGGGCGGCCCGCGGGGGGCCTTCCGCGGCGCCCGGCGGGGCGAGCCCGGCCTGTTCCCCCCCCGTACCGCCCCGGCAGGGCGCGGGCCCGGCGCGGAGGCACGGCGAGGCCTCCTCCCCCTCCAACCGGCACCGGGCGAGGCCTCCTCCACCCCCGCCGGCACCGGGCGAGGCCTCCTGTCCCCGCCGGCCGAGCGGCGCGGCGGGCCGGCCCCCCGCAGCCCCGGTACCTGCAGGGTGGACGTTGTCATCTCATCGCCCGGTGCGGCCGCTCCTGGCGCGGCCCCGGCCCGGCGGCGGCTGCGGCGGGGCCCGCGGGACCACCCGCCACTGCGGCTGTCGCGCTGCGGCGCCCCCTGGCGGCGGCCGCCGGGACCCGCGGGGCGGGGCGGGGCCTCGCGCGAGCCACGCCCCCTCCCCCCCGCCCGGCGCGCGCACAGCCCAACCCCGCGCGGAGCAAATCCCCCCCCCACACCCCCCCCAGCACCCCCACACACACCCCCCCAGCACCCCCCCACACCCCCCCAGCACCCAACGCCACCCCCCGGCCCAGAGTGCGCATAGAGGGGCGGTTGAGGGGGGATTGGGGGGCGGGGGGGGCGTAAGGCGGGGGGGCTGTGGAGGGGGTGGGGGGAGTTAAGGGGGCTCGTGGGGGTGTGTGGAGGGGGGAAGAGGGTTCGGGGGAGTAAGGGGGCTTATTGGGGGGGGTGTGGAGGGGGGAAGAGGGTTCGGGGGTGTGTGGGGGGGTTAAGGGGGCTCATGGGGGGGTTGGGGGTGTAAGGGGGTTCATGGGGGGGCGTGTGGTGGGTAAGGGGATCCGTAGAAGGGCTGGGGGGCTTCGGGGGGCTGTGTGGGGCTGAGGTGAGGTCTGGGGTTCGGTAGGGTGGGGAGGGGGCAGGGGGTGGTGTTGGGGGGGCTTGGAGGGGTGTGTCAGTGCCTGCTGCCCCCCCAGCCCCCCGAGCGCTCTCGCGGGGGGTGTGTCAGTGCCTGCTGCCCCCCCAGCCCCGCAGCGCCCCCCGACCCAGGCCCAGCTCCGCCCCCCACCCCCCCCCAACCCCCGTCCCGGGCTCACTCGCACCGGGCGCCCCCCCAGTCCCCCCCCAGCCCCGCACGGAGCCCGACACAGGCGCTGATATAAATAGCGATTTACAAAGAGTACAAAAGGGGGGATTCGGGGGGGCTCGGGGGGCAGCGCGGGGCCGGGGCTGTAGTGCTTGTGCGCGAGCCGTGACCGCGGGGGGCGGCACCCCACGGCCCCCCACCCGCATTGCCCCGGGAGCAGGAGCGGGGCCGGGAGGGGGGAGCCCCGGGGAGGGGGTGTCCCGGTCCTGCCGTGCCCCGGGCCCCCCCCGGGGAGGGAAAGTACAAAAAGCGAAAGTGCATCAACCTACAGACCCCTCCCCAAACCCGCGCGGGGCTGCGGGACCCCCCCCCCCCCGCCCCCCAAACTCCCCCCGGGTGGGGGCTCAGCCGGCAGCGGGGGGGCTGGGGGGCCGCGGGGTCAGCGCGGCTGGAGGGGGGGTCCCGGCAGCCCCCGGGCCGAGCCACGAGGTTTGTTTTCTGCCTTTGGGAGGTGTGGGGGCTCCCCGACCCCCCCCGCGGGCAGGGGGGGGCCCTGCAGCCCCCTCAGCATCCCCAGGAAGACAAGCGTGCAGCCCCACAGCAGCGGGGGGACCTCAGCCCAGCCCCCCCGTCCCAGGGCAGGGGGACACTGTGACACCCCTGGGGGGGGGGGGTCCCTAAGGCAGGAGGGTGCCAGCAGCCCCAAATGCGGGAGGAGGGGGTGTCCCTACTGGGAGGGGGCCCGGGCTCTCCCCCTCCAAGGCACAGGCGGTGAGAACAGCGATGGCTTCAGGCCGGGGGGGTTAAAGCTGGTGTCTGGCCCCGGCCCCCCACAGCGGGGGGGGTCCAGGACCGAGGGCACGGGGCAGGAGAGGCTCAGCCCCCCCCCGGGGCAGCCATCCTGCCACGTCCTGGCAGCTCGGGGCAGAGGGGGGCAAGTCCCATCCCCGACAAGGCACTGGTGGGGCAGGAGGGGGGCGGTGGGAGCCCCCCCCGGCTTTCCCCAGCTGGGGTGGGGGGCGGGTGGGGACCACCTACACCAGCAGCCCCATGCGGGTGACTTTGGCTGAGAGGAAGGTGTGCAGGACGAAGACGATGGGCTTGGGGCAGGAGTGCAGGTCCAGCGCCTGGGGAGGGGGGGGACACAACAGAGAGCAGGGTCAGCACCCCCCCCCCAGCACACCAAACCCGGGGGGGACCTGGTGTGGGGAGGGGGGTGCAGCCGGGGTCCCCTCCAGCGGTACCCAGTGCATCCAGGCAGCGGTGATGCTGCAGGGATGGGATGGGGGGGGAAAGACCCTGATACCCCCCCATACCCAGGGGGAGCCCCCTCCTCACCAGCTCCCCCTCGGGACCCCCGAAGTCCAGGTAGAGGGTCCGGATGCCGTCGTCCGCCGACATCTTCAGCCTCTCGTAGGGGTAGCGGAAGAGGACGCTGCCCCCGGGCTCCCCCCGGCAGATGGTGAAGCCGCCCTCGTAGTGGATGGAGAGCTGCACCTCCTGCCCCCCCAGCGTGCAGCCTGCGTGTGGGGGCAGCCATCAGCCCCCTGCCCCCTCCTGCAACACCCCCGGGAACCCCCCCTGCCCAGCCATCCAGGTCCCGCTGCACCCCAAAGCCTGAGCAGGGCCGGGGGGAGCCCCGGGGGTCGTGTGTGTGTGTGTGTCCCCAGCACTCACCGACCGACACCTCCTTGATGAGCTCGGCGGCGGCGTGGCAGCCCTGGACCAGGACGCGTGTCCATGAGGAGAGGTCCCGGTGGGTCTCCACGCGGAACACGTGCATCTCCACGCCCTGGCGAGAGCCCGTCCGCGTGGCGAAGGTCAGCTCCGAGCCCAGCGCCGGCGAGCGGCGGCCTGAGCCCGAGTGCACCAGCCTGGGGAGGGGGGATGGATGGAGGGAGGGGTCAGGGGGGTGATGGCAGAGCCAGCACCCCATCAGTGTTTTGGGGTGTCCCCCCAGCCCTGCCCTGTGGCAGGACACAGGGCCACGGCGCAGGCGGAGGGGCAGGATGTGGCTGAGGGGAGCCCCTGCAGGCAGATGGGTCTGGGGTCCCCCCCAGCCCACCTGGTCGCCACCAGTGGGTAGCTGTGGCAGGGGGAGGCCCAGGCGTCCCTGGTCCAGGGCATGCCATCGTACAGCAGCAGGTCCTTCTCCGTCACCGCCATGAGCACCGGGCGCCACTGCTGCCGCCCTCCGTCCAGCCGCGCCTGGAAGAGACGGTGAGGGGCACCGGGGGCTGGGGGCACACACCCCTCCCTTCCCATCCCCTCCCCTCCTGTCCCCACAGGGCTGACCCCAAGCTGGGGCAATCCCAGCTGGACTCAGGGCTGTGGGCATGGGGAGTGCCGCCATCACCGTGGCTGGCTGGGACGGTGGCACAGCGTGGTGCCAGGGCTCTCAGACAGCCGTGGGTGCCGCCATATCCAGGGACGGCACTGGGCAGCACCCACATCCCGAGGGGCACTTTGGGCAGAGCCCTGGGATGGGGCCGGCCCCGGCAGTGCGTACCTGCTCGGCCAGCCAGGCGATGTGCTTCACCTCCCTGCCGCCGGCCGCGGCGCCACCGGTGCCCAGCATGGCGTTGAGCTCGGCCAGGACCTGGGGGAGCAGGGCGGCGATGTTGGCGTGCAGGGCCGTGAACCAGGAGTGCGCCGTGGCCGTGTCCTTGCAGCGCAGGATCAGGGTGTTCCGGCTGTCCGGCGAGTGCAGCTCGATCAGCCTGACAGGGGACAGGGCGGGACGGGAGGGATGGTGCCCAGCTGAACGCGCCCTGATGCCCCTGCCCACCCCACGCTGGTTTGGGGGTTTGGCTGTGCCGGGGAGCAGCCAGCGCAGCCCTGACAGGGGGGTGGTGTGCAGGGCGCCCCCAGTTTCCACAGACGGGGGGGCTGCCAGCTCCAGGGGGTCAGGGAGGGCACAGCCCAGCCCTGGCCCCAGCCAACCCCCCAAATCTCCCTTCATGGCTCAGCGGGGGGATGCCACAGGTCCCAGCTGGGCGAGGGGCCCTGTGGGAAGCAGGGTCTGGCACGGGGCAACCACAGGGCATGGTGATGGGTGGGGGGCACGGCGCAGGCAGCCCCCACCCTCACCTGTTCTCCAGGTCGGGCATGCTGAGGTTCCTGGCGGCGAAGCACATCTTCAGGGGGATCACCTTGCGGTCCCGGGGGCCCTGGTGCTGGGGGGACCCCGAGTCCTCACTGCCGCTCAGGCTGGGCGACTGCGGGGCAGCCCCCTCCCACGGCAGGTCCGACACCAGCGACGGCTTCTTGATGTAGGGGGTCACCTCCCGCATGAACTTCACTGGGGGGAGCGGGGAGGGGGGACATTAGAGCTGGGGCGGGGCTCCTCCATCCTCCCACACCCCCCGCTTTGGGATGCTCCGCCTGGAGGGGGTGTCCTGCCCCCCACCCCAGCGCGGCCGGGGGCTCAGCCAGCCCCGGGCCAGGCGCTGGCGGCTCATCCCCGCTGCCGGCATCGGAAAGGGAAGGCGGCGCAGCACAATGGTGCCGGCCAG
Source organism: Porphyrio hochstetteri (assembly GCA_020800305.1). Taxonomy (NCBI): domain Eukaryota; kingdom Metazoa; phylum Chordata; class Aves; order Gruiformes; family Rallidae; genus Porphyrio; species Porphyrio hochstetteri. Next base: position 1,238,913 of record CM036918.1, read on the forward strand.
GAGGTCAGCCTGCACCCATCCTGACCCGCCGCGCTGCGCGCACAGCCCCGGCCAAGTTTCCAGCGCCGCCGGCGAGCTGAGCCCGTGCTGCGCTCACCCCCGCCCACAGCCCGGCCCCGCTCCCGGCGGGACCAGGATGAGGAGGAGGACGGTCTGCAGCCGGCACAGCCCGGCTCCACGCTGCTCGCCAGGCCGGGCAGGAAGGAAGGAGGCTCTGGCTCCTCTTCCCCCTCCCCGAGCACCACCCAGCCCCGGGAGAGGCACCGGCGCCCACCCCGATTGTGGCGGGGGGAGCGGAGCGCGGCTCACCCGCCCATCGCGCCGGGAAAGCCGACGGCTGCAGGATGTCCCCGAGCGGGAGCGGAGCCGCCGGCCAGGGCCGGGCCGGGGCCGTGCGGGACGGCGAGCTCGGCCGGGCCGGGGAGCCGTGTGTGGGACACGGCGTCTGCAGCCGGCGCTGGACCCCCGCCCGCTGGAACGCCCCCACCAGACACGGCTCCCTGGCCGGCACCCTGCTGTGAGAGCACGACCTGTGCCTGCACCAGCCCCTCCGACCGTCCCGAAGGAGGATCACACCGGGAACGGCACCGGCGGCACCGCCGTGCCGCAGGGAGGGACCCAGCAAAATAAAGCCACTCAGCTGGAATCGGCCGGGAAGCGAAGCCCCCCCGGCTCCAGGGGGAGGGGACACCCCGCCACAGCCACCCACCCACCACCGCTTTGCCAAGCAGCGGGGGGGCCAGGTCCTGCTCCCGGCCGGTCGTGCCCCGGGGTTGGATGGGCAGGGGCGATGCCGGTGGGATGGGGAGCGGGCAGGCCGCGGCAGGGACGTGCTGTCACGGGGCGCCTGTCCTTGCTGCGGGCAGCAAAGGAGTTAATATTAGCCTCCCGCCGCGCTGATCCCGGGATTACCGCCGTCCCCGCACACCCCTAATCCCGCTGCCGGGCCGGGCAGGGCAGCGCCGGGGCGCCAGCGCGGGCCCCTCGGCAGATGTTTGCCAGATGTGGGCAGCTGCCACCAGCACCGGCCGGGAGCCCAGCACCACGAAGGGCTCCAGCCCCCGGTGCCGCCAGCCCACGGTGCCAGTGCCGACCTGAGCCAGGGCACAGCCGCCACCGCGCTGAGGGCCTGGCTTTCCAAGGGAGCGAGAGGCCGAGCCGGGCAGCCAGTGGAGTGGGAGCCTGAGTGGGACGTGGGCTGGGCCCGGCCATGCTGGTGGCTCGTGGCAGCGCCTGGGACCAGCAGGCAGCCGCTGTCAGGCCGTGCTGGCTCGGCCACCACAGGAAGCACACCCCGGCACAGACAGATACGTGGGGCCACGGCTGCCGTGGGGGATGACGGCAGAACCAGCTCCCAGCTTTCAGGGGACACATCCACGGTGTGGGCACAGAGCACCTTGTCCCACAAAACTGGCACCAGATGAGTGGCACAGGCAGAACCGTCCCTTCAGCTCCCGGGGAGCCGGTGGCCAGAGTGCAGCCCCCCCGGCACAGCCACCCCGGCACAGCCACCCCGGCACAGCCGCTGCGCCTCTGCTCTCACCGCAAAGGAAACCCGGCCGCCGCCTGCACCCCTCGCCCGACCTGCTGCAGGAAGGCAGCTGCACAGTGATGCCGGCTCCACCAGCGCCCGGGCCTGGCACGCCGCTGCACAGCACCAGTCTGTCCGCGGGGCTGGAGCCCCCCTGCCACCGGCACCCCCACCCAAGGGGAAACCCTGCAGATCTGCATATGGGGCGGCTGTTGCAACAGGCCGGCAGCTCTGCCCGCAGAGGCGGAAGGGCTCCCTTCCCCCAGGGTGCCGGAGCGTGCCACGGGCCCATGGGGGGACAGCACCCGCTGTGCATCCCCATGGCCAAACCCAGCGCCCAGAGCAGGGACCACCAAGCCCCCCAGGGGTGCCGGCGCAGGCCCAGTGCTCCCACGCTCCACCACCAGCGCTGGCACCTGCCCACCAGCCCTGCTTGCCAGGGCAGCTGCGGCTCCAGGGGCTGGAGAGGAGGCTGGGCCGGGATGGTGTGGACAACACCTTCCCCGGCTCCTCTCCTGGGCCAGCAGGTGCCGGGCAGCCGCCGTGTGGTCCCACCGGGCCAGGGGCAGCTGCAGCCGTCGGACAAGCGGACGCACGGCCCCGGCAGGAAGGGAAGGGGCAGCTGCGGCGGCGGCCGTGCCCGTGGCGGAAGCGAGAGACAAACATGCCACGGGGCCAGAGCTCCTGCGGGAGAGGATCAAACAGGAGCAGGGAAGGACACGGGGCGGGAGGCGCAGGGTCCCACAGGGACTCTTGTGGTCTCCAGCCCACCAGCCCCATGGGGTGTGTGAGCCCAACACCGCAGCTTCACCTCGGTCCCCATGGCCTCCCAGCCATCCTGTGCCGGGTGCAGCCATGCCAGGGAGCCCACCCAACAGCCCTCACACCGACACACCGTGCCAGGAGCACCTGTCACCAGCATCAGCCCAGCCCAGCCGGGCACAGGCCACCAAACCCAGCACCACTCAGGCACCATGTCCCCGGCGCAGCCCCTCACGCCTCGCTGGGACGGCACATGCCACACACACCAGGGGCTGGCACAGGCCGTCCCTGCTCACAGCACGACCAGCTCGTGCCCTACCCGCTGCCCAGGGCACGGTGCCCCATGACACGAGCCCTGTGCCACACCGTCCCGCTCGCTGCCGGGCCGGGCGAGTCCTGCCCGAGCCTGTCGGGCTGCCAGGAACAGGTCAAGCAGGAGCCGGTGGCTGCACCGTGCCAGCCCCGAGCCGGCTGCACCGCGGGCACAGAGCCCATGGGGGACAGGGGCAGACCCCAAACCCACCCCCAGGGCCACAGCCCTCCCTGCACACTTGGGGGGCACAAGCACCCAACCCGGAGGGCTCCATCCCCACCCCAGGGGACACCCTGCCCGGGCGGGATGCCGCAGCCCGGGAACGCCAGCTCCGTCCCGGGGGTCGGTCCTTGTCCCCAGCTGCGCGGGGCCCGGTCCCAGCACACGCAGGAGCGGCCCGGCCAGGGAGGGGACACACGGTGCCAGGCAGGGACGCAGCGGGACCCGGTACCGGGGAGGGGACTTTGGGGGGGACACGACAGGTACTGCGAGCGGGGTAGGGAGGGGGAAAAAGGGTCCTGCAACCGGAAAAGGGGCCCGAGGGGGGCCCGGGAACCCGGTGACAACGGCACGGGGCGTCGCGGGAGCCGGTAATGGGACGGGGGTGCCACCGGGGAGAGAAGGGAGGGAGCAGCGGGGGCCGGTACCGCGGGACGGAGCGGGGTTTAGTCGGTACCTTCGAGGATGACTTCCCTCCCGGCTCGCTTCAGCGCCTGGACGGCTTGATCGTGGGTGGCATCCCGGAGATCGACGCCGTTAACGGCAAGGATGGCGTCGCCCAGACGGAGCGCCCCGCTCCGCTCCGCCGCCAGCCCCGGGAAGATCCGCGAGATGAGCACCGGCATGCGGTTCTCCCGCCCTCCCTTGATGCTGATACCGAGCCCTCCCGCCTCCGCCTTCACCACCCGCACCCTCCGCACGCAACCGGGCGCCGCCGCCTCCGCGCTGCCGTTAACCACGCCGTTCAGCGCCGCCGCCGCCTCGCCGCCCCCCGGTTCCGCCGTCAGGCTCAGCGCTTCCCCGCTCAGCTCGGCCGCCACCCGCACCCAGCGCTCCCGCAGCAGCAGCTCCAGCAGCCCCGCTTTGCCGGCGCGGGTCCACACGGCCATGCCGCCGCCGCCGCCGCGCACCGGGGAGGGGCGTGGCCCGGGAGAGGGGCGTGACGCCGGAGCCCCGCCCCCCGCCCGCATGGCGCGCTGCGATAGGCTCCGTCTGGAGGGGCGGGGTCGGGATGCCCCGCCCCTATCCTCGGCGCGGCCAATCAGCGAGCCGCGTCCGGCGCGGCGCCGGGCAGGGAGGGGCGGCGAGGCCCCGCCCCGCGCTCCATTTCCCGGGCTCTGCCCGCGCCCCCGCCGCGCTCCCCCCGCCGCGGGCTCCGCGGGGCTGGGCTCCCCCCGCAGCTCCCCCCGCCGCCCCCGCAGCTCCCCTCGCCGGCTCCCGGGACGGGGCGATGTCCTGCGGGGAGGAACCCCCCTCCCAAACCCGGGAGCGGGCGCTGCCGCCCTGTCCCGCAGCCCCGCGGAGCAGGACCGGCCCCCGGAGATGGGGGGCAGCGGCCTGACGCTGCAGGCAGCCGGCAGCCTGACCCTGCTGCCCCACAGGGCAAGAAGGAGCCCCCAGCTGTGCCCAAGAGCAGGTTTATTGCGCCAGCCCCAGGCCAGGGCCACACACACCCCCCCCCTACCCCCCATCCCATGATGGGCCGCTCCACCATCACCAGGCAGTTCTCCTCCAGCAGGTCCGCAAAGAGCAGGGGCTGCAGGGCAGGGAGGAAGAGTGTGGTGTCAGCCCCCCAGGGAGGAGGAGTGCGGTGTCTTCCTCCCCAGGGGGGCTGATACAGCACTCCTCCTCCCCGGGGGGCTGAGTGTGGTGTCAGCCCCCACCGTGCAGAGGCTGTATGCAGGGGCAGTGCTTGGGGGCTACAAGGGGAGCCAGTGAGATGGCAGCAAGGGGTTCGGGGACCGAGACTGAGCTCTGCTGGGGTCCAGCCCCTCCTGGAGCCCAGCTGCACCATCACCAACCTGGAACTTCTTGCAGATCTTGAAGGCGTGGAGCTGCCGCTGCCTGGCGGTCTCCGGGAGCTGCTTCAGGGTGCTCTGGTTCAGCAGGAGGGCACTGTTGTCTGGCAGGGGCTGCGAGGAGAGCACAGCGCCTGTGTCAGTGCCACCCAGACTGCTGCCACCACGACACTGCCACAGGGCCGGGGGGATGCCCAGGGCACAGCCCCAGCCCTCCCGAGCGGGACACGGGCTCACCAGGGACTTGTCGAGGACACAGAACATGTAGAGGTCGTGGAGCAGGATGTGTGAGGGGTTCTTGGGGTTGAAGGTGATGTGGGTGATGGGTGAGTCCCTCTCCAGCCAGAGCCTGTGCAGCCCGCAGTTCTGCACCGTGCGGCTCCAGGCCGTGTACTGCTTCTCAGGGATGCTGAACTCGAACAGCTGCAGGGGCAGGACAGGGCACACACGCTGGTTTGTGAGGTCTGGGGTGCCCTGGTGTCGCCCCAGTGCACGGGCAGCCCTTGCTCCAGCTGGGGCCACGTGCCAGCCAGAGCCATGGCTCTCCTGGAGCAGGGAAAGGGGCCAGAGCCACGAGGGCTGTGGCAGGACAGCCCCTACCTGCTGGTCCGAGTAGGCGATGACGAGGTTGTTGGTGCTGGGGTGGATGGCGAGGGCTGTCACCGCGCAGCTGTAGGTGGGCACCGTGCAGTGATGCTGCAAGGCAGGAGGACAGGGCACTGATGGAGCTACAGGGCACCTCTGAGTCCAGCCCCCCTTCCCACCCCCAGTCCCACACCACAGGTGCAGCACCCACGTCCAGGGAGGGGTCCCATGCAGCGAACCCGCCGTACCCTGGCCCCCCCAAGGCAGGAGGGCAGTGGGGGTCGCTCCCCTTGGGCACCTGGCTCCTACCTCAAAGCATTTCAGGTTGTAGATGTGGATCACCCAGTCCCCACCGACTGCAGCCACCCAGTGCCCATCTGCACTTGCTGCCAGCAGGTACACAGCCTCAGGGGACCCTGCAAGAGCACCAACACAGCTGTAACAGGGGCTCAGGCCTGTGAGGAGCCCCCAGACCCATCCCCAGGGACATCCAGACCCACATGTCCTCATAGTTAATCCAGCTGCCCCACTCCTCAACCTATGTCAGGCCATGAGGGTGCAGAAAATACAGGGCAGAGGGGAAGGACACAAACACCACAGGGGAGGAAAGGGGGGGATGACACACTCAGCCCTGCACACCAAGCCCAGGGACGCCCAGCACCTCCCCAACCCCCCTGCCCCCCTCTCTCCCCACCAACCCAAACCTGAGGGTGGCTGAAGCATGTGGAGGTGTTTGCAGCCCCCCGGCTCCAGCAGCTGCAGGACGTGGACAGAGCCTCGAGCGGAGGCAACGAAGAGGCTGCTGGAGTCAGCAGAGAACTGGAGCTGGTACGCTGGGAGCGGCAGCTTGGGCACTTTGGGGACCTTGAGGGGGGCAGAAAGCAGCACTGTCAGCCACCCACGCTCCCCACGAACCACGCTGCATGTGCCGGCCCCCCCAAACCCCCTGGGGGCCCCCCCAAGCCCCCTGGGACCCCCCCATCGCACCCCTCACCTTCTTGACGCTGACGCCGTCGCCCTGGTACCGCACTCGGTAGAGGTGGAAGCGGGAGGCCGTGGAGTAGGCGACCCAGGCGCCGCAGGGCGAGACGCAGCTGCAGTAGAGGTGCTCGGGACCCTGAGCAGGCAGAGACGCTGAGCGGCACCCTGAGAGGTGCCCCTGCCAGCCTGGCACGGGCTCAGCCCTCAGAGGGGGAGTGGGAGCTGCCAAACCCCCTCCCATGGGGGGCAGGCAGCGGGGCAGACCCTCAGCCCTACCTTGCTCTTGAGCTGCAGCAGGTGCTCAGGCATGCGGCGCAAGGGAAGGACCTCACCGTCCTGTCCTGGGGTGACAAGAAACCACACAGGGTGTCAGTGACACTGGGGGAACCGCATGGGTCCTGTTGAGCACCTGTGAGGGGGCCCAGACCCTTTCCCAGCCCCCTGACCCCGAGGCTGGGATCCCCAGGGCCTGGCCCAGCTCCACTGGAAGCTGGAGCGCAGGTTCCCACCAGCTGCCCAGCCCAGGCAGGGGACAGGGAGCCCTGTCCACGGCCATCCTGCCATCCTGCCCATGGCATTCCTGCCGTGGGGAAGGAAGCCACAGGGCTTGTGCCCAAGAGCTTGGCCTTGCAACTCACCAGTCTCATCGGTGGAGCCCAGTCTCCAGAGCTCCAGGTGCTGGGAGAACTGGAAGAGGAGCAGCCGGGCTTTCCTGGCACAGGAGACGAGGCGGCGCTGCAGAAAGAACCCACAGCCTGGGATAAAGGGCTGGGCCAAAGCCCAAACGCCCTGGGGTGCCGGGGTGGGGGAGAGGCAGGACTGAGGCCCATGGGATGGGAGACCCAGCAGGACCAGCAAGACGAGCTTGTACCTCCTCACCCGCTCCGGGGCAGGAACCTACAAACCCAGAGGGGCAGGGAAGGGACCGGGGGGCAGGGAGGAGCAGCCTTCTCCAGCCAGCCCCCTCCAGCCCCCCGCCAGCCCCAGAGCAGCACTCACGTGGGGAAAGGTGAACTTGCGGAGCGCTGCGTCGTAGCCCTTCCTCTGGATCTTCTCCATCAGCGGGCGGATCACCAGCTGGGCGTCCAGGCCTGGAAGCCAAGCAGAGACCAGCTGAACCAGACCAGGGTGGGGAGAGAGCCGAGCCGTCCCCGTGCCCACGGGCTGGCCTACCCCCGGAGATGAGAGCGGTGGAGCTGTGTGCCACGGCTCGCACGTCGTGCGTGTGGTGCTGGAAGGGCTTTGTCCGCACCCAGCGCTTCTCCAGGCTGCCCGTCTTCAGCGCCAGCAGCTGGAACTGGTAGGTGGCCCCGGTCGAGGTGCCCACGATGAGGCTGTCCTCCTTCTGCCAACGCAAAGGGGGTCTGTGGGGTTCACAGGGCCGGGTGGCTCCTGCTACAGCACCCTCAGCCCAGCGCGGAGGAGCTGAGCTGGGTCCCCAACTGCTTTGGGGAGGGGGGGTCACAGAGTCACAGGGTTGGAAAAGACCTTTAAGCTCATCCAGTCCAACCATTCCCATCCTGAGCTGAACCAGATCCCTGAGCACCTCCCCTCCCCTCTGTTAAACACCCCCAGGGGGGTGACTCAGCCCCTCCCTGGGCAGCCTGTGCCACAGCCCCACAACTCTGCCAGGGAAGAACTTTGCCCTCCCAGCTGAGCTGACCCTGCCCTGGGGCAGCTTGAGCCCATTGCCCCTTGTCCCATCTCCTGTCCCCTGGCTGCAGAGACCCTCGCCCACCTCTCTGCACCCTCCTGGCAGGGCAGGGGAGGTGGGGAGAAGGTCTCCCCTCAGCCTCCTCTTCTCCAGGCTCAACACCCCCAGCTCCCTCAGCTGCTCCTCAGAGGATTTGCCCTCCAGCCCCTTCCCCAGCCTGGTTGCCCTTCTCTGGACTCACTCCAGGACCCCAATGTCCTTCTGATGTTGAGGAGCCCAGAGCTGGACCCAGGCCAGGCAGGTCACCTCTACCTCAGACACGGCCAGCGAGAGGACGGCCGAGGTGCTGACGGTGTGGGACTCCTGCAGTGTCCCTCGCTCCCAGTCCCAGAACTGCACCCTGCCGAAGGAGTCGGCGGTGGCGACGGCGCCGGAGGAGAGGAAGGCGATGCCCCACACGATGCACTCCCGCTTCGCCTTCTGCATGTGGTAGTTCACCATGATCCGCTGCACAGTCTGGCCTGAGAGGCGGGAGGGACGGTTGGGGGCGGTGAGGGGACCCACGGCGGGATGGGGGGTGCCAGCAGCCCCCCTCCGAAAGGGACAGGCCGGGGGAGTTACCCGAGCGGACGTCGAAGATGCGGATGGCGTCGATGGAGCCGGCGGCGATGTGGGTGCCCGAGGGGTGCCAGGACAGGCAGAGGATGCGGCCTGCGGGGGGGGGGAAGTCCGTCTGTGACCCCTCGGTCACCGCGCTGGGGTGACACCGTGCCCCCGCTCCCTCCCGCTCTCACCTTTCCGCCGGTCCAGGTTCCGCTCGAACTGGATCCCACCGGGAACGACCTGGAAGAGCTTCACGGAGCCATCCTCACAGCCGGCCTGCGGGGAGCCGGGGTCAGCCCCGCGCCACGAGCGCCCAGCGCCCGCAGCCCCGGCCCCCCCGTGCCGCTCACCGCCAGCTGCGTGCCGTCGCCGTTAGCGGCCATGCTCCAGATGGGTCCCCCGGCGCCGTCCACGGAGCGGCCCGCGCGCAGCCGCGCCAGGTCGTACTCGGTGACGTCCCCGCCGAGCCCGGCCCCGAAGAGCCGGTCCCCCGCTGCCCAGCACAGCGCCTCCACCGAGCGCGCATCGCTCCCGGGGATCACCTGCCGCACAGCCGCCCGGTAACGCCGGGCCCGGCAATGCCCAGTAATGCCCAGTAACACCCAATACAGCCCAGCAATGCCCAGTAATGCCCAGTAATGCCCAGTAACACCCAATACAGCCCGGCAATGCCCAGTAATGCCCAGTAACACCCAATACAGCCCAGCAATGCCCAGTAATGCCCAGTAATGCCCAGTAACACCCAATACAGCCCAGCAATGCCCAGTAATGCCCAGTAACACCCAATACAGCCCGGCAATGCCCAGTAATGCCCAGTAATGCCCAATACAGCCCAGTAACACCCGGTACAGCCTGGTAATGCCTGGTAATACCCAATATAGCCCAGTAACACCCAGTACAGCCCGGCAATGCCCAGTAACACCCAGTACAGCCTGGTAATGCCCGGTACAGCCCTGCAATGCCCAGTAATACCCAATATAGCCCAGTAACACCCAGTACGGCCCAGCAATGCCCAGTACAGCCCTGCAATGCCCAGTAATACCCAATATAGCCCAGTAACACCCAGTACGGCCCGGTAATGCCTGGTACGGCCCGGCAATGCCCAGTAATACCCAATATAGCCCAGTAACGCCCGGTACGGCCCAGCAATACCCAACAATACCCGGTACAGCCCGGTAATGCCCAGTAATACCCAGCAATACCCAATAGAGCCCAGCAATACCCGGTATAGCCCAGTGATGCCCAGCAATACCCATTACAGCCTGGCAATACCCAGTATGGCTCAGCACAGACCAGTAACGCCTGGTACAGCCCAGCAATGCCCAGTACGGCCCAGCAATACCCAGTACAGCCCAGGAGCAGCTGGCAATGCCCAGTACAGCTCGGCATGGCCTGGTAATGCCCAGCAACACCTGGCACATCCCGGCAATACAGCTCAGCACGGATTGGGAAGGCCTGGTATGGCCCAGTACAGCCCAGTAACACCCAGTATGGCCCAGCAATGCCTGGTACAGCCCAGCAATGCCCAGTACAGCCTGGTAATGCCTGGCAATGCCCGGTACAGCTGGGCACACACCAGTAATGCCTGGTATGGCCCAGTAACGTCTGTCCCAGCCCTGTAAGGCTCAGTACAGCCCAGTAAAGCCCAGTAACAGCTGGCACGGGCCGGTATGGCTCCACACAGACTGGTAATGCCCAGTAATGCCCGGTACAGCCCCGTAGGGCTCCGTATGGCTCGGTAACAGCCGGTACGGCTCAGTACACCTCGGCAGGGACCGGTAAGGCCCAGTAAAGCCCGGCCTGACCAGGTGATGCCCAGCACGGCCCCGTAAAGGCTCGGTACAGCCCAGTAACACCCGGTGAAGCCCCATAAGGCTCGGTACAGCCCGGTAAAGCCCAGCCGGACCCGGTGAAGCCCTGTAAGACTCGGCACGGCCCGTTAACACACGGTACGGCCCCGTAAAGCCTGGTAATACCCGGTAAAGCCCAGCCCGACCCGGTGAAGCCCTGTAAGGCTCGGTACGGCCCGGTAACACCCGGTACGGCCCGTCCCGGCTGCCCCCACCTTCTCCTGGAAGTAGTTGGCGGCGAAGTTGAACACCTCGACGGCGCCGTCGGTGCGGGCCAGGGCCAGGCGTCCGCCGCGGGGGTGACAGGCCAGGCAGCGCACACCGGCCGGCACCAGGCCGAAGAAGCGCACCCGGTGCACCTCGAACTCCCCCATCCCGGGCCGGGGCTGCGCGCAGCCCCCCACGTGCGGAACCGGAAGCGGAAGCCCCGCCACCTCCTCCACCCGGAAGCGGAAGAAGAAAGGAGCGGGGAGAAGGAGAGAGGAGAGGAGAGGAGCGGCGGGAGGTTCAGGCGCCGTTACCGGGACCCGAGCTCCGGGCTGGGGTGTGCGGGGGGGTGTTAGGAGGGGAGCGGGGGATGGGAATGGGTGGGGAAGGCGGGATTGAGGGCTGAGGGGGGCGGGAGGGAGCGGGGACCGGGAGAGGCCGGGCTCCCGCTGCCCCGGGGCCGCTGGAGGGCACCAGAACCCGCGATCCGCGGGTTCTGGTGCCCTCCAGCGGCCCCGGGGCAGCGGGAGCCCGGCGGGAGTGGGATACCAGGGATGAGGGGGGTCCCACTCCCGCTTTAACCGCATCCCCCCGCCCCCTTTTCCCGCAGCATGGTGCAGATCGTCGTGTCCAGGTGAGAGCTCCCCCTTCACCCCACCTCCTACCGCCCCCTCCCCACCTCCTCCGGTACCGTGAAGCGCGGGGGGGGCAGCTGGTTAAGGCCACCTGTCTCCCTCTAGTGATGGAGATGGCAGCCCAGAGAGTTGGGTGCTGGTGGAGCTGCAAGGTGAGGTTGAGCCCCGGCAGAGCGGAGGGTTGGCTGGGAATCTGCTGGGAGACCTGCACTACACCCAGGAGGTGAGGAAGACTCTGGTTACGGTACCCCAGCATGGGCCAGGTTGCTCTCCCTCTTCATCCTCTCTCTTCTCTCCTCTTTGCAGGGTGTCCCCGTGCTCATCGTGGGCCACCACATCCTCTATGGGAAGGTGGTGCAGCTGGAGAAGCCCTTTGCTGTCCTGGTGAAGCAGGAAGCTGGTGAACCCAGCACCACAGGGCCACACACCCGCTATGCTGTCACTGCCCTCATCAGAACCAAGCTGCTCTTCAAGACCCGCCCCAAGCCCATCATCACCAACGTGCCCAAGAAGGTCTGAGCTCAGATCAGCGACTGTGAGCACCGTTCTGCTGCCAGCCAGCACCAGCACCGACTCTGCCTTCATCCCACGGCACCTTGGGGTGCAGGAGCCTGTGTCTGGGCACCCACATCCCCTCCCACAGTGCTCAGCACCCGTGAGCCCTGCTCTGCTGCCGGGCAGTGCTGGCTCTGGCTTCATCCCACAGCAGTTTGGGGTGCCAGAGCCTGTGTCTGGGCACCCAGATCCCCTCCTGTGTTGCTCAGCACCCACGGGCACCACTCTGCTGCCAGCCAGCACCAGCTCCAACTCCATCCCACAGCAGTTTGGGGTGCTGGAGCCCGTGTCTGAGCCCCCCAATCCCCTCCCACATCACTCAGCACCCACGAGCACCATTCTGCTGCTGAGCAGCACCAGCACCAACTCCATCCCACAGCAGTTTGGGGTACCAGAGCCTGTCTCTGAGCCCCCAAATCCCCTCTCACATCACTTGTCCCCTCCATAACAACTGTTTCTGAGCACTGCCAGGCTCTGCACCACAAACCCAGACACAGTGGGTCCTGGTGGGCAGGGAAACCCCTCCAATCCCATCCCCTCTGACACAGCCTTTTCTCTCTGTAAGTCTTTTTTATTTGAACAAATCCAGCAGGATATAAAACCAGATTCTTTCTTTTTCTTCTTTTTTCCCCCCAAAACACGAAGGAAGGGGGGAAAAAAAAGCAACAAACCAACACACAACCCAAACAAACTCCTGCAAACAGCATCCCCCCTCAGGTTTAAAAAATAAATAGATTTACAAACCATAGAATACCAAAAGAGCTACAAAATCTCCTAGAAAAACCTCATATTAAATTAAACAAAACCAGCCAAAGGTTCTGTTGTAGAAAGGGTGGGGGGAGAGGGTGGCTTCAAGGGGGAAAGCCAAAAAAACAAGAGGGGCTAGGGAAGAGGCTCTGCATGTCTGAGCCTAAACTGGGGGGATGGGGCTTGGCTGGAGCATCGTGGGGCCACGGTGATGGTCCAGCCAACCCGCATCCCCCCAGTTTCCTCATGCTGGGGGTTCCCCCTCTTTGGCAAAGCTGAAGGGAGACGCCACCCTCCTGGGGCAGCTGGATTTTCCCCCTGGAAAGGGCTCCATGAGGTGGGGAATCAGCACTGGGGGAGAACTGGGGAGCACCAGCCAGCGGTGCCGGGATGGAGACAGTGCCGCCTGGAGCTGGTTTTGCCATAGCACCATAAAAGGGGGGCTGGGGAGGATGATGGTGGCGTTAAAAAGCACCATTAAAAAGCACCAAAGGGTTGGGAGGGCCCCAGCCACGACTGTGGGGTTTTGGGGGAGGAGAGGGGGGCCACCCGGCCGGTAGCGCTCCGCGCAGCGTGCCAGGGTGGTTGGTACGGCAGCGGGGTAGCACCGGCTCGGCAGCGCCCCGGTGAGCAGCCCACGTTGTGGAGAGGGGGGAAAAAATGAGAAGAAGAAGAAAAAACAACCCAAAAGAAGAACGAGGGGAATAAAAGAGGCAAAGAGCCGGCGGGGAACGGCACCACGGGCGCGCTCAGCGCTGCCCAGCACCCGGCGGCTCCGTGCCGGCCGCACCGGGCCCGGCGATGCCATGAGGAGGGTGATGGTGACCGGCGCATCCTCGGCACAGGCATCCAGCCCCGGCGCTCCCCACGGTCAGACCTCGGCGAAGGCCAACCCACACTGCTCCTGGCGCTTGCCGCAGCGCCGGGCGACGATGGCCAGGTAGAGGGTGAACAGGGCCACCCAGTAGCAGGCGTAGAGGATGGCGCCGGAGATGAGGAAGGCCACCTCGGTCTCGCTGAAGAGGTCCTGGCTGTAGGCGGTGTAGGCCAGCCCACCCAGCAGCACGGCCACCCACACCGACACCGGCAGCAGCCCCACGAAGTTCACCACCACGGTGCGGCGCCCCGACGTGCCCCAGCCCGACTTGTTGATGGTGGCGATGGCAAACAGCTTGGCAGGCAGCAGGCTGGACATGTAGAGGAGGGCGTAGAGGGACATGAAGATCATCTCGGCGCTGCCCCGCAGGAAGCAGGCGTAGGTGGCCTTGATGACACCCACCAGCTGCACCGTCAGCAGGAAGAGGAGGATGTTCCAGACGCGGCCGCGGTAGAACAGCTGGATGACGGTGGCGATGAGGAAGAAGGGGAAGAAGCCGGTCACCACCGACTCGTAGGTCATCCAGAGGTGGTGCTTGTGGAACCACAGGGCGTTGTAGAGCCACTCGCGGAAGTAGGACTTGCTCCAGCGGGTCTGCTGGTTGAGCCAGCGCAGGTAGCGGGTGGGCGTCTCCGTCAGGCACTTGGAGCGAGCCGTGTACTTGGTCTGGTAGCCCAGGCTGAGCACACGGTTGGTGAGGTGCCGGTCGTCGCCGAAGCTGCACTTGCTGCCCAGGAAGGTCTGGTGGTACCAGTCCTCGAGGAACTGCTGCAGGAGGGCGTTGCGGTACATGCCCAGGGGCCCGCTGATGCACTGCACGCAGCCGAAGTAGGACTGGCAGGCGCGCTCCACGTTGAAGGCCATCCAGTACCGCACGCTGCTCAGGAAGGACAGCCACGACTCGTACTTGTTCAGGATCTGGGGAGGGGATGGATGTGAGAGCCGGCGCTGCCACGACCCCCCCCCGTGCCGGGATACCCTCCCTCACAGCCACGGTACCTGGACGTCGCCGCCGACGCCGCCGACGCGGGGGTCAGCCTCCAGGATGCGGAGCATCTCCGCGGTGCAGGCGGGGTCCAGCACCGTGTCTGAGTCACACACCTGGGGGCAGAGGGAACGTCGAGCCCCGCTCCCGCCGCCCACGCACGCCCGGCAGACGGCCCAGCCCGCAGCCAGGCAAGCCCGAGCCGCGGCCGGCGAGACGAGGCACAGCCCCGGAGACCGGCAGGCGGTGGCAGGGAGCGGAGCGCCCCGCGGTGCCCGGCCACTGCTGCCCCGGGACACCCAGCCCTGCCGCACGCACCGCCATGGGACCTGTCCCAGGGTGCCACCTGCACGTGGGGCCTGGCACCCTGCACAGTGACACACGGGGTCACACCAGCCTGGGGCGCATCCTGCCCGTGCCACCCGGCAGCTGTCGGGCAGCAGGGTGGGCAGCACTCCATCCCTCTGGCCACCATGGTGGCACTTTGACCCCCACCCCGGTGCTGGTGGATTGCAGCTGGTGCAGGGGGACAGAGCCAGAGCCAGGCAGATGGGTGCTGGCTCTCCCACCCCACCCGCAGCCCCCCTGCCTGGGCAGAGCACCCGCTGCCCATAGCCCCCCAACAACCCCCCCCTGCCCAACCCATGCATCCACCTGGACGTAGTCCACGGAGTCTCCGAGCGCCCGGAAGGCCGTGTACATCACCTCCCGCTTCCCGCCCCACTTCTGGAGGATGCAGGAGTAGGTGTTGCCGCGCACCAGCGCCTGGACCCGGGCCAGCCCTTCCCGCAGCCCGGCCTCAGTTTCCCCCTCTCCCCACTCGTGGAAGTTGCTCCTCCAGACGTAGCTGCCCGAGCGGTCGGAGCCCATCACGTCGTGGAAGATGTCCAGCATGTAGGTGTCGTCGGGGCCGTTCCCATCCACCACCATCACCACTTTGAGGTCGGGGAAGGCGATGCGCTTGACGGAGCGCAGGCACTTCTTCAGGTAGTCGGGATCCTCCTGGTAGGCGGCGATGCAAAGGGCCACCGACCGCCCCAGCCGCACCGGCTGCCCCTCGCCCCGCATGCGCCGGTGCTCCAGGAAGGCGAAGAGGCTCTGGATGAAGAGGTGCAGCCCCAGGATGGCCCCGTAGAGCCCGAAGGAGAGGTAGTGCTTCTCGGTGTGGATGAACTGGTACCCCGTGACGTAGGCGGCCAGGATGCCCCCCAGCACCGCCAAGGCGAAGAGGCTGGTCCCAACGACGCGCAGGGCCGTGGAGAGGCTCACTGGCATCTGGGGGGGACAAACCGGGCAGTGTCAGGGCTGAGGGGGTGGCAGGAACCACCGCCCAGCTCCCCAGAAGGGGAAAACCAGGGGACCCCACGTGTCTGCTGCCCCACAGCCACCCCATCCCTCACCGGTCACCGGTTTGGGAGTGAGACCTTCCCAGTGCCTCCGCGGGGCCGGGGGACGGCTGAGGGGTCCCGGGCATCCCACCATGCACCCACACGCCCCCACGGGGCCGGGGGAGGGATGGGGGGTCCTAAGCATCCCACCGTGTGCCCTCACAGCGGCCCCCTGCAGCCAGGCAGGACCGCGGGCGCTCCCGGGAGAAGGACAGGGAAGGGCACGGGGACATCGGGGACCCGGCCCCGGGTGTCCCCAGGGGAGAAGGGCGCAGCTCGCCCCACGGCCACCCCGAGCCCCCGGCCGGGCCAGACCCCCGCAGCGGGGCCGGCAGCGCCAGGACCCCCACCCGCCGCAGGAACCGGGCCCGGGGCGGCAGAGCGGCGGCTGCAGCGCGGCACGGCCGGGGCAGGACAAGGGGGTGCGGGCGGGGGGCGCACGAACACGTGAAGGGGTGCGGGCAGGGCACAGAGCCAGCCCCAGGCAACGCCCCCCCCCATTCAGCTCCCCCCGGGCAGCTCCTGCCCCCCCTCCCCAGACCCTCACACCCCCCCAGGCCCCGCAGCTCCCGGCTCCCCCCTCGGCTCCGCAGCCGCCGGTGCAGCCGGTACCGGCTCCGCGTTCCCGGTGGGGCCATGCAGTGCCGCGGGGGCGCCCCGGGCGGGGGGAGGGACCGGGACCGGGACCGGGACCGGGACCGGGACCGGGACTCACCGTGGAGCTGCCGGTGCCGCCGCTCCCCCCGGCCGCCGCCGCTATGCACCCGGCCCGGCCCGCGCGGCCCCTTTATACCGCGGCGGGGCCGGCACCGCCCGCAGCCCGCGGGGGCCCCGCCCGGCACCGGCACCGGCACCGGCGGCACCGCTACCAACGCCGGCACCGGCGCCGGCTCCGCCCGCAGCCCGCGGGGACCCGCCCGGCACCGGCAGCACCTGGCACCGGCCCCAGCCCCGCACTGCGGGAGCGACCGGCGGCACCGGGCGGGAGCCACGGGCACCGGGGACCGGCCACGGCTCGTCCGCCGGGGCAGCCCCGGGCCACGCAGGGCACCCCAGAGCACCCACCCCCGCCCCCACCCCCGCGGCCACCCCATCTCCCACCTCCCGGTGCCACCATGTCCCCGCAGCCGGGGGTCCCCCGCGGTGCCCCAGGCGTGTCCTTACGGTCGGGGGGTGCCAAGGAGGACGAGGGGCACCCCGGCGACACCAGGGCACCCACAGCATCCCTGTGCCTGGCCGAGGGACCATGCCGAGCCCAGAGGAGCTGCAGCCCCAGCTTTGGGCTCAAATCCAGCACTTCTGGGTCCCTCACCCTGAGCAGGGCCAGTGAGTCCTGCTGGGTGGGGGCTGGACACGAGGTGATGCTGAGCCAGGAGGGTCCCCCCAGCTGAGACCCCGGCACAGGGTGATGCCAGCTGGGAACCCCCACCGTGGGTGCCAGCGCAGCACCCGGGGCGAGTGGTGAGGACACTGGTGAGGCCGTGGATGGGGCAGGGACACGCTGGGACCCTCGGCACCACCAGCGTGTCCCCAGGAGGCCTGGCCGAGCCCGGCACCGGTGGGCACGGAGGTGCGAAGCCCCATGGATGGGGCTGGACCCGACTCGGTCGCGCCTGTGTCACCGCTGCGGCGCTGCCGGGCACACGTGGGGGCTGCAGCGAGGGGGCCAGGAGCAGCGTGTCCCCAGCCCACAGCCCTCCCAGTGCTCCTCAGCAGGGTCCCAGCCCCAGGGGCACCCCCCAGCCCCCTTACCTTTCGGTGCGCCGCTGGCTGCCGGGCCCCTGTCCCCGCTCGCCGGCCGGCGACTGGCCGCAGGAGCGCTGCCCAAGGTGGGAACCAAACTCCCTCCTCCTCCTCCGGCACAGCCGGCTCCTTGTTCCCCGCGGCAGGGCGGGCGGCCAGCGCCCGGCCAGCGCCATCAAAAGGGACTTTTCATTCAAAAATCGGTCCTGTGCTGCTCGCAGCCGGCCCCGGAGAGGCGCAGCCGGTACCGCAGCATCCCAGCGAGCGCCTGCGGCCCGGCCCCGGAGCAGCCGGGGATGCTGAGTGAGGAGCCGCGCTCAGCCGCTGCTGCTGCCGCTCTCCGGTGAGGACAATGCGCTCCCCGCCGCCCGCGCAACACCCGTCCGAGCGGCGCTGTGAGGTGTGGGCCCAGCGCTGGTGGCTTTGCTGGGGGTGGAGACACAGCCCAGCACCCCCAAGATGGAAGGGAAAGGGGGTGCTGGGCCCCTCATGCCATCCGGGAGTGATGGGAAGTGGGCTGTGCACAGCAGGGATCAGGGTGCTTGGGGGGCCCTGCCTGGAGCACCCCCCGTGCTGGGCAGCCCCCAGCCCCGCTGCGCAGCGGGGCTGGGGGCTGCCCAGCATGGGGGGGCTCCAGGCTGGGCCCCTCAGCACCCCTATCCCCATCCCTGCCTCCCCCACACAGCAGCTCCCAGTGCAGGAGCAGGGCCTGTGGTGCTGCAGCACCCATGGGAGCTGCCCCCACCTGGAGGGAGGGGGGTGACACTGATGCTGGGATGTCCCTGAGCACACGGTGACAAATGATGATGGTCCCACAGCCCCCTGCAATGCTCCTGGCAGTCCCAGCAGGGAGGGGGGAGCACAGTGCTGCGGTGGGAGGGCCCCATCCTCAGACCCTGAGGTGAGGGAGACCTGGGGAAGGGGTGCAGGGCTGGCAGGGCCGTGGCTGGACCTTCCCCAGCACCGCAACGGCTCCACTTCCCTCTGCCCCCCCAAGGAAATCACTTGGGTTTGGCTGAAGCTGCAGCTTAGGCTCAGCTGCTGCCCCCAGGGATCGTCCCTGTCCCTCCCCTGGGCACCCAAAAAGTCTCCATCCCCACCCATGGGCACCCGGCAGCGAGTGTGCAAGCATGTGAGCTGAGTGTGCAAGTGTGTGTGAGCCGCTGGCTCTGGGACCCTCCTGCAGCCCCAGGGTGTGAGTGCGATGCTGAGGCAGCAGAGCCCCTGTCCCTCCCAGCACCCCTTAGCACCCAGCCCTAGGGGGAGACCCCCACCCTCCCACAGGACCCCAGGGCTTGGTACCACCCATGCCACTGCCACAATGGCCAGGACGTGGCTGGGGTGACACCTGGTCCTTCCCACAGCTCCCACAGATCTCACAGACACAGAGCTGAGCACATCTGAGTTTAATCCCCCACCCCAGCCCCAGCGAGAAGCCCCTCACCCCGAGGAGCCCCCCACCCCGAGGAGCCTGGGGGCAACCAGCCGTGCTCCCCAGGCTGCGGCTTCCTCCCCGGCCGACACCGGCCAGCGGCATCCCAGGGCAAGGTGGTTTCTGCGGCCTGGGCCCCGCTACGGCAGCACCACGATCTTCTTCTGCAGGGTCTGGGGGGGGAACAGGACCCTCCTCATCACCGTGTCCAGCTCCTCCAGTGCCAGCTGGGCGTGCAGCACCGTCGTGCCGTCGGGCTCGGCCGCCACCACGTGCTTCAGCAGGCGGTAGAGATCCCGCAGGACGTCCCGCAGCACCTGGCAGAGCAGGGGAACCATCAGCACCCACCGGCACCTCGGGTGCACCCAGCACAACCCAACACAGCCCTCGGCACGTCCTGGCAGGCGTGGTGGCTGCCAGTAGCAGGACATGGGGTCAGTGGTGGCACTGCCACCACAACAGTGCCTCAGGTGCAAGCCCCAACCCCCCTGTGACTCAGTTTCCCCAAGTGCCGGCAGTGCAGTGGGTGCATTGCGGAGTCACAGGGGAAGGAGGGGAGGCTGTGAACCCCACTGTGGGTATTCCTGCTGGGAACTGGCTGCTTCCTCCACTGGAGCACAGCTCCCACAGGCTCACTGCTGGGAAGAGGGGAGGGAGGTCATGGCCTGTGGGAGCACCAGGCCCCCCAAGTGAGATCAGTGACAAACACCTCCCACAGCTCCCGAGCGCTGGCGCTGCCCCACGGCACGGCCCAGCAGCTCGGAGGGATGAAGCCCCCCACCTCTGGCCCAGGAAGGATCCGGTGTTGAAGGAGACCCTCCCTCGGTGGGGGAGGCACAAGCCAGTGGTCCTGATCCCACAGGCCTGGGAAGGGGCTGGGGCTGTCCCCAGGGGTGCCCAGAGGTGACCCACCTCGGTGGCCTTCTCGCTGAGCCCCCGCAGCAGCACCACCACCACGTGCACGGCCGCTCGCCGCACCTCTGCCGCGGGGTCGGTCCTGGCTATGGCTGTCAAGCAGGAGGTGACCTGTGAGGACAAGGTGGGGGAACGCTGGGTGGGGAATGGGGAGGGGGCCCGATGGCACAGCCAGCCTCCTCAGTACCCGGAGTGATGCCCCACAACCAGCCCAGGGCTGGGGGCTGGGGACAGGACCCCCGCGCTCACTCAGCCTGGGTGGCCCCGTGTCCCACTGCCCAAACTGGGGGGATCGGCTTTCTGCAGGGTGTGAGGCTCCGAGCAGCCCTCCCTGCCTGTCCCGGGGACCGAGGGGCAAACGGACACCTGGGGAAGCTTTACAAAACGCAGGCAGAGCCGCAGGAGCCCAATGAACCCCCTGGCAGGGACAGCAGGAGAAGCAGCAGTGCCAGCGTGTACCTGACATCGCTGCGTGCGGGGCACGGGCAGCTCCCGGGCACAGCCAGTGCCCTGCCGGTGCCGAGCAGCCACGACCCGGGGAAGAAGCCTGAGCGCCATGTCCCTGGTGTCTCCCAGTGTCCCTCCTGCTCCAGAGGCACCAGGTTCCCTTTGGCATGTGGACCCACCAGCTGCCACACTGCGGTGCCGGTGGCAGCCAGGGAGCGGGCTGGGCACCGCTGAGGGTAAGGAGGCCTCATTCGGTGAGGTGCAGCTGGAATTAGGGCTGCTGAGGTGGAGCAGGCAGCACCGTGGCTCCCTGGGCTGCTGCTCCCTGCACAACCGACCCCTCTTGCCCATGAGCGGGCTCTGAGCCCTAGAACTCGTGGCTGGAATTGCCCGAGTGCCCTCGGCTGTGAACCAGCAGCCGTGTCCTTCATGGAAACCCCAGCAGCCCCGCCATCTGCTAACGAACCGCCCTCCTTAACGAGCCATGGTCCCACCCCCCCAGGCAGGGATGTGGGGAGAGGGGCCGGCAGTGCCGGCGTGGGGCCGGTACCTCCTGGACGATGGAGCCCAGCTGGAAGCCGAGGCGCTGGCAGAGCTCGCCCAGGTTGGAGAGGCTGCTGGCACGCAGCGCGGTGTCGGGGGCCCGGGCGCCCCGCAGGAAGGCCTGCACCAGCGGCTCCCGGTGCCTGGACACCGTGTCACCTGCAGGAGAGAGCGGGGTGGCACGTCACCAGCAAGGGAAACCCACAGCCCCTTCCTCCCACAGCCCCTGTGCCATCTGGAGCAGCCGGATTGGGTGTTACCCCCCAGCACCCCTCCCCTCCCCCTGCAGCACCACAAACATCTGGATGCAACATCTGGGGCTGGTGCCCGAGCGCAGCTCTCAGTGAGGCACAGACAGACCCACGTCAGCGCCAGACACGAGGACATCACAGTGCAGCCCCCCAGGACAGCCCCCACCCCACGGCAGAGAGCGCTGGGCGCACCCCACACCCCCCGGCTGCTCAGCCAGGGGCAGCCACAGCCCCAGCAAAGCGTGAGGCCCAAATCCTCATGTAACCCAGCCCCCCACCCCAGCCCCCCGCCCCAGCCCCCAGCCCAATTAGCGCACGGAGGTGCCGCCGATGTGCGAGCCGCCTAATTAGAGGTCGGCGTGTGGAGCCCGTGACCGGCATGAGCAATCGCCAGCGCCAGCGGCGCCCGGAACGGGGGCTGCACATCCCAGGGTGTGGGCACGACTCCCACCGGGAAGGGGCTGCTCCAGATCCCACCGGGAAGTGGCTGCTCTGGCCAGGGAAGCACTGACAGGCTCACTGCCCACCAGCTCCACAGCTTCCCGATGCTCCCAAGCTCTGGAAGGCCCTTGGATGCTGGTGTCCTGCAGCCGATGAGGCAGCTCTAGGGATACAGGGATGGGACTTCCAGGCTGCCCTGGGATACAGGGATGGGGTAAACCCTACAGGCACCACGTGTGACAGCGAGGGCAGCTGCGCTTCTGCAGGGAGGCAGCCTGTGCCATGCTCACACCCTGGAACGTGGCCAGGGCAGCCTGAGGGGTGCTGGGGGGTCCCAGCACAGCACATCCCCTCAGAAGCCTATGGCACACCGGTGCCGAGCTGGACGGCCAGAGAGCACAGAGCGCTTCCCTTCCCTCCTGGCACACGAGGAGTGGAGCTGATGGGGTTGCAGGAGAAGCTGCTAAGGGGTGGGGGAAAGGTCTCCATCAGCCCTCGTGCCACACTTGGCCCCATGTTGCTTCCATGCAGAGGAACAGCACCATGTGCTTGGGATGGGGCGCCCACGTGCTTCCAGCCACATTTGCTGGGTGATAGGTGCCTGCTACGAGCCCCTCGGGAGGGATGGGGCAGGGACAGGGATGTGGGCAGGGATGGGGATGGCACAGTGGTGCCCAGGCAGCAGCAGGAGAGCTCCGAACGGCGTCAGCACCGCTGCAGAGAGCGGAGTGTTTCTAGAAGCACCAGGTAAATCCTCGCTCTCCAATCCTGAAGCTTTGCAACAAAAACAACTGGGTGCAATTTGTTCTATAAATACCCAGGCGAGCCAGGACGCGCCGGAGCTGCTGCCCGCGGCACAGGCACAAGGGGGAGGGCTGCAGCATGGCCATGCCCACCGTCCTGCTGCCAGCCGTGCCGTGGGCAGCTGCTGGGGGAAACCTGGGGCGGTGAGGCCGCAGCGCTGAGCGAGCTGGACACATGGACAAGGCCAAGGGGCTGTGTCAGCCCTTGCACCGCTCGCTGGAGCTCCATGGAGAGATGATGGGATTGCTGGCCTGGAGGATGCCCTGTGCCCATCCCAGCAGCGGGGCTGGGCAGTGGCAGGATGCAGCCCAGGGCTCACCAACCCCGGCAGGACGCCTGCAGCCAGGGATGCTGCTGTGGCTAGGCGACACCATGGTGTGCAGAGGGTGGCTCCAGCAGGCCAGGCAGCCGGCACGTGGCATGGGGGCTGCAGGGATCGGGTGGTCCAGGCTCTGCCATGGCCAACCAAGGAACAAAGCACCCAGCCAGTGACTCCCACCCAGCTGCCCCGGCAGTGCAGAGCTCCAGCCGCCTGCTCTCGCCCTCGCTGGCCTCACTCTGCTGGGGAGGGAGACGAGGTGTTTTAGGACGTGTGCCGGCAGCGGCTGGCAGAAGGGCCTCATCCAGCTTCCAGCCCTCGGCCCTGCGTGTCCGGGCGCTTCCCAGCAGCGTCCGAGCCCAGCACTGCAGGCTGAGGGGACGGTGGGCTGTGGCAGGATCCATCCCCCCACTCCTGCCCCGTGCCAAGGCCCCTTTGGCTTCCAAACCCCTGCAGTGGGGCCACAGGAGCTGCGGGTACCAGATGCAGCCAGCATGGCTGTGCCCATGGATGTGGCCGTGGACTCACCCAGCGCCCGGGTGACACGCATCAGCACCTCGCCCAGCTTCATCCTGGTGACAGCGGCTGTGGCATCCTCTGTGCCCTGTGCTGGGCACCCATACCGTGCCAGCAAGACAGGCAGGATCCGCTCTGGGTACTCGCTGGAGAGCAAGGCTGCTCCTGGGGGAGAGAGAGAGAGGAAAGTGCGTGTCGGTGCCAGGCTTGAGGCCAGCATGTGCCACCACCCTTGGCTGTGCCACCATCACCCATGGGTGTCCCTGTGCCACGGTACATCCCACAGCCCCTCCGTGCAGAGCCATAGCGCCAGGGCAGCCCAGCACCAGGCCTGGTTGGGTGCCAAGCTGTAAAGTAAATAACCAGCAGTTGGCAGCGGGGGCCCCAGTCTCTGCTGGCTAACGGTCACGGGCCAGGCAGAGTCACGGCACGCTGCAGGACTCATCCCAGGGCTTGCCAGGTGCTTGCCAGGCTCCAGTGCTGTGCCCAGTCACCACTCCCAGCCATGGGGCACACGCTGCTGGTGTGTGCTCATTCCCACTGGAGCTCCATGAACCCCCTGGGTTTGCCTGGGAGCCAGACCCAAGCGTGCCCTGTGTCTCTATGCCATGGGGCTGCGCCAGCTTTGCCATCCCTCGAGGGATGCAGGCTGGGGGCAAGCGCCAGGCAGGGCTCCGGCAGTGCCAGGCACCTCTCCGATGGGGAAAGGCAGCTGCCCCCCAGGGAAAGGGCGCAGGCAGAGGCTGCCCTGGCAGCGCCAAGCGCTGAGTCAGGATGAGCCCCAGCTCCTCTGCCCTCCAGGAGCAGCCGCCTTCACCTCCAACCCCGTTCCCCAGTTATCGCCTGGCGTGGGTTACCCTCCGCAAGCCCCGACACACACGGCAGCGCAGCGACCTCTCCTCTGGCATCACCTCACCGGAGCCCGGCTCCCAGGTAGCCAGCAGTGCCGGCACAGCCAGCTGGCAGCCGAGCGCCGGTGCTGCGGTGGGAGCGCGGCCGGCACGGCGCCATGCATGGCACGCTGCAGGTGCCGCTGCCAGCGCGGCGCGGGCTGGGCGAGTCGGCGCCACAGGGAACCGCGTCACGGTTAATCACGGCCGCGCGGAGCTGCAGCACCACGGAGGCAGCTGCACGGGGCCGAGTCATCACCCGGGGACGGGTGGAGCGTTGGTGTTGCACCGGCAGGGCAGGGGCCAACCCGCCCCACTCAAGACCGTACAGGCAGAGGGAAGCACAGTGATAAGCTGCTGCTGAAGGGTACCGATCCAACGGCAGCGCCGGTACCGCTCCGGTTCACAGGAACAGCACCTCCCTTCCCAGGAAGCTGTCACGCTGCACCCCGTCACACAGGGCGCCTGGGTAATCCCGGGCATCAAGGCATCTGCCGGCAAATCCCAGTGGGAAGCCCCAGCTGCGTGGCTGTGCGGAGTGTCCCAGGGCAAGCGTGGATGTGAGGGATTCCCAGGAAGCAGCGTGAGTGGCAGCAGCACCCGGTGCACCCAAGAGCAGCCCGGAGCCTGCTCCCTGCCTGCACAGCGTGGCTGCTGCTGCTGCTTCCCCCCGCAGCAGGGACAGCACTCTGTGAGCCATGAGATACGATGGATCTGGGAACTGACCCAGAGAAGCTGCTGTGGTTCCATGTTCTCCAGCCAGCACCGGTCAGTAGTCACCGCCTTGGCCATGGGGAGGGATGTGGCAGCGCCCCGAGGGAGCACCAGAGGGTCCCACAGCCCTGGCTCCTCCTTCAGCCTCAGCCACATGGCCCAGCGAGCCAAAACGTCAGGCGGGCGCAGGGTGGGTGCCAGGGCTGTGCCCCCGCTGTGCTGAAACCACAGCCCCAGGCTGGTGGCACAGACCTGGCCCCAGGACGGTGACCAGCTCCCAGCTGTCCTCCCAGGGACACCCCAAGCATGAACCTGCCCAGGGCTCCACCGAGGAGGTGCCTGTGGTCTGTGCAGATCAGCAATTAAGTCAGAGAATAAATGAACTAATTATGCACTGAGAAAGCACAAGTGGGGGATGAAGCCCAACAGCTTTGGGAACACGGCACAGAACCAACACACGGCTCCTGGCTTGACCAAACAGCACCAAGACACAATCCAGGAGGGCAGGAGATGCTGAGCCCCCAACCCAGCAGCAGCTCCACTGCTCTGTGCTCTCGCTGCCCAAATTCCCCCCTAGCACAAGACTTCCCCTCCGAAGCACGGGCATTGCCCTGGTATCGCTCACCTTGGATGGCTGAGAGGTAGACAAAGGCGTCCTCGTGCTCCATGTTCTCCAGGAAAACCTGTGAGGAAGAGGAAGCACCGTTGGCAGGGGCCCCACCCGGGCTAGCAGTGCACCCTGCAGCCCCAGTCCCTTGAACCAATGGTGCCAGCAAGGTTGGAGGGCTGCAGTCATAGAATCATAGAATGGCATGGGTTAGAAGGGACCCCAAGGGTCACAGAGCTCCAACCCCCTGCCACAGGCAGGGCCACCAACCTCAGGCCTGGAGCTACACAAGGTTGCCCAGGGCCCCATCCAACCTGGCCTTGAACACCCCCAGGGATGGGGCACCCACCCCCTCTCTGGGCAGCCTGTTCCAGCCCCTCACCACTCTCTCTGTAAAAAACTTCCCCCTAATATCTAATCTAACCCTTCCTTCCTTTAGTTTTAATCCATTCCCCCTTGTCCTGTCATTGTCTATCCTTTTAAAAAGTTGAATCCCCTCCTGCTTATAAGCTCCCTTCAGGGACTGGAAGGCTGCAGTGAGGTCCCCCCACAGCCTTCTCTTCTCTTCTCCAGACTGAACCAGCCCAGCTCCCTCAGCCTCTCTCCATAGGGGAGCTGCTCCAGCCCTCTGATCATCTCCATGGCTCCTCTGACCCCTCTCCAACAGTTCCACATCTTCCTTGTGTTGGGCCCCAGATCTGGACACAGGACTCCAGCTGGGAGTCACACCCACTGGCCCCAGCGTGCCGGCACGCTCAGCCCCAGCTCCACGGCACCAGGCCTGTGGTGGGAGCCCGTTACCTGGAGCAGCTTCTCCTGAAGCTGAAGCGCCTCCGGGTCCCGGCGCGCGATGAGGCCGGCGAGCTGGCGCAGGGCAGCTGCCCGGCCGGGGGGCTGGGGGTCGTAGGCTGACACCAGGAGCTCCTGGAGCCCGGCTGGGGCCGGGCTGTCGGCACATGGGGCTGCAGCAGGACTCGAGGCGCTGGGCTCATGGCACGTGCTCTGCTCCTCACTCCTCTCGCCGGGAGCCAAGGGGCTGCCGCAGCCACCCCTGGGGCTGGGGGCTCTGCCAGGGGCGCTGGCAGGGCTCTGTGCGCCCAGCCCTGGCTTCTTTCCCAGCACGCCGTCGGCAGCAGCGCCCACGGTCCCGGGGCAGAAGGCGCCGTGGGTGCAGATGGCGATGCGCAGGTCTGCGGCCAGCTCCTGGGTAACGGGCTCGGGGTAGGTGCGGGACAGCTCCTCCAGCGGCGGCACCAGCCGCTTCAGCACCGAGAAGTCGCCGGACTGCAGCTGCGGGGAGGGGGAGAAGCAGCGCTGGCACCGCAGCAAAGGAGGTTCGGCAGGCTCCTGGCACGGTGGGCAAGCAGCCTGGAGACCAAACGGGCCACCTCCATCCCCACACCACAAGCCACGGCAGAAGGTGGGGTGGGCAGGAGCCTCAAGGAGAGTGGCACCCACACGGGACCCCTCACACTCAGCACGGGGGCTGAGGTGGGGACATGCCCCCCACTGTCCTGCCGACCCCACACAGGGCTTGCCTTCAGGCCTGCCCGGAGCAGAGCTCCACACAGGGAGCTTCCCCCCTGTCCCAAGTCTGCAGCGCCCGAGGGGGAAAACTTCCTGCACTAAACTGGACTTGACTGCTAATCCCAGAAGCAAATCCCAGCTGTAAGACCTGAGAAGTGATGCTTTAGCAGAGATTTTTGGGAAGCTTCTAGATAAATGTGGGAAAATCCCTTGGCCACTGGAACCCAAAGGACTTTCCAGCTGCCTCTGAAACCTTCCAGGTACAATCTGTGGAGCTGAGCTGCTCCCATTGCCACCGGAGCAGGAGCTCTCCTGGGAGGTGGCCTGTCAGAGCCAGTTTGGTGTTTTCCCCACGTCAGGAATTTAGCAATAAGACACACACTGAATTATTTTTCCATTAACAGTTGGATTTCCCTTGGGGCGAGTCCGGGGATGAGGAAACCCTGGCAAGCTCGGTGACAGAACATGTCACAGGCTTTGCAGGGTGCTCACAGACATGGATTGCTCCCTGTGTAACGGGCTAACAGAGCAGCAGGATGGTTTTAGGGAGGATTTTCAAGAATGGGAAGTTCTTGAAGCACTGGGAAGTCTGTTGTGCTCCAGAGATGGAGCCCGTGGATGTGTCGGGGTGCTGAGGATGGACTGTTGGTATTTAAGATGCTGTATGTGACTGTATTGCTGGGTTGGTGCCTTCCTGAGAGTGGGTTTTGAGTTATAAATTAAATAACTGGGCTCTCAGGGGTGCTCTGCTGGGATCAAACCCTCAGCCAGCACCCTGGCCCCGCTCTGAGGAGAAACAACGTGTATGTATATGTACATGTATATGTACACATACACGCTGGGACTGAGCAGGGAGACCAGCTTACCCAGAGCTTGGAGTGCTGGCTGCAGTCCCCCTCGGTGCCTGGTGTCCCCCCACACCGCACCCCACGGCTGCCAAGCACCCCAGCATCACCCCCTCACCTGGACGGCTCCGCCAAGCATGGCGGCCACGAGCCCCATGGCCATGGCCAGGGTCTGCGCCTCCGCCGCCGCGCCGGGCCCCCGCGCCGGGCTGACGCAGGCCCGCTGCAGCGTGGCCTCCACGAACTCCTCCACCTGCCAGGGAACAGCACAGGGAGGGAAGAGCTGTTAGGGGTGTGGGGGAGAGATCCCCAGGGTGCTGAGAGGAGCCTGGCCCTGCCCACACCTCAGGGTGCCCTCCCGGCGCCCCTTCGGCTCTCACCGTTTCTGTCTGCCTCTGGTTGAAGTTTTCCAACCCAAACCTTTTGGCAGCACAACCACATAGAAGCCTTTCATGTTGCTCACTGTTTGCACCCCCCACCCCTCCTCAAACACGCCTCAGGTACCTCCCCAGCTCCACAGCCTTCCCTCCACAGCCCCAGGACAAGGCAATGGTTGAACTGCAGTGGGTGCCCTCACAGGGCAGCCCAGCCCCTCCTCCATCTCCTGCCCCTGCTCCACCACAGCTGTGCCATGGGATGGGAGCTGGAGAGCCATCAGGGACGGGCTGTGAGGAGGGGTCAGGGTGGTGGCAGTGACAGGGAAACATGAAGGATTTGTATGAAATTGTGCTAGAAAAACACTGGCCTTGGCAAATCCAGATGGCTGCAGAGGCAGGAGAGCTAAGGAGCTCTGGGAAGGCTCCGGTACCACACCGCCCGGCATGGCCAGAATCGAGCGGGGATTTAGCACAGCTCACACACCTCATCACAACAAAATTCCTGCTGCAAGCTCTGGGGATGAACACAGCCCCTTCCCTGCCCCAGGCTGGGGCTGTTCCCAGCCACCTACCCCTGCCTGGATGGCTTCAGCCACCCCATGTCACACACCACTTACCCACGCACAGCTGATGCCGGAGCGGAGCCACCAACCACATGTGCCACTTACTGCATCATTGTCTCACAATACTTTTGTCATCTCTTTTCCCCAGCCCATAACAATCCTGTCAGCCTTCCCAACGCTTGGCACGAACATCTTTAATCCCACAGGCTTCCTGCCTTTCTAACAGAGCCTGGATCCCCCAGGTTATTTCCCCCACACCTCTGCCAGCTGCCTTGGCACTGCGTGGCCCCAGGCGAGCTCGGTGGCTGTGGCAGCACCCAGCAGTGCTGGGAAGGGGCTGGACTGGGGTCTCTCCAACGTAACAGGGGGTTGTGAAAGAGAAGGAACTATTTTGCTCCTATTTAAGAAAACAAACTACAAGGGCACTAAGGTCCTGTTGCACCAAACCCCACATTTCCAGCCCCCGGGGGAGAGGCGGTGGGTGCAGGCAGCAGCGTTTCCTCATCCTGGGGAGAAGGGATGCCTGCCAGCTTTGTTAAACTCATGCCATGCTAGGAGAGGGGAGGCTGGCCTGGAGGGGCTGCCAAAAAGGTTTAGGAACCTTCTGGGCTGATCAGGCCAGGAAAGAAATGCCATCAAACAGGAAGAAAGCAAGAGCAAGTGGCAGAACATCTGCTCTCACAACGCAGCGACACACAAGCTGAGTGGGTTGGGGTTATATTTAATGTAAAATTTAAAAAAAGAAGGAGCATGAGGAATAAATAATCCTTCAGTAGACAGCTACTGAGAAAAACAGCAGGATTTTTAAAAAACTCTAATATAGGAGAAGAAAAATCCCACCTTAACCTGAGAGTTTGAAGCTTCTGGGCCAGAAGCTTGAAAAACAAACCCTGGGGCACGGTTCTGCCTCGTGCAGGAGGAGAGCAGCCTTGGTGGACAGAGGAAACCAAGTCAGTCTCACCAAACTCGGTTGTGGGGGGCAGAAATGGCAAGTAAACCATGCAAGGGAGGGGCTGCCAGCATTCCCAGGGTTGGGAAGTGAGATCCCCTTGCACCCACCCCTTTGGAGCGTGGCTTTGTGCTCAGAGTGCTCCCAGCAGGAACAAACGCTCCAAGGAACCGGCTCAGAAATCCCTGTCCCAGCCCGAGGGCGCCCTGCCTGAAACACAACCCCAGGTGGAAGCACAATGGCTTTTTGTCTGGGGTTCTTTTCCAGAGGTGGTTTCTCTTTGTACTCGACTCGGGGCTGGACCCAGAAACCCGGAAAATCCTTCCCCAGCTCCCCTCCTGACTCTGTGAGCCAGGGACAGGAGCTGGTGGGTGTGATGGAGAGGCAGGTGAGGACAAAGCCACGCTGGGTGCCGCACCGGCTCCGTCCCCTCTGCAGTGCACACAAAGGCTCCTTTGTCCCCAAGAGAGGAGCGAGGAAACCTGCCTGCCTCTGCCCAAGCCACTCACAGGGAACTGTGGGACCAGGTCACCGAGTTACCAACCAAACAACACAGCCCAAAGCCCACATGGGATGAGGAAGTTAAAACACTGGCTGGCTGGGGATTGCTGTGCTGGCCTCAGCGCAGGACAGCCAGTGCCCAGCAGTGTGGGCTCTCAAAGATTGTCTTTTAGCAACCCTTGTTGGCACTGGGAGCAGTAAGGCTCAGCTGGCCTTTGAAATAGTATTTCACCCCTTTTGTGGCTGCCCATTCAGTGGACAAGCACTGGCTGTACGAGCACAGTTACACCAACCCCGATGAGCAGCCACACCGTGCCATGGGGGTGTCTCAACAGCAGGAACCAAAGAAAAGCCACAAACGGCTTAATCACGGGGCAGGGGGTGAGCAGGACACGGTGCTGTGCTGTGCCAGCCCAGCCTGGCCGGCGGCCCAGCTACCGCAGCTTCCGGAGGCGGCTGCTGAGACATGTCAGGAGAGGCAGGCGCTGACGCCACGGACAGGCAGCAAGCCCTCACTGACAGGTACAGATGTCCTTAAGCTTTGTTAATCTTGGAGGAAGTCTTGCTCAATCTAAGGATGAGAGGCTGGGAAACCAGAGTTCTGAAGAACTACAGGTTTCTCTCTGGTTTTTGGATGGTACCACGGACACAAACACAAAGACGTCTGGGCTGCTCCCTGCGGCCTCTGCAGCTCGCTCTGTCCTTCCTGCACAGGGCAGCGTCTTGCCAAGACACTTCCAAGTGCATCAATAAGCTAATAAACTGCTTTTCTGGGGATTCTCCAGCTTTTTCCAGCTGTTTTTTAGCCAGTCTCCCTAAAGCCCAGCAGCCCAGAGCTCAGCCCACCGCACACCCTGATCCCCAGGGCTTCACCATCACCAACCTGCTCGATGTCTGTGAACACGGTGTCTGAGACGCTCTCACAGAGAGCAGCCACCAGCTGCAGGACCAGCAGCTTCCTGCTCTGCTCCTCGTGGCACTGCTCCAGCTCCAGGAGGCTCCCTCCAGGCACCGACAGCGACTTCTCCCCCGCTGCCTCGTCCTCTGCAGCCACACGAGTCAGTGCCTGCCAGGGAGGAAGTGTTCAATAGAGGCAAAAATGCATTTTAACAGTTAACTAGGGGCAAAACCAGCTCCAGGAGCACAGCAGTTATCACACCAGTGGTCCTGGGTGCACCCAGACAACCCATCCGCTCTGCAGAGCTGACTCCTCACACGACCAGGACCTTCTGCTCACTACACCAAAAAGGTCTGTGAGCTGTCGGTGGGTCCTGGGCATCCCACCCATGTCCCAGCAGCACCCCTACACCCAGGATGCTGCAAAGCCCTGTGGGACCAGGGGTCTGTGGGACCAGGGGCTGGGGCTCTACCTGCCAGCAAGAGCAGAGAAAGCACAGCCTGGGCAAGGCCAGGAGGGAACCACAGGGGCTTGAAGCAGGAGCAAACATGGATTATTCACAGCCTCATACACATCGTGATGCTTCAGACACACTCCTGTTGTCAAAAGAGCCCACGGAAATGAGGGTTAACCCCTCCTGGGGACAGGGTTGCCTCCAAATCCTGCCACACCCCAGCTCCTTGCTCCTGAAACACTTAAGGGGATGCTCAGTCCCCTTTGGTGTCTGTCACAGAGAGGGTTTGGCCCAGGAAAACCACCCCTGGCAGAGCCTTCCCTGCCCTCACCTTCAGGCAGCGGATGAAGAAGTCTCCAGCTAGACCACTCTCCTGGCAGCGGGACAGCAGCTCCACCAAGCTCTCCACACAACTCTGCTCCAAGGAAATCTTCTGGTAAAGGGCCTCATCTTCATCCCTGGAAGGGGTCACGGCGTCACCACGGTGTGTGTGCACAGACACCCTCCATGGCAAGGTGAAATCCCACCTGCCTTTGGAAACCCTCGGCCACAGCACCGCCACTGAGCTGGCCGGGCACAGCCAAGCTGAACTACTGCTGGGTTCATTCAGTGTATCTATCATGCACTCTGGTATCAGCTCCAGGAATGACAAGAACCAGAACCAGGAGTGCAAAGCACGTGCCTGACCCAGCCATCCTGCAAGGAATGGGACTGGCACTGCCGAATTCACGCCGGGGTCGCACCCTGCGGGGTGGGACAGACACGGGCAGGGCCACGGAGTGATTTTGAAGCAGACCCAGTGCAAACCCCAGGGCAAACCTTTCCCTAACTCAGGTCAGGGCTGGACTGAGATGAAACCAAAAGCAGTGTATTTGTAGAGGGCTTTGTCAGGGGCACAGGCAGCTCCTGGCACACGCAGCCTGCGGGCGCTCCCAGGGCTTGTACCTGCCAAAGAACAGCCCCCCCTCCTCGTTCAACCAAACTGCCAGCTGTCCCAGTGTGCATGGCTGGAGTCTAATGGCTGCAGTTTAATCCCCACACGGCCAGGCTCTGCCTCTACTTGTGAGACCATCTGCAAGAGCAGGAGGGGAGCTTGGTCGCTGGCTCGGCAGCACTGGCACCTAAAATCCTCGCCACAACAGTGCCACCTGGCCTGAGGGATTCTGCTCACTCCATGCAGGAACGATCTGCCACAAGACAGGCTCAGGCTGGAGGGTGGAAGCTGGATTTGGGGAGCACTGGGACTGAGGGAGCACGTCCTGTTCCCAGACATGCTGCAGGCAGGACTCAGGAAAAGCAGAGTGCATGCCAGCGCTCAGAGAGCTGCTTTGCAGGGCTCAAAGTCAGAGCTCTGCACTGCGTACAGGGAGCACAGAGCCTGTGTGGAAGTGTGGCCTGACTGAGCTCAGCACAGCCAGCCAGCTCCCTGCACGGCTGGGGGGCACCAGCCCAGGGTGGGACAGCACCGGGCTCTGCCTGGCACGCTGTGAAAAGCCCCACATGTGGAATGATGCCTGGGCACAGCCCTGATGCTGCTCACCTGACCGTCTCCTCCACCACAATGGTGGCACCACCCTCGCTGCCCACACAGAGCTGGCACTGTGGGTGCAGGGGGTGCACGCTGCTGCTCAGCCCCACAAAGCCTTCCAGCACGGCCAGCGACGCCTCTCGCCCTGACTTCTCCAAGAACCACAGCAGGATCTCCTGGCACGGGGACCTGCCAGAGAGAGAGATGGCAGTGACCTCGCTCTGCACCCCAGCATTGCCAGGGGACCAGGTGCCTCTCAGGGCAAGGGAAAAGACAGGAGAGCTCTCAAGTGGCTACAGACACTCCTTGGGATGCCTGGGGCTGACAGCTCTGACAGCCAAAGGCATCTGTGTCCGTTTACAGGGGGATCAGGAGCACATCCCACCCTTCTGGCCTTCCCAGATGGAAGGATCTGGATCCTGGGAGGTTTCAGGGCAGGGAGGAAGGGAGCACTGCCTGAGCATTGTGCTGCACAGGGGACAGCCACCTCCACACAGCCGCAGCAGGGTGCCTCACGCCAGCGTGACAAAGCACAGAGCTGCCAGCGTGCCAAGGAAGAGGGGAAGGAGGCAGGGAGCAGGGAGGGTGGCATGGAAACCCCTGCCAAGGAGAGATGCAGGTTAATGAGGTGGAGTAGCAGGGCTCTGCCAGGGGTCTGGGAACCCAAATGCTTCCAGACAGCTGAGGTGTTAGGTACCCCTGCCAAATTCCTCTGCAGAGAGAGAAGCCAGCAGCGAGCTGGCCCAGCAGCAGCGGTAACTTGGCTGGTTGCAGGAACGTGCCACAGCGCTCACCACGCTCTGACATGATCAACAACATGATCAACAACACCTTCAGCAACAGCAGAGCCTGTGTCGACACAGAGCTCTCAGGGAAAGCCCCCAGGACCCCTACCCCAGCAGCACTGAAGCAAAGCGTGAACCCACCAGGAGCACGTGCACCTTGTGCTTCCAAGAGCCAGTGCTCAAGCTCTTTGGGTCAGTTTTGCTCCTGTTTTTAAAGTACAGAGATTCCCCCCTGACACCCAGCCAGGTCTCAGCATCATCACCTCTAACCAGAGCCAGCCGTGCTCCCAGGCAGGCACCCAGAGCTAAGCAGCTCCCCCAGGGCTCTGGTGGGGCACGCTGGCCTCTACACCCAACATTTTGGCTTCAGGGAAGTGAAAGAGCAGAGACAAGAGCTGCTTCCTCAGGCACAGGGCTGGCAGTCAGGTCAGGACTGTGCCTATGCCCACAGTGACTCTGCTCCAAACCAGAGCTCCTCAGGGTGAGGAAGCTGGTCCCAGCTTTGGTTCATGCCCGTTACAGAGCGTGTCCTTTGGAGCTGGGCACAAGGGAAGATCAA
This sequence comes from Porphyrio hochstetteri, assembly GCA_020800305.1. NCBI lineage: Eukaryota > Metazoa > Chordata > Aves > Gruiformes > Rallidae > Porphyrio > Porphyrio hochstetteri. Next base: position 1,273,212 of record CM036918.1, read on the forward strand.
CCCCCAGAAGCAGCTGTGCTGCATCCTTTCTTACCGTAAGTATGACACATTCTGCTTGGCGAAGGAATAGAGGGAAAAAACCACTCCCAGGACTGACTGTAAGGATCCCAGCAGCAGGCTGGAGCTGTCATTCCCAACCACATACACCTACGGAGAGAAGGGCAAAGGGGGAGAGTCAGACACCTGCGTGGAGCAGAGGGGAGGCAGCAGGCAGGACAGAAAGCAGGTCTGTGTGGAAGGGAGGATGGCAGAGGGTTTGCAGCCTCCCTTCCTGTCAGTCTGGAGCCTGCTCTCCCTGCAGATGCCACATGCTGTACAAAAAGCAGCCTTCAGCGCTGTCTTTCTCCTAAATATTTGCTTAATCACAGCAGGGCTCCAAGCTATGGAAGCAGGCAGCCAGCTCCTCAGGAAGGCTGCTGCTCAGGGGCACGGGCTGTGTTACAGAGGCACCACAGGCACCTCTGGGTTAGCCAGTCTTTATGGAAATGCTGCACCCAGAGCCAAACCTCAGCTACAGAGACCGGTCCCTCGCAGGGCAGCTGGGCTGACACGGGCTGGGCTGGGTGGGTACAAGGGTTTGAGGGGGGCATAGGGCCACACTCTGCTCCTCCACCTCCCAAAGCACTGCCCGTGCCCTCCTCCACAAAACCAGCACCCCCTTCCTGGGCAAGCCACTGTTCCCAGCTCAGGTCCCACCTCGCTGCCCACAGAGCTCAGGAAAAACACCCCTGGAAGTCTTAAAATGTTGTGTTTCCTTTTGAATCCTGAAGGAATTGTCCAGAACTAAGAGCCAGGCAGGAAGCTTCCAGACACAGCCACCACTCTGGGAAGCCAGGCCAGGGAGCAGATAAATACCAAACCTTCCAGGCTCGGGGTTTACTCAGGGTTGTTGTCTTCCAGCAGGTTCTACCTCTCTCCATAGCTCTGAGCTTTAAATAAAGGGGGAAATAAAGTGTCCCACAAGTTCTCCAAGGGAATTCCAGCTGGTGAGATCCCTGCTCAGAAGGCATGCTGCTGCTTTGCATCAGGGTGCTCCCCACACCTCTCCCTGTACCCCATCCCTTCACACCAGGGTGCTCTCTGTGCCCCATCCCTTTGCACCAGGGTGCTCCCCATACCCCATCCCTTCACACCAGGGTGCTCCCCATACCCCATCCCTTCACACCAGGATGCACCCCATACCCCATCCCTTCACACCAGGGTGCTCCCCGTACCCCAATCCCTTCACACCAGGGTGCTCCCTGTACCCCATCCCTTCACACCAGGATGCACCCCATACCCCATCCCTTCACACCAGGGTGCTCCCTGTACCCCAATCCCTTCACACCAGGATGCACCCCATACCCCATCCCTTCACACCAGGGTGCTCCCTGTACCCCAATCCCTTCACACCAGGGTGCTCCCTGTACCCCAATCCCTTCACACCAGGGTGCTCCCCGTACCCCAATCCCTTCACACCAGGATGCACCCCATACCCCATCCCTTCACACCAGGGTGCTCCCTGTACCCCAATCCCTTCACACCAGGATGCACCCCATACCCCATCCCTTCACACCAGGGTGCTCCCTGTACCCCAATCCCTTCACACCAGGGTGCTCCCCGTACCCCAATCCCTTCACACCAGGGTGCTCCCCGTACCCCAATCCCTTCACACCAGGGTGCACCCCATACCCCATCCCTTCACACCAGGGTGCTCCCTGTACCCCAATCCCTTCACACCAGGGTGCTCCCTGTACCCCATCCCTTCACACCAGGGTGCTCCCTGTACCCCATCCCTTCACACCAGGGTGCTCCCTGTACCCCAATCCCTTCACACCAGGGTGCTCCCTGTACCCCAATCCCTTCACACCAGGGTGCTCCCTGTACCCCATCCCTTCACACCAGGATGCACCCCATACCCCATCCCTTCACACCAGGGTGCTCCCTGTACCCCAATCCCTTCACACCAGGATGCACCCCATACCCCATCCCTTCACACCAGGGTGCTCCCTGTACCCCAATCCCTTCACACCAGGGTGCTCCCTGTACCCCAATCCCTTCACACCAGGGTGCTCCCCGTACCCCAATCCCTTCACACCAGGATGCACCCCGTACCCCATCCCTTCACACCAGGGTGCTCCCTGTACCCCAATCCCTTCACACCAGGGTGCTCCCTGTACCCCAATCCCTTCACACCAGGGTGCTCCCCGTACCCCAATCCCTTCACACCAGGGTGCACCCCATACCCCATCCCTTCACACCAGGGTGCTTCCTGTACCCCATCCCTTTGCACCAGGGTGCTCCCTGTACCCCAATCCCTTCACACCAGGATGCACCCCATACCCCATCCCTTCACACCAGGGTGCTCCCTGTACCCCAATCCCTTCACACCAGGGTGCACCCCATACCCCATCCCTTCACACCAGGGTGCTCCCTGTACCCCAATCCCTTCACACCAGGGTGCACCCCATACCCCATCCCTTCACACCAGGGTGCTCCCCACACCTCCAGACTCCAGGATCACCCGCTCCAGGGCTGGGAGTGCCCTGGGATCAGGCCAAAGCTCTTTTGCCTGCTGGAGGCAGTGTGACAGCCCAGGTAGGAGGGAAGATTGTCCTGATAAGTTCCTGCCCTCCCTACGGATGCAAACAGCCTTCTTCCCGTGTTAATCCCCTCGGAGCCATCCCTCCTCACCAGAACCTTCTGTACACAAAGCCTCCCTGATGGAGCCCCAAGGATGGTTTCTCACTCAGCATCAAATGACACTCGCTAAGCAAGAACCATCCCCCCAAAAAAATCCACAGGCTGGAGTGTCTGTAGCTAATCTGGGTGCTGTCAGGCCTCCAGCTCTGTGCCTTGAGGGGGGATCCGCCCCCTCAGCGCCCCCCCAGCACTCCCTGTGAACGGCAGCCGCAGAGCAGCCCTCCAGACCCGTCTCTGCCTGCCAGCTAGTTACAACAGCTCATTACTAGGCAGAATACAACAATCACAGCGTTTAAGAGCTTAGCCTGCCCAGGGGCATGCCAGCAAGCAAGTCACCAGCTTCTTAAAACTGAATTCCTGAGCTGAGGATGTCCTCCTGGGCTGGAGCTGGGCTGCTGTTGGGGCAGGCAGAGAAGCACTGGTGATACTGGTGGGAATGGCAGAAGCAGCGATGAGGGGAGGTTGCAGAAGAGAGGCTTCCACCAGAAGCCCAGTTCCCTTGCAGGGAGCACAAGTACGGACCCCCACCACTCCCCCAAATGCCATTGTGCTGCCCAGTGCTCTGCTGCTTGTTGTGGGGGACTCCCTGCCCCAAGGAGCTCTGCAGAGGTGCCGACTCTGCACCCTCCTGCCCCGAGTCGCTGCCCCTAACGCAGAAGGTGGTCTGTGACTGACAAAGCCAGAGCGATTCTCCTTCAAGATCCCTGTTTCCTTCCATGTTCCTGAGCCCCAGAACCCAGTGAGGGCTGGGAAAGCTGCCCAGCTGCAGCAATCCCTCCTGCTTTGGCAGCCCCAAGGCCCCACCACAGCCTCCAGGTAGCACCCTGCACAGAGAGAGCTCCAGAGGGCAGGGCAGCGCAGGCAGCTGGACACCAGCAGCAGATGCTGAAGGATTTTACCCACCCATGGGTTTAAAATTAGCTTTGTGGAGGTGGGAAGCCACGTGAGGCAGGGTTCAGCCCAGCACAGTCCCTGCAAAGCAGCTGCTGGTTCTTCCCTCCCTCCCCATGGCCCTTACCTGTCCAACTGCAGCGCAGGGGATGAGCCTCGGGGGCACCCAACAGGGACCAGCTGCAGCGTGTCCCCCCCATTTCTGGGACACCCAAGGGGAGGACATGGCTGCTAACAGCTGAGCTGCTTTCCCACCCTCCTCACCCTGCTCCCACATGCTCTCTGCTTCCTACCAGCAGCTACTGGGATAACAGCACCAGGATAACCACACCGGGATAACGGGACTGGGATAACCACACTGGTTATCCCAGCTCTCCCTGTGGCTCAGTGGTGCCACCTTCACTCCCTTTTGCAGCCTGGTGACAGCTCAGCAGCCTCAGAGCCACACTGAGCCCGTCCAGTTCATCGTGCCCCCTTCAAACACCTCAACGCCAACTGGCTGCACAGCCACCAGGCAACAAGTCAGGGCCTCCCCAAGCTGCCACCACTGGGAAAGGCACCCAGCTCCAGGGCTCTGGCTCAGGGTGCCCTCTGCAGACCTGGGAAGCAGGCAGCACCACTCCCAGCAGGCTCTGCCTCCCATGCAGGTAACACTGGGAGCTGTATTATCCACTCCCTGCAGCAAGGAAACTGAGGCACAGCGGCACTAAGAGGAGCGTAGGGGAGTGACAGCCTGGCAGGAAAGCTCAGGCATCCTCTGAAGATCTGGCACAGCCAGGATTCCCTAGGGTCTGTCCTTCACTCAGGCCATCAGTACTGCTGGCTAGGACCTGCCTGCTCCAGCATCACCTGCTCTGCAGCCACAGCCACAGCCTGAGCCCCGAAGCTGCTCTGACAGCACCCCAGACACCATGGTCCCGCTGGAGCTGTGCAATGTAGCAACGCTCAGAACATCTTGCTGCAGCTCACAGAGGATCTGGAAGCCCCACAGAGAGCCCTGGCTCCCAGCCCACCACTCAGGCTCTTCTTACTTTGCCACAGCAGCCAGCCAGCAGGGAACAAGCCAGCCAGCACCAGCTCGCTGCCATCACAGGGAGTGTTTTGGGGAAAGGGGGCTCAAAAGGATTCAGGCAGCACCTCTGGTACCCAGCACAACACCACGGCCCTGCCAGCACAGCGCTGGGTACAGGGTTATTCTCTGCCTCAGCATCCCAGCTGCAGGAGATGCTGGGCTTGGTCACAGCCTAAGACACCCCAAACTGCTCAGAGAGTCCCACCCCAGCTGCCCCTTCCCTCTCTCCCCTACCCCGAGGCCCGAGTCAGACACGATACCTTGAGCACGTCTTGCACACAGCTGCTGAGCTCTGCCTCTGCCACCAGCACAGTCCCTGGGGGTAACTCTTCCACTGCCAGCTCTGGAAACAAAGGGCAGGCACATCAGCACCCCCACCTACGGGGGTCTCCAGCTGAAGGGCAGCCCCCCCGCTGGGCCCTGATGGTTCCCTCACCCTCCCTCCATCAGGGCAGCCTCGTTAACAGCACTGAACACCACCCCAGCCTCATAAACACCTCAGGGTTATGAGCAAATCAAACCAGACCACAACTTCTGGACAGATCATTCCCCAGAGAGCCCTTCAGTCAGCACGGGGAAGTGGTGTCTGTCTGTCTGTCTGTCCAGAAGCCCTGAAGGAGACTGTCAGAGCTTCCCAAAGAGCACACAGCAGGACCCCTGCTCCTTGGCTCTCACTAACTGGACTCTGGCACCACTCGATGGGGTGCAGCCAGACACACGGACACGATCGTGACTGAGGCAGTGGAGCTCTGCCCGCTCAGCAGCCCCGCATAAAAATCCCAGGGAGAAGAAAAACTGAATGGTTCTGGGTGCTGGGGGTGGGCAGAGCCCTGAGGGTACCTGCTGCCCCGGAGCAGCGCCGCAGCGGCGCCAGGAGGGGCTGGAGGAGGTGCCGCTCTGCCAGCTGGGGGTGCTCTTTCGCCATGGCGAGCAGCGTCGCCGCAGCCACTCGCTGGAGCTGGAGCGCCGTCTGTCTGTCCTGGATGTGCAGCAGGTCCAGGATCTGGAAGGAAAGGCCGCCATAAAGGAACAAAGATCAGCAGCTCCTCGGGATGGGGAGGGGATGACAAACAGACCCCCTTGGAGCCAGCAGCAAGGAGGGAGGAGACTCCCAGGCGCTGCTTTGCCAGGTATTTTCCACGGCATTCCAGAGCCCATCTCCCTCCTGTGCACACACCCAGGCAGGACACGTTTCTGGGCTCAAACCATGAGCCTGCACTGCTCCAGCAGCCAAAGGCTGGAAGCAAGAGCTCCACTCACACCACCCGGCTGGAAGCAAGAGCCCCACTCACACCACCAGGCTGGAAGCAAGAGCCCAAGCTGGAAGCAAGAGCTCCATTCACACCACCAGGCTGGAAGCAAGAGCTCCATTCACACCACCAGGCTGGAAGCAAGAGCTCCACTCACACAACCAGGCTGGAAGCAAGAGCTCCACTCACACAACCAGGCTGGAAGCAAGAGCTCCACTCACACCACCAGGCTGGAAGCAAGAGCTCCACTCACACCACCAGGCTGGAAGCAAGAGCTCCACTCACACCACCAGGCTGGAAGCAAGAGCTCCACTCACACCACCAGGCTGGAAGCAAGAGCTCCACTCACACCACCAGGCTGGAAGCAAGAGCTCCACTCACACCACCAGGCTGGAAGCAAGAGCTCCACTCACACCACCAGGCTGGAAGCAAGAGCTCCACTCACACCACCAGGCAACGTTTTCCCACATTTCAGCCAAATATGGGACTCAAGAGCAAGATGGAAACACATCCCCCTGCCAGAGCAGCAGAAACACCTCCACCAGGCCGTGCTGGCTGGAGCTGGGCCATGCTCAAACAGGAGTGCCGTTGCTGACACTCTCAGAGCGAGCAGGGGAGAGAGGGACTGACCTGGGGGCACACCAGGCTGTAGTAATCCTCCAGGGAGAGGCACTGCTGCGGGCAGGACGCCAGGATCTTTGCCACCGCCTCGCACTTCCTCCAGTCCGCAGCTGCTGCTCCAGCACCAGCGCCACCTGCCAGGCCAGCAGAGAGCCAAGAGCAGCTCAGACCCACGGCGAACAGGGGGTGGCTCTGGCTGAGGCCGGGTGTTTGGGGCCAAAAAAAGGGATTCCTGGCTTTCAGTACTCTCTTTAAAGCAAGCATCTTGCAGGAGACACCTCAACTTAGCGACAGGAGGGGGAAGTTCTAGTCTGAGACACTAAATAATGGAAAGTGACTTCCACAAAGAGGTGTCTGAGGTGAAAGGTGGAGGGAGGTTGTGCTCGGATGGTGCCATCGGGTTGGTATTGGCCAGGGGAGGGTTTGGCACTTAAACCAGCAGGAATCAGCTTTTGGAGAACAAGTTTCCCTGGCACTAAAAGCAGCAGGAATCAGCTTTTGGAGAGCAACGGCTTCCCTGGCACTAAAACCTGCAGGATTCAGGGTTTGGAGAGCAATGGCTTCCCTCCTTGGCAGGAGAGGGAGAGCAGGGGAGAAAGGCCACTGAGCCCTGGCTCGGGGATGGGTCTCACTCCACCAGTGCCAAGCAGGACTCCCCCCAGATCAGCACAAGTGCAGCTCCCTGGGACAAAGCATGCTCCACAGGCACAGGAGGTGCGACCCCACAGAGGCATAAAGTGGATGAAATGAGCTCGGAGGCTTTCAGGCCAGACCTCGAATGTGTGCACTACCCCAGCTAAGGGCATTCACACTTGGGGGTTCAGCAGAGAGGGAAAAGAATCCACATGAGCATTACAAAGTCAGCCTGGCCTGACAAAAGCCCTTTCCCATGTCAGCTCTCCAACGGCACCGTCTCTCCTGGGCCTCTCAGGGAACCAAACATCTCGGACACCCTGGAAGCCAAGAGCAGCATCAGAGCCCCCTACTCACCGCCCGTTCCCTCCATGATGCCCCGAACCACGGCCTGAACCCCGCTGGGTCTCATCAGCCTCTCGGAGAGCAGCTGCCCGCAGAGGCGCCGCAGCCAGGCCGGAGCCCGCGCCAGGGCCGGCTTTGTTTCCTCCCCAGGAGAGGGAGAGCTCTGAAAGGAAACAAAGGAGCAGATTTGCACACTCCTGTGCAAGCCCCTGCTGACAGCAAACAGCCCACACCCTGCCCCGCAGGGCTCCAGGCCTGCCAGCAGCACAGGACAGGGAAAGGGTTTTAATAAATCACTCCTGCACCAGCAGCACAAAGCTAATTAGGGCTTAACGAGGGAGGCCAGCCTTCCCAGGAGCATCCCCGCACGCAGAGCTTCCCTCCTTTAATTAGAGCCTCCCAGGGTTGGGCAGCAGCCCTGAGCCCCTCGTTACTGAACTGTGCATGGGGGGCTTGGGGATGAGTTGGGTTCAGTGTGGGTAAGGGGTCTGCAGTGGTGACTTCCATGGGGACCTGGCACAAAGCAGATGTGGCACCGTGAGCCTGCAGGCTCCCTGGTTGAGCAAAGCAATCCCAGGATGGCTGTGTGATGGCCACGAGCCCACCAAGCGAGCGGTTCTAATGGGGTGCTCACTCCAACACCCCGAGGAGCTAGGCCAGTACTGCACTGGTGGGAGAACAGAACAGATTGAGTGTTTCCAGTCAGAAGAGACCCCCAGTGATCATCTACCCCAACGGCCCAACCACGTCAGGGCTGCCCAGTCACAGAGCATCTCTAAGGGTGCTGCCTGAGCATCAGCTTGGGTTCTGTTTAACCAGACCACTGTGGAAGAGCCACACTGCACACCACGATCCCAGCCAGAGGGTCAGCAGGTGGAGCTGACAAGCCCAGGCAGCGAGGGACCCCTGTGAGCTCCACAGCAGGACCCGAGCTGAGGCTGCCTGAGTGTGTTTGCACCAAACTGGGTGTTGGGGCACTGGAATGTTCCCAGGAGAGCGGACACAGCCCCTCAGAGCCTGGGAACACACAGCTTGGCATGGCAGGCGGTACGTGCCCCGCAGCAGGGACAGCCCCGCTGCCGCCGGTACCTGCTTGGGCCGTCCCTGCAGGATGAGCAGCTCCCGCACCGCCAGCGGCTGGTAGACACGGTCCAAGATGTGCCGCAGGGTCTCCCGGCACCGTGCTCGCTCCGGTTCCGAAACACCCTGGAAAAGACCAACCCCAGGGTGACGAGGATGGCCCTGGCCTGGCCCTGCCATGTGCCAGCGTCCCCCAGCCCCTCACCGAGCTCCCTGGCTCCTCGTCCCGCAGGAGGACGAACACACATGGTGCCAGAGCGGTCCTGGTGCAGGCAGGAGCCCAGCACAGCCACGGACCCGGCCACAGGGCGTGGGGAGAAGGCAAGGTGGGACACCCCGAGGCGTTTCTGGCCCCGGCCCCAGTGCTGACCGCGCAGGGGGAGCAGGAGGAGCCCACGGACCTGGCAGTGGGCGGCGGGGCCGTGTCCCAGCAGGCAGAGGCTGGCGAGGAGGAGGCCGAGGTGGCGGGCGAGGAGCGGGGTGCCCAGCGTGGGGTGCTGGGCCAGCTGGGCCAGGGCGGTGGCGGCGGCGTGGAGCCGGGCCCCGCGGGCAGCCGGCGGTGCTGGGAGAGGCACAGGAGGCCCCGGGCGCTGCCCCACGCCCGGCGGCAGGTACGGCACCAGCCCCAGGCCCACGGCGGCCCGCAGCGCCCGCCCCACGGCCCGGCCCTGAGCCACACTCAGCGTGTCGGCGCCGAGCGGCGGCGCGGCCTCGGGCCCGGAGCTGGGGGCGGCGGCGGCGGCGGGGGGGGCGGCGGCGAGCGCGGCCAGCCGCTCCTTCAGGCACAGCAGCAGCGCCAGCAGCCCGCAGGCCGCGGCCCAGCCCGGCTCGGCCTCATCCGCCGCCCCGGCGGCCAGCGCGGGGGCCCGGGCCAGCACGGCATCCCGCAGGCCGCGCAGGGCCGCCCAGCCCGGCGCCCGCCGCAGCCGCTCCTCCAGCTCCGCCGCGTTACTGCGCAGCGTCTCCGGCCGCAGCGCACCCTCCGGCCCAGACCCGGCCTCGCCATCCCCTTCCCGAGGCCCGGCGGGCGGTGGCGGCCGCAGCAGCAGCTCCAGCGCTTCCACCACCCGCTGCAGCTCCGGGCCCGGCTCGCTGCCGGCCGCCATGGTGGGGCCGGGAGGAAGGGGAGGAGCGCGGCTCCCTGCCGCCATCTTGGGCAGGGCGGGGCGGAGGTCGGCGCCATGTTGGGGCCTGGCCCGGGGGAGCGGCCCCGCCGGCCCCGCGCAGCGCTGCACCTCGGCCCGGCAGCTCGGGAGGGAGCCCGGGACGCGGCTGTCGCCTCCCTTGTCCGCCAGGCCGCGCCTGATGGCGGTGCGGGAGCTCTGGCCCCGCTCTCCCAGGCGCCGTGTGGGAGCTCCCGCCGCGTCCAGCAGAAGCTCCCGGCTCCCAGAGGCGAGACGGGCGCCGCTGCCCGCAGCGAGGGGGCCCGCACGCTTCTCCCTGGCGGAGCCGGCCCGGGGAGGAGGCAGAGCCGTGTGGGGCCGGTTGCTGCGGACTCTGAGGCCGGACCAGCCATGGAACAAACGGCTCCTGTGTGTGTTACATAGAGCAGCAGCTCGGCCGGCCCAAGGCAGGATGGCTGCAAGGCCTGTGCAGCCCCCTAAAGCCCCCAGGCACCGTGGTGGGGTGTGTTGTTACTCTTTCCCCTTTCCTTCCAGGGCAGGGCCTTGCAAAGGGAAACCAGAGCAGTCCCAGGGTCACACAGACATGGGTGATGGCTGCTGCGTGGCTGGGTGCTGCACCCACAGCCACCGCCACGGTAAGCAAGGCACAGGCTGGGTTTTCACACCAGTGTCCTGCTCCTCCTTTCCGTAGGGCCCATCCAGGCAGAGCCATGACCTGCCCCGCATCCAGCCAGCCCCTGGTGCTGGGGAACTACGTGTGCTGGTAGGGAGCCATCCCTTTGCACAGACACGGGTGTTTCTGTTGGAGGAAGGAGCAGCAGTACCTCTGAGCACGGACACAGGCAGCAAAGAGGGCTGTTAGGTTTTCTTAAAACAATTTTATTATTTTAATTTTATATAAAACCCATAGAGTTGATCAGATCCTAAGAAAGCGTGGCTTCTCGTTCCTGTCTCCCCACCCCGCATCAGCCCCTTTCCCCCCTGTGATAAAAAAACACAAACCACAACGACAGCTCAACACAAAGGCCAGAATTTCAGTACAGCCCTTTGATTTCCAAAAGCGCCTTTCATTGTCTGCACGATAATTACACCTGGCACGGCCCAGAAGGAAATCAGCCCGTGATCTGGGGTAGAGAAAATAAGAAATCTGCCTACAAGTACTTTATCCAAGAGAATTCCCTCACGTCTAGCACCTGGCACCACGGCTTTGCTCTGTGGTAGCTGATCAGCTGGCCCTGCTCTGGCAGAGGGGCTGTGCTGGGGCTGCCCCGTTTCTCTGGTGCTGGGTTTGAGTTCCAAGCGTGGCAGCAGGTTGTTGTCATTTCGGGGCTGGGAGCACGAGGTATTTTGGAGAGTGCCAGAGAAACCCTTGTGTTTGGCCCCATGCCAGAGGAGAGGTGCCCAGCTCCAGCCAGCAGCCCTGGGGTGAGAATTGGGCATGGGGAGGGCAGGAGCTGATCCTGCCCAGCCCAGCTCAGAGCACCTCGGCTCCAGGCTGGGGAACGGATGGCTCCATGCCCTGTCTGGAGCAGAGGGGGGCCAGCAGATACATAGGCTCCTCCTCCTTCCCCCCACCTCCAAAACCACCCCCCCAGCCCCGGTGACACCGAGCTTTCCTTCTGCTGAACAAGTGGGACAGTGACACCAGGTTGAGGGGTGTTGGGGGGGGGTTGGTCACCCGCCGGCAAAGGCCAACACGAATCTGGTGGGGTGGGAACACCTGTGCTGCGCGGCTGCCAGCTGGGCCGGGGCCGGAGGAGGGGAGGGTGTGTTTGGGGGGTCCTAGTCATCCTCCTCCCCCCCGCCGTAGAGGTCTGCCAGCTTCTTGAAGCGGCTGCCCCACTCGCTGAGGTAGTCGTAGTCCTGGTCGCGGTCGGAGTCGGAGGAGTTGAGGGAGCTGAGCGAGGCGGCCTCCGAGCCGCTGCCCTCGTAGTCGAACACCAGCAGCGAGTCGTAGGGGGGGGCCGTGGGGTCCGTGTCAGCCGCCTTCAGGTTCTGGGGGGGTGTGGAGGGGGGCAGAGGGCTCAGAGCCTGTTCCACCCCCCAGTGCCAGTGGTGGGGCACCCCAAGAGTGCCGGTGCAGATGGGGGCCTCCCCCCGGGGTCGGGGCTCTCACCTCGTCGATGAAGTTTCCGATCTCGTCGGGGTTGGCGGGCCGGGGCCGGTACTGGGGGGCGGCCATCAGCGGGGGGGCCACGTCGTTGCGGATCACCTCCGGGCGAGCGTCCAGGCCCCGGTGCAGCTGGCTCAGGTCATAGTCCTGCAGGCAGGGACACGAGGGGGTGGCATTTAAGGGACAGCCATGCCGGGCAAGAAGGGACCCGGTGTGCCAATGCTGGGCACATCCTTGTGCACCACCAGTATCCTCCATGGCCTCAGGCCACAGGGACCCCACGGGCAGTGTCCAGCCCTGCATGGCCGCCCCACCTGATCCTCCTCGCCGCCCCCCTCCTCGTCATAGTGGTAGACATTGTCCCGCATGTCATCCTCCGGCGGGAGCAGCGGCTCCTTCACCACCCTCCTCCGCCTGACGAAGAGCAGCAGCAGCAGCAGGAGGACTGGGAGCAGAGGGTAGTGTTACTGGCATCAGGACGGTGCTGGCTGCCTCCCCCTCCCCTTCCCCGTCCCCCATACTCACTCAGCAGTGCCAGGATGCCCCCCAGGATGGCCAGGATGGTGGGGACGCCCAGGCCACCAGCGATGAACGCTCGCCGCTCGCAGTTCTTGGCCGGCCCTTCGCAGTCGCACACTTGGGCTTTGACCGGCGTCACCTGCGTCTTGCCCTGCCCGTCCGTCAGCTTCAGGAAGATGCTGTACTCCCCGGGCTCCAGCTGCTTCTTCAGGTTCAGCACCAGGGCGTCTTGCAGCAGAGACAAACCCTCAGCACCGGTGTGGGACTTTGCCACACGGCTGCTCCCCGGTGTCCCTTACTGGGGAGCGCAGAGAGCCAAGGGGACCCTGCTCAGCATCCCCCCGCCGAGGGCCAGGTGGCACCTACCTTGTCCTGTCACCCTGACAGACCAGTTGGTGCTGGAGCCGTGCTCCAGCGCTGCCAGGAAGGGGTAGGTGTTGGGGGGCAGGTCCTTGTCCACGATGCTCAGGATCTGCTCCTCCGGCTGCCGGTTGCAGATGTCGAAGAGCCGCGGCTCCGGCATGGGCCCGTTGTCGTTCACATCCTGGAGAAGCAGGAGCAGTGTCCCCGTGCCGGTGGCAGGCTGCATCCCTGTGGAGCCAAGGGGTTAGCGAGGCACCTGGGGAGGGGGCCACAGTCCCCGCAGCCCCTTCCCCAGGGCACCACAGGGTGCTCCTCACCACTGTCCACAGCCAGCACGATGGCCTTGTAGGTGCTGTTGATGGCGTGCAGCGACTCGCGGTCCAGCGCCTGGGCCACCGTGACGATGCCGGTTTTGGGGTCGATGTCCAGCCAGCCCGCGGGGTCGTTGCCCATGTGGTACCTGGGGTGAGCAAGGGGTCGGCACATGGCACCGCGGGCACGGCGCAGCCCCTCGGGCACGCAGCCCACCCCGCACCCACTCACGTGATGGTCTGTCGCATGGCTTTGTCCGGGTCCTGCGCCGTGTAGGAGGTGACCTCATGGCCCACAGGCAGGTCCTCCATCACCTCCACCCTCTTGATGGGGGGCACAAAGACGGGGGGTTCGTTGACATCTTTGACCACCACAAGGACGCTGGCTGTGGAGAGCGACAGCGGCACGGCGAAGGGGACGGTGTTCTCCACCGTCACCACGAGGTGGTACTCGGTCTTGGTCTCATAATCCAAACCCTGGGAGGGGTGACAGACAGGACCTGGGGTAGCACCAGAACCGAGGCAGCCGGTGTCGCAGCAGCCGTGGGGCCCTGGGACCCACCTTGGCAGTTTTCAGGATGCCATCGTTGGTTTTGGGGTCAGTGGTGATGCTGAAGTCACCATCCTGGTCCCCGCTCTTGATGCGGTAGACAGCTTGCCAGGCAGGGGACCCCTGCATGTCCTGGTCTGTCACATGCAGCCGGACCACCGTCACCCCCACCAGGTTCTCATCCACCGACGCCTCGTACTGCACGGGATGGGATGGGGATGGGGATGGTCACCACGTGGTCCCACTACCCGGGGGCTGGGGGGACGACTCGTGCCGCAGCGGCACGGGGACGGTAGCGGCTCAGGGGAGCCGGCTCAGGTACCGTGTTGGGGTTGAAGATGGGAGGGTTGTCATTGGCGTCGGTGACTTCCACGACGGCGGTGGCGGTGGTGGTCAGGCCTGCGCCCTCAAGGTCCGCAGCCTGGATGATCAGTGTGTAGTTGGGAGTGGTCTGCAAGCCAAAATCACCACAGTTAGGGCAGGGATGGGAACAGTGTGTCCCCCTCCTCCAGGGACAGCGCCTGCCTGCTCCTCCACCCCCTCCAGCCACGGCCGTCACCGCCAGCACAGACACTCATCAACGTCCCCACTGCCCACCCACCCCCGGCAACGGCCCCACCTCAGATCCCCGCTGGGCTTGGGACAGCAGCCACCCCCAGAGCGGGACACCGGGGATGGCGAGTCCCCAAAGCAGCCAGACCCCGGGGCTCCAGCCCCCCAGCTCCCCACAGCCAGTCCCAGCGTGCAGCTGCCGCACAGTCCCGGGGACGCAGCCAGGGCCCCACCTCCCGGTCCAGCCCGGTGCCGATGACGCTGATGACGCCCTTCTGCGGGTCGATGGTGAACATCCGCTGCCCGCTCTTGGGCTCCTCGCTCAGGATGGAGTAGCCGATGATGCCGTTGGTCATGGTGATGCCGTCGTCCGCATCCGTGGCTTCCACGGTCATCACGGACGTGCCTGGGCACGGGGACGAGCGGGGAGGTGTCACTCGTGGGCCCGGCCCCGCCGGGCGCCCCAGCGCAGCGCTGGCTGGGGGCTCTGCGTGGCGCCAGCCCCCCCGGCCCCCGCTCGCCGCTCCCCGCACCCGGCTTGGCGGTCTCCTCGATGTAGCCGACGAAGACTGGCTTGGTGAACACGGGCCGGTTGTCGTTCTGGTCCGTCACGGTGATGATGATCTCCATGGGGTCCTCCACGGGCTGCCCGTTGGCCGACACGGCGTGGGAGAAGAGCTGCGAGGGCACCGTCAGCCGGCCCGTGGCCCTGGGGACCGGCCCCCTCGCCCCAGCCCGGCCCCCGACTCACGATGTATCTGTCGATCTCCTCCCGGTCCAGCGGCTTCGTCACCTCCAGCCACCCCGTCTCCCGCTCGATGGTGAAGGTGCCCACGGGGGGGGTGTCCGCCCCCTGCCCCGTGATGCTGTAGAAAACCTTGGTCTCCTTGTCCTTGTTGGATTTGATCTGGTGGCAAAGCAGACGGAGGGGGGGGGGTTGGAGGGGTCCTGGGGTGACCCCCGTGCCCTGCACCCCATCCCCGCAGCACCACGTACCTGCACCAGCTTCTTGGGGAAGGGTCCCCGCTCGTTCTCAGGGCAGTTGATGGGGGGGATGACCCAGTCCCTCTTCTGCCTCCGGAGCCCCTGGCCCGGCTCGGGGAAGGTCAGCACAGCGGCCACCTCATCCTGCAGAGAGCAGCTGGGCTCAGTGCTGCACCCACCCAACCCCTGCACGCTCTGCCCCGGGGAGGGGGGGCTGCGCCATACCTGGACGTGGTGGTGGTGATGGTGGCGGCGGCGATGGTGCCGCCCCCTGCGCACGGTCACCATGGCCGAATGCTTCTTGCCCGCGGTGTCCCAGGTGTAGACGGAGAAGCTGATCTGCCTCTGCAGCTGCAGGGGCCGCGTGGTGGAGACCACCCCATCGCCGCTCACCTTGAAGCGCGTGTCGTCTGAGAGGTACGCGGCGTGCCGCTCCTCACCACAGTCCTCAAAGCTCACTGGGGACAGGGAGAGCGGGTGGGCAGGGGGCTCCCGGGGCTGCCCGGGGGGAGCTGATGAGGGCAGGGCATGCACCCTGGCACCGGCAGGGCGTGAAGGCGCAGGACAGTGTGACACAGGCACGTGCAGCATGGCCGTGGCCTGAGGACCCGTGGGGAGGCACCGCACACGGTGCCACACGCCGTGCCAGGATCCCACCCTGGGCACTGATGGCATGTGGCATGATGCACAGCACATCCCTGACACTGCTGTGGCATGGGACTGGGCACGGCACAGCCTGCCATGCCTTGGGATGCTTGCCAGCCCGTGGCACACCCCTGTGGCACAGCGTGTCCCTGTGCATGGCACCTCACTGCTGCTGAGCCTGGGGTATGGTGCTCCAGCACCTGGGCACCTATGGGGGTCCCCGAGCCCCCATGATGCCAAGGACCACGGCAGGGACAGCCCGAGCTGCAACCTGATGCCAACCAGCACAGCAGGACAGTGCCAGCCCTGGCACAGCCACAGCACAGGGCGGCAGTTGGGGCACCCAGCCTGCCCAGGCACCCTCAGCACCAACTGCAGGGGGTCCCAGGGGCGGCAGGTGCCCACCGCAGAGCTAGGGCAGCGGTGTCCTCACATCACCGTCCTGGCACCGTGCTGGGGCGTGGTATTAGCCGGGCCTGGCACACAGGGGCCGCAGGCAGCCCAGGGGCAGGCCGCGCGCGGCACCACCTCGGTCAGCTGGCATCACATGAGCCGGGACGGTGCTGCCGGCAGCTCCCGAACAAACACCCTTTGTCTGGGAGACCGTTTGAGCCGTCAGCACCCGGCTGGAGGCCCTGCCAGCACGGCCACCATTGGCCCCAGCGTGACCCACGCCACATGGAGCGGGTGCCACGGCTTCACCGCGGGAAGCTGACGATGTGCCGGGCGTGGGAGGCAGCTCAGCGCAGCCCAACACCGGGCACCACGCTGGTGCCGCCATTGCCAGGGCCGGGCCCTGCCAGGAATTGCCAGGAATTCACAGGCCGCAGCGGGATGGAGGCGGCTGGGGAGCGATCACTGAGACCCCCGGGGCTGGGGGCTGCCCCCCTCGCCCACCGCCGTGCCCCTGACCCAGCTGGGGAGGGCTGACTGGCACGACACCAGCCCCACAGCGGGACCCCCGGCAGCGGCTGTGGGAGCCGGTGGGGCTGGCTGGGCAGGAGCGTGCCGGGGCAGGCCGGGTGCCGCCGCAGCGGGGGCTGGCGGTGGGGAGAGGCACCCCGGCACCCGCAGGTGCAGCACTCAGCACCAGGAACCTGGCACCGTGCCGGATGGGTGCAGCGAGTGGGCAGCACTCAGCCCCCAGCCCCACACCAGCCAGGTGCCACGAGGGCCGGGGGGCTCAGCCCCACGCTGGCTGGGCGCAGGGTGCTCAGCGCCCGCTCCCCACATCCCTCCCCACCTCCCCAGCACCGCGCACAACCTGTTTTTCCAGCTCCTCGGGTGGAGCAAAGCGTCCCCAGCCCTCCCCCCCTCTCCCTCCCTTCCCGGGGCCCCGGGGCTCTGCTCTGCTCCGCTCCTCTCCCGCGGCCGAGGGGTGAGGGGAGCTGGGGGGCTTGGGGGGGATCCCCCTCCCTGACCCCCACCACTGCTTACGGGGCGCTGGCACAGCCAGACCCCCCCCACCGCACTACCAGGGGCAGGGGATAACAGCCAGCACTGGGACAGGCATCGGGATGGCCCCCCCCAAGCCCCCCACGTCCCATGGCGTCGCGCCGGGGCTGGGCAGGGGCTGAGTCACTGGGTGCCACCACCCCGGCCGTGCCCGCTCGCTGCGCTTGCACAAGGCAGTTGTGCCAGGGCAGGAACCGCTGGTGGCAGCACGGGGGGGCAGAGGGGGGTTCACGTCAGCTGGGGCAAAGGTACTATGAGCATGTCCACGGCGCACCCGCTGAGGTCACCCCAGTTTCGCTGTGACTTCAGACTCCCGAGGTTCCCCCGCACGGGGGTGACACATCAGCATCACGGCCCCTGCCGTGTCCCGTGGGGCTGTGCCACCCCAGGGACCCCCACCCCCCCACAGGGTCCCGGCTGCCCCCACGCAGGTGTTTGCCTCCCCAGCCCAGGCACTGTGCCTGTCCGGGCCTGTCGAGGGAAAACACCGCGCTCAACTCCTCAGCTTAATTACAGGGCTGCTCGGCAGCCCGCCCTCGCCCGGCCCGGCCAGGGGCTTCGGGGTGCTGCGTGGTACAGGGGGGCGGCATCACCCAGCACCCACCCCCTCGTCTGCCTGCGTGGCCGGGCCGTGGGGAGCCGTCCCCTTCCTCCTTTCTCACGCCCGTCTCCAGATGGGACCCGAGAGGGACCCGAAAGGGGAAGTGTGGGTGCTGGGACGGGATCAGCAGCACACCCCAGCTCCGGGGAGACGCCGGGGCCAGGCAGCTGCCCCGGTATCGGCCACTCGTTAATGATTGAGCACAAAGCTAACGAACCAGGCTCCCAGCGTGCCCCGGGCAGGGCCCGGCTCCCTGCTCAGCGCCTGGGCGAAGCCCTTCCAGACACAGGGGCTGGGGCGGGGGGTTGGGACCCCCCATTGCAATGCTCAGGGCTCTGCGCCCCTCGGACCCCCACCCACCCCAGCTGCCCCTGGCAGACCCGCGGTGCCAAGGCCACCGTCACCCATCAACCAACAGCAATGGGAATGGGCTGAGCGCCAGCCCGGAAACCTGCAGCCAGCACCCATGGGTGGTGATGTGGGGGGCACCCCACAGCAGTGGGGGGTTCCCTGGGCACCTACCCACCGCAGCCCTCAACACTGGTGCCCATCCCGGGGGGGGGGGGGTTTCACACCGGTGCCCTGAGACACCCCCACCCCGGGGGGCTGTGCTGGGGTTCCGGCTCCACAAGGCAGGTTCGCCCCTGTGACCCCCGGTGCCGGGACCCCACGGGTGGGCAGGTGGGTGACCCCGAGAGTCATGAGAACAGCCCGTGGAGCCGGGACCATCCCCGGTGCCACCCCACCGGCAGGGAGCCGCGGTTTCGCCCCCCAGTCCGTCCCGATCCCCTCCCTTCTCGGCCCCCCCCGCCCCTTGCCTAGTGCCCCCCGGCCCCTTACCTCGCCCCAGCGCCCGTCCCGCCGCCACAGCGTCCCGCAGCACCGTGAGAGTGAAGGTCTCCGCCGTGAAGCCGGCCCGGCACGGCGCGGCCCGCCCGCGGCTCGCCTGCCCCGGGGGAGAGCGGTCAGTGCCGGTGGGGGTCCCGCCGCCCCGAGCGGGGTCCCCCCGGGCCGGGCCGCCCCTCACCTGGACGAGGAGGAGGAAGAGGAGGAGGAGGAGGAAGAACTGGGCCAAACAGCCCCCCCGCCACCCCATCGCTGCCGGTGCGGGTGTAGATACCGGAGGGATCGGGGCTCTGCCGCCGCCGCCGAGCCGCAGGTGGGTCCGGTGCCGGTGCCGGTGCCGGTCCCCGCCCCGCAGGTGCTGCCCCAGCCCCGCCCCGCAGGTGCCGGGCCCCGGCCCCAGCCCGCCCCGACGGGAGGCGGTGCCGTCCCGCCCCGGGGAACCGCGGTCCCGGGGGAAGCGGCGGGGCCGGGAGGGGACCCGGCCCCGCGGGAGGTGGGTGCCCCCAGAGTCACTCCCAGGGGGTGGGGGGGCTCAGCGCCCGGCGCCTGCTGCGGGACAGGGAGCCCCGGGAGATGCTGCACCGGGGAGTTGGGGCACAGGGGCACCCTGGGTCTGGGGTCAGCACCCGCCAGGGGCAGCAGGGCACGAAGCCACACAGAGCCTGAGCACAGACCCCCCCACCCCCTCCAAAATACCTTGAACAGAACCGACCCAGCACCCACAGTAGCATCACACGACCTTTATTTCATACGGTAAAAAAAAAACCCCAACCCACCCCCCACCCCCCCAAAATATAACCCAGAAAAACCCAGCAGGGCTGAGGTGGGGGCTGCTGCCTCGGCGGGGGCACAGCGGGAGCGGGGGGCAGCCCCAAGGCACAGGCAGTGGTAAGGCATGGGGAGCAAGGGGGCAGCGGGGCCGGAGGAGGAGGGGAGGGTGTGTTTGGGGGGTCCTAGTCGTCCTCCTCCCCCCCGCCGTAGAGGTCTGCCAGCTTCTTGAAGCGGCTGCCCCACTCGCTGAGGTAGTCGTAGTCCTGGTCGCGGTCGGAGTCGGAGGAGTTGAGGGAGCTGAGCGAGGCGGCCTCCGAGCCGCTGCCCTCGTAGTCGAACACCAGCAGCGAGTCGTAGGGGGGGGCCGTGGGGTCCGTGTCAGCCGCCTTCAGGTTCTGAGGGGGTGTGGAGGGGGGCAGAGGGCTCAGTGCTGGGGAACCCCAGTGATGCTGGTGTGGATCTGGGGGCTCTGGGGCTCACTCACCTCCTCGATGAAGGTGCCGATGTCGTCGGGGTTGGCGGGCCGGGGCCGGTACTGGGGGGCTGGCAGGAGGGTGGGGGCCACGTCGTTGCGGAGCAGCACCTCAGGGCGGGCGTCCAGGCCCCGGTGCAGCTGCCGCAGGTCGTAGTCCTGGGGGAGGGGGATACACACACACACACACACACGTGTGATGAAGAGGGGCAGGCTCAGACCCCCCCAGTAGCACCGCTCCCATGTTCTCCCCCCTCAGACCCCACCTGGTCCTCCTCGCCGCCCCCTTCCTCCCCATAGTAAAACACATTGTCCCTCGTGTCGTCCTCAGTCAGCAGCAGCGGCTCCTTCGTCACCTTCCTCCTCCTCACGAAGAGCAGCAGCAGCAGCAGGATGACTGCAGGGAGCAGCGGTGTCAGCGAGGACCAGCCTCCTCCCCCCCCCCAAAAAAGGGGGGTACAGCCCCATAGCACCCCCAACTTACGCAGCAAGGCCAGGAGGGCACCCAGGGCAGCGAAGATGAAGGGCAGGCCGGTGGCGGGCTGGGGTCTCTGGGGACAGCTCTGCACCGGCCCCTCACAGTCGCAGACCCGCGCGGTGATGATGCTGAGCTGGGCTTTGCCCGGCCGGTCCAGGAGCCGCAGGTGGACGCTGTACAGGTCCGGCTCCAGCGGTGCCACCAGCCGCAGGGTGACAGTGTCATCTGCTCAGGACCGGCACCGCGGGTCACCAGTGGTGACACACACACTGGGTAAGGCCGCCATGGCACAGCCCAGCATCCCCATGGAGTTACCTTCATCGCTGACCTCCACAGCCCAGTTGTCCCCTGAGCCAGGGCCGAGCTCGGCACGGAAGGGGCCGGTGTTGGGGGGCAGGTCCCTGTCAGTGATGGTGAGGACCTGGGGCTGGGGGCTGCGGTTACAGATGGTGACGTCCCGGGGCTCGGCCTCGGGGCCGTGGTCGTTCACGTCGAGCAGGGTGAGGAGCAGGGTGCCAGTGCCCGTGGCAGGCGGGGAGCCTGCGGGGAGGAGCTGTGATGGAGGGGAGACCCCAAAACCAGGACCCCCTCACGGGGACAGGGGTGCATGGAGCAGGGTTGAGGACAGGCAGCCAGTGATGGGGAGACAAGGGTCCCTGTCACCACCCTCACCATCATCCACAGCCAGCAGCATGGCGCTGTAGGTGCTGTTCTTGGTGAAGGGGGACTCGCGGTCCAGGTGGTCCCGCGCTGTCACCAGGCCGTTCTCGGGGTGCACAGCCAGCCAGCCCGCTGGGTCATGCCCTATCAGGTACCTGGGGGGGCAAAGGGGAGCTGGTCCCATGGCACGAGGTGGCAGGGACCCCCCCCTCAGTCCCCTAACCCCAGCCCTCCCACTCACTTGATCCTCTGCCCCTGGGCTTTGTCGGGGTCCTGCGCCATGCAGGAGGCGAGGGTCTGTCCCGGTGGCACATCCTCGGCCACCTGGGCCAGCTGCACCGCTGGGTGGAAGACGGGCGCCTCGTTGACATCCTCCACTCCCACCGTCACCGTGGTGGTGGCCGTCGGCAGCTTCACGGCAAAGGGAGCCTCGTTGGCCACCGCCACGTGGAGCACGAACTGCTTCTTGGCCTCGTAGTCCAGACCCTGAGAGAGGGGAGGGGATGGGATGGGCAGCACCCCACTGTGGGCAGCAAGGGGGGGCACAGCGTGGGGGGGACACACACACCTTGGCTGTGCGCAGGACACCCTCGTTGCTGGCAGGGTCGGTGGTGATGGCAAAGGCACCACCCTCGTTGCCACGTACTATGGAGTAGACGGCGCGCCACGCCGGCGTGCCCGGCTCGTCCAGGTCAGTGACAGCCAGCCGCACCACCTCCCGCCCCGCATCGTTCTCCGGCACGGCCGCCTCGTACTGCGGGTCAGAGGGGCAGCCTCAGCACCGGCACAGCCGGGAGAGGGGGATGTCCCGCCGGGGGATCCCCACGGTACCGTTTTGGGTTCGAACTCGGGGGCGTTGTCGTTGATGTCCGCGATCTCGATCACCGCCAGCGCCGTGGTGGTCAGCCCCTCGCCGTCCAGGTCGGCCGCCTGCACAGTCAGCGTGTACTCCCGCACGCGCTGCGGTGGACGGACAGACAGAAGGATGGACACCCCGTCAGCACCCCCCCTGTTTGGGGCTGGGGCCGCCTGCCCCGCGGTGCCACAGCGCCCACCTCCCGGTCGAGGCCGCTGGCAATGACGCCGAGGGTGCCGGTTGCCTTGTTGACGGTGAACATGTGGGGATGGGGCTCCCGCGGCTCCTGGCTCAGGATGGAGTAGGCGATGACACCGTTGTAGGTCTCCACTGCGTCATCTGCGTCCGTGGCCGTCACCTGCATCACGGAGGTGCCTGGGGATGGGTGGTACCAGTGAGCGGGGATGGGGACACCGGGCACCCACGGGGACGGTCCCAGGGCTCTGGCTGAGGGAGGTGGGCAGCGGGACCCCGTGGCACAGCATCCTACCCGGCAGAGCTCCCTCCGGCACGGAGCCCCTGAACAGCTCCTGGGTGAACCGGGGCTTGTTGTCGTTCTGGTCTGTCACCGTGACTATGATCTCCATGGGCTCCTCCACCGGCTTGCCGTTCTCAGACACGGCGTGGGAGAAGAGCTGTGAGGGGGGGGGATGAGTTTGGGTGGGGGGACACACACAGAGCACGGGATGCTGGCGTGCCACGGCCCCTCTGCCCCCCCAGAAGGGACCTACGTGGTACTTGTCGATGTGCTCCCGGTCCAGCGGCTGCGTCACCTTCATCCAGCCCGACTCCTTCTCGATGATGAAGACGCCCTCGGGGGGGGCATCAGCCCCCTGCCCTGTGATGCTGTAGAAGATCTTGGTCTCTTTGTCCCGGTTGGATTTGATCTGAGAGGGGACACGGGGAAGGGGGGGTGTCAATACCCCCCTTCCCTGCCCTGATGCGGGGTGGGAGGGGCACCACCAGCATCACTCACGCCATTAACAGGTACTGCCCCCCTGCCCAGACCGACCTCCCCCCATACCTGAACCAGCTTTTTGGGGAAGGGGCCCCTCTCATTTTCGGGAACCTTGATGGGGGGGATCACCCAGTCCCTCTTCTGCCTCCTGCGAACAGCACGAGCCCTGGGGAGCTCCTGCGGGATGAGGGGGAGGGGTTGTGAGGGTGCAGCCTGATGGGAGATTTGGGGAACGGGGTGGGAGGGGGCAGCTGGGCAGCATTACCTGGGGGGGGTACCGGCTTTGCACGGGGAGCGGGGCAGGGCCGGGCCAAGCAGCGTCATCCCGGGGGGGGACAGGGAGCGTCTTGCCCACCCCCGGCAGCTGCACGGACCCTCTGCCCTGTGCCCCGACATCGGGCTCCTCGGTCCCGTACGGCCCCACGCAGCCTCCGGGGCTCCCTGCGAGAGGGCAGGGGGTCAGGGCGGCTGGGGGGGGTGTGTGGAGGAACCTGTCCCCCAGCGTCCCCTCCCCCCGCATGCCAGCAGCCCCCGGACCCCGCACCCCCCAGCCAGGCGGGGGATGCCGGGAGCGAAGGTTTCGGCTTTGTTTCGTAGATTAAGGGAAATTCCTGAGCTGGAAGAGCCCTGCCCCAGCCCTCCATCCGGTGTGTCACCCCCTCGAGGCTCCCAGCCCCCCACGGCCAGCACCCGGGGCACGGCACGGCTCCCCCCTCCCGCCCAGGACCAGCATCCTCCGTGCTGGATCCGGCCCAGGGCCCCGCAGCCCCGGCCGGGAGGCAGGATTAGGGGATTAGCAGAGCTAAACCAGCTCCGGGGGCCGGGAGAGCCGGGGGAGATGCTGGGCAGGGAGAGCTGTGCCCCACAGCTGCCCCACAGCGTGGCAAAGGGGGGACCCTCCGGGCACAGAGGCCCTGCCTGAAGGGCAGCGCCGAGGGGCGATAAAGGATGTCAGAGGGGCTGGAAGGGTCCCGGCCACCCTGGGGGCAAGCGGGGCTGGGGGCACAGGAGCCTGGGGTGCCCCCAGCATCGCTCCCCAGCCCTGGCACGGGTTGCTGCTGCCCAGCGCCGGGTCCTTGGGGTCCCTCCGTGCGGAGCCCCCCCTGGCACCGTGCTGGGCCACGTGCTGCCCACCGAGCGGTTCCGTGGCGGCGTGGATGGAACCCCCGCCCACGGCAGAGCCCGGCTCTGGGGCCGGTAACCCGGCTCTGGGGCCGGTAGAACCCGGCTGGAGCCTCCGGTGGGTCGGGCCGAGGCAGCGGGCTGCGGTGTCCGCTGCGGGCGGGGGCCAGGGCCCCTCCTTGGCACGGCGAGAGCACTTACCGGCACGGGGTGCTTTTAGTGCTCCGCAGCCATTAGGCGAGCGGCGGCTCCGGCCGCGGTTCCCGAGCAGCCCCGCTCGGCCCCGCTCCCCCGGGATGCTGCCGAGCGAGCAGGCGTGGGCAGCGCCGAGCCAAGAGCCGGTGCCAGCGAGCCCCTGCCCGGCCTCGGGCAGCCCCCACGGACCCTGCAGCCCCCACACCGGGCAGCCCCCACGGACCCTGCAGTCCCCACGGACCCTGCAGCCCCCACGGACCCGGCAACCCGGGGCCCCAGCTCCAGCCCCACAGACGGAGAAGGGTGGCCCCGGGGCACCCAGCCCCATCGCCAGCCCGGCGCCGGGCACCCACCCTGCCCCGGCAGCTCCCAGCCGGCGACCCACGGCTGCACCGGAGACGCCAGCGCCGGGATCAGCCGCCGCCAGCCCCGCGGGGCCAGACCGGGCACCGCCAGCTCCCCCCCCCAACCCGACCCCGCCGGGCGGCCCTGGGAGGGGGCGGGGGGCGGCACAGCCCTACAAGGCGGGAGCCCGGCCAGCCCCACCGCTCAGCCCCGGGAGGGGGGATGCTCCCCCCGAAAGCACCGACCCCGCGGCCCGGGGGAAGAGCCGGCCCCAGATTCCGCCCCGCACCCGGCCCCACGGCGCGGGGAGCCCCCAGACCAGCCCCACAAGCGGGGGAACGGGGGGAGAGAGTGGGGGGGGCAGAGCGGGGCTCATCCCAGCCCCGAGGTGGGGCCCCGCTGCCCCCCCAGCCCAACCCGCCCCACCGGAGCCCCGATCCCGGTCCTGGCCCCGCCGCTCACCCCGCGGGGTCCCGGAGGGGAAGGACGGGGCGGGGGTCAGACCGGGTGGAGCCGCGCCCCGACGGCGCCGGTTACCTGCTACCGGGAGCGCCCCGCGGCGCAGCCCCGGGGGGACGCACGGCCGGGCCGGGGCAGCGGCGATCGCGGCGGCCTCGGGGAGAACGAGGATGAGGAGGAAGAGGGTGAAGCGGAGCGGGCAGAGCCCGGAGCCCGGCACCCACATGGCCCGGCCGCCGCTGCTGCCGCCGCTCCGGTCGCCGCCCGCCGCGTCCCGCCCCGCCCGCTGCAACGCTCCAGGTGAGGCGGCGGCCGCGCAGGTACCGCCCCGCCCCGCCCCGGGGACCGCCCGGCACCCCCCTCCCCGCTGCCCCCCCCCCCGTTCCCTCCTCGAGATGCCGTAGGTACCGCCCGGGCATCCCGGTACCGCCGGGAATCCCTCCCGGAGCCTCCCCGCGGCCCCGCTGCCGGTCCCGGTGCGACCTGTCCCCCCGCCCGGGGCTGGGCTCCGGCTCCTGGGCTCCCCCGGGACACCCCGGGAACTCTGCCGAGGGGGGAAGTCAGGGTGCTTGGCCCCGCCGGGGGGTCCAGTCAGACGTCGGCTGCGGCCTCGCCCCCTCCACAACACCGGTGGGGGGCTCAACCGGCCCCGAGCTTCCCCCGGGAGGGACGTTGCACCCCGCTGTGTGCGGGGGCTCCGACGTGCCCCACATCAGGCTTCTGGGGGGCACTGGGGCTGCTGGGTCTCTGAGTGGGAGGGGGGGATATCCCTGGGGGTCCCCCAGATTTCAGTATATGAGGCCCCAGAGCGAAGTGAGGCGCCAGGAAGGGGGCATGTTCTCACCCTCGCCCTGCTGGGACAGTGCCCTGGGGGGGTTCTGGCATCCCGGGTATGTGTGCCAGGTGCCTGCGTGGGTGCCCCCCGGGAGTCCCCCCAGCTCTGGCAGTCAGGTTTCCCAGTTGGACTCGGCCAAGGTCACCACTGGCCGCTGGGAAGGTGCCCAGCCGGCACCGGGCCCTGCAGCCAGTGTGGCAGGAGCAATGTCAGCCCGCACCTTCACCCTCCTCCTCCTCCTCCTCCTGGCCGTAGGACTGGCCCCATGGGGCCAGGGGCTGAGCAATCTTTCCCCGGGGCTGCACAGGGGCTGCCCCCCTTCCCTGACCCCCCAGCCCAGCAGGACACGGTGCTGACCTTCCCTGAGCCGGGCCAGGGGCTCCGGAGGCAGAAGAGGGACTGGGTCATCCCCCCCATCAACTGCCCTGAGAACGAGCGGGGACCCTTCCCCAAGAAGCTGGTGCAGGTACGTGGTGCTGCGGGGATGGGGTGCAGGGCACGGGGGTCACCCCAGGACCCCTCCAACCCCCCCCTCCGTCTGCTTTGCCACCAGATCAAATCCAACAAGGACAAGGAGACCAAGGTTTTCTACAGCATCACGGGGCAGGGGGCGGACACCCCCCCCGTGGGCACCTTCACCATCGAGCGGGAGACGGGGTGGCTGGAGGTGACGAAGCCGCTGGACCGGGAGGAGATCGACAGATACATCGTGAGTCGGGGGCCGGGCTGGGGCGAGGGGGCCGGTCCCCAGGGCCACGGGCCGGCTGACGGTGCCCTCGCAGCTCTTCTCCCACGCCGTGTCGGCCAACGGGCAGCCCGTGGAGGACCCCATGGAGATCATCATCACCGTGACGGACCAGAACGACAACCGGCCCGTGTTCACCAAGCCAGTCTTCGTCGGCTACATCGAGGAGACCGCCAAGCCGGGTGCGGGGAGCGGCGAGCGGGGGCCGGGGGGGCTGGCGCCACGCAGAGCCCCCAGCCAGCGCTGCGCTGGGGCGCCCGGCGGGGCCGGGCCCACGAGTGACACCTCCCCGCTCGTCCCCGTGCCCAGGCACGTCCGTGATGACCGTGGAAGCCACGGATGCGGACGACGGCATCACCATGACCAACGGCATCATCGGCTACTCCATCCTGAGCGAGGAGCCCAAGAGCGGGCAGCGGATGTTCACCATCGACCCGCAGAAGGGCGTCATCAGCGTCATCGGCACCGGGCTGGACCGGGAGGTGGGGCCCTGGCTGCGTCCCCGGGACTGTGCGGCAGCTGCACGCTGGGACTGGCTGTGGGGAGCTGGGGGGCTGGAGCCCCGGGGTCTGGCTGCTTTGGGGACTCGCCATCCCCGGTGTCCCGCTCTGGGGGTGGCTGCTGTCCCAAGCCCAGCGGGGATCTGAGGTGGGGCCGTTGCCGGGGGTGGGTGGGCAGTGGGGACGTTGATGAGTGTCTGTGCTGGCGGTGACGGCCGTGGCTGGAGGGGGTGGAGGAGCAGGCAGGCGCTGTCCCTGGAGGAGGGGGACACACTGTTCCCATCCCTGCCCTAACTCTGGTGATTTTGGCTTGCAGACCACTCCCAACTACACACTGATCATCCAGGCTGCGGACCTTGAGGGCGCAGGCCTGACCACCACCGCCACCGCCGTCGTGGAAGTAAAGGTGAGGCGCCGACCCAGCCCCGTGCCCCCGTGGCAGGCACACCGGCATGGTTAGGCCTCAGTGAACCTGCTGCCTGTTCCTGGCAGCCCCCACATACCCGGCTGCTGCGGTGCTGCCATGCTGCAGGCACTTTCCAAGGAGGGAGGCAAGTCTGGGATGGCAGCTCCACCATGGCTCCCCCTGGCCCGGCGCCCCAACACCCCTCAGGGCTCTGGTCCACCAGCCCCGGGGCCGCGGTGCTGCCAGAATGTGGGTGCCGGCAGAGCTCCTGGGCGCACCTCCCAGGGGGAAGCCACCTGCGCCGGCTCGGCCCAGCCAGGGAGGAGCGCCTGGTCCTGCTGCGGCCCTGCACCGGGATAGCGGCATCCAGCCTCACCAGCTCCGTGGGGAGAGGCCGCGGTGCCGGGTCAGGAGATGGCCTTTTGCACGGTGTCGCCGGCCACCAGCTCCTGTCCGGGCAGGACGGAGGAGAGCCAGGTAGGCAGCTGGGCACCCGCGCTCACCGCCGTGCCTCGCCGGTGTCCCCGCTTCAACCGGCAGCCAAGGCCTGGAGCCGGTGCTGGGGTGGCAGCGAGGGCTGATCCAGCTCCAGGGAGGGAGCCTGGCCCTGCAAGGCCAGAACTGCTCCGGAGCAGCAGGATGCAGCCCCTGCGTTGGGTTCCTGCCCTGAGCAGCGGGATCGGGGGGTGCCCAGAGCCGAAGGGACCCACCTCCCTGCCCTCAGCCCCTGCTCCCGCAGCGCCGGAGCACCCGCAGGGTTAATGTCCGCCCGCCCGTGACGCTGCTGTGGGCTGGGAGGGCGACAGGGACGGGTTGTTCCCTCCCTGGGCCTCGGCCAGTTGCTGCCGCCATGTCGCGGCCCACTGGGACGGGCGGGTGAGGAGGGAGCCCGGTGCTGCTGCCGGCACGCAGCCCTCCGTCCCGGCAGGAACGCGGCCAGCACCGTGCCGTGGGAGGCAGTGGTGCCCGGGGGGTGCTGGGGGAGGGCAGGGCCCCCGCACCGTGGCCCCGGGGCTGGTGGAGCTGAGCCCTGCGGCGTGGGAAGGAGGTGGGTGCCGTATCCCAGCCCTGGGGGCTCCGGCTGCACGGCCAGCGGCCCGGAGGGCTGCGGGGAGGGGGCACACAGGCAGCCGGGCCAAGGACCCCCCAAGAGGGGCTGGGGATGGTGGGGGGGGTTCAGCTGGTGCTGCCGGGACGTGTCCCAGCCCCGCTTGCTCCTCTGCCACAGCCCAAAGGCCCGGCTGGGATGGAGAGCGGGATCCTGACCACCCACGTGCTGAACACGGCCACGGGGCTGCCGGCAGCCGCACTCGCCGTGTCCCTGTCCCGGCTGCAGGAGCCGGGGCCGCAGTGGATGGAGCTGGCACAAAGGTGGGTGAGCAGCAGCAGGGAAGGGGCAGGGGATGCTGCTACCCACAGTCTGTCTGTCTGTCTGTCTGTCCCCACGGCCGCCCAGCCCTTCGCCCGGTGGGGGGACAGGGCTGGGGACAGCCAGGGTGTGCTCCCCCTTGCAGGCAGACGGATGAGGACGGGCGCTGCCTGCCACTCCTGGCTTGGAACCAGGCTGAGGCTGGCACCTACAAGCTGCGCTTCGAGACGGCGGCGTATTGGCAGGGCCAGGGCCACACCAGCTTCTACCCCTTCGTGGAGGTATGGGTGCCAAGGACGTGCCATAGCCGGGCCGGTAGTGCTGCCAGCTCAGCTCTGGGCATCCCCAGGGCCTGGCTCTGGGAAGCTCACCCCTCTTGCTCTTGCCCAGGTCGTGTTCACTGTCACCGACCCCGCACGGAAGCTGCACGTGCCGCTGCTGATCAGCCCCTACTCCTACATGACGTACCGCGGCAGCTAGAGCGGCACCGGCGTGCGGGGAGGAACTGCACCACCACCACCATTAAAGGCTTCAACCAGCACCGTTGGTCTCAAAAAAAACCACCCCCAAAGAAACCAGCTTCCTTCTGGAAGGAGGCAGCCAGGGGGGCTCTGAGCAGGCCCCCCACTCCAGCATGAGCTGGTGGGTGGGATGCCGGGAGCCCTCCGGCTGCGCCGCGGTCCTGCGCTGGGTCAGAGCCGCTGTCCCAGCAGCTGCTCAGGGTGGGGGGCTGCTCGGGGCAAAAAGGCCCCCTGGGGAGGAGAGGGGGTGTCGACAGGGCTGGTTAATGGTGCTAAGGACGGATGGGGCACAGCCCCACTCCTGGCACGGTGGGTCCCAGGTGCTGGCTGGTGTTAGGTGGGCACAGACACGAGTCCAGCGGGGCCCTGCCCCACGGCCTGTCCCAGCACGGAGGCTGCCAGGGGCTTGAAGCCCAGATTGTCCAGGGGGATCCCAAAAGCTGTCAGCTTCTCCTCCATCGTGTGCAGCATGTCATCGTGTGCCTGTGAGAGAAGCACCGCGTGGGTCAGCCCAACACCCAGCTCCCTACGACCCCCCTGTCCCCCCACCCCAGCACAGACACCCCAACACCTCTTCCCCATGGGGCGAGCAGGGGGAAACCACAGCTTTGGCACAGGGCACAGAGCAGCTCAGCCAGCCTGGGGCGAGTTCCCTTCCCTCTGCTCCACAGCCCGGAGCAGAAGGGCCCATTCCCACCCCTCCCAAAACCACCCAGCAGCCCCCCAGCCCTGAGCCAGGGTCAGGGGGGAAACAGGGCAGCCCCCAGCCCCTTCCCTCACCTTGCAGACCCGGGCCAGCTGCAGCTGCAGGTCCTGGATGGTGCTGTTCTTGGAGCTGAGCACGTCCTGCAGATGGAAACGGGGCCTTGGGCAGCAGCGCTGGCAGCATGGCGGCTGCGCTGCAGGCGGGACGGCGCGGTGCACAGAGGGTCGGTTGTGTGGTGGCTGAGCCGGCTCCGGCGCCTGGCTCAAGCTGAGCAGCTCCCAGCACGGCCTGGCAAGCAGCCACCACCCCGTCCGAGCCAGCAGTGCCAGGGACAGGGACCTCGGGGACCAGCAGCGCAGGTGCCAGCACGGCCCCACCATCGCCATCCTCACCCCCGCGGGACGAGGAGGGGGGAGGCCATGGCTGCACCTGCCCCGGCAGCACCGCCACGGCGCTGGGGGGTCACGGGAACAGAGTCTCCCTGAGAAGACGCCGGTGGCAGCTGAGGGGAGGAATTTTGGGGCCGTGGCAGCTGCGGGAGCACCCGACGCCGTGACGCCTTCCCAGGAACGCGGCGCCCGCTGTGGCAGCACCTGCTCCCAGGTGACACGTGGGTCCCCGAGCCGCCGCGCCGGAGCTTTCTGAGCCGGTATTTTTAGCCCAGCAGACGCTGCAGAGCCCCAGGAACCCGTCTGTGCCGGTGGGGCGGCAGGAGAGGTTCACTGGATGTGTGTGGAGCGGCCTGTGTCGCTGAGGGACCCGGCCTGGGGCCGTTCTCCTCCAAACAGGCCCCACCAGAGCCAGAGGCCGGTGCCAAACTCCACCACCCACACGCTCCACGGAAAGCTGGGGCGCCCTGCGGCACCGCACGCGGCTCTGGGAGTGCTGGGAACGACTGACACAGCAGCTACAGCCACGCAGGAGGAGGATCCACAGGCTCACCCCAGAGCAGCCTCTGGTCCCCCCCAACTCCACACCCCAGCGGGGTTCACGCTACCTCCAGCTTCTGTGAGACCAAGG
This sequence comes from Porphyrio hochstetteri, assembly GCA_020800305.1. Classification (NCBI taxonomy): domain Eukaryota; kingdom Metazoa; phylum Chordata; class Aves; order Gruiformes; family Rallidae; genus Porphyrio; species Porphyrio hochstetteri. The sequence continues at coordinate 1,304,267 of CM036918.1, forward strand.
AGAGGGCGGTGGGGTCGAGGTTGGAGGCTGCAAAGACCTCGCTGAGCTCCACCTCCTTCTTCTCCAGCACGCTGAGCAGCGCCTTCAGCTTGCGCTCCAGCAGCAGGTTCTTGAAGCCTGTCTTCTGCTGCACCTCACCAATGGCTCTGGTGAACTTCTGATAGAGCTCATCCCGCTCCGCCTGCACCTGCGCCCAAAAGACACCGCGCCGTCGGGACCCCCGGGGCCAGCAGCACACCCCTGCTTGCTCCAGCAAGATCCCAGCCCGTGGGGGAGGCAAGGCAGCTGCTGGAGCAGCTTTATCCCTGTGCCTCCATGGCCAGCACCCCCTCAGCACCTGCAGCGCTGCCTCCCACCCCCCTGGGGACACCCCCGGCAGCACAAGGGGGTGTGGTGTGATTTTGTGCCCCACAGCATGTGGGGGTCTCTCTTCCCTGCATCCTGCAGCAGTCCCTGGCTCACAGCTAGTTAATAAGTGTCCTAATTAGGAGAGGCTGTCTCCTGCACAGCCTAGTTCTGAATGCACCGAATATGCTGCTGCCTTAATGATGGATGGTTAACGAGGCCTCGGCTCAACGCTCCCGATTCCTGGGGATTTCTACGAATCACAAATGAGCCCCTGGATGGATCTGGGTTAGTGGGGGGGTGGGGAAGAGCCAGAGTCTGGCACAACTACAGGACTCGTCCTGAGCCGCCCTGGTGTGGGGAGCAGGGGGAGAGACCCCCAGTGATGGCAGAAGGGAGAGAGCTCAGCCCGGGCTGCTGGCCCATGGCCACTGCTTTGGCTTCCCCCCCTGCTCCCAGCCCCCAGCTGCTGCTGGGCCCAGTGGCTCCGGGCTGGGAGGGGATCGCTGGAGCACGGGACTGCTGAGCAAAGTACAAGGCCAGGCCTGTCTGCTGACCCTGGGAGATGCCAGAGCTGGGAGCAGCTTTGTTGGAGGCAGCGGCTGTCACAGGGCTTGGGATTAATGCTGAGAAAGCCCCCGGCTAAGCTCAGCCCAGAGCCTCTGCCGGGTCCCCTGGAGAGGGAAACGGGACCCCCGGACCCCCCCACAGCTCTCACCTTGCTGAACCTCTGCTCCAGCACTTCATGCTCCCACTGAAGATCCTTCAGCTCCTTCTGGGTGACTTTCAGACGGGCCTTTGTGTTCTGCGAGCGGGAAGGGGCAGGTTGAAGGAGCGTGGGGTTCTCTGGGGGGGCGTGGGGGACGTGTTCTGGTGTGGGATGGGGGCAACCAGCAAGGAGACAGGCACTGGGCAGCACCCACACCAGCGCCCTCCCACCCCACAAGTCCCACCTGGGAGCTTCTAAACGCCTGGTTAAGCTAAAGGGACTCCAAAGCCACCCGGCCAAGCCACGCAGCAGAGGCTGCCACCGAGTGACTCCCCCCAGGACACAGCTGGGGTGACCCAGGGGTGGAGAGGGCTGGCCACGCACCGTCAGCACCTCCTTGTCCTTGTCATAGTTAGCCAGCTTCTTCTGCAGCTCGGAGCCCTGCTCCTGGGCCTGCTGCAGGGACTCCTTCAGCTGCTTGTTCTGGAGCAGCGCGTCCGCCTTCTCCTTCTCCAGCTGATTCTCTTTCTTCTTCAACTCTTCTACCTGCCCCTGGGGTTGGGAAGGGAAATTCCTGGAGGGGTGGTGCAAGCAGGGGCTCCTCAGTAAATTGGGGCGTCCCACGTGCCATCTGGACACCCTCCCACCACCAGCCTGGTGAGATGCATCTCCCTGAGCTCAAGAGCTTCGCTCCTGTGACTGTACCAAACCCCTGGGAGAGCAGGAGCTGCCCAGGAACCGGCCAGGTTTTGGGTGACACCCTCAGAGGACGGGGTCCCTCGGTGGCAGGGTGATGCCGCGGGCCCAGCCGGGTGTGGTACCTTCAGCAGGTCGATGAATGCCAGGTTGTGGAGGGTGAGATCGTTGTAGTAGTTCCTCAGGTCACCAGAGGCCTTCTCGTGGTTCCTCAGCAGCTCGTTGATCTGGTTGTTCTTCCTCTCCTCCACCTCGTGGATCTCAGTTTTCCTCCGCAAGTCCAGGTCGTCCCGCAGCACCTGCATCTTCTTGGTGTGTTTGGCCTCGAGCTCTGGGGGGGTGGGGGGTGAGGGGGCTGAGTGGGGACCCCTGGGAGTCCCTGTGTCACACACCCCACCTCCATCAGCCAGCGTGACACGAGGACAAGGTGCCCGTTAGTGGTGTCACCGCTGCCACCACCAGCGTGTGGAGAAGGTGACACCAAGGGGAGCAGACATAGCACCCGTGGGACGAGGGCACAGCAACGCTCCAAAGGCACCCATGAGAACCCAAAATATCCCCTGGGGGGGAGAGCAGAGCCAGGACTCTGTGAGGGCTCCTCCAGCCAGCACACCTCGTCCTGGTCGCTGGTGCTGGGGCTCTGGTGGTCCCAGGAGAAAAAAAGAGGGGGGAAAACTGGCCAGAGGTGAGGGAAACATCCCCCTTCCTGCCGGGGGCTCCACAGGCATCCTCACCTTTCATCTGCCTCTCGAAGTTGCTGTAGAGCTGGGTGATCTCCTTCTCTTGCTTCTGTTGGGGAGAAGCTTTGTGTCAGGAGACAGAATCACAGAATCCCAAGGTTGGAAAAGACCTTTAAGCTCATCAAGTCCAACCATTCCCATCCTGAGCTAAACCAGATCCCTGAGTACTTCATCTACCCTTTTTTGAACACATCCAACAGACCAACAGCCAAGTCAGCTGTGTCCTGAGGGCTTCCCTCCCACTCCCTGGGAAAGGCTCCGAATCCCCCTCTGGAGGTTCTCCAGCTGCTCCCTGGGATCTCTGTTGCAGGGGGATGGATCCCAGGAGCCACCCCAGGAAGCCCTTCACCCAGTTCCTGCGCTGACTTCCCAGTGCCTCCAAGTTAATGGTGCCCATGGGAAGCCCCACCCCATGGAAAGAGCCACGCTCCCGTTCCTGCTCCTGCTCCAGGAGAGCTCAGCTGGGGCCCCCACCGCCCCCCCCAGCCCCACAGCGTGCTGGGGACGTACCAGGTGCATGCTCTTCACCACCACCTCGTTGGCCAGCTCCTGCTCCTTCAGCTCCACTTTCAGGGAGCGCATGTCCTTGCGCAGCTCCGTCTCCTGGGCCCAGAGGTCCCTCTGGGCACGCCTCACGGACAGGACACCCTCTGTCTTCAGCTCCGTCAGGTTCTCCTGGTGCTCGTACAACAAGTGCTTCACCTTCTGCTTGTAAACCTACAGACAGGCCACAGGATGGGTGAGGGGCTCCAGCAGGAGACACCCACAGCTGGGATACTGCCTGAGGTGCTCCAGGCTCGCATCCCACCCAGCTCCTTCTCCTCCCTCCCTCTCCTCACAGCACCGCCCAGCCTTCTCCTCCTCTCCCACCTTGATCTCCACTTGATGCCGCTCCTCTGCCTCCTCCATCTCCCGGTCCCTGTTCCTCAGCTCCGCTTTCTTCTCCTCCAGCTGCCGGCGGGTGATGTCCCAGAAGGTGTGGATCTTGTCACGCTCTAGCTGGAAGTAGTTACGCTCTTCCCTTTCCCGGTCCAGCTCTTCCCGGAGACGCTTGACGTGTCTCTCCAGCTGCAAAGCCAAGGGGAAGAGTGGGGCAGGGGAGAGGGAGGCCTGGGATGGACACCTTTGCAAGGCACCCGTGGCAAGCTGTGTCCCAAACCCGGCAGGACGCAGGGATGGGGAAGCACAGGAGCGCTGACACCCCTCACACCATACAGAGCCACCCGCCTCTGGGACAGGCGTAACAGGAGCTTGTCCCCTGCAAGCAGCAGGGCTCAGGTGTGTTCTCACAGTGCTGCTGGAGCATGGAGCTGGTCCAGTTGGAAAAGACCCTTGAGATCCGTTATCCCTGCACCACCGAGTCACCACTGACCCACCCCCAAGCGCTGTGTCTGCACGGCTTTCACCCCTCCCCACCGCCCTGCACAGCCCCTCCTGTGCCCCAGAGCCCCTCGGGGAGGCGTTTCCCCCTGTACCCCCCGAACCTCCCTGGGGCAACTCGAGGCCGTTTCCCCTCGTCCCACCGCCCGTGGCGTGGGAGAAGAGACCAGCACCCCCGGCTGCACCCCCGTCCCGGGAGCCGCAGGGAGCGAGCGGGGCGGGTCTGCCCTCAGCCTCCTCCCCTCCAGAGCCAACGGCTGCTGTTCCCTGGCTGCTCCCACCAGACCCGTGCTCCGGGCCCTTCCCTGTGCTCTGGGCCCTTCCCTGTGCTCCGGGCTCTCCCCCACTCCGGCACCCCAGGCCCAGAGCCCCACACAGTCCTCGGTGTGCAGCCTCACCAGTGCTGAGCACGGGAGCAAGAACAGCCCCGCAGCCCAGCCGGGCGCCAGGCAGCGGAACAGACCCTGTCTGCTTGTCTCTGTCACCCTCTGCCACCTGTTGTCCCTGCAGCTGGACCCAGGCGCCCAGCAAGGCCCTGAGCATCGCTCCTGCATGGAGCCACCTCCTCCTGCCCAGCGGGTGGGCTGGGGGATGCCGGGGGATGTCTCACCTGCTCCTTGCTCATGTCCTGCGGGTCCAGGGCGTCCACCACCACCGGCTCTTTGCTCCTCGGCTCCTTTTTCCCGACTTTCTTTTTGGGCGCCTAAGGACACAAAGCAAACCCGCCCATGGGGCAGGCCGGGGCGGTGGCTACAGGGCCCCGCACCGGCTCAGCCCACGAAGCCTACCTGCTCTGCGGGCAGGGAGAGGCTCGGCGCGGCGGCGGGGAGCGGTGCCAGGGCTCCGGGAGCCCCGGGAGGGCCCCGCCAGCCTCCGGCACCCTCCAGGACACCCACGCCTCATGTCCGGCCGCTGCCCACTCATCCCCGGCGCCGCCGAGTGCGGGACGCCGAACTGAGGCCTCACAGGTGGCCCCGCGGAGCCCCGCACGGCCCCAGGGCCCCCCCGACCCCCTCTCCCCGCACCCAGAGCGGGCCGCGCCGCCCGCCCGGAGCCTCGGGGCTCCCTCCCCAAGGACCGAGCGGCAGCGCCTCCCCTGCCCGCACCCCCCGGCTCCGGAACACCCGGCAGCAGCGGGCCGGGCGCTCCCCGGGGCTCTCGGTGCCGGTGCCGGTGCCGGAGCGGGCCCCGCGCTCACCATGGCGGCCGCCGCGGTCGCTAAGCAACAGACGCGCAGCTCTCGCGAGAGTTCCGGGCCGGGAGGACACGCCCCCTAGCAACGCGGGGCCCGCCCTAGCAACGGCCCGCTCCGGACGGGGGGGGCGGACAGCGGGAGCCGCTGTGCCCGGGACGGAGCCGCCCCCCCCCGTACCCCGGGGCTCAGCACTGCCCCCCGGCCCCGGGACCCCCGCTCCCCTCCGCGACCCCACGTCCCGCCGCACGCCCGGGGTCCCCGCCGCGGCCCCCCCTTCCCGTGGCCTCCCGTTCCCGCGGCCCCGGTTCCCGTGGCCTCCCCCCTCACCCCCCCCGCCCCGGCTCCCCCCCCCGCCCTGCCCGGGCCCCGCCGCATCCCCGTGTCCCGCCGCGCCCCCCGGTCCCCCTCTTCTCCGCACCCCCCCCTCCAGACCCCCCGGTCCCCCGGGGCAGGCGGGGCCGGTCTCTGCCCCCAGCGCCGCCCCCAGCCCCGCCCCCGCCGCGGCGGGCAGGAGCGTGCGGGCTGCGGGCTGGCACCGGGCCCGCCCCGCCCAGCACCGGCACCGGCACCGGCCCGGCCCATGGAGGCTCCGGGAGCGGCCGGCACCGCAGGTGAAAGGGGGGTGGGGGGGGTGGGGGGTACGGGGCGGGGAACGGCCCGACGCGCCCATCACCGCGACCCCGGGCCGGGCGGCTCCGCCGGGCGGGACCCCGCAGCGGGCGGAACCGGGCCGGGCCCCGCGGGAGGGGGGTGTGTGCACGGGGAGATGTAGGGCGGGGTGTGCGGGGGGTGTGCACGGGGCGGGGGGGGGCTGGGGCTGGGGGCGGGGGTCCGTGCGAAAGGGGGGTGCCGGTGTGGATGGGGGGGGGAAGGGGGGATGTAGTGGGTCAGTGTCCCGGGGGCGGGAGTGTGCGGGGCCGGAACGCGGGAGCGGGGCTGGGGGCTGGGGACAGGCATGGGGGGCTGGGCAGGGACAGGGGGTCTGGGGCCTGGGGGTGATGGGGAGGGCTGGGGATGCAGGGTGGGGCTGGGGGTGCAGGGGCAGCTGGAGATGCGGGGGGGGCTGGGGTGCAAAGGGGTCCAGGGGTGTTGAGGGGGGATGCAGGGGGACGAGGGGGGGCAGCCCAGGGCACAGGCTGAGGTGCAGGGGGTGCCAGGCAGGGGGGTGGGTGCTGGTGCCGGTGGAGGAGTGTGGGGGGACAGGGGTGGCTGTGCTGGTGGACCCCCAGCATTGGGAAGCAGGGGGGCTGCAGCGGGGTCCCACACGGTGCCCGGGTGGTGCCGGGGCTCCCGTGGTCGCCTGTCCCTCCCGCATGTGCCCCGGGCTCAGCCGGGACGTGTCCCCTGTCCCCGCGGTGGCCCTGGCCGTGCCCTCCCGGGCTCCGGGTCCTTGGGAGCCGTGTCGGGGGGACAGTGTCACCGGGCCGGGAGCGGGGCCGGTGCCGGTGGGGTGGCCGGGCCGGCTGCTGCCGGGCTCTGCGGTTCGATGTGAGTCAGCAGAGCGGCGTGCGGGGATGGAGCCCTGACGCCGCTCCCCGTTCCCCGTTAGGCAGCCGGTGAGCCCAGGCCGGAGCGGGGCGGCGTGGCCGGTGTCACGGCATGACCATGCAGGCCGAGGCCAGAGGGGATTTCTGCGGCAGGGACCAGCACCCCGGTGGGTGGCAGCTCGGGGCGGGAGGCAGGGAAGGACACCGTCTGGCTGGTGATGCTGCCGTGTCACCCACCGGGGCTGGGCATGGGGTGGGATGGTGGGAGCGAGCAGGAGCGAGCAGGAGCAGGCAGCCCCCACATCCCCCTGCCCCAGGGAGTGCATCCCAGCCTTGGAGCGGGGTGGGGACCCCATTTCCCAGCTGAAAGGAAGGTGCCGGCAGCACGGGGTGCCCAGTCCCATCTTGTGGGATCAGGATGTGGCAGAGCCAGTGTCAGGGCAGGGATGAGGGTGTCAGGACAGGGATGTGGGTGTCCTGCAGCTCTGAGTACCACAAACAGGAGCTGAACGCTGCCGTAATGTCACTCTCCCCATCCCAGCTCCTTTGGGAGGAGGACTTCTGTCCCCAGCCCTCACTGTCCCCATCCTCAGGACATGAGGAGATGCCCAGCCCGTCCCTGTGCCGTGTCACCCAGCAGCATGGTGATGGCAGGGGATGGTGGCACATGGTGCTTGGCCACATCCAGCTCCATCCTGCCCTGGCACCGGCCCTGGGTGGGCTGGGGGTCTTGGTGCTGCGGTGCCTGGTGTCACACGGGATGTTGTGCCCACTCTCGGTGCCACCCAGCCCCAGAGGGATGCGGTGACCGTGGCTGTGCCGTGACCGTGGCTGTGCCGTGACCGTGGCTGTGCCGCCGCCACGGCTGCCGTGGCCCCCGGGCTCCCTCCGGCAGACAAACCGCCCCTTGTCTGGGCTCCGGCACAGGCTGCGCTTTTGTCTCGCCGACACAAAGGGGCTGTGCGGGGCGGGGGGCGCGGGGCTGCCGGCTGCCGCACGGGCGCTGCCAGCACCTGGGCAGCTCTGCCCACCCTCCCTGGTGCCCCCCCACCCGGGGGTCCCGCTGCCCCCGGCCCCCTCAGCTGGGACATGCCGAGGGTCCCTGCCGGCACCAACGCGGCAGGTGCTGGTTTCACAGAGCTCGGCAAGGAGGTGCTGACCCCGGAGTGCCCGGCGGGGACCCCTGCCCACAGGCCGGCCCCGGAGCTCCCCGGAGCCCCTGTGGAGGAGCAGGGTGGCATCCCCCTCCCCAGCGCCGGCCTGCTGCAGGTCACCGAGCGCAGACGTGAGTGTGGCCCTGCGCGGGCAGCCCTGCCTGTCCTGGGGGTCCCTACCTGCCTTGGGGGTCCCTACCTGTGTCCATAGCATTCCCTGCTCACCCACAACATCCCCTGCTTGTCCCAGGGGTCCCTGCCTGTGGCCATAGCATCCCTTAACCTGTCCCGGGGGCCCCTGCCTGTCCCGGGGGTCCCTGCCTGCCTTGGGGGTCCATACCTGTGTCCATAGTATCCCTTGCCTGTCCCGGGGGCCCCTGCCTCTCTCAAGGGTCCCTACCTGCCTTGGGGGTCCCTACCTGTGTCCATAGCATCCCCTGCCCACCCATACCATCCCCTGCCTGTCCCAGGGGTCCCTGCCTGTGTCCATAGCATCAAATGACAGTCCCGGGGGTCCCTGTCTGTGTCCATAGCATCCCCTGCCAGTCCCCGGAGTCTCTGCCTGCCCCAGGGGTCCCTGACTGCCCATAGCATCCCCTACCTGACTTGGGGGTCCCTGCCTGTCCCCAGAGTTCCCACCTGTGTCCGTAGCATCCCCTGCCCACCCACAGCATCCCCTGCCTGTCCCAGGGGTCCCTGTAAGTGTCTGTAGCATCCTCCAACTCTCCCAGGAGTCCCTGCCTGCCCCAGGGGTCCCTGACTGCCCGTAGCATCCCCTACCTGTCTCGGGGGTCCCTGACTGCCCATAGCATCCCCTACCTGACTTGGGGGTCCCTGCCTGTCCCAGGAGTCCCCACCTGTGTCCATAGCATCCCCTGCCTGTCCCGGGGGTCCCTGCCTGTCCCGGGGGTCCCTGCCTGCCCATAGCAGCCCCTACCTCTCCCAGGGTTCCCCGGGATCCCTGCCAGCCCCCCAGCTAGTCACTGCCCCCCCTCCCCGCGACCCCCCCCCTCTCCTTGCCCGCGGGTGCCGCCCCGCTGCGCCCATCCCGCCCATCCCCGCAGAGCCCCTGAGCAGCGTCTCCTCGCTGGAGGTGCACTTCGACCTGCTGGACCTCACCGAGCTGACCGACATGTCGGACCAGGAGCTGGCCGAGGTCTTCGCCGACTCGGATGAGGAAAACGCGACCGGAGAACCACCCCCGGGCGGTGAGCGAGGCGGGGACCCCCTCCCACCCCCCCCCACCCCGTCCGTCCCGCAGCGGGTCCCGAGCCGCCCGTCTGTCCCCGCAGGGCTGCAGCCGCTGCCCCGCGCCGGGTACCTGCGCTCACCCTCCTGGACCCGAGCGCGGGAGCAGGGCCGGGACAAGAAGCATCTCAGCGACCCCGAGCTGCCGCCGGGACCCCCGGACGCCTTCCTGCCCGCCCAGCGCCCGCGGGAGCCGTAGGGCAGCCCCGGCCCCGGGACACGCCGGGGGACGGACGCGGGGAGACGACGGCGCCGGTCGCTTCCTTCCAGCCCCGGTACCGCGGCGGCCCGGGGAAGGGGAACGCGGGGAACGGCTCGCCCGGAGCGGCCCCGGGGCTGCGGGAGGCGGCCCCGGGCAGAAGCGGCCCCCGGCCCGGCGGGGGGAGGCGCGGGGCCGGCCGGAGCCGGTGGCGCGGGGCTCCCGGAGGGGCGGCCCGGAGCGCGGCTCGGTGCCGGTGCCCGCCCGGTCCCGTGGTGCCCGCCCTCATGTAGCAGCGCTGTGTCCCGGTAAAACCGACCGACCCACCACCGCCGCGGCTCTGCCTCTCCGTTAACGGGGGAAACGGGGCGGGGGGAGGGATGGGGGGGTCGGGAGAGACGATGCGGCACCGGGGGGTAAACCGGAACGTACCGGGAGGAGCCCGGGCTGGGCGCGGAGCCGACCCGCGATGGATAGGGGGAGGATGCGGCCGGTACCGTGGCTGCGCTGGCCGGGGCCGGGCCGGGGGTCCCGAGAGGACAGCAGCACGGGGGTTGGGGGCAGCCCCGGTCCCGGTGGGAGTCCCCGTTCCCACAGGCCCCCCCCGCCCCGCGGAGCCAAAGCAGGGACACGAGTGCTGGTTGCGCAAAGAGGCCTCGTTAATGCTACAGGAACCGGAGGGGGAGCCTGAGGGGGAGCCTGAGGGGGGGGTCCGGCCCCGCCTCCGCCCCGGGAACGATGTGGGGTGCGGCAGGGTGAGCCGGGAGGGGGCCCCCAGGAGCAGCAGCGTTATCCCCGTAGTGTGTGTGTGGGTGTGAGGGGATGTCGGGGCCTCCCTGCCCCCCAGGAGGCCTGGGGAGGGGTGACAGGCCCCCCTGCCCCCTGCTTTCACGGTGCTGGATGCCCTGGGGACTGTGGTGAGGCTTTTCCATGAGGCCCAGTAGTGCCCGTCGCTCCGGCTCAGCCAGGACGCTCCCCAACCTGCACCACACCCCTACCTGCACCCTGCCCTGCCTGCACCCCGGCGGGTGAGCCCCGGGCATGGGGAGCTGCTGCACGACCTTCACCAGGACCCAGCACCTCCTGGGGGGCTCATCCTGCCCCTGGGGAGAGGCTGGAGCCCAGCAGCGACCCCCCCACCGCAGCACCCAGGCCCCCCCATGTCATCCCCCACTACCCCACAGAGCCGGGGACATCCAGACCCCGAAGCTCCATGGGGGCTGCCCGTGTCCATCCCAGCACCCCGTGGCAGGTTTTGGGGGTGCTGTGGGTGTCCATGGGGCTGAGCTGCCCCCACTCAGGGCTCCGCCTCGGTGTCCTGGAAGAGGGACTGCTTGCGCAGGCTCAGCCGGGCGCACTTGGGGCAGGTGGTGGAGTTGTCGTAGTAGCAGTCCCTGTGGGGAGGGGACAGGGACAGTCACCGCCGTGGCTGCAGCCCCGGGGCTGGATGCAGCCCGTGCCGGTGCGTGCCGTGCCGTGCCGTGCCGTGCCGTACCTGTGGAACACGGCGGAGCAGTCGGTGCAGACCGACGTGTGGCTGTCGAAGGGGAAGAGCACGTCGCCCTCCTTGCACAGCTCACAGACGAAGCCTTTGGCCTGGCAGCGCTGGGGAGGGGGAGCACACAGAGGGGCCCGATGGCACCCGGTGGGGACCCCCTCGATGGCCGTGCCGGGGGGGGCATGGCTGAGGCTGCCCCACGGCGCTGGCTCACCTCACAGTCCAGCTTGATGTGCTTGGCGAAGAGGGTGTGGATCTCGGTGAGGGAGCAGCTCAGGCGCCCGGCCTCGATGTCCATCAGGTCCTGCAGCGAGTACATCTCATCGTTCTCCACGAAGTGCTGGCGGTCCTGGAGCTGGGGACACACAGCCCGTCACTGCTGTGCCCCACCGCTGTGCCCCAGGGTCTGGGGACCCCCGGCTCGGGGGCTGACCTGCAGCAGCAGTCGGGCCTCCATCGCCTCCTTGCAGGTGATGAAGTAGGGCTTCATGAGCAGGATGTCCTGGCGTAGCTTCTGCAGGGTGACGGGGTGGGGACAGGGATGGTGGCGGGGTGGGGACAGGGATGGGGATGGTGACAGGATGGGGATGGGATGGGGATGGGATGGGGGTGGTGATGGGGACGGCATGGGGATGGGGATGGCAATGGGATGGGGATGGGGACAGGGATGGGGATAGAGACAAGGATAGGGATGGGGATGGAATTGGGATGGGGATGGAATTGGGATGGGGATGGAATTGGGGTGGGGATGGGGACAGGGATGGTGACAGGGTGGGGACAGGGATGGGATGGGGATGGGGACAGGGATGGCAATGGGATAGGGACGGGGATGGGGAAGGGATGGGGATGGGGACAGCATGGGGATGGGGATGATGATGGGATGGGGGCAGGGATGGGGATGGTGATGGGGACAGGATGGGGATGATGATGGCGATGGGGACAGGGATGGGATGGGGACAGAGATGGTGACAGGGTGGGGATGAGGATGTGACAGGGTGGGGATGAGGATATGACAGGAACAAGGTCAGGCTGTGTCAAGTTCAGCAGCCAGGACACCCTTTACCCCCATCCCACCCCTACCCTGCTCCCCCTCTGCGGGACCCAGCGGGTGCTGCCGTGTCCCCCTCTGCCCCCCGCTCCCCCCACAGCGCAGCCCCCTGCCCGCCCCGCTCACCCGGATCTCCACCAGCTCCTCCACGTAGTTGAAGAGCAGCGGGTTGATCTCCCTCAGCTTCAGCACCGGCCGGGACACCATCAGCGCCAGGTACCGCATGCTGCAGCGCGACACCTGCGCGACCGCGGCCGCCGTCACCGCGCCAGCCCCACCGCCACACTCAGCACCAGACCCCATGGCCAGGGACGCACCCACCCCGCAAATGACCCCCACCCACGGGCGCAGCCCCCAAGAACCCCTATACCCATGGCCACAGCCGCCCCCCGGGGCCCTGGGTGCCCCCTCCCCGCGCCGGGGCACCTTGCGGGGCTCGAAGTCCCAGTTGTGGATGGCGCGAGCGGGCACCACGGCCAGGTCGTTCCAGTGGCAGCTGCTGCAGTAGTAGAGGCCGGTGTAGTCGCACTGCCGGGCCTCGCTGGGCACCCCCCCTGCAGCGGCACACGCGTTGGCACCGGCACCGTGCCGTGCCGCGCTCGCCCTGCGCCATGCACCCCCCCACTGCGGGATGGGTGGCAGCACCCAGGACACAGCAGGGACACACTGTCACCTGCCTGTGCCATGCGGACCCCCCAGCCCCACAGAGCCCCAACCCCCAGCACCCCCAGCCCCACAAAACCCCAACCCCCAGCCCCACATAACCCTGACCCCCAGCACCCCAGCTCCACATAACCCTAACCCCCAGCCCCACATAACCCTGACCCCCAGCCCCACATAACCCTGACCCCCAGCCCCACATAACCCTGACCCCCAGCACCCCAGCTCCACATAACCCTAACCCCCAGCCCCACAAAACCCCAACCCCCAGCCCCACATAACCCTGATCCCCAGCACCCCAGCTCCACATAACCCTAACCCCCAGCCCCACATAACCCTGACCCCCAGCCCCACATAACCCTGACCCCCAGCACCCCAGCTCCACATAACCCTAACCCCCAGCCCCACATAACCCTGACCCCCAGCCCCACATAACCCTGACCCCCAGCACCCCAGCTCCACATAACCCTAACCCCCAGCCCCACATAACCCTGACCCCCAGCCCCACATAACCTTGACCCCCAGCACCCCCAGCCCCACATAGCCCTGACACCAAACACCCCCAACCCCACATAGCCCTGACCCCCAGCACCCCCAGCCCCACAAAACCCCAACCCCCAGCCCCACATAACCCTGACCCCCAGCACCCCCAGCCCCACATAGCCCTGACACCAAACACCCCCAACCCCACATAGCCCTGAACCCCAGCACCCCCAGCCCCACATAACCTTGACCCCTGGCACTCCCAGCCCCACATAGCCCTGACCCCCAGCACCCCCAGCCCCACATAACCTTGACCCCTGGCACTCCCAGCTCTGACCCCCAGCACCCCCAGCCCCACATAGCCCCGACCCCCAGCACCCCCAGCCCCACATAGCCCTGACCCCCAGCACCCTCCAGCCCCAGAGACTTGACCCACAGTACCCCATAGCTCCCAGCCCCACACAACCCCCAGAGCCCCATGTACCTCCCAGCTCCCCCCAGTCCCACAACCCCTAGCCCTGTGCACTCCCCCCAGCCCCATACAGCCCCCACCAGCTCCCCCACAGCCCCATGCAGCCCCACTCCCAGATCCCCCCAGCCCCATGCGGCCCCCAGCTGCTCCCCCCAGCCCCACACAGCCTTAGCTTCCCCCACCCCATGCAGCCCCCAGCAGCTCCCCCCAGCCCCGTGCAGCCCCCAGCAGCTTCCCCCAGCCCCATGCAGCCCCAGCTCCCCCCAGCCCCATGCAGCCCCCAGCAGCTCCCCCCAGCCCCATGCAGCCCCCAGCAGCTCCCCCCAGCCCCATGCAGCCCCCAGCAGCTCCCCCCAGCCCCATGCAGCCCCCAGCAGCCCTCCCCCAGCCCCAGCTCCCCCAGCCCCGTGCAGCCCCCAGCAGCTTCCCCCAGCCCCATGCAGCCCCCAGCAGCCCCCCCAGCCCCACGCTGTGGCAGCCTCACGGAGCGAGACGGGGGCGCGGCACTCGGCGCAGCGGTAGTCCTGGCTGTCCAGCCCGCTCTCGGGGCAGATGCTGAGCTGGTACTCGGCCTGGTGGCTGACCTTGGCCCGCACACAGACCTTGCTCACCAGCGGCAGGCACTTGCTGTGGCACCGGTAGTAGCAGCCTTGGCACAGGACACACACATGGGGTGGCCGTCAGCGAGGGGACTGAGGGCAGGGGATGCAGGGTGGGGGTCCTGGCCGCACCTGTGCAGGTGTACCAGGTCTGGATGAGGCCCCAGATGATGGTGCTGCACTTGTCACACGTCTGCTTCACGCTCTTGCTCTTCTCCTTGTAGAAGCGATGCTCCAGGACCACGCGGATGTTGGGCTCATCCTCACCAGGGTCCTGCAGAGAAGGATAGGGGGGGTTGCCTGTCAGTGTGTCCACCCCCAAACCCAGCCACAGAGACCCCCAACCACGGCCCCAGCCCCACCTTGAGCTCCTGCAGCTTGAGGCGGAGGTGGATGAGCCGCACCACCGCGTCCTTCTGGCGTTCCGAGTGCTCGGGCAGCGCCAGGATCAGCCGCTTGCACTCCTCGATGGCCTGGCGCAGCTGCTGCACGTCCGACGCCAGGAACAGGCCCTGCGGAGGACGAGGACGAGGAGGAGGAGGAGGAAGGTGGGCTGGCAGCCCCACAGCCCTCCCAGACCCATATTCCCCCCCGCCAGCCCCACTCACCACAGGCCGGGAGAAGTGGTCCTCAGCCAGGCCCAAGTCCAGGGCGCCCTCGGGGTCCCCTGGGGATGGATCCGGATGGGGGGCTGCAAGGGGGTGAGGGCCATGGGGGGCTGGGACCCCTGCCCAGCCCTGCTGTGGGGCAGGACTGTCTCTGTGGGGCAGGACACCCCACCCAGTGGGGCAGGAACCCCCCCGTGGGGCAGGACCCCCCCCCCACAATGGGGCAGGACCCCTGCCGTGGGGCAGGACTGTCTCTGTGAGGCAGGACCCCCCTCCCAGCAGGGCAGGACCCCCCCTCCCAGCGGGGCAGGACACCCCCCCCACCGCGGGGGCAGGGCGTGGGGCTCAGCACCCACCTGGGGCAGGGGGGACCCCCCCGTCGGGCCGCTCCTGCTGCTCGGGGCCCTTGTTGAAGGGGTTCAGGTGGGCCTGGCGGAAGCGGGCCAGCCGCTCGTCGTACGCCATCGCCGCCCGCCCTGCGGGACGCCGCCTCAGCACCCCCGGGACCGGGACCGGGACCGGCCCCGGCGCCGAGGGAGAACCCGCCCCCCACAGCCGCGGGCCCCGCCCGGCCCCGGCTCGGCCCGCGGACACCCCGGCCCAGCGCCCCACGGCAGCGCCGTACAGCCGCCCCCCGCCCGGTACAGCCCCCCCGTCCCGGTACAGCCCCCCCGTCCCGGTACAGCCCCCCAGTACAGCCTCCCCCCGGTACAGCCCCCCCGGTACAGCCCCTGCCCGCTGCCGTCTCCCCGTCCCGGTACAGCCCCTCCGCGGTGCCGCTCCCCCCTCTCCCCATGTGGGGTCCCCGCAGCCCCGGCCCGGCGCTGCCCAGCCCCCGGTACCGGCCGCGCCCTCCCGCCCGCCAGGGGGCAGCGCACCCCCCGCCCCCGCTCACCGCACCGCCGCCCCCCGGCTCCTTCCCTGCCGCACCCGGCCCGAAAGCCCCGCCCCGCCCCTGCGCGCCACCGCCCCCTGGCGGCGGGAGGACCGCCCCGCCCCGCCCCGCCCCGCCCCGCGCCGCCGTGTCCGGCCCGCAGCGCTCTGCCCGCACCGCGGCCGCGCCCCACAGCGCCCAGAGCCCCCGGCCCCTTCGCCCCAGCCCCTGTCCCCAGCTCCCCAGCCCCAGAGCCCCCGGCTCCCAAGCCCCCAGCCCCATTTCCCCCAGCCCCCCAGCTCCTGGTCCCCCCGACCCCATCTCCCCCAGCCCCCCAGCTCCTGGTCCCCCCGACCCCATCTCCCCCAGCCCCACAGCCCCCAGCCCCACAGCCCCCAGGCTCCCGACCCCTCGACCCCATCTCCTCCAACCCCAAAGCCCCTGGCCCCCCCGGCTCCAAAGCCCCCAGCGCATCCAGACCCCAGACCCCAAGCTCCCGACCCCCCCCGACCCTGCCTCCCCTAGCCCCAGAGCCCCCAGAACCCCCGGCTCCAAAGCCCCCAGCCCCATCTCCCCCAGCCCCAGAGCCCCTGGCTCCCCCGGCTCCAAAACCCCCAGTGCATCCAGACCCCAAGCTCCCGACCCGCCCCCCCGACCCCGCCTTCCATAGCCCCAGAGTCCCCAGAACCCCCGGCTCCAAAGCCCCCAGACCCATTTCCTCCCACCCCAGAGCCCCCGGCCCCACCTCCCCCAGCCCCCTCCTCACCATAGCACTGTGGCCCAAAAACCCCCATAGCCCCCAGCCCCCACCAAGGGCACAGAGACCCCCAGGGTGGAGCTGCAGCCCCACAGCCTGCCCCCCCCCAACACACCGGGCCACTTCAGCACCCCGGCTGGAGTTATGGGGCCTCCCCAAACCTGGGGGGCTCGTGGCTCATTGGGCTGGGGCTGCCCTGGACTCCCCCCCCCCACCCCCCAAACCAGGGGGACAAGGGGCCAACACTGTCCCGGCACAGGGAGGGGGCAGCCCCCGCCGCCCACTGCAGGGAAGAGTGACAGCAGGGACAAAGGCACAGCCCCCCCCCCCGGCCACTGCAGCCACCTGCGCCCCCAGCCCCGGCGCGGGGAGGGGGCTGTGGGGCAGGACGGTGGGGGGCACAGCGCCGGGCACAGCCTGGGAGGGGCATCCCCGGGTCCCTCCCCTGATGGGAAGAGCCGCCCCCCCCGCCCCAGCTGCTCCCAGCAGAGGGTCCACATCCCCCCACCCCAACCCCCCCCGCCCCCCCCAGCTGCAGACGGGCGGTACCGGTACCTGGACAGCAATAAATTTATTGAGTATTCAAAACAAATATTAGACACAAACCAGTAAAAAACCAAAAGGGGGGAGAGGCAGGAGGGGGGCAGGAGGGGAGGGGGGGCAGGAGGGGCCGAGCCGGCTCAAGGCAGGGCAGGGCCTGGAGACACTGAAGGGGTACGCAGTGGGGAGGGGGGTAGAGCCCAGCTTGGGGGGGGTCAGGGGGCAGCAGCACGAAGCCGGAGGGGCTGCGGGCGGCGTTGGGGTGTCGTCAGGCATCACTTGGCGCCCTGCGCCTCCGACTCCTCCTCATCATCCTCGTACATCTCGCCCTCCTCCTCGGCCGTGGCGTCCTGGTACTGCTGGTACTCGGACACCAGGTCGTTCATGTTGCTCTCGGCCTCGGTGAACTCCATCTCGTCCATCCCCTCGCCCGTGTACCAGTGGAGGAAGGCCTTGCGCCGGAACATGGCGGTGAACTGCTCCGAGATCCTCTTGAAGAGCTCCTGGATGGCCGTGCTGTTGCCGATGAAGGTGGAGGACATCTTCAAGCCCCTTGGTGGGATGTCACACACGGCCACCTTCACGTTGTTGGGGATCCACTCCACGAAGTAGGAGCTGTTCTTGCTCTGGATGGCCAACATCTGCTCGTCCACCTCCTTCATGGACATGCGGCCCCGGAAGACGGTGGCCACGGTGAGGTAGCGCCCGTGGCGGGGGTCACACGCCGCCATCATGTTCTTGGCGTCGAACATCTGCTGGGTGAGCTCGGGGACGGTGAGGGCGCGGTACTGCTGGCTGCCACGGGCCGTCAGCGGGGCGAAGCCCGGCATGAAGAAGTGCAGCCGGGGGAAGGGCACCATGTTGACCGCCAGCTTGCGCAGGTCGGCGTTGAGCTGGCCGGGGAAGCGCAGGGAGGTGGTGACGCCGCTCATGGTGGCCGACACCAGGTGGTTGAGGTCCCCGTACGTGGGGGTGGCCAGCTTGAGGGTGCGGAAGCAGATGTCGTAGAGCGCCTCGTTGTCGATGCAGTAGGTCTCGTCCGTGTTCTCCACCAGCTGGTGGATGGAGAGGGTGGCGTTGTAGGGCTCCACCACCGTGTCCGACACCTTGGGGGACGGCACCACGCTGAAGGTGTTCATGATGCGGTCGGGGTACTCCTCCCGCACCTTGCTGATCAGCAGGGTGCCCATGCCCGAGCCGGTGCCGCCGCCCAGCGAGTGGGTGAGCTGGAAGCCCTGGAGGCAGTCGCAGTTCTCACACTCCTTGCGCACCACGTCCAGCACCGAGTCCACCAGCTCGGCACCCTCAGTGTAGTGACCCTTGGCCCAGTTGTTCCCAGCGCCGCTCTGCCCTGCCAGGGGGGTTGGGGGGGGGAAGAAATTGGGGTGTGGGGGAAATATAAAAGAGGCACCCAATAGCCGCCGGCACCCCCCTGGCACCCACACCAGGGAGGCGACGGGTGCTGCCGGCGGCGGCGCCGGCAAGATCTGACGCCGGGGTGGGGTGGGAAGTGGAAACCACAAAGGTTTGGCGGCGTGCCGGCTGCGCCGGGCCCCGCGGCATGGGTGGGGATGCACCCGCCAAGGGGCCCGGGAGGGGTCTGGGGAGCTGGGTGCCGGGGTGCCCCCCACCCCCCCGTCCCCGCAGACCTACCGAAGATGAAGTTGTCGGGGCGGAAGAGGTGGCCGAAGGCGCCCGAGCGCACGCTGTCCATCGTCCCCGGCTCCAGGTCCACCAGGATGGCGCGAGGCACGTACTTGTGAGCTGAGAGAGACCCCGTGCCAGGAGGGGACCCTCTGCTGCCCCCACATCCCCACCCTGGGGGTGCTCCCCCAAAACCTGCAGGGTCCCACAGGGCTGGGGGTGTGTCCCAAACCCAGGGGGCTGGGTGTGTACGTCTCCATCCCCCCCAGACCATGGGGTCCCATGGGGCTGGGTGCAGCTGTTGTGTGTTGTGTGTCCCCCCCCAACCCACAGAGTCCCACGGGGCCAGGAGCACGTGTCACATCCCCACCCCCACCCCACAAGGTCCCACAGGGCTGGTTATGTGTGTGTCCCCCACAACCCCCAGGGTCCCACGGGGCCAGTGCACATCTCCCCCCCCCCTCACCCCTCCCCAACCCACGGGGTCCCACGTGCGTGCCCCCCCACCCCAGCCCTGCGGGGCTCCACAGAGCCGGGTGCAGGTACCCCCCCCCCCCCCCCCCAAAACTCCCAGTGTCCCCGGGGTGGGTGCGCACATCCAGCCCCTCCAGGAGGGCGGGGGGGGTCGCAGGGGGTCGCGGGGGGGGCCCTTACAGGAGGCCTCATTGTAGTAGACGCTGATGCGCTCCAGCTGCAGGTCAGAGTCACCCACATAGTTGCCGCTGGGGTCGATGCCGTGCTCGTCGCTGATCACCTCCCAGAACTGGGGGCACAGGGCTCAGTGTGGGGAGGGGGCGACACACACACAGCCCCCTTGGGGACCCCCCCGGGATCCCCCCGGGGCGGGGCGGGGCGGGGCACGGGCGCCCCCTGGCGGTGGGGCGCGGAGGGCGCTGTCCGCGGTGCTGAAGGGCGGCGGCGGCCGGACAAAGGGGGGGGAGGGAAAGTGGGGGGGCGGGTCCCTTTGTCCTGCCGGTGCGGCGGGAGGGGGGATGGCGGGGGGATACCCCGGGGCGGGGGGGGATGAAGGGCGGGGGGTGCCTTTGTCCGCCGCTCCGCAGCGCCGGGCGGGGCCGCCGTTACCTTGGCGCCGATCTGGTTGCCGCATTGTCCCGCCTGGATGTGGACGATCTCCCTCATGGTGCTGCCGGGACGGGACCAGGACCGGGACCGGGACCGGGAGGAGCAGGAGCAGGAGCAGGAGCGGCACCGGGAGCGCGGGGGGCGGCCCCGCCGCCGCCGCCTCCTTTATAGGCGCCTCTCGCCGCACCGGGCCGGGCGCTGACGTCACCGCCGCTCCGCAACCAATCAGATGCCGCCGCCGCCGCAACGCTGCAACAGCCCTGCGGCACCGGCACCGCCGCCCGGCCCGGCCCGGCCCGCCCCGCCCGGCACCGGCGGCTCGGGGACCCCCGGCACCCCCCGGCTGCGGGGAGGGGACCCCCGCACCCATGGAGGGGGGGACAGGGGGGAGGGGAGGGGACCCGCCCGCTCGGGCACGCGGGGGCACCCCGGTACCGCGGGAGGGGGAGGGGGCGGCGGGCAGGGACCACCCGGGCACAGCGGGAGCATCCCGGGGAGGCGGGGGGGGGACACCCCAAGGCGCGTCCCGTGGTGGGTGAGGGGGGGTGCGGGGATTGGCGCGGCGGAGCCCGTCCCGGGGTGGGGGGTCCCGGGTACCGGCAGCCCCCGCGGGGCCGGGGTGGGCGGCGGCGGGCGCGGCCCGAGAACAAAGGCAGCGGCGAGGGGACCCTTTGTCCGGGGGCGGCCGTGGCTGCGCATCCCCCCGGCGGGCAGCGGCCTCCCACTGCCCCGCGCCCGGGGATGCTCCAACGCTCCCCCGGTGCCTCCCGGTCCCCGCCGGTGCCCCGGGGTCGGTGCAGGCGGCCGCGGCCGGACAGCGGCAACCGGGAGCGATGTAGCTTGGAATAACCAGTGGGGCCGGGAAGGGCCGACACCCCCCACACACCCCGGGGGCTGCACAGGGTGGGGACCAGCCACAGCATCACCACAAAGAGCCTTTATTGGGTACCGCCAGCCCGTCACCCCACATCGCAGCACCGGAGGGGGGTGTCACCCTGAGGCCTGTCCTGTTCTGTCTGTCTGTCTGTCTGTCCCACGGTGGGGGGTGTCCATGGCGTTACCCACGTCCTGCTGCCTACCAGGAGCACAGCACCACCTCCCGCAGCGTCCGCCGGAGCTCCTGGCTCCGGAAGGCGTAGATGAGGGGGTCGACCACCGAGTTGCAGATGACGAGGATGAGGAAGAGGTTGAAGTAGCTGAAGAAGCAGGTGCAGAAGGGGTTGGTGGGGCAGGTGACGATGAGGATGAGGTGGAAGAAGAAAGGCCCCCAGCAGATGAAGAAGACGCCCAGGAGGATGGTGAGCGTGACGGCTCCCTTCAGGCTGCTGCTGCGGTAGACGGTGGGCTGCTTCTGCTGGCTGGAGATGCTGCAGAGGTGGTGGCGGGCCAGGGCGAACATGTGGATGTAGAGCACCAGCATGAGGACCAGCATGAAGAGGAAGAAGCCAATGAGGCAGAGGAGGATGGCATTGTTGCGGTAGTAGGTGATGAAGACAGTGCTGGAGACGGTGCTGGCCAGCCAGACGCTGGCCATGGTCACCACGGCCCGCTGCAGCGTCATGATGCTGTGGTAGCGCAGGGCATAGAAGATGGTGATGTAGCGGTCCACGGCGATGACCCCCAGGAAGGAGAGGGAGGACACGACGGAGCTGCAGATGAGCATGTCGATGACGTTGTTCATGTGGCGGACGATGCTGGCGCGGATCACCAGCACGCCGTGCTCCAGCAGCAGCATGAAGAGCGTCTCCGCCAGGTTGCTGATGCTCACCAGCATGTCGGACATGGCCAGGCAGCAGATGAAGTAGTACATGGGTGAGTGCAGGTTCCTGTTCTTCAGGATGGCGGCCACCACCAGCAGGTTCTCCACCAGGCTCACCAGCCCCAGCGTGAGGAAGAGCTCGTTGGGGATGTCCAGCCCCTGGCACCAGGCGCTGCCGGCCCCGGCCGTGGCGTTGCTCTGGTTGCCCTCGCTGGCGTTCCAGGGTTCACGCAGCAGGCGCAGGGGTGCCAGTGTCGACATGGCCTCAGCCCCAGGCTCCCCTTCCCTGGCTGGGGGCTGAGCCCCCGGGGCTCCCCGCAGCGGCCTTGCACCCTCTGAGCCCCTGTCCCTCTCTGCCAGCGCTCCCGTGGTACCTGGCAGCGAGGCTGAGGGGATGGGGGGGAGTTGGGGATGGGGGGTCCCACCAACCACGGACGTGCTGGGGATGCCACGTGCCTGCTGGGACCCCCAGTGTGGCGGCCGCCCTCCTCGCCAGCCCCGGCCGGTGTCCCCGAGCCGCCCGCCCGCCGGCTCAGGGCAATGGGGAAGAAAGGGCCCTTTCTCTGCCCCACTTTAAAGCCGGATCCCACAGCTCCTCCTCCCGAGGAGGGTGGGCACCCGCATGACGGCAGCACCCCCAGTCAGCCACAGCAGCCACTGTGCAGGCCAGGGCTGCTGGACCCCCAGCATGGCCCTGGGGAGCCCATCTGCCTGGGGTCACCGTGTGTCTGGGGGTCCCACCTGCCCCAGGGGGGTCTATGAGTGCCACAGGGGGACCAGGGACCTTGGCGTCTCCAAGTGTCCCTCGGGGGACCCCTGCATCCAGGGGGCTGTGTGACATGGGGGTCCCATGTGCCCTGTGGGCTGGCGTGCCCTGGGGTGCCCACACACCCAGGGGTCCCCCATCCTGCTGCAGGAGCCAAGCTGCCCCTCCCAGCCCTGGTATGTGGGGCCAGGACCCCCTTCCCATCCACCATCCCCACCGGCCTTCACCCGGTGTGCCCCCGGAAGGGGTTTTGCCACAGGGTGGGTGCTGGGTGGGACAGGGATGGTCACAGGCACGATTAAACACGGTGCTGTGCCCACACCCCGGCTAATCCCAGTGCCGGAGGGAGCTGGGACAGGCTGGGAGGGGGGGACGGGGCTGTGGGACCCATCTGACCATCATGTGCCTCTGGTTGGTGTTGATGCCTGGAGCCGCTCAGCTGCCAAAGAACCATTCACGGCTGCACCAAAGGGCCCGATCCCACGGTCATGCCCAGCCGCTTCCGCCCCTTCCCACGGGGCGCTGGGAGCTGCTCCCCACGGCACAGAGCATCCCCCTCTGCCCCATGGCACAGAGCATCCCCCTCCACCCCCTGGCACAGAGCATCCCCCTCTGCCCCCTGGCACAGAGCATCCCCCCTCCACCCCATGGCACTGAGCATCCCCCCTCCACCCCATGGCACAGAGCATCCCCCTCTGCCCCACAGCACTGAGCATCCCCCTCCACCCCATGGCACTGAGCATCCCCCTCTGCCCCATGGCACAGAGCATCCCCCTCCACCCCCCAGCACAGAGCATCCCTCCCCACCCCCTGGCTCTGGTGTGGATGAAAAGTGGCTCAGCTGAAGCTGCTGGGAACAGGGTCTGAGGCTGCACGGTGCCTCGTTCACCCCAAACACCAGCAAGGTTACAGCTCCTGCCTGCCAGGCGTTGAGCAGAAGCTCCAGGGTGGCCAAACACAGCTCAGCCCCTGCCCTGGGAGCCAGGAACCGGCCCCAAGAGTCCCCAGCTTTCACCCACCCCGGCCGCTGCTCCGCTGCAGAGCGCGCCGGTACGTGCTGGGAATTCCTAGTGGCGTCCAGAGAGGCTCCCAGAGCCCCGAACTGCTGACTCGGCAAATCCCAGCCAGACACGGGTCCCACACCGGGATTGTTTGGCTATGCCGGTGGGGACGGAGGGCAGGGCAGGAAGAGGAGGGGGTTTGGCTGAGCCCCGGGCTCTGCGCTTCAGCCCAAGCCCCCCCCCCTCCCCGGCAGCGCCGCAGCAGACGGAGGGACGGGTTTGTTCCGGGCAGCGGAGCCTGGCGGAGCCCCACACCCCCCGTTACACAGCACAAACCGGGCGGGGGAAGGGGGATAAAAAGCTTTGTGGGCAGCAGGATGAGCTGAGGGCGTGAGCGCTGCTGCCCTCAGTCCTGGCTCCGCGCCGTGTGGCGGGGAAGAGAAACCGGGATGGAGAGGGGAAAGGGAGAGGGGAAAGGGAGAGGGGAAAGGGAGAGGGGAAAGGGAGAGGGGAAAGGGAGAGGGGAAAGGGAGAGGGGAAAGGGAGAGGGGAAAGGGAGAGGGGAAAGGGAGAGGGGAAAGGGAGAGGGGAAAGGGAGAGGGGAAAGGGAGAGGGGAAAGGGAGAGGGGAAAGGGAGAGGGGAAAGGGAGAGGGATGGGTTCTGCTCCCAGCATCCCCACTGCCCCTTCTTCCTCTGGCTCCTGAGGGAACGCAGGGACCCCCAAAAGCCCTCAGGGGAAGGGCACTGAGGGGCTGGGTGGAGGGAAGGGGGTAGAGGAAGCTCTGGAACCACAGGAGAGGGGGGAAAAGCACCTCAAAATCCTTCTGGGCTTTAAATGGAAGGGACAAGAATGGGGAGGGGAGCGGGGCAGGGGGGTGCTGGGAGGGGGCCAGAGGGACTGAGGAGAACAGGGTGTGGGACAGCTGCCAGGGATGAGCTCTGCCACGGTCAGACAGTGCTTGATCTCCCTGCCAAGGGCTGCAGAGAGGTGCCAGACCCCCCCTCAGCACCAGGCTGGAGCCCCTTCCCCACAGTCAGAGCCCCTTCAGCCCCAACAACCCCAGTCAGAGCCCCCCCAGCCCCAACAACCCCAGCCAGAGCCCCTTCCCCACAGTCAGCGCCCATTCCCCCTAGCCAGAGCCCGTTCCCCACAGCCAGAGCCCCTCCAGCCCCAGCCAGAGCCCGTTCCCCCCCAGCCAGAGCCGACACTGCTGGTCTGTGAGATTTTATTGGGGGGCTGTGGGGGGCAGGTGAATCACACACGCTCTGGGCTCAGTCCCAGTCGCCATCACCGTCGGGATTGTCGTCCCGGGGGGGCTCCTGGAACTGGATGTTGGCCAGCATGTCCTGCATGGCTGCCATGAGCCGGTTCACCCCCTGGTTCAGGTCCTGCCCCACTCCAGCCTCCTCATCCCTGTTGTGCCGGGCGTTCCCCTGCAAGAGAGCAGAGCTGGGGGAAGGGAAAGGACACCACTGCTCCCCAAAAACACACCCGGCTGAGCTGCAGCCCAAAGTTTAGGGGGAGCAGGAGCCCCTCCCTTTGCAGTGGAGACCCCCACGTACCTGCAAGTTAAAATTTGGCAAGAGGGACTGGAAGAAGAGGGATAAAGTGCTTTCGTTGGACGGGCGATTCCTTCTGGAAGACAAAGGGCACAGTGTGGTTGAGGGGCAGCTCAGGGCTCTGGTCCTCACAGGGGCTGAGATGCTGCAGAGGTGCCACAGGGAACCACATCGTGCAGAGTGACATGGGGAGGGTGCTGAGCCAGCCCCAAACTGGGGGGTTCTGGGGGAGTCCTGAGCCTGGGCAGCCAGCAGCTCGCTGGCCCCTGAGCAGGGTGGTCACTAGAAGCTCTGCCAGGGTCACTCCAAGGCCATCACATGGGCTTTGCCTCAGTGCTCTGTGCAGTGGGTGGCTGTGCTGGGACCTGCTGGGCCTGGAGCACCGGGTCAGGCACAGGCAAAGCTCTTCAGTGGCCTTTGCCAAACAGCTGCCAACAGCCACCACCAGCCCTGGCAGTGACCAGCGAGGTGAAGCAGCAGGAGGAGGGGTCCTGCCTCACGCCCTGCCCCGAGCCAGGCTGCTCTTCCTCCCAGCTGGAGGCAGACATCAGCTCTGAGCACCTGCACGGGGCTGGGGCAGCACAGAGCCAGGGTGAGGAGGTACCTTTCGGGTCGGGTGTAGGAGATGATGGAGTCCAGAGGAGGGAGGGGGTCGAACCCCATCACAGGCTGCGAGGTCACCTCCTGCGTGGGGGGACAAGAGAGGTGGGGGTGAA
This sequence comes from Porphyrio hochstetteri, assembly GCA_020800305.1. Classification (NCBI taxonomy): domain Eukaryota; kingdom Metazoa; phylum Chordata; class Aves; order Gruiformes; family Rallidae; genus Porphyrio; species Porphyrio hochstetteri. Next base: position 1,329,489 of record CM036918.1, read on the forward strand.
GGCTCCAGCCAATGCTGAGGCACAGGCAGAGCAGCCAGACAGCCCATGGGCTCCATGAGCACAGGAGAGCTGGGCACTGGCTGCGGCCCTGTGTGCCACACCAGGGCACCGTGATGGCCAGGCTGATGGCTCTTGCTGGCAGACGGGGTTTAAGAGGTGCCCAGGGGACACGAGTGCCATGGTTGATGCCAGGGTCCCTCACCAGAGGCAGAGCTGCCATGGCTTCCTTCATCTCTGAGAGGATGATGTGCCTGTAGATGTTCCTGGGTGCACTCTGGTACCGTGTCTTCCTCCTGCAGGGGGAGAGGGGGGCAGAGGATCACACCGAGCTCGTTTTGGCAGCTCTCCAGGTGCCCCCTCAGCTTCGGATCAGATGGAGCCAGCCTGTGGTGAAGCCAAAGCCCCCCCTAACAAGGTGGGGGGCTCTGAGCAAGCCCCAGCACTGCTGCAGCCCGGGATGGAGCCCCCCAGCCTGCTCTGCCCCCCCATTTTGGCACCCACACCTGGTTTAAGAGACACTCACTTGTGCTCAGCCTCCTCCACACGCGGGTCCCGGGCGTCCACCAGGCACAGCACCTCGTGGACGTTGGTCTCCAGCCAGGCCATGACAGCTGGGTCCTTCCACAGGGAGTGGGTCCTTCCCACATAGAGGGACGTCAGCTGGTTCAGGGCAGGAGGCTGGCTATGGGAGACAGCTGTTATTTGGGGGAGACATCCCTGTTCCCCCCTGGGGGTCACCACGAGGGCTCCTCTCTGCCCTGAGCTAGGGAATCAGAGCACAGAGAGGGACTGCAGGCTGTCCCTGCTCTGCTGTCCCTGCTCTGCTGTCCCTGCTCTGCTGTCCCTGCTCTGCTGTCCCATCCACCTCCACCAGCCTGGCTGCCTTCACTGATTTTTGGGGGGAAGGATGGGCAGGAGGTGAGAGCAGACGCTGCCCTGACCCAAGGGGGGGCCTGTTTGTGTGCTGAGGAGAACCATGTGTCTGGGAAAAGCAGCCTGGCAGGACACAGCCTGCCCTGGGGGCACACATGCTGTGTGCACTGACAGGCTGCAGCCCGACCCCCCGACCCGTGGCAGCGAGGTGAGGCCGGTCTCTTGGCATTATGGGGTGGCTGTTGCAGGAATCCATTATCAAAGCACCCAAGAGCCTACTCAGGAGAAGCAGATGTTCTCCTCCCCGGCTCTGGAGCTCCATTAGCTGCCTGAGTAAGCAAAAACCCTGCCACCAGCAGGATCGATTGCTCCTCTCTGCTGAGGCGTCCCCAGGGCTTACCTCAGCTGAGCACTCAGCCCAAAAAAGGGGTGGGATGAGACCCTGGCATCGGGCTGCACGCTGCAGCGATCCAGCAACGGGAGCAGAACTGTGGAGAGAGACAGGCTGTGTTCAGTGAGCAGCCCTGGAGAAGGGGCATCAGCTGCTCCGAGGAGGGTGCAGAGCAGCAGGCACCCATCTCTCCCTAAAGCAGGGAGGGTCATAGAATCACAGAGTCACAGGGGTGGGAAGGGCCCTCCAGAGCCCATAGGGTCCAACCCCCTGCCAAAGCAGGGTCCCTAGGACAGGACAGGGCTGGAATCTCTCCAGAGAAGGAGACTCCACACCCCCTGGGCAGCCTGTCCCAGGGCTCCCTCACCCTCACTGGGAAGAAGTTCTTCCCCACATTGGGGGGGAACTCCCTGTGCTCCAACTTGAGGCCATCGCCCCTTGTCCTGTCCCCACAGCCACTGAGCAGAGGCTGCCCATGTCCCCTGTGTCCCACCCTTCAGCTATTGATCCCCATTGATCAGATCCCCTCTCAGTCTCTTCTCTCCAGGCTGAACAGCCCCAGCTCCCTCAGCCTTTCCTCACAGGGGAGATGCTCCAGGCCCTTCAGCATCTCTGTGTCCCTCCTCTGGACTCTCTCCAGGAGATCCCTGGCTGTTTGATCCCAGGGAGCCCAGCACTGGACACAACACTCCAGGTGGGGCCTGAGCAGGGCAGAGCAGAGGGCGAGGATCCCCTCCTGTGACCTGCTGGCCACACTCATGGCAGTGGGAGCCCTGTCTGGCTCTGTCACCACCACACCGGACGCTCGGACTCTGCCCCAGCCGCGTCGCTCCCCGAGTCAGGGCTCCCCTCACCCACAGGGAGAGGCAAAAGCCACCAGCAACCCGCAGGGGACCTGCCACCCCCGCCTCTGCCTGCCTGGAATGCGGGCCTGTCTGTCAGGGCTGAGGCAGCGGCAGAGCCTGCGGGGACGGACTTACCGGTGGGGACGGACTTACCGCCTGGGAACAGGATCAAGGCGAGCTGGAGGAGCCGGGCGGCTCTGCCCCGGGCCTGGCTGAGCTCCAGCTCCGAGCGCTCCTCCTGCTGGCTCAGGAAGAAATAGGCCAGCGGCACGGAGAAGGCGAAATTGGGCAGCTGGGACAGGTTCCGGTGGCTCTGCAGGGCCAGGGAGAGGCTGGGTGAGGAGCAGCAGTGTGCAGAGCCCTCTCAGCACAGGGGGGATGCAGCCGCTCCCCAGCCGCTGGCTCGGTGCCCCCACGGCTGAGTCAGCAGCTCGGAGCTGGTCTGCAGGGGACCAGGGTGACAAGAAGAAATCATCCCAGCCTTTCGGGTCACCCCCCTGACTCTGGGATGCCCAGAAGAGGTGGGGAGAGCCCCAGGAATTAGGTGTCCCCTCCTCTGCACCCATCCTGCCCCTCGACAGGGGTGGCTGGTGGCAGCTCACCTCCCACTCCTGGAACAGGCGGGTCAGGAAGGTGTATTCCCTGGCTCGCAGGGCCAGGAAGTCGATGAGCAGCAGCACGCAGAGAGGGTCGTTCTCTGGGTCAAGGCTTCAGAGGGGGGTGAGCACAAGGGGAGGAAACAAAATCCGTGTCACAGAAGCCTGAGTAGCCACCCTTGTTTCACAGAATCACAGAGCCACAGGCTGGGCTGGGCTGGGCGGGACCCCAAGGGTCACAGAGCTCCAACCCCCTGCCACAGGCAGGGCCACCAACCTCCAGGCCTGGAGCTACACAAGGTTGCCCAGGGCCCCAGCCAACCTGGCCTTGAACACCCCCAGACACGGGGCACCCACCCCCTCTCTGGGCAGCCCCTTCCAGCCCCTCCCCACTCTCTCTGCAAAGAACTTCTCCCCAATCTCTCCTCTCACCCTCCCCTCCTCCAGCTTTAATCAATTCCCAACCAAGACTTTCCCACCAACATCCCAGGAGCTTGTGCAGCTCAGCAGGCAGAGGGGATGGGTGCTCACAACCCCCCAGCCTGCAGCCAGCACTGAGCAGCACAGAGCCCAGCCAGGCCCCACAGCTCAGCAGGGGAGAGCAAGAGCCTGTCCCTCCGAGCCTCCTCCTGAGCACGTGCTCAAAACCCACCCTGCGCCACCACATCTCAGCCCTCCCCCAGCCTGGGAGCACCAGGACACCTCTGGGCTTTTATCCCAAGCTCCAAGCACGTTCCCCCAGGCCTGAGGCACCTCACCCCATCCCATGGGAAAAGGGGTGCAGCCCTTGGTGGGGGGAAAACCCACCTGAGAATCAGCTTGCAGAACTCCAGGGCTGTCCGGGGACAGCCCCTCTTCTCCAGGAAGGTCAGGTGCTTGAAGAGAGCCAGGAAGAATGCCCTGTGTGGGGAATGGCAGCAGGCTTTAGGAGCTGGATTTGGAGAGAAGCACCCATGCCACCCAAGAACAGGGACCCAGGGACAGCCCCAGCTCCTCCTCCCTCAAGATCAGCACGGCAGCACCCGTGTCTCCAGCTTTTTAAAGTCTCTGTGGAAGCACAGTGAGGGCAAACCTGCTCCATCCCTGCTCCCCACAGCCCCTTAGGCTCATGCTCTTGCTTCCCACCCGGTCCCAGCCTGGCCAGCTGTGCAGGGACAGTGACAGTGACACAGCACAGAGAGCTCACACCCAAACTGGGTGAGATACAGGTGACAACACCCAGCTCCCAGGTGGCTTCAAGCCCATCAGGTAATGGAAACCTGAGCAGCCTGCAGGTACAGCAGCTCAGGAGGGACAGCTTGGGCTCAGGAGGGACAGCTCGGGCTCAGGAGGGACAGACCAGGCTTGGGAGGGGCTCAGGAGGGGCTCAGGAGGGACAGACCAGGCTTGGGAGGGGCTCAGGAGGGACCGGCCCTAGCTCAGCTGACTGGAAAAGTCCCAGAATAATGTCACCTTTCCTCGCAGCCGCAAAGCTGTTGTTACATAAAGAGCTGGGCTGGGAGCAGTGGGACTGCTGGGAGGTGAAAGCTGGGCAGGCAGCACAGGAGTGAGCAAGCACCAGCCCTAAGGTGCAGGGAGTGTTACTGTAACACAGTCAGGGGTGCTGGTGTGAGCTGAGGGGGACTCATCACACCAGGATGTGACCAGGAGGGAAAAGCCAGGAAGAAATTGTAGCATAACAACCCCCTGCAGTGCTAGAGGCTGGGGGAGACTGGCTGGAGAGCTGTCAGGCAGAGAAGGACCTGGGGGTGCTGGGTGACTGCAGGGTGACCATGAGCCAGCAGTGTGCCCAGGAAAGCCAGTGGCATCCTGGCTTGTGTCAGACACAGTGTGGCCAGTAGGGCTGGGGAGGGGATTGTGCCCCTGGACTGGGCACTGGGGAGGCTGCACCTCGAGTGCTGGGTCCAGTTCTGGGCTCCTCACCATCAGAAGGACATTGGGGTCCTGGAGCGAGTCCAGAGAAGGGCAACCAGGCTGGGGAAGGGGCTGGAGGGCAAATCCTCTGAGGAGCAGCTGAGGGAGCTGGGGGTGTTCAGCCTGGAGAAGAGGAGGCTGAGGGGAGACCTTCTCCCCACCTCCCCTGCCCTGCCAGGAGGGTGCAGAGAGGTGGGCGAGGGTCTCTGCAGCCAGGGGACAGGAGATGGGACAAGGGGCAATGGGCTCAAGCTGCCCCAGGGCAGGGTCAGCTCAGCTGGGAGGGCAAAGTTCTTCCCTGGCAGAGTTGTGGGGCTGTGGCACAGGCTGCCCAGGGAGGGGCTGAGTCACCCCCCTGGGGGTGTTTAACAGAGGGGAGATGAGGTGCTCAGGGATCTGGGTCAGCTCAGGATGGGAATGGTTGGACTTGATGATCTTAAAGGTCTTTTCCAACCCAGTGATTGTGTGAAATCCCTCAGGAATGAGGATGCTTGGCCAAAAAACCCTGCTTCAAGAGCAGCCCATGCCCCAGCACCCATCTCAGGAGCCCCCCACTGCCTCGCTGAGGGGCCAAGCGGCACAGCCCGTTCTGGCAGAGAGGGACACTCAAGGTCCCCCTGCCAGCGCGGGTGACGCAGCAGACACTGCGAATCTGGGTCTCTGTGCCCAAAACTAGGCCAGGGCACGCTGTGACAGCCCTCCAGCAGGCACGGGGCGGGCAGCAGCGCTGCTCACCTGTTCTCTGGCCGCCGGTAGTCCAGCCTGCAGGTCCCACTGGTGAGGCTGAAGACGGGGTGGAAGGAGCACTCCAGGCTGTACAGCGCCTGCTCTGCACACAGCAAGGACAAGGTGAGGGCATGCCAGCCCCCCTGGCTCACCACAAGGCCCCACCACCCACACCACACCAGTTTAAACCCAGGAGCCACCGGTAATCCAGAGCTCTGGTGCCCAGGGAGCAGGAATCCTGCTTGTTCACAGCCTGGTGAGGCACAAAGCTGCTTCCTGCCTTACCCACTCCCCCCAGGACAGCCAGCCCCTGATGTGGCTCTTACCTATGAGGTCCCTGGCCATCTCCTGGTTCTCCTGCATGCGGCACACGTCGCTGAGCTGCAGGAGGGAGTCCACGTGGTAGGGCTCCAGCGCCTCCAGCAGCGGCTACGGAACAGCAGGAGCTGGATTACAGGGTGGCACAAACCACAGGCTCCCTGTGAGCTCTGCCAGCCTGGCAGGGAGGCAGCTGCCCCCACACCGTGCCCAGGAGTGAGGGGCTGAAGGGGGGGAAACCCTGCTCCACACCGTCAGGGAGCCACAGGCTGGGCTGAAGGGTGAGCCTGGGGATGACCCTCCTGTGAAAGGCTCAAATCATGGGTTAAGAGCAGCTGGGGAGAGGGGAGGGTCAGGGGAGAGGTCCCCAATAGCACTTGTCCCCAGAGGGAGAGGTCCCCAAAAGCACCTGTCCCCAGAGGGAGAGGTCCCCAAAGGCAGAGGTCCCCAAAGGCAGAGGTCCCCAGAAGCAAGGGTGCACGAAGCTGGGCGCATGTGATGGGTCCCAGCTGCCATCCTTTAGGGACCCCCACTCTCAGTGATGCCACCAGCATTACCAGTGTCTCCTCCCACCAATCTGGTCACTTACAGCCCCCCAGTACCTTCCCAGCAGCCCAGCTTTAAGCACACAACACAAAGAACCTCCTTTCATCCCATTCATGGGTGGTGGGGACGTCCCTTCCCACCCCACACAGGAGCTGAGCCCTGGATTGCAGCTTCCCTCAGGCACCTCCTTCCCAGTGCTCCCAGCACAGAGGCTGTGTCCAGCCTCTGATCATCTCCACCATCCTCTGAATGTCCCCCAGCCCCATTTGAAGGGCTCAAGATGCAGGCAGCAGGCATTCATTACAGTTCTCATTTATTCTCTAGCCCTTAACGACTCTGAGCACTTGATTCAGGCTCTTCCTTCCTCTGGGTACCAGGAGGATGTTCTAACACACCCAACACGATTCCAGATCCAGCTCCTGGGTGGCAATGGATTAAAAAGATCTCATTCTTTTTTCTCCAGGCTTCAGAAAACACTTGAAGCTCCTTCAGATCTCCCCAAAAATTCAATTTTGGGATGTGCATGCCCACCTACAGCACAGAGCCTTCCTGCTCCAGGCTGCCCCAGCCCAGTGCTTCTCCCTTGGTGCCTTGCCCAAACTTTTACCCCTTCCTCACTCACACCTAAGCTCCTTTCTTGTCCTTTTTGGAAGGGATGGAACACTGAGAGCTGTGGTGATAGGAAAAAGAGCTCTTCACACACTTAAAGCTTCACCAGCAAAACCCTCAAGGCACTGGCAAGAGCAGGAAAACCCACACTGAGCAGGACTGCCCCCCAAAAATCACACTGTGCACACTGAAACCACAGCAGCAAGGCAGATCCAGGCTCCAGCTACAGGAGCCCACAGCCAGCATGGATAAACTGGGTGAGGGTTTGAACTGCTGCTGGTATCAGCAGCCCCTGCCTGCTGGGTTTTACCCTTAACAGCAAGCTGAGAGGCTGAAAGCTGCAGGAATATCTTCCAACGTAGCCAGACCCACCGAACAGGGACAGAGCCCCCTGTCCTGCTCTGCACAGGCAGGTGAGACCATGTGTGAGCCACCCTTGGGACTCTGGGTCCCACTCAGTCCCTGCTGCACAGGAATGACTTCCCATGGGCCACACCACCAGCTGGATGGAGAGAGCAGCAGCCACGAGCAGAGGGTGGGAAAGCAGGAGGAAGGGAGCTTTATTTAGTGCACAATGGGCTCTTTAAAGAAACATCCCCAGGGCTTGTACCCCAGCTGATGTGGCCAGGGGGTCTGGAGCAGAAATACCCTGCCTGGGGTTCGGTGTGGGGCACAGCAGTCTGACTGTTGCTTGTCACCACCAGCTGTCACCCTTACCACACAGTTTAACCAGCCTGGACAAGCGTGACCAACTCTGGACACAAAGACTGTGTTTTCTGCTGAAGTACCCAGAAAAGCCCCACTTTGCACCCATGCCAGAGCTTATAAATAGAACTGCTGTGGGTTGAGATGGGTTTGTGCAGTTGTTCCCCTACAAGGGAGCTTTGTTCCCACCCTCCCAGCTGAGTGCAGGCAGGCTGCTCTTCCTGGTGGCTACCTGGCAGAGCCACCCAGGCTCAGCCACTGGCCACCACCCCTCACCAGCACCCCTTATCTAAGGAGCAAGGTGATCAACACCACCTCTCCCAGCACAGAGGGGAGTGCAGAGCTCCACAGCTCCAAACAAGAGTGGGATTCCTCAGCCCACCTGCCCTGCCAGCCAGAGGGGCTGCAGGGATGCAGGGGGCAGCGCCACTGCCCAACGTACCACGATGTTGTTGGGGTCCAGGGACTCGACAGCGTCCAGGAACTTGAACTGCACTTGCTGGTACTCACGATGGTGCTTGAAGGTGAAGTACTGCACCCCCCTCCGTGTGTCCAGCAGCTGCATGGTGATACCTGGGGGGCACAGGGGAGATGTGGGTACCACCACCACGAGCCCACAGCGCTGAGGAAACCTCTCCTGTTTCTATCTCCCTCATTCACCTCACTGGGTCCAAAGGCAGACCTGTTTTTTGGGAATTCCTGGAGAATTCCACCCCTTTCCCTTCCCTCTCCTGAGTCAGAGAACAAATCCCACCTGAGAAGCCCCAGCAGCTCGCTCTCCCCATGGATATTTCTCTTTATCCAGCAACACTGGTGCTAAGGAGGGAAGCACTCATCACCTCCATAAGGGGAGGAAAAAAGCTCCAATGCTAAGATACAGCAGGGCAGAGTTCAGCTCTCCCTCTTGAGAAGGGAGGTATTTCCATCAGCTGAGGAGCAGCTCCCTTTCTCCATCAGCCAGCGGGAAGCCTGTGCCTGGCAGCAGATGAAAGCACCTCTGGTTTCCACACACAGAAGCTCTAGGAAAGCCAGGCTGGCAGGAGCTGGTGTCACAGAATCCCAGCCTGGTCTGGGCTGGAAGGGACCCCAAGGATCCCAGAGCTCCAACCCCCTGCCACAGGCAGGGCCACCAACCTCCAGGCCTGGAGCTACACAAGGTTGCCCAGGGCCCCAGCCAACCTGGCCTTGAACACCCCCAGGGATGGGGCACCCACCCCCTCTCTGGGCAGTGGGATGGATGTGGCTGGTTGGAGGGCAGCAGCACCCAAAGCCTCACCTGTCTTGCTGTAGCGTGGCCAGGTGTCCTTGGGAGTGGTGAGCCACGTGCCACGGACGCTGTGCCGCTGCCGCTGCCTCGGCCTGTGGAAACAGCACGACAGGTCACAGGTGCTCTGCACTGACACAGGGAGGAGGGTGAAAACCAGAGGAAAAGGGATGATTCAGGGGGGAAAAAAAACCCAGAAAGACACCCAGCTTGTGCCCCAGCTGCAGGGAGCTGCTGCCCAGAGCTTTAGCCTTGGAGACACAGCCAACCCAGGCTGGGGCTCTGCCCTGCTTGAGCCGTTCCTCTCCGGGCCAGCCGGTGCCTCCAGCATTTCCACTTCAATCACCTCTCTCTCCTGGTTTTATTCCTGCCAAGTTCTCAGCTGCCTCAAACAGCTTCCCAGGTCCAATTAAGAGAGCCCCAAACTCTCTGACTCATCGTCCTTCCCAGCAGCCTTCAGATGCCAACTGACTGCCTGGAAGCCACGCTCACAAACAAGGGGAGTCACTGGCTGAGGGAGGGGGGATTTGGGAATCAAGGCCCCTCTAAGGAAGCCTCTGCAGGAAGGGGCTGCTTCTGCTTCCTCAGGCACGAAATATCCCCCCACAGATGGGCTCAGAGAAAGGTTCTGCTTCCACCATCCCTGCTCTGGGCTTCCACCCTTCACAGGGGCACTTTAAGTGGCTCAAGAAAGCAGGGATTTGGGGGGAGCACTGCCCAAGGGAAAGCAGGGATTTTGGGGGGAGCACTGCCCAAGGGAAAGCAGGGATTCTGGGGGGAGCACTGCCCAAGGGAAAGCAGGGATTTTGGGGGGAGCACTGCCCAAGGGAAAGCAGGGATTCTGGGGGGAGCACCGCCCAAGGGAAAGCAGGGATTCTGGGGGGAGCACTGCCCAAGGGAAAGCAGGGATTCTGGGGGGAGCACTGCCCAAGGGAAAGCAGGGATTCTGGGGGGAGCACTGCCCAAGGGAAAGCAGGGATTCTGGGGGGAGCACTGCCCAAGGGAAAGCAGGGATTCTGGGGGGAGCACTGCTCAAGGGAAAGCAGGGATTCTGGGGGGAGCACTGCCCAAGGGAAAGCAGGGATTCTGGGGGGAGCACTGCCCAAGGGAAAGCAGGGATTCTGGGGGGAGCACTGCCCAAGGGAAAGCAGGGATTCTGGGGGGAGCACTGCTCAAGGGAAAGCAGGGATTCTGGGGGGAGCACTGCCCAAGGGAAAGCAGGGATTCTGGGGGGAGCACCGCCCAAGGGAAAGCAGGGATTCTGGGGGGAGCACCGCCCAAGGGAAAGCAGGGATTCTGGGGGGAGCACTGCCCACAGCACAACAGGTAACTGCAGAGACCTCACCCTGAGGAGCTGCAGGGGCTCTAGGCCCCGAAAGCAAGACCCCACTGGAAAGCTCTCAGGGTCTGCTCTGAGAGATGTTACTTGGGAACAGCAACAAGCAACAAACACTGGGGAAAGAGGAGAAATCCAGAGTGTCTATTGCAGGGGGTTGAGTGAAAGGACTTTGGAAGGGCCCATAACTTGGGGGTGTCCAAGGCCAGGTTGGCTGGGGCCCTGGGCAACCTTGTGTAGCTCCAGGCCTGGAGGTTGGTGGCCCTGCCTGTGGCAGGGGGTTGGAGCTCTGTGACCCTTGGGGTCCCTCCCAACCCAGACCAGGCTGGGATTCTCTGATTCTAGGACAGTGAGTGGTGTGGGAATCAACAGAAGAGAAAGCAAATGCTGGTGAAAGGCTGGAGAAGCCTCACTCCCCACCCCCACACCTCACAGAAACCCAGCTCCTGTCCCAGGGGCGCCCTGAATGCATTGGGGTGCCCCTGCACCCTGCCACAGTGCAGCTCTGTGGGCTGGGCAAGCCATAGCTAGGGAAGGATGGACACACTGACATGGACTCTGGAAGGGTTTAGCATCAAACTGACCTCTGATCGCCAAGAACAGCCCGAGCCCCGAAGTATCTCTTCAACTCGTTCTCTGGGTTCAGGTTTCTGAGAAGATTTCAACAAGAAAGAAAAGCTGCTGTCAGTGAGATGTGGGCCAGGGTCTGGCACTCGAGTCCCTGAGCAAGACACAGGCCAGGGTCTGGCACTGGAGTCCCTCAGAGAGACTGGGGAAGGGGCTGGAGGGCAAATCCTCTGAGGAGCAGCTGAGGGAGCTGGGGGTGTTCAGCCTGGAGAAGAGGAGGCTGAGGGGAGACCTTCTCCCCACCTCCCCTGCCCTGCCAGGAGGGTGCAGAGAGGTGGGTGATGGTCTCTGCAGCCAGGGGACAGGAGATGGGACAAGGGGCAATGGGCTCAAGCTGCCCCAGGGCAGGGTCAGCTCAGCTGGGAGGGCAAAGTTCTTCCCTGGCAGAGTTGTGGGGCTGTGGCACAGGCTGCCCAGGGAGGGGCTGAGTCACCCCCCTGGGGGTGTTTAACAGAGGGGAGATGAGGTGCTCAGGGATCTGGGGCAGCACAGGATGGGAATGGTTGGACTGGATGAGCTTAAAGGGCTTTTCCAGCCCTGTGACAGTGATTCTGTGAGACACAGCCCAGGGTCTCACACTTGAGTCCTTGTCACCACCACCTTGAACTGCCCCTGGCCAAGCCCCTGAACCCATCACCCTCCTGCCCCAGCTGATATAACATAGAAAGGAGACTAAATCCAGTCAGCAGGCAGGGAAACCCCCAGGCCATGGGATGCAGGCTTCCCTCTGTGCTCCCAACCAGCACTGAGCTGTGGAATGCTGCTGCTGCCCTCTCCAGGGCAGCTGGAGCTTCCACTGGGATACTCCAGTGCACGCTGAGCGTAGGTGTGTCTGGAAAACACCAGATCCCTGCAGGAATTTGGGGCAAGCACCACAACCCCTGCACAGGGGCTGCTGGCAAGGATTGAGATCCCATCAGTTGGGTTTTCAGTGGGGTGCTTTTTAATATAAAACCCTTGTAGCAAAGCATGCCAACAGCCATGGCATTCCCCATCTGCCATCCGGCCCAGAGAAGGGAGGTGCTGCTCAGGAGGGGTTTCTCTGCCATCCAGGGAGGATGAAGAGGAAGAAGAGGAGCAGGCAGGCTGAGATCCAGCCCTCACCCAGCTCTCAAAGGTTTCTGAATCAATGTTTACCTGACCAGAGGTGCCACTGAGGTTTAGGACCCCCTCTGGCTACACAAACACCCCTGATCTCCTGCAGTGTCCCCAAGAGGCTGTGCTGTCACCAAGCGCCCTCCTGCCTGGACTCAGCTTTGATGTTTCAGAACCCAGACTGGTTAAGCTGTCCCAGAGGTAAGTTTAAAGAGTTTCTCCAGGGACAGAAGGAGCTGACAGCTTCTGCACCAGCCCAGGGCTCCAAACCAAACCCAAACGTGGCTCAAAGAGCAATGGTTATAAACAGGGTGGTGCACAACCACCCCTGTCAAACAAGACCCTGAATTCATGGCCAGAGCACACTGGGGGACCCCAGCTCCCCTCCTCGGGGGAACAGACAGCCCTGTGGCACCCAAGGCCAGAACCACGAAGGAAAGCAGGTGCTACCTGTGCTCCACGTAGAGCAGAGGCCTGTGGTCAGTGATTACCCCGCTCTGGCTCTGCTGGGACAGCCCGTTGGTGTCCTCAATCCTCTCCAGCAGGCTGTCGATGTCTGCCAGGTCATCATCTTCCTTAAAAGAGGCACAAGACAAGGTGGTTATTGCAGAACGAGGCACCACAGCACGTGGGTCACCCAGGGGAGCTCACACCCAGCTGCCCCCCAGTCCTTTGGGCCATCCCAGTCTCTGTGTGATGCTGGTGCAGCTCCCACCACTTGCCCTGCTGCTGCCCCATCGCCCATCTCCTGTGTCTTAGTGTCTTAGAGAGGCCTCCTGCTCTGCACCCAGGACCTTAGCCCCTCAGGAATCCCCCCCAGAGCCTGCCCCACTGCCCCCCAGGAGGGCTGGCCGCTGCTCTCTGCTCACTTGAGGTACCACACTAGCACAAGTTGCTCCTCACACCATCAGGAGCCTGGAAACACCAGAATACAACCAGTGTGGGCAAGAGCCAGGCAGGGGAGTCCTTTCCATCCTTTCCAGCCTGACAGGGTCCCTGCTCTGCCCCTTCCCACCCTCCCCCAGCTGTGCTTTGCCCAGTTTCCTTCCAGCACCATCCCTGTAACGTCAGGAAACGTTGGGGTGCTGATTGTAACCAGAAACACCTCAGTGATCAGCCCTCACTGCCTCTTCCCACAGACACACCGTGACCCTGGCAGCAGGACACCAAACCCCCACCTGATTTCACCCCAGCTCCCAGGGATTGTGCTCCCACCTCCCCCTGGCTGGTTCCACCCACCAGCACTGCCCACCCAGCAGCTGCAGAACGACTTTTCCCTGGTTCTCCTGGATTTCCACCCCCCAACCAGGGAGTGAGGCAGTTCTCAGGCAGCTGCTTCACATCCTCCTCACGCTGAGCGTGGGTGGAACATGGAATTCCACTCATCACACCCAAGCAGCACCATGGGCTTGCCTTCCCCAGCTAAAAATACCCACTCCACGTGGAGTGGGGGCACGAAGAGGTTTGTAACGTGCTTGAACAAGGGGAGTATTGTCTCTAGGCAGCAGATCCCACTGCCTGCTCCTGGGGATGAAGCTGGCAGCTGTCACCCTGCTCCTCGTTACTCTGGGAGAGGGAACGGGCTCACTGGGTGTGTTCTCCACCTTAGAGACTCACCCCAAGCTCACCCAGCTGAACAGGGAGGCAGCACCCAGCCTGGCACCAACACCAGAGTCACAGGGTTGGAAAAGACCTTTAAGCTCATCCAGTCCAACCATTCCCATCCTGTGCTAAACCAGATCCCTGAGCACCTCATCTCCCCTCTGTTAAACACCCCCAGGGGGGTGACTCAGCCCCTCCCTGGGCAGCCTGTGCCACAGCCCCACAACTCTGCCAGGGAAGAACTTTGCCCTCCCAGCTGAGCTGACCCTGCCCTGGGGCAGCTTGAGCCCACTGCCCCTTGTCCCATCTCCTGGCCCCTGGCTGCAGAGACCCTCGCCCACCTCTCTGCACCCTCCTGGCAGGGCAGGGGAGGTGGGGAGAAGGTCTCCCCTCAGCCTCCTCTTCTCCAGGCTCAACACCCCCAGCTCCCTCAGCTGCTCCTCAGAGGATTTGCCCTCCAGCCCCTTCCCCAGCCTGGTTGCCCTTCTCTGGACTCGCTCCAGGACCTCAATGTCCTTCTGATGCTGAGGAGCCCAAAATTCCAGGTGAGTCCTGGTTCACCCACTCAGCACATCAGCATGCTGGGCGCTGGGATGTTGAGCCCAGGGTTTCCCTGAGTGAAGAGCTGAGGCTCCTGAACCTTCACAGAAAACCAGCTCCCACCTGAGCTTTATTCCTACTGAATAGAAGAGAGAGAGAGAGAGTGGTGAGGGGCTGGAAGGGGCTGCCCAGAGAGGGGGTGGGTGCCCCATCCCTGGGGGTGTTCAAGGCCAGGTTGGATGGGGCCCTGGGCAACCTTGTGTAGCTCCAGGCCTGGAGGTTGGTGGCCCTGCCTGTGGCAGGGGGTTGGAGTTCTGTGACCCTTGGGGTCAGTCCCAACCCAGACCAGGCTGGGATTCTATGAATTTCAGAGAGGAAGGGCTGTCACCCACACAGCCTGCCCAGCTCCAGCAGGCACAGCACATCCAAGCACACACACTGCTCTTGGTTTATATCCACAGGCACTGGATAAATCTCTCCCTTCCAGCTGCAATGCTTGGGGTAGACAGCTTAGTCAGAGAGAATCACCATCCCCCTGCTCCCCTTGGTGCTGAGGGGATGCAGCAGGTCCCCTGGGCAGAGCACTCAGCAGGGCCTTTGCTGAGAACGTGCCCGTGGATGCTCCCATCAGCATTTGGCTACCAGACATGGAACTAGGTGGCCATGCAGGGACCAGGAGTGATGGGTGAGCTCTGCAGAGCTGTATGGAGCTCTCCCTGCCAGCCAAGTAGGGCAAGGGAGATGGAAGGAAGATGCAGAATGCTTGGCACAGCACCCCCTCCTGAGCAGAGCCTTGAAGGGGAGATGAAAGGAGATGCTGCTGTCAGGATTTCAGCTCTAAGCACCAGCAAGAGCTGCGCCAGCCCCGGCTGCGTGACAGGCAGAGGCAGCAGCTGCCACTGCCACTTCATAGCTTTAACCCAGCAGAACACAAATAGGAAGGTTTTCACCTCAAAATCTCTTCAGCAACCACCTCAGGGGAGCTACTTTGCCAACCCTGCTGCGGAATGGAGCGCAGCCACTCGCTCCCAGGCAAACAGGCACCTACCAGAGTCTCCCCTGCAGGAGGTTTCTTGGTTTTCCTCTTCTTTTTCTTCTTTCGGGGCTTGTTACTCAGCACAGGCTGCAGGGGGAAGGGAACAGCTGTCAGAGCATGCCCAGAGGCTGCAGGGGTGAGGAGTGTTTCCCACAGGGATCTGCATGCCAGGAGAGCCCTTTGGTGGAGCCCAGAGTCGCCCTCCTGAGCGCCTCAGCGAGTGGGAATGAAGACACAAGGAGCAGGGGAAAGCCCCACAGGTTTATAAACACACAGGGTGAAGCCTCAGCTGACTTTCACAGCAGTGTCTGAGGCCACAGAATCAGTTTAGATGCACCATGTGTGGAAGGAATGTTGCAGACTCCTTCCCTTCCTGGAATAAGCTTTATTTCTGTCTTTGCAGCGAGCAGGAGAGTTTCATCAGCCACCCCACCTTCCACAGCAACCAACAGCTGCCCAAAGCACAAGCTCCTTCAGCTCCAGATGCCGTGTGACACACCTAACACAACAGGCAGGCTGCTGCAGCTGTTCCCCAGGGTGTGCAGAGCTACCCCTCCACACACACTCCCAGGGCCTGTGCAGGAAATACAGCCAGTCCCGGCGGTACCAGAACAACCCCACAGCTCCTGAGCTGCTCTTGGAGCCAGGGGGATGTGTGGCCCTGATCTGGCAACACCAAACAGTGAGGAGGCACCACTGAGGGCTGCCCTGTTAGTGCCTGGGAAGCTCCAGCTGCTCCCTGCACCTGGCTCTGGGTCAGGGCCGGCTGGAGCCACTGGGATTGGCCAAGCTGAGCTCACAGGGCACATCCTGAGCGTTCCCAAGCCATTCCCAGGCTGGCTGAGGCCACCAGCACAGCCAGATCGTGCTCACAGCAGCCTCTCCTCCTCTGTACAACCCCAGGCACACAGCCCAACCACTGAGCCCTGTGGGGTGAGGCTAGGGGGCTGATCCCCCTTCGCTCCTCCCCACCCTCCTGGGACACAGGCTAGATCTGTGATGCTGAATTGAATCTCCACTTCCAGAACCCCAGGGTCCTTTCCTTCCCGTGTGCTTTGCCTGACCTCAGCACAAAGCCTTCCTCAGGAACCTCCCCTCCGTGGCTGTAGCACCTCCCCAGAGGTCAGAAGTGATGGCATTTGCCTTCCCAAGGCACCGTTACGTGTGACAGAGCCCTGCTGCCCTGGGGATGGCCAAGCACTTGCCTGCCACAGAAGGGGGAATGAATTCCTTGGGTTGCTTTGCTGGCACACAGCTTTCTCCTCATCTGTCCAACTGCCTCTACCTCAACCCACGAGTTTCCTCACCTTCAGTCTGCCAATTCTCTCCCCAGTGCCTTAGTGGGGGGAGCGAGCAGGTGGCTGTGTGGTGCTGAGCTGCTGCTGGGGTCACACCACAGCACACACTGACCCCCAGCATCACCAGGTACCTGTGGTTCAGTTACCGGCTGCTCCGCCTCATCCACGTCGCCTCCAGCCTCTTCAGGGACAGCCCCTTCCTTCTTCCCTCCTGCTGCATCCTGCCTGCTGAGCTGGGCATCACCTGCTTGCTCCTCCCTGGGCAGCAGCTCATCTTCTGACTCCTCAGCGTTGATCTGGGCAAACAGAGGGACAAGCTGCAGAAACAGCCGGCGCGGGGCTGCGCCCTGCCCTCTCCTGCTCCTGGGGGACAGGATCCCCCAGGGATCTCATCTGCTCTGCTCCAACCTGCAGAGGGAAGAGGGAAATGCTCACAGAGGCAGCACGGGGCTCAGCGTGGCTGGCTGCTCCAGGAGATGGAGGGGGATGACCCCCGTGTCGCCCCGCAGGTGCCTGGCACAGCCCCGCACCCACCGACTCGCTGGAGGGGAGCACAGGGCTGTGACCACGTCCCCACGGCACAGTGCTGCTGGCAACACCAGCACGGCTCTATCACAGCACCCCAGAGTGATGGGGGGTGGAAGGCACCCACAAAGCTCCTCCAGTCCCACCCCCTGCCAGAGCAGGAGCACCCAGACTGAATCCCCCAGGAACACATCCAGCTGGGTTTGAATGTCTCCAGAGAAGGAGCCTCCCCAGCCTCTCTGGGCAGCCTGGCCCAGGGCTCCAGCACCCTCACAGGGAGAAAGTTCCTCCTGACATTCCCATGGAGCGTCACATCCAGGCTCTGCCCTTCCTTGGGACAAGCCCCCAAGCCCAGCCTGGCCTCTGCTCACACAGCCAAGCCACGCAAGCACAGCGACCTGCTGGGGTGAGCCACGGCGCCTGGAGAGGCCTCCCCAGGCTCCCTCACCCCCAGAACCCACCTGCGCCAGCGGGGCCCCTCCCCGGGGCTGCGAGGAGCCAACTCCACGCACCCCACGCCCCGACAGCACCTCTTCAAGCCCAGGCGCTGCCCCCAGCCCTCTCACCCCAACCCCGGCCCACCGACCCCCCTCAAACCGCCTCTCCAACCACCGCCACCCCCCGCCCAGGCCTCAGGCCCGGCTCCCCGGGCGCTGTCACCCCCTCACCAGCTCGAAGAGGTTGCTGACACCCCCGCGGGGTCCCCTCCCGGCTCTAGAAAGCGATGACGGAGCTTCCAGACCGCGCTCAGAGCCGGGAAGCGGCTCCAAGCCCGGTAACTCCTGTCCCCGCTGCTCGCCCCGCAGCCGCCTCAAGGCCCGTCGCGACATGGAGCCCCGGACCTACCGCGCCTGCGCAGTACCGCAGTACCCGGTGGGCCGCGCTGCGGTACTGCGCAGGCGCGGTAGGTCGCTACGCATGCGTAACACCCCCCGCTCCCTTTTTCACACCGCCTTGCGCCGTGACGGCGTGTAATATGTCGCGCTGCCCTACGGGCCTTGTGCGGGGTCACGGGGGGATGCGGGAGGGGGGGGGGGGACAGGCTGATGTGGGGGTGAGGATGCCTGGGGGGCAGTTGGTAGAGGATGGGAGTGGGGAATGGGAAGGGGGGGCGGGATTTTCCCACGGGGGTGGGGTGGGGGCTTGGCTGGTGGGGATGCACATGCTTGGGCAGGGGGATGCCCACCCACACTTGGGCAGGGGGATGCCCACGCTTGGGCAGGAGGATGCCCACACTTGGGCAGGGGGATGCCCAGCCACACTTGGGGAGGGGGATGCCCACCCATGCTCGGGCAGAGGGATGCCCGCCCACACTTGGGCAGGGGGATGCCCACCCACGCTCGGGCAGGGGGATGCCCACGCTTGGGCAGAGGGATGCCCACCCACACTTGGGCAGCAGGATGCCCACCCACACTTGGGCAGGGGGATGCCCATGCTTGGGCAGGGTGATGCCCACCCACACTCGGGCAGGGGGATGCCCACGCTTGGGCAGGGGGATGCCCACCCACACTTGGGCAGGGGGATGCCCACGCTTGGGCAGAGGGATGCCCACCCACACTTGGGCAGCAGGATGCCCACCCACACTTGGGCAGGGGGATGCCCACGCTTGGGCAGGGTGATGCCCACCCACACTCGGGCAGGGGGATGCCCACGCTTGGGCAGGGGGATGCCCACCCACACTCGGGCAGGGGGATGCCCACACTTGCACATGGTCAATGAGACTGTGGTGGGGTGAAGGTGGGCGGTGGGACACCCCCTCCCTCCTCCCCAGCACCCTCCAGCCCAGCTCCCCTCCCCACCCACTCAGGAAGAGCCACGCTGCCCAGGGGCAGCCCGCTGGGTTTATTAGCCGGGGTGTGTGTTGGGGGGACACATGTACAGAGCAGCCGTGCCAGCCCACGGTGTTGGGCACCCCGGCATCGCCGACGCCTGCCCGGCGCAGCCAGGGCTTGGCACAGAAGTGGGGCTGGGGGCGAGGGGGGCAAAGTCTGGCAGCTGCCCCGCAGTGGGGTCCATTCCCATCCCCTGAGGGGCTGTGCCAGCGCCCTGCCAGCAGCAGGGATGGGTGGTGGGGACGGCAGGCACGCCGCCACGCTGCCCATCCTCACCCACGCCCGGTCCGTAAGGTCTATAAATATAGTGGCTGTGTGTAGACATCCTATGTATATATGTACATCCGGCTGGCTGCTACGGCGGGGTCTGCACCGGGACCCCTCACTGGTGCCAGGAGTCACCGTAGAGGGAGCGGGCCTTGGCGCGGCGCGGCGCGGCGTTGAGGGCGGCCACGCTGCGGCGGCTGGAGCAGATGACGTCGGTGACAAAGCCGGCGCAGTCGCTGCAGATGTCGCGCAGGACGGAGCCCTGGGCGTACATGTGGGGGAACTCCTCCTCCACCCGGCGCCAGCACGGGCCCAGGAGCGACCTGCGGCACAGCGACGGCGCTCAGCCCATGGAGGAGGAGGAGGAGGAGGAGGGCGCAGGGAGGAAGGCTCGGGGCTGTGGGACTCACTGGAAGGTGTCTCTCCTCCGCAGCGGCAGGGCTTTGGCCAGCAGCGAGCCCGGGAGGCTCTCGAAGCCCAGCGCGTAGACGGGGATGTGAGCCAGCTTCTTGGAAGGCATCTTCATCTGCCAGGGGAGCCGGTGTCAGGGTGGGACAGGGAGGGGATTGGGACAGGGATGGGATGGGGACTGGGACAGGAATGGGACTGGGACAGGTATGGGATGGGGACAGGGACAGGGATGGGGACTGGGACAGGAATGGGACTGGGACAGGAACGGGACTGGGACAGGGATGGGACTGGGACAGGGATGGGATGGGGACAGGGATGGGATGGGGACTGGGACAGGAATGGGACAGGGACAGGAACGGGATAGGGACAGGGATGGGATGGGGACGGGGGCAAGGACAGGGATGACACAGGACTGGGATGGGATGGGTATCGGACTGGGACAGGGACAGGGATGGGACTGGGACAGGAACGGGACTGGGACAGGGATGGGACTGGGACAGGGACAGGACTGAGACAGGGATGGGATGGGGACAAGGATGGGACAGGGACAGGGATGGGACTGGGACAGGGGTGGCACAGGGACAGGGATAGCACAGGAATGGGAATGGGACTGGGACAGGGAAGCAGGATAGGACAGGGACAGGACTCTGACTGGGACTGGGATGGGACTGGGACAGGGGTGGGATTGGGACAGGGACAGAACAGGGATGGCACAAGGATTGGGACAGGGGTGGCACAGGGACAGGGGTAGCACAGGAATGGGAATGGGACTGGGACAGCGAAGCAGGATAGGACAGGGACAGAACTGGGACTGGGATGCTACTGGGACAGGATGGGGATGGCATAAGGGCTGGGACAGGGGTGGCACAGGGGTGGCACAGGGACAGGGATAGCACAGGAGTGGGGATGGGACTGGGAAGGGAAGCAGGATAGGACAGGGATGGGGTGGGGACAGGGGCACTGTCCGGAGCCAGCCCCTTACCTTCAGGCTGCAGGAGCTGCAGACAGACCTGGGGACACAGAGGGGGGTCAGTGAGCGGGGCTGGGTGGGCACCCCCCTTCCCACCACCCTCCCAGCCCCACGGCGCGGCGCGGTGCTCACCGCTTGCAGAAGAGGCACGCCGCGGGCCAGGAGAAGAGGGGGAACTTGGCCCTGCAGCAGCAGCAGACCTGTGGGCACAGGAGGGTGAGAGCCGGGGGCCGGGCGGGCAGCACACAGCCCCTCTGTCCCCAGCTCCCACCTTCCCCTTCCGCAGGCTGCTGTACAGCTCCTTGCTCTGCAGGAACTTCTCCATCTCGGCCCTGACCAGCACCCTGCGCACGTTGATCATCTCCTCCACGGTGAGGGCCAGGCTCTCCACGGGATGGCTGAACTCCTGTGGGCGAGGGGGGATGTCAGCCTGCTCTGCCATGGGGCTGTGTCATGGCCCGGAGCATCGCTGTGCCACGGGCAGAGCCTCCCAGCATGGGCACAGCATCCCTGGCGCTGGCAGAGCATCCCCAGCACGGGCAGAGGGTCTCCCAGCACAAGCACCAGGCATATATACAGTGTGCCTCCAGCCCCACGGCCCATGCAGAGGGAGCAGGGAGGCCATGGGGACCCCCTGGCCACCTTGTGCTAGATTGCCATGTGCCTGTGGTCACACTCACATGGTGTCTCCAGCCCTGGCATCCCCAGCCCTGGCATCCCCAGCCCTGATGTCCCCAGCCCTGACGTCCCCACCCTGGCATCCCCACCCTGGCATCCCCAGTCCCAGCATCCCCACCCCTGACATCCCCAGCCCCGAGGTCCCCAGCCCCAGTGTCCCCAGGCCTGATGTCCCCAGCCCCACAGCCAGCACTCACGAGCCAGAGGTGCTTGGAGCTGGTGCTGGGGGCAGCGCTGGATCCATCCTCTGGCCTCTCCTCCACGGCGCTGAGGGCAGCCCGGGGTGCTGAGCTGTCCAGCATCGGGTGGCAGCTGGCAGGGACGGATCCTGCGGGGAGGGACAGGGTGGCCATGGCAAGGCCACGCTGCCCAGTGCCACCCCTGGGGACAGGGTGGCATGGGGCTGGGGACCCCCATCGGGTACCTGAGCGGGGCCGGGGCTCGGGCTGCAGCTGCTCCGTGTCCTGGGGCACGTCCTGGCTGCCCCCCAGCTGGCTCTGCAGCTGCGCCAGGTCCTGCTCCGAGAAGGAGCGATCCCGCTTCAGCGGCACCTCCATGCCCGGAGAGTCTTCCTCCTGCAAGGTCACGGGGACCACGTCACCCCAGGGACCCCCGTGTCCCACTCCCGCCCCACCACCTCCCTTCCCTTGCCTCAGAGACGTTCATCTCCTCCATCTCAGCCAGGGTGGGAGCCTTGAGCAGGACGCGGGGCCGTGGGCACGCCGGCGCGGCGCTCGCCGGGCACCGGGACAGCTCGAGGCAGGAGCTGGAGGCCAGGCGGCCCGAGCAGGCGTGAGGGATGCAGGGCAGGGAGCTGTAGCCTGGGGACGGGGATGGGGCTCAGTCCTGGCACGACAGGCACCTGCCCCGGTGCAGCCTGGCACGGTGGGGAGGGGATGGCAGTACCTTTCTGGCCGCGGTACGGCATCTCCACGGGCCGCAGCTTCCTCTCCTGCCTGATCTCCTCCAGGATCTTCTCATGCAGCGTCCTCTGCTTTTGGGGCAGGGGCCGCAGCCGCCGCTCCGATGCCTGTGGGATGGATGGATGGATGGATGGATGGATGGATGGGAGCTTGGTGCTTGCTGCAGCTCGGGGCTGGGTGGGGATGGCACCCATGGGACCCACCAAGCCACCGAGGTGTCCCGGCACCGGCACTCACCTGCTTCAGTGGGGGCCGGGAGCGGATGAAGTCGAGGATGAGCTCGTGGGCGTCCTTCTTCACCCGGGGGGGGATGTCTCCATCCACCTGGGAGGGGAAAGAGGGGCCGCAGGTGGTGTCAGTGCTGGGGCTGGTTGCCGGCGGGGCGATGGGGCAGGGGTCTGGTGCTGGGGAGGGGGAGCTCAGCCACGCTCACCATGACCTTGCGGAGTTTGTAGTTGCGGGCACGGATGTCCTGCATGAGCATCTCGAAGGGGGTGAGCTGGTACTCGGTGGGCAGGGGGTTGAACTGCTTCTCCTGCACCTTCTTCAGCTTCACGCCGTGCCGCAGCTCCCGCATCAGCTGCACCCACAGGCGGGCCTGGGGAGGCACACGTGGAGGGGGGGACACAAGGCATCAGCTCCCACGCGGCCCCGGCTCAGCCCCCGCGCCCGCCCGCGCTGCCGTACCCAGTCGGTGTTGCGCAGGCTGCCCAGCTCCGCTGCCGGCCGCTCCTCCACCTCCTCATCCTCCTTCAGCTTCTGCAGCATCTGTCGCAGCACGAGACACCGTCACCTCACCCAGCACCACCGGCACCCAGGGTCTGGCTGGGACCGTGCCATGGGGCCACAGCACCGATGTGCACCCCAAAGCACCCCGCTGCCAGACACCCCCGCTGGCACCAGCGCGGGGCAGGCAGGAGCTGGCAGTGCCACAGCACAGTGCACCAGGAGAAGGGTGCATGGCTGAATGCTGGCAGCCCTGGTAAGGGTGGGCAGAGGGTGCTCCCCCCAGTGTTTTGGCCCCAGGGCCGTGCTGCTGGGTGCCCGCACTCACCTCCTTGGCATCGCGGATCTTGGCGAGGAAGGCTTTCAGCTCCACCGTCTCGGCAAAGAGCGCCCGGCACACGGCCTGGTAGTGTGCCTGGGCCTCACCGGGGTCGGCCAGGCGGGCGGCGCAGCACCGCATGGCCTGCCCGAAGGTGCGCACGGCACGGGGCGGCCCCTCGCACCCCTCCTCCTCCTCCTCCTGCCCCCCGTAGCCCTCATCGGCCGTGCTGCAGCCGCTGTCCTCCGAGTCGCTGTTGGTCATCAGGTCGATGAGCTGCTCCAGCCGCGGGCTCAGCTCCCGCTCCTCGTTCTCATCCAGTCCCCAGTCCAGTGCCCGGTAGATGGCAAAGCCCAGCGACTGCACCATCTGTGGGGAGACGGCACCGGGTTGGCCCTGGATGGGTCTCAGCACCAGCAGTGCCAGCGAGAGCCCCTTGGCACACATGGCCAGCACCAGCCCCCCTGCACCCCCTCAGCACTCAGGGCTGGGTCTCATCTCCCCGCTGCACCCCAGGACCCACCACTGCAGGGTGAGGGGGGTGGGTAGCCATGCCCACACAGGGACCCCTGTGCTGGATGGGGGGAGCAGCAGGGCTGGGTAGGCATCCAGCCCCCACATACCTGGGCTTCGGCGGAGGGTGTCAGCAGCGGGGGCAGCTCTGGGGGAAAGAGGGCAGAGTCAGCACTGGCACCCCCAGCCCTGTGCTGGGCATCCCCCCACACCTTCTGGGCTGCGGGCACCAGCAGTGTGGGCACCAGCAGCACAGGCACCGGCAGGCAAGGATGCAGCAAGGACTGGCAGATAACTCCCAGGACACCGGGCAGGCACTGGGCTGCAGCACTGAGCTGTGCCCAGCCAAGGATGGGGCTTTGCCCAGGATGGGCAGCTCGGATGGCCACGGGAAAAGGAGCAGGGGAGGCTTTGGCAGTGTCCCCAAGGGCAGTGCCCTGGGGTCCCAGCTCTGCTTGCCCAGCAGCAGCCGCAGAGCCCCAGCTCAGGAGCACTGGCCATTAGCTATCCATTTAACTGGTCGATGCGGCAGCCGCGGGGACGTGCCGGCTGCGTGCCAGCCAGGAGCCCAAATCACTCCTGCACCCCCAGGCCCTGCCCGGCTCCCACTGCAGTGCCAGCCCCGGGGGACGCTCTGCTCCAGCACGGAGCAGATGTGGCAGGGCCTCCCCTGGGATCACCCCGGTGCTTGGACCCACCGAACCGTGTGCCAGGCTGGTGTCACTGTCTGTCGTGGTGCCAGAAGGCACCCGGAGCCCCTCCAGCTTTGGGTTTGTCAGTGAGGGGCCCAGCTTTGTCCCCGGGGAGGCAGCTTGGGGTGACACAGGAGGGCTTTGGGAGCCGGAAGCGGCACAGCGGCATCAGCTTTGGCACAGCAGCTGCGGCGGCTCAGGGAAGCGTGTGGGGCTGTTCCCATGTGCAACCGGCAGAGCTGGTGTGACCGCACCATGCCCGGCCGTCACGGGCACGTGCCATGTCTGTGCGTGACCCTGCCCGGGGCACAGCACCGGCCACAGCCACCCTGCACACCGCTGCCGGTGCCTGGGGCTGCCCGCACCCCTCACCCCTTCTCCCATCTCCCCTGGCTCATCCCCCCGACACCCAGAGCATCGCCTGCCCAGCACCCCCGCGAGGGCAGAGGGTGACACCGCAGCACCCTGCCCTGCCGCCCCCGACCGTGCCGAGGACGGGGTGTTGTCCCCGGGTGTTGTCCCCGGGCGCGCTGGCCTCCCCGCAGGGAGAGGCGGGCGAAGCCGTTGGCCGCGCTCTGTCATTAGGCGCAGGGGTGCTCCGGCATCGCTGCTGGCAGCCGGCCCAGCCTAATTACAGCCTGTAACCGCCACAGCCCTGCCCAGCAGCGCCAGCCGCCCGCAGAGAGGGCACGGCCGGCAGTCCGAAGGTCAGGGACGGGGCTGCCCCAAAACACCGCTCCCGGGGGCTGGGGGAGGCCTGAGGGCCCGGATGGGGTCCTGCGGTTCCACGCCGTGCCAGGGGTCTGTGTGGGGTCTGTGTATGCAGGTGTGTGTGGGGGGGTGCGTGTCCCCATGTCTGTCTGCCCTTGCCATGTGTCCTGCCCCGGTGGGCTTGCTGTCCTGTAGCCCCATGGCAGGTCCCAGCCTGGTGAGCCCCGCACCCATGGGTGATCCTGCTCACCCCACACCTTGGGTCTGGCCTTACTGGGTCACCCAGCAAGGCCCTACCGGTGCCAGTGCCACACCAGTCGTGGACCCCCGAGCCCCCAGCCCACCACCTGCACTGGTGCCCACGGTGCCAGTGATGGTGCTGGCTGTGCCAATGTTGGCACCGGTCGCCCCTGCCACAGCTGGGGCTCGGACTCTGCCGGTGCCGGTGCCTCCTTCCTGCCCCCGGTGCCGGTGCCGGCCCTCTCACCCATCCTCCCAGTCTCCCTGCTGCCGCACCCCCGCAGCCGGTGCCCCGAGTGCCACACCGATCCCCGCTGCCGGTACCGGCGACTCCAGTGCCTGTTCCCCCTTCCCGGTGCCGCTTCCCCTGCCCATCCCCCAGTGCCGGTACCGGTTCTCCACCGGCTGCCAATCCCCCCCGCCGGGGTCGCCGCAGGTGCCGCCCCCGGCTCCCCCCCCTCCGCTGCCGGTATCCCCGGTCCCTCCGCCGGCCTCCCCGGGGCGGGCGGCGCTGTGCAGCACCCCCTACCGGCGCCGGTGAGTCCCGGCGCGGGAGAGCCCCGGTAGCGGCGACCCCCGGTTCCTGGCGAGCCCCGGTGCCGTCACCCCCCTTCCTTCCCGCGCGGGCGTTGCCCGTTGCCGTCCCCACCCCGCAATCTCCTACCGGGCGGCGGCGGGGGAAGGACGACGCTACCGTCTCCGCGGAGGCGGATGTCGGAGGTGCGGAGAGGGGCGGTGGGGGCGGCGGGGGCGGCGGCGGCGGCGGCGCGGCAGCTCTGGAAGCAGAGAGCCCAGGCCTGCTCCTCGTTCAGCGGCTGCTCGTAGCACTTCAGCACCTCCTCCAGGGACAGCTCCCGCGGGGCCCCGCCGCCCGCCCGCGCCATCGCCCCATCCCCGCGCTGCCGCCGCCGCCGCCGCCGCCGCCGTACGGGCGGGCGGGGCCCCGCGGAGGGGCGGGGGGAGCGGAGCGGAGCGGCTGGCGGAGGATCGGACCGCCCCCGCGGCTCGGCCACGCCTGCGCCACCGCCCCGCCGCCGCCCGGGGCGCCCACCGGGACCGGACGGGACGGGACGGGACGGGAAGGTGGCGCCGAGGGGCACGGAGCGGGTCGGGACGGTTCGGCTCGGCAAGGCTCAGCACGGCACGGCACTGCACGGCTCGGCAAGGCTCGGCTCGGCAAGGCTCGGCACAGCTAGACAAGGCTCGGCAAGGCTCAGCTCGGCAAGGCTCGGCTCGGCTCGGCTCGGCTCGGCAAGGCTCGGCTCGGCTCAGCTCGGCAAGGCTCGGCTCGGCAAGGCTCAGCACGGCTCGGCTCAGCTCGGCAAGGCTCGGCTCGGCAAGGCTCAGCACGGCTCGGCTCGGCTCAGCTCGGCACAGCTTAGCAAGGCTCAGCTGGACTCAGCTTGGCACAGCCCGGTTTAGCAAGGCTCAGCTCGTCCCGGCTCATTTCGGGTCGGTACAGCTCGGTTCCCCTCAGCAGTGCTCGGCTCAGGCCATTGTGATGCAGGATGCGGGTGTACCGGGCAGGATGGGGTGCTGGGTGCGGGGTTCCTGTTGTGGGGCAGACGGGGGGGGGTGCGTGGGGTGCAAGGCATGTGACGGGGTGCAGCATGCAGTGCCCAGGAGGGGTGCGGGGTGCTGCTGGGGGGACACCCCCACCCTTGGGATGTGGGACAGGCTTGGCTCCCGGGTGGGCGTCCCACGGGACACACGTGTCAGACGTGGGGTGGGTGGGTGGGTGCAGGGACAGGAGGTCCTTGGGGACATCACGAGAATGACGAAGCCCCTTCCCACCAGCACCCTTGGGGATGCCCGCAAGGGGGTGTCTGACCCCCCAGCTCAGCGCTGCAGAGGCTGCTGGGGAGGCGGGGAAGGGACCAGGCTGGGCTGTGACACTCCCGGGAGGGAAGGAGAAGGGCTCTGGGGGCTGGGGCACAGTCTGGGCATGGCCAGAGGCCCCTGAAGGCATGGGGCTGAGGAGCTGGAGTCTCTAAGGAGGTGACACCCCACGGGGACATGGTGGGGACAACATCCTGCAGCCACAGGAAAGGCTGGCGCGGCACGGCACCAATAGCAGGCTCACACTGCAGCACCCTTGGGGTGGGCAAGATGGTCCTGGCAGAGCAGAGGACTGCCAGCCTGCTGGGAAAGGTCAGCTACAGCTCATTACAGCTCTGGTCATGATGAGCTTCCCATTTCCATGATGGAAGGAGCGTAGAGCCCCACTGCGGCTCCATTCACCCACGAGCACAGAGCGGGGCCACGCTGGCAGTGCTAGGAGCTGGACACGGCCACGTGTCCATCCCACATGGCCAAAGAGCTGCCCCAGGGCCAGAGACCTCTGGCAAAGAGCCTGGGAAATGCCCTCCAGTGCCCATCCCAGTGAACCTGGGCAGTTTCAGTTCCATCTTCAGGGAAAGAAACGGGATAACAGAGCTGGGTGGCTGGGAAAGGCAGGTCTGTGCACTGCAGTGGGGTTTGGGAAGGGGAAAGATGGCCACAAGCGATCCAAAGCGTCTGCGTGCGTCTGGAATGACTCCAAGTCACCCTCACTGAGGCAAGAGCGTGTTGCAGGGGGTCAGGAGCACATTGCAGGGGGTCAGGAGCACATTGCAGGGGGTCAGGGCACATTGTAGGGGGTCAGGAGCACATTGTAGGGGGTCAGGGCACATTGCAGGGGCTCAGGAGCACATTGCAGGGGGTCAGGAGCACATTGCAGGGGGTCAGGGCACATTGCAGGGGGCCGGGCACATTGTGAGGGGTCAGGGCACATTGCAGGGGGTCAGGAGCATGTTGTAGGGGGTCAGGAGCACACTGGAGTGGGTCAGGGCACATTGTAGGGGGTCAGGGCACATTGGAGGGGGTCAGGAGCACATTGCAGGGGGTCAGGAGCATGTTGTGGGGGTCAGGAGCACACTGGAGTGGGTCAGGGCACATTGTAGGGGGTCAGGGCACATTGGAGGGGGTCAGGAGCACATTGCAGGGGGTCAGGGCCCGTTCCAGGGGGTCAGGGCACATTGCAGGGGGTCAGAAGCACATTGGAGGGGGTCAGGGCACATTGCAGGGGGTCAGGAGCACATTGCAGGGGTTCAGGGCACATTGCAGGGGGTCGGGGCCCGTTCCAGGGGGTCAGGGCACATTGCAGGGGGTCAGAAGCACATTGGAGGGGGTCAGGGCACATTGCAGGGGGTCAGGAGCACATTGCAGGGGTTCAGGGCACATTGCAGGGGGTCAGGGCCCGTTCCAGGGGGTCAGGAGCACATTGCAGGGGGTCAGGGCCTGTTCCAGGGGGTCAGGAGCACATTGGAGTGGGTCAGGGCACATTGCAGGGGGTCAGGGCCCGTTCCAGGGGGTCAGGAGCACATTGCAGGGGGTCAGGGCCCGTTCCAGGGGGTCAGGAGCAGTGCTGGATCCCCACAGCTCCAGATGGGAAGCCCCACGTGCTGCCCGTGGCAGCGGGTCCGTGCCGGGCCGAGCCGGTTGCCGGCTGTACCATGCCCTGCACGCCTGCCAGCGCCTCGGCCACAGCCACGGCGGCACCGACGGGGACAGAGTGGGGAGGACACGCAGCCTTTGAAGGGGGAGACAACCCAATCTGCAGGATTAATGGGAAGGTGCTGGAATTACAAAGCACGAAGCTCTTTGCTTTGGGTAAAACTCTTCATTAGGGTGAAATCAAGGTGTAATTAAAAGCTACCGACTGGAGGGGAAAATCAAAGACCAGCCAAGTGTGTGTGTATGGGGGAAATGCAAGGAGAAATGAAAGGATTGGGGGGAAAAGGGGGGAAATAAAGAGGTTGGGAAGGGGTTGCAGAGCACTACGGGAGGGGAATGTTTCCCGACCCCCTGCTACCCAGCATGGAAGCAGGACGTGCCCCAGCGAGGCGGCTGCGAGCTGGGATGGAGGGCAGAGCCCTTCCCCAGCAGCAGGTCTGGGTTGTTTGTGGGCAATACGTGCATCATGGCATGCAAAGGATTTCCTTACAAAGGCAGGGAACCCGGGGTGAGCGCAGGGAGCACCCCCAGGCTCAGAGGCACCCGTCTGCCTTCCTCAGATGCTGCAATAAACTTGGGGCCACAAAAAAGAGAGAGTGTTTTGCAGGGTAAAAAAAAATCTTTACTGCTGGGGAACAGAGGCTGCAAGAGCTCCTCAGCCTCCTCCCTGTGTGAATAAACCCTGGGGCACCCCAGAAACCAGAGCCCCAGGTCAGACCCCGGGATGGGTGATCCCTTCGGCGCGGCACATGTGCCCAGCCCTGAGCTCCTGGTGAAAGCGATGGAGCTGTGGGTGCTGCTGGGCAGCCCTGACTTCCCTGAGCCTGTTCTGGACAGGAAAGCATGGTGGATGGGTGTGATCTGTGAACGAACTGGGATGGATCCTGCAGATCCTGCACCCGGCAGCGTCAGTTTTATTGGACAGGTCGCTGAGGTGACGGGGTTCCATGCTCCCCTCATCCCTGTTCAGCCAGGCAGGCCGAGCCTTTCGCTCCGCAGTGGAATGATGTGAGTGAGCCCCCCAGCATCCCTGTGCTTCCCTATCTGGCTCCAGAGCTGCTGGTCTCCTGCCACCACCTCTGGGCTGGATCCTGCTCTGGGTGCAGCTGTACCCAGTCACACTGCCTGGCACAGCAGGGCACTGCAAGGGCTCAGGGGCTGCACAGACAAAGACATTGAATCACTGAGCGTTCTAAAGCTGTTTCCTTTCCAGAGTCTTCTTCATTAACACTTTAATTAAAGCCATCTCTCCACACAGGCTGCATTGACTCAGCACACTCCACAGCTCATGGGCTGGGGCTTTGCTTTGCTGGCTCCCCAGCCAGCACTGGAGCTCCCCCCCTCCTTTGATGTGACCCCTGAAACCTGGGGCTGCCACAAACGTGATGACAGCACTGGGGCTTCAGAACAATTTGGCAATGTGATTCTGGAAAGGGTTTAACTCCCTGTCCTGAGGTTTGGCATCATGGTGACTTTCTGCAGCCTCCCTGGCATGCTGGCTGTGGGAACCCATCGTGCCACCAGCACCAGAGCCAGAGCCTTGCCTGCTGAAGGGTTTTTCTGTCTCCCATCAGTGAGCGCAGGCAACTTGCAGGCTCAGGGCCAGCACCACGATCACAGAATCACGAGGTTGGAAAAGACCTTTAAGATCATTGAGTCCAACTGTTCCTGTCCTGTGCTAAACCGTATCTCTAAGTACCTCATCAACACATCTAAGGATGGTGACTCAGCCCCTCCCTGGGCAGCCTGTTCCAGTGCCTGATAACCTTTCAGGGAAGAACTTTGCCCTTCCAGCTGAGCTGACCCTGCCCTGGGGCAGCTTGAGCCCATTGCCCCTTGTCCCATCTCCTGTCCCCTGGCTGCAGAGACCCTCGCCCACCTCTCTGCACCCTCCTGGCAGGGCAGGGGAGGTGGGGAGAAGGTCTCCCCTCAGCCTCCTCTTCTCCAGGCTGAACACCCCCAGCTCCCTCAGCTGCTCCTCAGAGGATTTGCCCTCCAGCCCCTTCCCCAGCCTGGTTGCCCTTCTCTGGACTCGCTCCAGGACCTCAATGTCCTTCTGATGTTGAGGAGCCCAGAACTGGCCCCAGCACTCGAGGTGCAGCCTCCCCAGTGCCCAGCCCAGGGGCACAATCCCGTCCCTCACTCAAAGCACCCCGCCCTCCGGCGCTGCGCCCTCAAGGCCTGAGAGAAGCTGCCCCCCTGCCGGGCTGCCGGCCCGCACCCGCCTCCTGCCCTGGGGACGCATAGGGGATCCCAGCGGGAACCCTGGCCCGCTCCCTCTGCCCCCTTCCTCGCCTCCAGCAATGCCCAGCTGGCCGGGCCGGTACTTTCTCCCCCGGGATCGCCCCTCCCGCCCCGCCTCACCCCGCCGGTACCTCCCGCCCTCACCAACATGGCGCCTCCCTCTCCGCCGCAGCCAAGATGGCGGAAGGCTGGGCGGGACCGCGCCGCGCTTCCAGCCAATGAGCGGAGCCGGCCTCCCTCGGCCGCCAGCCAATGGCGGCGCAGGGCGGGCGGGTTGGTTTGGCGGGAAGCGGCCGGGGGCGGCTGCGATGGCGGCTGCGGGCGGGAGGACGTGGCGGGACCTGCTGGGTAGGTCCGGGCTGGGGCGGTGCCGGGGCTCCCCTCAGCGAGCCCCTGGCCTGGCGCTGTCTGCGGGGACAGCAGAGGGGAAAGGAGGGGTGGATGTCCCCTCATACGCCCCTTGTCTCGCATGTGCGGTGCTCCCGGCAGCCCCTCGCCTCAGCCCTGCTCCTCCTGGCAGCCCGTTCCCCGCCGCCGGTGGCCTTCGTGTGGCGGCCCCTGCCCTGAGGCGACCGGGGGGAGCAGGGCAGGCAGGCTTGCTTTGGGCCCAGGGTCTTTGGGGGCTGGCAGCTGACAGGGCTTCGGCTGCAGAGCCGCCTGGAGCAGACCGTGTGGCAGTGCCCTGCACTGGGCCTGTCATGCTGCCGCCTAGCAAGGGTCTGACTGGGGCCGCCTTCCCCCCCCGCCCCCCGTTAGGGGCCGAGGCCGCCTTTCCCCCCCCCGCCCAGTCAGGGGCCGGGGCCGCCTTTCCCCCCCCCCCCCGCCCAGTCAGGGGCCGGGGCCGCCCTGTGGCCTGTGCCGAGCTGTGGTTATAAAAGTAATCCCAACTTCTCAGCAGGGAGAGCCAGGAAACGAAAAAGCACCTTTGGGAGCGGAGCGGAGCTCAAGGAAGCGGCTCTGCGCCTTCTGGATCATCATCAGAACCTGAATGACCTCCTCCTGGAGGTAGGAGCGGGGTGGGGGGTGTAAGGCTCAGGCTGGTGGTCCTGAGACTCCCCCAGGGTCCTTCCTGGGGCGGCTGGAGGGTGAATCCCCCAGGAACACGGGTTTTATTATAAGTGAAAAGAAAAAGGAGCACTGTAGGAATAAGCTGAAGTTTAGTGCTTTGTGTTACAGGAATTAGATTATTTCCCCCCCCCCCCCTTATTCCTCTGTTTTATTAAGACAGAGGGGAAAAAAGATAAGATATGGCTTGGATTTGGGGCAGAGGGAAATCCAGCCCCTTTGTTCCTGGAGCAGAACTGGCTTCTGGTGAATACAGGGGGAAAAAATCAATCAGGAGAGAGACTCCTGGGTTTTCCCTGAATTGCCACCTGCCTCTGGTGGATTTAACTGAGAAAAGATCCAAGGTTTTGATGCATTTCATTGAACATTTATGTTGGTGTGGCTTCACAGAAGGGTCTTGAAAGACAGAAATCCTGGTGGTGCTGCTGCTGATCTGTTGGGTGACTGGGGACAGGTGTCTTTGACCTGTATCTTCTCTGCATAAACTGAAGATAACTGTACTTAGGTCTCTTGTAAAGTGCCTGGAAATCTCTGCTTTGCCACGACCACATGGGATCTTGGTGTTAAATTCACTTCAGTGGCTCCAGCCCCCAAGAATGCCAGTGCTGCTTTAGAGGGTCTGGAAATGTGTGTGATTGACATCTGAGGCCGTTAATGGTTCTGTTTGGCTTCCAGGTGGAAGGTTCAGCCCAGCCAGGTGGACTGGGTGGTGTGGAGCACCAGGAAGTACCGTCAGAACCATTTATAGGTGAGAGAAAGAGTTTCTGTCAGAGGCAGATGTGGGAAAGAACTTTATGTACCGAGTCTCTGCCTGTTAAATTCAATCCCAGATGTACTTTCTTTCCATTGTTCCAGTCTCCCATTTGGCCATTTCTTGTCTGGTGATAAAACCCCTGGCAAGGTCTGATTGTTAGATATATTGATTACTTGAAAGAGTTACTGTGAGCCCCTGAGACTCAAATACAACCTACTCAGAGGGGCTGTTCCTCCTCTGCCCTTGGTTGTTTGGCCCCTGTTTTACGTGCAGTACAGGAATGATACATGGAAACCTTATTTTTTTTCCTGTGCTTTCAGCTTTTCTCATTGTTGTTTGTTTCTTTTAGTCTCTGTTCTGCAGGACAAGGCCTCCAGGTTGGGTGTGCCCACAGCCACCTTGGCAGCCAAAACTGCTGTTACCAACATCGAGCGGCTCTGCCAGGCTGCGGGGAGCCCCTGGCTGCTGGACCTGGAGCAGAGAGTAAGGGGGAAGGTTTCTAGCTAGTTTATCAGGAAACAGTGTTGTGAGGTTTGGCTTTAATCCCAGTTTATCTGCTGTGATAAACTCAACCAAACATGTAGCAGCTGATGGTTCCTGTCAGTGTCTGATACGCACACAGGAGCGCAGCGTTCTTCCACGTGGGAAAGCATCTGGCTCCAACAGCTTGGGAGGGATGTGCTTGTCTCTGGGGGTGCAGCTTTTGTTACACAGGTCCCTAAGCAGCTCTGTGTCCCCACCTCTGGTGTACCCCAGCCTTCTCTGGGGTGGTTTGGTGCTTCCTGACCACTTTTAATGCTGGTCTCAGTGTGCAGCTTAGCCAGGGCGCTGGTGGCTGTCAGTAGAAAAGCTGTGCTGTGGCTGCTGGGCCACACCACCCCTGAGGGCTGTCAGCCCTTAAGGGGAATGGTTTGGGCTCTGCCTGTGAGTTCCCTCTGCTGTTGAAGCCTTTAGAAAGCAGTAAATGGGGGGAAAGCAGGGAATTGTTTCTCCAGGAATGTGCCATGTACAAATGAAGTTATTTCTGCTTTGTTCCAGAAGAGACTGTCTTGCTTGCTTCGAGTGGTGAAGGATTTGCTGGCCAACAATGTATTCTGTCGCTCACTCTTCTGTCGAGAACTGTGGAAAATGAAGGTAAGAACTCCCAGAGGAGTGTTGCTGCTGTGTTGTGGACCGTTGAGACTTCACCTGTGGGGTGTGGTGCCATGTTTTCCATCCCCCTCTCCCATGAGGGCCAGGGATAACTGTTACACAGGCTGGTGTGAGCTCAGTGTGCCTTGGTGGTGTGTTTGTGTGTCCCAGGGCTGTGGAGATCAGCGATGGGCAGCACACAATTCGATATGAATTTCAGGTGAAGCTGTTTCTTGGGTGAAATCACACAGATTATGGACATTTCTTACTGCAAACGTGGCAAGCTAAAGAACTGCTAATTGGCTACACACACTGTTCACACCAAACTGCTTGGTTAGCAATTATAATGGGTTCTGATAAGCATATCTTATAGCTAAACATTGTTAGTTTACCTGTGATGTCTAAAACTATCTGCACACCTGCTGTGTGACCATTTATTATGGCTGGTTCTGGACATGTTCCTTACTCCCAAATCCCTTCCCACAACTCCCCCTTGGTTTAGGGCAGTCTGTAGCCCTGTCTTCAAGGCTGCTGTGTTTTGAGAAGGTGGTTACCAAAAACCTCTCAGCATGAGGAACTTTCCTGTCTCATGGGAACTCGAGGGTATTGTCAGGGCCTGTGTGTGCTGTGAGGAGAGCCAGGCTGCTGGCAGGGCCTGTGTGTGCTGTGAGGAGAGCCAGGCTGCTGGCAGGGCCTGTGTGTGCTGTGAGGAGAGCCAGGCCTGCTGCCTTCCCCAACACAGGGCAGCCTTGCCACTGCTCATCTCTGTGCTGGCAGGCTGCAGCCACGAACTCCCCCTGTGAATGACTGTGGTCTCTCTGACCTCTGGAAAGCAGGGACTGTATCAGCAGGGGTGGAGATTTGGGGTTTGTTTAGTTTGAGAGAGAGTTTGGTGGGAGTTTCCTCACCTCTGCAGCAGGGTGTGCTTGTTCTGGAGAGGGTTTAACAGCAGGTTGGAAGCAGGGGAATTACTAACACTGCAGGGCAGTTTCTGCTGAGGGGTGGCAGCATCTCAGTGATCAAGGGTTAGTTTTTGGGGAGCTGGGCAAGCAGTGCTCTTGCCTCCTTGAAGGAGATGTCTAAGGCTTCCTGTCTGTACTGAGCATGGCTGTTCCTAGCTAGGAACCAGCCAGGAAGGGCATGGTGATGCAGTGCTGGAGTTACAGCACTGGGAACGGGATTAACCTCCTCTGAGGCAGCACCACAGCCAGTTGAAGCTTTGGGGACATGGTTTTCTTTCCTATTTAGCTTCGCTGCCCGACTGTTAATCACTGAACTACACTAATAACTCTCTCCATCAGCTGGTGTGTGGGTTTGCTAAGCAGTCCAGATGGATTAACCAGGCTCCCAGCTGGCTGTGGGGTGGCACAGTCCTTTCTGTGCTTGGCCAGCAATACCCAGCGTGCTGCTGGCATTCTGGTTCTCTGCTGTATTTATCTGGGAAGGGTGCTAAGCTGCAGTGAGCCCACACAAAAGGGCTTGAGAGATAAAGGATAGCAAGGTACCAGGTTACACTGCCTCACAAACGGGTTGTCTTGATTCCATGCAGGAGGTGTGTTCTGTTAAGTGATGCTCTAAGTGGAGTTAAGGGCTTTTTGAGAGCAGGACAGTTTTGTTTGCTCTGGTGGGAAAGAAGGAAGAGAGATGCCAATCCGATCTGCCAGGATAAAGAGGCGTGCTCTAGTCTCAAATATCCCATCCAGGGCTGAAAATAGAACCCTGTGTGTTTTGTAGGCTGATTAAGATCTCCTTGGTCTCGGATAGACACAGAGATCAAGTGCTGCTGTGTAACTGAGATTGTTACAGTAAAGAATTAGCTTGTTGAGGACAGAGCATGTGGGCAACTCCAGGGTCACACTACGGGGCAGCTGCTGGATGCTCCTGGGCTTCCTCTCCAGAACAGCTCCTGTGCCCAAGGCTCCCAAGTACCTTTTGCTTTGGTTTCTGCCTGGGAGTGTTTCTGTGTGGAGCTGGGACGAGCAGGTTGCTGCTGCTGCTCCCTTCTCCCTGCCGGGTGCGCCCTGCAGCCCTGTTTTGGTGGTGCAAGGCTTGCTCCAGGACACGGTGCTCCATGTGGGAGCTGGAAGGGGTGCTGCAGGCATGAAGGGTGGCAGTTTCCTTCCTGTGGAAGCGATGCCTGGTGCTGATCTTGCTGACAGTGAGCCTGGTGTTGGGGAGCAGGAGTGCCTGAGCAGTGTTGTGTTCTCCTCTGTGTCCATCAGCCTCTCTGCCCGTGTGGGATGTGGTATCTCTTTGTCATCTCCTATTGGGAAATGGATTTGAGAGCAGAAACTCCCTTCACAAAGACCAATAAAGAGTTGATAGGCTAAGTGATGATTCCCCAATCCATTTCTGGATCTGAATTAACAAGACTTGAAGCTTCGTGGTGTTACCTGTTTTCTGGGATAGCCACAGCTCCTTTCAATGTGCAGAACCAGCATTATCCTGGGGGGACAGAGATGGATATACTTGTTACTTGACCATTGAAATGTAAAATAGTGATGCATCCACAACCCTAAACCATTCAAAATTTGTAGGGAGGAAAAATCAAATATAATCTTTCCTCATCTGGGGTTTCCTATGTTGTCATTGTAAAATCTGAGTAAGTTCTGGGTAGTTTGAAGAAATGGAATAGAGTTTTATCTTTTCTGTATAGTTTGTTAGCCAAATGTTAACTGCTAATGGCAAAGTGCAGACTGTGACCTAATTGTGACACCTCGTTAGGACCCTCCAGTGCTGGAAACCGTGTGGCACCTGCACAGAGATGACATCGTTGGCCTGGGAGAGCTGCTGGAGAGGTGAGCAGAGGTTTATAGGTTTGCAGATGTATTTAATCTCTTAAAGCCTATTGAAATGTAATCAGGGATTAGCCATGAGTATTCTGGACTGAGATTATGGTCAGATGCTGGCAAGTGATCAGATTAGCAGGACTGAAGGAGTTACCCTGGGTTTGAGAGGTTACCCTGGGTTAACTAGCACAGTTGAAGGGGTGGAGGCTGGTTGTTGGTGGCTGCCCAGTGAGGGAGAAGGTTGGGTGAGAACCACAGCCTCAGACCTGGCTGATAAGCTTTATCTCCTGCTTGGGCTCACTGAAGCAGGCAGCTGCTGCGGCTGCTGTGTGGGAGAGGACACAGTTCCCAGCTCCTTCCGTTCATCTGGCCGTGCTGCTTGAGTCTGCTTTGGGAACTCTCATGTAGCCTGTAACAATTAACACTGGTCTTGATGAGCAGGCTTGTTTTGCAGAAGCTGCTTGCTTCTGTCTTCAAAACCTCCCATTTCAGTAAGGCTTGGCAGAGTTAATCTCCAAGGAAAAGTTATTCTAAGAATTGATTGGTCTTTAATTTGTATTTCCCCCCAGTCTGGAGCTGACAGCTCAGCCCCGTTACCTCTTGTGAAGCTCTGAGCTTTCCTTGCAGCATCAAGGGAACATTGCAGGGAGCTTTTAGGCCTTTGATATGGGCTTACTTGTCTGTTAAGGGGATAGGAGAAGAGCACCCACTGTACTTCAAATTTAAGGAACCAAAGGGACTGATTAAGAGCTGAGTTATTTTTCTCTAAGCATTTTTATCCAGGTTTCTTAGAAATAGGAGCTAAAGTCGTTCTTCTAGCAGCATTTTCTCAATGGAAATGCTTTAATGTTGGAGATGGGGAAATACTTGACCATACAATTCCACACACTTTCTTTCCCTTTGGCTGTGTTAGTTGTAGAATCTTTCAATAAAGCTCTTGCTGCCCCAAGTGAAAGAAATGAAATGCCACATAGAGGGCAGGGAGTGCTGCACAGACAGCCCTTCCCCGAGCCCCAGAGGGTGGTGGGTGATACACCCCAGAATCACAAAGAAAGGGCAGAGGGATTGAGTGGAACCTGCTTCTGTCTGTTCCCAGCAGCCCGACTGCCCCTGCAGCGGTGGAGTGGCTGTGCCGTGGGCTCCGCGGGCTCTGCGAGCAGGCACTGGAGCAGGAGCCCCGTGGGGACGTGGAGCTGGCCGGGCACCTTCTCTCAGGCAAGGCTCTCAGCTGGTAATGGGCTGTGCAGGCTGCAGCAGGGGCAGCTGTCAGCACAGGGGCATGGCTTTGATGTTCTTACCCCCTTGCAGCGAGGGTAATATGTATTTATATTGGTGAATTTAGCAATTTGCTTTTCCCTTGCAGAAATTCAGACCAATTCTCTTGATCCCCTTGAGTTATAGTACCACAAGGAAGGGTAACTGGGTGGGGATGGTGCACTGAGAGTGTGATGCTCCTGCAAGCTGTAGGAGATGTTTAGTACCAGGAATACTTAACAGTTCCATTTCCCCCTGTCATTTTCTATTATTTGGAGGGGGGGTTAGAAAAAAAATCCCTACCCAGTTAGATTGAAGAGCTGCAGTCAGACCTCTGGATGAGTGCAGTTGGTCAGGTACAGCCCATATGGGTTCTGCAGCAGAGCATCAGATCCATAAATTCTTCAGTCTTTACAATCCTTTTACATTTCTTTCTCCCTGCCAGTCATTGTTCCAAGTCCTTATGCCTGGGAGTAATTTTATTCCAGGAAAATAAATGAATCTGCTGTGCAGTGAGCAATGCTTTTCAGACACTGGTCCTACTGGGAGACGGGCACAGGGGTCTCTATCAAAGGGGGATGCTGAAACACTGATTCCTTCCTGTTTCACAGACTTTGCAGTGGTGTTTCTTCAGAATGGCTTTCCACAAACCTCAGAGCTGGGAAAGCAGCTGGAATTCAAGAAGGTCCCCCATGTAAGGACAAAGGAACCTCTTGGTGAAGGGTTGCTTTAAGAAGAGAAGATCCATTCTATACCTCTATATATGTGCTTAGAGCAACAGAGAAGGGTGGTGGTCGGGGTGCTGGAGGGGGTGAGGAGGAATTGGGGAAACCAGGACAAAGCCTGTTGTGGAGGTTTTTCTTTTTAAATGAAGAATTTCTCCAAGATGATGGTGTCAAAGGGTTTGTAAACTTCCTGGGTTGCACCTCCATGGCTCTTTTATTCCCTTTGAACATGAGGGATGCCCCCTGGTAAGCAGGGGGAAGGCTTGGCTTTGGTCTCTTCCCTCTGCAGAGCCTGAGCTTAGCTTTGAGAGGGACAGAACTCTTTTCTTTGAGACAATTTTACTTTTTTAAGAGTAACTGTATCTCTCTTAAACACTAAACTGTTCATTTGTCTATTTTGAACAGATCTGTCGTGCTGTCTTACAAAGGATGTTGGCATGTAAGTGTGTCTGTGACTCCCAGCTTTGCCCTGTCTGGTTTGTTTGCTAAATATCTCCAGAGGAACCCTTTGCCTGGGGTGGTTTCCTGCTGTTGTACACAATCCTGATGTCCCTGATTTCTCCTTCTCTTTTGCAGTGTAAAGTGGGTGCAGCCTCTGCTCAGGCTGCAGATAATTCCCTGCCTTTTAGGCTGGTTCATGCTGATGCTCCAGGCTGCTTTGCCAGGGTGGTACCTGAGCTGGTTTTTAACAAGCCTGAGGGGCAGCAGTCCCAATCTGTCACAGCACAGAGCTTAAACTAGGAGAAGCTGCTCTGCTCAGTGAATTACCCTCTGAATTTACAAAGTTACATGCAAGAAAGCTCTTCTGCTGGCTGGCTTTGCCAGTGATACTTTGTGAAACCTCTTTTTCTTTCCTTTTTTTCTCTTTTTCTCCTGAGCAAACCCCTCTGAGGTACCTGTGTGGTGTTTAAATGCTGAACCATCCCATGGACAATGTGTCTGGTTCTGCCTGGGCAGCCCTGATGCTGCCACCTCCCTGAGCTCAAGCTCAGCAGTCCCTGATTTGCATTGCAAATCCTGCTGTGGAAAGACAAAAAAAACAAGAGTGGGGTGTTTTTTTTTGTGTGTCTTGTGTCACAGATGATCTTTACAGCACGTTGTAGGGCAGAGGAAGGGTTGGCTTACACCTCCTCACGTTGTCTTACACCTCCTCACGTTCTTTTACACCTCCTCACCTGCCCCACGCCAGGGTATTCATATAACCTGTCTCCTTAGTGCCAGCACTCTTCTTGCTGGTGCTTCAGCAGCGTGCTCAGTGCTGCTGCAGAGCTTAGTGCTTTGCCTCTGCTGTAAGATGACTGGGAAAACTGGGATGTGACGCTGGGATTGCACCTTCCCTTCGGCATCGATCCCTGTGGGCGCTGCCAGCTCCATCCCTCACCCTGTCTGCAGGCAGGACCTTGCCAGGAGCTCTGGGGAGGGAAAGGCACAAGAGAAGCTCTCTGATACTCGCTGTGGATGAGTCTCCTCTCAGGTGGCCCCAGAACAGTGTCAGACAACCCTCACAAACACAGGCTGAGGGGGATTGTGGAGGAAGAGGAGCAGGCTGCTGGCAGCCAGGCAGGAGGCTGTGCTAACCTGCTCTTCATTCGACCTTCCCGTTGGAGCAGCTGCTGCTGCTGCCCCACTGCAGTGTCTGCCTGGAAAATGCACTGAAGGAGTTTTGCAGAAGACATTTGTGCTAGTGTAGGCTTTTGGCTCAGCTCTGAGGGCTTTTGGCTCAGCTTTGAGGGGTTTTGCCTAATGAAAAAGCTGCTCTGAAGGACATCAGAAGTCTTTATGTAAAATAATTGGTTATTAATGAAGACTTTCACAGGAGGAGGAGGAGGAGGACAGGCTGAGAGCAGCTGTGGGAGCACAGTTCTGCAGAGTACTGAACTCCTGTGCCCCAGGATAAGTAGGGTTTATCTGCTCTTCTCTATTCTCCCTGACTTAACCTTAAAGTATTCCTCAGTGGGGGAGGAGAGTATTGAGTATTAACACTGTGGACCACCATGAGGGACACCTCTTTTGTTGCCCCAGCTCAGTATTAACTTAAGAGGAGGCTTTTAAAGGTAGGATAGGACACAAAACAGAAAAACTACTGGTGCAGCAGGTTGCAAAGGCTCTGGGTGTTTGGGCTTGGAGCTGATGGATGAGGCACCGTGCTGAGTGAGCTGCCAGCCTGTTTGACCCCTGCCAGCCTGTTTGACCCCTGCCAGCCTGTTTGACCCCTGCCAGCCTGTTTGACCCCTGCCAGCCTGTTTGACCCCTGCCAGCCTGTTTGACCCCTGCCAGCCTGTTTGACCCCTGCCAGCCTGTTTGACCCCTGCCAGCCTGTTTCTTTGAACTCTGCCAGCCGTTTTTTGGGCAGATTTATCCTCAGAAGGAATTTCTGCTGAGCAAGTGTAGCGTGAGGCTCCTCTCCTGTTACAAACGTGCAGTGCTGGCAGCTCTTTGTTTGGGGAGGGCGGTTCAGGCCTTTGTTTCCAGGGGTTGGTAATTCAAGGCTTGCTCCTGCAAATCCCTGCCTGCAGACAGGCTTTTTCCTCTCTGCAGCTTTGCAGGGTTCACACTCACAGACGTGCAGCACGAGTAGGATTGGGTTTGGAAATGAAATATTAATTTCTGTGCCTTTTTAGATAGTTTAATTATCAGCACCTTCTTTGGAACACTGTGTGGGGTTCAAGGTTGGTGTTAATAGTTTCTGAGTCCCTGTGTCACTCCTGAAAAAATATTTCAAAGAAAATACCACTGCTGAACAGCTCCTGTGTGTCTCCCTAACGGGGTCACCTTCCCAAAGACACACAGGGTGCCTGTTCCAGTTCATTCCTGCCTTGTTTAGCATCACAGTTCTTCCATTTCCATTCCTCTCACTGTGTTTTCATGTCTCTGCTTTGGGGTGCAGGGGTGCTGGATGCTGTTGGTAAAGAGAAGCAGCAAGATGTTTCCACACTACAAGCTGTGAGGTCCTGGTAAGAAACACTGTTCCTCTGAGTACTGCCAGCAGTTGGTGGCATTGGGGTTTTATCCTCAGGTGAATGTTCCCCATCCAGTTCCTGCTTCCCAACTCATTTTGTCTAACACCTGTGTACGTGCCCAGCCAGCCCAGGCCTGTTCAGCACAGGGGTATTTGACTCAAGTCTGTCAATCAAATAGCTACATAATATTGAGTAAACAATAGATTTTTAAAATAAATATGGACCAAAAAAGCATCTCTCTCTGGCAATTTGGTGAGAGATGTAGAGGAAAAATGAGTCATTCCCCTTCCTTGGTACCTGGGTGATGGTGCTTCCTGTGCTCTGAGTGTTTCCTTGTTGCTTGTAGGCTGAACGTGCTCGGTGTGTCAGTCTGCAGAGGAGCAGTTCAGCTGGATTCCTGTCAGCAGTTCTGCAGACACACCCTGACTGAAGTCCTGACCTACAGCCCGGTGTTGAAAGGTAGGAATAGGCTGGGAGAGGTGAGTGAGCATCTCCTGGGTGCCTTCCTGTGTGTCCAGAGCATTCCTGTGTGTCCAGAGCATTCCTGTGTGCCCAAAGCTCCATCCTGCCCAGGCTGGGCTGAATGGAATCCAGCCTGGAGGACCCAGAGCTGGAAAAGCTGGAAAATGGGAAGGGGAAAAGGGGAAAAAAACCCAAAGGCAAACCTCAGGTTGGGATAAGGAGAGTTTGCTAGGATAGTGGAGAGAGAAATAACAATAACAGGACTTTTCTAGCAAAAACCATCTGAAACTGGTGATGCACAATGCAGTCCAGCTCAGTCAGTCAGGCAGTACAGCTCAGAGCTGCCTCAAAGCCAGACCATCCCCAAAAACTGTGTCCTGGAGCCATGCACTCTGCCCCCCACCAGCCCCCCTTTATGCTGAGCATGACAGAATTGGGATAAAATACCCTCTATGCCCAGTTTGGGTCATCTGTCCTGATTGTGTCCCCTCCCAGCTCCCTGGGTGCCCCCCACCTTCACGTTGGCAGGGAAATATGAACAACTGAGACATCCCTGACTGCTGGGCAACAACTAAACCACCCCTGTGCTACCAGCCCTGCTCCCATCCCACTCCCAAACACCCACACCAG
This sequence comes from Porphyrio hochstetteri, assembly GCA_020800305.1. Classification (NCBI taxonomy): domain Eukaryota; kingdom Metazoa; phylum Chordata; class Aves; order Gruiformes; family Rallidae; genus Porphyrio; species Porphyrio hochstetteri. The sequence goes on from CM036918.1 coordinate 1,372,126, forward strand.
CTGCTGGAAAGGGGATTAACTCTGTCCTGGCTGAAGCCAGGCTGAGATGACAGTGCTGGGGTGAAATGGCACGGTCCTTGTGGCCATGCTTCGTGTTCCAGCAGGGAGTGGGAGAGAAAGGGTGTCACTGGATGGCTTTTAACACACCTGGCTGTCAAAGCCAAAGGGAAATCTTGGGTGTATTTTAAAATGTCTTGCTGGACACTAAGCTTTTCTCTCTCTGGGTGCAGTGTCTGATGCCATCCACTTGCAGAAGGAGTGGAGCTTTGCAAGGACCTGCTCGCTGCTCACTACCTTGTACCGCAAAGTATGTCTAGCTGGTCTCACAGAGAGACCTCTGCTCTGTGTGTGTGTGTGTGTGTGTGTGGGGGGGGGGGGGGGGTTATAGTCATTGAAATACCCAAAATGAGGTAATTTAAAGCTAGTTCCAGTCGCAGAATCGGAGCCAGCTGCCAGGCATGGTAGGCAGGATGGACCATGAAGAGAAAGTACTCAGGGGCCTTTCATGCAAAGCTCTTAATGAGACAGATAATAATTGGAGATGTGAGGTTTTTACTGTGATGGGACTTCTGAAGGAACTGGAATATTGCTGTGGAATTGAGCCAGTGTGGTTCCAAGCCACAGTGGGATCCGGCCCTGGAAACCAGGCACATAGAATCCCAGACTGGTCTGGGTTGGAAGGGACCCCAAGGGTCACAGAGCTCCAACCCCCTGCCACAGGCAGGGCCACCAACCTCCAGGCCTGGAGCTACACAAGGTTGCCCAGGGCCCCATCCAACCTGGCCTTGAACACCCCCAGGGATGGGGCACCCACCCCCTCTCTGGGCAGCCCCTTCCAGCCCCTCACCACTCTCTCTGCACAGAACTTCCCCCCAATCTCTCCTCTCCCCCTTCCCTCCTCCAGCTTCACTCCAGCCCCCTTGTCCTGCCAGTCTCTGCCCTTTAACAAGCTGGTTCCCCTCCTGTTGCTCTGCTCCCTTCAGGGACTGGAAGGCTGCAGTGAGGTCCCCCCACAGCCTTCTCTTCTCTTCTCCAGGCTGACCCAGCCCAGCTCCCTCAGCCTCTCTCCCCAGGGGAGCTGCTCCAGCCCTCTGAGCATCTTTGTGGCTCCTCTGACTCCTCTCCAACAGCCCCACATCTCTCTTGTGTTGGGCCCCAGCTCTGGACACAGGACTCCAGCTGGGGAGGGCAGAGCAGAGAGGGACAATCCCCTCCCTGTCCCTGCTGGGGATAAGTTTTTCAAAAGTCACACAAGAGACACCTGGGTGTCAATCCCAGCAGCATATTTCACTCAGGGTGGCTGTACATGGTATCTAAACAGAATTGTATCACTCTTCCAGCTGCTCGTGGCGCTGAGCACGCAGGAGACCATCTGCCAGCTGCAGCAGGTCCTGGAGACTCACGAGGTGAACTGGCAGCACGTCCTGTCCTGTGTTTCCACGCTGGTGGTCTGTCAGGCTGAGGCTGCACAGCTGATCAAAGGTCTGTAGGTCCTGGTGAGCCTGCAGACTATCGGTTCTTGGTGCTTCTTGGGTACTGAAGAGGGAACCCATGTGGTTGGTGAGGCAGCAGAGTCATGTGGAGTTGCTGTTCTGAGGTTCCTGTGTGGAGAAGAACAGCAGAAAGTCTTCTTTTCCCTTCAGATGTTCTACACTGTCAGTGATGTGAACGCCAGGCCTGGTGCCTCATGCCTCTCAAACGTGGTGTTCAGCTAAGAGTGCCTATTTGATAATTACCTTATTAATTGGAGGAGCAATTACTGAAGCTTAGTGCTTCTCTCTCACCTTGTTTGTTTGAGTTCCTTGCTGTTTATCTCACTGCTGGACTCCCTGCAGCTCTTGCAGGTTGAAGTCCTGGAGTGTTTGCCCACTGAAAGTGCCTGGAATAAATATAAACAAGTCCCAGAGTTTCCCTGAGCTCCAATGCATGAACCTTAACGTGGCAGCTGCTTTATCACAGATAGAAAACTACAGCAGGGAGCTGTCAGCAGCAAAGGTTGAGGGGATTGTTTTCTGTTTCTAGATCTCCTGAGCTGTCTCCTGACAAAGGCCTTTGAGAACTATGACATGGAAAACATGATCACTGCGTTCCTGATAGCTCGCCAGGCTGCTCTGGAGGGCCCTGCCCTCTTCATGCCTTACTCTGAGTGGTTCAAGGTGAGACTGAACGAGGTGTTCTCCTTGTTTGAGGTGGGGGAGAAACCCTCTGCCTGAGGAACGTTCTGCTGCACAGCAAAATGCTGGATTCAGCCAGGAATTAGAGCTGGGGAGGGGAAGAAAGAGTCACAAGTGATTGTGCTGGCATTAGGAGCGATTGAATATTTATCACTGCCTTTGTGTCTGCAAAGAATACATTCATTTGGCTTTCTCTGGCCTTCCCTCCTTTCATGTTTTAAGCAGGTCTGGCCTTCTCTAGTTATTTGCCAGGAATGCAGACCTGTAATTCCTGTCACAATCATAACCTGGGCTGTGTCTTGATAAGCAGCACTGCTGTTCCTGCCTGGCTTGGAGGGTACTGCAGGTGAAGCCTTCTGGTTCCTGGGATGTTTGCATGCAGCTGTAATTGCTGTGTTTGACCTGACCTGTAATTGCTCAGTAGCTTTTAGCTGTAAACACCTAGGTATTTTAGGTATGCAAATCCCCACATCATTTAAACCTGTAAATTCCTTTGTGTGAGTCTGCAAATTTGAGCTTGGCCCTTGCACTGAGGATGTCTCCAAAGGTAAACCAGTCCTCTTCTCTAGAGTCTGGCTGGCTGCTTTTCCTTAAACACCCAGATAAAGCTGTGTAGGAACTGGCAGATTTGTGGGTCCCTTGTGAATCTTGATCCTTTGGTGTGGCTTTGTGTTGCCTTGTTTAACTCCTCTGAGCGTGGCACAGCAGGCTCTCTGCACGCTGGACAGAGAACTTCTGTGTCCCCTTGACAGCAGGAACCTGCAGTGGCTCTCTGGGGCTTGGGTGGGGATTCCCTCTGTGCTGGGGGGCTGCATCAATCGCTTCTCCTGCTCTAGGCTTCCTTTGGGAACGCTGGGGGTCTCCATGGGAGCAGTAAGAAAGCTGTGGTCTTCCTCTTCGAGTTCCTGTCGGAGCTGGTGCCGTTCGAAGCCGCGCCGTACCTGAAGGTGAGCAGAGGGTGCCAGTGGAGGTGTTCTGCTGAGGCCTGGTGCAGAGCTGCCCCAGAGTGAATGTACCTGTGCCTTTGACTAGGTTCAGCTTCTCTTTGTAGTTATGCAGCAACCACACCATGTGCCTTTAGGTCCAGCGTGTTATTGAAGCGCTTCAGTGATTTGGGTGGTTGTTGGGGGGGAAAATGCACATGGGTTGGCATGAAAGTGGGTTATCTTCAACCAAGGGATGGCATCTTCTTTGGGGAATACTCCAGGCAAATGCCTCTAAGCATTAACCAGAATTTTACACCAATTCCCTCTCAAACCAGCAAATCTTTCTTGTGAATTCCACATTTCAGGTCCATATAATGTACCCGCCTTTCGTGCCAACAAAGCATCGCTCTGTTCTCTTGGAGTACATCACTCTGGCCAAAACCAGGCTGGCTGACCTCAAGGTTAGTGGATCAACTTGTAAAAGAGATCTTTCTGGATCCTTCTGGAATATTAGCTGTGCTGTGACCGTGTGTGTGTGTCTGTCCCCTTGCACAGGTTGCCATAGAAGATATGGGGCTCTATGAAGACTTGTCTTCTGCAGATGAGCCTGTGCAGGTACTGCTACTCTGTTTAAGTGTTTTCCCATCAGCCACATCCCTTTTCCTTGGGAAGAGAGCTCAGGTTATTGACCTCTGCCATGCCCACCCAAGCCAAATCTCCTTCAGCTCTGAGATACAGTGGTCAAAGCATGGAAACGTGCCCTGGGTTTTATGAAAACTAGACTTGTGTAGAGGCCAAACGATCTGGGATGAGTATTTCCAGCGACAGGCTGCAGAGGAACTTGGCAATTAGGTAGCCAGATACCAGCCCAAGCTGCACCTATATTGGCCATCGAGTCAGGAAAGCACTGGGTGCTTCTCACCCACCCCATCCAGTGGGGTATAGAAGGTGAAAGGAAGTATCTGTGGGGGAGGATCCCATGGTGGGGGGAATGCAGAGTGCAGGTTTGTGGGAGAGGGGGCTGCACTAGCTCTGCCCACAGACCACCTTGTTACAATGGTGGCACTTCCCACCCTGGGTTTGCTCCCGATGGTGTGATTGTGCAGGAAGGCATCGTAGATGGATGTTGATTCTTCTCAGTACACCACATCATCTCTTTGGTTGTGTATTCAGAGATCTGGGAAGGGAATCTGCAGCCTGCAGCTTCCCTCTGTGGGCCCTGATAGGTTTTGGATAACATGGGAATTGCTAAGGAAGCGTTTGGCTCCAGTGTTCCTTCCCATACTTTGACCAGGCTGGGGTGGGCCTCATTTCAGCTGAGATATGAAATACAGGCTGGTAGATGAATGCACTGCAGTGAGATCCTGTCCTCTGACAAACCTCCACACCTCGAGTGCGGGTCCAGTTCTGGGCTCCTCAGCATCAGAAGGACATTGGGGTCCTGGAGCGAGTCCAGAGAAGGGCAACCAGGCTGGGGAAGGGGCTGGAGGGCAAATCCTCTGAGGAGCAGCTGAGGGAGCTGGGGGTGTTGAGCCTGGAGAAGAGGAGGCTGAGGGGAGACCTTCTCCCCACCTCCCCTGCCCTGCCAGGAGGGTGCAGAGAGGTGGGCGAGGGTCTCTGCAGCCAGGGGCCAGGAGATGGGACAAGGGGCAATGGGCTCAAGCTGCCCCAGGGCAGGGTCAGCTCAGCTGGGAGGGCAAAGTTCTTCCCTGGCAGAGTTGTGGGGCTGTGGCACAGGCTGCCCAGGGAGGGGGGTTTCTTAGGGATCTGGTTTAGCACAGGATGGGAATGGTTGGACTTGATGGTCTTAAAGGGCTTTTCCAACCTGTAGAATAGAATAACAATAAACCAAATTCAGAACAGAAGATATTCCCTGTGGGGGAATAAACCACAGGATGTGAAGCAGGAGGATCTGGTGCAGATGCTCTCGGTGTGCACAGAACCTCCTGGACCTCTGGGCCACCAGGCAGGTGGCTGGTCCATCCCAGCTTCTCCATCCTCCAGTTTTACTCCATGGATCAGGTAGTTCTTGTTACTCAGTTGCATTTGTTCAGCCCTTTCCCTTCACAGCACAGCTATTACCAACCCTGGAAGAACAAGGAGGGAAGATCCTCCTCCTCTTCCTCCTCAATTTCCCACAACATCCTTTCCTCCCTGTTACTTGTGTGGTCCAGCCCCAGGGCCAGGCGCTGCGTGACGTTGAGAAGGCCCTTCAGATATTTGAAACCACAAGGAAGATCCCAACATCTGTGATAGAAGCCAGGTACCTCATGCTTCTCAACTCCTCTTGGATTTAATAGTAGTAATAATAATAATAATAATAGCAGCTAAGTCCAGATCAAAATAACAGAAGGAGAAGAATTGAGGATGTGAGCAAGGGTGGGTTTGGGAAATACCTCCTCAGTAGTCATCTAAGTAGAGGCTGTTTGTGCAGAGAGTGGAAGGCACGTGCATGTCTGCAAGAGGAGTCCCCCATTGCTCTCATAAATCAAAGCAAAATTAAATAAATGAATGACTACTGGCTAATCCAACCTGGATCTGGCTGTGATTATTTATGTTACCATGAATATTTCTTCTTTGCAGAAGCCAAATGAATTCCTGAGGTAAGAAACAGCCCTCTGCAGCTTTGGCATCGTTACTATTTTGCTGTGTTTCTCTTCTCCCCCAGCATTTTCAGGCGACCATACTACACTTCCTGGTTCCTCCCTGCTTTGCTCAGGCCACGTGTGGTTAGTATTTGGTTTGGGTCTGGTTTCTGATCCTCCCCTTCAGGTGTGTGTGTGTGTAGACAGGTAATTTGCACCTAACCTGCCTCTTTTTCCCCTCCTGTTGCAGCTCCCTAGAGCCCCGGACGTGCTCATGGCTTTTATAGACGCCTTAAAGAGGTACTGAGACTTCCCAGTGTTATTTGCTGTGCTTCTGGAGCTTCTCTTCAGGCTCTTTGACTTTGCATCAGGGTGTTGGAGGCTTTGATGCCTTCTTTACAGAGTGCAGAGTGGTGGCTAACCCTTGGTAGGGCTTTGTGGCCAGGCTTGTGGCTTGCAGGGTGTGGATGGGGTTGCTTATCTGTATAGGTAGGTGCCTCCAGTGCTGAATCACAGACTCACAGGGGTGGGAAGGGGCCTCCAGAGCCCATGGGATCCAACCCCCTGCCAAAGCAGGGTCCCTAGGACAGGGCAGGGCTGGAATCTCTCCAGAGAAGGAGACTCCACACCCCCTGGGCAGCCTGTCCCAGGGCTCCCTCACCCTCACTGTGTAAAAGTAAAAGTTCTTCCCCAGATTGGGGTGGAACTCCCTGTGCTCCAACTTGAGCCCATCGCCCCTTGTCCTGTCCCCACAGCCACTGAGCAGAGGCTGCCCATGTCCCCCTGTGTCCCACCCTTCAGCTATTGATCCCCATTGATCAGATCCCCTCTCAGGCTTCTCCTCTCCAGGCTGAACAGCCCCAGCTCCCTCAGCCTTTCCTCACAGGGGAGATGCTCCAGGCCCTTCAGCATCTCTGTGTCCCTCCTCTGGACTCTCTCCAGGAGATCCCTGGCTGTTTGATCCCAGGGAGCCCAGCACTGGACACAACACTCCAGGTGGGGCCTGAGTAGTTCCTGCAGCCCCTCTGGGGACTCAGGCCTGTCCTGGGTGTGTGTTTACAAGCACTTTGTGCACTGCAGGAGCAGCTTTGTTGTAAAGCAATTCCTCTGTAACCCAGCAGGAAGGAAAAACGTTCCTAATGCTCCTGCAGATGAGGCATCTGGTCCCTCCTTGTCATTCCAGTCTGACTCTGCACCAGACTGGATCACATTTAAGGCTCAGGTCCTTGGAGCAGCAGTGAGTCTGAGAACTTAACGCTCCTCCAGGATCTTAGCCAGATGCCATGTGTGAAATGGGTTTTACCATGTGTGTTGCTAACACACCTGGTACTCTGGGTTTATGGGGGGTGTATGTGTGTGTTACACACATCCAGCACTTGCCACAAATGCCTCAGCTCTGCATTTCTGGCCCTGGTGATGAGTAAGAATCCTTCAGCTGCTCTGCGAGCTTTGGAGCCCCAGTAACCATGTTTCATGGCACTGCTGCTGCCTGTGATTATATTTAATAACACAGAAGCTCCAGTGTGGTTATGCAGCATAATACATGTCTCTTTTTTTTACTTTTTTTAATTACAGAGCTGATAAAATACCCCCAAACTTGTACTCCACGTACACACAAGCCTGCTGCGCTCTGCAAGTGAAAATGCTGCAAGGTAACAGAATGCAAGGCCTCCTCAGGGCTGGGTTTGAAGGAAAGCTCTGTCTTCCACTACCAGCCTCCTGAATCACATGTTTTTTCAAAAAATCATGGCTGATTAGGTCTTCATACCTGAATATCTTTGTTCCTCACCTCTTACTGAGGTACTAAATAGTGACTCCTGTAGTGACTGCCTCTGCCTGCCCTGCCTGGGTGGGATTTGTGCAGTTGGTGTGGAGCTGGGTGCTGTGCTGAGCCTGCAGGTGATGCCTGAGCTGGCTGATTTAAACCCAGCTCAGCTCCATCCCTGTGAATCAGCATTTGCAGCTCAGATTCTCCTGGGCCCCAGCCAGTCCAGGGTGAGAACCTGCTGCCCTGATCCCTTGTGTGACACCAGTCCTGCTGTCTGAACTCCCCACTGTCCCCTTTTAAGAGGGGATTAGGGGGAGTGATCTGGGGAAGCAGGAGAGGCTGGGAGCAGAGCCACTGGGTAAAGGGATTGCAGTGCAGAGTTTATATGTGTTTGGCTGGGAAGGCCCCACTAATTTCGGGTCCTAGCACTGTAGCCAAGTTACTGGTGCAGCTTGATGCTCTCTCCTTCAGCATTAACATCTTCTCCTTTCTGGGCTCCTCAGCATCAGAAGGACATTGAGGTCCTGGAGCGAGTCCAGAGAAGGGCAACCAGGCTGGGGAAGGGGCTGGAGGGCAAATCCTCTGAGGAGCAGCTGAGGGAGCTGGGGGTGTTGAGCCTGGAGAAGAGGAGGCTGAGGGGAGACCTTCTCCCCACCTCCCCTGCCCTGCCAGGAGGGTGCAGAGAGGTGGGCAAGGGTCTCTGCAGCCAGGGGCCAGGAGATGGGACAAGGGGCAATGGGCTCAAGCTGCCCCAGGGCAGGGTCAGCTCAGCTGGGAGGGCAAAGTTCTTCCCTGGCAGAGTTGTGGGGCTGTGGCACAGGCTGCCCAGGGAGGGGCTGAGTCACCCCCCTGGGGGTGTTTAACAGAGGGGAGATGAGGTGCTCAGGGCTCTGGTTCAGCTCAGGATGGGAATGGTTGGACTTGATGATCTTAAAGGTCTTTTCCAACCCTGTGACATGGGTGTTTCAAACCCACCTTGAAACAGGCAGCACCTCACGTGGGTTCATATGGAGTGGGAAGGTCAGGCTGGAGAGCAGAGATCGTTCTGGGTGGGTGGTAGAGACGAGTGTGCCCTGTGTAGGGAGAGGGGTCTGTAACCCACTCCTCTCCGTGCTGTGGGGGGCCTGAGCTGGAGGGGGGCTGAGCTGGAGGGGCGTGACAGAGCGGTGCTGGGAGCCGCAGATGCGCGGCAGCCTGGCTGCGGAGGTTGTCCTGGCAACCGGCAGGGATGAGGGATCAGCAGGATCCCGAGGGGCAGGCAGAGCTCTGCACAGGTCCTTGAATTGTCAGTGACCTCTAGTGGCACCGCCTCGCCGGCCTCATGATCCTTCCCATCCCTCCAGGGGCTCCAGGAGAGCTGGAGAGGGGCTGGTGCCCAGGGCAGGGAGGGCCAGGCCCAGGGGAACAGCCTTCAGCTGCAGGAGGGGGATGGAGAGGGGCTGGGAGGCAGAAATCCTTCCTGGGGAAGGGGGAGGCCCTGGCACAGGGTGCCCAGAGAAGCTGGGGCTGCCCTGGGACCCCTGGAAGGGCTCAAGGACGGGTTGGATGGGGCTGGGGGCACCCTGGGCTGGGGGGAGGTGTCCCTGCCCATGGCAGGGGGGTAGCAGGGGGCTCTGGGGTCCTTCCCACCCAAACCAATCGGGTCAGCGACCTGCCCCCAGCATCCCTTGCACCCTGACTGGTCCCTCTTGCACAGAGACTGGATTTAGGGCAGGATGGAGTGTTGGTGTGCAGCTTGAAGCCTGCCCTGTTAGCTAGCACTCAGCCTTGCACACAGAGGTGACTCAGCAGCCTCCCAACACCTTGTTGCTTTACAGGAATTCATTTTAACCCTGTTATTTACTTCTTGTCTGTGGCTGAGCTGTTCCTGTCCCACAAACTGGGTGGTTGTTGGGGAGTGCTGGGGCAGCTTGCTGCTGGTGGCACTGGCTTTGGAGTGGCAAAAGGAATTGCCTTTTATTTCTTCCTTTAAACAAACCCCAGGCTGGAGTAAGGCAGCATCCAGAGATGCTGGGTGGTGCTGGGCTTGAAGAGAAGGTGAGGACACAGTATTCACTCTGTAATGTCTGTGTGCCTGTGTTTTGAGATGGGTTTCAGCCTTTTGAGGGCAACAAGCATTTCTGGGACAGGCAGGGAGCTAAAGGAGGCAGCTCTGAAAGGAGAACACTCTTTAAAACCTCAATTCCTTCCTGAAGCTTGGCAGGAGCTCATAAATGATTAATCAACAGCACATCCTGGGTGTGAAAACAAAGCTGTGTGTGTGGCAGGCTGACAGTTTGGGGCTACAAGGGGGTTTACAGGGAAGGAAACACTGCTCTGCCAGAGCCTGGCTGTGGGGAGTGCTAAAGGCCTCTTCAGAGCTGACCTGGTGCTCCAAGGTGAGCTGTTGTGCTTCTCTGGCTTGTCTAGATGAATCAGGGGTGGAGAGCAGCCACTCCAAGGAGCCTGTGGAGCAGCTGAAGGCTGAGCTGGCCCAGCTGAGGACGCTGGTTGTGGACCAGGCTAAATGTGAAGGTATGTGGGGAGGCAAGTTGGAACCACCCCTAATTGACCCTTACAAAAGCAGCCTTAATGAAACATGGCTACCACTAGCCAGAGCACCAGCAGTGGCTGAGGCTGGTGATCTCTGATCTGTATAATCCTTCCAGCTATGAGTGTGTGTACACTAACATCTGGCATGCTTCCTGTGCTTGAGTCTGGAACTCCAGGTCAGCATCTTTGTGGCAGCACACCAACCTCTGCCAAGCTGGGCAGCCCTGCTGTGGGGGCTCACCCAGTGCCTCAGGCCCCCTTTTCAAGGCTGTCCCCTCTCTGGTGTGAGAAGCTGCTCTCCATGTGTGTCAGTAACAGTACTGGGGGAAAAATAACACTGTCTTTTAAAACAAAAAGCAGTGATCACTCTGTTCCAGCTCATGTTTTTGGCTCATCAAAGCTTTTCATAACCTACTTTGGGCTCTGATCAATTAGACTATGTATTTCTGTGGAGTTGTAAATCTTTCATGCCTTCTGCCCTGGTTCTCCTGTTACCTTCCTGCAGATGTGCCAGCACAGATAGCAGTGATTTCTGACAGACTCTCCAGCATCTTGGGTCACAGCAGCCAGGAGAAGGAAGCTGCTGCTTTGAATTCTCCAATCCACATTGACATTTCTGCCCCAGGGCTGGAACCCTGCCACCAGAGTGTGAGTCTGGGGTGAGAAACAGCCAGGCTGGGGAGGCAAAACCCCCATCTGGGTGGTGTGTGGGAAAGAAAGGGTGCTTTGTCTCTGCACACCAGGAAATAACACTCTCCTTTTGTCCACCCTGTCCTGCCCTGCACAGACTGTTCATGTGGTTTCACCTCCTGGAAGCTGCTGAGTGTCTGGTGTGGGGATGCAGGGGGATCCTGAGAGCAGCCCTGTGCTGAGCAGGGCTCTGTCACTGCCTGGGTGATAAACTCAGGTACTGGCCCTGCTGGGATCCTTCCCATGCTGTTAGGGACCCAACTTCCCATCTCTTCCCAGTGCCAGTGCCTCTGTACAGCTCCCAGGGTGTCAGTAACCAGCCTGTCCCTTGTTCTGCTGTCAGGACACCCAGTGTCCAGGCAGCACAGACCCAGATCTGCACACCCAGCCTGACCAGTGGCAATTAGCAATGTGCCTCTCACTCCAGGTTGTGGATCTTCTGCTGACATCATTCTGCCAAAGCCTAATAGCTGCTTCCTCCTTCAACCCCCCTGACAGGTAAGATGTGAGTAAAGGAGATGGGGAGGCAGAAACAGGTTCATACACTACAGCCCCAATGCTTGTCTGGGGGGGTGAGGAGGGACTTTGGGGTGTCCATACCCTGCTGTGCTGGGCTGTCAACTGCAGGCTGCTTTGTTCTGAGTTTCTGTAATGTGAGAACTGCCCTGCTTTGATGGAGATGTGTAAATAAAACCTGCTCCTCCTGGGTTGTTGTCTGATCCCTTCAGAAAAAGGGGGCCTTTGTCTCTGCTTTGTGCTGTGTAACAAGGGAGCACAAGGCATGAAAGGCAGGACAAGGGGGCTGGAGTGAAGCTGGAGGAGAGAAGTGTGAGAGGAGAGATTGGGGGGAAGTTCTGTACAGAGAGAGTGGTGAGGGGCTGGAAGGGGCTGCCCAGAGAGGGGGTGGGTGCCCCATCCCTGGGGGTGTCCAAGGCCAGGTTGGCTGGGGCCCTGGGCACCCTTGTGTAGCTCCAGGCCTGGAGGTTGGTGGCCCTGCCTGTGGCAGGGGGCTGGAGCTCTGTGACCCTTGGGGTCCCTCCCAACCCAGACCAGGCTGGGATGCTGTGATTCTCTATGATTCAGGCTCAGTGGTGGTGAGTGGGGAATGAACCAAACCCTCTTTGTCCCAACACTGCAGATCAGGAGAGTGCAGTGCCTGTTGTGACAGCAGGCACTGTCACATCTTTGGGGTGTCTCTTTGGGCACAATCAGTGCTCTTGCAGTGCTTCATCCCTGATGCTGTATCTAACATGAGATGAGTGAGGCACAAAGCCTAACGCTGCAGGCAGGGGACAGCAGCCTGGCCACAGTCCTCCTGCCAACCCCTCATCCCCTCCACCCCCTGGAAGGGACTCAGGTTTGATTCTGGCCTGTATGAGGAAGGAGAGGCAACACTCCTGTGCTGGAAGGGCTGATGGCCAACTACTTTCTGAGGCAACATGAGTCTGTAAAGCTTATTTATGGTCAACATGGCACTGAAAAGCTGCCCCAGGCTTTGGCAACCTGTGTGTCTCTCCCTCTCTTCTAACACTGTTTTGCCCTGGGGCAGGTGAATCCATCCTGGAAGCCTGTACTGAACAGTAGCTGTGATAAACTCCTCCTAACCCAGCTCCTGTCTGATCTCTGGGGATGTTTTTTCTGCCAGGAGGGAAAGTCCCTTCCTCCTCCCTCCCTTCCTTCCTTCCCCTCCTCTGGTTTGCAACTTGTCACACTAATTCCTTCTTGCTCTTGCTTTGGTTTTGATCCCCTTTATGGCTCTGCCTGTGTTTACTTTGCCTGAAGAAACCTGTCTGTGCCCCAGGCAGCTTCCTCCTTCCTCACTGTCATCTAAAACACCTTTTGACTCTCTATTATCAAATATCTGAGGCAGGGTGCTGGCTGGACCCCAACCTGTTTTGGTTGGGGTCTTCTGCTTCCTTTGAGCCTGTAAACAGAAGGATAGATAATTGTCCTGCACTTAGACAAGCATGGCTGGGTTTCAGCATGTCTAAGCATTTTTAATACCTCTTTTCCTGTGCCAGGGGTAAAAAGCAGCAGTAAAGCAGCAGGTGGTTCTTCCCTTCTGCAGGCAGTGCCCATGTCTCTCCTTGTTTGTGAAGATGATGTGTGGACACAGGAATCTCTTAGCTGCCCTTCTGGGCAGGCTCTGCCAGCTGATTTACCATCAGGTGAGTTTTCCAACCAAGGATCCTGTGGTTAGAGTGCACTGCAGGCAATCCTAGCTCTGTTTCCTGAGTGCTGGGGCACCTATCAGCCTGGGCTGTGCTGTGGAGGGACCTCACCAGCTCTCAGGTTTCCAGGAAACCCCCCAAAACCTCATTTCAGATGATGTGGATTTGCTCTCTGGAGTGTGAGCTGAATGTTTTCCTACAGCTGCTGTAGGAAGGTGTGTGAATCCAGGATGTGTTTTAATAGAAGCTGAACACTTGGCTTCACACTGTGAAGAGTCAGGGGTTGCACTTGGGCTGGAGGAATCCCAGACACAGATCCAGGCTGGGAGAGGAGCTCCTGGGGAGCAGCCCTGCTGAGAGGGACCTGGGTGTCATGGGGGGTGAGGAACTCAACACAAGCCAGCAGTGAGCTCCTGCAGCTGGGAAGGGCGATGGGATCCTGGGCTCCATCAGCAGAGGGGTGGCAGCAGGGACAGGGAGGGGATTGTCCCTCTCTGCTCTGCCCTCCCCAGCTGGAGTCCTGTGTCCAGAGCTGGGGCCCAACACAAGGAAGATGTGGGGCTGTTGGAGAGGGGTCAGAGGAGCCACGGAGATGCTCAGAGGGCTGGAGCAGCTCCCCTGGGGAGAGAGGCTGAGGGAGCTGGGCTGGGTCAGCCTGGAGAGGAGAAGAGAAGGCTGTGGGGGGACCTCACTGCAGCCTTCCAGTCCCTGAAGGGAGCAGAGCAACAGGAGGGGAATCAGCTTGTTAAAGGGCAGAGACTGGCAGGACAAGGGGGCTGGAGTGAAGCTGGAGGAGGGGAGGGTGAGAGGAGAGATTGGGGGGAAGTTCTTTGCAGAGAGAGTGGTGAGGGGCTGGAGCAGGCTGCCCAGAGAGGGGGTGGGTGCCCCGTGTCTGGGGGTGTTCAAGGCCAGGTTGGCTGGGGCCCTGGGCAACCTTGTGTAGCTCCAGGCCTGGAGGTTGGTGTCCCTGCCTGTGGCAGGGGGTTGGAGCTCTGTGCCCCTTGGGGTCCCTCCCAACCCAGACCAGTCTGGGATTCTGTGATTCTAAAATAAGTTGATGAACAAAGTGAAAAGAACAATATCAGAATGCTTACAACTTTGGCTGTACACCCCTTTTAAAAATAAAAAGGATCCTCCCCACCCCCAAATCCCAGGGGTGTGGTTTTCTTTTAAAGAGCTCTTGGGCTTATTGCAAAGGTTTTATTTAATTTCAGAGACTGCTAGCCTCTGTGACAGCTGATCTAGTCTAAAATGCCTTGAGAGCAGTTCAGGAGGCTGGATTTGCAGCTGGGTGCTTCAGGTCACTGTGCTACAGAAATCTTGCTGTGGGTTGACCAAGAGCTGCATGATTCCAAGGCTGAGCTGTTTACTGTTAACTGGTGCCTCTCCTCTGCTAAATTGAGATGGCTGCACTAATTGGTCAACAGGCAGAAGTGATGTTCTGCTCCTTGGTTTAATTCTGAGCTCGTTTTGTTACCAGTGAAATGTGTCTCCTCAGCTCTTCTGTTTGGCTTGCAGGGTCCTTCCCTGAATGATGCTCATATTTTAGGACTAGCAGCTTTTGTGATCCACTTAAGTGACTCCAGAGCTTTAATTCCTGGAGTGGAAGCCAAGTTTGGGGTTTCTCAGCCTGAAAAGCTCCTTCCTGTTTCTGAGTTCTGGCCCCACTTGCTCGTGTGCAGGACAGAAGAGTCGTTTGCCTTCTGCATGAGGTGAGATCAGCATCCACCCCATCCTTCCTTCCCCAGGTGATGGGTTTAGTGTGGCCACAGAGGATTTCTGGAGCATCTGTGGGTGTTTGAGCTGCACAGAGAAAGCAGCTGGTGGTGGTGCTGGCTGACATAGCACCCTGATCGTGCTGCCTGCCAGAGAAAGGACTGGCTGGGTGCTGCCAAAGGTTCTCCTTTAGCCCCTGTCCTGAAATTTGTGCCCTGGATGGGCTTGGGGTTGGGGGTGCACAAACAGAAGAGTTCCCAAAAGCAAATACCTCTGGGATGTGCTGGTTAAAAGCATTCTCAATGCTCAGCCTGTGTTTTGACTTTGGGTTTTCCTGAGTGGGCAGAGGCAGGATTGAGCTGACCAGGTAACAGGCTTCTTTCTGTTTTCTCTGCCAGGTTCTGCACGGCAGCAGCATCTTACCTTCTGTGCAAGTTTTCATCCTGTTCCCACGAGGATTTGTGTGCCTTGCTTCCCCCTGGCCTCCTGAAAAAGGTAAAAGGAAAATAGGTTTTGCTGTTACTCATGAGAAAGGTCAGACTTGGTTCAATTGCCCACTGCAGATTCCTGTGCAAAGGGGAGAAAAAAAAACCCAAACCTATATAAAAAATGCTCCTTTGTACCATCCCATCTTACCACCTTGTGTATCTGCTTGTGCAGTCCTGCTGAGAGGGATTTGGGGATCTGGTAGATGAGAAACTTCCCAAGAGGCAGCAGTGTGCTCGTGCAGCTGGGAAGGGTGATGGGATCCTGGGCTCCATCAGCAGAGGGGTGGCAGCAGGGACAGGGAGGGGATTGTCCCTCTCTGCTCTGCCCTCCCCAGCTGGAGTCCTGTGTCCAGAGCTGGGGTCCAACACAAGAGAGATTTGGGGCTGTTGGAGAGGGGTCAGAGGAGCCACAAAGATGCTCAGAGGGCTGGAGCAGCTCCCCTGGGGAGAGAGGCTGAGGGAGCTGGGCTGGGTCAGCCTGGAGAAGAGAAGAGAAGGCTGTGGGGGGACCTCACTGCAGCCTTCCAGTCCCTGAAGGGAGCAGAGGAACAGGAGGGGAATCAGCTTGTTAAAGGGCAGAGACTGGCAGGACAAGGGGGCTGGAGTGAAGCTGGAGGAGGGAAGGGGGAGAGGAGAGATTGGGGGGAAGTTCTGTGCAGAGAGAGTGGTGAGGGGCTGGAAGGGGCTGCCCAGAGAGGGGGTGGGTGCCCCATCCCTGGGGGTGTTCAAGGCCAGGTTGGCTGGGGCCCTGGGCAACCTTGTGTAGCTCCAGGCCTGGAGGTTGGTGTCCCTGCCTGTGGCAGGGGGTTGGAGCTCTGTGACCCTTGGGGTCCCTCCCAATCCAGACCAGTCTATGATTCTATGACTTGTGCTACCAGAGGTTGCACTGGGACTGGCTTGTTGTGGTGGAAACCCTCAGGGATTGTCTGTCTCTTTCAGCTGCAGTACCTTGTGCCACGGCTCTGCTTGGAAGCTCGGGGAATCCTGTGCCAGGAGGGGAGCACAGACCTGAGCTGGAGCTCCCTGTCATGCCCCTCTCCAAACTACAGAAGAGCCAGCCTCTGTTTGTGGAAGCAAGCTCGCTTTCAGGAGCTCCTGAAGGAAGAAGGATTCCAGGTATAAATCCTCTCTGTGACTCCATCCACCCTTTGCAGTTCCCTCACTGGTGATTGTAAAAGCTTCATGCCTGGAGAGCTGGCCTGAGAGCTGGGAGATGTCACACACTAGGTCATGTGCTCGGTGATATCTGTGGGTTTAGATGGTGATGGGAAGGGAGAGAGAGGGAATAGAGGTCCAGCTCCTGTGTCTTGCTTAGTGCACAAGCAGAAAGCTTGACAAGATTTACATATCAGGGTGAAACTGGTCAGGAACTGGAGAGAAAAGGCCTGTCTGTAAGCTTAGCAGTGAGTCAGGTAACTGGAAACTCTCCCTCTGTGTGTGTGTGTGTGGCTTTGGGGTTGTTTTCTTTGAAAGGCCAGTTTCCTCCTCAGCTGGCTGTGTCTCTCAGGCTGCTTGGCTCTGCCCTGCTAGGAAGCAGGTTTAACCTCTCCCTGTTCCCTTCACTCTGTTCCTTGCAAAGTATCTGCTTCCACAGGATTTCTTGTTGGGGTTTCCTCTTTAAAACCCACCCCACATCAAACCAGTCTGCCTTTGCACAGGGGAGTTTGTCCTGTTACTGGGAGGACTCCTTGTGCTTGGCCAGCTTGATGTACAAGGCTGAAACACCTCAGATTAACAACCTTTCTTTGATGCTTGTACCAGTCTGATGACTGTGGCTCCTTGTTTTGCCACTCCTAACAACGTGTGTTCATTCTGGTATCTCTTCCTCACGATGAGGAGCACGTTTGGAGTCATCAGAGGGGGCTGGGGGGTGTGAGAGATGCTTTCCAGGCTTGCTTTCAGTACAGTTGTGAATGCTGGTGGGGTTTTCCTGTAGATTTCTTGCAAGGGAAATGGTAGAGGAACTTCCTTGGGTTGATGTCTCCTGCTTCCCATCTCTTTATCAGCACAGGGCTGTGTCTGGGTGCAGGGGAAGGGGGGGTTATGTGCTGCTCTGCCCTCAGTCGTTGCTCTTCCCAGTTGTCTTTCAGGGAGTGGCTGCTGTTGGAGCTGGAAGTGCACCCTGGAGAGGATATTCTCTCAGCTTCAGAAAGGTCTGTTGGCAAGGGGATAGTTGCAGTGTCTTCCCCACCCAAAATCAGGGGGAAAGCTTTGAAGATTGGGAAGTTAACAATAAAAGTAACTGAATGAGCTGCTGCAGGACGCTGGTGCCCATTGACTGCCTGGGCTCACCCAGAGCTTGGGTGATGCTAGAACAGGGGGTGTGTGTGTTAACTTAGAGAGAACCTCTGTCCTGCATGCAGCCCTTCCAAATAACTCACAGAATCACAAGGTTGGGAAAGATCTTTAAGTTCATTCCCATCCTGTGCTGACCCAGATCCCTAAGCACCTCATCTGCCCTTAACTCTTCCCAAAACCTCCCTGTTTCTGGAAGCTGGATGGCTGACACCAGGCCACGTGGTGCCTGGTGGATGCCTCTTTATATCTGTGCTTCCACAGGTGCTTTTATCCATCATCAATCTTTGTTTGGTGCCTGAACTCCCTCCTGCATTGCAGGAAGGGGTCTGTTAAAAGGCCTTGGCAAGTTCTGACCTCCCTTTCCATGTCTCAGGCAGGATTTCCACTACTGGGCCATCTATCAGAGGTACCTTCCTGCACCTTCTGCTTGGGGTGGCTGCGATGGGGACCTGGAGAAGGCGTGTGGTGTTATCATCAATGCCCTTCTGGATGCCTCCCAAAGGTATTCGTTCTCCCTGCTGGTGTTTCTGGGGCCCTTCTCACAGGACAGGCTGGGAGGTGGCTCTGCTCTGTGTGACTCCACAGCCTTTGCATAAGAATCTTGCTTTAGGTGACAGAGGTCTGGGGCTGAAGTCACAGAGAGTCCCTTTGTCTGTCTGTCTGTCTGTGAGTTGAATTTGTATTCAGATTTGTTTGGCCAGACAAGCCCTGATGCCCCTGAGGAAGTGGCTGAAGCTGGAAAATGAGGGGGCAGGGTTATAGGAGAGCTGCTATCTCATCTACACTTATTTAAGGGATGTTAATGCTGGAGCTCTGTGCTCATCTGAAGCCACTGGATGTTCTTCCAGCTGTGTTTTCCTCCTGGGCTCACAGGGTGGCTTCCCTGCTGTGTCTCCTCATCACAGGTCGGACCTGGGTGGCTGTGGCCAGTTGAAGATGTCAGCCAGCCCTGACATTCTCTGCAAGCTGCAGGTGATTTCAGACCCTGATCCTTATCCAGATGTTGAATTAGACCAGGGCAAGTGTTTTCTAACACCTCAGTGTGTGTAAAGCCTGACATTTGCTGCTTGGATGTGGAGACTGAGAGAGCTTTTCCTTATTGATCTCCTTGCATTACATCAGAGAAACACAGAGTGCAAAAAATCTTTAGCCCTGATGAACACTGTGGGGGTTTTTTTGCCCCCCTCTCCCTGTTTAGGAGCTGGTGCTGGAGCTGGGGTGTAGGAGAAAGCTGCTTCCTGGCTCTGTGGATGCCCAGAGGCATTTCCTCTTTGGGATTCTCCAGGAAAGGCTGAAAGCTGGAAAAGGTGGCTCCGCTTTGGGAGAGCAGTTGTGGAGGCAGCAGGAGCTGCTGCTGCACACAAGGTAAAGGCAAAAAGGGCTCAAGCAAACCAACCAGGGGGTGTGTGGCTGTGTGGTTGGGTCACGTCCCCTCCCCTCACACCATGACATACAGTGTCAGAGCAGTCTGTGCCCTGGCACCCACTGAGTTAACCACGTCTCACTGTGCCCTCCTGGGCTGTGGGCTGCCCCTGCCAGTACACTGGGTTTCAAAGGCCAGGCATCTTCACAGCCTGCCTCTGATTACAGCCAGTGACACTTCCAGTGCCACCCCACTCCTGTTCACCATCCCCTAATCACCCTGTTTGCTGTGGCAGCCAAGGTGTGTTCCACCTCTGGAGTGCAGTCTGAGTCGCCCTGAAACACAGGGTCTTTCCTGGGCAGCTAGAACTTCCTGGTGTGGTTTCTGGTGATGTGTTTGGGGTCTCTCACATCTGACCTGCTCTCAGACTCCCCTGAGACCATGGAGCCTGTTCTGTTCCCGACCATAACCCAGCCCTGGTCTGTCCCTCCCTGCCCAAGGCTCCTGGTAGCGCTCCCAGCATCCGCTCTCATCGCCACGGCTCACAAGGGGAAGAAACCAGTGCTGGACTGTGAGGACTTCTTCTGCTTTGTGAACTCAGAGCTGGTGTGTGTCCTTAGCAGGAGGGTCGCTCCTTGGTGGTAAAGGCTTGAGATAAAACCTTAAACTTCTGGGGCTCAGTTTGAGAGGTAAAACACTGGTGAACTTGAAACAACCTCAGCTTCTGTCGGGGTGTAGGGAGGCTCATGTCACCCTGTTCTCTGCTCTATGGCCAGCTTGTGTTTCCATGTATTCCTCCTGAAGGGCTGTTTCAAGCCCTCCTGTGCTGCTGGGCACAGCCAGGCACCCCTGCTCATTCCAAAACATAATCAAACCGCTTCTGCCACCCACAGCATGTGGCAAGCAGAGCCCTCTGATTTGCTCTCTGGTGCTGGGACTTTGTGCCAGCTGACCCCTCCTGTGCCAGGCCCCCAGAACACCCAAAGCCAACCCTAACTCAGGAAGGAAGGCAGGGATTTATTTCCTTTTCTCTCCTTGTCTCCCTGCAGAAGAACATCTGTTCCAGAGGGTACGCGCTCCCCTACGACATCACCGCTCACTTCTTCAGGGTAACTTCTTCAGCCAGGAAAGCCAAGGGCATCCTGGCTTGTGTCAGACCCAGTGTGGCCAGTAGGGCTGGGGAGGGGATTGTGCCCCTGGACTGGGCACTGGGGAGGCTGCACCTCGAGTGCTGGGTCCAGTTCTGGGCTCCTCACCATCAGAAGGACATTGAGGTCCTGGAGCGAGTCCAGAGAAGGGCAACCAGGCTGGGGAAGGGGCTGGAGGGCAAATCCTCTGAGGAGCAGCTGAGGGAGCTGGGGGTGTTGAGCCTGGAGAAGAGGAGGCTGAGGGGAGACCTTCTCCCCACCTCCCCTGCCCTGCCAGGAGGGTGCAGAGAGGTGGGCGAGGGTCTCTGCAGCCAGGGGCCAGGAGATGGGACAAGGGGCAATGGGCTCAAGCTGCCCCAGGGCAGGGTCAGCTCAGCTGGGAGGGCAAAGTTCTTCCCTGGCAGAGTTGTGGGGCTGTGGCACAGGCTGCCCAGGGAGGGGCTGAGTCACCCCCCTGGGGGTGTTTAACAGAGGGGAGATGAGGTGCTCAGGGATCTGGGTCAGCACAGGATGGGAATGGTTGGACTGGATGATCTTAAAGGTCTTTTCCAGCCCTGTGACTGTGATTCTGTGACTGATGCTGCTCTTGCCATCCTGCTCCCCCGTGCTGGAGTCAGCCTTTCTCTGCCAGGACACCAGCTACACTGCTCTTAGCAGGGTGGGAGCTGCTTTTCCTGGGCCATGCTGACCCCTAGAGTTATCTTCGGCGGCACTGCACGTGCCTCGGGGAGGTGATGTGAAGGCTCAGGGATGTGTGGAGTCACGGTGTAACTCTCCCCCTTCCAGGGCCTGCTGGGTGCCAGCCTGGGCTGTGAGGAGGCGGCAGAAGGTGTCAGCGCTGTCCTGAGGGCGTGCCAAACCCGCTGCCCTGCCCTGCTCTGCTCTGCAGCGGTAACTGCTCTGATGGCAGCTGAGGGGCTGCTCAGTGCTGTGGCTCTTAACCCCTTTGGGAGAGGGCAGGGTGATTCGTGGGGTGATTTGGTACCCGTGGTATCGCTGACCCAGCTTGGGGTGTGGGGCACCAGTTTGGGAATAGCTGCTGGAGTGGGAAGCACAGACACTCGTCTGGGTCTCTGACAGAAGACCAAGGCTCTCTGAGGGGTCAGTGCCCAGGACCTGAGCGTGGATCCACAGGCAGGAGAGCCTGGTCTCTGAGGGGTCGGTGCCCAGGAGAACCTGCTCCCTGAGGGGTCGGTGCCCAGGAGAACCTGCTCCCTGAGGGGTCGGTGCCCAGGAGAACCTGCTCCCTGAGGGGTCGGTGCCCAGGAGAACCTGCTCCCTGAGGGATTGGTGCCCAGCAGCCCTGGTCTCAGAGCCAGGCTGCATTTCAGCAGGCAGCAGTGAATGCTGATGGGGACCAGGCTGGTAGGACAGCCCTGAACAGGCTCCTTGGTAGAGTTCAAACTCAGAATGGGCCATTGTCATTTTTAGCCTGGCCTTGGGTCAGTGTTTTCCCCTGGGGGAGAGAGACTGGTGTGACCTGGCCAGCCACCAGAGCCTCCCCAGATGTATTCCCATGTCTCCTTTCTCCCTGTTCCCCTGGGATACGTGGGGATAGGTGTTCCCCTTGCGTGTGGTGAGCACACACGTCACCATTCCTGACGATGACTAGAGGGGTGTGGGGGTGCTGCAGGGTGCACGTGGTCACACATGACCCTGGCTGCACTGCAAGGATGTGAAACTCCTCATGTTTCTCATGCCTGTGTGTACAGCCTGGGGGGTTTCATTAGGGAGGGGGAACCCCCACCCTTTCTCCCAGTGCCTGGCTGAGATCATGTGTGTTCCTGGCTGAGAACAGCACCACTGATCCCACTGGCTTCTTGTCCCCACAGCTTTGGTGGCCGAGGCTGGAGCCGATACTTTGCTCTCAGTGGAAGAGGCTCTTTGGGGCTCCACTTGCAGAAGAACTGGAAAGGCTGAGGCAGCAGCAGTGCTGGGCTACCAGGTGTGTATGAGGAGCCTGAGCATGGATCCACAGGCAGGAGAACCTGCTCCCTGAGGGATCGGTGCCCAGGAGAACCTGCTCCCTGAGGGATCAGTGCCCAGGAGAACCTGCTCCCTGAGGGATCAGTGCCCAGCAGCCCTGTTCTCAGAGCCAGGCTGCATTTCAGCAGGCAGCAGTGAATGCTGATGGGGACCAGGCTGGTAGGACAGCCCTGAATAGGCTCCTTGGTAGAGTTCAAACTCAGAATGGGCCATTGTCATTTTTTAGCCTGGCCTTGGGTCAGTGTTTTCCCCTGGGGGAGAGAGAATCTTTTGAGAGGAGCCTGGGAGGCAGAGCTGTGTCTGACCAACACTGGAAACCACCTCTAGCCAGTGCTGAGTCACTCAGGCTGCTGCACCCTCTGCTCCTGGCATGGGTCAGTCTCTGGTCCCTGCTGCTCCCCTCTTTACCTGCCCTCACTCTGCCTGCTCAGCATCCTGCTGCCTCTCCAAAAGCTGGGGACTTTGTGTAAGAATCTTCTCACAGATGAGAGACAAAACACACAAGTTAAAGTTATATTAATTAATTGTCTCTTAAACTGCATCTCTGTCAATCTACACAGCAGCATTACAACATTTCACTGAGTCATTGGGAATGCTGCTGCCTGTCTCTAGCTTTTAACTTTTTAAACTATCTCCACCCAGCTGCAGGGGAATGAAGGGGAGAGTTTCATTTTGGGGGGGTCCTGTCACAATTGCACCCCCTCCAAGCCCCTGATCTCACAGCTGTGATCTTTTAAATGACTTTATATATAAAAATACTGTTCTTTTTCCCTCCAAACCCACAATATGCTGGTTTTGTTTCCTAGCTTCCTTTCTTCAGGAGTGATTTCCCCTCTCTCTGCCCCTCCTTGGATCGCAGCTGCCTTCCTCCACTGCACCCTTCAGCACCAGTCACCAGGTGGACGAGGCAGAACTGCCCTGCAGAGGCTGGGGACTGACACAGAGCAGGCAAGACTGTGCCCCTCTGCTCAAAACCCCCAGTCTGGAGTGAGAAATGGTTGTGCTGAGCTGCTGCCACGTCCCTGGCAAAGCCTGTTGTGAAACCTTGCTGCTGCTGCTGGTGGTTAGCTGGTGAAATTACCCCTTGTGAAATCCATGACCCAGGGGCAAAGTTGTTCCACACCTAAAACTCCTGAGCCCAGCTGCTGCCTGGCACTCCTGGTGCTCTTCCAGGGAGTCTCCAGCACTGGGGCTCGCTGTGGGGAGTGTCCCATGCTGAGAGGGTCACAGGTAAATCCTGTTGAAGCAGAACCTGTGCTGTGCTGTTTGCTCTGGGGTTTTTATTGCTGCAGGCAGCAGTTCCAGTAGCAGCTCCTCCAGTGCTTACACTGGTCCAGAGCCAAAAGCTGTTGGTTGGGAGCTGGTGTTGCAGTTGAGGTGTGGAATAACAGTGGTTTTCACCTCAAATCTGCCTTGAGAGGGGAGGACACCAGCAAGGGGAGGTGTGAGGGCTGCAGCAAAGCGCTTCCAGGCGTCTGTGGGGGCAGGATTGAGGTGTGAGGCCACACAGCACCTGCTGTCAGCTCTCCTCCCAGCCTACAGCTGGGGAAGCTTGCTCGCTCTCCCTGTGCTTGGGGGGAGTTGTCTCTGCCCTCTGCCTTGCTGGCTGGGAGGAGCACGCTGGGTTTAGGGTGCTGTTTACCCTTAGAAGCAACAAAGGATGTCAGGCTGATGTTGGGCTGTCATCTGCCTGCTTCAAGCACGCTGCCTTCTCCTGGGAGGAGCAGCACTGCTCAGAGCCCCTTCTGGGAACCTGCTTGGTGATTCCCTGGCTGGGAAGTGTGAGTTCTGAGTCACTGCTGCAGATAACTCACAGGCATTCTCCTCTCCTTGCAGCTCCTGGTTCCTCTGCTGTTCTTCTCACTCATGGATCTCATCTCAGCAAAAATAGCACCCAAGGTAAACTCAGCCCTGGGGGGATTCTCATGACACTGAGGGTGTCTGATCTCTGCTGCTGATCAGTGCTGTGAAGGCTGGTCCTTGTTCTGCCCAGAGGAAGGAGCAGCAGCAGCCCAGGCTGAGCCTGCTGAAAGCAGCTGTTCCCATCAGATGAAATGGCATTTTTCTCTACCCAAGGAGACATTCTCTCCCCTCCTGAGGCAGCTTGCCTTCCTCTTCCTGCATGACTTGCTATTTTCAGTTCCCTGCCCAGACTTTACACCTCCCAGGTAGTGCAGGAGCCTCCTCTCTCTCCCCTTGTTGGTTTCCAAACCCTTTAATGCTGCTATTAAATGGAAGGGGCAGAGACAAGAAGCTTCTCACAGCACCCAAAGCACCCCCCAGCCTGGGAGTGCTGCTCTCTGTCCCTCAGCTCTGAAGTGCAGCCTCACAGACAGGATCAGGGAGCAGATTCATGTTAAAAAGAATCAATTCACGTTAAAAAGAATCAAGAGTGGGGCTGGAAGGGGCTGCCCAGAGAGGGGGTGGGTGCCCCATCCCTGGGGTGTTCAAGGCCAGGTTGGCTGGGGCCCTGGGCAACCTTGTGTAGCTCCAGGCCTGGAGGTTGGTGGCCCTGCCTGTGGCAGGGGGTTGGAGCTCTGTGACCCTTGGGGTCCCTCCCAGCCCAGCCCAGGCTGGGATTCTGTGATTTGGTCCCATGGTCTGGGGGAAGAGTCACTGGGGAGAGAGACAGCTGGAGAGCTGGAGGGTATCCCAAATAATGATGAGTAGTGTGGAAGAAAATAAATAACCCCAAGGCCAGTTGTCACTAGCAGGGTTTGGCAGGGGAGGAGGCACCTCTGGGGAGCTTTGGTGTGGGCTGTGCAGCAGCTCCCAGCTGAGCACCACTGGGAAGCTGCTGGTGATGGGTGGGATCTCTTAGGGGGGTGTCTGTGTGTGTTTCCCCTCTGCTTTGCTCTGGGGCAACCCCAGCCTGAGGTGCACCAGCCCTGTCCTTTCTGACACCCAGGACAGCCTGGATTTTGAGACAGCTCTGGGATGGGCCCTGGAGATGTTCCGGTGCCTGGAGGGGAGAGGCGCAGCCTGGACCTGTCTCTTCCATTCAGCTGAGAACGGTGAGCGAGTCCTGCCCACGAGGGGAGGGGCTTTGGGGATGCCTGTTCCTGTGTCAGGAGGGTACCTGTGTGGAGGAACTGATGGGCACAAACCCCCCCCACAGCTGCTTGAGTAAAAGCTGAGCACATCCCACTTCTGCCCTGCCCTGTGGGGACCCGGCTGATGAGGGGGACGGGCTGGGGCTCAGGGTTGTTCCCTCTGGCAGAGCAGCCTCAGAGGGGGCAGCTTGCTTCTCTGGGGGTCCCCAAGCACTGGTGTGGGCCCAAGGGGAACCCTGTACCCCTGTTCTGCTGTAACAGTACACAAGGAGGTGTGAAGACTCTCAGTGCTTCTCTCTGGTTCTTGCAGAGCCCGCAGCAGCCCTGGTCCTGCACAGCGCAGCCTCAGCCCGTCACATCCAGCTCCTGCCTCTTGCCTTCTACAGGTAACAACACCCGGCTGGGGTGGGCTGTACCTACAGCAGCTCTGAACAGGAGCAGCCCTGTGGGCTCATCCTGCTCCTGGCAGCACGAGGGGGCTGGTAAAACAGATGGAGGTTTTATGAGCTGTGCTGGGTCTTTGCCTGTTGTCTCTGTGCTGCTGGGGATCGGTGCTGCCCCAACACGGCCTGTCACCTCTCCAGCCTCACCCCTGGCTTTCACCACGAGCTGCTGGCTCGGGAACACACCTCCCTCTACGTGGCACTCGAGTTGTACATCCAGCTGCTTCGGCTCTTCGTGGAGGGGCAAGACCTGCCCCCAGGCCCTGCAGAGCACGTAAGGGAAGCTTGGTGTCTGTTGTTATTTCCCTCCTGTAACTGTGAGCTTTATCCTTTATCCCCTCCCCTGCTGCTTGCAGCATCCCTCTGGCTTCCACCTTCCTGCCCAAAGCAGAGGGAGCTCCTGCAGCTGCCTCCTCGCTGTCCAAAACCTCCACTCCTGGTACAGGACCTCGGGGTGGCTTTGACCCTGATGGACCCTGCTTAGCCTGGGACTAGTCCCTGGGCGTGGGGGGTGTTGGGTCCCGTTTCGCCGCTCGGAGGCGGGGACTGAGAGCCAAAAGCAGCGCTTCCTCAGCCCTGTCTCCTCCCTGTGCTCCGCAGGGGGAGCCCTTGGAGGTGATGGCCAGGGCCCGGCGCTTCCTGCTCGCTGCCGTCCCGCGGTGCCCGGCCCACAGCGTGGGGCTCACACGGCCGGTGCGTTCAGAGGGGGTTGGGTTTGCTCTTGTCCCCCAGGGTGTGGGGACGCTGCTTCTCCCTGCAGAGCCTCCCCTGGGGGCTCGCTGTGCCCCACACACTGCGCTTCCCTAACCTGTCTGGGGGTGGTGGTGACAAGCTGCTGCCCCATCAGCCCTCCTGCTGCATCCTCCCTCTCCCAGGCTCCTCTCAGCTCCATCACCCACTGTCCTAGTGCAGCGTGGGGCTCAGTGCTGGGGGACACCTCAAGCCCAGCTTCCCCCAAGCACCCAGACATTATTTCTGAGTCTCATTTCACACAATCCCAAGGTTGGAAAAGCCCTTTAGGATCATCAAGTCCAACCATTCCCATCCTAAACTAAACCAGATCCCTGAGCACCTCATCTCCCCTCTGTTAAACACCCCCAGGGGGGTGACTCAGCCCCTCCCTGGGCAGCCTGTGCCACAGCCCCACAACTCTTTCAGTAAAAGATTTCTTCCCTCTCCTCTGCCTGTGCCACCGAGGCCTCGCCAGCAGCTCCCACACTGACCCCTTCCCCTCTCCCCAGCTCCTGCCTGCGTGTGAAGAGCTGGACCCAGAGCTGGGAGCCACCCTCCTGCGCTTCTCAAGGCTGGAGGTGGAGCTGGATGAGGAGCTGGTGCTGTTCTGAGCTGGGCAGGACGAGCAGAACACCCAGGGCCAGGACAAGGTGTGACCTCTCTCAGGAGCTCTGGTTCTTTCCAATTACTTTGTAAATAATTTATTACAAGCATAACCATGAAGCTCTTGTTACAATAAAAAGTAGGTTACAAATTTCAGTTTAGACTTGCTTTGGGTAATCAGAATTATCTTTTCCTTGTTTCTTCCTCAAAACAAAACGTTTGCTTGATGCTGTTCCACTGGCCTCTGTACCCCAGCAGCCACCCAGGGGCGGCAGCTCCTCCCAGGCAGCGCTGGTGCAGGCAGGGAACTGTTGTGGCCAACGTGGTTTGTACACTGTGTGTGTGGGGACAAGGGGGGAGCGCCCAGGGGCCGTGCTGCCGCCTCCCCAGGGTGGGACAGACGCTTAGTACAACACTGCAGAACCAGAGGGGGGCACGGAGGATCACAGCAGGGTAAGGAGCCTTTCTGAGCAAGCTGAAGCTAATTCCACCCAGGTCTTTGGGAGCCTAAAAAGAACCAAACCCACCGTAGATGGGAAACCTCTGCTCTGCCGTACGGGTCCTACCGGGACGGCGTCACCGCCCCCTCCTCAGGTGGGCTCCTGCTGTGCAGTCACTTCTGGCTTTACCACCTGGCTTTCTGAGGTCCCTGAAGTATTTAGGAGGAGAAGGGGTTCTGGCTCCAGGGGCTTGGCTTTGTCCTGAGTCTGGGTCAGAGGGTGCACCATGGACATGTGGACGTTCAGGTTGTGGGCCTTCTCGAAGCGCTTCCCGCACTGGTCACAGGCGAACTCCAGCTCCGTCTCGGCTTTGTGCTTCGTCATGTGGTACTTGAGGGACGCTCGCTGCCGGCACTGGAACCCACAGATCTCACACCTGCAAGGGAAAGGGGCTGAGCACCCAGCACCCAGCCTCAAGCCACAGCCCCGGCTCCTCCCCATGCCCAGCGTGCCGGGGAGAAGATGACTGAGGCCTCGGAGCTGCTGTGGCAGCTGCAGCAGCCCAGGTCATGTAAAGCAAGTCTCCTGCTCCAGCCTGGGGCTCCTCACTGGTAGCCAGGGGGTGGGGAGGGCAACAGGGGGCTGGGCTGGGGGAGAGAGGGCAGCAGGGGGCTGGGAGGGGGGAGAGGGGGGTAGCAGGGGGCTGGGAGGGGGGAGAGGGGGCAGCTGGGGGAGAGGGGGCAGCAGGGGGCAGCTGGGGGAGAGAGGGGGCAGCAGGGGGCGTTGGGGGAGAGGGGGGAGAGAAGACAGCAGGGGGCGTTGGGGGGAGAGAGGGGGCAGCAGGGGGCGTTGGGGGGAGAGAGGGGGCAGCAGGGGGCGTTGGGGGAGGGGGGGAGAGAAGACAGCAGGGGGCGTTGGGGGAGGGGGGGAGAGAAGACAGCAGGGGGCGTTGGGGGGAGAGAGGGGGCAGCAGGGGGTGTTAGGGGAGAGGGGGGAGAGAAGGAAGCAGGGGGCGTTGGGGGGAGAGAGGGCGCAGCAGGGGACGTGGGGGGAGACGGGGCAGCAGGGGGCGTCGGGGGGCAGCAGGGCTTTTGGGAGGGCAACAGGAAGAGGAGTGGGTGTGAGGGAGTGGCATGAGACTCGCTCAGCAAGGGGCACACACCGTGCCCAGGGATTTTGGGAGCTTGGGCCAGGATGTGGCCACGTTCCTGCCAGCCCCAGGCAGGGCTGTGCCACAGAGTTCCTCTGCTTAGGAGAGGGACAGGCGAGCAGGAGGTCGCTGCTCCTCCCCTGCCCAGGCGCAGGGCTCTGTGCACACTTACTGCAGGGGCTTCGCTCCCGAGTGCCGCATCTGATGGACCGAGAGGTGCTTGCGCTGCTTGAAGGTCTGGCCACACTCGTCACAGATGTAGTTACGTACCTCTGCAAGGCCAAGAGGGGCAGAGTCACCCATCCCTCTGACTGCTGAGGGTGGCAGCTGCCTCCACACAGCCCCCCAGCCCCTGGGAGCCGGCTGGTCGCTGCTGGGACACACCTGTGTGGATGAGCTTCACGTGGCGCTGCAGGTACCGGTCGATCATGAACACCTTGTTGCAGCCAGGGTGAGGACAGGGCCTCTCCCGCACCTCCTCGTGATGCTCCTTGATGTGTTTCTGTAAAGAAAGGAGGGAGATTTAACCCTTGGGCTGTGTTTTCCCCAGTGGGAAATGCGGATCCCCTGATAAATGAAACCCCCCAGCTTGGCAGGCTCACACAGCAGCTCCGCTTCCCCCTGGGAAGCAAGAGATTTGTGCCCAAATCTGGCCTGGCGGGGGGGCGCTTTGGTGGGACACAGCAGAGCTCCAGCACAGGAGCAGCAGGCAGAGCCAGAGCAGCACCCTTTGCTTTTTAGGAGGGCTGGAAAAGGCCCCCAGCTGCTTCACTTAATCACTCAGCAGTGAACTAAACCTGTCCCAGGTCCTTTCCTCAGCCTGACCCTGCGCTGCAGCGCCCCAGGCTCGGGTTTGAGATGGGAACAAACCCCAAACCTACCTTCATGCCATCTGCCCCCCTGTAGACAGCCGTGCATCCCTGGTAAGGACACTTGTAAATGGTAGGCAGCTCCTCCCTGCAAAGCAGACCTGTGTCAGCTGGTGTGCCAGGCTGGGTGCTGCCCGAGCTGGGTGCTGCCCCCACCACCTACTTCTCACCTTTCACACTTGATTTTCTTTTTCCAGCCTGGCTTTGGCCCCGGCTTCTTCCTTATTTTGGGTTCTTCCACCTTCTTCACTTCCTTGTTGTCACTCTTCTTGCTGGAACCCCTCCAAGAAGGAAGAAAGGAGGAGGACAGTGGGTTAATACCTGATGTTGGGTTTATTCCTCCCACCTAACGCTCCCCCCAAGGCTCTGCCTGACCAGGAAAAGCACGGGTACAGAACTGGGAGGAGCAGGGAGCCCAGGGAAGGAGGATGCTGGGGCATCGCTGTGACCTCAGGTGGGGATGTGGAGAGAACCACAGCCAGGAAGGAGAGCGATGGCCCCAGCAGAGCCTCTGCTAACACTGAGCCCTTACTTCTTCTCAGGGTAAGGCTCGAAGGAGTCATCTGATGACTGCACGTTCCTCTTCTCATTCTCATCGTCGCTCATGAAGTCCCTGGGAGAGGGAAGACGCCCTTTACCCCCACAGCACCGGGCCGGCCCCTCAGCACCATCCATCACCCCACGGCGCATCCGTCACCCCGGGCTCCTCGTGTTTCCTCCCCCAGCACCCACCCCACCCGGCTCCTCTGAGGACCAGATCTCTGTAGGAATAACTGAGCCACGATCAGCAGAACCAAAACCGATCAGGAGACCCAAAAATCGGGTCTGCTTATTCCTGAGGGACATCACCACCGCTTCCCACGCTGGGAAAAGGAGTCGTGCAGAGCAGGAATGGAACAGCATCAGCTGGAGGAGGTCAGGCAAGCGGTGGGTCCTTCTGTCCCTCTCCTCCCACAGAGGTTTGGGACTTTCCTTCTCCTCCTTTCAAGCCCAGAGCCACATGAGCAGCAATTGTGGGGCCAGGACTGAGGCAAGGAGCTGGTGTGGCACTTTTAACCCCCAGAACTCCACCTGCACTCGGCCCTTTGTGGCATCTGCCCCACGGTGCCTGGACTGGTACCAGTTACAAACCTCACTCAGCTGCTGGGGCTGGAGGCTTTAAGCCAAATCTTTGACCATAAGGGGCTGTGAAGCTGCTGCTGGCAGCAAATGGGCTGATTCCCCCACGTGCCACCCCTCTCCTGTGTTCCTGCACCAAGGAATCACTCCCAGGGGCAGCAAGGGAGTCCCAGCAGTCCCAGTGAGGGGCTGGAGCTGTGGCTCTGCCAACACCTGAGACCCCCACACTGCTCCTTCCCCAGAGCAGAGAGGGGAGCAGGGAACAGGACCAGGTTTGCTGGAAGCAGCCACCAACCATGGAGGCTGGAGGAGACACGCGCGTGCAAACCCCTCCAGGACCCTCGTGGAGAGGGAGAGCCCCCCAGGGCAGCTCGTTTCACACTTGCAAAGAGACATTTAGACTGTTTGAAACCCACTCTTCTCTCACCCCTCAGAAAGGTCACTGAACTCGTCTTTTACCCGCTCATCCGACGTTGCAGCCAGAACCTGCTTCCCACTCAACTGTCCTAGGGAATGAAGGAGAACACGGTGTGTTACAAGGCCAAGCAGCACAGAGCAGGGGTGGAGGGAGCTGCCCAGGAGGGACTGGCTGCTCTGGGTTCGCTCACGCTGCTTCAGGCTCCCCAGGGAGGTCGTGGTTGGTTAAACCAAGCTCTGCATCCTGCCTGCTGGCAGCCTGCTCTGCCCACAGCCCAGGGCTGGGGCAGCCTTTACCCTGGAGCTCCCATGGAGTTTCCCCCATGACACCAGCTCTGTAACTGAAAGACATGTCCCTGAGTGATCCTCTTTCCAGCAGCAGACGTCTCCCAGGGCTGTCAGGGCTGAACACAGCCTGACTTCTGCAACTCAAAGTGGGTGTTAATTCCCAAACGAGGGGTGTGGGGAGCAGGACCACCCAGCACCTTCCCTCTGCGGGCAAAAGGGGCTCACATTGTTTGGCACTGCCCATGGCAAGGTGGGGGAACCCTTCCTCACTGGCACACAGACAGGTTTGGACTGAGATCTGGTAAATGTGACACTGG
The DNA here is from genome assembly GCA_020800305.1 of Porphyrio hochstetteri. NCBI lineage: Eukaryota > Metazoa > Chordata > Aves > Gruiformes > Rallidae > Porphyrio > Porphyrio hochstetteri. The sequence continues at coordinate 1,403,402 of CM036918.1, forward strand.
AGAACAAGCAACTGCTCTGTACTGCTCACCGGGCACGGTGCTCCCTGGCAAAAGCGAGGCAGAGGGGTCTGGCCAGCCAGGCACAGCCTGTGAGGGAGCAGCCCAGCCTCACCCCTTGATCAGAGGGGAAACAGCCCCTGGTGTGAGGCTTCTGGCTCATTTTGTGTGATGTGTTTGGCTGAACCTGCGTTGCCCCTTTGCTTCAGTGAGGCTCAGCGTCCCGCCCTGGAGGCGATACTTTTGGGTGGTCCCCAGCTGGGGTCTGCATCCTCCTCGAGGAGCAGCAGTCTCTGAGGAGGGGGCCCAGCCCCACCGCTGCCCCCTGGCCCAGCTCTCCAGCTCTGCCCACCTCCACTGGGAGCTCAGAAGGCAAATCCCTTACCTGGAGCACTGCTGAGCGGCGACACAGGCTGCGGCACCGCGCTGTCCTGCACGGACGCTGTGCTCTCCAGCGGCGAGCGAGAGGAGTCCCTGTCCTGGGGTGCCTCATTCTCCACGTTCAGCAGCACCCCCGTGGTCCCTCTGTTTGCAGGCAGCTGGCAAGGACTTGTCCTTCCTGGAGCGTGCTGGGCTTTGGGGGCAGCAACCACCTCGGCGTCGCCCGCCCCTGCCCCGTTGTCCGTCAGGCGCTGCGCCGAGCTCTTGCTCCACTCCCGCTGGACAGACAGGGCGCTGTCCACAAGCAGGGAGCTACAGTCCGACTGGGTGTCCATGACGTAGTCGTGGCCCTGGGCGCAGCCCCAGGCGGCGCGGATGATGCCGCAGTACTCGGAGGAGAGGACGCTCTGCAGCCCGGGCGCCGAGGGGCAGCTCCCGGCGTGCGTGTGCGCCCACGTCACCAGGCTGCGCAGGCACTGCGGGCTCGACGTGATCAGGTCCACTGTCGGGGGGGGAAGGCAGCACCCATAGAGTCAGGGAACCCTATGTTGGACAAAGGGAGGGACCCCGCTGCCCCCCTGCCCTGGATTCTGTGTTGGAAGGGAAGTGGAGACACCCCGCAGCTGGACGGATGGGGGTGAGGGCAGCCCCACCAACTGCCACCATCAGCCCTGCTGCCCCACAGCATCCAATGGTGGAGGGGACCCAGCCCCACTCTGCCTTCTCCTCCCCCTCCCCACATCAGCCTGTGCCTGCTTGGCTCGGCTCGGCTCAGGGAGTTGAGGATCCCACTGAGGGGACCAGCCTGGCTGGCACATGGGACACAGGAACCCCCTTCGCTGGGTGGTCCTTCCTCAGCACCCCCAAATGCCAGCCCTTAATTCAAAGCACCACAGAAGGCAGAGGGAAGCAGCCCCAGAGCAGGCACTCACCCAGACAGGAGGCACCTCCTTCTGCACCCGGCGGGGCCTGGGCTGCGCCGCTCCTGCAAAAGCCAGAACAGCAGAGTGGGTTCTGAGGGGTCAAGGAGGGACCCCTACTCCAGCACACAGGAAGGCAGAAGCACCACCTACTTTCCTTTGGCCTTCAGGTGGCCGGTGGGAGACGCGTTGACCCTCTGGATGAAGGTCCTGAGGACGCTGCGGCACTTGTAGAACTGGGCATGGCATTTCTTGCAGACGAACTGGGGCAGCGCCGGGTCCTGCCGCACCGCCACGCCCACCAGCCGCTGGAAGTCGGTGAAGAAGACCTGATCCACCCGGCGCTGCTTCTCCGAGTTCTCCCCCATCACCGGCACCTTCCCGAACACATGGCGCAGGCTCCTGGAGGAGAACTTCCCGTGGCACAGCCGACAGTAGCCGGTGCTCAGGGCTCTGCCGATTCCTGCCGGAGAAGAACCCAGCTGCTGGATGTCTGCTCTAAGAGCCCGGTGCCTGGCTGGGGTGTGAAGGTGGCAGGGGATGTTCCCCACCCCTTGATGCCCCCCCATCCCAAGCCCTGCCTTCAGCACAAGCACCAACAACCCAGGCAGGGGGAGAGACCCTCCCTGTGACCCCGCACCGCAGATCACAGCCCCACAGTGTCCCCAGCTGACCCCAAACTCGGCCTTTCTGCCCCAACCGCCCCAGGGATGGAAGCTCCTGGAGCTCGCTGGGACACGGCTGTGCTTTGCCAACCTGTTCTTCTCCCTCCCCGGTGGATTTACAGCCGGTGGTTGTGTCCCTCAGCCTCAGCGAGCCCCGGCCCTCGCCGCTGCTTTGAGACTGATGGTGTGTGATGGGGAGCCGGTGGGAATGGGGAGCCGAGGGGACGGGGAGGGAGCCGGTGGGAATGGGGAGCCGAGGGGACGGGGAGGGAGCCGGTGGGAATGGGGAGCCGAGGGGACGGGGAGGGAGCCGGTGGGAATGGGGAGCCGGGGGGACGGGGGGGGAGCCGGTGGGAATGGGGAGCCGGGGGGACGGGGCCCCGGAGCAGCGGCACAGGATGCAAAGAGTCTCCCCGGCTGCTGGTCCACGGAGCGCGGCCGGACACCTCGGCCCCGTCCCGCTGCCGTCACCGGGGAAACCCTTCTCCTGCCTCCAGCCGCACCGGAGCGTTCGGCTACCGGGGCCGCAGCACAGGGCAGCGGGACCGAGGGGACAGGGGTGCAGCCCCCGCTCGCCCCGGGGCCTCCCCCGCCTCCTGCTTCCCGGCACCGCGAGCCGCAGCCCGGCAGAGCGAAGCACGGAGCCCCGGAGAGGCGGCGGGGCTCGGCCGGTGCCCGCCGGGACCCCCACACCCCCCCTGCGGCCTGTCCCGCCGGGCGACCGGCCCCGGGGGCTGCGTGCGGCGGGGCCCGGGCCCTGCGCTGCTCCCCGGGCGGGACACCCCAGCGGGGCTCCGCGTCCCGCCGGGAGCAGCCGCCGAGCGGCGGGCACAGCCCACACGGGGGCTCCGGGCCGCCGCTCCCCCGCCCGGCCTTCCCCCGCCCGGCCCCGCCCGGGCCTCACCTGCCTCCGCGGCCCCGCCGAGGGCTCCGGGCCGCGTCCAAGCCAACGCCGGGTCCCAGCCCGCGGGGGGCTCGGGCCGCGCCGCCGCCGCCGCCGCCTCTGTCCCTCGGGCCGCCGCCCCGGGGCGCCGCCGGGACTCGGGACCCGCCGCGCCGGAGCCGCCCGCGGCCGCCAGGAACCGGCCCCGCCGATCGCGCTTCATCGCCGCCGCCGCCGCGGGCCCGGCCCGCCCCGCCCCGCGCAGCGCCCCCTGCCGGCCGGAGGACCTTCCCCCCCCGCCCCCGCCGCCGGTCCGGCCCCGCCGCTTCTCCCCCCGGCCCCGCGGCCGCGATCGCGCCGTTCCGGGCGGCGGCCGCCATGGCCGCGGCGGGCGGCGGCGAGGGGCCCGGGGCGGCGGGGGGAAGCGGGCCGGGCCGGGCCCTGCAGACCGCTATGAGGGCGGCGAGCGGCGCCCTGGAGATGGACAGCGCCGGGCGGCCGCGGGTGAGCGCGGGGCGGGACCGGGCCGCACCCCCATCCCGGCACCGGACCCGGCTTCGGGGTGTCCTGGGGCTCCCCACACGCCCCCCAAACCGGGGGCAGGCTGCGGGCTCCCGGAGCCGCCCCCCGGGCAGGGCCCGATCCTGCCCCACGGCGGGGGTGGGGGGTTTGGGGGGGGCGGGGAGGGTCTGACGGGCTCCTCCGCCCCCCCCCATCCCCGGGGCTGGAGGAGCCCCCGGGGCCGCGGCTGAGCCCCGTGTCTGGCAGGAGGCCTACGCGGAGTACCTGCGGAGCATCGCCCTCATCGCCCGCGCCCTGCAGGAGGAGGCGGTGGGCACAGGTAGGACGGGACCCCCGGCGGTGAGCCGGTGTCCCCCCCTCTCCCCCCCCCCGACAGCGCCCCTCTCCCCGCAGGCAGCGCCGAGGGGGTCAGCCCCGACACCCCGAAGATGCTGAAGCTGGCCGAGCAGTGTCTGGAGAGGGTCAAGTCCATCGCGGCGGCGCTGGGTGAGTGAGGGGCTGGGGGGGGTTCCTGCTTTTGGGGGGCTGTGCCCTGGCCAAGGGGTGACTGGTGCAAGGGAAGGAATGGAGGCATCCATCCAGAGGCATCCTGCATCCATAAACCCAGCCAGAGGGGTCCCCCATCCATCCCACAGCCAGAGGGGTCCCATATCCATCCCCCATCCATCCCATATCCACATCCCACATCCAGAGGAGTCCTCCATCCATCCTCCATCCATCACCACATCCAGAGGGGTCCCATATCCATCCCACAGCCAGAGGGGTCCAATATCCATCCCACATCCAGAGGGGTCCCACATCCGTCCCACATCCAGAGGGGTCCCATATCCATCCCCCATCCATCCCACCTCCATCCCACATCCATCCCATATCCATCCCACATCCAGAGGTGTCCCATATCCATCCTCCATCCAGCCCACATCCAGCCCGCATCCACATCCCACATCCAAAGGGGTCTTGTGGTCCAGAGGCATCCTGCATCTACATCCACATCCCACATCTAGAGGCATCCCCCACCCATCCCACATCCAGAGGGGTCTTGTGGGCCTGGGGGATCCTTCCACACCGCAGGAGCTGGGCTGGGTCAGCCTGGAGAAGAGCAGAGAAGGCTGTGGGGGGACCTCACTGCAGCCTTCCAGTCCCTGAAGGGAGCAGAGGAACAGGAGGGGAATCAGCTTGTTCAAGGGCAGAGACTGGCAGGACAAGGGGGCTGGAGTGAAGCTGGAGGAGGGAAGGGGGAGAGGAGAGATTGGGGGGAAGTTCTGTGCAGAGAGAGTGGTGAGGGGCTGGAAGGGGCTGCCCAGAGAGGGGGTGGGTGCCCCATCCCTGGGGGTGTTCAAGGCCAGGTTGGCTGGGGCCCTGGGCAACCTTGTGTAGCTCCAGGCCTGGAGGTTGGTGGCCCTGCCTGTGGCAGGGGGGTTGGAGCTCTGTGACCCTTGGGGTCCCTCCCAGGCCAGTGTGGGCTGCTGTGACCTGGGAACCAGGCTGGCAGCGGGGAGCAGCTGACCTGTCCCTCCTTCCCTAGGGAAAGCCCAGCCGAAAGCAGCCCCACAGGAGCGGAGTGGGGGCCCTGCTCCCCTCCCCAGGCACCGCCGGGTCTTCTCAGACGAGGGGGGGAAGCTCTCTCCCTTCCTGCCCCCCGAGATCTTCCAGAAGCTGCAGATCGCCGAGGCGCAGAGCGCTCGGAAGTACGTGGGCTCAGGCACGGGGGATCCCCGCTCCGTGGGGTGGGGGGCACAGCAGGGACCCCCCCACCCCATCACCGTGCCCTGCGGTGGGTGCTGAGGGAGGGCTGGTTCCTGCAGGGAGCTGACGCCGCTGGAGGAGGCGTCTCTGCAGAACCAGAAGCTGAAGGCTGCCTACGAGGCGCGGGTGGCACGGCTCAACCCCAGCCAGGCCCTGCAGAAGACCTCCCTGGCAAGTGGGGAGCCCCCCACCCCAAACCGGGGCGGGAGGGGGGGCTGCTGCTGCTGGGGTGGGAGGGCAGAGGGTCCCTGCAGTGCCCTGGGGGACCCAGGGTGGGAGGCTGCAGAGAGGGGCTGCTGCTGCTGGGGTGGGAGGGCAGAGGGTCCCTGCAGTGCCCTGGGGACCCCCAGCTCCATGCTGGTGGCTTTGGGGGGTGTCCCCAACACGCTGCCTGCCCCGCAGACGCTGTCCCTGCAGCGGCAGATGATGGAGAACCTGGTGATCGCCAAGGCCAGGGAGGAGACTGTATCCTTCCTGGGGTGGGACAGCTCTGGGCACCAGCCCTGCAGCTGAACAGGGCTCCAGCAGAGCCTCATCCCACCCCCTGGGCCCCATCCCGGTGGGGTTTGGGGGCTCCAGTCCCATCCCAGGGTGGGGATGGGGGTGGGAGAAGGGTGGTGAGCGAGCGGTGCCGGAGCCTTGACTGAGCCGTGGCCCAGCTGCAGCGGAAGATGGAGGAGCGGCGGCTGCGGCTGCAGGAGGCTGCCAACAGGTGAGTGGGGGGTCACCGGGGGTCCCAGGGCCCCCAGGCAGGTCCCCTGACCCGAGGCTGTCGCCCCCCAGGAGATTCTCCAGCAGCGTGGCGCTCACCCCCGAGGAGCAGGAGCAGCGAGCGCTCTACGCCGCCGTCCTCGAGTACGAGCAGGACCACGTGAGTGCCGTGGGGCAGGATGCCTGCTGGCCTGGGCGCCCTGGTACCCCTGGGTGCTGCTGGGGCAGGGTGCTGTGCTGTGGGGCAGGCTCCTCACTGTGGGGCAGGGTGCCGTGGAGCAGGGTGCCATGCCATGTGGCAGGGTGCCATACCGTGGGGTAGGGTGCCACAGCATGGGGCAGGGTGCTGTGCCATGGGGCAGGGTGCCATGTCGTGGGGCAGGGTGCCATGCTGTGGGGCAGGGTGCCGTGGGGCAGGGTGCCATGCCATGGGGCAGGGTGCCATGGGGCAGGGAGTCACACCATGGGGCAGGGTGCCGTGGGGCAGGGTGCTATGGGGCAGGGTGCTGTGGGGCAGGGTGCCGTGGGACAGGGTGCTGTGGGGCAGGGTGCCATGCCATGGGGCAGGGTGCTGTGGGGCAGGGTGCCGTGGGACAGGGTGCTGTGGGGTAGGGTGCCATGCCATGGGGCAGGGTGCCATGGGGCAGGGTGCCATGGGGCAAGGTGCTGTGGGGAGGGTGCCTTGGGACAGGGTGCTGTGGGGCAGGGTGCCATGCCTTGGGCAGGGTGCTGTGGGGCAGGGTGCCGTGCCATGGGGCAGGGTGCCATGGGGCAGGGTGCCATGCTGTGCCATGGGGCAGGGTGCTGTGGGGCAGGGTGCCACCCAGTGGGGCAGGGTGAGGTATTGTGGGACAGGGTGCTGTGCCATGGGGCAAGGTGGCACACTATGGGGCAGGGTGCTGCACAGTGAGGCAGGGTGCTGTGCCGTGGGGCAGGGTGCCATGGGGCAGGGTGCCGTGGGGCAGGGTGCCATGCCGTGGGGCAGGGTTCCATGGGGCAGGGTGCCGTGGGGCAGGGTGCCATGCCATGGGGCAGGGTGTCACACCATGGGGCAGGGTGCCATGCCGTGGGGCAGGGTGCCGTGGGGCAGGGTGCCATGCTATGGGGCAGGGTACCGTGGGGCAGGGTGCCATGGGGCAGGGTGCCATGCTATGGGGCAGGGTGCTGTGGGGCAGGGTGCCATGCCATGGGGCAGGGTGCTGTGGGGCAGCCCTGCTGACTGGGTGCCCCCAGGACTGGCCGTGGCAGTGGAAGGCGCGGCTGAAGCGGAGCCCCTCGGACCTCTCCCTGGTGTCGGGGTTCTTCTCCTGCCTGCTCAGGTAGCGCCGGGGTGGGGAAGGGTCCTTGGGGGGGCCTGGGTGGGGGGCGTTGGGCCTCTGCCCACCCCCTCCCTGTGCTTGCAGCTGCCCCGAGCACCCCATCGCCCAGCTGCTGCGCCGGCTGCAGTGCGCGGTGTACGCCCGGCTGTACCCGGCCGTCAGCAGCGCCGACGCCGCCCCCGCCTCCCCCACCGGCCTCTCCTTCCCCTCGCTGGAGGTGGGGGGCTCGCTGCCCCCCGAGCCTGGGGGCCGGCGGCTCCGAGCCTCCCGCAGCCTCCACTGCATGTTCTCGGTGCCCGAGCACGGCGCGGCCGCGCTGCGGCACAGCCTGTCCAGCTCACCCCTCACCGACCGCGGCCCCGGCGCCCCGAAGGCCGAGGGTGGCTGGACCGGGACCCCCCGGGAAAGCTCCTTCGAGGACCTGGAGCGGTTCCTGGCGTCTCCTGAGGCCTGGGACCCCCCGGCCGGGCCCGCGCCGGCGCCGGCGCCGACGCTGCCGGAGCAGCTGAAGAGCATCGTGCGGGACATCCACAACGCCATCGGTGAGGGGGGGCTGCTGGGGGCAGGGGGGTCCATGGGGGGTGGGGGTACCTGGGGGGCTTTCCCCAGCCGTGGGCTCTCAGGGAAAGGAATCACAGAATCACAGTCACAAGGTTGGAAAAGACCTTTAAGCTCATCCAGTCCAACCATTCCCATCCTGAGCTGAACCAGATCCCTGAGCACCTCATCTCCCCTCTGTTAAACACCCCCAGGGGGGTGACTCAGCCCCTCCCTGGGCAGCCTGTGCCACAGCCCCACAACTCTGCCAGGGAAGAACTTTGCCCTCCCAGCTGAGCTGACCCTGCCCTGGGGCAGCTTGAGCCCATTGCCCCTTGTCCCATCTCCTGGCCCCTGGCTGCAGAGACCCTCGCCCACCTCTCTGCACCCTCCTGGCAGGGCAGGGGAGGTGGGGAGAAGGTCTCCCCTCAGCCTCCTCTTCTCCAGGCTGAACACCCCCAGCTCCCTCAGCTGCTCCTCAGAGGATTTGCCCTCCAGCCCCTTCCCCAGCCTGGTTGCCCTTCTCTGGACTCGCTCCAGGACCTCAGTGTCCTTCTGATGGTGAGGAGCCCAGAACTGGACCCAGCACTCGAGGTGCAGCCTCCCCAGTGCCCAGTCCAGGGGCACAATCCCCTCCCCAGACCTACTGGCCACACTGTGTCTGACACAAGCCAGGATGCCCTTGGCTTTCCTGGGCACACTGCTGGCTCATGGTCACCCTGCAGTCACCCAACACCCCCAGGTCCTTCTCCAGCCAGTCTCCCCCAGCCTGTCACTCTGCTCAGGGTTGTTCTGCCCCATGTGCAGCACTCTGCCCTTGGCCTTGTTAAACCTCATCCCGTTGGGCTCAGCCCATCGGTCCAGCCTGTTCAGACCCCTCTGAAGACCCATCATTTTAGCCGGGGCAGGCTCAGGGTGCAGGGTTGTGGGGACACCGGGGGGGGTTTGTGGGCACCCGCCGAGCGCGCTGCGTAACTCGTCCCTTCCCAGACAGGCTGCTGGCGCTGACGCTGCTGGCCTTCGAGGGGCTCAACACCGCCGGCGGCAAGGACCAGAGCCTGGCCTGCCTGGAGGAGGCCTTCTTCCCCCCACTCTGGGCCCCGCTGCTGGCCCTCTACAGGTACCACAGCCCCAGGGCTGGCTGGGACCCCCCACAGGTACCACAGCCCCAGGGCTGGCTGGGACCCCCCACAGGTACCACAGCCCCAAGGGTGGCTGGGACCCCCCACAGGTACCACAGCCCCAAGGGTGGCTGGGACCCCCCACAGGTACCACAGCCCCAAGGGTGGCTGGGACCCCCCACAGGTACCACAGCCCCAGGGCTGGCTGGGACCCCCCACAGGTACCACAGCCCCAAAGGTGGCTGCGACCCCCCACAGGTACCACAGCCCCAGGGCTGGCTGGGACCCCCCACAGGTACCACAGCCCCAGGGCTGGCTGGGACCCCCCACAGGTACCACAGCCCCAAAGGTGGCTGCGACCCCCCACAGGTACCACAGCCCCAGGGGTGGCTGGGACCCCCCACAGGTACCACAGCCCAGGGCTGGCTGGGACCCCCCCACAGGTACCACAACCCCAGGGGTGGCTGGGACCCCCCACAGGTACCACAGCCCAAGGGTGGCTGGGACCCCCCACAGGTACCACAGCCCCAAGGGTGGCTGGGACCCCCTACAGGTACCACAGCCCCAGGGCTGGCTGGGACCCCCCACAGGTACCACAGCCCCAAGGGTGGCTGGGACCCCGCACAGGTACCACAGCCCCAGGGCTGGCTGGGACCCCCCACAGGTACCACAGCCCCAAGGGTGGCTGGGACCCCCCACAGGTACCACAGCCCCAAGGGTGGCTGGGACCCCCCACAGGTACCACAACCCCAGGGGTGGCTGGGACCCCGCACAGGTACCCCAGCCCCAAGGGTGGCTGGGACCCCCCACAGGTACCACAGCCCCAGGGGTGGCTGGGACCCCCCACAGGTACCACAGCCCCAGGGCTGGCTGGGACCCCCCACAGGTACCACAACCCCAGGGGTGGCTGGGACCCCGCACAGGTACCACAGCCCCAGGGCTGGCTGGGACCCCGCACAGGTACCACAGCCCCAGGGCTGGCTGGGACCCCCCCACAGGTACCACAGCCCCAAGGGTGGCTGGGACCCCCCACAGGTACCACAGCCCCAAGGGTGGCTGGGACCCCCCACAGGTACCACAACCCCAGGGGTGGCTGGGACCCCCCACAGGTACCACAGCCCCAAGGGTGGCTGGGACCCCCCACAGGTACCACAGCCCCAAGGGTGGCTGGGACCCCCCACAGGTACCACAGCCCCAGGGGTGGCTGGGACCCCCCTCAGCCTCCCCTTTCCCCCGCAGCCCCCTCACCTCTCTGCCCACAGGACTGTTCACCGGCGCCGTGAAGCCGCCCTGGCCCGCAGCATGGAGCGGCACCGGCTCGCCGGCCCCACCGACATCGGGCTGCCGGCCCGGCTCTTCCCCTCGGCCCCCGGCTGCCCCCCGTACGGCTCGGCCGTGGAGGCCCTGCGCCTCATCCCGCTGGAGACCTGGCCCCGCAGGAAGCTGGACTGCATCGGTGGGGGCTGTGGGGGTCCGGGGGGGGGTTCAGGGGGGTGCTGGCAGGCAGGGTGACCCCTCAGCACCCGCTCTGTGCCACAGTGCGAGCCCTGCGCGGCATCTGCGAGTGTGCTGAGGAGTACAGCGGGGCCCGGGACGGCCCCAGCCCCACCTCTGCTGCCATGTGAGTGGGGGGGACACACACGGTGGGGGGGGGACAGCAGCCCCACGGCTGGCAGAGCGGAGATGGCGCTGTGGTGGGTTTGAGGGGGTTCTCGAGGGGGGTTTGGGGGGGGGTCGGAGGTGGTTTAGGAGGGTTTGGGGGGGGGGTTGGGGCAGCTCGGGGGGGTCTAGGGGGGTTTGGGGGGCTCAGGGTATCGGGGGGGGGTTCTGGGGAGGCTGGGGGGGTCTTGGATGGGGGTTGTGGGGTCTGGGGGAGTCCTAGGGGGATTTGGTGGGAGCTGGGGAGGCTGGGGGGGCTTGGAGGGAGTCTAGATGGGTTTGGGGGAGGTTCTGGGGAGGGTTTGGGGGGGCTGAGGGGGTTTGAGGGGGCCTAAAGAGGGTTGGGGGTGGTTCTGAGGGAGTTTCGGGAGTGCTGGGGGGGTTTGGGGTGGGTCTGAGGGAGGCTGGGTGGGGGGCTGGGGGAGGGGTTGGGGGGCTGGGGTAGTCCTAGGGGGGTTTGGTGGGGGGTTGAGGGGACTGGAGGGTGGGCTGGGGGGGTCTGGGGGGGCTGGGAGGATCTGGGGGGTGTTTGGGGGGGTTCTGGGGAGGGTTTGGGGGGCGCTGGGGTGGCTAAAGAGGGGTTGGGGGTGGTTCTGATGGAGTTTTGAGGGTGCTGGGGGGGGGGTTGGGGGGTTCTGGGGGGGTTTGAGGGGATTCTGGGGGGCAAAGGGGGGGTCTGGGGGGTGTCAGCCCCCGGCCCTGGCTGACGGCTCCCGCTGGCGGCAGCGGGGCAGACGACCTGCTGCCCATCCTGTCCTACGTGGTGCTGCAGACGGGGCTGCCCCAGCTGCTGGCCGAGTGTGCGGCCCTGGAGGAGTTCATCCATGAGGGTGGGTGCTGGGAACGGGGGGCTGGGGGCAAGGGGAGGGGAGCTGGCTGGGAGCTGCGGCTGCTGGGGGCAGGGGGCTGGGGGGAGGCCTGGCATGTGGGTGTCCCAGCCATGGGGTGTCCTGGCCCATGGAGTGTCCTGCCTTGGGGTGTCTTGGCTGTGGGGTGTCCCAGCCCTGGGGTGTCCTGGCCCATGGGGTCCCCTGGTCATAGGGTGTCCTGGCTGTGGGGTGTCCCAGCCCTGGGGTCCCCTGGCCATGGGGTTGTCTTGGCTGTGGGGTTTCCTGGCTGTGTCTGGCTGTGGGGTGTCCTGGCCCATGGGGTGTTCCAGCCATGGGGTGTCCTGGCTGTGGGGTGTCCCAGCCCTGGGGTCCCCTGGCCATGGGGTGTCTTGGCTGTGGGGTTTCCTGGCTGTGTCCTGGCTGTGGGGTGTCCTGGCCCATGGGGTGTTCCAGCCATGGGGTGTCCTGGCTGTGGGGTGTCCCAGCCCTGGGGTCCCCTGGCCATGGGGTGTCTTGGCTGTGGGGTTTCCTGGCTGTGTCCTGGCTGTGGGGTGTCCTGGCCCATGGGGTGTTCCAGCCATGGGGTGTCCTGGCTGTGGGGTGTCCCAGCCCTGGGGTCCCCTGGCCATGGGGTGTCTTGGCTGTGGGGTTTCCTGGCTGTGTCCTGCTGTGGGGTGTCCTGGCCCATGGGGTGTTCCAGCCATGGGGTGTCCTGGCTGTGGGGTGTCCCAGCCCTGGGGTCCCCTGGCCATGGGGTGTCTTGGCTGTGGGGTTTCCTGGCTGTGTCCTGGCTGTGGGGTGTCCTGGCCCATGGGGTGTTCCAGCCATGGGGTGTCCTGGCTGTGGGGTGTCCCAGCCCTGGGGTCCCCTGGCCGATGGGGTGTCCCAGCCACGGGGTGTCCCAGCCCTGGGGTCCCCTGGCCCATGGGGTGTCCCAGCCACGGGGTGTCCCAGCCCTGGGGTCCCCTGGCCATGGGGTGTCTTGGCTGTGGGGTTTCCTGGTTGTGTCCTGGCCCATGGGATGTTCAGCCATGGGGTGTCCCAGCTGTGAGGTGTCCTGGCCCATGGGCTGTCCCAGCCCTGGGGTCCCCTGGCCCTGGGTCCCCTGGCCGTGACGGCAGCGTGGCGGGTGCGGCGCAGGTGCCTGATCGGGGAGGAGGGGTACTGCCTGACGTCCCTGCAGAGCGCCCTGTCCTACGTGGAGTCCCTGCAGTGAGCCCGCGGCACCGGGGAGCCCCCCACCCGCAGGTGCTGGGCTGGGGCTGGGGCCGGGGCTGGGGCTGGGCCGGGGCTGGGTCGGGCTGGGGCTGGGGCTGGGCTGGGGCTGGGGCTGGGCTGGGGATGGGGCTGGGGTCGGGCTGGGGCTGGGGTCGGGCTGGGGATGGGGCTGGGCTGGGGATGGGGCTGGGGTCGGGCTGGGGATGGGGCTGGGCTGGGGATGGGGCTGGGCTGGGCCGGGGCTGGGGTCGGGCTGGGGATGGGGCTGGGCTGGGGATGGGGCTGGGGTCGGGCTGGGATGGGGCTGGGGTCGGGCTGGGGATGGGGCTGGGCTGGGGATGGGGCTGGGGTCGGGCTGGGGATGGGGTCGGGCTGGGGATGGGGCCGGGGGTCCCCGTAGGGTGGGATGAGCCGAGTCCCTGTTCCCAGGGCTGCGGGGGTGGCCCGGGGAGTCCCAGGGTCTCGTGTGTCTGTCTGTCCCTGTGTCTGTCTGTCTGTCCCTGTGTCCGTCTGTCCCCGTGTCTCTGTGTCTGTCCCGTGTCTGTCTGTCCCTGTGTCTCTGTGTCTGTCCCTGTGTCCGTCTGTCCCCGTGTCCATGTGTCTGTCCCTGTGTCTGTCTGTCTGTCCCTGTGTCCGTCTGTCCCCGTGTCTGTGTGTCTGTCCCTGTGTCTGTCTGTCTGTCCCTGTGTCCGTCTGTCCCCGTGTCTCTGTGTCTGTCCCTGTGTCTGTCTGTCTGTCCCTGTGTCTCTGTGTCTGTCCCTGTGTCCATCTGTCCCTGTGTCCCTGTGTCTGTCCCCGTGTCTGTGTGTCTGTCCCTGTGTCCGTCTGTCCCCGTGTCTCTGTGTCTGTCCCTGTGTCTGTGTGTCTGTCCCCGTGTCTCTGTGTCTGTCCCTGTGTCCGTCTGTCCCGTGTCTGTGTGTCTGTCCCCGTGTCTGTGTGTCTGTCCCTGTGTCCGTCTGTCCCTGTGTCCATCTGTCCCTGTGTCCCTGTGTCTGTCCCCGTGTCTGTGTGTCTGTCCCTGTGTCCGTCTGTCCCCGTGTCTCTGTGTCTGTCCCCGTGTCTGTGTGTCTGTCCCCGTGTCTCTGTGTCTGTCCCTGTGTCCGTCTGTCCCCGTGTCTGTGTGTCTGTCCCCGTGTCTGTGTGTCTGTCCGTGCCTCACGCCCCCCCGGGTCCCCCCGCCCTGCAGGGGGCGCTGTTGGCTGGGTTAACCCCGCCCCGTGGGGCGGAGCCTCACGCAAGCCCCGCCCCCTCCCCGGTGCGGCGGCGCGGGAAGCGGAAGGGCGCGCGGGGGGGTCCGGTCCCGGTGGTCCCGATCCGATCCCGGTCCCGGGGGGCCCCTCACCCCGCTGCCCCGC